>OX465566.1:11289301-12539301 GCA_950022955.1 Xestia ashworthii
TTATGTCTTGTGACTGGGACTGTAGCTACATTTAATTTTCATCTTTGTTTCGACAATTCAAAAGTGCCTGTTATTGGCCTACTTGAAATAAATGCTTTGATTTGATTTGATTTGATTTGATTCGTATCATAATCGAAACGTTATCGAAAATGCATTTTGAATTGAAAATATTTAAGTTTATTTTAAGCAACACTCAAATTTTGTTTCATATTGAAATAACAATCAAGTCCTCAATTTAAATAAATACATATCAGACAAATTCGTAGCCAAGTTTTAGGCCGATTCAATTTAGATTTGTATAGACAAGCTAAGATGAATACTAGATTTGCTTTCATGTGTAACTCAATAATACTTGCAGATTTTCGTTTGACAGCTCCGCGTTTTGACAGCTCTTAAAAAGTATGTCAATTGATTGGTGTGTCAACTACCCTATTTTGACGTGCTAGTATTTAATATTTCCGATTCAAAATCCACATACATAAACGTAACGATGCATCAAGTTTCTGAATAATCAGCGTACAGTTGAGAAACAGATTGTTAGTTTAGTTACGTATCCAACCCGCCGCGTGCAGGTAGTGTCGAACTGTGAGGTCCACCTCGGCGTCGGAGGCCGAGGGGCTGCGCAGGAGCACCCCCTTCATCGTCACGTACTGCGCCGGAGCCAGGCTGAGTTGTGAACATATCTGTGGAAATGAGATGTTTAGTAAATAAATGTCTAATGGCAAGCGATGCTGCTAAATAAATAAAAAAATGGAAATTACACACAGCGCCATCTAGTGCCACACTAAGCAACGAAGGTTGGGTCGTGTACACAAAAAGTTGTTATATTACATAATTACTTTTTGTTTTTAAACACAAATGACTCGGAAACAAATTTCCATGTTCATCACACAAACACTCCTACCGGGATTCGAGCCCGACACCCTAAGAACGTAAAGCAGCCTCACTACCGCTTTCGTTGGGTCGTCAGAGAAGCGCATCACTACGCAAGAGGTCCCTTTTTCGAATGGGAAATCATCAAATGACTCCTCCCACTCTGAGCGGAGCAGAAGGATGTCAGACTTTTACCGACTAAAACCCATCCATCTTAGCCCTTTGTGTTCCAGGGCCGCGGTAAATCTTTCGAATAATCCCGTAGCCCAAGCATTGGTTCTTCGGTTACATTTCCGGGTCGGGAACAGAGCTTCTCCATTTTTTTTTTTAGTAGCAGGAGTCGGAGTCTCGATTTGTCTTCGATCAATGGGGCCTCTCTATTGCATGATTTATTTAAGGTGAAAGGGTCAGGGAAATTCAAATTTTCTTACGTTTTTTGCAATTTTCAGGCCAGTGCTAGTTTGTATGTTGATTTTGATGATTATAATTCTGTAACTACATAAGTCGTACATTCGCGAACAAAATTTTAATTAACATACAACGCGGGCCACCCTTGAGCATGCACCTTAAATTGAGTTGATTCCTGAATAATGACAACCGTTTTTTATGAAGTTAAGTATGACGTTAAACATTTATCAACATCCAAATTCTTTCAATGTCTACACGTGTAGTTTAGTTTGTTCTACACCTTGTTTATTTTAATGAAATTTTCAATTGTTACAGTCGTTTACACGAGTTACGAGAATGCGATAAGATAGTCTTGAACTGACTTTCTCAGTTCTTTATAGAAAAAAATTGAATAACAAGTTTCTTCGTGTGGCGTAAATTAATAAATAATTGCATCAGTGCAAATGTTTTGCAGTAGAGTTGTATGTTATTTAACCTTTATATACCGCTGACGCAAATATACATGACTCACACAGTAACACAATAATGACAATTATCACTCATTGTTGAAATGTTTAAATTATAATAATTTTTAAAAAGCAGAGGTCATACAATGTCAGTGATACTATGTACGGTCGAACAAGCTATTTGGTTTACATTTTACAATTCAATTTGTGGGTTAAACTGTAAACCAAATAGCTTGTTCGACCGTACACGACATCTTTTACCTGACTACAACGAAGCGAAAAGGGAGGGGTTTTTTTTTTTTGTCTTTGTATGGATGTATGTTTATATTTACGTAACTTGCGGACGTGACGCGGTAGCTGGTAGCATGTTACTCAGGGTGAATGTAGCTTTCCAATGGTGAAAGAATTTTTGAAATCGGCATAGTAGTTTTTGAGTTTATTCATTAACAACATACACACGAAAAAATACAAATTTTTCCTCTTTATAATATTAGTGTAGAAGTGTAGATACTCGTATGTTCCACCGTAGCGCCTAAATTATTCATCCGATCTTTATAAGTAAGATGTCAATCGATTCGTTATTTTGACCCGGGTAACATGGGCTACATTTTATTCAGTAGTTAGGTTTTAGTGGTAGTATTTAAGGTGGATGCTACAGGGTAGCCCGCGACATTCAAATTTTCTTACGTTTTTTGCAATTCACTTTTTCAGGAGGGTTTTATTGATGATTTTGATGATTATAATTCTGTAACTACCTACATCTTACAGCCGGGAATCATATTTCCATCAACATACAACCAAGCACTGGCCTGCAAATTACAAAAAAACTTAAGAAAGGTAATTGCCCATTTTTGGCCATGAAACGCACACGAAAATGATTTGTGCTAAAATACACATGATAAATAAATATGAATTATCAACTTATTCTCTTTATCTTAAAAGTAAGCAATATTTTAGCATAATTAATAAGTTTTGAAATGATTAGATTAAGGGATCTACAAAACACCGGCACGGAAGTGTTGCCATTTTAAAAAAGCAACCAATTTATATCGATTATCAATACGTTTTTATAGTCATGTGATAGTAACCGACATAAAAATAGACCGTTTCTGACATTTTATGAAAAATGGAATGGTGCTTCTAAACATTATTATAAGTTGGAGAATATACATGGTATTGTCATCAAGTGAAATCAAATTAAAATTATTATCGATCAAAATCATTAAGGTATCGATTTTTATTTAATTGCACTGGCAACCGTTCCCTTATTTTAAAAAGTCATAGTCTATGGTTGTCAAACAAATTACAAACGTCACGTAAACCTCGATTTTTTTATCCGTGTTTGTTGTTGTTATTCTGGATTTTACATAAAACCAATAAATTGGCATTAAAATGGACTATTCGATTCTTCTAACCTATAACGACTTTATATTGATTCTGCTTCCGCTTCATCCGAAACTCCTCACATAGCTTTTAGTCGGGTGACAACAAGCTATGATGATAGTTTCTACAATGAATTCCGAAGTTTTATATAACCGATTCTTTCTTTTTCAATGTATTGACGATTTATATTACATTAATTACATTATTTCATAAGTGTGCACCCAAGGCCAAGATCATTATGAAACTTGGGCATGTCCCTTTGAATTTCGTGGGCAACCCTGGAGCGTTGACGTTAAATGTGTGAGTTAGTTACCTTTATCTCGTTATTGGTCAGCAGATGCCTCGAGCATCCGCCGCTGCTGTTGTTGCATGAGCTCTTTTTGGAGCATCCACATGCGATACTTCCGTCCCGTGTGCACCTTGGGCTGGTGGAACTTGAGCCGCTTTCGCCGTCTCTGTCGCACAACAACAAGCAACATGAACTCCGTGTCACTTCGTATGAGGAACTTAACACCATGTTGGGGTCGACCGGAGCCGAATCGTGAGGAAACAGCCCCAATTAGATTTTGTGTGTAAGACAAATATTTTATGCTGTGAGTAATTCAAAATGAGCCTAAAAGTACTATACCTGCACAAACAAAATTAGTAAAATGTTACTAGAAAGAGTGAAAATAGTACATTTTGATACAAGTGGAGAAACTTTGTTATTGTAGGTCAAGGTGGTATTAACACACGAGCCGTAGGCGAGGGTGTTTTTGTTTTTTTGCTTTTGTTTCGTTTTTTATTTATAAACACAATTTGAATATTCAAAAAATGTTTACGGTGTATGTATTTGTGTGTCATTTTGACAACGTCATAATGATACAACAAATAATTTTCCTGACTGTATAAGCTGGACAAAAGCCATAGAAGCTACGAGTTTCGTAATACTAAAACTTATAATATGTCTTTGATCTGAAACGGTAAAAAAGTTAACAATAAAACATTTAAACAAACACAAACTGACCTTTTTCTTGGCAGCTGCGAGCTGTTCTGCGTTAGTTCTTTTGTCTGGCTGGTTTCCAGGCACCCACTGCTGCCCTGGCGAATACAATAGTTATACGGGATCAAACCCAAAACCACACAGCACAGTCTTTGTCAAACATTCATACCTTCCACTTCACCTACTTGTAACGACACGTTGGAAAACTAGCATCCCTAATAGGTAATAGAGTAGATTACACCAATCAATAAGATTGTCAACTGAAAAATCGAATTAGCCCGTCAGTTAGATTATAAAAAAATGTTTGACCCGTATTTTTTCTTTTGTTACGTAAACCAAAATTGATGAAGATACAACGCTTTTAGAAGCCTCAATACGTCACGCCGTGGTATAACTTTTAGTGCGTGCTGACGTCACGAGCCCCCACTATCGAGTTTCGATGCGTTTTATCTTTGTCAATATTCAATAATTTACAAAAACAATAAATACGTGTCCATTATTTTCCAATACTCTAACAGACGGACTAAATAGATTTGCAATTTATTGATGGCGGAAACTAGCCTATTGACTTTTCAAGAGCTGTCAAAACGCGATTCTCTCATAGATTTTGTATGACAATAGCACGCTGTGACTCAACTATTTATTGATTTCAAAGCAACTACAAATGTAATTTGCCAATTAATTGAAAATAAGTCGGGTTTTCATGCCCAAAATAAAGTTTCTTTTAGAGATTATGGTGTCTTGGAATTATTGTTTTATGGTGTCTTCTACCCTATTTCCGGTTAAACCGATACGGACAAACTGCAGACATGGCTCCGGACACTGGATTTTAAGGACAAATAATATCATCAACATCAATCCTGTAATCCCCGAAGGGTTGACAGAGGTGTACCTAATAGTTCATCCACATTTTGCTAGTTATGTTTTAAGGCCATGTGGTAAGGTCCATGTTCACCAAAAAGATGACGGTCTGATTATCTAAAAACAACTGTTTAAAACACATTTTTGTATGGGAACATGTCACAGTGACAGCTGTTTTTAAATTATCAGACCGTTATCTTTTCGGTGAACATGGACCGAAGAGGCCAGGAGGGGTGCTCAAGAGACCACTAGACCAACAAAGCAGTTTAAGGAGCCGGCGGAGCGTGCGTCGTTCATACAAACGTAATACCAAAATAATTTGTAAATCAAACATATTGTTAAGAGAGTGTTTATTTATTTCGATTGGATTACATAATATCTATGTTCCCAAATATATATTTTGAAAGGACAATGATATAAAGACGAGATATGAGGAATTTAAAATTTCTATAGAAAACTTTTTTTTCTTATAACTCTTGTTTAAATCAGTGTCCTTAAATATATATTTGAGAACCTAGATATTATGTAACTCAATCGAAATAAATACACACTACCTTAAAAATATGTTTAATTTACGAATGATTTTGGTATTAAGTTTGTATGAAATACGCATGCTCCGCGGGCCTCTTAAGGATAAGATATTAAAGAATCCGTCAGTGTCCGGGGTTTGCAGCCAGTCTGCAATCTGTCAGTACTGGTTTAACATTCCGTTACAGATTTGAAAAAATCGTCTGCACATAATGCACGTATCTCGTAAAGAACCGCCGATCAGTGTATTTTATGTAAAGATGTAAGTTTTTATCTTATGGATGCCAGTACATACACTAAATGCAACAACCGATTATGATAACGTTCTAGTTCTAGGCCCACTTATACCACAAATGATTAAATACGTTTCGCGCTAAACGTGTTTAGAAAAATCATTTTGGACGCATTTAGATTACAGAAAAGAACTTATACGAGTTTCTAACTATGCTAAGTTAGTCTTCTCCTGAGCACAAATGTGCAAAGTATTCGTGTTTAGTTAATTATTATGGTAATTATAGAATTTTTATCAATCATTCGAAGATGACAGAGACAGAATGGCGTTTTAAACATGTTCAGGGAACGCATTTTGATTAGTTGTGTTGCAAGCGGACTTTAGTCAATAATAATCATAATAATTAACTACACACGAATACTTTTCACATTTGGTCAGGAGAAGGCTAACTTAGCATAGTTAGAAACTCATATAAGTTCTTTTCTGTAATCTAAATGCGTCCAAATTGACTACCTAAATATCTATACACAACCACACAGATTCTACAGCAGAATAAAGGAGTCTGCTACCAGAATCCTTCAAGTGTACGATATAAAACGGACATATCGCCATAAAATAATAAATTGTTACAAAACACACTGTCTACACATACCATGCAAACCAGTACAGACTACAACATTGATAAACGCGTTAAGCACAAGGCATAAGCATTAATGTGTATGCCATGCAGAACAACTGCACCGTCAACCACGCCTCAGTAGCAAAACTTGAACTACGAAAACCATCCTTAACAGTACGACATAAAGTTTTAATTGGCAAACTGTTACTAAGACATGGCTGACGGTATAAAACGATTTATTCTATAGAAAATATCGAAACGTAGGGTAAATGTTGAATGATGATAGCATATAATAATATACTCAAAGGAAGCTACTTCCTTTATTGTTGTAAATATCTAATGGGTGTAAAAATACCCATAAGGAAGCCGAAAGGATATATTTTTGTTGCAGACCATACTTGAGAATCGACTAGTTACGAAGACATTGGGGGTCAAATTCCTACTTTATCACAAGTTTTTTAATGTTAAAACTTTACTTTAGATACCTCTACGACCCCCATACTATTCAATGCATTCGACAGCACAATGTTTTGAGTGTGTTACATTCAGTTCTAACACAAAACATGATTTTTCATCTCAAAACACCTTGTTTCCCAGCAATATTTTTTGTATAAAGTTACTTAGTTTGATGTACAGAATGCTTGGTTGACGGCTTCGTGATGAGTCTGTTTACACCCTGTATATTTTTATTGTCCATTGCCATTAATCAATATGAACAGTCAAAATGATAAAATATCACTATTAAACACTGGTTGAAATAAAGAAGAGAAACCATGAGATCAACAAGACTGGTGTCTAAGTAGGATGGTGATGTTTGACGATGATAAAATAATTTAATTGATACTAATAATATCTATAGTTGCTGCCAGTTAAAATGACAATAGTGATCATTGACCCACCGCCATTTATTAAATATCTTAACACTAAAGGTTACAGTTACACGACTCCGCTCCCACCCAGCTAAAAGAATATAATTCAAATAATATTTATTTTTATACATATAGTCCATATTATGGACTATATGTATTTCTCTTTAGATATCGTTGGCATCGACGGAGGTATTAACAGCGAGCTGTCTGCTAATGTATGTTGCCAATGTAAAGTATATCTAAAGTGTAATACATAAAGCCCATATTTGAATTTAAGTATATTCTTTTTGCCGGGTGGGAGTGGAGTCGTTTATATGGGCTATGTTAAGCCTGTTCAGTCTTGAATCGTCATCTATCTTCAACATGTTTTCTAATGAAAAACAATACATGGTTCATTTGTTTTGGTTCGTACGAAGAGAAATTAGGGAAAAGGCAATGACTGCTAGTGTCATTTTAACTGGCAGTTGCAATTAGTATTGTATAACACTATTACCGTTACATCGACTTGCAATACAAATCCTTCCTTGGGTTATAGATGAAATGTAAGTTATTAATTATCAACACGTTAAAATGGAAAATTGAGTTTTAGAAAACTAGGTGACCAAGTTTGATCATGAGTTCATCACAAAGATGAAAACTGTTCACATTTTACTGTACACAATTGTTGGTATGGCACATAAAGGTTAAGGGTAACCTAGTTGTACTTTTTAGGGCACTGTAGCTTAAATGCAAAACGAAACCCTGGAGAAAAATTGCGACCAATAAGATCAAAACTGCAACCTTTAATATCCATCCCCACTCCGGAAGCACTTGACCAGTTTTTTTTTTGCTTCATAAGCCATATTAACAGTCGCGTACAGATTGTGGTATTACTATTATGTATATGTGTGTACAGCTCAGTCAAATAAGCACCTAATCAGTGTGTGGACGGTTTGAAAGAATTATTAAGTATTTGCCTCATCCGGTGGACATTGAAGAACAGCCTCTTGTTAATATTGACTGACGTTCAAAAAGTGAATAAAATGACTTTTGATTTAGGGTTATTTGTGTGAGGTACATTGAGCAAGCTACTAGGGCGCCAGGCAGTACCAGGAGTCGTGTTCTCACGTCGTGCGGGTGGTAGGGGTGGTAGGGGTGGTGCGGCACGTGGCGGCGCAGCGCGGCGTGCTGGTCGTAGTGCGCGCACTCCT
This sequence comes from Xestia ashworthii, assembly GCA_950022955.1. NCBI lineage: Eukaryota > Metazoa > Arthropoda > Insecta > Lepidoptera > Noctuidae > Xestia > Xestia ashworthii. The sequence continues at coordinate 11,297,693 of OX465566.1, forward strand.
CCGCGCGCGTGACGCCCGCCAGGCGGTAGCGGTGCAGCTCGGCCAGGCGCACGCGCAGCTCGCGCTCGCGCCACAGTCCCGCCACTGCGCCGCACTGCTCGCCGCGCCCGTAGAACTGCGCCGTCCAGCGGACGCGCTCCGTGAACTCCCTGGATATGTTCCAAACATTAATTAAATAACCTCTTCCCAAAGCTTTTGATGCACACCTCTGTTTGTTTAACTCTTCGGGGAGTGGTGCTCTTATTGTACACTACAGGACAGGCAATCTTTGATATAAAAACCCTAATATACGAATTATGACTGCAAATTCTTTAATTCTTTTAAAAAAAAGTCGCTTTGTCAGTTGATAGAATTTGAATGTGTGTGTTTATATTTGACTATTAGAAGCCTCACTAACATTGCTTGACATCATCACCTCAAAGGAAACCAACAAGTCATTGGAAAATAATGAACACATATTTTTCGTTTTCGTAAATCAATGAATATTGACAAAGATAAAAGGCATCAAAACTCGAGAGTGGGGGCTCATGACGTCAGTAACTCAGTACGCTCTAAAAACCGTGCGTGCGTACCTAGGCGTGACGTGTAGAGAATTTTAAGGCGCTACCCCAGGCAAAAGCCGTTTTTTGTGCAGTTTTTTGGAGCCAACTCCTCTTTATCCAAAAGAAATACCAAGTAATAAAAATACATTAAATTTCTACATATTCTTAGACTGCAAAGTGGTAGTTTTATTTTTTATTTTAAGTCTCATAATGTGTAATAAATCCCCTCACAATGAAACCACAAAAATGAGAAAAAAATATTTATAACATGCTTCTTCTCGTAAAGTTAACATTATTTTGATTTGCTTCTTATACTAATGGATAGACAATTTAATAATGAACATAATGCTAGTTTTTTTTTTTCAAAAGACGGAAATTTGATTTTATAAAGAATAAAAATCACTAATTTCGCACTATTCGACCCGCAGTGACTGACGTAAAAACCACTTTGTAGTGCAAGCTGATTAGAACTTTATTCTAATAGTATTTCAAACGAAGTTTGAATCACCACAAATAGAGTTGCTAATTTTGCCTGGGGTAGCGCCTTAAAAGCGTCGTATCATCGTCAGTTTTGATTTACGTTACAAAAGAAAAAATACGGTTCAAATATTTTTTGATAACCTAACTAACAATGTTTTTTTTGTCGTCTACGTCGTTCAGTAGCAAACCCTTACTTTTTCTCTTTGGCAAGTTTCCCAAGCGTTTTTTGCTTATTCCTCTGGTTATTGAAGAATACGGACACGAGCTGGTAGTCCCTCACTAGACGCTTTCTTCTTGTTCTCTCTCTAAGTCGCCGCGTGTAGATGTCTACTTGTGATAATTTGAGGGCTGGAAAATAGAGAATAAAGATGGTGTTTTTGGCATGCAGCATATTATTATTCAAATAAGAAGAAAATAAAGGTTTCCGACTGTAAGCAATATTTTCAGTGGGTAACATTAAAAACTTGATTTTTAATGTGGCAATATTAGATTTGATTATTTTTGGAGTCATCTGAAGGTTAAAACTAAATTTTAGAAGAATTTTGCAGCAATGCACATGAAAAATAGAATTAAATGAAAAAAACGAGTCAGAATGAAGCTTCACAAACACAAAAAAAAGAAACAACATTTTTGCTTACCAACATCCAACTCATCATCTTCAGGATTCAGAGACAGTGTTGAAATCAACTGTTCTGCTTCATGATCATGTTCCTGAAAACAATATAAAATAATAGACGTCACTTCGTTCATGCAAACAGAAATGTTTCTTTCAGAAAACTACATGTAACATCATCATGATCTTGTCTACATGTACTACATGGGTATTACTGAGTTTCCATACATGAGATAGTACACTGCTGAAACAGAAGTGCCCTCTCAATTACTTCACTTTCATAATCCAAAACGAAACAAACTGCAAACACCAAATAACCTTACCAAACCCAAGACCCCAAGCGAAGTAGTAGCACTTGTAACTACAGGATGATCAAGGCAGTTAAAATATCATCAAACCTCCAACAGATCTAACATTAGTTAGAGTAAGTTATAGAAAATTGGATATACCCTTTCAAAATCATCCCTGTTTGGCATATAACCAAGTTGGGCTGCTTCATCGGAGGTAACTGCGAGATGTGGTAGACGGGATACAGCACTAGGGCCTAAAGGTCCTTCATCTTTGTCTGCAGAATTCAATGTAGGCCGACTTGAACTCTCCAAGTTGCCCCACGTTGCCCGACCAATGCTACCCTCCAAGTATCTTGTGATATACTCATCTTTGGCCTCTGAAATCATAAATGTATTGTTTGTATAGTAATAAGGGTCGCTACAATAGTCTTTTTTCATGGATTTTCTGACTGCATTTGCAATAACAAACCTTCAGGTGTCCGTGTTTCTATGTGTTTAGCTATATCTTCCCAGTTTCCAAAGCCAAATTGTTCAATAGCATCTAGTAATCTTACTTCCTCATTTGCAGACCAAGTACTTCGTCCTAAAAATATCCCAAACGCTCCCGAGTCCTGGAATACGTAAAGTTATTTTTTACATGTGTTATTTTTTTAGGAAATGTTACTGTAACAAATAATGTTCCCATGACTTACCATATACTGATATGAGTGGTCATTTTTGTGTGATCCAATTTCAGCGCCAAGAGAAAAACACTGTAACACAAAATATTGTAAAAACTGTGCTCTGACAATTTAAAATTTTGCGCCAAAACTATAAACAAAAATGGCAGCGAAGCTACTTTACCTGCAAACATATTTCAAAGTCGATACATTCCGCGCATTTGACGCGTACACCATGTATTTCTTCTTGGCAATAAGTACAATTATATTTTGTGTATAAATCTGAAAATGACATGATAGTAAATACAATAAAACAAACAACACAAGCTGAACGTTGGCAGGTCTAGTTTTCTACTTACCAGCCATTTTTTTTTTGACAACAATGACAACTGCTACACTAAGCGATAGACAATTTCACTCTATCTTTGACACAAAACCACCAGTGTGGCCAGAAAATTAAAATTGTAGCCACAGATTAGAAAGATGACTATTAGCTATCTAATTCATTCTCTATCTACGCGATCAGCAAACCAATTACCAATAATAACAATGGAAGTCGAACTTAGTTTACTTTACTTAATAAACGACCATTACCTCCCTGATTTACAAACACAGTTCTTAGCATTCACTTTCCTCTTCTATATCATAAACTCAGTGCGTAACCTGAAAGTTTTGCCACCCATCCCATGGGCCTGTGACTGTGGACTGGGTATTTATTTTACATGCCGTCGAAAACACCTCTCAGGCATGCTGATTCATGGTTTTTGATACAAAGCACACAGAAGTCAGATGCAAAACTAGTCGTAGTTAAGGGAGCTGTAGACGATCAATTTGGCACCAGCTTTATGCCAGGAATCTGATGACGTGATTGAAAAAAACATAAAATGTATGAAAATCATTGCCTGTCAAGCGTGAGTGACATCAATCTGCCGGAAGATGAAGAATCTATGTCTACTAATATCGAATATCTAATCTGTGATCTATGTTATCTGTGGATCTTTCGCAAAAAAACAATAAATGTCAAACTGATTGAATCGAACAATGCAATTCGTCGTTATTTGATTACGTTTCCCTAGAATTTCACGATTTTTCTGCAAATATTTGAAACCTCGTGCTTACTCGATATCAAAATAAAGTGTTAACATTATTATAGAATTTGTATATTGGGCATAAAGCACAATGTGCTGCGTACTGTGATAAGAACTTTGGTGAGCAATCCGCCTTGGACCATGAAATCCAGCAAAAGAAGGCTCCAGGCCCTCACTGAAGGATCTGATGGACTGCCAAATTACTTAAAAATGGAAGATTCTGAAACATCAATTCCGCCCGTGTTTAGGTCTCGACTGCACGAACTGTTTTCTCAAATAGAAAAAGAATTTGACCTTCTATACACAGAAAATTTGAACCGTAAGTTGTTAAAGTGTATGTTATTTTTGTAGGTTCATGTTTCTTTAATAAAAATGTTAACTTCGTAATGCAGAATTATTACCAAAAATTATTCATAACAACTTTACTGCTAAGCTGCACAAGTTAGTAGAAAAAAATATCCTGCTTTTTATGCGATTGCCTTACTATAAATTGGACTCATTTGTTTGCTGGAGAATTTAGGTGTTGCGTAGCAATGTTTAAAAATCTAGTCAGGGAAAATATAACTAGTCATAATATGTATTCCTAAGACGACCCACTGACCATTATTTCTATTACATTTAAACATTAAAGCTGTGTTATCAGGTTCAATAATGTTCAAAGGCAGTTTAGCAATATGAGGCTGATATACTGTTATGTTAATGCAATATGAGGCAATGTTGCTGCCTGTTTTTGGACCCCCATTGCTACAATGATTACAGCTTAATACATGTTTTTTTTTGTTTCCAGTCCAAGAGAAAATAGATATTCTGAGCGAGAAATTGGAACGTGAAAGCTATGTGGGAGATAAACAGAACTTAGACTACATTGAGTTTGATGTTGCAGGAAAAAACTCTAAAGTGAAATGTTAGTAGCCTTACTCAAATGTTAAGCCCAGTTTTGATTCTAGGCCTGTTGCATGTAATATAGTACTACAATAATATTGTCTGAAACTATTTTCTAAAACTTTCTATAACTAATAATTTGTTTAATGATAGGGTCACCCAATTAATGCCACTAATTGTGCATTGAGAAGGATATCAGTAATTTATTAAGTTTAACCTCATAGTCCCAAGTGTACCAAATCTTATTGCCATTGAACCCAGGTGTACTGTTTTCAGTACACCTCATACCAGCTAACTTAAACCTTATTTTTACGCAAAACATGGCTCTAAATCAGTGGTTCCCAACCTATGGTTTCCAGATGACCGGTGGTTCGCAGGAACCTCGAATATGGTCCGCTTATGGTTAACAATAAAATAAAAATGCTGACTAACAAATGAAGACAACACGTATCTGTAGAGAAATAATAACATACTAAATGCAACTTTTGCTAGCAATATATCTAATATAAACTGCTTTTAGGTTTAAGCCATTTATTTACATACATATACATATTTACACACACTAATGCAACTGAATAAATATACAGTTTATATTCTGTTAATACAACTGTTATAATACCTCCCCAGTAACTCAAAGCAACTCTCAGAAAGTGAAAGCCAGTCACAAATTGAGGGTTCAGACCAGTAAGATAGTGTCCAGCTTTAAGGCCCCAACGTACAACTGCCAGTTAGTCAGGGAGTTCACTGGACACAAGGATGGCATCTGGGACGTGTCGTCAGCTCGCCCTGGTCAAGCACTTATTGGCACGGCATCTGCAGGTATTTATTTATTTTATTTACATAATTAACACATGATTACACCTGAATACTAGAACTCAAGACATTCACCTCTGATTTTTCGGATTTATGTGCATATTGTATAATTATCACTTGCTTTGGTGAAGGAAAACATTGTGTGGAAACCAGCAAGTCTGAGAGATATTACTTGACCGCATGTAAAGCTAAGTCAGCAGTCCCGTTGTTGGCGTAAGAACTCTGACAAGTTAAGCACTAAACACACGAAAATCAAAGAAGAAAGACCTAAATACTATTTCCTCAAGTGGAAAACATACGTAAACTTATTGCAGTCAAATGGTGTACATTCGAGAATGACAACACACATTGTATGCTTTGGTTAATCAGTTAATTAACTTTGTTTAATTCAGACCATCAATCCATAAAGTCATAATATGATCTTAACCTATAATATAATACAATACAAATAACAATACATTTAATTGATAACACAGACAACTGCATGCATAAAGTATTTCTTGATAACAGAAATTTCTTGAGAAAGGCCCAAACTTAATTATCCTTCATATAATCAGCATTTACATGGCTCAATTTCTGGTAAAATTAAACGATTCCTTGATGAAGAAGATTTTGTGATTTTATCTTTGATGAAACTCCATTTTACCTCCATTGCATTTGGTCATACCATATTTATATAACCAGCAAGTACGTCGCTGTTTTAGGCGCAAATTATACAGAAACGGCATCAGGTGAAGGCACGTTAACCCACTGGTCCTGGATGTCTTTTATATATCTTTGACAGGCATTCTTTGGCCGTAAAGTCTGACAACCAGTCTTACCAAGGAGTATTGTATTACCCAGTACCACCCAGTGCTAGCTGGATTATGGAGGTCAGATAGGTAGTCAATGTAAAACACTGGTATTCAGTTGCATCTGGTCAGACTGAAGCCGACCCCAACATAATAGGGAAAGCTTAGGCAGATGATGATGTATTCAGGTAAAACCCACCTGGCTTAGCTCGTCAGGTGCCAATCTAATCTTAAGATGTTTTGGTGATGGTGATGCCGAAAAGATATTGGCTTGAGCCAAATGAAAGGCCATTACGTACTGTAATGGCTCTGGATCGGTGTTGTTGTACAATAAGTGCAGTCAGCCCAAAAAGAGTGCATCTCTAAATTGGATTCATCAATAAAAATATTGCTTTTAGATCACACAGCATGCGTGTGGAGTGTGGAGTGGGGCAAGTGCCTCCTGCAGTACACAGGGCACTCAGGGTCAGTAAACTCGATCCGGTTCCACCCCAGCCGGGACATCGCTCTCACTAGCAGTGGGGACAACACAGCTCATGTGTGGCAGGCTGCTGTCAACTGGGACTTACCGGTTAGTATATTATTCTTTACTTACGAATAATGCAGCAAGGAAATTCATTGCAATGCTGATCATCTTACTAAGTCAATTATCGGGGTTAGAGTCATTCAAACCACTCCACGCCTTAAGTTCATAATTTCCATAATATGAATTTATTTAAAACTAAAGGAGTGACTTCACTTTCGCCGCGATTCGGTTCGGACGACGATAATTGACACCCCTCCCAACTAAAGGCGAAAAATAAAGTGATATGTGATCGATTTAAGCCAAATCACCGCCAATCAGCGTTGACAAATGCGATGACTCCCTAAAAAGCAGTAGTTCTTCCACCCTGTCGGATATTAACCGTTTAAACGCCATTGTCACATATACGTGACAACCAAGCGCGTGCGTGCGCCAAACGACACAAAAATGTGACAAAATGGTAGGTGAAGTATAAATTCGGTTCGTGAATTCACTGATTTAAATTCCGAACGTTTAGCGTGGCCAATCCTCTGAAGAAGAATTGGAAGGGGGTGGCGAAGAGAGTCTCGGCGAAGGTGGGGATAGACCGGAAGTGCTGCGTACCCCGCTGACGGAGCTGACCGGCCATCAAGGCGTCGTGGTGGCCGCTGATTGGCTCACTGGCGGGGACCACGTCATCACCGCTTCCTGGGACCGAACCGCGAATCTGTATGATGTGGAAACTGGAGACTGTTTGCAAGTCCTTACAGGTATGAAATAATAATAATTATCAGAGAAGTTTTTATGCTGTTGTACGATGCAATTGTCAATTCAGTCTTAATGTGACAACGTGTATTCTTAAAACAAGCGACCTGTAATCTGTTTTTAGTGTTCGGGGACTATATATACAGGGTGACTTGTAATTAGAGCACAACCTTGTAAGGGGATATAGTACAGGTCATTTGCAATAACTTTTGTAGGAACACTCATATGCAAAAGTGCACCAACATTGAGTTATAATTTTTTTCGTGTTATTTTGAAAAACTCTTATGGGGTAACCTTAAAAAATTAATAAATAAAAAACTTGACATAATTTTGTTAATTTTCTTTTTATTATTTAGTCTATAACGTTCCAGTTACATGTCAGCATCATCAAATGTACATTATTGACATTATTCTAGACACAGTGCTCCAAAATCCAAAAACCTTCAACAAATTTTACTGGCATTATTACACAAAACAGCCTGTTTAAAAAAAACTCACTATGGCACTTGCTCTGCGTATTATTAAAAAAACATCTACATTTCATAAGCTTTCAAATGAGGTGTAAAAGTCTGACATAGCTAGTTTAACATTAAAGATATTAGCCAAAGAATAGAACAGGCTGGAATATCGAAAGTTTCGCAAATTAATGGCCATAATGTTTAAAACACAATAAATACAAAAAGTAGAATGTGATCCACGCACTTAGTGGTGACAATTTTACAACACATTTTAACTTGATTTTAATTTTAAAATTTTTAGGGTAGCTGGTCCTTACTTCAAACTTCTCTTATTAAAAGAGACAAAAAGATCTAAAATTAGGAAATTTTAAAAGTGTGTTGTAGAATTGACGTTCTCTAGTCATCCTCAGTCATTCACTTAAATCTCATTTTCGAAATGACTCCCACCGTTACGCACGCAAATTCGCATCCTTTTCCTCAATTCGCTTTTCACCACCGCAGTGCTGAGATTTGCTCGAATTTGGTCAGCTCCCAAAATGATTCGCCGTCTTAACTCGTCAATATCTGGGACAGGCTGATTATCGACATAAACCAACGTTTTCATATGTCCCCAGACGTAATAGTCCATTGGCGTCAGATCTGGGCTTCTTGCTGGCCAAGGTATGGGCCCTTCTCTACCGATCCAATTATTGGTATAATTTTCGTCTAGCCAGTCTCTGATTTGTCGTCTGTAGTGAGCTGGACACCCGTCGTGTTAAAACCTGATAGCACGCAAGGTGGCTAAAGGTATGTCCTCCAGTAATTCAGGTAAAACATTTCTTAAAAAGTGTTCATAATATTCACCGTTTAAGTTGTCTGGCAGAAAAAAGGGCCCAATCAAATTATTGTTAATAATTCCCATCCACACATTTAGTGAAAATCTTCGTTGCGATCCTTTCGGTCGTTTTTTTTTTGGATTTCCCACCGCCTTTTCTTCCCAGAAATGAGTGTTATGGTAATTTGTGATTCCATCTTTGTCAAATTTTGATTCGTCGGTCCACAAAATTTGTTTTAAATAATTTGGGTCCTCTATGTCGCAGTTTAGCAGATATCTGCAAAATTGGACCCTTGCAACAGGATCACGGTCTTCCAGGACTTGCACTGGAGTGTAGTGATATGGATGACGCCCAGATTCATGGACCACTTTCCACACTTTATACTGTGATATTCCAAGTAAATTGGCCACTTGTCTTGTAGAGATGTTAGGTTCCCGTTGAAAATGACGTAGGATTTCTTCTTCATCATCAGCACGGTATATTCGAGGTCTGCCCGCATCGCCTGATAAAAAAAAACTAATTTAAATAATCAATCGCGGTAAACAATAGGGGTAATAAACCAAAGCCCATTCAGTTTTAAAGGAGGTACAAAATCTAAAGTGCTTAAGCAGCTGTTGGCTGTAAACTTGCAATTTAATCGCAATTATTTCGACGTCCCCGGGGAATAAACCGGTAATCTCAAAAATCAAATTTTACAGGAAAAATGATTTACTGTTTTTGGGGTATATCTCTTCAACAAAAGGTAATCCTGACAACATTGTTATATGACGGAAAAGCTAATTTTTACCCGAATAGTTTATAGTATTAAGTGTAACTATTAAATATACACAGAATTAGTTATTCACCAAAATACATATTGCCGAAAATGGTTTCATATAACTTTTAGGGTATTGATATCTTACGATTCTGACTTATCAATATTATTCCAGTAATGTTTGCTTACCGAATTATTCTTGTAATTTTCTTAAAAATCATAGGCATAATATTGCTTTACTGGATTATTAAACGTGTTTTTTCATTACAGAGTTAGATTGTAATGTTCAGTTACCGACTTATTGTGGTAAAATTTTAAATAACCTTAGAAGGGTAAAGTAGTGTAACCCGTATTTTGTAGGAAATTTTTAGTAGTCATATTATCGTAATCATTGAAAACGATTATGTAAATTAAATTTGTTGTTGGTATCTTTGAGGGAATAATTAAAGAAAATTCACAAAACTTATTAAAATTATAACGTTTATTGGAAACAAAGTTCTCATGGAGATCACAAATTACAATCAGTAAAAGTTTATCAAAAGTAGCCAAGTAAAAACACTAATAACTAATCGGTATTATCAGTGGCATCATCAGTATCATCGCGATCATCACTATTTTCTAGCGAAATTAAGGATTCATAAAATGCGTGGTAGTACCGTGGAATCGCTCCTCTATTGTACAAAGACAATAAATCTGTATGCAACGCCTTGCTTATAGGAAGAGGTTGATGATAAGCACGTGCCAATACAGTTTCTTCTATCAGAGCATCTGTCTTATAAAAGAAACTGTATTGGCACGTCTCGCCCACGTCGTTTGGTTTGAAATTAATTTGAAATATTTAATTCAGAATATGCCTCATCAAAATCATATATTTAAAGAAAACCTTGTCCTGTTGGGATGATGATACATGAATTTCCATTACATCAGACCAGCGTATCGTATTCCCATCTATACCGCGACGCCAATTCAAAGGGTTTACTAATTTTTTTATGTCTAATATATCTGTTTGCTCCAATTCTTTCATAGTATACTTTTCTCCCGAGACTTTGGATTTTAGAATTATATTATGTAATTGATCAGGTGTGTAAATAGACTTACGCGTATTTCTCATGTTCCTCTCAATACAGGCATGCATCGAGTCTCCCTCGTTCGGGCTATGTCCAGTCTCGAAAAATCGGTGCGTTATAGAAAAATTTAAAGATTTTGCTGCATACGCATATAAGGCAAAAATTTACCTGTTCTTATTTTGGCCATAACAATCATCCGAATAAAAATAGATCTTGTTAACGCCTCGCTCCTGTTCACTCTTCAAGAATTGCAACAAACAACTCCCAATTTCTATGCAGCCTAGTTTTGCGATTTGGTAATGCCACACGTAGCAATACCCTTTTTTACGTAGAGCGTCAAAAATAGTAAAATTGTACACAGGGTACTTGCGTTTGTAATGAAAAATGCCTACAGTGGATTGTGGAATACTCAACACTTTTTGCAGGTCGAAGATAGCAATTGTGCTATCGTTTTTGTCAATTGTCATTTTTTCCTTCATGTTTAATTTGCCAAATTTTCTCTTTTCTACTTAAATGACGTCTATAGCTTTCTTCTAAAGACTCTTTCTCTGATGGACTGGCTCGCTCATATACAAAACATGTAGAGCTTTGATCTTTTTGAGGCTTAAAAAATGAGTAGGTAGTTAAATTTTGTGTTAAAAAAAATGGTTTCATATTGACGTACATCGTAACTTCAACATAATTTTGCTGTGGAAACCACTCAGTGTAGAAACGATACATTTTTGATATGTTGAGGTCTTGTGACAAATATTGTCGAGTTGAGCTTTTTCTTGTATACTGAGACTCTACTTTAGGAAATAATGAAATATGCTTCTCAATACTCGATTCCGTGCTGGAGCTCATTTTTCGAGGTCTATTGGTGTGCTTACCTCTTAAGGCGGTAATCCCTTCGTCTAATTTAATTTTTTCTATTGCTTTATATACCATTTGTTCATTAACTTTTAAAGTGTTTAGGAAAATGATAACTGTAACAGTGCATTACCGAAAATGTCTACCACAAAATTTACGATAATAAACCTGTAATCGCGTTAACCGGATTTTTTTTTTGAAATATTTTACAGTAATATTACTTTACCGAAATGTAGCCACGGAATTTAATTTGTAATAATGTATTTCGTGATTGTTCTAGTAAATAATAAATGGAAAATTTCCAAAGAACAAAAGTGTTCTAAGGAAAACTGTTGGAAATTACCGCAGAAAAAAATTGAAAAAAATTGCATAAGTGTATCCCGACCCATAGATGCCGTAAATGGTATAACAGTAAAAAGTCAGTAATAGTATATTACAGGTTTATTCCTTGGGGGCGTCGATTTATTAAATTACATTTTTTATTACATACCTTGACGTCTTTGAAAGCGTCCAGTCTCCCGGGCTCGTCGATAAACTCGAGAAAACACGCCTACATCAGGTAAACGGCGATTGGGGTATCTCTGTTGATATTCGCGCTGGGCAGCTAAAGCATTGCCTCTAGCTACGCCGTAAGTGTACAGAATATCGGCATATTCTTCATTCGTAAAATTTGCCCGTTGTCTTTGAGCCATAGTCCTTGATACGCGCCAAAACCACAGATGAGCATAACACACGGAAACCAGTTGAAAAGCCAAGTCGTCAGGAGAGCAATCAATCACAAAAACAGTCACAAGCCGGGTCGTCAGAGATAAAACAAAACTGCAGAGCACACACAAAAGCATCCGATCGCAACGAATCACAAGGACGGACTAACCTAAACAACCCAAAAGAGATTAAACAATGACCGGCTGTTTTTACCTGCTTAGTAGAGCAGGTAGAAACAGACCTTTTTTTGGCCGTGCGCCTTTGTTATGCGAATATCTTCCCTATTGGACTAGCTATGTTAGGGTTTTATATCTCATTTGAAAGCTTATGAAATGTAGATGTTTTTTTAATAATACGCAGAGTAAGTGTCATAGTGATTTTTTTTAAACAGGCTGTTTTGTGTAATAATGCCAGTAAAATTTGTTTAAGTTTTTTGGATTTTGGAGCACTGTGTCTAGAATAATGTCAATAATGTACATTTGATGATGCTGACATGTAACTGGAACGTTATAGACTAAATAATAAAAAGAAAATTAACAAAATTATGTCAAGTTTTTTATTTATTAATTTTTTAAGGTTACCTCATAAGAGTTTTTCAAAATAACACGAAAAAAATTATAACTCAATGTTGGTGCACTTTTGCATATGAGTGTTCCTACAAAAGTTGTTGCAAACGAACCTGTACTATATCCCCTTACAAGGTTGTGCTCTAATTACAAGTCACCCTGTATATACTCTCACTCATGTATATGTACAGGGTTGATCTTAGGGCTCGACAAGACTTGTCTAGCCCTAAGATCAGATGAAAATTATGATCAATGACACTTAGGTCCATGTTCGCCAAAAAGATGACGGTCTGATTATCTGAAAACAGCTGTTGAAAACACATTTTTGAATGGGAACATGTCACAGTGACAGCTGTTTTTAGATAAACAGACCGTTATTTTTTCGGTGAACATGGACCTTAATGTCATTCGACCATTGATAACGATGATCGTAATATCAAAAATAAATGGTACAGACAAAAAGGCGCTCCTATACCGGGAGCATTCGCCTCAGTTCAGATTCAAGCAATACATCAGTGACTGTCGAGAATCGAGCATTACAGTCTTCGATGAATAATAAGATTACAGTGCGCAAACTGTAATGATGATTTTTCTGTTCAAAATAACGTAAAGCGCATTGTAGTAATATGAAACGCTTTGAAAGCGATAGTCACTTGTCTGGGTCTTTCATCTGTACGTGTGTGGCGAAATCTTCTGACTATAAACCTTATGTCAGGGCACGACCACGAGCTGACACATGCGTCTGCGCACCACGCGTCGCGCCTCGTCGTGACGGCGTCTCGGGACACTACCTTCCGCCTGTGGGACTTCCGCGAGCCCATACACTCCGTGTCCGTCTTTCAAGGGCATACTGAGTAAGTTTATGCATTAAAAGCATATTGATATCGGTATTATCGTCATCATATTTCTCCATTGTCACTTGGGATCGGAGCAACACATTTTTTCTTACATTCATTGGGCGTTTTCACAATAGGCGATAACGAGACGATTACGTGGGGTTTTTTTTTTTCATTTATCCGGCGATGTCGAGACGACATTCACCAACAGCTTGTATTATGCCACCGAGCATTGTCGAGGAGCTAGTCTTGTTCCGCCAGCAACTTATATCCACAATATGAATGAAACCAACACTCCTACGATATCGTGTCGTTATCGTCTAATGTGAGAAGGGCCTTTCTTGTCAGCCGTCTCGCTAACATTTACACTTTTTCAAATACCGATGTGTCTTCACATCCATATCTAACATGCTTGAGATTATATTAACTACCAAAGTCCTTCACATCATTTTGTTGTTAGTCTTGAACCTGATATCACTCTTCAAGCCAAGATTTATGAGATATGCGATTATTTGAATAATTCAATTGTTGTTCAGGAGTGTCACATCGGCGGTATTCACACGAGAAGACAAAGTTGTGTCCGGATCTGACGACCGTTCCGTAAAGGTAAAAGAGTAGCACTATTTTAACAAATTACATTTTTCTTTTCACTTACGTAATACCTCCTTTAAGGATGCAGATGTGTGGGCACGCCACGATAGTGGCGGTAAGTCCCCTCTTTGAGGAGTGGCTTGAGAGGCGCCACGGCGCCCTCACCTTCCGCCTGACGCAGGTCCTCACCGGACACGGATGTTTCGGGAGGTACCTGCACCGAATCGGGCGGGAGGAAACGCCCGGGTGTTTCCACTGTGAGGATCGACCGGAGGACACGGTGGAGCACACGGTGGAAGTCTACTCTGCGTGGGCGGAGCACCGCCGTGTCCTCGTAGCGGCGATCGGCGGCGGCGACCTCTCGCGTCCGGCCCTGGTTCAATCCATGGTCCGGAGCGAGACGGAATGGGAAGCCGTCACCTCCTTCTGCGAAGCAGTCATGCTAGCGAAGGAGGTGGCGTAACAAGAGAGGGAGAGAGCCTCTCTTCCAGGCCGCCGCGGGAGACGCACCGGGCGTCGGGGGCCACGTGGTGGCTACCGGCCACCGTAGATGCGGGCCTGTGGATGGTTAGCTATGGGCTAGCTAGCCGTCCGTCCGTCTAATGACAACAGGCCGTGTCGACGGCGCGTTCGTGTTCCACGCGCGCCTCAAAGAGATGTCAGCAGAAGAGAGGGGCCCGCAAGGGCCGAAGCCTGCCGGGGTTGCGGGACTGTTCGAAAGAGATACCGCGGCCCCGGAACGTAAAGGGCGAGGAAGAAACATGGATGGGTTTTAGTCAGTAAGAGTCTGACACTCCCTCCCGCTCCGCCCAGAGTGGGAGAAGTCATTTGATGATTTACCATCATAAAAAAAAGAAAAAAAGGATGCAGATGTGTAAATCAAAATCTATCAAGCAACTCTTTGATTTTTTTTATGTGACAGTATTTTTTTGACGACCCGAATTGCGCAGCGGTAGTAAGGCTGTCTTACGTTCTTAGGGCCCCGGGTTCGAATCCCGGTAGTAGCAAATGTTTGTATGATGAGGGACACAAGCCTATTAGGCTTGTGTCCTAAACAAATCTAATTAGTCCGTCAGTTAGATTATAAAAAAATATTTGATCCGTATTTTTTCTTTTGTTACATAAACCAAAATTGATGAAGATACGACGCTTTTAAAATTCGCAATACGTCACGCAGTGCTATAGTTTTTAGTGCGCTGTGACGTCACGAGCCCCCACTCCCGAGTTTTGATGCGTTTTATCTTTGTCAGTACTCAGTGTTGATGATTGTGTGTGCGTGGTCTTCAGGAAATACTACTGGGAGCTCTTCAATGATGATTTTACTTATTTTTGTTGCTTGATGTGTTTATTAAGATCAGATTTTACAAGAATAGTATTAAAAATGGCGAAGTTTAGTAAATTGGTGGTTTGGCGACTATGCGTCTACGCGCGCTCGCAGTCGGCTGGTCAAGTGAAGTGGCGTGATGCGCTGCCGTCGGTCGCTGCGATTGGCTCGCGGGCTCCCTCCCCCCGCGTGGCTGTTGCTCCCCGTGTTCGTCTTAGTGATGGGCCATAGATGCATAGACATAGCCCCGGCCTTGGAAGGACCCGCTTCCAATGAAGTACATGGGTATCACGAAGCAGCTCTGGAACTATCTTCTTCACCGTCGAGGAGTAAAGGGCATAATTTAGTGTAAGCCCTTCTAATTAATCCAGTCGCCGTTGTTATGTCAGCGACTCTGGAAATGCCATCGTTCCCGGTAAAGGTCCTGGTGACTCTGCCGAGGCGCCACTTTAACGGTGGAAAATTGTCCTCTTTTATAAGAACAAGTGTATCTGGTTTGATGTCTTGATCCTTGTTCTTCCATTTGGTTCTCGTTTGAAGCTCCGTGATATATTCTTTCGTCCATCTCTGCCAGAAGTGTTGTCTCAATTGTTCTACTCTTGCATAGCGCGACAACCGTAGTGTTGGAGAAGTCGTGACGTCGTCACAAGCTGCTGCGGTGAGTGGACGGCCGATGAGGAAATGCGCTGGCGTCAGTGGCAGTGCGTCAGTGGGATCAGAGGATAATGGGGATATAGGACGTGAATTCAGAATAGACTCGATTAATGCTAATACTGTACTCAACTCTTCATAGGTTAAATTCGAGTTACCGACCACTCGACGGAGATGGTGTTTGCACGACTTAACCCCTGCCTCCCATAGACCACCGAAGTGAGGAGAATACGGTGGAATGAATGAGAACCTAATGTTTTCGTTAGCTGTGTAATTTATAATTGAATTAATATTATCTTTATTATTTATGAACGAATTAAGTTCCTTTGAAGCTCCGACGAAGTTTTTCCCATTGTCGGAAAAAATCTCCGCTGGTTTACCTCGTCTGGATATAAACCTTTTTAAAGCAAGTATGTAAGCTTCAGTACTGAGACTGGTAACTAATTCCAAATGAATAGCCTTTGTTGAGAAACATATGAACAGACAGATGTAACATTTTTCTAATTTAGCCCCTCTTCCCTTACGACTCAGTATGTTCAGTGGTCCTGCGTAATCTACGCCGCAACGATAGAACGGAAACTCTGATTCCAATCTCTCGACTGGTAAGTTGCCCATTTGAGCTTTTATTGTTTTGCCTTTTACCCGAGTGCATACAACACAAGTACGAGTAGTTTTCTTAGACAAATTCCTACCACCGACTGGCCACCAACTTTCCCGTAAAGTGGACAAAAGTAGTTGAGGCCCAGCGTGCAGTAAACGATGGTGTTCGTATTTAAATAAAAGTATCGTGAAATTATGTTTACTAGACAACACTACCGGGTGTTTTTTATCAAAAGTAAATTCAAGAGAGTTTTTAATCCTACCCCCAACTCGCATAAGTCCATATTCATCTAAAAACAAATTAAGACCAGATAAATTGCGATTGGACTTGATTGGCAACTTATTTTTTAAACAATCGTATTCAACGGGAAAAGATTCCCTCTGTGACAATCGAGACAAAATAACCATCGAGTTATTGAGCTCCTTAACTGTTAAGGCACCGTAGGCCCTGTTTGATTTAAGTTTAATTCGTGTGTTAGAAACAAAACGCAACACATACGCCATTGTGTGTTTCAAACGATTTAAAGAAGAAAATCTATTGAATAGGTTTAGACCTGAACCTACTTGACATTGTATTGCAGCAGTAGTTAACTTAAGTTCCGGTAATTCATCAAAATTTATATTTTGATAGACGGACGCTTGACCTTTTTCCCAACTTGAATTAGGTTCACGTAAACAACTCGGTCCGTGCCACCATAAATCCGAACATTGAAGCGCATCGATGTTGACACCACGCGAGACTAAATCGGCTGGGTTCTGCTTACCCTTTATATGTAACCAAGAACAACCTTCAGTAAGCTCATTGATCTCAACAACCCGATTCTGAACAAACGGCTTTAAAGAGCTCGGTGTTATATTTAACCATCCTAATACTGTCGTTGAGTCAGACCATAAATAAACCTTTTTGAAATTAATCTTAATTACTTTAATTATTTTACTAAACAATCTCGCACCTAACAATGCCGCACATAACTCGAGACGCGGTATGCTTACCGGCTTTACTGGAGCTACCTTACCCTTTGCACACAACAAGCGAACTGATATCGCATCGACTAAATTATTATTATCAAACGCGCGGACATAGGCACAGGCGCCGTACGCGCTCTGCGAGGCGTCACAAAAAATATGAAGTTCAACTTGTATATCGTTACAGAAATCACCTAAAACGTGTCGAGGGACCCGTACAGTGTGTAAAGAATTTAATGTTTTCATGAAATGATTCCAGTTCAATTCAATATTTTGTGGAATAGGATCGTCCCATCCAATTTTGCATAACCACAACTTCTGTAAAATAATTTTTGCAATTATAATTGTTGGTGACAAAAGGCCCAGTGGGTCATATATTTGCGAAACAATCGATAAAATGATTCTTTTAGTAACGACCGGAGTATTTCCGTTATCAAGTTTTGTTACGAAATGAAGTTCATCGCTCGCGCAAAACCAACCTAAACCTAATGTTTTGTTATGACAATTCTCTCCTAAAGACATTTCCTTCGATGAATTATTATTATTTATTTTATTCGTATCCGCTTCTTCCGCGTCATAATTATAAACCCATTTACGCAATATAAAACATCCCGAACTTAACACTTTAGAAACACTTTCACAAATCTTAGTTAATATCCTTTTATCATCGTGACCGGTAATAAGATCGTCTACGTAGATGTCTTCTTTTATTACTTGCGAAGCGACCTCATCGTTACAATCTATAGCAAGTTGTCTAATGCATCGCATGCTGAGGTACGGCGCAGACGCGGTTCCGTACGTCACCGTGTTAAGCTGGTACATGTCAAGTGGATCGGAAGGATTTTCCCGCCATAAAATACACTGTAAGTTACGCTGGTCTGGCTGTATAAGTACCTGCCTAAACATTTTCTCGACATCAGCACAAGCTATGTATCTATGTTTGCGAAATCGTAATAAAATTGAGAATATGTCGTTTTGCAAAATAGGACCTGTGAATTGAATATCATTCAAAGATTTACTATTGGTTGTTTTAGCACTTGCGTCAAAAACTACTCTTAGTTTAGTGGTACTACTGTTTTCCCTAAGGACTCCGTGATGCGGTAAAAAATAAGTAGGAAATGAGTATGATGTAATGCGACTCATATGCCCTAAGCTTAAATATTCCTGTAAGAATGCACTGTACAATATTTTGTAATCAGGATTGTGCGCTAGCTTTCGTTCGAGTGATAAGAACCGGCTCTCAGCTAATGAAAACGAATCACCTAACGAATCAGCTGATTCCTTTAACGGTATGCGCACGGAAAACCGACCCTTATCGTCGCGTAATGTAGTACTAGAAAATAAATTTTCGCATGCACGTTCATCCTTAGAGTAATTATTGTCACTAGGAGTGATGACTTCCTCTAACTCCCAAAACTTTTTAAGTTGCACATCAAGTGCTTGTGTTAAATTACAACTAATCTGCTTCATTTGCAAATTATTTGTTTGAATTGGACCTGATATTATCCACCCAAGTTTTGTATTTTGGAGGCAAGGCCCTGCTGGTAATCTGATTAATCCTTCGTTTAATAATTCCCAAAATACATCTGCACCAATTAGAAGTTGAATTGTGTGAGGCAAATAAAAGTTTGGATCTGCTAATTTAATATGATCAGGAATGTTTAAGTTTATTTTATTTATGTTAAGTGATGGCAGTGGCGCAGTAATATGAGGTAATACTAAACATTTTAAGTTTCTTTTGTAACTGTTATTGTTAGACCTTAATTTAATTTGACATGTTTGCGTGGACTGTGTAACACAGTGTCCTACGCCTGTGACTTGAACAGTGGACTGTAGCATTTTTATATTTAATTGTTTACATAAAGGTTCAGCAATAAAACATTGTTGACTACCACTATCGAGTAATGCTCGAATAGTGTGATATTTATTTTGGCTATCAGCAACCTCCACTAATGCTGTGGACAGCAATACAGGCTGCAATGTTAAAGATAAACAGCTGTTATCTTGCATATTATTGTTTGCTTGAGTAGCTGAATGCAACACCGTGGTTTGTGACTGGCCTGAACCAGACTCATCCTGCGGTTTCACTTGTGATGATTCATGTGTCAGTTTTGTGACACATTGAAGTAAGGAATTATGTTTTAAATTGCATTGTTTGCAGGGTCCGAACCAACAGTTTTCATCAGTATGGCCAACTCGCAAACAATTGCGACAAAGTTTCTTGTCTTCGATAAATTTAGACTTATCATTAATCGACAAAGTTAAAAACTTGTTACATGAATAAAGAGCATGATTACCATCACACAAATTGCAAACTCGCGAACGCTTTGTAGTTCTAGCGGATTTGTTTTTATTAATTTTAGAGTTCTCATTATTAGTTTGCGTAGCAACATAACTATGAGTATTATTATTGACTTGATTCGACTGTGGCTTTTTTGAATTATTGTCACCTACTTTATTGTTACTATTTGAAACTTTGACCATCTCAAGCACATCTGCCCTATTTTTAAGAAATCTCACAAAATCATCTAATTTAATTTTTGGTCGGATCATCATAGAGCTTGCAGAGCAACTTCCTTGTACAGCATTATTTATTAAATTCCCTGCATAATTTTCCCATTCCCTTTCTGTTGTAGCATCTAACTTTGATACTGTAGTAAAAATTACTATGGAATCCCACGACTCAGTAGGTTCACCTAACATTTTTAAAGATCTTAAATTCCTCAAAATACTGTCAATTAACTTTCTGAGTTGAGCTGAAGACTCTTTGTTCATTGACTGCATAGCAAATAAAGCTTTCAAGTGATTATTAAGCAGCAATCGGTCGTTATTATAGCGATTTTCAAGTAGATCCCATGCAATAGTATAATTCCCAGCAGAAAATTCCAAAGATTTAATTACTTGTAAGGCATTACCAGTTAGAGCAGAACGCAGGTAGTGAAACTTTTGTATGTCATCAATATCTTTTGAATGATGAATAAGAGACAAGTATGTGTCTTTAAACTCCAACCACTGATCATAAGAGCCGTCAAAGGTTGGCAGCTTAATGGTAGGTAATTTAATAGAGGTTAGAGGTTTAAAAGCCATTTCCTGTGAGGTAGGTATGCTATGATCATTTAAATTAAGCAAACATTTGGCATCAGCTATTAAGGAATAATACTTATTTTCAAACGACTCTCGTTCATCTATTTCGCATGTCTGACTATCTGACCCTAAATCTATTCTGTCTTGAACTTCCGTGAACTCATTTATTAGATTTTCGGCTTTTTGCAAACGAACTTTAGTTTCTGTCATTTGCGCGTTACTTATTATTGAACTTTCTACTAATTGTAACGAAGCAATGAATTTACCAAACAAAGTCAATTTACTTTTAATTATGCCTCGTTTTTTGACTAAGTCTCTAACTATCTCTTCTTTCGACGCTTCGGGAGCCATGACAGACAAGGGAAACGGTCACGCAAACACGGCAAACAAACACTTTATATGAACTTTTACCTACTAGCAATAATCGCAAGGAATGGGGAATAGGTAGGAACTGAGACACTGACTGACCTCTTCGCGCTGATCTTCGTCTTTTTCTTTATGCAGACTTCCGACTCGAATGGACCATTATGTTGATGATTGTGTGTGCGTGGTCTTCAGGAAATACTACTGGGAGCTCTTCAATGATGATTTTACTTATTTTTGTTGCTTGATGTGTTTATTAAGATCAGATTTTACAAGAATAGTATTAAAAATGGCGAAGTTTAGTAAATTGGTGGTTTGGCGACTATGCGTCTACGCGCGCTCGCAGTCGGCTGGTCAAGTGAAGTGGCGTGATGCGCTGCCGTCGGTCCCTGCGATTGGCTCGCGGGCTCCCTCCCCCCGCGTGGCTGTTGCTCCCCGTGTTCGTCTTAGTGATGGGCCATAGATGCATAGACACTCAGTGATTTACAAAAACAAAAAATACGTGTCCATTATTTTCCAATACTCTAACTGACGGACTAATTAGTTTTGCAATTTATTGATGGTGGAAACTAGCCTATTCTGTTTCCGAGTCATGGATGTTTATAATAATTATGTATAAAAAGCATGCATTTACAAACAAAAAGTATCTATGTAGTATATCAACTATCTGGTATCCACAACACAAACTTCGTTGCTTAGTGTGGCACTAGATGGCGCTGTGTATAATATCCAGCGATATTTATTTATTTTTACTTCTGTCGATAGGTTTGGGACGTCCGCAACATGCGATCAGCACTAGCGACCATCAGGTCAGACTCTTCGGTGAACCGCGTGGGCGTCAGCGGAAATGGTCTGATCGCGATCCCGCACGACAACCGGCAGGTGCGCTTGTTCGACCTGCAGGGGCAGAGGCTCGCTCGCTTACCACGCTCCAGCCGACAGGTGATAATTATGCACTTTAATTTTTTCATATATTTTTTATTTTTTTTTTATTTTTGAATAAAACTGCTGACTGGTCTTAGCTACGATTTCCAGGTCGGGCAGTGTTAGAGTTTTTCCATTAACCTTTTGAACGCCATTGTCACATATACGTGACAAACAAGCGCGTGCCCTGTACGCCAAACGACACAAATATGTGACAAAATAGTAGATGAAATTGTGGCTTGGCGTGGAGGGCACGCGCGTGCGTTTATGTTCTGGCGGTCAAAAGGTTAAGAATTTCTCAGTAATCTAGCCCATTAGGGATTGCAGGCCGGGCTGTTATGTTATTGGTAATGACCTGACCTTTGCACGAATACTATCTACAGATGTGGCAATATGCTATCAAAACAAGGAGATTTTAGTACTGTTACTTGAATATTAACCATTTGAAACGTGATGATATGACTAAAAAGGGGGTCTCTTACCTGAAAAAAAGAAAGGAAGAAAAGTATTTATTTGACCCTCACAGAACAAAACAATAATACTCGTAATAGAGAAATTTGCAAGAAGAATATACAGCGTGTTAGGTTAAACGAGGGACATATTTAGGGAAGGTATTCACAGTATTCGATTCTCAACCCAAATATGTAAAAAACCTATAACCTTAATTTTTAACATAATTGTCTAATAAAATACATTACTCATGGACACTGAGCGCGCAAGAAGTGAACTTTAGGTGTCACGCGGCAAAACACGTGCCGATACTGAGCTCCGTGCGCAAACTCCGCCCCTTTCCTTTGTGTTGTCCCCGATGCACCGACAGGGCACACCCCCGCGGCACCACGCGCTGACCTCACTCACCTCAGTGTATGCGCGACCGCCGCTACTTCCACATGTCTAATATTACGTTTCCGCGTATCGCATAAACAAACAACCCCGCTTAATTCGCGATATTAATAGTGTCATGTAAACGTGTTCTTGATTAACCAAAAATTACGTCTTATCATCATTCCAGTGAAGAATATTGAGATTATGGTTCGTGCTTAAGTGTTATCTAGTGATAGTGTGCGAGGAGCCATAAATTATGCAAGGTGTCATTCAACGTTGCGAACATTTGTGTAACACCTAGATATTTGCCTGTCCAAAGCCAGATTTAAAGTATGAAGGGAAAATGGATTATACCTAAAAGTCATTGACCCGGCCGCACACATGTTCTGCGATAAGCGCATGGGTGTACACACGTTGCGAGACTTAAGCGAAGTTTTTGGCATGGATCTATCTGTTATTTATTAGTGTTTTGTTTTTGTTCATATGTTTATTAGTATCATGTAAGCATGGACTATTGCGGGTTTGAATATGTCCCTCGTTTAAACTGACATATTGTATACTGCGCCAAAACAAGCATCAGAGTGGTGTGACCGTCGGACTGCAAAGTCATAGGTCTGGAGTTCGAACCCAAGACACGCATATTTCGAATTCATGTGCGTATTGTATTATTATCACTTTCTTCGATGAACGAAAACATCATGAAGAAACCAAACCTGTATGCCTGAGAGATATTTCTCGACAGTATGGCCAAGTCAGAGGCCAAGTTATGCGACATAAAAACTCTAACACCAGGTTAGGCACTGAGAAGAAAGATAGCCAAAACAATGATCATCTTAGTTATTTTATTATTATACAATGTATAAGGTAGGGAAGGTGTTCTCTAAATCATGATGCACAATCCGGTAACATTTTCTCTGAACCTGGCGTCGATGAACGAACAAACGTAACTATGAAATGTTCAAAAGTAGCACGAAAATGTCATGACATGTATCGACAACGAAATTGCTTAAGTCACACTAGTTAGGTTACTATCGGGTCGACAAAAGACATGAGTATTTTTAATTAAAAACTGTATCATTAAACTTTTTTTGAAAGGGAACAAAAATTCACAAGTGTATATTAAACCACAGGGCCACCGTCGCATGGTTACGTCTGTAGCCTGGGCCGACGACATATCGTCCAATATAAACTTCTTCAGCTGCGGCTTCGACCGGCGTATCCTGGGCTGGTCCATCCAGCCTTCCAAGGAGAACTAAGTACTAAGACTTTACAGGTAATGTCCGTTTTACAAACACAGCCACGAGCATAAATATGTATGTACTTGGTAACTTTCAAATGTTATTCGGATCGATTTAAACTTGCAAGCTAAAGGACTTAGTCCAGTTACACGACTCCTCCTCCCACCCGGCAAAAAGAATATAATTCAAAAATGTACTTTAAGTTTTTCACTTTAGATATACTTTACATTGGCACTAAGCCAGCTGACAGCGAGCTGTCTGCTAATTTATGTAGCCAATGTAAGGTATATTTATAGTGCAATACGTAAAGCCCATATTTGAATTGTAATCTTTTTGCCGGATGGGAGTGGAGTCGTTTATGTGGGCTTATAACTTAAAACGAATTTTATAATAGTATGGGTTCCTAATTTCCTATTCTCGTAATAACTTTAAATGCAAACAATTTTTTAGAGAAAATCTCTTTTGAAATATGCTAAGTGTAAACATACTTTTGCTCATGATTGTACATTGTTCTGTTAATATAACTGTATCAATCACATACGATATCAGATTGTTATTATAATTATTATTGTATAAAAATACATACAGTTTTAGTCTTTAAATTCTTCTAGAAATAAAGAACAAAATTGTGTGAAGATGTACCTATAATTATGTTTGCATCGTCGTCGTTCATGATCAAAATTATACATTTTGCTGTGACGACATACCTACATTATATTTATTTAGGTACGTAATTAAGACTAACTTCGTTGCAATGAAAAGGATATTGGGTAATTTTAGCAGAAAATATTGTCGTTAAACTATGTCTGTTTCTAATCATTTTAAGTAAAATTATATAACTTTTGAGCTATAGTTAAAGTAAAATTGTGTATTGTGGATACAGCATTTATTTTATTTGTCTGTTAATAACTCCATTATATAAACTTTTAAACAAAAAAGCGGCCAAGTGCGAGTCGGACATGCCCCATGAAGGGTTCCGTAGCAGCAAGTAACATGATATAAAAATTCTTGTAGTTCGTTGTAAATGAAAGGTAAATTGCGGTTTACGATTTATAACATATTAAAAAACTACTTACTAGATCTTGTTCAAACCAATTTTCGGTGGAAGTTTACATAGTAATGGACATCATACAGGGTGAATTTGAATAAATGCGACAAAATGAAATGGGAGCTTCAGTTACAGTAAACATAGTAATTATAAACTGTTTTTTCTACTATCTAAATCGTTAAAAAAAATTACGCGATTATCGTTTTCAAAAGGTCCATTGATGTTATTATCTATAGTTAAGTACGAATTATCGGTATTCCCGTTCATAGCGGTCATTTACCTAATTTAGCCTAGTTTCTAATGTAAGTATCGCGCGACGTTGCCAAACCTCGCATGTGCGCCAGCGCTGACATCCCTTCCCGGCGACCGCGCGCCGCCCACTACCCTTCCTTCGTTCATTACAATTTTACATTTGATATTTTATACATTTTCTTGACAACACGTATTATTGTATATTTAAATTTGTCGCATCTATTCAATTTCACCCTGTATATGTTTTTTAGTTTTAACATTCTCTTATTTTAGAAGTTACGGGGGGGACACATTTTACCATTTTGGAAGTGTCTCTCGCGCAAACTATTCAGTTTAAAAAAAAATTGAGTTTCAGTTCTAAGTATGGGGAACCCCCAAAATTTATTGCTTTTTTTCTATTTTTGTGTGAAAATCTTAATGCGGTTCACAGAATACATCTACTTACCAAGTTTCAACATCATAGTTGTAATATTTTCGGAAAAAAGTGGCTGTGACATACGGACGGACAGACAGACAGACATGACGAATCCATAAGGGTTCCGTTTTTCTCCATTTGGCTACGGAACCCTAAAAAATAGCGAAACTCCGCAGGCGTAATGAGTATCGAATAGATTCCTCGTACAATGAGGGGTCCGCATAAAACTGGTTTTGGATACCTTGATTAGTCGTCGTTCGTAGTTTCTCCCCCCCCCCCCCCCCCGTTTGCTTGCACATATTAAATGTTTCCTTCCTGTATATGTATCATGAAAAACTGGTTTATAATAATATTCTGTGTGCACTTCCTTTAGGTACTGAGTTTGTAATAAGTCTTGATTGTTGCAATCTGTATTTTCTATTAGGGTCAATTCACACTGAGAGTTATCACAATTTTTCTTGTATTTGGGTGTTTTAAGAGTCTAACACTCGAATACAAGAAAAATTGTGATATTTATTTTGGGCACTCCCTAGAGAAATAATCAAGCTTTCTCGGGCACATGTTGTTTTTCAGTAGCCATAATATCTAAACCATAATTACACATCTAAATTCTCAGTTTTGATGTGTGATAGTGGTTTAGTCATAGCCCTCATAATAGAGCGATTCAAAATATACACATTCCATTGCGATACGTCTCGCGGCGCCGCGCGTCGCAAATACCTTCCAGTACCGTTGCGCCGCGTCGCGTCGCGTCTCGGTGTGAACTGACGCATGACGCTTAGGCTGTAACTAGACGTGGCATACAGGTGGTGGGTTTTTGGTGACGAGGTTTCTTTTAACAAGGAAACATTTTAGGTGTATGTTCAGTGATATAGCAAAATTGATATGTGTTTGAACATAACGGTAAATGTCGTGACAAGATTTGATGACATTGTACTGTTTTCCATAATATTTTGTAGTTATAGCCCGCTTGAAATGGGCTCCATAAGTGTACGTCTTGTTGGGTGTATCCGAGACATGAAATTATTTGTCATAACTTTGTTAACAAAAAGCGTATATGACTTTTGAGGAAATCTCCTGTCTGGAACCGACCCTGGGCCCATCAGCTAGGCTGTGATGGAGAGAATGAGCTGATGATAGTTGAACTAGTCTGTGCTGTTGTTCATTGAGGAGTTACCTCATGGGTTGCGGGCCTGTTCGAAAGAGATACCGCGGCCCCGGAACATAAAGGGCGAGGAAGGAACATGGATGGGTTTTAGTCAGTAAAAGTCTGGCACTCCCTCCCGCTCCGCCCAGAGTGGGAGAAGTCATTTGAGGATTTCCCATCAAAAAAAAAAAAAAAAAGGAGTTACCTAACGCTTATCATAGAAATGCATTGTCATCGAAACTGAACCAACATGTAAAATTCCAACTCTGTAGAATGAGAGTAAGCTGTTTTAATTCAGCTTGTAAGATTTGACCTCAATAAAGTTAGTAACAAAAAATGAAAATTCGATTTAGAAAAGCTAAAGCTTTAAAATTTTCTTAAACTTTTGAGAAAGCACAAAAGGATGATTTTTTTTTTGTATGATTTGTTTAATAGCAATTGAACTCCTATTGTCATAATGAAAAGGATTGTAATTCCAAGGGTGTAAAGTTTCATTCTCTCCTTTCATAGTTACTTGTGCACTGATTTTGAGTTTTTTTTTTTTTACATTATGTTTAGCTTTCTGCACTTCTTGTGACGTTTAACTATGCCAAATGTCACACTCCTCCGTGTACACAAAGGGGTGCATAGGTTTCCTTCATTTGTATTATATCTATCGACTTCATCTCTGATTTCGCCGTGAATATCACAGTGATCCTTATTTTCATCCGAATAAAGTTGCTATTACGTTGCTACTGGAGAAGTAAAAAGTATTGAAAGGACTGGTACGATTTCTGACAAATACCCACCTAGAGTTTCATTCGACTACAGACTTATTTCCAATAAATAGCACAAATGTTAGAAATAAGTAGGATATTATTGGTTTTTAAGGTGAAAGCGTCAGTTAGCCCGCGAAATTCAAATTTTCTTACGTTTTTTTGCAAATTGCAGGCCTGAGGCCAGTGCTAGTTTGTATGTTGATGAAAATATCGTTCGCGACTGTAAGACATATGTAGTTATAGAATTAAAATTATCAATTCAACCCTCCAAGTTCATGTTCAAGGTCTAGGAACGATTTTGACCTTGAAAAAGCAGTTCCTCGACCTTTATGAACTTGGACGGTTGTGTTTTTTCAAAGCCAAAGCCGTTCCTTGACTAAAAAAAACTTGACTGAAAATTTGAATTTCGCGGGCTACCATGACGCTACCCCCTTAAAGTTGTTTTTTTTTTATGCAGTAAGAATTGGTATTCCTTGTATAATCTTGGTTTTCAGAAGCCTAACCTAGAGGAAAGGTACGATCGCAATGTTGGTCGTTGACCACTTCTCACGCTTGGGTGAAAAGTGGTCAACCACGAATATCGCCGACTGTACATTAGTTTTATTGGTGGGGTTTTTATTAAACATTTAAAATGGTATAAAACTATACTTTGATTATTTTGTGCAAGGGTTGATATTATTTATTGTTAAACATTGATGTGTAACTACTGGAACAAAAAAAACCGACCAAGTGCGAGTCGGACTCATACATGAGGGGTTCCGTACCATCGTAGTAGAGCCCCCTGTAAGTTTTAATTTATTTTTATTATTTGTTGTTATAGCGACAACAGAAAAACACATTATGTGCAAATTTCAACAGTCTACGCATTACGGATGATATATACAGCCCACTCAGACAGACAGACGGACGGACAGCGGGGACTTAGTAACAGAGTCCCTACTCCCTAACGCTTCGTCCGTATAATCGGATCTATCAGTCTCTCTCGCGCACGTCTGCAGATGAGTGAGAGAGACGGATAGATCCGAATATACGCACGAAACGTTAGGGAGTAGGCCCTCAGGTTCCCGTTAGTTATCCTTCGGGTACGGAATCCTAAAAACCAAGTTAAAAGCCATGTTATTATTGCGGTTTAAAGTTTATTTTATTTGAATACACATGAAACTGTTGACTTTATCAAGTTTACGACTGTTCAAAGTTTGAATTGAAGTTAGAAAATGATACTGAATTTAAAACGTAATGCGACATATCTTTAGGTATACTGTGCTAACGTCGTATTAGAACAATTTGCTAGCTAGTCAGACAATCACAAACTAACAAATAGAATTAAAAAAAACAGATGCTTCTATGTACAGAAAAAAAATGTAACAGCCAGTACGCAACATAAATCTTCATTGCGAAGTTTTCGTATGTGGAACTATCCATATACCAGGATATTACCTATGGTATATAAAATACCTTGTTCGCATTGTAAAAATAAGTAGTTATAATATAATAGTCTCATGCTTATCATTTGGCGCAAAATGTAACATGACAATGCCTGTAAATAATATATGTAATTATTTAAAATATTAAAATTATTATTTGCAGCTTTCGCTGGTCATGATTGTAAAGAATTATCCACAAAATCTATGAAAAAATTCCGTTCAAATCGTGAATGACCCGAAATGCAATGTAAATACCATTTCAATTTTGTATTTACTTTATTTTCCATGTTTAATGACAAATTACTTTTTTTTGTTATAAATACTGTAAGGGAAAATAATTGTTTTTCAATTTGATATATTTCGCCAATTTGCCGTGTCATAGCTATTTCGTACAAAGCCAGGTGTCAAAGCCAGGTAGATGTTGGCCGCGACGAACGGATATGTTTTGGTAGAAAAAGGACACAGCAGACCCGGCTTAACAGTCAGACAAACAATTAAATACACAATCAACGCAAGTTCGTAGTCGCTTTCCCAAACAATTATTTTCGTTGGCCTTACTTTATGTATAATTTTATACCTACTTAAAAATATTATGGAATTGTGGTTGTGTGTGCCAAAATCCTCCAACCGACCATGGGGGCATAGGCCATGATAACATATAAGTAGTTTGGTAACCATTACATCTTTTATTTTTGATGTAACCAATTACAAAATTGATTTTGTAGCTTTCTTCTAGTCGGATATTGCACTTTGTTTATCGCTATTTTATAACTGGGTTAAATCTTTCGTGTAGGTATATACCTATTATTATAAAATATGTCCGTCTGTATTCATGTTCAATGTTCAATTTATGTATAAATCAAGATGCATAATATGAGTATTATTAATAATTGTGTAAAAGTTATCAGTTGTTATCTATCTTCTATAAATGATCTGAATATTTTTGTTATGCCGAATATGGTATGAAATAAATAATATTATTATAATTAATCATTATGGTTTCTATTAACAACCCTCAGACCTTTACAGGTTACAACCATCCTGATAGAAACAAAATAAACAACTATAATAATGTTTTATTGGGATTACCCCGGAATTTCTCATGAGAGTCTGTGGAGATTTTAACTGCCTACGTCTTGGTTTCCTGCTGCAGCGTGCACCATCACCATTATGCGCCCTGCTGCACGCTGCAGCAGGCGCGACCAGCAGCGTGGCGGACGGCGCGATTCGCAATGGTATGGCCACAGCTCGACTAGTAGCGACCATAGATAATACACTAGTAGTGACCGCGGCGGCGCCGGCGGCAGCGGTGGACGTAATTAGAGAACATGATTAAAATGGCCCTATCAAAAGTGGCACGGTATTGCCTCGAAACAAATGCATTCTTAGCTCAAGATATCATAGTCTAGAAGCGCACCCAGTTAACCAGAAAAGAAGAGAATTTAGCGAACACACTATCCCGATATTTTTTTACATACCTAGGTGGGCAAGCATTGGTACTTGGGAGTCCCGTCCTGATCGCCGTCGGGAACGATCGCTTTGAGAGCTGCACTTGCACATGTGTTAAGAATTTTTTATGTCCGTGACCACCAACGCCAACCGCTTCCATATTTGGTCAATAATTTGTACTCAATGGGTACCAATTAGTACCCGAACAACAAAATTGGTACCTTAGCAGTTCACGGACATGAATTATTTTTGTACTGCGCCCCGGCCGCGCCGGCGCGGCGCCGCCACCCCCGAGCCAGCTAGAGTTTTTTCGGTGTGCCATTACTTAAAGATTCTATGTGAGTAGATACTTTATTGCCAGTGTTATACATACCCACTATTAACTTTACTGGTGTTAAAAGGGGTATAATCGTGTGTGTTTGCGAATAGTGTGATCTCTGAACCATAAACTTAAGTAGCATATCGTGAACCTAGATGGGATTATTAAGATTGGGGTTGAAACATTTTCGTGTCCAAGTACAGTGTTGCAGTGAAGTATTTGGGTTCTATCTGTACATTTAAGCACCCTAAGCTGCTGACTAGCACGAGATACCACCGAGAGCGCAGCGATCAGCAGTGTATCCTGCACCTGGAGCGGAATCCCGGTGAACTCGTTGAATTTATTGAATTTTTTGATCTCGATTGAGCACAGATTATCTTTTGACCAACCAGCAGTCACTTGAACAAGCCTGGGGTTTCCCAGTCTGCCTAGCTAAGAATACTATTTGTTTAAACGCTCTCTCGAATAACCTAAATGTGCATGTTAAATACCTCTATGTGGACCCGAACCCCACATAATCATGTCCGTGACTACCGTCGGACCACCAACGCCAATCGCTCGCATATTTGGTCAATAATTTGTACTCAATTGGTACCAATTAGTACTCGAACAACAAAATTGGTAACTTAGCAGTTTTCGAGAAAATCGACTTTGAAGGTGGTCCGGCGGTAGTCACGATCCCTTCAGCAGGACCACCATGAGCGCCGAAAAAGGGGGCATTTTACAGCTATTCTAAGTATACAAATAATTTGTACCCATAAATGTGATTCATTTCGTAAAAAAAAGCAGAACTGAAACATTTGTATTTACCGAGAAATCAACGATGATAACTTCGTGCGCTCGTTCAGCAGGACCACAAATTTGAATGTTAATTCCAAGTTTCAGGCACTTGTCGCTTTCCTCACACCTACATAGAAAATTAGTACCCAGGAAGATAAAATTAGTGCCCAAAATTCAAAATGCGTTCTTCAGTAGTTTACGAGATATACCATGCCATTGGTGGGGTGGCGGTAGTCACAGTGTTAAATTTTCATTTCAAGATTTCCCTATTAAAAACTCTGTGATTTCTTCCCAAATTGATACAAAAATTTTTACCCCTAAAGAAGTTATCATCATCATCATCGGCCTATTAATGTTCCCACTGCTGGGACAGGCCTCCTCTCTATGAGAGGGAATGGGCTATATAATCCACCACGCGGGCCCAGTGCGGATTGGTTGGATTTTTCCTTCACCGTTTTGAGAGCAGCGGTAATGAAATAAATTACACAAAGTAATGCGCCCGCCTGGGTTCGAACCCACGGCCACGACTTACTAAACGTAGGTCGGGGCCGCCACCACTGGGCCACCGCTGCTCTCCTATGACAATGGTGTCGATTCTGTTGTGCACAAACTAAACTTAATTTAGACTATTGCTATCTTTTACTAAAAGACAGGGCGAGAAAAGGACGGCTATAGCTATGCACTAAGTTAGAAATGTCAAACTAGTTTATGCCTTGCGCTTCACCGTGTTATTAGTCGACATGTTTTTACGTGCACCCTTCATTTGTATGGAAATATTAGTTCGAATTAAATTTGACAGCTCTAAATTACGTCCGTCTCTTTCTCGTTTTATTAGTGAGAAAAAGATAGTAATAGCCTAAATTAAGTTTAGTTTGTGCACAACAGAATCGGCACCAATGACAACTTAATTTGGTCGGGTTTTACGCGGAGATTTAGTATGGAAAAGTAATGAAAGCTAATTTCTCTTAAAATACAACACTTGGTAATCTGAATTTTTGGCCACTATAACTTCTTTATGGGTACAAATTTTTGTATCAATTTGGGAAGAAATCACAGAGTTTTTAATAGGGAAATCATGAAATGAAAATTTAACACCGTGACTACCGCCACCCCACCAACGGCATGGTATATCTCGTAAACTACTGAAGAACGCATTTTGTATTTCTATTTTTTCAAATGTTTAAAATTTTTGTATTTCTATTTTTTATGGTGTACATAATAAAGAGTATTCTATTCTATTCTATTCTATTCTATTGTCAAACGAACATACTGCTTACAACAAAACGCATTATTTTTCGTGAATTTCATGCGATGGTAGTCAACTCACGCGGTGGAGGGAAGGAGGGGTCCCCCATGCCCAGTGGTACAACTATCATGAAAAGATAATGTGCCATGATTATACCTAACCTAACCTTAAAACACTTTATATTCCCCTAAAAAGCGTAGTCGATGCTATTTCCTGCTATTTCCGAGTGCAGGGTTTAAAGGGAACCTAAGTAACCTGACGGGGGGGGGGGTGCCCCAAGTCCCGTTATGGGGACAGAGATACTTCCGTATGTTCAGTTGACAATGTTTCGAGAGTTTACAATATCGCTAGAGAGTAACACGTTATATTGTAATATAACGTGTTTGACAATTTTACGGTGACATATACATTTCGATTGTATTATAGAATATCTATGTTCCCAAATAAATATTTTGAAAGGAAAATGATACAAAGACGAGATATGAGGAATTTAAAATTTCTATAGATTTATTTTTAAAAGTAATCTTCTTTTATAACTAAGAGTCTGTCTTTCCTATTTCTTTCCGACAGAAAGAATTCACTGTTGTCTTTCGGTTTGAAGGGAAAGAGCCAGTGTAAGAACAGGCTATGATGAAACATAAAATACTCAGAACTTCTAAAATTCTCCTTAGCTGCTTCACATTTACGAGGCTAATAATATTAAAAACATCAAAAAGTTCGTTATCGATATCAGCTGCGCATGTTGCTCGAAGTTGCAGCTCTACGAATGGCAGCCATTTTATGTGCCCGATTTTTGTAGGTATGCACGATTGCACGATTTCGTAGGTATGGCAGGTCCATAGGTTTTTAATTCAGCGATGGATGTACAGTCGCCAGCACATCGAGTTACTTTTTTCAAATCTAGGAGGTTGCTCCTCGGTAGCCCGCGAAATTCAAATTTTCTTATGTTTTTTGCAATTTGCAAGCCAGTGCTAGGTTGTATGTTGATGAAAATATTGTTCGCGACTGTAAGACGTATGTAGTTACAGAATTATAATAATCAAATCATCACCTTCAAGCCTCCAAGTTCATATAAAGGTTGATTATCAACTTTCTCAAGGTCAAAGACATGTAACTGTCAAGAATGACTATTTTGTGAAATAAGTAGTAAATTCTTGACAGTTACATGAACTGAACAGATTCACGAGCGGTGGCGCGCAGTCACAGAACATATATACTCTAAACGCGCGGTGCAGTGCGAAATCACTGGACTCTTCCAGTAGCGATAGATGCTCTGTGCAGTAGCGTCGCGATATATAGATGCTCTGTGGCGTCGCGCCACGCGGCGCCGCGGCGCGTCTCGGAGTGAACTGACGACAGAGTAAATCGATTCTTGCCTTTTATTAATTTCAATACTTAAGATTTACATTTTTTAAATATTCTCGTACAAAATAAAATAATAAAAAAAATGTTTATTAGCCTACCAGCATCCAAATTTTAATACTTAAGATTTACATTTTTTAAATATTCTCATACAAAAAAAAAAATAAAAAAAAAATGTTGATTAGCCTACCAGCATCCAAACTACCGGCGGTCACGAGCCCGTAAGGGTAATATGTGTTCTGTGGTCACGAGAGAGGAACCTTCTAGTAATACGAACCCTGTCTAGGATCACTAGGATGGGGTTGCGGGACTGTTCGAAAGAGATACCGCGGCCCCGGAACGTAAAGGGCGAGGAAGGAACATGGATGGGTTTTAGTTAGTAAGAGTCTGACACTCCCTCCTGCTCCGCCCAGAGTGGGAGAAGTCATTTGATGATTTCCCATCCTAAAAAAAAAAAAAAAAAAATGATCACTAGGATCAAGTCCTTTTGTCTAACGAGGGCCTCCTTAATCAGGTATTCTCGATGTCGATCCTTTTTATTATTCATCAATCATCATCAATCTTCACGGTGACGTATATTTTAATCGATTTTTTTTCCATCGATAAAATCAATCATCTCCAGTCTGTGCTCTTGTATTTATTATCTATGGGTCTGAGCAGTGATGCCAGATTTACTGATTTAACAGTAGATCTACCTGATTTGAAAAGAATGTACTGATCTACTGCCTTGATTGATATTATTTAATAAATCTACATGCTTTTTTCCAAATCAGATCGGATCATCTAGTTATTGTCGTCGTGTTGAGTCATCTGGCATAAAGGCCTAAATAACATGACATTTATTCAACAAGTTTAGTTATGTCGCTGTATTTTCTATCTGCCCACCCAGTCACAAGGCATTAAAACTGTGAAAGTACTGTAGTTGCCCATTCCATAACTTAGATCTCTATGGAGAAAAACGGGAGAGAGACTCTATAAATCCTTGGTATTGTTAAATCATTCATGTTTATATGGTACATCATGTGAGAATGATGTAGCAAGATTTTCACGTTAAGTATGTGTCCTAAGTAAAAAAAAAAAAAACAAAAATAAATAAGCCACGGCAAATAAGAGAGAACCATTGACTTTAAGTTAGGTAAGTACAGTAGGTACATATTTACATAAACATGTCTATTTACATGTTCTAATTTATTATATCATACTTTTAATTCGAGCTCAAGTCCATTTTACGTATGGAGGGTATGAATTTTTTAATCTAAGTACTGATTTTTCCTCCGATCTAATTACTGCTAAAACTTTATTTTTTCTACTGATTTCTTCAGATTCGTTTTGGCAACACTGGGTCTGAGTGACAATTTTGTTTGAGAATTTGTTTGCACTTTGCGGTTTTCGGACTTCTAAAGCAAAGATAAATCAAAAAGTTTGATGTTTGTTTCACTGACCATTTATTTATGTTTGTTTGTTTCTAAGAACACGGAACAATTTGTTTCAGTCTTCAATAGTCTGTTTTTAGTTTGTGGCAGATCATTATTCAAATCTGCCAGATTTGAAAATGGACGAGGTGCGAGGGTTTTATATGAATCCTCGGCCGTCAAGGTCGCAAATGACCAAACTTCGGGGTCCGGTTACAGGAGGCATTCGACTTACTCGAGATGATGAAACCAGTGACTTGAACAGGAAGGAGGAACACCGTCATTCTGAGTTTCTTGCCAGCGGTACCGACTATGCGCACGATGTCAAGAAGAGGGAAACCCAACTGTATTTGCAGGTAAATTAAAAAATGTTGGGCAAGTAATGCCCGTTCTAATAAATAGCTATTTAGAGGGCTAGACGATATCGTGTTCGTCAACTGCGATGAACGCAGTCGAACTAACACTACCTAACTACTGGTACTTACTACCGACTACCGCCGACAGCAATGCTGCTGTACCTGCTGTTCCTAGAGGTTTTCAACCTGATGCTAAGCTTGCATTAACTGAATTTATGAATAACCATAACCCTATGAAGTGGGTACTTTATCTTTATCCTGGCAAATGATCTCCGTCATGTAAACAATAAACATATTGCAGAATGAATTGGACCGGGAACAGTACGAAAGTATGTCAGGCGGTCTGGAGTCCTTGGAGCACCTGTCTTCCTTCGGGGCGTCCATCCAGAATATTGGGGAGCTGACCGAGGAGGCTATGACAGAAGTGTACAACAAATACTCCTTTCAAATGAAGGAAGACACCTGTAACTTGCCAATTAATGCATATAAGCAGCAGGTGAGCTACAAATAGTTTAATTACATAATTATGTGACCTGGCGTGTCAATGTGTTTTATTTTAAATCTTTCCTCAAGAAATTCTAATTTGTCATGTCAAATATCACTTTGTTTTCTGAAATGTAAATTTGAATCACTATTATGCTTTAGATATTGGATCGCATTCACGGATTCCCAGTGGTGATAGTGGAAGGTCCAACTGGATGCGGTAAAACAACACAAGTTCCACAGTGGATCCTTGATGACTGCTACCAATCACGTAAAACATGCAAGATAATTGTGACACAACCGAGAAGGATTGCCGCCATATCTATTGCTCGAAGAGTTGCTCAGGAAAGAGGTTGGGAAGTTGGTGGAATAGTTGGTTATCAGGTAACTATTGCTTCAGAAAATTGGCTTATTACCGTCCATTATTTTTATGAATCAGTTATATTGTTATGCTTAAAATGTATAGGAAAATTATATTGTCTTTTAAGGTAGACAGGGTTGATACTCGTAAATAAAGGGTGTAACATAATAATCGCAGAGCTCTTGTTAGGTATATCCAACCATGAACTTGAACAACTCTAGTTCTATGACTGGGAACTTATACCTTTTTTTTTAAATAGTGTCAGTTGATAAAGAAAGTCATTTTTCTTTTGCATAATTCAAGAACGCATGTCCAGTTTATTAGTCCGAGAGATCACACATTATTTTTATATAATGTATAGGTGCAAAAAGAAGTTGTGAATAATCTTAAAAATACAACCGTTTCTATCTTGAAAGTAAACAGATAATATGTTTTATAAAGCTTTTGTTAAATCAATGTAACTTTTAACAGGTTGGACTTGATTCTCATACTTCTGCTGATACCCGCATTAGTTATGTCACTACTGGAATTTTGCTACAAAAGCTGGGTAAGTCTTTTTTTCTTTAAATCTAAAAATGCTACTGTCCTATCAGTGTTTTTACACTCTGTAAGAATAAACCAGTTAGGATTCATATAAAACGATTTTTAATAGACCATATACATAGTTTCTTTTTCATAGACACTAGGCAAAGAGCTAACATTAATGATCCATTAACTTGCAGTTGCTTCAAAAACCATGAATGAATACACACATGTGATTCTGGATGAAGTACACGAACGAGGCCAGGAGATGGACTTCCTACTCCTAATCGTCAAGAGGCTGTTGTACACTGTATCACCAGGTGTCAAAGTAGTGCTCATGTCAGCAACATTTAACAGGAAAGCCTTTGCGGACTATTTCATGATACCGACACCACGTGGCCTGCAGATGTCCTCTTGTATCAAGATCGAGAAGGACGATAAGAGGTTTTTGGTGAAAGTTTTCTACTTGAATCAACTGAAAAAGTTTGGATCGGTAAGTTTTTATGTGATCAATTTTAAGTTGGTACAGGAAAGGATTAACAATAAAAAAATTAATGGAAGCCTTACTCTATGTCACTGCATTCAATTTTATATTAATTTTATTTTAGACTGCCACTGGTCTGGTATTTAGACGTGCCAGTCCTAGTTTTATTAGAAATTTCTCAGGAGCAGCCTGGAGTTTGGGTGTAATATAAATATCGCTGGAATATACACACACCGCTATCTAGTGCCACACTAAGCAACGAGGCTTGTGTCGTGGACACTAGATAGTTGATATACTTACCTCATAGATACTTCTTATTTTTTGTAAAAACATACCTGTTAGAAATATAAACATCCATGACTCGGAAACAAATGCTCCATGCTCATCACACAAACATTTGCCCCTACCGAGACCTAGGAGCTGGGTCCTTATGAACGTAAGGCAGCCTCACTACCGCTGCGCCTTTCGGATCGTCAATGCGAACTCAGTTGATGGAAATATCCTCAACCTCATATAACATAGGGCTATATAACATAACTGAATGCTTGTACTGATGAATAAAGTAAAGGAATACATGAAGAACATCATGATGTTGTTCATGTATCCTAACTAACTAAAGAAGAACTATTTTACTTATTCTAAGAAATAGAAACAGATAGAAGGGTATATTTAAATAGGTACATACACATAGTTTTTTTTTTTCACTTTCTAGATCCTACAAGAATCACAACCAAAAGGCGAAGATCCAGCCATCACCCCTGAAATGCACCACCTGGTGGTAAAGCTTTTGAATGCGTTTGAGGCCATTGATAAGCAGGAGGATCAGATCAGTGATCGTAGCAAATCAGACCTGCCTTCTGTGCTTATATTTCTACCAGGAATACATGAGATTGAAGACTTGTATGCCTGTCTTACCGACAATAACTTGCGGCAAGTATAACTGTTATTTACCATGAATAAGTATGCTAAGCGAGTGACCGGATGAGCTTGATTCAGACAAAAAGGGCTTTATGTTCAACGCCAATAACATCTTTTCGCTTGTATCGCATGGATATAAAACATTCTGATTTATTTTTTCTTTTGCGGAGTCGTAATTTTGCCGTTCCGAACTCATATTTAAATGCGAACAGCACACGACAAATGCGACTTTGTGTAACCTTTTCATTCCTTAACGGCTGACCAGATTTTGATTGAACTACTAACTGTGACCTGCATGGGTTCGGATATAATTATGATACTTTGGATCCCGTTAGTGCACGTCCTAAGAGATCATTATCGACCTTTATGTGGGCCAGTAGAGCTAGCGTGCTTATATATGTTATTTTTTCTGTGAACATGGCCTAACATTCTGTAATTTGATGTCTGTAGTGCAAAGATAGCGGGCCCTGAATGCCCTACATACAAGTGGTACGTACTGCCTCTCCACTCCACGATCACGGCAGATGAGCAGGCGCGCGTGTTCCAGCGCGTGTCTCCGGGAACTAGGAAGATCATACTTGCCACCAACATCGCTGAAAGCTCCATCACGGTGCCTGACATCAAGTATGGTAAGCAGACCTGACCTTATTATGACTACCTATCTTCTCCTTAGCCAATGATGAGTAGTGGGCTAGCTCGAAGTCGGTCGTTTTATTAC
Organism: Xestia ashworthii; assembly: GCA_950022955.1. Lineage (NCBI taxonomy): Eukaryota > Metazoa > Arthropoda > Insecta > Lepidoptera > Noctuidae > Xestia > Xestia ashworthii. The sequence goes on from OX465566.1 coordinate 11,337,188, forward strand.
GACAGGCCGTGTCGACGGCGTGGACTGTTCGAAAGAAATACCGCGGCCCTGGAACACAAAGTGCTAAGAAGGAACATGGCTGGGTTTTAGTCAGTAAAAGTCTGACACTTCCGCTCGGCCCAGAGCGGGACGAGGGTGTTAATGGTAATCTAAATTGCATTGACCCTAAATTCGGAGCACCATCCATCATTTCTTGCGGGGACTAACAGCAGGACAGGCAGGACACGGTATTAAGTGTCCCATCGTTTGTAGAACAACACCAAATTTACACTCCAAGGCAGGGTCATCTATAAATCGTGAGCCTGATTAAACAAGTCAAGCAAATGAACGGTTTCTACCGGAAACGAGCAGCTTCATCTCTGATGTTCCCGAGATGAATATTCTTTGATAGATTAGATTACAACCCAGTTTCCCTGACGAAGTGACGGCCTGTGTGCAAGCAGTGGGGACATACTCAAACTCAAAGCATTTATTTCATTAAATAAATGCTATGAAAAATATTTAGTTTTAATACCGCTAGACAAAAATATCCAGGTCTGAAAGCAGGACACAAATCCCACCGTCATGCATATGCACATGCACATATGGGCCCACCCTCCCGCCCTCATGCATATGCACACATACAAAACAAGTGAGAAATAATTAGCATGCCATGCAACCAAACCTTTACTCGACACGTGTTTCGCCCCTCCACGGGGCATCCTCAGGAGTTGTTGACTCGTCGAGCGTTCCAACTCGAATGAGCTAGTCGCACCGCTGTCGGCCCTTTATTTCAGTTAGGCCATTACAGGCACGTTTAAAGGTCAAACACAAAAGGATGAAGCTTCTGTCCCAGTCACAAGGCAAAATAACTTATGATACTACTGTAACTTATAATACTGCTGATAATGCCCATATCGGAAACCAGTTTCAGTAAAATCTTTCACAAAACGATCTGAACTCGAACCTTGTCCCCAGTGATCGACTACTGCCTAATGAAGGTGATGGTAGCAGACTCTGAAACGAACTTTACTTCTCTGCGGCTCTCGTGGGCATCCAAGACCAACTGCGAGCAACGCGCGGGCCGCGCCGGCAGAGTGCGCGACGGGCGCGTCTACCGACTCGTCACTGACAAGTTTTATGTAAGTCTTCGATATGATAGAAGGAGGCACCTAAAAAAACAGCTAATATACTTACCCCTAACAGTGCAGTGAGGTTCTTTTGGAAGTGGAAATGGTCAGCCGGACGCTGTTTGTAAATATTTGTGAAAACGTCTGTTTCAAACACAACAGTTCAACATAACAGTTGTTTCCAAAAAACTAGACGACAAAAAAATCTAATTAGTCCGTCATTTAGATTATCAATAAATATTTGGCCAGTATTTTTTCTTTCGTTACGTAAAGCAAAATTGACGGAGATACGACGCTTTTAAAATTCTCAATACGTCACGCCTTGGTATATTTTTTAGTGAGTTCTGACCTCAGGAGCCCCCTCTCCCGAGGTTTGATGCGTTTTATCTATGCCAATATTCATTGATTTACAAAAAACAAAAAAATAAGTGTCCATCATTTTCTAATACTCATGGACAAAATAGATTTGCAATTTTTGGATACAGTCGCCATGCCTATTCAGTTTGCCATTGGAAAAACTAGAAGTCATGCGGAGAGGCCTTTGCCCAGCAGTGGGATGACGCAGTGTAACAGTATCAGTGTCAGTTTGCCATTTATGTTCATTAACTAAAGTGGTATTTCTAAAATGTGGCCACTGTATACTAATCAATTAACATGTTATTTGCGTTACAGGAAGGATTACAACAAGAATGTCCGCCTGAGATAATTCGGAGCCCGCTGGAAAGACTGGTGCTTCTAGCCAAGTTGTTGGACATGGGCCCGCCCTGTGAAGTGCTGGCTCTGGCCATGGACCCGCCCGATATCAACAACATACAGCGCACTATTCTTGCGCTCAAAGAGGTAGCCTATGTTTTGTTAGTAGAGTGTAGCAGCACAGTCGAAAATACGTTGCTGTAACTCGGCGGCTGAACGTGCACTTTGGCGTATTCCAAATTTCCGATCCTAAGACGCGCACTTCAAATTAGAGAAGTAAAAGGCGTTGTTGTCAAACTTCTGACCAATAGTTTACACTTGATGTGACGTAATCTCGGTATCGTGATTAAAAGAAATGTGTATTGTAAAATCACGAATGTCTGTCATCGCCTATTTCATATTAGTTAAATATAATTACATACAACATGTCCCAAAATTCAACGATAAGCCAGCACCGGAGGATAGACCTGCCCATGACTACTCGGGGAAAAAAAGAAAAAAAATATATATCTCTTTTTTTTTGAAGTTATAAAAAAAAAGAAGAAATTCTTAAAAAAGTGAGACCTTTTATGATATTTTTCACTACCATGACCACACTTTTTTAAATATTTCTGTTATTTTTTTTTATAGGCAACCTGAATAGCACTGCTATCTACCACAATTCTTAAAAAATCCAGAATACCTCTAGTTTTATCACGTAAATTAATGAAACTTAATTTATTCCCTAAATTTTTTGAAGATTTTTACTTTTAATCAACTTTAACTCATCGTGGTGTAAAAAAAAAGTATGAACACTACTATGGCAAGTTTTTTTATAAATTGACGCAACTAATCAAGATTCCAAAATGGTATAATACTCTAGGCAAACAAGTTTAAAAAAAAAATGTTCCTATTATTTCTAAACAGGGGCCAAATGACGGTCAGGTAATAAAAAGTATTAGTTCTTGGAAAATGTTTAATATTTAAATAAATGGTCAAACAATTTCTCATGTAATTTATTAACATTATAACCAATGTTCAAATTGTTTGCCACCAGCAATAATACATGCACGACATCGCCTTAAAAATGACCGTTTTATTTGTCTTGCATATCTTCTGCGATTAATATGATCCGCAGCCTGACTGATATTTCGACGAAGCTCGTCCAATGACGCAATGGGTTTTGAGTAGACCCTGTCTTTAAGACAACCCCAATAGAAGAAGTCCAGGGGGTTCAAATCGGGTGAACGAGGTGGCCATAAGATAGGACCAAGTCGCCCGATCCAACGCCCTGGATACTCTTGATTTAAATATTCTCGCACAGGGCGGGCATAGTGTGCTGGGCAACCATCATTTTGGAGCCACATGTTTTGGAGATCATTTAAGGGCACGTCGTCTAGCAATTCTTGCAAGTCATTTTGTAAAAAGTTTAAATAACTATTGCCATCTAAGTTTCCTTGTAACTCAAAGGGCCCAATTACTTTTCCATTTAATATGCCGGTCCATAAGTTAACCTTGAATTGATATTGGGATCTGTCTTGTCTCATCAAGTGCGGATTTTCATTGCTCCAACTATGTAGGTTGTGTAGATTTAAATATCCATCTTTCTTGCATGTTGTTTCATCCGACCATAGAATTTTGTCCAGGAATTGGGGATCTTCCCTGTGCCTTTGCAGCATCACACGGCAAAATGTGACTCTTAATGGATAGTCCCGCGGTAACAACGTCTGCACACGCCTGTAATGATATGGGTGAAGCTTGTGACGTTGTAAAATTCGATGTGCAGAACTTTTCGGGATTCCTGTAGCTTCTTCTATGGCGCGTACCGAAGTAGTCGAATCATTTTCTATCTCATTGAGAACTTCTTCATCACGATCCGAACTAGGTCTTCCAGCGTTTCTCCTACTGGATGGCATACGACCCTCCGAAAACGCTTGATGCACATTAATAAACACTCGATAATCAGGATATCTTTGAGCATTTGGGTACCTTTCTCGATACAGTCTGCTAGCAGCGTTAGCATTGCATCGGGTTTCTCCATAGATGAGGTGCATATTTGCGTATTCCTGTGGTGTGTATGGTTGCGGCATGTTGATCGTTAAACAGTCCAAAATGCGCCAGAACTCCAAATCACAAAACTCACAATCGTAGTCACAAAACACACAATCGTAGTCCAAGATAATGCCAGGTCAGTTCAGTTTGCAGATCGATTCCAGTCCAAAAAGCCAAGCCAAAAGTCGTTAGTACGTACGAGAGCCACGTCAGTTGAATACGGAACGGTGCGCAGTAAACAAAGGAGCAGAGCGTACTGAACTGACTTGCTCTGAGAATAATAACAGCTTCTCTACCTGCCCTGTTGTTGTCTCTTTTTAACGTAAATATCTCTGTCTATCTATCTCTCTCTAACTTCTAAGGTATGTATGCCCCATTCAAATTCCTAGAAATTGTAACAAGAACCCACTACCTGCCCTGTTGTTGTCTCTTTTTAACGTAAATATCTCTATCTATCTATCTCTCTCTAACTTCTAAGGTATGTATGCCCCACTCAAATTCCTAGAAATTGTAACAAGAACCCATTTTGGGCACGCAGTGAAAGTGATTACTGTCAACTATAATTTAAGGAATTTGGTTCTTGTTTTGAACTAGTATGGATATTATTTTTTTGTGGTTGATTTTCCTAGAGTATTATACCATTTTGGAATCTTGATTAGTTGCGTCAATTTATAAAAAAACTTGCCATAGTAGTGTTCATACTTTTTTTTACACCACGATGAGTTAAAGTTGATTAAAAGTAAAAATCTTCAAAAAATTTAGGGAATAAATTAAGTTTCATTAATTTACGTGAAAAAACTAGAGGTATTCTGGATTTTTTAAGAATTGTGGTAGATAGCAGTGCTATTCAGGTTGCCTATAAAAAAAAATAACAGAAATATTTAAAAAAGTGTGGTCATGGTAGTGAAAAATATCATAAAAGGTCTCACTTTTTTAAGAATTTCTTCTTTTTTTTTATAACTTCAAAAAAAAGAGATATATATTTTTTTTCTTTTTTTCCCCGAGTAGTCATGGGCAGGTCTATCCTCCGGTGCTGGCTTATCGTTGAATTTTGGGACATGTTGTATATGAAACCTGGCCTGCTTGACTTCGCATCCCAAAATATTATTTCATTTAATTGCGATGTCTATCAAGCCTGTTACAATTTATTCCATCAGATCGGCGCTCTAAAGAAGACTGTGGATGACAAATGGAATGCAATGGACGGAGACATCACGTACCTGGGCCGTGTAGCTGCGCGCCTGCCCATAGACGTGAAACTTTCTAAGCTGATCATGTTGGGTTACATCTATGGATGCCTGGAGGAAGCCGTTGTTATGGGTGAGGATTGCTTGTATTTAATTCTGAATTTGGATGAGCCGAAAGGAGTTTGTAAGGATCCTAGCAGGTGGGAAACGGGTGTGAGATGTATTGTATGTGTGTGAAAGGTGTAGGCTTTTTCAGCAGGGCGCTACACCAGTCTTTGTATTAGCCTGCCGACCATAGGTAATTCAGGATGATAAATAATAAGACGATTCTTGAGATATAAGCTGCGTATGTAGAGTGTAGGCGAATGTAGGGGTGCGTGCCATTTGATATAATAACAGAAAGTCTAACACTCACGTGACCTAATTTCATTTAATATACTTTTTGTTTAGTATAACGATGAAATGATATAATGAATTATTGATATAATTTCAGTTTATCTAATTTTATATGTCTTAATTAACATTTCCTATAATGCACTCTTAAACTAATATTAATTTAGTATAATATTAAGTTAGTATAATATTTAGTTAGGATAATATTCAAAATCTATAATAACGTTAATTATAATTTTGAGCGTGCCGCGGCAGCGGCCGCCGAGCGCCTGATCGTCGCTGTTGCAGGTGAATCATTACCCTGTATTGTGGGTGAATGATGTGGGTTAGGTTAGGTTAGAACTGTGACCTTTTGGCGCGCGAAGGCGAGCGAGCGTGCCGCGGCAGCGGCCGCCGAGCGACAGATCCTCACTGTTGTAGGTGAATCATTTGGGTTATTTGAGGTTTGACAGGGCATTATGATGTTTCCTGATATTTACTTATTCATTACAGAATTTCGGCTGAAAATTAGGAAATATGAAAATTAGGTCAAATAAAAGTTATGTCAACGAAACGTTATATTAAAACAGCATTATACAAATTGAAAATTATTTTTAATGAACGTTATACTAAATGTTATTAGAGTAAAAGAAGTTTATTTGAAATATAAGATTAGATCACATGAAATTAGGTTATTTGTTTTTATAGCATATGAAAATTATATCATGTGAACGTTATTTCAAGTGTAAATATACTTTCTGTTATTATATCATATATTACACACCCGAATGTAGAGTGTAGAGGGCAGAGTGACGTCTTCCTTGAGTAAGTTGTCGAGCGAATAATAACCTGATATTTGGGTGCGCGATTCTTATTAGAATCGCTCGTGTTTGCCCTCAGCGCTAGCGCTGAGGGCAAACACGATCATTTTGTCTGGCCAATCAGAGGCAAGTAAGAGATGTGTATGTGTGTGTAAAGCAACATTATTTATTAATTACGTAAATCAGTTACATATACATGCTTGCTAATAGTAAAATCTGTTACATATTGGGTTGAAGCTACGTTATAATCTTTATATACCGAGTTAAATGACATTAAATTTATGTACAAGGCAAATAGGAGCATATTATTGACCAATGAGATTCTTATAGGATTAACAAACGATAATACGATTCTAATAAGGCTAACAAATGCTTAAAAGGATTTTGGCAGGACTAACAACTAAAAATAACAAGTTTACATGGCTATTATTTACATGGATAGTAAATAAGTCATATCTAAGCTGTTATTTACAGTGTGCTTGTATTTAAACTGTTGTTATTTTCCTCACAGCATCTGCAATGTCAGTGAAAAACCTATTCAGCAGTCCTTTCCGGGAACGGTTGAATGCTTACAATTCTAAGCTGACCTGGGCCGATGGCTCTACTAGTGACTGCATTGCCTTTCTTAACGTTTACAAGGTAAGCTATTTTCAATAGTTATTTTAATGCAAGTTTAGTGAAAGTAAAAAAAAATATCTATTACTACTAACCTAGCCATCATTACCGATCTCGGACGAAACCCCGGGGATAAGCTAGTATTCTATAACACTCGAAAATATGTAGCTTTCCATCAGGGAAAAAATATTAATAGTAGGAGATAATCTCTAACACCAAAACTTCCTTTACACTGTTTACGCTGTAGCATGATGCGGGTGGCATTTGTTGGCATTAGACACCAGCCGGCGTAGCATGGCGTTCTATCTCTAGTCTACCAAGACTCGACAAAGCTCTTTTCCATACAACTTGACATGTCTTGACTCTAGGACATCCCCGAGCATGCGGCGACCCATAGACTCGAGTTTGTAAGAAGACAAAGACATTGAATGACTTTCCATGGCAACGGAGACGCAGCTAGTGATGTAGATATTCTAAAAATCCTACGATAACATTTACGTTTAGTTAACCAAAAAAAAGGGTCAAATGCGCAGGTTTTATCACCTTTTGAACGTAACCCAAAGCAACAACGAAACGTATTACTCGTATAGTTTTTAATCTGTGTCGGACTCAGATGAAGTGTAAACTTTATGTCACTTAATAGTTAGAGAGCCGACGACACTGAACCTAGTCTGATAAGACTCCGGGATGATATATAAAAATTACATATTTAATTAGCTTTTTTATTAATGGGGGAGAACACGAAATGGCGATGTTGCAATACAAAAAACCGGGAAGAGCAATTTAAAAAAAAAATTTTTTTCGTGTTTTGTGTGATAAAGACTCCCAAGTGTTGTAAAATGGTTCGCACGTGACCGTGACACGTGTATTCAATCAGTACAAATCGAAAAGGAACCAGGTGACTGCTGACAAAATATCGAATCCGCGCGGTGGGCGACTTTCAATCGCTGCAGCAACCACTTTCTGCACTGTTAGGAAAACGCAGCAGTCGTTTTTCTTTCACAGAAATTGATGATCTTTCAGATTTGCGTTGGTATTTTCTAAGTATATCATCAGTCGGGGAGTCTTATCAGACTAGGTTTAATATCATCGGCTCTCTAACTATAATGACAAACAAAGTGAATTATTTTCGATTTCAAAAATAATAATGAAACATTGGAAAGATGTAGTTTGTATGTTTATTTTCGCATTATCACAATGTAAAAGTTGTACATGGGTAGAGTCCATGGCTCCTAATATGTCTGAGAGGCTGAACTTTCGCTGGTAACTAGTTGCCACAGTCTGCCTTCCTGCCTTAGTGTTCGGGAACAGGATCGCGGTTTCAGCCTGAAACAACAGAACTTAGATATATATCACACTAGCTACCACAAGCCTCTTACAGGCCACTAAAACTTTGGTTTTAAGAGGGTGATTAACTGACCTTGTGTTTACTGCAACAACAAATTGCGTTAAAAATTGCTGACTGTAGTTTGGCCAATACAAATGTTTTGCTCTTAGCCAACACCCCTTTGGTAATATCCTGTCAGCAGAATTTTGATCGACATAAAAGTTGCCTATTACTTATAAAAGTGGCCACCACGCGACGCAAATAGACTTTTTCCTGGTAAAACGGGACAGTATTAAAAACGTCAAAAACTGTAAAGTGCTGCCAGGCGAAGATTTAGTCTCCCAACATAGATTGGTCATAATGGAGATGAAAGTTAGTGTCTCGGCCAGTAGAAACAAAGAACGGCTCCCACCCAAAACAAGGTGGCGTATGATAGAAAAAGAAGAATGTGCAAGTATGTTTAAGAGTCAAGTAGTAGATAAGATGATCGAAATGAAGGATATGCTGGATTTGGAAGGAAAATCTGTGAATGAATGTTGGAAAGAGATGGCGGATTGTATAAGAAGAGTGGCAAAAGATGTGTTTGGAGAATCCAAAGGGAGAGGTATGATAGATAAAGATACATGGTGGTGGAATGAAGATGTGCAAAAGAGTCTAAAAGAGAAAAAGGTTGCGTTTAAAGAATGGCAGGGTGTAGCAAATGGGAACGACAGTTTGAAAGAAGAAAAGAAGAAGATTTATAAGGAATGGAAGAGAAAGGCAAAAAAGGCGGTAGCAGTTTCCAGGGCTAAAGCCCAAGATAAGTTATATGACTCACTGGACAGTCCTAGAGGCCAAAAGGAGCTCTACCGAATTACAAAAGCAAGAGAAAGGAGAACGAGAGATATAAATCGTATCAAGTGTATGAAAGACGGCGCTGGTAAAGTTTTGTCTAAAGATGATGAAATAAAAGAGAGATGGAAGGGTTATTTTGAAAAGCTAATGAATGAAGAGAATGAATGGAGCGGTGTGCTTAAAGAGGTACAAGTAAACATGGGTTTGGTGAGGGAAATCAGCATGGATGAAGTGAGGAAGGCAGTTCAAAGTATGAAAAATGGAAAGGCCTTGGGCCCCGATGAAATACCAGTAGAAGTATGGAAGTGTTTAAAAGAAGACGGATGTATGTGGCTGACTTTATTCTTCAATAAGTTGTTGTATGAAGGAACGATCCCACAAGAATGGTGCAATAGCTCGCTTGTGCCCATCTTCAAAAATAAAGGGGACGTTCAGGACTGTAACAACTATCGGGGGATAAAGCTCATGTCACATAGTATGAAAGTATGGGAGAAAGTGATAGAGAAAAGGATAAGAGAGGAGAGTAAGATCACTCAAAATCAGTTTGGGTTTATGCCAGGTCGAGGAACAATGGACGCTACTTTTGCACTCCGCCAATTGTGCGAGAAGTACAGACGTGCACACAAAAACTTGCACATGGTGTTCATTGATCTGGAGAAAGCGTATGATAGAGTACCTCGGGATGTGTTGTGGTGGGCCTTGAAAGAGAAAGGTATACCTGGGAAGTATGTAGAGTTAATTCGTGCTATGTACAGTCAATCTTGTACCTACGTTCGCTCAGCTGCTGGCAACACCGATGAGTTCAGTGTGGCTGTAGGTTTGCATCAAGGGTCGGCTTTAAGTCCTTACCTCTTCTTGTTGATCATGGACGCTTTGACGTCGGACATCCAAGAAGAGGCACCCTGGTGCATGCTGTTTGCCGATGACATTGTTCTTGTCGGTGAAAATGGACCTGAGATCCAGAGCAGACTGGAGAAATGGCAACAGAAACTGGAGAACGTTGGCTTGAAAATCAGCAGAAGTAAAACTGAATACATGTTTTGCGATTTTGGCGGTCTCTCCAGTTCTGGAGCCATAGCGCTAGATGGCGCGTCTCTTCCTGGCTGCTCCGACTTTCGGTATCTCGGTTCACTCATGCAAAGCGATGGCGAAATAGATCGTAGTGTAAAGCACAGAATTAACACGGGATGGATGAAATGGCGGCAGGTCACGGGAACGATCTGCGACTCCCGCGTTCCCCTAAAACTTAAGGGGAAGATTTATAAAACAATGATTAGACCTGCTGTGTTGTATGGATCAGAATGTTGGGCCACAAAAGGGATGAATGAAAGGCATCTGCATGTCGCGGAGATGAGAATGCTAAGGGGGATGTGTGGTGTTACGCGAATGGATAAAGTAAGGAATGAGTATATTAGAGGAAGTCTGAAAGTGGCGCCGGTGACTGAAAAGTTGTGTGGTACTCGGTTGTCGTGGTATGGGCATGTGATGCGGAGGAATGAGGAAAATGTCGTGAAAAAAGTTTTGGGTATGAATGTGGATGGGTATTTGAGTAGAGGAAGACCAAAGAAACGATGGATGGACAGTGTTAAGAAGGATATGGTAAGAAAAGAAGTGACTGATGAGATGACGAAAAATAGAGCAGTATGGAAGAAGAAGACATGCTGCGCCGACCCCAAATAGATTGGGATAAGGGCAGGAGAATGATGATAAAAGTTGCCTATTATCTTTACAAGGTAGTTAGCTAGTTGGAAGGCGTACTTAACCTGGATTGAACTTACTTTAACGAGAACAGGCAGACCCTGTGATGTGTTAGGAAACAGATCTTCGCTCAGCTCCTGGCACAGATATTGCACCATCTGTTTGGTTACCTACTTTATAATTTTCGAGGAACTCGTTTTCCGACAGATCGAAAGCCCCGGTTAGAGCTCGTACAGCGTTCCTTTTGACCTTCCCTTCTTTTTCCTCAGCATATAAACTGAGGAGATGGCGACGGTAGGACCCCGACATGTTTTTCACGAAATCGCGTACTTAAAAATAATATGTTTTTGTAAAAACCCGCTTGTCTAGGTCTGATGTGTTGTAGACTTTTTGACATTAGATGACAAGAAACGATTCCTACAACAAGTGTCAAAAGTAGACAACAAAATATCGCCATGCTCGGCGTTGGAGACTTTTGTCGCTTGAGACTAGAGAACTTTCTTTTCCACATGTCAAACATCGCCATGCTAAGGACGATAGAAGTCTTTCGAAAATCTGTCATTTATCTGTCATTTTGTCGATTGTCAATCGACAAAACTCGTTTCCACGGCGGCCATGCTACGCGGGCTGGACAGTTTTGGGGATGGGATCCAATGATGGATAGTCAATATTTGTATAGAAAAAAAAAATTACCTGAAGTATTTTTTCTTGATTGAGGTCCGTTACATTCACTTCACGCACAACACTGCTTCATTTTGTAGTCCATAATATCTTGACAGGGGATTTGCTACAATTATAACTGATTCCGTATTTTACGACTATGATATGTAACAAAAATTACAAGTCATGGTTGTAAATCGCGGTAACGTTCAAGGTTGACCATGCTATGACAAAAACAGTGTCAATAACGAAAAATATTAGAATAGATTTATTTCATACTCTTTCAGTAGACAAATCAATTAATAAAAATCCCCCTGCAACAAGAGTTGATGATTGTGTCTCCGACTGTAAGGTGTGGAGCCACCTGCGCCAGCAACAGTACTTCCGCGCGGCCGGGCAGACGGAGCTGCAGTGGGCGCGACGCTTCTACGTGCAGGCGCGGGCGCTGCGCGAGCTGGACGAACTGGCGCGCGACATGCGCAGGCGTCTCTCGCAGCTCGGCATCGACCCGCCCAACGGGAAGTCTCCGTGGAACAAGCATGAGTTAGCGCTGCTTTATAAGGTAAAGGCGTTAGTCCAATCTAAATTCTGTTATTCAAATATATTTCGAATTGTAGCTCATAATAAGGCTCAAATTCGACAAAACCTGTCAGGGCTAGTTGAAATAGTTGTTATTTCCTGTATTTTGTCGAACATTTGGCTACAACAGCTTTGAGCGTTACAAGCTTATTTTGTAAAGTTTTAAGGTGTTTTTGTTTGTTTTCATCAGCATATCAGACTGGAGTCACCCACTGCTCTATACTCGTACCCAGCAGTGCCTTATCTTTTTCTGCAACACTTCCCAGTTCTGTGTCCCTTATTCAGGTGCTTTTCGTGATTTTAATGATATCGTCGACCCAACGAGCACCAATAGGTCAAAGCCTTGCTCCATTGTTCATTTGCTGGTCTAGCTAGTTGTCTTGCCTGGGTCCACTTGAGACGCACCGCCCGGTCCCCGACGTCAGTTGAATTTCGTCCGACGGCGGATTTCGGTGTTACGCTCTTGGGGAAAGCGTCAGGGTAGCCCTCGAAATTCAAATTTAGTACAATGACAATAACATACATCATCATTCCCTCCAAGTTCACAAAGGTCGAGGAACGACTTTGACCTTGAAAAATTCTTTCCTCGACCTTTATGAGCTTGGAGGTTTGTAATGATGACTCTGATGATTATAATTCTGTAACTACATATGTCTTACAGTCGCGAACGATATTTTCATCAACATACAACCTAGCACTGCCCTGTAAATTGCAAAAACGTAAACGAAATTTTGAATTTCGCGGGCCACCCTGGAGCATTAGTTTTAATATAAATAAACAAACTTTGCTTTCTTGTACAGGTAATATTAGCGGGTGCGTTTTACCCGCAATACTTCGCGCAAGTGTCGGAAGATGAGGAACGAGAGCGCGACGCAGTGCGCACTCTCGGAGGACTGGACCCCAGGAATTCAGTAAGTAACAATGTGTTTTACATACCATTTTTGAAAATGAACTGTAAAATGAACTGAATATTTTCTCATAAAGTATAATTTCCACTGCGATTTTAATAACTACGGTAGACACGGTAACAAAATCCGGTATAAGATAGAAACCTCTTATTCTGTGCAGTGACAAAAAATGATCGGAATGACGGGGTGAACAAGTACCTTTCGACTTCGTTAAGGGTATATTTGCACCCTTTATTTATGTTTACTAACGTCAGTACAACTTGTATAGGTATACCTGAAGAATTTCCCGGATGGACAGCCAGGCGAGGTATACGCGGCGGCCATCAAGAAGGCGATCTTCAAACACATAGGCGATGAGCCTCGAGTCACCTTCGATGGTAACTCCAGGTATGTGACTACTCCTGCCGGGACTGCGGGACTGTTTGAAAGAGATACCCTGGAACATAAAGGGCGAGAATGGAACATAGATGGGTTTTAGTCAATTAAAGTCTGACACTCCCTCCCGCTCCACCCAGAGTGGGAGAAGTTATTTGATGATTTCCCATGGGGGAAAAATAAAAGGTATCGGGACTGTTTGAAAGAGATACCGCGGCCCTGGAACACAAAGGGCTAAGAAGGAACATGGATGAGTTTAGTCAGTAAAAGTCTGACACCCTTCTGCTCGACTTAGCATCATGCTGAGCGATTGTCGTTTTGCTTGACTCTCAAATTTATCCCAGCAGTGGGTGATTCCGGTCTTATATAATAATGATGATGATGATGATTGTAAGCATGCCAGTGGCAGAGCAGTGGTGGACCAGTGGTGGTGGCCCCGACTTACGTACAGTAAGCCGTGGATGCGAACCCAGGCAGGCACATACCTTGCGTTAATTTATTTCATCACCACTGCTCGCAAAACGGTGAAGGAAAACAACGTGAAGAAACCGGCATGTCCTAGAAACAAAAAATCGAAGACATGACATCTAACAATCCGCACTGGGCCCGCGTGGTAGATTATAGCCCATTCCCTCTCATTGAGAGGAGGCCTGTGTCCCAGCTGTGAGAACATTAATAGGCTGATGATGGTGATGCAATTACAGTCACCACTAATAAATTGTATGAAAAATGTACTAATACTATGTACTAATACAAACTTTTTTTTTTATTCAGAAAAGTTTATTTGACGTTCCACGATGGACTGGATTCTAAGAATGCAAAACAAGGAGTAAGTTTCTTAACACAATTCATATACCCATACCTACAACGCATTATAAAGTACTGTAACTGGGCGGTTTCAGATTAGCCTATTTTCGGGGCGTATACGCTTGTCTTTTATAGCGCGTGTAGGCGCATATACACAATGAAACACACGACAGAACCCATCGGGTCGAGTTTTTTTCGAAGCGCAACGTGTGGCTCGCGTGTGCGCGCTTATCGATTCAAGCTCATATGCGCCGAAAATACGCTTGTTTGAGGCCGTTCATAAGCCGTGTACGCAGTACGAACACGAACATAGCGAACACAACATCAAATCTGAACATTTGGTTCGTACGTATGGACGGCATATTCGAACACGAATGCGAACATAGTTCGATTCGAGTTCGCGCACAACAGTCGTGAACTCTATCTTAATAGTCATGGCGGCGCTGTTAGAAGTTATCGATCGACATTTATTAAAGCTCTTCGAACACCGTCCATACAGAACATACTAAAAGGATCGCCGCAAACATGTTTGACGAACAAAGTATTCGATGTTCGTTAGTGGTACGCACGTGCGAACCAAGTTGTTACGTATCATGCAACGCAACAAATTTGTTCGTACGTGCGTACACGGCTTTATTATAGGGAGCACTGTAAATCAAGGTTCAAATTTTGTAACCAACTTTTTATTCGTTTATTTACAGGACCCCACAATACCTGGACAGGTTTTACTGCCAGTATACAAGGCCGTCAAAGCTAGACAACTTAAAATGGATATTAGAATATTATTATTGCCGTGAGTATCAAGTTTCCATTTTGTCTATAAACTTATTGAATGCACATACACATCATTAGAGACCGGATTCTTCGCAAATTATAATAATCTTTGAAACATATGCATCATAATTGTGGGAAATCAAAACACTATAAGGTCCATGTTCACCAAAAAGATGACGGTTTGATTATCTAAAACAGCTGTTTAAGACACATTTTTGTATGGGAACATGTCACAGTGACAGCTGTTTTTAGATAATCAGGCTGATATCTTTTCGGTGAACATGGACCTTAATAACTAGAAGTAATTTTATTTCAATTTTATGTAGTCTTGGCGATAGTCTTTACATCTTTACATCAAATCATACACCCCTCCATCTTACTACTTCATATTTCTCTCTAAAATATTTTTCTATAAATGCTCGAAGTATGCAACAATAATACCAAAATATGCAACATAACATTGAACAACGTAATTATGTTTTCTTTTTGCCTTGATAACGTCTTTTAAATCGATAAAAAGCATGACTCATTATCACGCCTAAGCCGAGCGTGCAAGCGAGAGCGCGTAAAAAGCAATAGAGAGGCACGATCGGACTAAGCATTGCTTGTGATGTATCTATCTCAATATTTTCTTATGACGTTATCACGTAAAGTTATCGTCCGTAAACCGACTTTACAGACAACCTTTTTTAATGTTTTTTTTTAATTGTCTAGATTACAAAAGGCGGAACAGCTGGCTGCTGCGTTCGCTGTAGACAAAATGTCGTTAGATTTGGAGAAAGTAGTGCCCCGGCTGCCTGAAATTGATGATACGCATTTCCCACTTAAAATATCACAAGTAAGTACAGTTGTTGACTTGATTCAAATTACGAGTACTGCAATATTGTTCCGCAAAAAGAAACTACGCGAGTGCGCTTTATAATGCATAGTCATAATTTGTATGCATTTACATAATATATTTGTGTACTTAAAAAAAGCTGTAACGCCAAAATAGCAATCCTCTTTGGTGTTGATTCAGAGCATTAACCTTTTGACTACCACAGTCGTGTATAGACATTGTACGCCACGGTCGCGCCTGCGTGACAGAACTTTAAACGTAAATAAATACCATGAAACAGCATTGCTTTGTTTATTTCCCTTATTAATTATGTATTTGCAGTGAGTTGCTTTCGTTAGATTTTATCTTTAGTAACGTAAATTGACAAAAAAGACAACCAGTCAGAAAGTTCGAAAAACACACTGCCCTCAACGCCACAGTCACCATAACAGGACACGTAGTGATGGAGGTAGCAGTCATAACAAGAATATCGACCTCGACGGCAACCTACGTTATATTTAATTTACTCTGATTTCTGCATTAGTAAATTAATAAAACATTTGCTATTGAACTTTTATGTTTGAGAAATCATTTTTTTTATAAAACTGAACTATGCGCTCTATAAAAGTCGAGTGTTAGTTGATTATCGATTAATTGTAATGACTGTAATGCCCATCTCTATCACACTGTTACATTGTCTGTGCCGGGGACGCCACAGTCGTCTATAATTGACAGTACCATGACGTCAAACGCGGTTTTTTTTTAAATAGAGTAGTTTCTTTACTGTTATTACATTTTGTTAGTAATGGATGCGGTCATCCATTACTAGCCTTTTATTTAATCGCTTAGGCCGACAAATATTTTCGGGTTCATAACAATTTCGTCAGGGTCGTATATTTACGACCAAAATGCCACAGCTCGTTTAACCTGTGAATCGCCGCTTACAATAACGGTAACTCCCCCCTCGGCCCCTCAGTTACGTCATCGCGCGCGTCAAGTGGCCGTAGACATGGGTCGGATTAGGTAAAAACGATACCTAATCCACCTAATCCTAGTATTTAAAAATACCTAATCCATTTACCTAATCCGAATATTTATTCAGTAAAGCCACTGGCCTGTTACGATATTAGGTATCGTATGTGGATTTGGTAAGAAATATGATGGACGTTCCGTTTCTGATGTAGTGTGGAATATTTTCTGATATTTCTGATCGTTTTCTATGGGAAACGGTACTTTAAACTAAAAGTCAACGTAAAACTTTTGTTTTTGTTTTTACGTAATATAGTTAGGTTAGGTTAGGTTAAAGTTCACTTTTATAAAACAACTCAAAAAACAAATATTTTTATCATTTTTGAAAAATAGCTTAAAATTAAAACTGGTGTACCTACTATGTATAGAAACTACAGCATTAAATGCATATTCAAATGCATTTCACCCTAATATCACATGAGTTTCTGATTTTTACACATTTATTTTCATAAAAAGACGTGAAAGTTTTGTTATTTTCTTTGACAGTATCATTCCATAAGACTAAATCGCTAGAGCAATATCTAGTCCAGTGGTATTCTACGTAGATGGCGCTGGCGGCAGTGCTAATTAAACTTGAACCTTAACCTCCACATTTTAAGGTACGGAATATCTTCTATGTAGACTGTGTACGAATATTTCGTGCCATACCTAATCCTCGACGCTTTGGATTAGGTACGGACTCGCATCGAAAAATACCTAATCCACATACCTGTTCCAATATTTATGCCTCACGTCTAAGTGGCCGCGCCCGACAATAATGCTTATAGCTCGAGTTCTACAAACTCTTATCTCAAACTGTAAACAGTTTCGTGTTCTTGAATAACGAGGCCTTGTGTTACTATATAAACAGTTATTTCATAACTACTTTAGAATTTTATATATCATAAAGTTATGAGAGAACTCGCCGCAACTAGATCTGTTGCCGTAATTTATTTTGTTTTGGTAAAACTACTGAATCAATTTACACGAAACTTTAGAACTAATATATCGAATATACACGTAATATAATGACAGTATTTTTTTAGGAGTCTTACATACATAATTCTTACAAGATTCCAACTCAAAGTTCTAATAACTTGAACTGTCATATTGGAATTATGCCGTTCAACGCATGACTTTGCAAACGATCATCCGTGTTATTATGAACAGATATCAATATGAAATGTTTTTAGGATACTACCTATACCTTCTTCAACTGATTTCTAATCATGAATCGAAAAAATATACTACGAATATTTTTGAATACGAAAATAACAAAGACGAAGGATCTATCCTATTTCCACTCGATAATTTAGGTTTTCTAACTAGAATCTTATTTGGAAGCAAACAAGGACAAGGTGCTATATCTATTTCTGTACACACATGCCATCCTGTCATGGAAAAAATAAGAAACATCTATGTTTCAAGTGGTCGTAAATTATGTTCTGAATTCAAACATGCTGTAGGGTGGGGAACACACCAACTACATTATCGATAATACGTGTACCTATCGAAAATAAGGTCAGTAAGGAAAATAAAATACAATTTAGATCTACGTGTTTTATTTATCATACTGTGAAAGTTATTCACGTAATAACTAAATAAAAATGAATATTTTCACATAACAAAAAAAAAAAAATTAGAGGAAACATAATTCTGATACAAACAAAACATAGATACCTCATATAGTTTATAGCGATTGGCATAATGTGTTACGCAATAGGAAGTATGCAAGGAATAAAAAACTAAGTATTTATTACTTTTACATAGGGGTAAAAATATTTGGGTAGACAATTCTTATACAAACCAAACACATATCACACACGAAATGCAAACATTTCAAAGGGCCTATTCATCAGCATTTTAAAAAACCTCAAGTGTTGTACCTTCTCAGAAACAGTCATAAATCGTCTTTGTTTACAACATGTGCATGCCGGGCGTCCCCCGGCGTTATCGGCGATGACGTAAGCGCGCGGGGCACTTGTCAGATGTTTGATACGCGCGGGTTGGTCGTTACGAGCAGCAGCCGCATCACCCGCGAGGGGAGGCGTAGCCGGCCGCAGAGCGCGTGACGGGCTATGAAATAAAAGATTTTCGTTATTATAAATAATTATTATGACTCAAAAACATTAGGGGCATAGCGTGAGCTTCTCTCCCTCGGCCGTGTATAGTCCGAGGAGAGTCGGTGCCGAGCCGGTTAAAAATTCAAAGTACAACACCTCAAACAAAATAACAACAACATACATAATAAAACAATCAGCCTTCACAGCACAACATGCAGACATACAATCCTAAACTCAACAACGGACACATCTGTCTTTACATATAATATCTGCGAATAACTATGATTAATTTGCTAGAAGATAACAAAATCTAATTTTAATAACTGACAAAACACCTATTTTGTATCAAAACAATACAATTTCAAGTGTATGTGACAGATCTCATTCATCATCATACAGTCCGAGGATAGTCGGTCCGAGCCAGTTTACTGAAAATTCAAAGCTCAACACCTCACACAAAATAACAACAATATACATAGACAAAAGACATGCTAATACTAAACTCAACAACGGATACTTCTATAATTATTTATAATTTTATTAGATGTGTAGATATAATTCTAATAACTGACAAATACATGCAATCTGTCTCATTGTCTCACTGATTTGTCTCATTACAGTAGATTCAGTCATTTAATCAAGATGATGAAAAAAATTTACCTCACAAGTCGGTTTCTCCAAGTCATCAAGGAATTCCGGCTCATCGTATACCTCCTACTCGTCCAACTCATCTTCAGACACGTCCAACTCGAGGTACTCCCGTCTAACGCCCTCGTCCTCCAAGTCACTCTCCCTGAACAGCTCCTCAAAATTGTAGGGCAAATCACCACCTCCGATGTTACATTTCTGAAATAATAAATATTTTTTTGTTTTTACTATGTTACTTATACTTTTTTTCTCAACCCATACTGTCCCACTGTTGGGCCCATACTGTCCCACTGTTGGGCAAAGACCTCCCAGAAATATTTTACTTTGTAAAATAAAATTATCGATACTATCGAAAACTATTGTCGACTTGACCTACGGCCTACCTAGTGCCTAGTGGTCGTTGCAGTCGTTTGAATATTGGCAGTCACGTGATATGTAAACAACATGAGAAAACATCGAAATATGAGTAATAATAGAATAAATACGCCAGGAATATATGAAATTATGAATTATCATTAGTTTTTACGATTTTTAAGACCTTACAAAGATACTAATTCATTGGGAATTATTAGAATTCTTATCAAACAAAGACGACGCCGACGAATATTTTGTTTCTTCAAAAGAGTAGTTTTATGGTATTGTTTCAAACAAGCAATTAGATACACACTTGCAGTAGATACTAAGTAATTATAATTCATCCACTTATAACATGATTTTCACACCAAATCTAATCTAATTCAAAAACAGTTACGCCGAATTGGTCTGACGGTTGACATTGACCTTCACTAGAAAATACTCGAAATATAAATATATCTGCAGATATATGCCTCGAATACATGAAATAATGAATTATCACTATATTATACGATGCTACTAATGTTTCCAAGACCATGTTTACATTATAAATGAGTCAAATTCATATTTTCAATTGTTCATTGAATGGCGACTGACGAAATCGAAATTAGGAATATTTTGTTTGCTCAGTAAATAATTTTGGGACATTGTTTCAAGCAAATTATTATCTAAATAGTTGCAATAGGCACTCATAACGTAATAAACACTTACTTACCAACGTTTCACAATAGAACACTCACAGAAACACAAAAAATACCACGCTCGGGCGAGCGGCCCGCGACCATTTTTTGCACTGACATTTTTCAACGACTTTGACGCGTTCTTTTATTTTTTTAAAAGTGTTGCCCCGTTTAGTGTTACTAAAGATTGCTGTCATTGAATCGACTATTATCTGGCCACAGAAGGAAACCTTTCGCATTCGATTTAGAGCCATATTCGTGATGAAAATAAGGTTTGAATTTGACGGTACGAGGTGGAACGAAAACGTTCCAACGGGACTCAACCGAAAATGTCGACTGGAACGTTTTCGTTCCAGTCGGGACCCGGAGGTTAATATACCTACTTATTTATTTAATTACCTACATAATGATGTCTTACAGCATTTTCCTCTTATAACACTAACCGGAAAATTTCAGCGATGCAAAATATGAGCAGCAAAATATAAAAGGTCTGACACTCGTCTTATGTGCCGAAAATGCAAACTTTATCTGTGCGTAGATCCATATTTTTGCGTTTATTATGTTTGTGGTCTGCTAGACGTTTTCTTGTCGACATCCAACAATATACCTGCATATATGAGAATGAACGATGACAGTAAACGAGCACAGAGTACTTTATATATTGACGAGTATTAGTGGTAGTTGGTGGCACGAAGTGTGTAAGATAAGGTAAACATTTCACAATTTTTAAGATCAAAATGGGGTCCAAAAGTACGTGGTCTTCGAAACGTATTGCATCTTATGTATTAAGTAAGTGGTGATATCATTATAATTACAAAAACTCATGCTTGATTTATCGTTTAGGGAAGTTTGAAGAAAGCCAGTTAAAACAAAATACCAATTATTATTTCGATATTATTAATAAATATCGGTTGCGCACCTCTTGTCCAGAGGCGAGAAAATTTAAAAAAGTCGTGCCAGCTACGCCACTGTCGTCTTCAGGTGATAAGAAAGGACGTCATGATTGAACATAGTGCTGTGATGGTATTGACTTGTTTTATCTGTTGTTGTTTTGAATTGTGGATTTAACGCCGAAACTGTGACAGATATCATTATATCTGTCTTAAATGACAAAGCGGGATGAAATAAAACTCCTGTATTATATTGTCCCGGTATAGACCTTTTATTAAAAACATACTCATTTAAAAAAATAAATAGTTAGTGCTCTATCGATATAATTTCGAACTCACTACTGTTTTGTAGGTATTGAAGGACGAATTCATAGCTTGGCGCCGAGGCACTCTTTTTCGTTTTTGACGTGGCAGCCAAAAGGTTAAAAGTCAAAAGTCAAAATAATTTATTTGCAGTAAATGTGGTACAAAAGGTAGTAAAAAACTTGTAGTGGACATATTTTGCCATAAAAATAGCATGCAAATATTAATAAACACGAACCTATAATACCTGTTTCTAATTTTAATTAACTAGACACGAAACAACAAAAATAACAATTAAAATTATACCTACATACTACAAAAGAACTTTTAACATATGAAAGTATTTAAGATATTCTAGACACACTAGACACAAAACAACAAAAATAACAATAGGCTTGTTAACTGAAAAAATCTAATTAGTCCGTCACTTAGATTATCAAAAAATATTTGACCCGTATTTTTTCTTTTGTCACGTAAACCAAAATTGACGAAGATACGACGCTTTTAAAATTCCCAATACGTCACTGTTCGGTATCATTCTTAGTGAGTTGATACCGAACAGTGACGTCACGAGCCCCCACTCCGAGTTTTGATGCGTTTTATCTTTGTCAATACTCGTTGATTTACAAAAACAAAAAATACGTGTCCATTATTTTCCAATACTCTAATTGACGGACTAAATAGATTTGCAATTTATTGCTGGTGGAAACAAGCCTATTATAATTATACCTACATACTACAAAAGAACTTTTAAATTATTATGAAACATTAAACTGGATAACTTTTCATAAGGAACATGGGTCAAAAAGTTAATAAAACTGTACCTACTCTTCATACTAATTGCGTTAGCCGCCGAATATTTTGAATGGAAAGTTCACTTTTAACTGTCACATATTCTTTGTCATTAAGACGTGCGTGTGTGAAATGTTGCAACTATTGAATTCCACTAAAGCTGGATTCTTCTTTTGTAATGAGTCAGTTATTGTCACCTTCCTAGTTTAAACTTATTGCGATACGACGTAGTAGTCCTGAAAAAAATCGTTTGATTGGTGCATAAACTTTAACAGACATAAAAAAAAACTTGTAACTTTGTTTTAGTTCGTAAATATCAGCAAGTTTTGGGTGCAATACGCCGACGAGAGCACCGAGGCCGAGCTGCGCGCGGTGCAGGCGGCGCTCAACCAGGCGCCGCTCATCGCGCACACCGGCGCGTTCGTGCCAGGCGCCGTACTAGCCGCGCCCTACGCCGACCAGGGCGCCACGGAGATCTGTCGCGTGCGCATCCTGCAGGTGTTGCCGCGGGATATGCTGGAGGTAGGTGTTGCACCAGGCGCCGTACTAGCCGCGCCCTACGCCGACCAGGGCGCCACGGAGATCTGTCGCGTGCGCATCCTGCAGGTGTTGCCGCGGGATATGCTGGAGGTAGGTGTTGCACCAGGCGCCGTACTAGCCGCGCCCTACGCCGACCAGGGCGCCACGGAGATCTGTCGCGTGCGCATCCTGCAGGTGTTGCCGCGGGATATGCTGGAGGTAGGTGTTGCACCAGGCGCCGTACTAGCCGCGCCCTACGCCGACCAGGGCGCCACGGAGATCTGTCGCGTGCGCATCCTGCAGGTGTTGCCGCGGGATATGCTGGAGGTAGGTGTTGCACCAGGCGCCGTACTAGCCGCGCCCTACGCCGACCAGGGCGCCACGGAGATCTGTCGCGTGCGCATCCTGCAGGTGTTGCCGCGGGATATGCTGGAGGTAGGTGTTGCACCAGGCGCCGTACTACCCGCGCCCTACGCCGACCAGGGCGCCACGGAGATCTGTCGCGTGCGCATCCTGCAGGTGTTGCCGCGGGATATGCTGGAGGTAGGTGTTGCACCAGGCGCCGTACTAGCCGCGCCCTACGCCGACCAGGGCGCCACGGAGATCTGTCGCGTGCGCATCCTGCAGGTGTTGCCGCGGGATATGCTGGAGGTAGGTGTTGCACCAGGCGCCGTACTAGCCGCGCCCTACGCCGACCAGGGCGCCACGGAGATCTGTCGCGTGCGCATCCTGCAGGTGTTGCCGCGGGATATGCTGGAGGTAGGTGTTGCACCAGGCGCCGTACTAACCGCGCCCTACGCCGACCAGGGCGCCACGGAGATCTGTCGCGTGCGCATCCTGCAGGTGTTGCCGCGGGATATGCTGGAGGTAGGTGTTGCACCAGGCGCCGTACTAGCCGCGCCCTACGCCGACCAGGGCGCCACGGAGATCTGTCGCGTGCGCATCCTGCAGGTGTTGCCGCGGGATATGCTGGAGGTAGGTGTTGCACCAGGCGCCGTACTAGCCGCGCCCTACGCCGACCAGGGCGCCACGGAGATCTGTCGCGTGCGCATCCTGCAGGTGTTGCCGCGGGATATGCTGGAGGTAGGTGTTGCACCAGGCGCCGTACTAGCCGCGCCCTACGCCGACCAGGGCGCCACGGAGATCTGTCGCGTGCGCATCCTGCAGGTGTTGCCGCGGGATATGCTGGAGGTAGGTGTTGCACCAGGCGCCGTACTAGCCGCGCCCTACGCCGACCAGGGCGCCACGGAGATCTGTCGCGTGCGCATCCTGCAGGTGTTGCCGCGGGATATGCTGGAGGTAGGTGTTGCACCAGGCGCCGTACTAGCCGCGCCCTACGCCGACCAGGGCGCCACGGAGATCTGTCGCGTGCGCATCCTGCAGGTGTTGCCGCGGGATATGCTGGAGGTAGGTGTTGCACCAGGCGCCGTACTAGCCGCGCCCTACGCCGACCAGGGCGCCACGGAGATCTGTCGCGTGCGCATCCTGCAGGTGTTGCCGCGGGATATGCTGGAGGTAGGTGTTGCACCAGGCGCCGTACTAGCCGCGCCCTACGCCGACCAGGGCGCCACGGAGATCTGTCGCGTGCGCATCCTGCAGGTGTTGCCGCGGGATATGCTGGAGGTAGGTGTTGCACCAGGCGCCGTACTAGCCGCGCCCTACGCCGACCAGGGCGCCACGGAGATCTGTCGCGTGCGCATCCTGCAGGTGTTGCCGCGGGATATGCTGGAGGTAGGTGTTGCACCAGGCGCCGTACTAGCCGCGCCCTACGCCGACCAGGGCGCCACGGAGATCTGTCGCGTGCGCATCCTGCAGGTGTTGCCGCGGGATATGCTGGAGGTAGGTGTTGCACCAGGCGCCGTACTAGCCGCGCCCTACGCCGACCAGGGCGCCACGGAGATCTGTCGCGTGCGCATCCTGCAGGTGTTGCCGCGGGATATGCTGGAGGTAGGTGTTGCACCAGGCGCCGTACTAGCCGCGCCCTACGCCGACCAGGGCGCCACGGAGATCTGTCGCGTGCGCATCCTGCAGGTGTTGCCGCGGGATATGCTGGAGGTAGGTGTTGCACCAGGCGCCGCTCATCGCTCTCAAACTGCGCAATAACTGCAAAAATTAGAGCCACGTGTCAAAATACACCAATATAGCATGTTACTGTCCAACAAAATCTGTCCTATAAGTAAACCAAAAATCAATCAGCGTTAACTATCCAAAATCGTTGTGGGGTACATTATGAATAGACGTGTGTATTGTCCCCAGGTGCTATACATCGACTACGGCAGCATCGGTCGCGTGCACTCGTGCAACGTGCGCGCACTGCCGAGCGTGCAGTGCCGCACGTGCCCGCCGCTCAGCATGCAGTGTCGCCTGGCGGCGCTGGGCCCGTCGCCGCTGCTGGACCCGCACTGTAACTACACGCCGGCCGCGCTGCACTACTTCACGCAGCTCGCATGCCGCGGCCGCCTGCTCGCTAAGGTAAACATCTCAACACCTTTCTTATACACCTACTACACACATGGTATAACGGCCGATTTCTATAAATTACTTACGTATAACTGTTGGTTAATACCTACCTCGAACTCTCGGTGTTTCTATAAACAAAGTTAGCTTGAAATATCTTATCCGCGTCATCCACTTGTCACTTGATTCGTAGAAAAATCAAAGAAAACACAGAAACATTTTATTTGACGTTTTGTTGCTAATCGTCCATAAGCAAAATAGCAACCTACCGAAACCCGCTGATAAATTATTTAAATTGTCGTAAATTCTTGAAAGTAATCTGATTTTAACTTGACTAAAATACTAATCATTTTTGAATGTTCGTAGGTGTACTCGGTGGTGCATGGTGTGGTAGCCATCGACTTGTTGGCGGAAGGGGGACAGCTGAACGTGAACGAAGAGCTCATAAAGCGAGGGTTCGCCGTTCCTTGCGAAGAGAGCTACGAATCTAAGGTACGCTGAAGTATAAACCTGTACACTGAGGAAGGTAACTGTGAAACTATTGGCGCCAGCATAGCTAGTGTTGGACCAAGCACCCTCATTGGGTAAAAAAAAAAAACATTTCGTTTAATGCTGAACTTGTGTTGTTAGTGGAACTCAAAATAAATATTTTCTGTGCATGCCTTTTCTGCAGGCTCAACGTTTCATAATGAGGCCGGAGGGGGATGTCTAAAGAGCCTCTACTGTTTTTGAACTTCATCAACCCTATTGTATGTTCTGTTTGTTACCTCCATAGTTAAACCACGACATCAGAGAGACCGCCGCAGATTTGAACCTCGCTCAGAAACGCGCGCACAACCGGGAACAGATGGAGATGGCATATTACCGACTCGCCGAGATCGATCCGCCAAGTGCTAAGGAATGCGATTCTGAGGTCTGCCTCAAGGGACCACACAGGTAACTGAATATAATGATGTAGCAAAATACATAGAAGCATGGTGTTGTAAAATGTAGGTACAGGTCGCGCGATGATTCTAGATCGCTCGAGGAAAGTAGTGGGGGCAATCGGCGCATGTGTACAATCGTGCACTGAAATTCTTAGCGTGTTATTAAGCATTTTTTATTTCGTATTTTTGAACTTTAGTAACTTAACATACTAATATTATAAAAGTGAAAGTGAGTTTGTTTGTCTGTTATATCTTCACGCCTAAATGGCAAAACCGATTTTGATGAATTTTGATACAGAGAAAGTTGGGACCCTGGAGACGGATATAGGCTAATAAAAGCGGGCGAAGCCGCGGGTAAAAGCTAGTTTATGATAAGTTGATAACACTAGTTTTTACTTGTAATTTATCTTGCAAGTAGGTAAATTAAGAAAAATTAAAAAACAAAAGTAAACAGTTATTATATTTAATACGTAAAATCACACGAAAATTATTCATCCGGCAGTGGTGATATTCCTTCCATTAATTCATCTTGGGATGTTGAAGTAGAAGGCCGTTTTAAAATTTTATTTTTAACCATTTTTTTTTACTGCTACGTATTAGTAACGCGATAACACAAGCTGTGCGCAACAGTACTCAAGAGGCACGAGACGCGTGAACGCAGCGCGGGAATCGATGAGCGACTAACCTACCAATAACGAGTCGCCGTCGGCGCACACCCACCCCCCTCACTCCGCACGTCTTCATAAAGACCTTAAAATTGAACACTGCGCATGCCCTTTCCACTTTTGCCGAGCGATCATAAACCACCGCGCGACCTGTATATTGTACGTGTTAATTCGGTATGTAAAGTATTTTTCAGGTCTTTTTTTTACATTTTTATTTCGTAAAACATTTAATTTTAAGCAACTAATTTTAAGCTTTTTTTTTTCCAAGTTACAGTTTCTTTTTTATTATTTTTTAAAGTATTATTCGTGATGACGTAATTTCATAGCCTGAATAGCTTTAAGTCTTTGCCACGTTTTCAGTACATACAAAAAATACTAAATAACTTCAAAGTTGACATTGATGACAGTTGACGCTTGACAGATACGTGTTTTTATTTTGTTGTGAAATGTGAATGCTGTGATCGTGACTGTGATGTGAACTTTTTGTTTGAGTTTCTTTTCCTACGATTTTTAGCAAATTTTAATTTCTATCTATTATCCGTGCTGCGTATCCGTGCAATGAATCTGTCATCGATAACTAGTGCTAAATGCTTCGTACCTTCATGTAAAAACACTACAACAAAATAGCCGACACAAATTTTTTGTAAATGTGAAAGAAACGCTAAAAAAGAAGTGGTGCAAGGAAGTAAATATGGAATACAAGCCTGGGCGTCGTCTTTTTTGTTGCGAAGATCATTTGAACGCGAAATTATCAGCGCGCGATGCATTCAAATAAATAACACAGTAACTAGCATTGACAGTTTTGATTTGACACTGACGGTATGACAAACAAAAGTATTTTTTTTAAATTTATCTTGAAAAGCACGAAGGAAGTAGTCTATTCAGGCTACGTTATGACGTCATTTAGAGGTCAAATGAAAGTCAAATGATTACAAGTATTATTGTGAAAATAAACACAATCTTGTGATATAGAAAGCTAAAAATAGAAAAATAAGGCATAAGACCCTAAAATCTCCAAATGGTTTTGGAATCAGCGTAGGTTAATTTTTACTTTACATACCGAATTGACGTCATTGGTGCAGTGTGTTTTGGACGTTAAATGCGTAGTGACTCCATGTAAAATACAGGTATTCAGCTGCATACGGATAGATGGGGCTCCGATTTCAACATTGTTGGCTAAGGTTAGACAGATGATGGTAGGTACGCTCAAAAAGCGAAGCCGGATTTGACAGAGGCCACTTAAAGTGAAAGCGTCAGGGGGCCCGCGAAATTCAATTTTTCTTGGTTTTTTTTTGCAATTTCCGGGCCAGTGCTGGGTTCTATTCTATTCTATCGGTGCAGCCCTCCAAGTTCATGAAAGTCGAGGAACGATTTTTTCTCGGTCGAAGTCGTTCCTCGATTTTTATGACTTTTGAGCGTTGTGTTGATGATTTTGATGATATTTTTCTGTGACTGCATATGTCTTGCAGCCGCGAACGATGTTTTCACCAGCGTACAACTTGGCACTGCCCTGCAAATTGCAAAAAACGTTGGAAAATTTGAATTTCGCGGGCTACCCTGATACATCAGCTTTAAGTATTCAGCATTCTACTCGCAATTTTCATTACTGCAACTGCTTCTAGTCCTGCTGTTTTCATATAGTTTCTTTATCCACGGCTCTGCTTGCGTGGACTATCTGAAGTCCCATTGTACTAGTGCCCGACCAAAGCCCAAGGTTAAACAACCCTAAGAAATTCAGATTCAACATAATTGATCCCTTGAACATCAAAGTTGTTCAGTTTGATGGTCTGAATCATACCCTGAAATATGACTACAACTTTCTGATACACGCTGTGTAAACAATTTAACGAGAACCAATTACCTTGAACTTCTTCTTCTTAAGAGAAGAGGCCGACACTTCGGCCCGTTTTGGCCGAAGCCGAAACTTCGGTCGTCTCTACAGTGAATGTATATTTTTTCTTCCTACCCTGGTTTCGTGTCACAAGTCCCTTTTCTATCTATCTATCCATACTTTCTTTGGTCTCTAGTGATTCCAAAATTGTAAATATTACTATGGGTACTAACTTACTGTTGTATACTTTCAGTCCCCTAGAGACAAAGGTACACAATATGATGTTTGGTAGCCGCGACAAACAGGCGGTTATCGAAGGGAACTCTGTCAACTCTGTACTACTGGACACTGATCCTCAGGAAAAATTTGAGAGGTAAGTGCTTTATACTTAATATAAATAAAATTCATATGAAAATCAGTTAAGATCACCATAATAGGGTAGATAATAAAAATAAAAATCTATTTAGTCAGTCCGTCAGATAGATTTCCAAAAAATAATGGGCACATGTTTTTCTTTTTTCACGTACTTAAACAAAAAATTAAGACGATGCAGTGCATCGGAAATTCGTATAACGTCACATTTGAGTACATTTTTACCGGAAAGTGATGTCACAAGCGTATCCAATATTTTTCGATAGTCTAACTTGTCAGTTTTATATTGCCCTCGTGCCTGTTAAGACTCGGTGCAATAATAAATTACTTTGTGCTCGATGCAATAATAGTACTATTTTTTTTGTTTAGAATGTTAGTCGCTGGAGACGTAGGCACTAATGAAAGCGGATCGCGTCTAACCCTGCGTCACACCACGCTGATGCCCAACATCCCCGGCCTGCCTGCCATTATAGCTCTGCTCTTCTGTCCTATGTAAGTACACTGTATAAAACAATTAGATGGTCATGTTCCTACAGTTTGTGAGTAATTTATCACACGTAGTGTGTACTTTCATACGAGCCTAACAGCTTGGCTTGCCTTTATATCTTACTACCCTTCATGATGTTTCTGAACAGTCAGATGCACCGTCAGACCTGTCAAGCACAGTTGTCACTGCCAAACTAGTATCAACACACCTTCAAATAAAGTTGAAAATAAAAAAAAAACCTTACCTCGTTCTTCTATTTCCCTTTGATACTTTCGCGGTCTAATTTTTAATTAAAATTAAGGTTATTTCTAGGGATGCCTCGATACGTCTTTTTGCCGATACGATACTGATACCGATACTGTTATAAAAATATCGGCGATACTGATACCGATACCGATACGCTTATTGAATTCAAAAAGGAAGGTAGAATAAATAAAACAAAATTAATTAATAGTTTTAGTAATCATATAAGATTTTTATTTAAAAAACAAAGTATTCTTAAGTATTGCGGGCAAAGGCGATTTCGCAAGTCTGTTTGAATAAGACCTGCGGTGGACAATAGTCTCTCAGCTGCGACAGCACTCATTTGGAAACTGAAGTACCTACTTGGCGCAGAAGTAGGTACTTTAGTTTCCAAATGTTTTTTTTCAAGTTTGGGCATAAGACGTCATTCTTAAAGCGTGAAATTTGAAAAGTATCGTTGAAATCTGTCATAAAAATATCGCCGATACCAATATATCGGCAAACCCGAAGTATCGCCGATATATCGGTATCGGATGCATCCCTTATTTCAAAGAGTGCTAGGTTGATATTTGTTTGGTAGTGAACAATTGGCTTTTCCAGTTCTTTGTTACTCGGAATTAAACATAAAACCATTGCAAGCAGTGTTATTTTCGTAACATCCACAGCGCGGAGCTCCGGCGCAACGCTGCGGGCTCGCGCTACGTGAGCGCGCTGTGCGGACTGGGCAGCACGGAGGGCGGGCAGCCCTACCTGCCTGAACACGATCTGCTCATCGACATCGATGCTGATCTTAACGTCGATGATATCGGACTTGTGAGTACCAATGTGTCATTATTTGTGGTAGTGTCAGCTCGGACCTAATGGACATATAATTTATAACCTTATTACTCATGGCATAAGATTGAAAAGTGGCCGACAGTCAGTGAGCGCTGTAGTACCTTTGCATACTCCTACGAAAACTACAGGTGTAACCTACATTTCGCCAATTATTTTTAAGTCCCTTGTAATAGGAGGCGAGTTTATTGGTATTGTGGTGTTCACTCGAACGCTAGTTAGGGTTTAGAGTAAAGCCACCGTATATCAGGGTGGTGTCTTTGTTCAGGGTTGTACAATAAAACACAGTTTCCAATATGACTGGGTTAGGCGTGCTGTCGCTAAGGCTGCTCGGACTAGAGTGAGCGCGGCGCAACGCCCCGCCTTCCCTCCAACGCGCATCCCCCACTACAGCACATAACTCATTTATTAAACGTCACAGGCATCAACAGTGCAAAAGTTCACACTGCGAAACTCCTAATGGAAAAACCAATAACACTTGACCGGACCTGGGAATCGAACACAGGACCTAATGCTCAGCAGTGGTGCTTACGACCACTTAGCAGTAAATAGTTGTAATATTATGTAATTGGTTCACTAGATCAACCACATCCGGCACCTGATGGACATCATGATGTTCTGCGGCGACGGACAGGACCAGCCCACCGCCGACGACCAGTTCCGGCCGCAGATACCGAAACTCATACGCAAGGATCTAATTGAGTGCGTACATTTTGCTTTATTTATTTATTATATGAAAGGTAGCTTCACAGCTGACTGTACATTAATATGAAAAAAAAAACGAACATTACACCAACTACGAAGTACACAGAAAAAAAAATCATTTGATTATTTATCATTAAATTATAATAAATATTGGGATCGGCTTCCAGTGTAACCGGATGCAGCTAATACCAGTAACCAGTATTTCACATGAAGTGAGTGCCTATCTGGCCTCCACAACTCATTTAGTGCGAGATAAAACGTACGTCGGACTTTTGGGCCACTGACTACATGCATTAACTCAAAGATCTACAAATGTCAGCCGGGCCCAACGGTTTAATGTGATTTACGAGGCACAGAGGACACTCGATATGTAATAGATCATCCAATCACGGATTAACAACCTTCATTGATCGATCTATCCCAGGTATTGGGTTGTGAAAATAGTATAGGCATGGCCTCCATGTAACATAGTGTTATTCCGCTGCATTTATACTGGAAGCGGATTCCAACATCGTTAAGAAGAGACTAGACATGATGTCATGACACCATAATCTTTATTCGTTGTCCCAGGCTCCTAACGAAGCGTCGCACGTACCGAGCGCGCGAGTACGTGTCCCACGCGTGGGACTGGCTCTCCGTGCCCGAGCAGGAGCTGCTGGAGATCTCCGTGCCCGGCATACAGGAGCGCACCGTCATCTACCCGCTGCACGTGCCGCAGGAACTGTACCCCATGTGCCGGGACAAGCTGCTGGACCTCAAAAAGGAGAATGACCAACTCAAACTACTGGTTGGCAGGTAAGGAGGCTGTTTTAGTTAATCAAGTCGAAAAAGAAGGTTCCATTCTCCTCATTTATTCAGGATAGATGTCAGAAAATGTGCTATATTCTTGAGCCTAATCCCCGAATACTGAATGTCACCCAAAATTTTAGTAGCACTTATATTTAACAGATATCAAAAAGTGACGTTTGGCCATACGAAATTTAAAGTTTAGGAGCTGCTCAAATCCTGCCGGGGCTGCGGGACTGTTCGAAAGAGATACCGCGGCCCCGGCACATAAAGGGCGAGGAAGGAACATGGATGGGTTTTAGTCAGTAAAAGTCTGTCACTCCCTTCCGTTCCGCCCAGAGTGGGAAGGGTCATTTCAAGGGAACTGCTCAAATGTTAAGCTGTCCGCAAATTTTGAGTGACGTTTCAGTATTCGGGGGTATATCTTGTATCAGCTACCTACGAAACTTTCTTTGAAAACTATAATCAAACTTTATCAGTTCTGACGGCAATTCCAGGAAAAATTGAATCCTTTTTTTAACCTTTCGAAATACTCAATGGATGTCTTCCGCGGAGGGGGTCTGTCAGACTCCTACTGACTAACACCACACGATATTCTCCTCGTCACTTCTGGCTGGGGTGCGGGCGGGGACATAATAGGGTAGACGATAAAAAAAAAATGTAATTGGTCCATCAGACAGATTTCCAAAAAATATTCGAAATACTTTAAAATATCTTTATTTTGAAGTATTTCGAATATTTTTTGGAAATCGATACAGTGGTGAGTCTAAAACTCATGTGACATTTGAGTTAATTTTTAACATTTTTTACCGGAGAGTGTATACCAGTATTTTTCTTCCTTCTTCTTTCTTTCTTCTATATCGTGTGGTTATGGCCTACCCCCCCCCTACCCCCCTATCTAGACCCCATATTCACAACGATTCGATTCGATTCGATTTCGACTCGAGAACTTGTATGTCTATCTCGCTCATTTTCGTTATGCCAAAAAAGGATAGACATACGACTTGTCGAATCGAAATTCATTCCGAGTGTTTGTGAATACGAGGGCTGGTGTCTTAGACTTTTTATGCCGCCCGTGGGCCTCTGGCTCAGAGCGAATGTCTATCTGACCTCCACAACCCAGTACATATTACACATACAACAACAAAATAAAAACACACCATTGTAGTGTATTATCTACTAATAAGAGCAATTTGGAACTCATTATACATAACAACCAATTACGATATGAGTATCATTACCTAATAACGCCACTTATTTATTTTGTTATTTTGAATTCGTAATATCACGCGATCCGTAACATGCTATGATGATATTACAAGATTCTTATAATTAAACAGTATGTTTTAACTTATTAGTCCTATTTCCTGGCTAAATAATAACAGCCGCACGTGACACCCTTCAGGTTAAGCGTAGGTCAGTCTGTGGATGGGTGATAACGAGTTTTCTCAGTGCCTTGGAAAGCATGCCAAGCCGCCCCGGCTGTTTGTAGATCTTTGTGTAGTCGTTATAGGTAGTCAGTGGCCCGAAAGTCTGTCAACCCAATCTTACAAAGGGGTTCCATACTAACTGGGTTGTGAAGGTTAGACAGGCAGTCGTTCCATGTAAAATACTGGTGTTCAGTTGGGAAAGGCTAGGCAGATCACGATGAGTTTGTTTAGGAAATTGGATATAGTTATAGCCGCACATACATACAGTGCATCAAGCAAGCAACAAAGCCACTACAGCCTGTAGTATTCTCTGAAAAAAAAAAATACAATTGTGCCGGACGGGCGTGATCGCTAGACGCGGGGATATATGTGTGCCTACCTGACGTTCTGCCTATACTGTAACTGTGCGCACATAATCTTCGAACCTAGACGGCGCTGACGTCCTACACCTATAGGCTCAGACAACCTCAGTCGTCTTTACTAGGGGAAAGGGTTACTGGGACTAATAATACTGATAAACTTTCGTAACTTTCAGGAAGCGATTCGAAACTTCTTCATGACTTTCGCGCACTACTTTTTACTGCTTGATTTACTCACTTTATAATATTGCCGTACTGATGACTACAATTGTATGAAATTCTATTTTCACTATCGTACTACGGAACTTGACCGTAACGAGAACCGCGAATCGTTTCCTGTTTTTCGATTTTTTACTGTAAATTTTCATTTCAATATTTACATGTTTTCTGTTGTATGTATTACAATTCTGAGCTTATATCTAAGTATATTTTAGATGTCACAAGGTTTATACATAGTGTTATCTATCTACTAACACAAAAAGTATACTGTTCTTTATTGACATTAAAGAAATATTACTAAATTAGTACACAACTTTCCAAAACTTGGCTGGTTGAAGGATCTTTCAGGATAAATTACACGAAAACTGGCGTTGATATTGTCAGTATATAGGGTGCCACTGCCATATACAAGGAGGTTATATGACCTATTGAGATCTACTATTTACTTTTACGTGTCTACGTTATCCAGCCTCGTTCCTTCAACTGTTGGTATGTTAGAAAAAAATTACACGTTATGAACAAAGATAGTTGCGCTAGACCGTCATATTCTCGACAAGTGGTTTTCCTGAAGGACTAAGTAAACAAAAAAACTATATCCAGGCCTAGGTCGCAACCTAGGCTACCTGGATTTCAACGAATTACTAAATTAAAGCTATAAATATAACTTTCGAGCTGATATGAGTCTAGCGCTTACTTTTTGGTTTATTTACTACCTCTAATCACTGACGCACTTATCTATTCGTCACTGTTATTGCCCATGTTCACTGACTCTACACTATTGTTGCAAATAAACTATTTACACTTGTTTTGTTGGTGACGTTCGTCGCGAACATCAATATTGAAAGAATGTTATTTTTTTGGCTCTTTAGTAAACTCATCCCACACAGGTGGATCCCGCGGGATGAATCGACCTTATGAATTTTTAAATTGGTCAACTGATCCCGTTGATAAATTTTATGATTTGTATAGTCAAGTAGAAAAGTTTTTTGATATAAATTTATACACTTAAAAATGTACACTTATGTTCCCCAAGAAGTACCAGGCTAGCATGAACTCAAGGTGATATGCATTTCAATAATTCTGGATAGGTATATACGATCTTCTAATAAATACCATCTTGGATTCATGCCAGCCTAGTACTGTTCGTAAGGTAACTAGCGCAACTGTTCTAATACTACTCGATCCCATACAATGTTAAAAATACAGTGGGGGACAATGGGATTCTATTTTATTATTTTTTATTCCTCCTTTCCTAACATTTTTCTACACGCTGTTACTCAAATTTGAAATTCGATCGCATTTTTTTTTAATTTTAAGACCGGGACCAATCGTTTAAAGAAATCGTATAAAAATAATCATTTAGTAAACTCATCCCGCGGGACCCAAATGAGCGGGATCAATAGGATTGCTAAAGATAATATTATTTAGACTACCATAAGAAGAGAAAGCAGAGCACTTAAAAGAAGTGAAAATAGGTCGCATGGTCGGTTTAGTTCGAGTAGACTTTTTTCTGTGGAAAAATATATTTAGGAACCCACCGTCCTCGGAGAATGGAGGGCTATATCAGCCTCCTTCCATTTAAAACTGCTGTAAAAAGCAGCAAAAGCTACCGTGACCATTCGATTTGATGAAACATTGTGTTTATCAACAGGACGCCGGTATCTTCGGGCTCTGAGCTGACCTGCAAACTTTGTGGTACGAAGCCGATGCCCCTACATGCGATGCGCATACATCTATACTCCAACGCGCATCGTGAAAAAGAAGAGGATTTCCGCTCTCTGCAGTCATAAGTTACCTCTTTTGTTATTTCACTCCCGGACTCCTGAATCGAATAGCACTATATCGGAAGAATTAAAAAAAAAATTGAAAAATTACAGTGTATTCAAATTTGGAATGATTACATCAAAATGATGGCCAGTATGTTGGCTTCCAAATTGAAAAATTTTTCTTTATTTTGACATTTTATGCCATGTTTTTTTACATGGTTAAGTATGCTCGGTTTAGACATGCGGGAGTGTACTTTATTTTTATTTGCGTTATGTTTGTTGATCTGACTCTGAAGCGAATTATTTTTTGGTAATTTTACGTGTACGTAGACTAGTCCAAACAAATTGCAGAATTCCTTGACAGCTGTGTTAGCCGTAAGCTCATTACTTTGTAACTTTTCTAGAGATTTCCTAGTGTTAAGTTCTTGTCATATTGCGTTGAATCGCTCAAAAGCGGATGCAGACGTATCATTAAAAAAAATACTTCTGTAAGACAGTTCCTTCCGAAAAAAGAATGTAATTCTGAACGTCATTCCGCGCGCTTAAATCACATTACGTTGGTAACACCCGCCGTATTTTACTCCTATTTCAGTAATTATTTCTTACTCTGGTGCCAAATAAATATAGTTATTTTAAGTCAACGCCCTTTTGATTATTTTTTCGACTCTAGTGCGTATCCTAGGGGTCATAAAACACAATACGTAATATTGCACTTGTTACTAAATTGTTGCAAGAATTAATAAAATACAGCACTATCAGTATTTTTATTAAAACAGAAAAAAAATCATTCATTATCAACCGACTCCCAAAAAGGAAGAGGCTCTATGTTTTTTTAGTTTCATACATAATTGTATCCCCCATTCGCCCTGGGCCATAATTAATTGACATTTTAGAAGATTATTTTAAGTTTTGTTACTATAAAAATTGTGATATCTGTACTTACGTACAACCTAAGTACATTTTTGTATGTGATTCTTCTAATTATTACCTAAAACCTTATTTAGTTGTCAACATATTGTCAAATAAGTGACTATTTAAAAATCAATATCATCTAATAAAAACTGCAGTAACACACATCATTATGAAATACAACTTGTCTTGTACTTTATAGTGTAGGGCGCGACTCGGCCTAAAATAACGCATTTTGAAACAGAGTTTATTAAAATGGTTAAGTAAATAAGAATGTGATCACATTATCAGTGTACTACAAAAGTCCATAATTATCGGCGTATTGAATAGTCGATAACTGTGTCTAGATTTAAAGACTAAAATAAATGACATTATAAATCTACTAAACATTTGTTTTATTTACATCATCATCATCATCACCATTTCAGCCGGAAAAGTCCACTGCTGGCATAGATAATACACTATACAGGGTGTAAACCACCTCATCACAAAGCCTTTAACCAAGCATTCTGTACATCAAAATAAGTAACTTTACCCAAAAAATATTGCTGGGAAACAACTTTTTTTTTTGAGGATAATTTCATGTTTTGTGGTAAAACTCAATGTAACGTACTTAAAACATTGTGCTGGTGGATGGATTGAATGTTACGGGGGTCGTGGAGGTGTTAAACGTCAAAATCTTACAAAAAAAATTTTATTTAAAAAAAAACTTGTCAAAAAGTTGTAACTTTGACCCCCATATCTCCGTAACTAGATGGTTCCCAGGTATGGTGTAGAACAAAAAAATAATCGCAATGATGGGGAGAATAAGTGCCTTTCGGCTTCGTGAAGAGGTGCTTTACACCCTTTATAGTACAAGATAGATGCACAACTCTGGTTTTCGTTTTTAAAACTGTGTACCCAAACTGTTAGATGGCGCTGTTAGTTTTTGTTCATCCAAATAAATACAAAAAGAAATTTTGAAGATTCGAACTTGTGAACTATTAGTCACAAGGGCAACCGCTGTCACCGCTAGGCTATCTACTTCACTAGCAAGTAGTCTAAAATAGCTTTTCAGGTAATGACAGTTAAAAAGTTGGTTTACCTAAACACACAGATGGCAGCACTATCTATGAAAAATTTGTTTGAAGCCAATGTATGGAAGTTTCATCCCCCTGACTGCTGGTCACCACGTTGACCGGTTCCGTTTATGAAACATTCATTTTTTTCTATGTTAGTAATTGGTACTTTTTTTGGCAAAACCTCAAAAAGTTCTATAATTTGAAAATGTTCCGCGTGTTTATTATCTTATCAGTCTTATCTACTTCAGATACTATATATCGGAGCTTATTAGTATTACACACTTCACCAAAAAAAAAACTTCATTAGCACATGTTCACGCCAACAAGCTAAGTACCGGTATGCCATTTATTTACATAAATTAAACAACCGCTAACATAATCACATTCAAGGTCACAATTATTCAAACTCAATTACCTGTTTCGTATCATAAATAACACTGCTAAAAATATAGGCATATTGCTCACTGTCTTCTTTCATAGTACAGGATTGAAAGAAAAAAAAACTATGCCGGCAATTATGTTCGCGTACTCGAGGATGTGAATATACCTGCCGGACAGGTTATCTAACTTGATTCACTGTTTATCCATGCATAGACAGTATAAATCTGTCGCCAACACCGGTCAACGGCGGCAGTATCCTTCGCGTTTGGTTTAAATAAAATGATTTAGTGTTTATTTACTTAAATAATTTAAAGTGCAAGTATGTGGCAGCCGCAGGGTAGTTTGGAACCGGTTTTTGAGTAAGTACCAGTTACTTTTTGATGGATTTGAGGCACGAGTATTTGTTTATGTTGTTTGTGTTATGATTTGGAAGTTCGAAGTTCGAGATTAAAGGTAAGGTTTTTGTTGCATATTTTTATAAAGTGTTCAGTTATGACCTTGTTTTTAAATTGCTAAAATTGATGATAATGTTTTTTTTTTTAAATTTGGTTTATTAAAACTCTGGTTTAGTGATTTTAAAGTATCATTTTGATCTTTTGTTGATAATGAAATTGAAAATTTGTTTTATTAGTTAAAAACAATTCGGAGCTCAACTTTAAGACATTTCAATTTTTTGTAGTAGTAGGTACAGTATAAAATGTACTTAGAGAAAATGTAATTCTTACGATTAAGTTACAAACCAGTGGTATCTCGAATCATGTCTCGGCATTTGGATATTTTTTCTTGCTCTTTGGCGGAATTCCAGAGGGTGACACTTAGCATGTTGTCTACTGTTTAAATTGTGCTTCTACCACTCGTTAGTTGGGACTGCACAATTAATTAGCTATAATGACTACTTTTGTTAGCTTGGGTTTTACCTGTTAAAACAAATGTATGTGTTAATGAATAAAATAAATAAATAAATGTTTACTTTTTACACTACATAATAACGACAGGAAAACTTACAAGAAAAAATATTGAGAAGTGAAATAGCAATTGTTATTGTATATTATGTTGAAGAGAAGAGGGCTATCACATTTTTTCTTGTATTTGAGTGTTTGAAGAATTTTACACTCAAATACTTACAAGAAAAAATGTGATATTTGTTTAGAACACTCCCGAGAGAAATTATCTAACATTTTCGGGCATATTTTTTTATTAATTTTGTGGCCATATCTGTACCATAATCACACATCTAAACTGAGATAGCCCTCTTAAGGGGCCTGCGGAGCATGCGTTTTTCATACAAACGTAATACCAAAATAATTTGTAAATTAAACATATTCTTATGGTAGTGTGTATTTATTTCGATTGGTTTATTTTTATTTATTATTTATTTATTTATTCAGTAGCAAACATACAGTTTATACATTTAAGTATAACATAATATATTATCTAGGTTCCCAAATATATATTTTGAATGGATACTGATGGAAACGAGTTATAAGAAAAATGGGTTTTCTTTTGAAATTTTTAAATTCCCCCTAACTCGTCTTTATATCACTGTCCTTTCAAAATATATGTATATTTGGGAACATAGATATTCTGTAATCCAATCGAAATAAATACACACTACCTTAAGAATATGTTTGATTTCCAAATTATTTTGGTATTACGTTTATATGAACGACGCATGCTCCGCCGGCCCCTTAAGTCATGAAATAGCAAATATTCTGCCTGATAAATTGTCGTGACTGTGGTGCGGTCTTGATATGTTAATTAGGGATTACACTGTTGAAAAAACACTAGACCAAATTGTTTTGTACGTTTATTTTTTACAGAGTTGTTAGTTGTAGTTAGTTTCTAACCGATTTTGTGTTTGTTCCCTCATAACTCCACATTTAAGAACCGATTTTTTAATATAATAATAAAACTTTATTTTTTTATGTGAAAGAATATTTTAGACTTTATCCCATAGAAATATCATCAAAATTGGTTCAGTAGTTTAGTTTTTTTCTGCATGACCTATGGCATGATGGTCCCTAATAACTATAGTCGCAGTGTAAAATAGATTCAGGACAAGAATTTGTGTGGTATACTACAACGGCAACCACTAAAACAACAAAAATACCGACTTCCAAAAAACACTAAAATAGTCTAAAATAACTTTACTTTCGGAAATCGGTGACTTCGTTTATTTCAATGACTTTTTTGCCCCCGACTTCGAAAGTAAAGTTATTTTAAACATTAATTGAAGTGTTTTTGGAAGTCAGATTTTTTAATCCCCGGCTCAAAAACGACGGGGTGTTATTAGTTTGACGTGTCTGTGTGTGTGTGTGTGTGTTGTAGTCGGGAGCACGGAACAGTAAAAACAGTGAGTAGCTGTCAGTTGGCGGAATTGGTTTCAAACAAATTAACTAACATTTCTACTCTATAGGTTATATGCTCGATGCTAGTAGAATACTATATCCAAACTATCCAAACTAATATTATAAATGCGAAAGTAACTCTGTCTGTCTGTCTTTGCTTCACGCCTAAACTACTGAACCGATTTGTGTGAAATTTGGTACAGACATAGTTTGGAACTTGAGAAAGGACATAGGATAGTTTTTATTACAAAAAATAAAATAAAAATAAAATTTATTCCGGACATACAGCGCCATCTATTGGTCAAGAGTCGGCATTTTTGAAGAGATCCCGCGAGATCGGGAACTATGTGGGTAAAACCAAAAATCTGCCGGAAGTCACTATTCCACGCGAACGAAGTCGCGGGCAAAAGCTAGTGCTATAATAAATTTAAAATCCAAGATGACCGCCACCACAAAATAGTGAATTAATTGTTTTTTTCACAACTCCCTCAATGTGGGTATCAAATGAAAGGAAAAAAAAAATAAAAAAAGGACTTGACTAGTAGAACAAAAAGGTATAGTAAGGTAAGGTAGGTATTTTTTTGGAACGAATTAGACATACTTCCTTACCTTTAAATTATGACCCTACATGTCGGGGTTTTTTTTAAGGAGATGCCCAAAAGTGGTACAAAAAGTCTCATGCATCAAGATTAAAATTTTATAGTAATTATTTCCATATTTTTTTACGCCATTATGCGTCTGGGAATTGATTTTTGAACAGGGAATTTAATTTAAAGTATAGAAGTATGAATATTGTTTTACTCCCTTTACATGACGTTTACACAACTGGTCATAGATGGTGCGTTCGAGTAGCTCACTTTTAGCGCTATTTAGCGCTGTCGCCCGTTCGAGAAGCTACTGTTGCGCGCTATCAACACTGCCGTGACGTCACACATTACGTCATTACTTCACGCTACCAACACTATTTCTCTCGAGGTGATGTGCCGACAGCGTTAGCCTTGACACTGTTAACTTGACAGCGCTAATCGATTTATTCAACAGTTTCCAAAATTTTAAATTCATCGTCACTTTCTGAAGACGAGGTATCTATTATTTCCTGCAGGACACTTGTCACAACTGCTATTATATTAAGTCTTTCAGTTTGCATCATATAAAATAAAATAAAAAAATTAGTAATCAGCTGTCAAGTGTCACTGCAGTTCACTGTAAAAGTCGTTCGGGGAGCTTCTTTTCACTAACGCTGCTAAGGCTTCTCGAACGGGACTTGACAGCGTTAGCGTTGATAGCGTTAATAGTGTCTACTCGAACGCACCAAGAGATGTAGAATTTTATAACAACTATTTTGATAAATCGACTAACCTGTCATTCCAACCGTTTTTTTTTTTATTAAAAATACCTGTAACGTTTGCTTTAAAAACGTTTAACGAATTATTCGTATTACATTTGGTTTGTTTTTGTTGAATAACATTTACAAAAGCGGTATACCAAATCGATTTGATATTACTAATTGCCACAAAATCGATGTTCTTACTAAAGATTTTGATTTAGCGATCTCATCCCTAAATGACATTGACATTTGATGTGACGTTTACGTCCATATTATAGTTGATTAGGCTAGTTTTCACCATCAATAAATTGCAAAACTAATTAGTCCGTCAGTTAGAGTATTGGTAAATAATGGACACGTATTTTTTGTTTTTGTAAATCATTGAGTACTGAAAAAGATAAAACGCATCAAAACTCGGGGGTGGGGGCTCGTGACGTCACAACGCACTAAAAACTATAGCACGGCGTGACGTATTGCGAATTTTAAAAGCGTCGTATCTTCGTCAATTTTGGTTTATGTAACAAAAGAAAAAATACGGGTCAAATATTTTTTTTATAATCTAACTGACGGACTAATTAGATTTTTTTAGGACACAAGCCTATTGTGAAGTTTTTGTTTGTATTTTGTGAACTTATTTCTGTTTATTCTGCAAAATG
This sequence comes from Xestia ashworthii, assembly GCA_950022955.1. Taxonomy (NCBI): domain Eukaryota; kingdom Metazoa; phylum Arthropoda; class Insecta; order Lepidoptera; family Noctuidae; genus Xestia; species Xestia ashworthii. The sequence goes on from OX465566.1 coordinate 11,379,814, forward strand.
TCAAGTCATAAGGTCAACCGAATAACACCGTCAGTCACCCAACAAAACCAATGTATCAAAAGGCTCATTTTCTACTTGTATGGTTTCGAGGTAATCTTCGAAATTATAAATTACTCTGAAACTCCGGTTTTGTTTACAAAAATAACTTTTGTAGGAGTTAATATGATAAGTGTAGACCCTTAAAAACAAAGTTACATTTTGACGCAGTATGGTACGGGATTCCATATATCCTTTTAATTTAATGCAACTTGTATAAGAATAGCGATACACTTTCAAATATTACGTTGTACGTTATCGCAAAAAAGCAAAACTAATCCCTTCATTGTTTCGAGATGAATGGACTAGTGTACAGATTTGTTCTCTTGTATTGTGAGTATTTGTGAGTTTCAGTACCTACAATACAGGGTGTCCCGTAAATAATGGGTCGAACGTAACGGGTAGGTTGTTATCTTTCTTTACGGTTTTTTTTTTCAATTTTCAAATTAGTGGTTGGAAATTAGGTAAACGTTACGTTTGATCCATTATTTACGTGCTAAGTAAAAAAGGCATTCAAAAGAAACCTTTTAAGTAATAATGTTTAAAGGTATTGTTTTAGGCATATTTCCTCAGGTGCAGGTTGAGATGCCGTACATACCGTTGTGTGTTACAGTCCCACTGCTGGGCAACCTCTCATACAGAGAAGACATGAAATTAGATCACCACGCTTGCCCAAAACAATCATCATCATCAGCCTATAATGTTCCCACTGTTGGGACACGGCCTCCTCTCAAAACGATATTTCATTAAAATATATAAAATGCGCCAGGTATAAAAAAAAACCTACTTTTACTTTATTACGAGTATGTCGCACGTAAATACCTGATCAAGGTACTCAATTAATACCGGTATCGAATAAATAAGGGATGAGTATGTCGCACGTAAATACCTGATCAAGGTATTCAATTAATACCGGTATCGAACAAATAAGGGATTCCCGGCTAAGGACACCACTAAATCTCGGGTTGATAAATATCTCAAACGATTGATTTTACTCTTTAGTCTGCTATCCATTATGAAGACTGTAAGAGCGGGGGAAGAGCAATGAAACGATGGATGGACTGTGTGAAAGATGATATTATGGCTAAAACTAATGATCATTAGATCATTAGTTTTAGCCATAATATCATCTACCAACCCATCATCTACCTATTGTTTAAAGAGTGGATAGCCATTAGGCTATCCACTCTTTAAACAATAGGTACTTCTTCCGTGGGATATGACGAAATCCCAACACATATCTTATAGCACACGGCAACTTTTATTACACCAATATTAACATACCTACCTTATTAATATGTCATTCTCTCAAGGCGTCTTTACAAGTAAACTGAAAACCTCCGTTGTTAAACCTATATATTTAAAAAAGGCGACGTAATGGATATTAAAAATTATAGACCAGCCGCCTTAATACCAGTTTTATCTAAAGTATTTGAAAAGATAATGCACAGTCGTATGACCCAATTTTTGACGAAACATAAAATACTAAAAACTGAACAAAATGGATTTCAGAAAGGCAAATCAACCACTTTGGCAGCCTTTAACTAAATGTCGAAAATAACTGCTAATGTGGATAAGCATACACGAACATGCACTGTGTTTTTCGATATGAGCAAGGCTTTCGAGTTTCGACTTTGTGGACCACAAGATTCTGCTCGATAAATGTGAAATGTACGGTTTTCGCGGTATACCCTTGAAATGGCTCCAAAGCTATCTCTCAAATAGGAATCAATAAACAGCCATTACCAAAATAAATTCAAATACTTAATGAAGAAAGTTTATGTAAGTCGGACGTCAGGATCAATAATACAGGCGTGCCGCAAGGTAGTGTAACAGGTTCGTTATTTTTTCTATTAATAAACGACCTCCCAAATGTTACCAATCATTATTATTCACTGTTTGCGGATGATATTGCGGTGGTAATTACGGAGAATAATATAGAGATCAATGAGACGGTTAATGCGATAATAGCATGGCTTAATAATAATAATTTATAAGAATGCCCCCAACAAATTGCAACTGATGGAGCTACTAAAAGTAACTGAAACTTTTAGTAACGCCATCAGGATGGAATTTGGTGTGGACAAATGTGCAGTCATGTATGTAAAGCGAGGGGAGATTATGGAATCCGAGGGACTTCAGCTCTCGGATTCCATACACCTGAGATCCCTTTCCTCATCCGAAAGCTATAAGTATTGGGGTATGTCGGAAGCGTTAGGCATTAACGTAACTGACATGAAGCAATCGTTGAGGGAGCGCTTCTTCGGTCGCCTGAAGAAGGTTTTAAATAGCCTTCTTTCAGGTGGTAACAAGGTGCGCGCCTTCAATGGTTGGGTCATGCCGGTTTTAATGTACTCTTTCGGCATACTCAAATGGACTCAGACGGAACTTGATGCCCTGGATAGGAGGGTACGCACACTGCTGACCGCAAATCGAATGCATCACCCACGGTCGTCGATGATGAGACTGTATATCCCTCGGAAGTGCGGGGGTCGAGGCTTCTTAAATGCTAAAAAATGAGTTCGTCGCATCACATGTTTAATCTCGATAAGTTGATCGGGCGTGAAAATACTGGCTTTATTACCAATGTTCCTACATGGTAGCAGAGCGTGGTTGGTTGGTTCAGACTTGCCCGTTAGTAGTCCCTTCAGCAGTGATTACTGCACTTCACTTTTTCTTCCTCCATAGACTTCTGGAGGAAGATAAAGATAAAGTGCAGAACCGATGCCATAAATTGGGATAAGAACAGGAGAACGATGTTGATGAATAAATTCTTATTGAAATGATATAATTATATAACACCATGCCTGAAATCCCCGAGGGTTAGGCAGAGGTGTTTTTAATAGTACACTGACATTTCGCCAGTTATGTTTTATGATCATGTAATAGGGAGCCTATTGCCATCAATCGGGCTGAAGGCTAGACTCCGTGACTGCTACCTAGAAATTCCTCCAAGAAACTCAATCATGATCTGACAAACTTTCCACCATCGTAATCGTAAAAAAATTATCAGCTGTGTCATACATTTGGTCCGAAGGCATTGGAATTTTTAACCGACTTCAAAAAGGAGCAGGTTCTCATTTTTTTTATGTATGTTCCCCGAATACTTAAGATGACTGAACCGATTTGGATTTTTTTTTGTTTGTACTTCCCAAATGGACCCATGATCATCAAGTCAGGATCTGATGATTGGATCCTGGAATTCCTGGAGAAATAGGGAGAACTCTTCAAATTTTATAGGCACACTTGAAGCGATTTGGGTAGTTTTTGGAAAAATGCTTTCTCGGAGTGGTTCCATTTCAATTTGGTTAAGATCTGATGAAGAACTTCGGAGAAAGGCAACGGAATTCCTCAATAAATGATAGCAAATGGACTGGAATTGCTGAAATCTCATGTCTGTCTGTTTTTTACACCAGTTCATATCATAACATCACGCCGCGCCGGTACGCTGTGAAGGGGTAAGCACATGTGAACCACTAAAAAGTAAAAAAAATAAAAAGTTTTTTCATTACTCATACTCGGAAAGTAGGTCTGAAGTTGCCTGAGGAGCGGGCTGAAAGTAATACTTTTCAGCCCCAGGGAGAATCACTTTCAACTGACTGCTGTCACATTATTAAAAAAAAATCTAGTTCTATTTTCACATTTCTATTGAACCATGTTCCGACTTCTATACAGCCTGTAAATTACAGCGCGATGTAAAATTGAAATAACATAAAATTCAGTATTAATTAAAGAATATAATTAGTTTAAATAACTTAGTTATAATTTAGTTACAAATATTTCTTTAAAATAACAAAAATTTGGGCAAAATATTTACTATTTTTTCAGTGACTATAGTGAAAATAAAGGCTGAATAGCCGGCCACAGAAAAAAAACGAAATAGGCGGGAAAGGCGGCAATCCGATCTTCATTTTTTTTTCGAGTGGTTTCGTGTTTTTGTTTTTATTTTCCTTGTATTCGTAATGAAAAGCACAGTGTTTACCTCGGGTTAAAGACTTCTTTAGTCCCTCGAGCTATTAGCGCCCGCGCTACGCTTGGGCGCCAAACCCCGTCTCGGGACTAAATAAGTTACTTTCACCCCTTGGATAACAATGTAAGTACTATTTTTGTAGGTACACGGGGCCTTTGATTATTTTTTCGCGATTACGATGGTGGTCCCATGGAGAAAGTTGTTCAGTTTGATGGTCTGTAGCACACCCTTCCATATGCCTATACTGTACCCTTTCTGTTACACGTTGTTTAATGAAATTAATTTCAAATGAAATTAATTCTTAAAATATCGTTGAAATTTCATTTGGAATGCGATAGAATCTGTATTGCCAAAAATATTTAAGTACCAAAAAGGTTTTACATTGGCGAAGCTAGGCAAAGCCTGTATATTGGGCACCAATACTAAGTAGTACCTAAGTACTACCTACTAAACTAGATACAGTACTATTATAATTAGTTCGTTAAAGCCATTCATGTAGGTAATTAAGTACCTACTGACATGAATTCTTTTCTCATCTCAGTAATTCTAACACAACAATTTGTTGTTCTTGGAAAATAATTAAATAGTTTGGAATGTTTCTTATCTTAAACTCGAACGTGGACGTGCCCATCATCATTCATAACAAAAACAATGTGTTTGTTCCACTAACTAGTGGTAAACAATTTGTCTTATAATTGTTTTCCGATAGTTATCTACTTATCATACTTCTCTTCTAATTTTTGGATATTAACCTAGTTGTGATAACTATCATTTTGTTGTTGTAGGCCCTTGTACAACTAGAAATAATAAGTTTCTGAGATTAGGAGTTAAAATAATTTTAAATACTTAATTATGTTTTTGCTAAAACAGTGGCCTCTCAGACAAGTTGTTAGACAATTTTACAATGCGTGTTTGAGGTATGAGATTACAGTATAATTTTGCTTACAATTGCATGTCACGTTTGGCTTGTCGCAATGCCATGGTACGGTACTTATTTCATCCATAGATACATTTTAATTAGATACCTACGTATTATGTAAGTATCCTACTGCCTGACTAGATCCTTATGGTAGCTTAGCTGTAACACATGCAGCTGTTGTAATATCAAGCTAAATGTTTACAGCGATCGACAATGACATCAACGAAATGGTCGCGATAATGAGTTTGTGTGTTAGTACATTTTTATTAACACAATATACCTACGAGTAGGTTCCAACTTCGCTAATATGCCCAAATATGTATTTCAAATGTTAAACAATACCGGTTATTAACCTAGGTTAAAATCCACATTCAGCCGCTTTTATTTAAAAGTTTTGGCATAAACCAGATTTTGTTTTGTGGGATATTTTGCCCATGTCTTGTCGACGGGTTATCTCTTGGGGTCAGTTGCATATCTTGATGTTTGTCTCTCTGTTTGGGAGTCAGTCGACTAGGGACCGAAGTGAGATACGGTCTACATACTCATAAGATGGTTGCACAACCAATTCCGGGCACTGAAGTGGCTAAGTACTGTTATACATTTTCACTATCCATAAATCATTGCATGCTTTCACTCTTTCATATTGATTCATGGTGAATATTTCGGACTAAGTTTAGCTTTGAAGTGAAATAACTAAACTGTTGCTGTCTTAAAAGTACAGGTACCTACTTTAAGTACAATATTGTTTCCATTCAATTACACATGTACATACGTGATCTAAAACATGATTTCAAAAATATTGTAGGTACCTTTATAGGTATTCGGTTTCCATTTTAAACTCCTTTTGAAGGAACGTCCCAAACCGACTTTTTTGCACGTCTTGTTGGGACAAACATTATATCGCACCTTTGGAAACAAAGGGTCACTTCTGCATATTTTCCAACTTGACAGGAAGAGCATATTTAATTTTTTTTTTTACGTATTTCTTTAATAACTGTACTGTTTCTGAGTATTAAGGCCATGCTTATAGTCTTAAATCGATAGTTTCTTCACGGATAATCTTGAATATTAAAAAACATAACACTCCTTTTTTTGGGCAGTCGTGTAAAAATAAATACAAGAAGGGGTTTTTGAGAAACAAGCCATAAACTGAGGAAAGGCTACCAAAGTGACTTTTTGTTACAAATCGGTAAATGCTTTAAAGCAGAAGTGACCCTTTTTATAAAAATAATAAAATCATGAAGGGTGTGACATTAAGACTGCAAGTACCTAATATGTAAACAAAAAGTCATTACTGCCTCTCCGTCACAAATGCGCAAGGTCCACACTTCGGCTTTCAAAACACTACTGACAGGATGAGACGTTACGTTTCAAGCAAACGGACCAATTACCTACGCGAAATAATGTAACGTCCTCCTCTCCCTCAAAACGATGTTATTCATGCAATTTTCACACCGTTTTTGTTGAGGTTATAAAGTCGATTATCGCGGTTTTTTCTGCATATTTAAGTCGTTTTTACAAAAAATTGCAGAAGTGACGCTTTGTTCCCAAAGGTGCGTTATGTACCTACCTCAGCAATTTAAATAAATGTCATAAACAATATTCAATTCATTACTCAAATTATCTTTAGCGTTTTATAACAATTCTTACTAAAATTCAACTTGAAGTTCTTCAACTCGAACCTATCTCATATGCTCTTCATCATCAGGTCCATCGAGAATGATCTCCGTGCGAAAGTGTCGGAGGCCCGTTCCCGCTGGTCGGAGTTCGAGCCCCGCCTCGCCATCGTGCAGGTGGGAGACCGAGAGGACTCCAACGTGTACATACGGATGAAGCTCCGCGCTGCTGAGAACATTGGCATTACAGCTGACCATATCCGGCTGCCTAAGGATATCACGGAGACTGAGGTAAATATTCCTATTACTTTACTCGTTGGTCGCGTGGAGGTTGTAAACTATCCCACAGAAACGTCCTACCGATGAAGAAATATCATATGTCCTGCCACAAGTCGTGGTCTATTCGTATGCCGAATATTACCGAAAACCTTTCAGCCAATATGACGTGTAGGCGTGAATAACAAACTCACATAATAAATAACATTAGTGGTATTTAGAATGGTTGAATGGCGCTCCGCATGCTGTTATGCCAATAGATGTAACAATCAGACTATAATGATCCCACTGCTGGGACACCGGTTTCCTGTCTGTAAGAAGTAATCCATCATACGGGACTAGTGTGCAGTGCGGGTATGGTAGATGTCGTAGGTATATCAAGTGGACGAGTTGCCCTCTACCGTGGCTTAGGCCCACAGTGGTCGAGGCACCCGTGGCCGACGCCCCCGGTTCGATCTAGGCCCTAACCCAATAAAACATCGGTTCTAGAACATGCCATCTTCTTCACACTGTTTTCCTTCACCGTTTTGAGAGTAGTTCACGACATTTCGATCAGAGTTATAAGAGAAAAATATCGATTTATTTTAAGAGTCTGCGCAACTAAAGTAAATGTAAAGCGCCTTAAAGCCGAGCCGCAGCAATGAATGGTTCAAACAGGATTTAACATTACCTAACCTACGCCTGGTGAAATCATTTCGACACCCGACACTAACAGAATATTTCAGAACATTATCTGCAATTTCTTAGCACTTAGGCGGATCCTGTAGAAAGTTGAAGCTGTGTAGCGGTGTAGCAAACGCCAGGGTAGCCCCCGCGAAATTCAGATTTTCTTTCGTTTTTAGGGTTCCGTAGCCAAATGGCAAAAAACGGAACCCTTATAGTTTCGCCATGTCTGTCTGTCTGTCTGTCTGTCTGTCTGTCTGTCTGTCTGTCTGTCTGTCCGCGGATAATCTCAGTGACCGTTAGCACCAGAAAGCTGAAATTTGGTACCAATATGTATATCAATCATGCCGACAAAGTGCAAAAATAAAAATTTAAAAAAACATTTTTATTAGGGTACCTCCCCCAGACGTAAAGTGGGGAGCGATTTTTTTTTTAATTTTGACCCTGACGTGTGATATATTGTTGGATAGGTATTTAAAAATGAATAGGGGTTTTCTAAAATCATTTTTTGATAATATTAATATTTTAGGAAATAATCGCTCCGAAAGTCAAAAACAATGTGTCCCCCCCCCCCTCTAACTTTTGAACCATAAGTTTAAAAAATATGAAAAAAATCACAGAAGTAGACCTTTATATGAACTTTCTAGGAAAATTATTTTCAACTTGATGAGTTGAATAGTTTTTGAGTTATATAGCACTTTTTCAAAAAAACGCAAATGATAACTTTGTTTTTCATACAAATACTATGAAAAACAAAGTTATTTTTGCTGACGAAAAATGTTGGTATTTTTAATGGTCTGGGAAGCTACGGAACCCTACAGTGAGCGTGGCCCGACACGCTCTTGGCCGGTTTTTTTGCAAATTGTCAGTCACTGTTAGTACATGTGAGGTTGTAATCTTGTTACCTAAATAAATTTTGATTCGAGGCCGTAACACGTATGTATTTAGGTACAGAATTATAATTATCAATGTTGTATTGATGATTCTCTTCCTTGAACGACTTTCTTATGAAATAGTCAGAAGAAAATTTGAATTTCTACACTACTTCACATTAGGTACGGACTGAATTTCTGATCCGATTCCGAAAATTCTTTTACTAATGGGAAAGAGCTTCCGTAACCCCGATTATCATAGGCTCGAAGAGAATTTTCGGAATTTTAACGCGAGCGAAGGCAAGGGTAAAACCTAGTCTGCTATAAAATCCCATAAAGACGTAGCTTCATATATTTGGTCTAAGTATCATCACACTTTGAACTGTTGACATCACGATAACACGTATCGTTTAGTTATTAAACTGTTTACTGTTGCGTTCGAATGATGTAATAAACATATTATAAAATAACATGATACGCGATTATTTACGTATTATTTAATGTAAGAAATTATAATTGCCGGAAACACACTTACTTACGTGGCGTGGCGTGGCGTGGCGCGCCAGAAGCATATCGGTTTCATACATTTAGTATGGTTAGAGACATATTTGTAGGTCGTGTCGTGTCGTGGCGCGTTCTGGCGTGGCGCTGACTGCTCACCACCAATTGGCCAGAGCGGTGGTGGGGTTATGGCGCGATACGCCACACCACGTAAGTGTGTTTCCTGCTTTATGCCGGAAACACACTTACGGGGCGTGCTGTGGCGTGGCGCGCCAGAAGCATGTCGGTTTCATACATTTAGTATGGTTAGAGACATATTTGAATGTCGTGTCGTGTCGTGGCGCGTTCTGGCGTTTCGCTGAATGCTCACCTCCGATTGGCCAGAGCGGTGGTGGGGTTATGGCGCGACACGCCACACCACGTAAGTGTGTTTCCGGCTTTAAGCCCGGTTTCCACCGCAAGCGGAGCGGACCCATTAATGACTTATTTTACCTCACAGGAGAAAACTGCTTACTCATATTGTTTTTCCACCAACAAAAAGTCGAGCGGAAACGACTCAGCGAGCAAAAAGAGTAAATAATGAGCTCGTTAATTTCTAATGGTGGAAACATATGTAAGCAATTTTCTCTTGCGTGTTAAAAGAAGTCATTAATGGGTCCGCTCCGCTTGCGGTGGAAATCGGGCTTTACACTTTCATTTGATAACATTTGCTAAGATAATGTAGGTACCTACCGTACTTTCGTAAAAGAGGAAGGAGGTAGTGGAGGTAGGTACATTGGTAGAAGTAAACGGTCGAGCAAGAATGACTACCTCTGTCTTTTTTAATTTATTTAGGTACCTATACCTACCTACCTATCTATAATATTTGAAGTCAGCCGTTCAAATCGAAAATATGTACTTAGATAAACATTCGGGAAAGGGCGCTCAGCTTCACTCGAAATATGCCGTGCCGACCCGAACATGATTCGGCGACGGTAGACATCAAACCGAGTTTACCGATCATACGACCCGAAAGAAACCTTAAGTGTACAAGTATAGTGGTTTCTGCGGGTTTGCTTGTTGTTCAAAACATTACCCGACCCGAACACAATCTGTTGTAGTCGCTTAGGTCGTTGTTCAGTCCCTATTCTCACTTTCTCCGCGTCAGGTTTCAGCAAGAATATTGTATTTCATTGAGAAAGATCGCGGCTTGATCTTATGGTAGATTCTAGCAAACATTGTTTCCGTTAGGTTGCGTCAAATAACTAAATTATGAACCGCAGCGTGTAGTACTTATCCATATTTCGCCAGTTATTTTATCCTAGTGTGATAAATTCAATATCGAGTAATGAGCCTATTGCGATTAGGCTTGCTCTTGAATTTTTGGGGGTAAACCAGCGGTGTTGGCTGGTAACTCCCTTGTTCGTAGTCTGGAGCGTAGACTTAAGAATAAAACGGCGTATGACGGATTAACTGCTGTAATTCTTGTAATATGGACAAGATTGTACAATTCTTTCTGGCCTAGTATTAGCGGCAATCGCAAGTCCTCACGTGTCAAAAGTGACAGCCAGTGTTGTAAGTTGTAACACAATAGTTAAATACAATAGTGATGTGACAAGGCGGATAATCGCCACAAATTCTTTATGCTTAATAACATATTTTGTCTAACCGAATAAAAATACCGATGGGCCGGGTCCGATATCTGGATATCGGACCCTGCCCATCGGTATTTATATTTAAACTATCGCAAATCAAATGACAGTAACGAAACACTCACTGTGTAGTTTATAGTGCAAGCTGGCTGGTCAGATAGGCAATCGCTCCGTGTAAAATACTGGCATTCAGTTGCATCTGGTTAGACTGAAAGCCGACCCCAAAACAGTTGGAAAAAGGCTAGGCAGATGATGTTAGGCAGGAACTTTAGCCTTAACTTTTTTGTAGGCATGGGCAAAAAATATCGAAATTTCGATATTTTTCCATACAAATATCGATATTTATCGTCGATATTTTTTCATCGCGATATATCGATAATCGATATTTATTTTAGAGTATCAAATTCGATTTTTTTTAACGCAACTTTGGTTTCGTGTCCATATCTGATGATTAAATTATATGGAATTATTTAGGGAGATCGTGAGGAAACCGGCATGTCCTAGAACCATAAATTCGAAGACATGTGACATCTACCAATCCGCACTGGGCCCGCGTGGTGGATTATATAGCCCATTCCCTCTCATAGAGAGGAGGCCTGTCCCAGCAGTGGGAACATTAATAGGCCGATGATGATGATGATGATGATGATGATTTAGGGTCAAGCCAATAAAAATACTGTTTTCTTTTATTCTTTTTTACGAAGTTTCAATGCTTTGGAAATATGTATGAATAATCATACGAAAACTGACGATATATCGATATTTTTCAACTGTATAAAAATATCGATACGAAAAATATCGATATATTTTTTTCACTTGCCCATCCCTACTTTTTTGTTGAAATAGTTGCTGGCCAATATCTCGATCCTGAACGAGTCCCCATACGTGCACGGTATCATCGTGCAGATGCCCCTAGACTCGGATCACCCTATCGACGGGCACAAGATCACCGATGCTGTGTCCCCAAACAAGGATGTGGACGGGTAATTATTATTTCGTTGGTTATTTGGTAAATCACGATTTGAAAATTATTTGAGTTTTGAATCCTAGTTTTATCATGGGTATCTTTTGGACGTTAGTCGGATATTATTTCGCAAGTTCAAGAAAGACGAATACGAATTAATGTACGTAGGTAATAATTTGTAATAACCAAATTAGACCCAAATGTTATACAGACGCCAGCGCATCAACCTATCCCAATCTGTCAAATTTTCCCAATCGAACATGAACCCTCTGCTTTTGTAATAAAGTTGGAAATCTATTAAAGAAATTTGACAGATTGAGGTAGATTGATGTACTGGCGTCTGTACCAAAAATCCAATTGTACCCTTTGCAAGTTAGAGATCGAAAATTAAATCTTTGCTCGCATTCGACCGATTTGCCCTTCATACCTTATTTATCTAGTCTAAGCAAACGTAACTAGCCAAATAGGGAATATGCAAGAAATACAAAACTCTTTTTATTTATTAAAAATGCCTTGTATTGGCGCTTATAAACATTATGGTGCGCTTGTTTAAGTTTCTAATACATCACTTATTTTACAATTTATTGTTTTATGTAGCATGTTTTTGGTGAAACGGAACGCACTCTCAAAACACGTCGTCCTCGATAACGGCGGTAGTGACATCAAAATTCATATGTCAAAAAATAACTTTTATTTGAATTGAAGGTAAAGTTGCTCTACGATTTTATTATAATATCGTTATCGCAATTTTTGCTTGAATAAAGCACATACAATTAGTAAAATTACTTTATTAAGGCCAAAAAAATAGATGTAAACAAGGTAGATTTTGATAAATGACGTCAAAGTATGGTCGCGACAATCACGAACGTTTGAACTGTCATAGAAAATTGCAGGAGTTTAGTATTATTTTTAAGCGACAAGCATTAGTTGAAATTAACTTTTAATACTTTTCTTGGGTTGATAATAGTGTAATTAATTGATTTAAGTGAAGAAAAAAATACATGCATATTCCCTATTGTGAGTTCAATTCGAAGTAATAGCTACTCCTCTGCCGAACCCGTTATGGAAAACAGGCGTTATGTTTCCAAAAAAAAAATTGAATAAAAAAAAAAAATTCTACCACCAGATTGAACACCGTAAACGAAGGTCGCGTGGCAGTGGGCGACCTCTCCGGCTTCATCCCATGCACACCAGCGGGCTGCATAGAGCTCATCAAGAGTACAGGCATGTCCATAGACGGCAAGAACGCGGTCGTGTTGGGCCGCAGCCGTATCGTCGGGACTCCGGTCTCCGAGCTGCTGAAGTGGGAACATGCGACTGTCACCGTATGCCACTCCAAGACTAAGAACATGATAGACATTGTGAGTTGTAACATGTTTTTACCTGACTACGTGGTAGCAAAGATAGGGTTGTGTTTTTCAGGCGTATTTATGAATCTTTGTTTGTGGGATTCTTTAAAGTTATGGTAGTGTTTCTAGTCTAAGATCAGATCAAATTATTAAATCGTCTCCTTCCACGATAACGATAACCGTATAGAAATCAATATGCTTGTCATCCGAGCTTGAGAGATTATTTTACAGTGGTGGATGAGGTGTTTCATATGTTTAAAACTTATATGGTAGCCGAGGTACTCTTCGGCCATATAAGTTCATATTCTTAATGCTCCTGTCGAAAAAATTATGCAAGGTAGCTCTGATAATAGTCCCCCCCTGCTGTAAGAGGGGAGGTGTAAGACCAGTTTTTGTGTAATCTTTGAAGAAGACCTATTGTCACTAACGGACATTACGTAGGAACTTTCGGTCAGATAGGCACTCGCTCCATGTAAAATACTGGTATTCAGCTGTATCCGGTTAGACTGGAAGCCAACCCTAATATATTTGGGAAAAGGCTATGCAGATGATGACGTAGGAACTTTCGAGTGAACGTCTTAAAGCCTCAAGTTAATGATGATGATGAAGTGGTCACATTTTGGCTAAACTTGTTCCACAATAAATATCCACAGATAAAGACAGCGGACATCCTAGTTGTAGCCATCGGTCGAGGCGAGACGATCCGCGGCTCTTGGATCAAGCCGGGCGCGGTCGTCATCGACTGCGGCATCAATCTTATAGCTGGTGAGCACTTTATAATATATAATAAGGAACATTCAACAATGGCTGTTATAACTAGTTAGAACTAAAATATTTACGTTCAAGTAATGTGGAGACAATAGTCGGTACAAGCGGCTGAAACAAAACATTTAGCGGCTGCGCCAGACCGTCTACAGTACGCGCTCAGACGTTCAATTCAAACCATTTCAGTGAAATGACCAATTATTCGATTGTAATATACGACCGGAAAATTGTTTATTTCCGATAAGAGAATTGCTGTTCAAGTATTTTGTTGTCACAGTTTTTTTATACTTTTGGAGTCATTATAATTATTTTTATATTTAGGTATGGTTATACCAGTTACTTATCTATTTCTAGTTTTATATAATTCACTGTCAGACTATTACTGGCTTTCAATATAAACTAATTTTGTGTAAGCATCAGCACAATAGAGCCTTAAAAAAATTCAAAGTGTTAACTCGGGAATTAACTGCCAGATCCGTCAAAGAAGAGCGGTCAGCGTTTGGTGGGCGACGTCGCGTATGAGGAGGTGTCATTAGTGGCGTCGCACGTGACGCCGGTGCCGGGCGGCGTGGGCCCCATGACCGTGGCGATGGTCATGCGCAACACTGTGCAGTCCGCGCTGCGCCAGCTGGACCGTCTGCTCGCGCCCACCTGGCCGCTCCGACCGCTGCGCATCACACCGCTGACGCCGCCACCCAGGTCTGTACGCATCTTGGCTAAAGGTTATGGGTGAAATCACATTAACACCAATCGCGGCAGACCACGAAGGAGATGACGGATGGAACTGGATGTCTTCCTTGAGAGTTGGGAGGAAGTAGCGCAAAATCGGGTATATGTTGGAGAGAATGGATCGAGGCCTTTGCCCAGTAGTAGGAAAATATGGGTTATCAATAATGTAACACATTTACACGCACAGATTAGCATTTTCATACACCGTTTTCGCTTTCTGTCACAAGAATTGCAACACCCTTAAAGGCCAATCACACGTTAAAGTAAGATGCGGATGGTTGCGACCGGGATATCTCCCTCCACCAAATGATGCCTTTACGAGACAGAATGAAATAAAGATATTCGAAAACGCTAATCAATGCGTGCAAATGTGATTTCACACTATGTCAGCTTGGCACACCCTTCGCACCATGCTAGCAACCCAGGGCAGTAGCGTAACTATAGGGTGGCAGGACTGGCAAAATGCCACGGGCCTCCTGGCTCGAGAGGCTTCGGGGTCAAAAGTGACCTAACATTTTTTTTTTAATTTTAGTAAAGTCAATTAAAGTTAGACCTAATTTAAAATCGATTAAAGTTAGAACCAAAGACCATATACAAATTCAAATAAATAATTAAGATTTAAACGCTTTCGTAAGTAAAGGACCGATTTTAGAACGTATTTAAAAAACTCTTGACTGATGATGTTATCAAGATACTTTTGCTGAACAAAAAGCTCGGAGAAAAGAATTTTATCAAAAAATATCTTACTGACATTAATTATTATTATTTTATGATTAACTTAACTGTTACTTTATATTTTATTATAAATTTGTAACACCTGTGCTTTTGAAAATTAGATATTTAACTAAAATGGGCCCAATGTTACTATTGGGTAACTATCTCAGTGATTTATTAAAAGTAAATTAAAATGTGACGAGTTTTCTTGGGGCCCCATGCAATGGATTTGCCAAGGGCCTCAGATAGTACTTATATGTAGTTACGCCACTGACCCAGGGAGCGGCGGCGTTGGAATTTGCAATGTTTAAAAGAACGGCTATAGCGGCGTTTAGCTCATAAAAAAGTATTTGCTCTGTATTCTTACTGGTTTTTTATTTTTGTCTTATTTAGTCAAACATGATTTCTCTGTCAATCTGTATCTGCCTCTTTGTTTCGATTTTTAACCGACTTCCAAAAGGAGGAGGTTCTCAACTGGCCGGAATCTTTTGTTTTATATATGTTCCCCGATTACTCGAAGATGGCTGGACTGATTTGGATTATTTTTATTTTGTTTGAAAGGGTATACTTCACAGGTGGGCCCATAATCATCAAGTCAGGATCTGATGATGGGATCCTGGCGAAATAGAGAGAACTCTTTAAATTTTATTTCCATAATTTTTATATTACAAAAAAACAGGCGAGGCGAGGAGTGACATGCATAACCCCGTGCATGTCGCATTCCTCTTTTCTCATAGGAGTCCTGAATCCACGCAGTCTACCTTTAACTGGCGTGGACGGCTTTGTACTTATTATCTTACTATCCTAGAAAAAAACATAAAATTTATTTTATTTCCTTTTCAGCGACATTGTGATCGCCCGCTCTCAAAAGCCTAAGGACATATGCGAGTTGGCGCATGAAATCGGACTGTTCTCCAACGAGGTGTCGCAGTACGGGCGCACTAAGGCGAAGATTTCTCTTTCGGTGCTGGATAGGTTGAAGAACCATCAGGGCGGCAAGTACATCGTGGTCGCTGGGTGAGTTTGAAAAAAATACTATTCATGTTTTTTAAGTGAACACTTCTCTAGGCGCGTTGATCACTTTTTGGGTGAACATAAATCATGGAACTCGCGTGACCGTCAACGAACGCTTCTTAGCACTCGTAGCCGATCCGCTACGGCATTGAACCACATTGGCGTGCGCCGGGCACAACCCGTAGCAGTGCTACGACTGGGGCGGGGCCTGTATAATTTTTGTTTTCACATCTATCGGCAGCCCCAAAGACTGCCCAGATATTTTGTGATGTGAAGCGTGTTTATGTCACCGTAAAATTGTCAAACACGTTAGATTGTAATCTCTCTAGGAAAGTTTACAACTCTTCAAATATTGTCAACTGAACATAGTGCTTACAATATAACGCATTATTTTTCGGTAGATTGTAATCTTTCGAAGTGAAATCGTAATATTGTGAAATGCATGCGACAGAAGTATCTCTACCCCCATAATCGGGACTTGGGGCACCCCCACGTTAGATTAGTTAGGTTCCTTTAAACCCTGCACTCAGAAATAGAGGCCCTGCGTAGCGGGGCTCCGTCGACTACGCTTTTTAAGGGAATATAAACTGTTTTGAGGTTAGGTTATATTAATCGGTATTTCTTAGGAATGGCACATTATCTTTTCATGAGAGTGGTACCATTGGGCAAGGGGAACCCCTCCTTCCCTCCCTCTCCTCCACACCGCGCGAGTTGACTTCCATCGCATGCATTTCACAATACTACGGTTTCACTTCGATAGATTACAATCTATCGAAAAATAATGCGTTTTACTGTAAGCAGTATGTTCATTTGACAATATTTCGAGAGTTTACAATCTCAAGCTTTTGGGTGTTTCATTAGAAATTTCTTAGTAGTATCCCAGGGTTTGGAAGTGGGTGGTATGATACTCTCGTGCCTCGGAAATCGAAAATGTTAGCATCTTGTTGGCATTGAGTTGAGTCCAGCAATTTAATCGAGACGGAAGAACAATCAAACGGTGCCGCATTGTACTATGTACTTGTAATGATAATAATGAATGTTTACCCTAACCGGTGTATGTCTACTAGTCGTCTCGATGTTGCCAGTGTGCATAAAAAAGAAAATATAGCTATTTTATTTAGATATCGATACTAGATCACGTCATGATGGCAAACGTCATGTCTGCGGAGTTCTATTAGCCAATTTGAAACTGGCTACCACGAAACGTCATAACAGCTTAGTAACCTTCCCCCCCCCCCCTTGCAGCATCACCCCGACTCCCCTGGGGGAGGGCAAGAGCACGACGCTGCTGGGTCTGGTGCAGGCGCTGTCGGCTCACCGCGGCCGCAACTCCTTCGCCGTCATGCGTCAGCCCAGCCAGGGACCCACCTTCGGAGTCAAGGGCGGCGCCGCCGGTGGCGGGTACTCGCAGGTGTGTACTAGAATAAACATAAATGCCAATTTTGGTATAATCATTATCATCAGCAGCCTATTAATGTTCCCACTGCTGGGACACGGCCTCCTCTCTAGGGATTGGACTATAATCCACCACGCGGGCCCAGTGCGGATTTGTAGATGTCACAAGTCTTTGATTTAATTGTTTTTTCTTCTTTTTTTGGTGAAATTGACTGCCTAATAGTCAATAGAATTGTCTAGTGACTAGTGGTCCCAAGTGCGAATGTTGAGCATGAGATCCTGGGTTCGATTCCCGGGTCGGCCAAAGTGTATTCTAGATTTCTGCACGGTTGATGGCAATGGGCTCGTCCCCTATTTCGTGGGACTTACAACATAAGTGGTGTAATGTGGGTGTACTATTGAATGGAATCGAACCCAAAGTATCATGCTTAGCAGTAGCACTTGCGTTCACTAGACCAACGAGTCACCATTTCCATGTTAAGGGTTCCGTACCCAAAGGGTAAAAACGGGACCCTATTACTAAGACTCCACTGTCCGTCTGTCTGTCACCAGGCTGTATCTCATGAACCGTGATAGCTAAACAGTTGAAATTATTCACAGATGTTGTAGATATTTCCGTTGCCGCTATGACAACAAACATAAAAATAAAACTTTATTCAAAGATAAAGGTGTCTCCCCACTTACGATGGGAACCGTTCATGCGCTAGTCTCGCACTTAGGTTCATGTTCACCAAAAAGATGACGGTCTGATTATCTAAAAACGGCTTTTTAAAACACATTTTTGTATGGGTACATGTCACAGTGACAGCTGTTTTTAGATAATCAGACCGTTATCTCTTCGGTGAACATGGACCTTAGCCGGTTTATATTTTACAAGCTCGTTTTAAAATCACAAAATCATCCGTCTACAGGTCATACCTATGGAAGAGTTCAACCTGCACTTAACAGGCGATATCCACGCGGTGACTGCCGGGAACAACTTGCTTGCTGCCCAGATGGATGCCAGAATCTTTCACGAGCTGACGCAGAAAGACGGCCCACTGTACGATAGACTCGTCCCCAAGGTCAAAGGAGGCAGGAAGTTCTCTCCCAGCCAACTGGCGAGGCTGAAGAGATTGGGTATCACGAAGACCGACCCTGACACGTTGACAGAAGGAGAGAAGACCAAGTTCGCGAGGCTCAACATTGATCCGTCGAAGATTATGTGGAATAGAGGTAAAAAAAAAACAAAAATACCAAAACTTTCATCTTCTTTTAACGATTTTGGGGTCGAACTTAGGCGACTACATTCACTGCAATAAAAAAAAACAAAAAAAAATCTATGATATTCTTCAGGATATATGCTAGTATGATAGTGTTTTGAAAACATATATAATTAATTTTACTCGACAAAAATAAATCACTAAATTATCTCTAAATTTTTTTTTAAACTAGTAAAAACCATACTAAAATACGAGTACATACACACTGATTTTTTGGCAAATAACTCTACAAGCAACATATTCGCATCATAGTGTTTTATTTTTTTAGTCTAATCAGTAGATTTTTAGTAAATCATTCATTTCGCACTATTTGGCCCTCAGTGACTGATGTAACAACCACTTTGTAGTGCAAGCTGATTAGAACTTTATTCGAACAGTATTTCAGACGAAGTTTGAACCACCACAAACAGAGTTGCTTATTTAGCTACTGAGTCCCCTTAAGGTGGATCATACGGTCTGCTCGTGACCAGTTTCGCGCTTTATTTTGTTTTATTAGTAACTAGCTTTTGCCCGCGGGTTCGCTCGCGTTTTATTCTGAAAATATCCCACGAGAACGTTTTAAATACAGGGTGACTGGCTCTGGACCCGCCATAGCAAATTCGCATATAGAGGAGGTCATTTTCTAATTACTGAACCGTACTTTCCGTACACAAAGTTTTATAGTTTAGGAGATAGCTCAATTCTTATACTTTATTGAAAATTTTCCAAAATTTGTCCTTCGAGCATTCATAACATTTTGTTGCTTGATTTTTGTGGGATTTTTTTACTATATGTTGGTAGTCATAAACATTGATGATTAAAATACCTCGGAACTTCCCTCAAACTACGGTAAAAAAATAAGATAGTACGCTTTTTAAAGAAAATAATGCCAAATAAAAATCATTATGATCAAATTCGACCTCAAATAAAAAAAAAAAACTGCGGTGTTTCAATAATTACTTTTTATCAAAATTTGTTCTCTAGTACCTTTCCAACGGTACCGTATAAAATTTTCGTTTAAAAAAAACAATTCAGTATAGGTTTGTTGAAGCTAATTGTGCAAAGTATTTTTTGCAAATTTATGACTAGGAAGGTAGAAATTCTTAGTGGATTTACATTTTTTATTATTAAAAAAAATACTTTTATAATGTAAAACAAAAAAAGATATAGGAAAAGTTATCCGGAAAAAAAGCAAAAATTAAAGATTTTGCTCGAATTGCTGCCCGTAATTTCTGATACATGCCCGATATAATATTATGCTCTCGTCAGTGGTGGCGGCCCAACTTACGAACAGTAAGTCGTGGGTTCGAACCCAGGCAGCCGCATTACTTTGTGTAATTTATTTCATCTCTGCTGCTCTCAAAGCGGTGAAGGAAAACATCGTGAGAAAACCGGCATATCCTAGAAACAAAAATTTCAAAGACATGTGACATCTACCAAACCGCACTGGGCCCGCGTGGTGGATATAGCCCATTCCCCTCTCATTGAAAGGAGACCTGTGTCCCAGCAGTGGGAACATTTATAGGCTGATGATGATGAAGCATAACTGGCGAAATGTGGGTATACTATTAGTTAGGTACACCTCTACCTAATTTTGGCGGATTACAGGCTGTTATGTTGTTAAATTCCTACAGTTAAGACACGTTAATGAAACAGTCCATTTCTCTTTCTAGTTGTGGACCTCAACGATAGGTACCTCCGGAAGATCACAGTGGGCCAGTCTCCTACAGAGAAGGGTTTCACCCGCGAGACAGCGTTCGACATCACCGTGGCTTCAGAGATCATGGCCATCCTCGCGCTCGGCAAGGACGTGGACGACATCAAGGAGAGACTCGCTTCCATGGTGGTTGCGCTCGACAAGACTGGCAACCCTGTCACTGCTGATGATTTGGTAAGAAGACATGATTGCCTATTTAATGCTAATCGACCTAATCTTAGTAAGCCAATCGACTTAGGTCCATGTTCACCAAAAAGATGACAGTCTGATTATCTAAAAACAGCTGTTTAAAACACTTTTTTGTATGGGCACATGTCACAGTGACAGCTGTTTTTAGATAAACATACCGTTATCTTTTCTGTGAACATGGACCTTAATGCTTGGCGAAGGGTCATATTTGTGTCAGGGGAATCTATTTGACTAGTAGACACCTAGACAGACACTACGTACTACGTAGTTGAGTACATTGTTGCTGAAGGGAAGTCGGCAGGAATCGGCTTGCTAGGTGCCTTCGGGCCTGGTTGGCTTAGGTTCACTATACGAACGCTTGTTGCAAACCTAAACGGCAATACGATTTTTTGTTTTTTATTCGAAAATAATAACTATCCTATTCCGTACGGCTCTGGCTTGGCTCGGTTGAGCTTACATTCATTCTTTAGGTGTGAAAGGTGCCGTCAGAACGTGACTTAGTAAATACTTAACTTTACTTACAATAACAATAAAGAAGAAAGAAAGAAAATAGGTTTACTCGGCACATGCCACTAGGGCAGACAACAATAACATAATGTGTTGCCACCATGTCGTGACGATTAGTTTGTCGTCGGACGACTGTCGTTTCTTGCTGTTCCCATAATAACGACTACTTGTCGGCAACATTTGTCATCGTCGGACGACTGTCGTGCTAACTGTTCCCACTGTCAGGACAATCTGTTGTCTCTGCAAAACAAGTTGTAGACGACAGTTGATCGTGTCGCCCTATTGAATACCTCCATTTAAATACACAAGCCACGACACTTAAAACTACACGATTATCTGTCGTCACGACATTGTGGGAACGGCCTTAAGAAAATGGAAATTCCGTGTTTGGATCAAGAGCATCTCATGCACCGATCGTGCCGACGCTCGCGCTTATGCGCCCCCGGATACCTAAATGCGTGGCCATGTCCACTGTCCGGATCTGTTTTACGTGAACATAAAATAGCACATTATATCTACAATCATGTTACATTACATTACAAGCATCTGTACACGGCTTTGTGTGGTATTACTTAACCACGCTAAGTCGACACGTGACAGAATTTGGAACTACACACATCAAAAGTGTCTAGGGATCAACATATATTTTTGCAATAACTTTTCTCCTGATTGATATTAATTAAAATTTTCTTTAAGGATTCATCAAATAAACTGTTTTCGTTTGTCACAGTAACGATAAACCAAGTCACCTTTGCATTAATAAAGAAATTTGCCCCTTTCCTAATAAAGGGGTTTTTGATATTTGAACCACTAACATTAAAGTTCGAAAAAAAGAATGAAATAACAGTTTTCTTTAAAATTTTATTGGGTAACTTAAACAATTAATAATCCGTGTTTCTACAGCGAACATTTTATGCCAAACCGATGTTCTTGTGTTGTTAGTGAAAACACTCAAAATGAGTTCATCCAAATCACGCTGTGGAATGGCCGCCCATGTTCGTTGCAACAACAAAAAAAGGTCTTCTTGCGACTGGATACCCTCCATATTCGGCAGAGCTCTTCTCTGTAGCATATCCCATGCATGCTTAATCGGGTTCAAGTCTGGCGACTGAGCAGGCCAGGGCAGGACATTGATGTTAGCTGCGGCGAGAGTCTGTCTTACAACTCTTGCGGTGTGCGGTCGTGCATTATCATGCATTAACTGAAATAAGGGACCGATTTGTACTTGTAGAGGAACGATGACGTCTGATACAATCGTCTCAGCATAAATTTGAGCGTTGAGGTTGACTCTGATCCAAATCAACTCAGTTCTTCCGCCGATCCAAATACCCGCCCATACCATGATGGTTCCACCACTATAAGGATGGACTTCCTGGCAGGATTTTAATCGCTGTTGGCGTCCAGGGGTTCTCCAGTGTCGTATACGTCTTGTATCCGGTCTCATACCAAAACGAGACTCATCAGAAAAAACACAAAACCACATCTCAATCTCAAGAAATCCGCATAAAAATGCTTGATCCCTAGACACTTTTGATGTGTGTACATTTAAAATACCGGAATGACAGGTGAAAAGACGTTTTTTTGTAGCAACCAACACCACCTTAATGTCTCAACTGTATGTTGGTCGTTAATACCTAAAGGGTAAAAAACCTCTTAAGGGCCTACCACATGCCAACAACCTTGAGCGAGTGGAAGGAGCTTAGCAATAGCGTTTACCCGTGCGTGCGAGTGGTCAGTGATACACTGCCGCCCGTCGCCCATAGCCGCAAGAGCATTTAGAGTACTTTTATTAATTCAATAAAAAAATAAATGACGCTACTAAACAAAAATAAAAAATTGTTATAGTTAAAGCAAATGTTGAAGAATATTTTGGTATAAATATTACGTCAAAATGATGTACGACTTCGGAGATATCGTGGCATGTTTCGAAGCCTTTTCGGTCGATAATTGAATTAGGTCCAGATTTTTTTTCATTACATAAAAGGCATATAACTAAAATGTATTCTATGATTATTCAAGTATAAGATATATGTGATACGAAAAAAAATATTGTGATAGTCTATATTCAACAGCATCTGCAAATTAGAGCCCCTAAACCAGTCCAGGTCTCCGTGAGTTTTTGCCAAAACATGCCTGGGGAGAATGATGATAAATAAATAAATGAACCAGTTATCTAAAATTCGTTCTATGATTATTGTAGTAGAGATAACGATCTATGTTAAACAAGTAATAATTATTTCAGGCAACGAAACAAAAGCATACAATTTAAACGAGGAAACTTTGGAATTTCGCGTTTTTCTGTAACAGGCGCCTTAACGAAGCTGAAGCTGAGCTTGGTTGACGGCTTCGTGGTGAGGTTGTTTACACTCTGTATACATATCTACCTTCTCCACAGGGCATGACTGGAGCTCTACTCGTCCTTCTTCGCGACGCGTTCGAACCGACGCTGATGCAGTCCCTAGAGGGCACCCCAGTGCTGGTCCATACTGGCCCATTCGCCAACATTGCCCACGGCTGCTCGTCCATCCTGGCTGACAAGATCGCCATGAAACTGGTTGGAGATAGCGGATATGTTGCCACGGAGGCCGGATTTGGATCTGATATTGGTGAGACTATTTTACGAGTAGTAAACTATACCCGCAGGTTACCGACGTAGTTCGAAGAATTGCCAAACATAAGTGGCAGTGGGTAGGGCACAATGCTCCCAGAACGGACGGCCGATTGGGCGAAAACGTGCCGAAAAGTTCTGGAGTGGCTACCGCGAACCGGAAGACGTTGCGTTCGAAGGCCTTTCGCTAGGTGGTCTGATGACCTATTGAAAATTTGGGGACCCGCTGGATTCGAGTCCCACGGGATCGGTCAATGTGGTGACACTTGGGGAAGGCCTATGTCTAGCAGTGGACGTCTTTCGGCTGAGGACGATATATTATTGGCCGGTATTCTACGTGGGTGCAACTGCTGGCAAAAGTTTTATCATCCTTCCCCTGCTTTATTTCCAATTTATTCGGGGTCGGCGCAGTCTTCTTGTTCCACTTTTCTCTATTTCTCATCTACTGGCAAAAGTTTGCCATTCATAAAAAAAAAATAGTTATAACATCATCATCTGACGAGCCTTTCCCCAACAATGTTAAGGTCGGCTTCAAGTTTAACGGGATGCAGCCGAATACCATTATTTTATATGGAGCGAATGGGTATACTACCTATATCTTTTGGTATGGCATATGTTTTAGGCCTGAATTTCTGCTACGCTTATGTCAGTCGCGCGTACCAGTGTACAATATTTTCTATATAGCACCATACCGCGACGCTGACTTTAGAGCGCGTACGTTGCCAGATATTTTTCACTGACGTACGCGACCGACGTCAGCGTAGGAGGAATTAAGGCCTTAAAGTTACAAATGAACGATGTGTTTTGTGTAGGAATGGAGAAGTTCTTCAACATAAAGTGTCGTGCGAGCGGCGACACCCCGCACTGCGCGGTGCTGGTGTGCACAGTGCGCGCGCTCAAGATGCACGGCGGCGGCCCGCCCGTCACCGCCGGCACGCCGCTACACGACGTCTACCTGCAGGTAGCTCCATGAGGACTTCATACACGTTTTGGTTTAAACTGAAGCTTATTCATTAAGAGCTACCTTGAGGAACGTCGCGTATCAACCATCGTCATCGTAAAGACCTCTTGTTGTGCCAACCGTCGCTTTATGAAAAGATGCCATTTTGTGATTAGCCTGTACTGTCCCACTGATGGGCAAAGGCTTCCCCCAATACCTTTCATGTTATCTTTTCCCAAATCATCTCACCATCTGTTTTTAACCATCGTATGGAGACTTGCCCTCGCGGTCATCATGCATGCGACTGACGTGACCCGCCCAATCCCTGCATTTTAGCCTAGCAGTCCTCTTGCCAAAACGTCCACTATGCCCGTTTTGGAACACAGCGTGGTGTTTCGAACCCTTTCTTGTCTTTTGACACATAGAATGCTGCGTTCCATTGCCCTTTGGCAAACTCCAAAAATGATAATAGCCAATCGCAAATCGACTTCCATGTTAGTAAACAAATATTCGAACTTTAACACTGACTAATTGGCTGTGGGTGTAAAAAAAACCAATCGTAAACTTTCTTACATCCAAAAGTCTGATGCTCATAGCAACACGGAGATCAGAAGAATATCATAAACTACTATTTTTACCAAGAAACAGTTCTGTTTTTAATGATCTATAAACCTGAGCTTTGACGGTCCGAAGGAATTTGAGGTTAACTCGCATTCCGAACGACTCATTTTATAGTGCATTTATGAGCAAGCCGGCACCACTACTCTACAAATCTAAATCTGGCTCATCATCGTCAGTCTATTTCTGACTATATTGACGTCAGTTTCCAGTCTAACCGGTGTCAGTACCTATTTTTCATGGAGCGACGACCTCCACAACCAGCTTGGTAGAACTGATTGTCAGACTTTCGACTGTCAAAAATGTGCGAATGACATCCGAGACCACCAGCTTCATGTCTCCAAATCACGGAGGGAGGTGATTCGATATGAAATGGGATCACGTCGGCGTGGCTGAAGTTTCGATCGACTCATTCCGCTTATGTAGGCGGGACCTCGTTTAGGTTATCTTAATCAGGCTAATAGTTAGAAATGATGTGGTTTTCAGGAAAATCTGGAGCTTTTAGGCAAAGGTCTGTGCAACCTGGGCAAACACATCAGCAACGGTAACAAGTTCAGCGTGCCAGTCGTGGTAGCCATCAACAAACACGGGTGAGTTGTCAGAAATTATATTGCTTCTTCTTAAAATATATATATTGAACGGGAGCACATATCATCATGGTATATCCCAAATTTTATCGAAATCCGTTCAGCCGTTTAGGCGCGAGATGGTAAAAACAGCGTTCCTTTTGCACTTATAGGTAATAAGTTATAGGTGTTATTACATACCTACACTCAGTAATTATGGGCGAAAATCGGCCAATGTTGCACATTTGAAAATTCGATTCATTTGGGCCACTCCGGTCAGTTACTATCTACAATCGATACAAGAGACGCACATAGTTGACAAATAGTATTGCCCTTTACAGCAACGACTCAGTCGCTGAACTAAACCTGGTGAAAGACTTCGCGCTCAAGAACGGTGCGTTCAGGGCCGTATTGTGCGACCACTGGGCCAAGGGCGGCCTCGGAGCCCTGGAGCTCGCAGACGCCGTCATTGACGCCTGCGACACCAACTCGAAGTTTGACTTCCTGTACCCTCTGCAGCTGTCCATCCAGGACAAGATCGAGGTCATTGCCAAGGAGATGTATGGTGCAGGAAAGGTCGAGTACACCGACGAAGTACTTGAAAAGATCAAGTCGTTTACTGAGAAGGTATTACAATTTTTATCCTCTTAAATATTAATATTTTTAACCGACTTCTAAAAAAGGAGGTTCTCAATTCGGATGTTTCTATTTTTTTTTGTTTTTTTTTTTTGTGTTTGTTCGCGCATAACTCCGTCGCCGATTTGAAAAATTCTTTTTTTGTTGGAAAGGGTATACTTTCCAAATGGTCCCATAGTCACAAAGTCGGGATCTGATGATGGAATCATGGCGAAATCGAGGGAACTCTTCAAATTTTTTAGGATAACGTGCAGCGATTTTGGTATTTTCTACATCAAGTGAAGCATTTGCGTTCAATGAGAACCATTCTACCATCAGACCTGATGATGAAGCCAAAATTCAGGCACCGGAACTCCATAATGGGACAATCTATCCTAGTCGTGTTTGGGCATGTTGTAATTGTAACGGTGTGCACTTTCCATGTGAACCACTAAAAAGTGAAAAATAAAACCTTTTTTTGCAAAAAATAAAACCGACTTCAAAAAAAAAACAAAAAAGTAAAAAATAATTTTGGCTTCTGAAGTCGGTGACAAAAAAAAATCAATCAAACAAAGGTCACCGACTTCAGAAGCCAAAATTATTTTTCACTTTTTTGTTTTTTTTTTTTTTGAAGTCGGTTTTTCGTCTTACTTTATCGTGTGGTTAGTACCTAACCTGGTGTCAGAGTTTTTATGCCGCCCATGGGGTTCTGACTTGGCATTACACGCGTCAAGAAATATCTCTCAGGCATGCTGGTTTCCTCACGATGTTTTCCTTCACCGAAGCAAGTGATAATTATACAATACGCACATGAATCCGAAAAATCAGAGGTGCGTGCCTTGGGTTCGAACTCGAGATCTATGACTTGGCAGTCTGGCCATCACAGCTATCATAGATATAATAACATCATGTATGTTTTTCCCGAAGGATGAGGTGTGCCGTCATGTACGAGTAATAGGGGGGCGAGACAAACAGACACAAATACAGAGGGGCCGCTACTTGGGGAATTCCTTTAACACATTCTATACCCATTTTCCTCATCCCGATCAAATAACTAGATAACACTAATCTATTATGAGCTACTTTTGAATGAAGTTAGTTGTCTGGGTTTCGTTGAACTACGTTGCATCACTAGTATTGCGTGCGTACTCGATCCATTGATGGATGAATGCTCGCTCGAAACATAGCTTGCGAAATCTGGGTGTACCATTAGGCTTTTTGGGGGGGATTACATACGTGCAGTGTGTTATGTTAATATAAATAATAATCTATACTTCTATACTAATATTATAAAGCAGAAGAGTTTGTTTGTTTGTTTTGTTGCTTGAACGCGATAATCTCAGGAACTACTGGTTCAATTTGATAAAATATTTTTGTGTTGGATAGTCCATTTATCGAGAAAGGCTTTAGGCTATATAACATCACGCTACGACCATAAGGAGCGGACCAGGAATGAAAAATGTTGCAAAAACGGGGATAATTTTTTCCTTTCGTTTTTCTCTCTTATGTGACGCAGACGAAGTTGCGTGGGTCAGCCAGTCATAAATATAAATGTAGTAATATTACCGTGTTCCAAGGCTCGTTTAAAAAACCCAGATCACTTCACCCACTTCGTGTAAACTAGCCTTATTCGCATGAACTGAATACTGCTACTTGATCCCATTGGAGTATATTGATTTAGAAGTGGGAAATAACCCGGTGGAAAAAAATTGCAATGGTAAACAGGTCTGACGAGATTGTTTTCAGCCAGATGTACGTAAAAACTCACGGTCTTTATAAATAATTCAGCGTGAAATGTTTGTTTACTTTATTAAAATTCTGCTGTTGGAAAAACCTAACAGTTTTTAAAATCGCTTTCTCTGGCATTGAAATATAGCAAGCCATTCGGTAATTCAGATCATTAAATATATTAAAGAGAATTGATGTACCTAGTTTTGCTAAGTAGAAAGTACGCGTTATAGTCCGAGGTACCGTAGCAAATAAACAAGTCATAGTAGGTACTTAATCTGGTTGATCTTGTCATCGAAGGTTGATCTTACATTACCAATAAGTAAAGCAACCGTCAGCTGCTCAAGTAGCGGTGGGTGAACGCACTTAAAACATTGTGCTGATAGATGGATTGAATAGTACGGGGGTCGTGCAGGTGTTAAAATATTATAGTAAAAACTTGTATTTTAAAAAAAAACTTGTCAAAAAGTTGTAACTTTGACCCCCCATATTTCCGTAACTAGAAGGTTCCCAAAAAAATGATCAATATGACGAGGAGAACAAGTATCTTTCGGCTTGGTGAAGAGGTGTTACACCCTTTGTATGTCGTCCCAAATAAATATTTTGAAAAGACAATGATATAAAGACGAGATATGAGGAATTTAAAATTTCTATAGAAAATTTATTTTTCTCATAACTCTTGTTTAATCAGTGTACATTCAAAATATGTGTTTGGTAATCCAATCAAAATAAATACACACCACCTTAAGAATATGTTTGATTTACAAATTATTTTGGTATTACGTTTGTATGAAATTAGCATGCTCCGCAGGCCTCTTAAGTCTTCAGACAAAAATGAAATGATTTATGTATTCCGTAGTGCTAATCAGTCTTATCGCCATTTTTCAGGGCTATGACAAGTTCCCGATCTGTATGGCCAAGACATCGAACTCGCTGACCGGTGACGCATCAGTGAAGGGCGCTCCGACAGGCTTCACCCTCAAAATCAACGGAATCTTCGCATCGGTCGGCGCTGGCTTCGTGGTACCCATGGTGGGCGAGATTTCCAAGATGCCCGGCCTTCCAACCAGGCCTAGCATCTATGACATCGACCTCAACACGAAGACCGGAGAAATAGAAGGACTCTTCTAATTTTTACATACAAAAGACCCTATGCATAAATGTTAAGATTTATTTTTGTATAACCGATGTTAATAAAATGAGTTATTTTATAATTATGTGTTGTTTATTTGTGTTGCCGTTAACTTTATTTACAATTAGTACAATTTGTATTCATCGAATCGTCTGCCAAGCCTTTTCCCAACGAAGTTGGGGTCGGCTTCCAGTCTAACCGGATGCAGCTGAATACCAGTATTTAACATGGAGCGACTGCCTATCTGACCTCCACAACCCAGTTAGTACTGGGTTATACGATACCCCTTGGTAAGACTGGTTGTCAGAGTTTTTGGGCAACTGACTACCTGTAACGACTGTCAAAGATCTACCAATGACAGCCGGGACCAACTGCTTAACGTGCTTTCCGAGACACGAAGGAAACCCGGTATGTAAGGGTGGTCACCCATCCACATACCAACCTAGGCAAGCACGGCTTAACCTAAAGATCGACCCGAGCGGCTGTTATTACATAACCACGAGCTCCTCAACTTTTGCTCCTCACTTTCTGTATTACTGAAGTAAATATATTCCCGCTCAGGATTCATATCGTACCTAGTTATCAATATCGTATATTTGTCATAAATAATTCAAATGCAGACGGCGTGTTCTGCATTTCAATTTCTTTGCGATCAGATTACACAATCTATTATTGACTTAATAAATGTATGTGACGGGGACCATTGTATTCTTGTACATTAATAACATCAGTGCTTTGAGTCGGTACCGAATGCTTGCCGCATACGACCTTCCGACCTACTAGACGGTTCTAACGGCCTGGGAACAGTCAAGAGCTGCGCGGATTGCGACACGGCAAGCGGTGAGCGGCGAAAATAAGTGGTAGAAAACATAAGAAGTATCAGCTACCGGTTTGTTGGTTTTGAATCCTCGCGCATTCGCCAGAACTCCACTAGCTACGAAGTGGTGCAAACGGGGAGTCAGTCAGAACTGCGGTGCTAAGCGTCTACGAAAAACACTGGAATGCGCGAGAATTAACGAGCATTCCGGCGAATTCGCGCGCCTTCTCGCGTCATGAGGTAGGTGGGTTTGACGCATCCATTCTATTCCATTCCGCGGTAGTGTAGAGTCTAAGTTGATTACCAGATGACCTGAATTAACCTCGATCGTTGCCATATTATTATTGTTGGATAACATTGGATGATGCAGTGTACCAATACCTTTTTTGTAAAGATTTTGACATACCGTACCAGTGGCCGATGCCAACTCGTAGAGCCCCGTTAGACACTAAATGGCACACTGCTGATAAATCGATTGGATCGTCACGCAATGATTGATATTAATAGCGGTCCCACATGACCAGAACCTCGTGAAAGCAGAGCAATTCAAGTATCATGATTGCTTGCGAGGTTGTCGACATGTGGGACGTGAGTACAGCAGTCATTGGCCGCTCGCGATGCCGATAGCGACCTACTCTGAGGAGGCTCTTGCTTGGCAGCTGGATTAAGGGCTTGATTCCGAAAGCAGTACTTCTGAAAACGGCGCATATTGTTTGAAGGTTCCTCTCTCAAGAGCCATGACCGCTGGTAGCTCGGACCAAGTCTCGAAACTGGCTACTATTTACCCTGCAGTGGGACATAGATGTATGTCCCAAAGGCTACTCCCTCCTTCCTATTATAATATCTATCCAGTGCTGTTTGTGATACATCTTTGAGAAAGGAGTTAGGATAATAATAATAATCATTTATTTCTATAACTTCAAAACACATTACATCAGTGTGGTCTCAACCCCTGAACTAGGACAACCTGTATGATAGGGGTGGAGGTTTTGCCGGTTACATGGATCTGAGTTTGGAAGCTTAGATAGTGCTTACTGCAACTACTACGTAAAAAAATAACTAAAACTAAATTTATATCTATTGTAGAAAATTGAATAAATATAAAGCAAACAAAAAAATAAGATTAAATGACAAAAACTAGCAGAAAATAAAATAGAAGGAAGATTAGATAAAACAAAATAAGGGCACATTTTTATAAATATGGAATGGAGGTAGCGTGTGTGTGGTGAGATGTGTTTGTGTGTGTGTTATGTGTATTTATGTCACTAGGACAAAGTACTGATAAGGGTTTCAGTGTCATCGAAACTGTAGTTTTCCAGCCAAAGTACTAATTTCTTTTTTATCTGGAAATTACTCACATGCTTAACGCGTTTATACTGGTTAAGTTTGAGGCAGAGGCGTGGTGCCAGGCTGTTGTAGTGCTTTCGGGCAAACTTGCTCCTGACCCGTGGTACGGGGTATCTGTCAGATCTTTTTTTAGTATTTGGCAGATAGGGGACTGTAAGACGGTGATATCTCCGTAGACACTCGTAGATAAATATTTTTCTTACGCTCAGCACCCGCGCTTGCTCGTACACTAAATTGGTTGGGGTTCTGAAGATAAGTGATAGGAGGACCTTCAGAACTGCTCGCTGGGAGCGCTCTATTTCTATCATATGAGATTTATGATCTCCTTAGTCTGTCCTATTGCAGTTTGCTGATATTAAAGAAGCACTGTGTGACAATTACAACAGTAACGGACAGATGACACATCTGGCCAGTTAAGCTTGTTAGCCGAGTGACGTTCAACAGGAATTTGATGTCAAAAATTCTGCGATAAATCGTTCGACAGCTCATGTTATTCCCGTGAACGTCATAATGACGGGACCACGCCAGATACTGCGATTATCATGTGAATAGCATTTAGTACAATATTTCTACTATTTGATACTTTCATAGAAAAATTCTACCACCATAAAATTTGAAAATATTCCATACAGAAACTGGTCCCGCCATTTTGATATCAAAATGACGGGACCAATGTTCATTTGATGAAAAATATACGATGTGACCTTAAACTGGACACATAAAATTTTAATACGAAATAGTACGACTACGTTTGAATCGTTATTATACATTAATGACTGTAATTTCAATAAAAAAAAAGGTATACAAAATTGACATCAGAGCGCCTGAAGAAAAAGTATCATTTTATGCCATGAAGTATTTTTATGGCTCATAAAATTTATTAAGGCGTTTCAACGTTTCGACCGCATCCAATTGGTTTTAGAAATATTTCATACAATTTAATTTACTTCTTGAACTTAACGCTATTTTCATTCGGTTAATTTACAAGTTACAATTAAACACTACAAAATTCAATTGATGAAATGATACTTCATGGCATGAAATGATACTTTTTCTGTCTGATATTTTGTTTTAAATCTAGATGCTGCTTTTATGATAAAAATAAAATTTAAGTATGTGTAGGGTAATACGAGAAATAGCTTGATGTGTTTATTGTAAAGCGGCGTCCCCACTAGAGCCTCGTGAGTGTGGACGTGCGCGAAGCCTGAACCACGCGGCCCATGTAGAGCCGCGCGGCCGGCGGTTGTCGGTCTACTTCAAAGGAAGCCGCGCGGCCCCACTACACAGAGTAATATAATAGCTAGTAACCGCCAGTACATCAAATTGTATTTTATTCGATCCAAAATGAATTGGGCGGACGAGAAAACAATTTCTTTCATTGAATTGTACGGCAGTGCCGGGTGTATTATGGGACTGCCGAAGTAGTTTTTTTATAGACAAAATCATTTTATAAGCTTTTTTAAATTTCTTGTTACATGTTTCTTATTTAATGTGATGTCCATTTGGGGGGGATTGCCATAATCGCCACGCTTGGCAGGCGGGTTGGCGATCGCAGTACGGTTGTTACAAAAGCACAGAGAACGCTGCTGCCCATTCTCTGGTAGGTCCCTTAGTCACCTCTTACGACACCCACGGGAAGATATGGGATGGTGCTATTCTTTACGTCCGACACCATGCGGACACCTCGCAGAACGGATGGCCGTTGGGGCCGAAAGGTTCTGGAGTGGCGACCGCGAACCGGAAGACGATGCGTTGGAAGACCTCCCACTAGGTGGACCGATGACCTGGTGAAGGTTGCGGGAATCCGGTGGATGCGAGTCGCAAGGGACCGGTCAATGTGGCGACACTTGGGGGAGGCCTATGTCCAGCAGTGGGCGTCTTTCGGCTGAGATGATGATGATGTTTCTTATTTGCGCAGCGGTGCCTATTACTATGAATGCTGCTGAACCTAAAAAACGTACTTTTCTTAGTACATCTCAAAAGAAACTCCCGCTTATATCTCTATATAGTCTGTGGCATCTGCGCAAGGCAGGCCGCGCGGCTCTTAATGTGGACACGTTGCAAAAAAGCACAACGGCTCGCGAGTCCCGGTCCTCGCGAGCGCGCTCCTAGTGGGGACGCTCCTTAAGAATTGCAATTTGCTTGACTTAATAAAAATAGAATAGAAAAATGAAAGGTTTTCTTTATTGAGAATTAAGAAAAAACATCGTTTCCAAGAACTCGGTAGATGGCGTTGATCTGACTACGTTACCAGGTGTCAAAGCCAAAATGCTACATACAAAAACACGTCAGATACGCTCGTTGACTGTCACTTTCGTTTGCATAAGCTTCCAAGTTTAACCATATGTCCAAGTGAAATTATGTGACGTTCTGTTCCTTGCAGTAAAATACCGACACCAGCGCCATCTATCCAGCGACTAGCGAAGGGTTTAAAAGAAAATCTCTCATTGCAATTGAATTTTGTAGTGTTTAATTGTAACTTGTAAATTAACCGAATTAAAATAGTTTAAGTTCAAGAAGTAAATTAAATTGTATGAAATATTTTTAAAACCAATTGGACGCGGTCCAAACGTTTTAAACGCCTTAATAAATTTTATGAGCCATAAAATTACTTCATGGCATAAAATGATACTTTTTCTTCAGGCGCTCTGATGTCAATTTTGTATACCTTTTTTTTATTGAAATTACAGTTAATAATGTATAATAACGATTCAAACGCAGTCGTACTATTTCGTATTAAAATTTTATGTGTTCAGTTTAAAATCACATCGTGTATTTTTCATCAAATGAACATTGGTCCCGTCATTTTGATATCAAAATGGCGGGACCAGTTTCTGTATGGAATATTTTCAAATTTTATGGTGGTAGAATTTTTCTATGAAAGTATCAAATAGTAGAAATATTGTACTAAATGCTATTCACATGATAATCGCAGTATCTGGCGTGGTCCCGTCATTATGACGTTCACGTTATATTTGGTGAATGTTTCTACCGAATTAGTCTGTTATAACAGATTGATTCGGCGTGGTCTATATGTCGTAGCCAATTCGGCTTTGACTGCGACATACAGACCACGCTGTTGTGCCGCCTAATGTACGGCGGCCTTTATGCTCCCATAGTAAATCAAAGAAATGGTATTTGCAAAAAGTAATTTTATTTTATAATTGTATGCTTAATTAAATGCTACAAATTAAGAAGTATCAGTGGATTCAGTGGGGGCGTCAACGATCTCGTTGACTATCTCGGTGGGCTGGAAGGTGGCGGGTGTGGGGGGCCCGGCGGGGGCGGGGGCGGGGGCGGGGGCGGGGGGAGGGTCGTCGTCGTCGCTGTCGTTAGCGCCCGGGTGTGCGTGCTGCGCGGGCGGCGCCAGCGCGGGCCGGGCTGCTCGGGACGAGCCCGGCGCCGACCACACAGCTTGGGAACGCTGCAACAACACATTCATATTTTACTACAGTTTGGCAAAATAGAGTATGAAAAAAAATGAAGGCACTGTTACCGACTTTCTGGCAACCCTGAGCAGTGACAAGCCACATTGACAGAATACGCGGTATTGCCAGGTAGGAAATTTGTAGTTCCAACTGATACCGCGTCAGTTGTTTTTTTTGCCAAGCATCAATGTTCTTGCTGCTTGAACGCCATTGTCTGGAGGGTGTGTGACTTCCATTGAGAAAAAAAATAAGTTGGCAGCGTTTAGGCACGGCTATGGCTATCCACCAAAAGAAAAATGACGCATCTTTTTGCGTGCTGATACCCTCGTGAATGGTCTCCGCACTGGGGCGAGCGAAGAGGTCTGGCAGACTCCTAGTGACTTAAATTACACGGTATTCTTCGACTACCTTTGACCGGGGTGCTGATGTATTCACGCAATTGGACACGCTCCTCTGGCCATTCCTCATTAATACCGGATATATAACGCGGCACGTTGGCGGGCCTGTGTCTGTTTAGGTAACAAACTCCCCAGATTTGGCGACCCGTGCAGTGCTGCATATAGCGAGGGAGGTTGTGTCCTCCATGCTCCTATTTCGCCGCCTATTTTCGGTCTATAAGTACTCGATATTTTTAGATTAACAGTGCCGTCAACCAACAGAATTGGTAACTAAGCCAAGTTTAGACGATAAATGGCTGCTATGGGTTTTTGGTTTGGGGTCAACAGGCTATCGTGTTCTATGATCACGTTTTCAACTAGTTAAAGACAATGGATTAACTGCGGCGCGAGCCTTATACACTAAGTTAAACTGCCCAAACATTTTTATGTATAGCCATTCGTGCTAGTGCTAGCCTTTTTAGCAGAGGCAGTTTAGGCACTCTAAGCTCATTTAACAAGTTTTTTATTGAAATTATTGAATGTCAAACAAGTCGACGGCCACCTGCAGGCCATCTTCAATACCAGAGAGATTTAAGTACCACATTTAAGTAGTTTTACATCCCAGGCGTATAGTTCAGCGAAATAGAGGGATAGTAGAAGTCCAAGTAACCCGCTACAAATTTGATTGGTACTGCCATCTCTGAAGGCTGTTGGCCCGGTTTTTGCTCCGAGTTAGGGCATTTCTTCAGAATGAGCTCCTGTTCACAAAGCAGCTCTACTAATACCTTTGAAACCTACCTCATACTGGTCCTTGCATTGTCGCACGCGGTCGAGGTACATATCGTAGACGTACTGCGCCATGTGGGGCATGTCCCGGATGCGCAGTGTCATGGCATCAGGCACGATTGCACCTATGCCGCGCTGTGCCGGCCAGCGCTCGCCTGGCACCAGTTCCAACTCGAGCGGGCGCTCCACCAGCTGGGAAATAAATATTATAGCTTTATAGTAACTGTTCTGTGTAAGACTCGTAGAACGGATGTCCGATGAGGTCGAAAGTTCTGGAGTGGCAACCGCGAACCTGGAAGACGTTGCGTTAGCGTGGAGCATTCACCTTAAGAAAGTAGAAGGTTTGTCGGGGAATCGTCGCTTTCGGCGTTTTTTTTTCTGGCTTGAACACCTATGTCGCAGTTTTTCTATAATGTGTCATATCTTACCTGATTAAAGGTGGGCTGTAGCTCAAAGCAGTTCCTAAAGAGGTTGGCTCTGGCAAAGATGTACAGACCCAGGCGTGCCCTGGATGCGGCCACTATGAGGCGGCGGAGGTCCCGAACATGGCCCACAGCGCGGGTCCGCACAAGGGACACCAGCGCTATGTCATTCTGCTGTCCCTGGTACTTGTCGACTGTCGTCACCTGAGAAGCATACATTTATGTTGGTAGATGTTGATAAGAAGTTCTTAGAGAACATTGTATTAAAAGGCGGTACATACGGGACTTAGTCACAGCGTCTGGTTCGACTAAACTAAGTGATTGCCCGTAGTTGGCACTCAGTCGCGCACGGAACATCGTAGCACACCTCAATAATTTCAGTCTTATGTAACAAATACGCATCAAAATGACTGTTTGTGCAGATAAGTACAAGGAATAAAAATAAGACTCACGAGATTAATTACACCTCAAAGGTACAGCCAAAAATGTAAATTTGTAAAATTACAATGAGTTTGCTTCGCGAGAGCGTGATAGATAGATATTACAAACATGCGTGGGAGATAGGTACGATTCGCACATAATTCATCGGCGGCTAATGCGATTTCACTCGCACGACAGCGCCGGCTCTTATCTCTGTCCTTGTCTATCAATGACTGTAGGTGATGACACTGATCATAGATGTGCGAGTTTCGGTGCATGTAGTCGTGCATCGAGTCCATGTTTTCTGATTGCATTGATTGTATCTTCCTCCTTTTAATATGTCAATGTTAGAGAATTAAACTTTTAGGAGTACATGAGTCAAGATTTCAACATTGTTGTGTCTTCACCGAATCATCTTTAAAATACTCGATGGCATGTCTAAATACTAACTCAAAAGATTTAACAGAAACGACATTGGCATACATACATTACTATATTGAGGTTATGTTCGACGAAAAATTATGTTCAATCAAACTAAGTAACTTTACGCAAAAATTATTGCTGAGAAACGACTTTTCTGAAGTGAAAAATCATGTTTCGTAGTAGAACTCAATGTAATGCACTCAAAAGATTGTGCTGATGGATGGATTGAATAGTCCGGGGATTGTGGAGGTTTAAAGCAAAAAAAAAACTCACTTTAAAAATCACACAAAAAAAAAGTATTTTTTGAAATACTTTTTTTAAATACGTCAAAAAGTTATGGTATGTCAAAAAGTTGTAACTTTGACCCCCAATATCTCCTTAACTAGAAAGTTCCCAGGTATGTTGTAGAACAAAAAATGATTGCAATGACGGGGAGAATAGGACTTCCTTGTGCACTTCGTTGAGAGGTTTTTTACACCCTATATATAACATCACTAACTATCCCCGATAATAAGGCAGAGGTGTACCTCTTCCTAATGTTTAAATCCCGTGTAATATTTAGTGAGCCTATTGCCATCAACTGAGCATAATTAAATATTCAGGCTCCGTGGCTGCTACTGAGATTTTTTTTAAAACCCAGTAACAGTTTGCTCGACCTGGGCATTAAACTTAGAACCTTATGCTCCGCACTAACGCTAGACCAAAGAGGCAGTCATAGATATTTATTCTATTTAAGTACGTATCATTCGCTTTTATACCATGTGGGTGGCCAGCCAAAATAATCTAGGAAGTGAGTCAAGTAAATAAATAACATTTGTCTACTAGAATGGAACTTGCGACCTTGTGCACAACAGTTAAGGGGCCTGCGGAGGATGCGTATTTCATACAAACGTAATACCAAAATTATTTGTAAATCAAACATATTCTTAAGGTAGTCTGTATTTATTTCGATTGAATTACAGAATATCTATGTTCCCAAATATGTTTTTTGAGGGAATAGTGATGCAAAGACGAGATATGAGGAATTTAAATTTTCTATAGAAAACTTATTTTTCTTATAAATCTTGTTAAAATCAGTGTCCAATCAAAATATATATTTGGGAACCTAGACATTCTGTAATTCAATCGAAATAAATACACACTACCTTAGGAATATGTTTAATTTACAAATTATTTTGGTATTACGTTTGTATGAAATACGCATGCTCCGCAGGCGTCTTAATGTATCGCGTCGTTTCATACTTTCATATTATCATATTCATTCCGATATTGATCGTTAGCTGAACAATTGCCAAACTTAAGTGGCAGTGGGCAGGGCACATTGCTCGCAGAATGGATGGCCGATGGGACCGAAAAGTTCTGGAGCGAACCGGAAGACGATGCGTTGGAAGACCTCCCACTAGGTGGGCCGATGACCTGGTGAAGGTTGCGGGAATCTGTTGGATGCGAGTCGCACGGGACCTGTCACTTGGCGTCACTTAGGGGAGGCCTATGTCCAGTAGTAGACGTCTTTCAGCTGAAATGATGATGATTGATCGTTTGCCAAAAAATCAATGTCAGAGTCTTCGATCAACAATTAGCAATTACTGTTGATCGAAGGTCAGAACCCTAAAAATATTCTCTAATGTTAGGGTACTAGTGTATAAAAAAGCTATGAGTACTCGTACCATGACTGGTACCATGACTGTCTTATTTGGTACTGGTATTTGTTTGTCATGACTGGTAACGTTTAGTTTCTTAGGAACTCTTGACACGAAACGTTCAACGTTCAGCGGCCATAGCCTTGCAAAAGCTTGCAATGAAATCAATGACAAAAAATTATGTACAGGGTGGAAGCCTGGAACTGCCTGGAAGGTACATCGACGCACAAACGGGTAAATCATACCACGTGTTCAGTGTATCATTCCGAACGGCCACAGAAATTTCTCATGGGTTATTTTCTTTTCAATACAGGTTCAAAATTATTTTTTGTTCAGTATTTCACACACGTGCGTTTTTTGTAATTTTTTCTACACGTGTGCAGAAATCAAAATTGCCACAGATACCTATACTTAGTCCAAATTGGTTTATTGCCTATACACAAATATTTTTCATTCTTTTATTTTATGTCTTTAAAAGTGTATTGAAAAACATCGTTTGATACATGTGGACATTTGTTATTGCAGTTCTCGGCTCAAAAACACCCTCGCCTATGGCTCGTGTGTTAATTCCGCCTCGAACTACAATTACAAACTTTGTCCACTTGTATCAAAACGACTATTTCTTAATCTGCTATTTCCGCAATACCTACATGGTCAAAATTTATATTAAAACAGTTTGTTTTTACAATTACTAATAAAAAAAAATCCCTCCGGCAAGCCGCAGGAGGAGGTAGATTTCGGAGAAGGTGCTGGAGCGTCCGACTATTGAAAATTTTTATAAAGAGTTGTACTTATGTGTACAATCTACAAAAAAATATATGATTTCAAAATCGTTGTCCTGTAACGGAAAGTTTACCCTTTTTAAATCCGCTCATAAGAGTTTAGCATGCAAACGCCCTCAATTTTTTAGTTATAATTTTTTATTTCGAAAACTATAAGTTTTATCGCTAAAATTTAAAGGTAACAATTGTAGAATAAACACTTTGCTTTCAAAAAAAATATTTGCGACGTTGAAAATGTTTACTGTTTCGGAGATATGATTTTTTTTCGAAAAAAATTTGGAAATTTCAACCCCCTCCCCAATTTCGGGGTTGCATCAAAAAAGGTTTTAATTTAAAGTTGTCCGTATTTTTACTCAGAATGATAAAAATGAAAAACGATTCAAAAATTTTCCATAGGAAAAAAGTTATGGCCAAAAAACTGATTTAAAAAAAACCACCCCCCCGCCGCCCCCCATGGACGATTTCCGCCCATTCACGAACTTAGCCTAAGTTTTGACTATTTCGATTTTTTGGCCAAGTTTGAAAGCAATCGGTTCATAATTGCGACCTGTAGAGTGTGGCTAAATTTGGCTTGTCACCCATATACATACGTAAACATATATATCCCCGTAGGTGAGAGACCAATAGGTAGATTTTTTTTTAAAAAAAAAACGAAATCTACCAAAAATCTATGTTTGTTGTTCGTTTGTGCGTCGACCTTTCACCCTTTTTTTTTTCGCATGGGAAATCATCAAATGACTTCTCCCACTCTGGGCGGAGCGGGAGGGAGTGTCAGACTTTTACTGACTAAAACCCATCTATGTTCCTTCCTCGCCCTTTATGTTCCGTAGCCACGGTATCTCCTTCGAACAGTCCCGCAGCCCCGGGTCGACCTTTCACCCTTAGATTGAATGTCAAAGAATATTGTCTCAAGATTTATGCTCATTCTTTCTGCTGGATACGGAACCTCGGGGAAAGCAAGATCATTCGTATCTAACCAGTTTGTTTAATATCTGGGGACCCTGGCGAATTTAAATTTACAATGTGCAGTTTTTATGATGATGCTTTATGATGTCAGGGTTTTCTGAACATTAATATAGATTGACAGTCGAGCAATTTGTAACTTCGCTGTAGCATGCTCATAATATTCTTACTACTGAGACACAGGCCTCCGGTAGGCTGGCCAAGACATGGCAGGAGGTTGATCACTGTGTTGCCTAATTTCTCACAGGTCATGGTAACTTTAACAGTAAATTATTTTGCTTCAAGCTTGTTAACTGCGAATTTGAACAATCTGCACATCACTTTACGGGAGTACAGTCTTTGGCAAAATGTGCGCAATATTATGTTAGATAGTGTACAGGTTATATCGGGAGTTTTTTACTATACGGACCTTGTGGAAACTAGATCAAACCGTGCGTTCAAGCGTTTTTGCCATACCTATATTGGAATCAAATATCCACAACTTGGGACCCATTAATTTTAATATTTATCCGTGGTGCTAGGCAACTGGGCCTATCCCAGTTGTAAACTTCTCTTTGACCTTGTTTCGTTCTGCCGCCTACTGATATGGAGGGAAGTGGAAATTACGGCTTTTTCCTACTCCTCCGCTATACTTTCTTGATTAATTTCGTTGCGGGATCCAAGACAGTTAAAATCATTCTCTGGGCCTTCGTCGAGCTTCATTGTCTCGGCGCTTTTCTGGTGGTCACCACTATTGATTCTGCTTTTCAGGAGTTACTGTGATTTGGGAATAGTGTGGTGGGCTCGTACCAAAAAAAAAATAGTGATGATATAAACTACACACAGTAACGCTCCTGTCTGGGTTCCATCTCCTCTTAGTACAACTCGTACAGACTACCTACAGTACTGTCTCTCCTCTTCCTTTTAATCAACCCAAAAATTGTCTTGAAAATATCGCTTTTACCGATATAAATTGCATATTGTGTCACCCTATTTATAAATTGTAAGACCAATAATTTGTTTGGTGTGCTTATGAAAGATATCAAATCGGTCCATCGCAATTACCTCTGCTCTGTGCGATTTTGGCTGTGTTTGACTTTAATTTTGATATATTATTTAATTTAAAATTCAATGACTATTTCATTTTACAAAGGCTAAAACAGGTATCGGTCAATGCAGAGACCAGTAACAATTGAAATACCGTGTGCGTGACCCAATGTAAAAACAAGCTTAAATCGATTTTAAAACAATGCAAAACCAATCGAACCCGGTTGAATTTTTTCATATTCGTTGCGACATTGAACTTATTGCCTTGAGAGTTGAGACAGACTATATTCATGTAGGTACGCAAACAAAGTTATTCGGAGGCCATGGAATACCAAAGTTTACTTTTTTTAGTCTCTGTTGTTCTCCAAGATAATCTAAACATGGTCGTAGCATAAACTATTAGAGCGATAAGATCAAGTGCATTTGATGATGTGAGAGGAGGAGGAGCTCGCAGATAGATGTAACCTATTTAGAGTTACATACAGCTTTTGACTGAGATGATAATGATATACTTTCAAGTAAATTAACTTTCGCAGGTTTCTATATGAGATTACTAAAATTCTTGATTTAGAGATTGATTACCTCTAAGATCGCAAGCAATATGTTACCTATAAAAACCCTTAATCAGAGTGCTACTCTGTCAGTTCTGATATAGCTCAAGGCACTAACTTCGGTCCTCTTCTGTTTCTAATAGTAATAGTAGTTGTTAACAATCTTCCCAAGTATGTAAATCACTTTAAGATGTCAAAGTTGCCCTTCCCATAGCTGATTATAGCGATATAGCCACACTAACTCGAAACCGACAACATCCACACTAGGCGTACTATAAACTCAACCATAATAATGTCCCACGGTTTGTGTGGCTTTTATTTTTACTACACAAACCTACACTCAGAATAATGAGCCCCTGAAACGTGTTTCAACCGTACGCGATCTGGGTACTATCTTTGACACCTATGGAGGTCAGATAGGCAGTCACTTCAAATAAAATATTGGTATTCAGATGAATTCGGTGAGATTGGAAACCGATCCCAACGTGATTGGGGTAAGACTAAGTAGATTAAGATTCCTAAATGATGTCAGATGTTAGCTATGTAGTCGACAAACAGGTCACTCCTAGTAATACTTATCATCATTCATCACCACTATTTTGAGCAATTGTGATCTCAACAGAGATATTTTTGTTGATAGAACTATGCTAGTTTAGAATAAGATTTAACTGCAGTGTGTTTGTTTATCAATTAATTTATTTAACATAATAATGGTACTTACCAATATTTTTCCAATTAAATTTTTGTGCATAATGATTTGTAATAATATCTAATGTTTATGGAATACTTAAAAAAATCGGTCACATATTTCTGTTAACAGTAATCTTAGCTGGATGTTTCTCATTTATACCCCGGTCCGGGGTATAAATGAGAAACATCCAAGACAGTCTCATTACCTCCGGGGTCCCCGGAGGTAATGAGACTGTCTTGGTATAGCCATAGCCATGTGATGAGGGACGAATTGCATATGACTAACAGAGTGATGAATATAAATGTTGATGGATGAAGAGGGAGAAAAAACCAAGGAAGCGATGGCTGAATTGTGTGAAGAGTAATATGAAAGAAAAAAGAGTAAATGATAGACAGTTGACAGAGGATAATGAAAGAAAAATATACGTGTTGCTCCGACCCCAAGTAACATGGGATATTATCTTCCTTCCCTTGTCTCATTTTATTCGAGGACGGCGCCACAGGTTTTCTTCTTCCATTCACTCCTGTCAGACGTCACGGCATCGTTTACTCCTTTCTCTTTCATATCATTCCTCACACAGGCCTACCTCTCCCTCTCCAGCCAAATAAGATGGGTCAAGAGCATTAAGATGAGGAATTGAGGAAGTAGTGGGGCTAAACATAACTAGTAAAAGCATTTACATATATGTATCTATATTCCTCTGCCTAATTCGTTTAGGATTATTATTCTACTGTAGTAATTTAGTTTTAGTTGGTTGGTTTGTGAATTGAATATAAATGAGCTGTTGCGATTGTAGCTATATGTTAAATGCAACATAAATCGACATTTGTCGTGATTGCTGTCACGCTTAATAGCTGTTTGATTAGAGCTCTGACTAAATACTAGACACCCACTTGTACAAGGAGTGCTGGGAGATCAACATTCAGACGGATAAATGACATGAAAATATCTAGGGTACTTTAGTAAGACAGGAGTAGCAAGGACACATGACACAAAAAAATTAGTGGCCTATTCAGCCGAGGGTGGAACAAGGTTGTAAATGTTGAAAATTTGACTACAACATTTTAAACAGCGTGGCGCCGACAATACGACAAACATCTATCAAAAAAAATCCTCGAAATCACTACTGCTATAACGAAATACATCACCATTTATAAACATTGGTTTATTAATCTTATGCCCGTTTTCACCGACATCCCCTAAGTTTATGGGATCCCCTAAACATAGATAGGGGACCGATAGGGGATGGTTTCTGTTTCACCTACATTTAGGGGTCACCTAAACGCTAAAAGGTCCCCTAAATTTAGGAGGTCGAAATTCCGGCCCATAAACCGGCACCTAAGAAAGTGATCTCCCAAAACACGAAGATGGATTCTGGTCTCAACGAAATTTTTGTAAATTTAGAAACTGTTTCTACAATATTCAATGCTATAAACGTAAAAACAGCCGCAGACCAAAAATATATCGGAAACGACCCAATTATAATGAAACTGACTTTTAAAAGAGATATAGGTTAAGTAAAACTTCAGTGTTATATTTTTTGGAAAAAATTAAACTCGCCTTAGAATTTCCTGATAATAGGTGAGTAGGTACATAACACACGCAAGTTTTTACATGTCCCTTGCTCTTAAAATAAATTACACCTCGTGGTACTTTTTCGTAGTAACATGGTTTTTTGTTGAAAATACTTTATCAATTTACCTACCTACCATTCACTTGTTAAGCAGGCCTTATTACCTATTATTAATTGATGTTGTCTGTGTGGTTCC
The DNA here is from genome assembly GCA_950022955.1 of Xestia ashworthii. NCBI lineage: Eukaryota > Metazoa > Arthropoda > Insecta > Lepidoptera > Noctuidae > Xestia > Xestia ashworthii. The sequence goes on from OX465566.1 coordinate 11,424,531, forward strand.
TACAATGAAAACATTTTATTTTTTCAGAAATAATTTTATATCTCTATCAAATCAGTTATTGATTGAGTTTTTATGCTACGGGTAACCATTTATTGGCCGTGGCAGAAATGGGTTGCATCACTGTGGCTACTTGAAGTCGAATAATAAAAAGAGTGTTTGCAGCAATTATAGTGACTCTACGTCCGGAGCATATCAAGTTTATTGAAACCAGTGAGGAATAAGTTAAGTGAAGATGGGGTTTTATAATATTGCAAGGTTCCCCATGTAATTGGATGCATTGATTGTACAAAATATGAAAATATAATAACCAGGTGAAAGCACAACACCTTGAAACTAGTTAAAATTATGAAATTAATCTGTAACATGAAGTAAAATTAAATTTATTATATTTTGTAAGGTGAAGATGATGCAGAGCTCTTTAGAAATAGGAAGGGGTATATGATATATCCATAAAGGAACGAAAATCTCGAATTAACGATACGCGACGCTGAACGCACAACAAACATTTTCATATCTCACCACTATGAATTACATAAGACCAGACGTGTCAAACACAAAATCAGTAATAGACCACAGATAATACGCAAGGTTCATGGTGTCTCAGACACTAATCTGCATAGTTCTCATGTGAGTTGAACAAGATTGTCTGGACTTTAAAAGAGACTATGACCTCTGAGTTTGTTTCGGCTGTTTCTTCTCAGAGTAGTCAGGTACGAAACACCGGCCCCATCTAGTTTAAAAACATGACGTGTAAAAGTGTTTGAGAAAACCTACTTACTGAATAAATATCATTTATCATTTATCATTTATGGTAATGTAAGCACAGAGTAATTGTTCAAGAAAATTTAAAATTTATGAAAATTTTAATGAAATCATAATGATATTGCTAATAGGCCATGATTAAGTAATAACTGTATCCATTTAGGAGTTTATTTAAGAGATTTTAATAAAAAAAAAACTCATGTTTCAGAGTATCGATAAATTCAAAAACGAATCAGTCACCACTATCGAGAACAAAAATGGAAATGGTGGTGAAACAAAAATTTATTTACGGGCTAATTTAGGGGAGCTTTTAAGCTAAGGGTCCCGTACGTAGGTGGTAGTATAGGGGATGTCGGTGAAAACGGGCATTAGGCCTGTATAATTTGCACTAATTCGCGCTTGGATAAAAATGTAAAAATAAAAACGAGATAATTGCAACCACGTAAGTGCTACAAATTTTGTTTGGTCATGTCAGTAATTTGGTGTAAAAAAGGATTCAGAAATATTAAGCAACATGTTAATAGCTGGATCCACACCAGACGACCCAACGCACTCGTGAGCGGCACGAGCGCGCTCCACAGCCTCATTATAATTTCAGCCAAAGACGTCCACTGCTGGACCAAGGCCTCCACAAATGTTGCCACATAGACCTGTCCCGTGCGACTCGCATCCAGCGTATTCCCGCAACCTTCACCAAGTCATCTGTTCACCTAGTGAGACGCCTTCCAACGCAACGTCTTTTGGTTCGCGGTGGTCACTCCAGAACATTTCAGTCCCATCGTCCATCCTTTCTGCGACATACGTGCTTATGGGATCCAAAAAACAGCAAATACACCGATAGAGGAGCGAGCGAAATATTGTTGCTGCACGTGTGATTCCATAGCCAGCGAGATTTATACTGTAGGCGGCATGCTTCACGCTCCGGGACCGCGGATCGCAGGTTTTGCGATCCATAAATTGGATCGTCTGGTGTGGATCCGGCTATTAGGTATTTGCAGAGGCTAGTAACTATGCTAATATCCGTCTCGGATTACCACTCTTCGACCAAAGAAAGAAAAGAAGAAAAGAAAGAAAAACCGTTTATTTTGCACAGACTACAAACGCGCAATAATAAAACGCAAGAAGACATGAAAGCTAATAATAATAAAAAATAAAATAAAATCTAATATTTCCTTCGCAGTTCACAGAGAATACTATTCTCCGTCTACGATTGCCCTGAGATCCCCTGTGGCACTGAGACAGAAAATTTTATGTCAATGCCCTGTGGCATCTGTGGTCACACCACAGAGAACTCTAGAAAATGCACGTCTATGGCATGGTGACACCATAGACGAGCATTTCCGACATGACATTGACACAACGATGACATAAGGAGATGGAGATCCCAAAACAATAACAAACTACATATTAGGTCATAGGTACAGGTACAATACGAAACTTAAATCATTACATGAAGGCACGAACTATGTGAAACATAAATGAAACTGCGCGTCCAATCCGTGCAAAAATGGTCGATGCTCAGCTAAATGCTGTGGCTTCGGACGAACCGTAAGTCCTCAGCGCTGATTTTCAGCAAAGGCCAAAGGAGAGGAGTGACATAGTGACGCCGCCATGGGGTGTGCTATGGTGTCTCAGTTATTATTTAAACACTAATAATAATAATGGTAAGTACTATTAAATGTATGTGTATTTGGAAAATTTACATAATGATTGAGTTGTAACACGAATATCATATTTGCAAGTGTACCTACAGAATATTTTGTGTAAATAAGAATAAAAAATACATGATAAGTAGTACTGCCAACAAACAAAAACCAACATAAAAAAGATGCTCAAAAACTAGCTTATTATAACTAATTATTAAAATCTGAAATTAAATATCTATTGAATCTCCAGGTACTGATCACAGCATGGAAAGAGATTTTCAACAATGGTCAATACACCATCCCATGAATGAACCATGGGCGTGGCGGCCATATGCATTATGGAATGGCGTCGTTTGACCAAACGAAGTAAACTTAATTGCCTTGGATCAATCTAATTGAAAGGCGCAATGCATCAGCCGTGAGCACGCCTTGCATTGTTGAAGGCCTTCTCCAATTGCTCTTAGGCCGTGACCCCGAGGTAAGTTCCAAATGCACTGGTGCAATAAGATCTACCTATCATCGGATTGCTGCAGTTGCATGAAGCTTTTCTTTAAAATATTTAAAAAACGCCTTTTTGTTTTCAGGACTCTCACTGGTGGTGGAAGGTCATTCCAACAGTGTGTGGCGGCGAATTTGAAGCAACCCCTGAATGCTGCGGTTCTATGTTGTGGATTACAAAGCGGTTTTGTGGAATAACGCGGTTCATATTTACTCTGTCTCCAACTTAGCTTATCAAAAAGGTAGTGTGGTTTCTGTGTAGTGACCACTCCAAAAAGCAAACTAGCCAGATGCAACCTTCTCCTAGCAGCCATTTTCAAAATATTATTTTCGTTAATATAAGGAGTGACATGACTTCTACGAGGGATATTAACACAGAACCGTGTACATGCATTTTGTATTCGTTGAATTAGTTTATTGGTTCTTTCTAACAGGCATGGTCCATACACGGTGTCACAGTAATTAAGTCTAGACAAAATAAGACTGTCTACTAGTTGCTTGCGTAGCTGAACACTCAGGTAGTCTCTAATGGAATACAGTAGCCTTAATCTATAAAAACAATTCCTCATGGAGTTACTGATGTGCTTTTCAAAACGTAGTTGAGGATCCATAGTTAGACCAAGATTGCATGCAGTTTCCACTCTGTCGATTTTATCGCCCCTGATAATGACTTGTGGTTTAGCCGACAGTATTGCGCTGATCATTTTCGTACTCCCCAAAATCATAAATTTCGACTTTAATGGGTTTAAAACCAGTGAGTTGCTTTCTGACCATTCTACCACTCTCTCCAGATCCCTATTAATTTTTCGTACTGCCTCTGTTGTATCTGTTGGCTTGAAAGATATATATAATTGGATATCATCTGCGTACATGTGATATTTGCAATGATGGAATGAGTTTATTATATCGGCACTGTAAAGGATATAGAGCGGGGGGCCCAAAATTGAACCTTGAGGCACACCACGCGGCACCTGACGAGGTGGGGATGATATTTTTGATCCATCCTCCCTCTGGATCTCAACGAGCTGAGTTCTATTTTGCAGGTAGCTAGCAAACCACTCTATTGTTTCCCCTGTGAAACCATAGTAGGCCAACTTAGAAAGCAATAGAGTTGTATTTATTGCATCAAAGGCCCGTGAGAAATCCAGAAGAGCAAGGATTGTCCCCTCCCCCCTATCCCTTGCCTCCAATATATTTCCTACTACATCAGAGAGAGCTGTAGCCGTCCCACGGCCTTTCCTAAAGCCAGACTGAAGGTCAGGGAGCATACTGTTTGTTTCCAGATATTCCAGCATTTGATTGTAAACCACCCTCTCTAAGACCTTGGACAAACAAGGCAGAATGCTTACCGGGCGTAGATCTTTGAAAGTTATTGGGTTACTAATTTTAGGTAGCGGACGCACAATAGCACACTTCCATGAGTTAGGAAAAGTGCTTGACTCTATTGATTTATTTACTATTGTAGTGATGACCTGGAGGGTGGTTGGCAATGTGAGCATGATCATATCCAGACTCAAATCATCAATCCCTTTAGCGTTTGATCCCAAGCCTTTCATAATTTTCGCTATTTCTTCCTCGGTAACATTCCTCAGCTTAAATTGAGCATCTCCATATTTGTTGCAACTAAAATGTGATAGCTGGGATGGGGGCAATGTGCTCTGTCCAGGTACATTGAGAAAGGCCTTGTTTATCTCATCTGGGTCGTTAAAATGACTGGGGAGAGTACCATCATGATGGACTGCAAACACATCTGACTTGAGATTTTGCCAAAGTTTTTTGGGGTTTTTTATCTGACCATTAATATGCTTTTCAAAGTAGACCTTCCTTTCCTGCATCAGTGCAGCAAAAGCTTGTTTTTTTAGATCCAAGTAATATTGTTTTGCAGTATCTTGCTTGTTCTTGCGATAGTTTTCCCTTGCCTCATCTCTAAGCCTTATCATTAATTTAATATTGTCTGTTAGCCATGGTGTGGGACGGTCTCTAAATATTTTACTTTTTACAGGTGCATGCAAGTCAAATAATTGGGTGATAAGAACATTGAAGTATTCTACCATGCAATGCACGTCCGGTAGTGAGCAGACTTCCGACCAAGGCATTGATACCAGATCCACCGCATAGTAATCCTCCAATATATCCCTTAGAGGCCGATATACAACTAACCTAGGTTTGCTCTTCACTTTCTTAATTACAGTATCACATACAATAAACGAGTGATGGCCAAGTTCACTGATATGACTAACCATCACATTACGAACCCCTATGTCAGTACAGATCACATCTATAAGAGTACTACTATCTCCTACAAAGTGGGTTGGTGACTGTACAACCTGAACTATATCAGCGTAATTTAAAAAATCCATCAGATCCTTCGTTTTTTTACTATTGATATCCAGTAAATTGACATTGAAATCCCCCAATACCACTAAATGATCATAAGGTGCCAATGCGCTAATACTGTCAGTTATACCATCTAAAAATTTTGCCAAATCAAACCATGGTGGCCTATATGCAGTGCCTATCAATAACTTTTTACCATTGATATTTAGGTTTAGCCACATCTGTTCTACATCAGAATGTTCTGAGTGCAGCCGTACCCGCACCCTAACTCCAGTTTTAATGTAAAACGCCACACCTCCGCCCCGCCCCCCACGTATATTCGCAGGACGCGGCACGTGTTTTAGCCTGTATCCGGGAACCTTAGGAGCACGTCCATCCTCCCCAGGTCTGAGCCACGTTTCGTTGATTGCCATTATGTCTACCGAGTGGCGTAACATGGTTACTATAAATTCATCCTGGTTAGTTGCTAGAGAGCCCGCATTGAATAAACCAAACTTCAATAATTTTGACTTAGCGTGTGCGTGTTGATTGTAAAAGCTGTATATTTATTATGTGTAGTATTCTAGTGTGATAGAATTTATGTATATAATTTTTAAATATGCGGTGTATAAATGTTTTGTATACATGTGATATGTGTAGTCTTAGTTGTTGTGGTAAGTTAATAATTTTAGATATCTTTAAATTGGCTCTTAAAGTTGTGCTTATAAATAAGGTTGTTTTTTGTGTCTTAATAAAATAAATAAATATGTATATAACTATAACCATGTTCTTTGTGTCTTTGCAGTACTCACTCTCATATTCCCGCCTCCCCCCATACTGACAGATACGACGCGCAGGCTCCATGTATGCAATCCAATAACCAATACAATACCCCTTAAAAGGTGCGATAAACAGAGTAACATCAAACAATCGTTTATTAATTAGAGTCTGTGTATGGTCCAATAATGTTAAGTATATCTTCCTCAGATGTAATCCTGTGAGTGGCGTCTCCAGGCTTGCTCCGGACCAGGACGCGACCCCGCGCCGTCCATACGAAGCGCCATCCGTGAATCCCCGCAGCAACCCTTGTTTGGCGAAATAAGTGCTGGTTCACCTTGGTCAGCCTTTCATTGACAAAAAAACGAACAGGTTTCCCAGCGAACCCCAGATTCTCTGTTGTGGCACCTCGTCGCACACGGGCACCGTTCAGCACAGCGTCACGCTGGTCACGCCGTGCGAGGCGCACCATGATAGCGCGAGGTCGCGGCTCTGCCGAGGCTGTAGGGCTTGACGCCTTGATATGTCGACCGCCAACCCGCTCTGCACTCACGATGTCACGCTCATCTAATGTGACCCCCAGCTTTGTGGCAATTAGCTGCAGCAGATGAGTTGGATTTTCCCCTTGAGTTTCAGGCACGTTTGCTATCACAATGTCATTTGCCATCAGTTCCTGATCTCTGTCATTCAGCTCCCGCCTGAGCTGTTGCACCACGCTCTCCAGCGCACTTGAAGGAGCTGACGGAGCGCATCCAACATCATGATGTTTTTCCAGCGCCTCCAACCTGGACTCTATGTCTGCCATACGAGTGTGACTCGAGTCGTTGGACGCCTTCAGCTCCGCTACGTCCCTTCTGAGCTCCAGGACCTCATGCCGCAAGGTGCGTAGTTCCTCCACTACCAATTTTAGAGCGGCACCTATATCCTGCGAGAACTGAGGAAGCGGCTTCAAAGTTTCGCTCTCCACGCCCATCGCAGCAGGCGACGGCGATGCGGCACCTATATCCTGCGAGAACTCCGCAAGCGGCCCCAAATTTTCGCTCAATCAAACCAAAGTAAATATGACTTGAGTCACGTGAAAACAATGAAAAAATTTACATTGTCTTTGAATTGAGTCATCTCAATTTGAAGGAAAATGTTACTGCAAGAAAATCCAAAGGCAAACACTAGTTTAGTGTGACTTTGTCTCCTCTGTAAAACATGATTTCATCGGTCAACATAAATGAATTTTCAAGATCATTTGTATAACATATAATACTGCAGTCGTTTAAGGTCCATGTTCAATGAGAAGATAACAGTCTGATTATCGAAAAACAGCTGTCACTGTGACATATTCCCATACAAAAATGTGTTTTAAACAGCTGTTTTAGATAATCAGACTGTTATCTTCTCGGTGAACATGGACCTTAGTCATTGAGAGTTCTATGAAACGTGAAATGGAAATAGGTACTAAAGATGATGGTTGTTGGAAGTTCCTTTAAAACTTTTGTGACAAATTCCGCAAAACAATAACTCCGGGTTTTTTATGGACAGTTTAAATCAAATTCGTGAGTCCACCAATGACCAGGAAACGACAATGACGACTCAGGAAAGCCAAGTTATCATCATCATCATCATTTCAGCCGAAAGACGTCCACTGCTGGAAATAGGCCTTCCCCAAATGTCGCTACGTCGACCGGTTTCGTGCGTTTCGCATCAAGTCAAGTTATAATCTAAACTCTTTTGCTATAAAAACGGCCAGTTTAAATTTCTTTCTCTACTTCAATGAAGAAGAACAAGAAATAGGTTTTATTAATTTGATGATGTACTGGCATGTTATTTAGAGCATCCTAGCATGATACTTTACATTCCGAATTTAAATTTTGAAATTAACAAAAGAAAAATAATTCATAATGTGGATTAGTGTAAAATTGCTTTACTAACGGCGCGAATTGTTGAAACGATTTTTTTGCTGTGTACTGAAATTTTAAAACTTTTTGGATATTTTCTGCAAATTAAACAATTTAATATTTCTTTTTACATTAAATACCACTTTTTGATATGAGTGACAAAGCACGGTAAAATTGTAGCCCTACTTGAAGAAGGTTGTTCGCAAACTTACGTGTCTCAGCGGCTGAATGTGAGTCGTTCAACTGTTCAGAGGACTTGGCAACGGTATCAAGAGACCGGTTCGGTCAAAAGAAGACCCGGTTCGGGAAGAAAACGATCCACATAACTAAGAGATGACCGCTTTTTGGTGAGTCAGGCGTTGCGGAATCATAAGGCGTCATGTGTGGACCTGAAGAAGAGCCTTGAAGAAGTAAGAGGAGTAGAAGTTAGCTTGTGGACGTTCAGGAGGAGGCTTTTGGCTGCCAATATCAAGAGTTATCGCCCAGCTCGGGGACCTAAATTACTCCGTGAGCACCGTGTTGCTCGATTTCAGTTTGCTCGAAACTGTAGTTGGAGTTGGAGGACTAGAATAAAGTATTGTTTTCTGATGAAGCTAGAATCTCTTTGTGTAGAGAAGACCGACGCCGGTGAGTGCTGCGAATACCACGGGAACGCTATGCGGAAGTGTGTTTCGAAGAAATCATTCCTTACGGCGGAAGCTCCGTTATGTTTTGGGCAGCAATTCCTGACCTCGAAGTCCAATGCTTTTTTTTTGTTTGGATGATTAGAAATTTGCTGTATGTCAAATTCCTTCCATTACAGTTTTAATGCAGAGGAAGCGATGCGAGCTTACAAAAATCGTCTTCTGCATAGTGGTGGGGGAATTATGCGTCAGCCGCTCGCAAGAATTTGTAAATGATACAGGTCTCATGAAAAACTTAAAGCAATCTACCAAGTAGAGAGTATGTGGTAGCTTTTAGTTTTTATCAGGCGTGCATAATTTACAAGTTCATGCGAGCAGCTGACGCATAATCCCCCCACCACTATGTAGTTGACCATTTTTTTAAGCTCAGTATGATGTAAACTATTTAAGAAACAAGTTTCAGCCAGCGAAACCAGGTTTAGGATAGAAAAAAAATATGATTAAGTCAGACTTAATCATATTTTTTCTAACCTAACCTAACCTAACCTCCCAATCCTACACCCACCGCGGGTGCGTCAGCTGACGCTGGGTTTACTTATCAGTCATACGAGATCTATTGTAAAAACACTACCTAAAATGCAACGGTACCTCCCTGACCTTTTCACGATTGTACCACTGAATCGATCATCCTGAAATGTTGCATATTCGTTGTCCGGTGTACAAACAGGACATAGGATACCTTTCATCTTTAAGAAAAGTGATGTTCCCGAGGAAAAAAGCAATAACGTTCATATGATAATAGATGGCGCCACATGTTTTTCTAATCATGATTTAATTTAATTATATTATTACAAGCAGATAACAACCCGAATAACCCGTTTACAGGAAGTATTAATTAAGTGATTCATTTCTTGTGTAATTAAGAGATGGATTCGGCCAAATGGGTGCTATTAGAAAACTTGTTTAAATATTTCTCATCACTTAACACTTTTATGACACACAATGCGTCATAGTACTGAATAAGATCACATTAATATACATTTTCTAAGTAGGCAACGTCATTCATATCCGCGCCGTATGAGTGGAAATAAGGTAGTTTGAGAAACGTCACCGAAGTTTGTGGATGACTCGTCATGAGCTTGTTTTATGAACCTTTTGGATTTTTGGTCAAGTAAGAAAAGTTCCTACAACTTCCTACAACGAACTGGGGTAGACCGTTGCGCTACTGTCTAATAATCGGATATGAATACTTCGATTTTTTCCAGTAATGCATGTCGGATTAAGTTTAAGATACTTTTGTATTGTATTGTACAACGGCTGGTGTCCGAAACTCCACGTCAAATCGCGTATTTTGCGTATGGGCTATAATCCACCACGGGGGCCCAGTGCGGTTCGGTAGATGTCACATGTCTTCGAATTTTTGGTTCTAGGACATGCCGGTTCCCTCACGATGTTTTCCTTCACCGTTTTTGATACTGTATCTTCAATACTAGCTGAACCCGCCGTTTTGCTCGACTCCTAAGAGTCGTGTGGTTAGTGCCTGCCTTACCTGGTGTCACAGTTTTTATATCGCGATCGCCCATTAGGCCTTTGACTTGGCTTTACATGCCGTCCAAATTATCTCTCAAGTGCATGCTGGTTTCCCACGATGTTTTCCTTCACCGAAGCAAATGATAATTATACAATACGTAGGTACACGAATCTGAAAAATCAGAGGTTCGAGTCCGACGGTCACGCTACGAGAGAACAAAGTAGAAAGGGTAGAACCGGTACGGTTAAAAAGTTAATTTATTTGAATAAATACCTTGTGTGGTCGACCAATCAGCGGATTTTCAGCGCACCGCTTATCAATGACGTCACGGATGAGATGCTTTTGTCCGTTATAGGTGGTGAGGATCGAGATCCTCTCTGCTGGCCAACCAACTAGCCTCATGAACATGAACACTGCCACCACGTACTCAGCTTCCGCCAGGTTCTGAAAATAATTGAATGTGTTTAGTTTACGAATATTATCGGGGACATTCGAGGTTAGGCAGTGCTTGCCGAGGTAGGTGATCAACTTTACATACCGAGTTCCCACTGTGTCTCGGAAAGCACGTTAAGCCGTTGGTCTCGGCTGTCATTTGCAGATCTTTGACTGTCGTTACAAGTAGTCAGAGGTCCGAAACTCTGACAACCAGTCTTACCCAGTAACTGGTTTGGTCAGCCAGGCAGACGCTCCACGTATCGAGCTAAACAAATGATATTCCTACGCAAGTTTTTACAAATACCTATGTGGTGTACGGACAGGCCGCTCCTCGCAATATCATATCGTTACGGTTATCATCGGTAATACGATGATAAAAGGCCCCTATAGACTTTTAAGCAGATGATGATAGTTTAGTTTATCTTATCTAACATACAATAAGTGATATTTAAAAGTAGGTACGCCTGATCACCTGGCGCACTCTCAGCAGTTACCAGATTCCGACTGTCTTATAATAGCAGCCTGAGCTGTTATTATAACTTTGGCGCCGTTTCTAGAGTATATCGTTTACCTAGTCTGTTAACCTTTAGACATCATCATTTCAGTGTAAACACGTCAACTGCTGGACATAGGTCTCTCCCAAAGATTGCCACAACCACCGATCTCGTACTGGCCGCTTCCAGCAGATTCTCACGATCAAGATCAAGTTTTCAGTCTACCTCTCTGAGGGGCTTAATCACGCTTCAGGAGTCAGGACACGGATGCCGTCATGACGATTAACCTGCCTACTGTTTCGTCCGAAGTTTAGGGATTCTTTGGGCTATTCAGGATAGCTTGCTCATCTGTTTATATTTGATCTAGTAGGTAAGCTGTTCAAAACATTGTAAAATGTTTTCGAAGGCTAAGTTATAAACAAAGACGGAATTGCGTACTTATAAAGACAAAAAGTTATATTCACAGTTAAACTTTTATTTAATGCCTCTTTAATGTAGGTAAGGTACAATTCGTCTAGGTGACCGTAGCTGCATACCGCTGAAGTCAATCACAATGAAAGACTGCAGGTATGAAAACGGAAACAAAGCGGCCATGTTGGAATTTGCGTTTAATGAAGCGGTAGGCCTTTGCCGCTGTTTTCGGAACCGTACCTTTATCATTTTATGTTTTCCTTGTGCCGTGCCGTGAGTAAGGTATGGTGGCCCATTATAAATCACCATGGTGTGATTGATTTACTACTAACTGACACCCACTGATTGCTTTTGCGTTTTATATGGCATATGGTTTATAACCCGTCAAGTCAGCAAGGCTAAATAAGGCCCCACCATCGGGGTTACAATATTCAAGTGACACATCAGGAAAACATCCCTAAAAGGATTTTTTGGGTTATTCCTAAAAGAAATGACTAGTAAAACAATTTTGGGATTATTATATTATAAGCGAATTTATGGTTGGAGTGAGGGCATCCCCACCGATCCTTATAAAAAGCGAGCGCTCGACAGGGTGCAAGCCATTTGTTGCTGAGTCGTCGATCGGTAAGGTGGTGCCTACGCTACTATACAGTGAGTTCGTTCCATATTTTTGCTTCAGTGGTATTTTATTTTGTGATATATTTTTGTGTTCTATTGTGATTATTATTTTTGAATATTAACGGCTGTTTGACTGTTTGTTTGTTTGTGATTGCTGGAAATCTGATGATTTATTAAATAATGGTTTAAATCTTAGTTTGTTTATAAATAAATTAGTTTTAGGCTGACTAGGATTTGTTTTTTTATTTGATTTTCACTTCTGGTTCCTAAAATCAGAAGTGGGATAGAACTTATTGGCTCACAACTACTGCCTTGATACTTACACAAACAGCCGTTGATTTCAAATAATGCCACGTTCGTCAGGGTCACGTGAAAAGCTAGCTAGGACGCCACCTCGCTCAGGGGATGGCTGTAGCCGTAGTAGTGAACCGCAAAAATACCGTAGGCATGGATCACTATCGCCTCACGATAGAACACGTTCGTGCCGTGATAGAACTCGTTCACGTTCGCGCCGTGATAGAAATCGTTCACGTTCACGCCGTGATAAAACCCGTTCACGTTCGTGCCGTAATAGAACTCGCTCGCGATCACGTCGCTGTCTCAACAATGACAGTTTGCGTGACAATCATAGTTTGCGTGAAGGATCTAGATCATGTACGGTTAATCCTAATCATCGTCGAAGTAAATCTCAATCCTACCCTCATTATGTTTCCGTACAAAGTGTGTTGGGCAATACCATGTCTCGACTAACTGCTATTGAGGAAAACACCGCTTCGCATATTACGCCGTCAATTCGTGACAGCACACCTCCGCTAGATAAAAATGTTTCTACGACCCAAGCACTTGTTGATGCGTTAGGACAGTTAACAAGAGTCAAGTTTATCAACTATTACGTTTCAAATTTTGATCCGGCTATTAATAATTTTGAGGTGTGGTGCAACGAAGTGGACAGGGCTAGGAATGTGAATCATTGGGACGATCTCGAGTGTTTCTCGCGTATGGCTCATTGTTTAAAGGGTGACGCGAAAACGTGGTTAAACGAGTGGGGTACAAATGATCGCTCATGGTCCAATTTCATCAGAGAATTTAAGTCGTTGTGTCCGCAAAAGATTAATTATGCCCAAACTCTTCATGACGTCATAAACACCACGTCTGACAAGTAAGTAGTAAGTGTAGTGAAAAACCGTGAAAGTCTAAAACAGTGCACGTCTGACAAGTTTGCGTCATTCGCAGAATTTGCGCGGCGTTCGTTATTAAGGTTACGTGTAATAAAAGGGTTAAGCGAAGAGCTTACCTATGGTCCAAATAGTGATTCACGGTATCAGTGATGTACAGGTACGAGCAACAGCTACTAATGCCTAACAACAGAAAATCTAGTTTCGTTTTTAGCTACGTACGTAACGCCTGTTCGCAAACCCGATAACCGTATACACCGAGCAAATCTTCGTCATCCAGTAATGCGACTAAAAGACGTAATTTTAACGGTTCTAATAAGTCTGAAAACAAATGTTTTAATTGCGGCCAAACAGGACACTATAAGGACAAGTGCCCGAAGAAGCGTAATGTCGATGATAAAGCCGATAGTAGTAGTAATGCCAGACCAGTCTGTTCTTTCTGCAAGAAGGCAGGTCATAAAGAGAGTGACTGTCTCGCCAAGGCTCGATCTGAGTCTCAAAGTAAGAATAGCAATCAACGTAAAGTTAACTTGTGTAGTGAACTTTCAAATGCGAAGAGTAATAACGATATAAGTACAGCAGTGATACAGGGTATACCGGTAGGTATCCTCATAGATAGTGGTGTACTTAATGTTTCCTTGATATCTTCAGCGGTAGTAAATTACTTTTCCGGTTCGCGTAAACAAATTGAAAGGAATAAGCTAACTGTTCTTTGAAAGGAATAAGCAATAAGGAGATTGTTGCCCGCGAATACATCACTTTAACTGTCGAGTTTAATAATATTACGCTTTAAGAAGACTTTGTCGTAGTGCCCGCATCGTGTATGAGTACTCCCAGTATCATAGGGACTGACGTACTAAATCGCGATGGTGTTACGTTTATTCGCCCGAAACACTGACAGTACCTGACTCGTACGCCGGATAAGGTACTGAAAGTGAACACTTTAGGGGTTAGTGAGTCTAGCCAAATAAATACATCTCTCAAAGATGCGGAACTTGTTACGTTGGTAGCAGTGATTAACGAATTCTCTCAGTTTTTAATATCCGGTACAGCCACCACTACTGTAAATACTGGCAAAATGCACATCAATCTAACAAGTGATCAACGAGTGAGTATCAACTTTGACGGAGGCCGGGTTCTCAGTTAACGTGAGCAAGTGTTTACTTCTTACCACCACGGTCGCGTACCTAGGTCGCGTCATTTGTCACGGTCAGGTTAGGCCGAACCCACACAAAATCGAGGCAATAGTTAACTGTGCCTGAGCTGAATACTGATGCCAGAAGTGCAGGGTACGGTGCTGTGTTGATCCAAGTACACGCGGACGGTGGTAAACGGGTGATAGCCTACTTTAGTAAAGTAACCCAGGGCGCGGAACCAAAATACCATTCGTACGAACTGGAGACGTTGACAAGAATCAAAGTGGTCAAGATGATCGGGTAAATCATTTAAGGCACCCGACAAGCGTTTTAAGGTAAACGATCACGTGTTCGTGATAAAGTATTCTCAGTCCGCTGGGAAGCTCGACCCTGGCATGAGGGGTCCGTACCGCGTGACTAAAGTGTTACGAAGTGATCGTTACGAGCTGAAACTTTTTAGTGGAGCCAGAGGCAAGACAACTCAAGCCGCAGCTCAGTACATGGTACCTTGGAAAGGAGAGTGGTGTCCCTAGAGTTGTGCAGTTTTCTTTGAGAGTAAGTAAACTGTTGCTGTGCTTTAACATGTGTTGTTATGTTTCAGGTATTCAATAATGCATACCTGGTGTGTAGTCGGAGACTAAAAGCTTAGTCTGAATGGCTACTGGTCACACATTGTATATGTGTATTGGACATTAGTCCTGCAGACACATGTATATGTGTATTGGACATTAGTCCTGCAGACACATTGTATATGTGTATTGGACATTAGTCCTGCAGACACATTGTATATGTGTATTGGACATTAGTCCTGCAGACACATTGTATATGTGTATTGGACATTAGTCCTGCAGACACATTGTATATGTGTATTGGACATTAGTCCTGCAGACACATTCTATATGTGTATTGGACATTAGTCCTGCAGACACATCGTATATGTGTATTGGACATTAGTCCTGCAGACACATCGTATATGTGTATTGGACATTAGTCCTGCAGACACATGTATATGTGTATTGGACATTAGTCCTGCAGACACATTGTATATGTGTATTGGACATTAGTCCTGCAGACACATTCTATATGTGTATTGGACATTAGTCCTGCAGACACATCGTATATGTGTATTGGACATTAGTCCTGCAGACACATGTATATGTGTATTGGACATTATTAGTCCTGCAGACACATCGTATATGTGTATTGGACATTAGTCCTGCAGACACATGTATATGTGTATTGGACATTAGTCCTGCAGACACATTGTATATGTGTATTGGACATTAGTCCTGCAGACACATTCTATATGTGTATTGGACATTAGTCCTGCAGACACATCGTATATGTGTATCGGACATTAGTCCTGCAGACACATTGTATATGTGTATTGGACATTAGTCCTGCAGACACATGGTGTGTGTATGTGCCTTGGACGACAGTCCTACACAAACACCAATGTGTGAAGTTGTTCTGGTACACTCTAACATTATAGGAGAGAAGAATGATCGAAATGAATTATGTTCGAAGAAGTGTGCTTAGATGATGAAAGATTAGAAGTACGATAAGAAATATAAGTGTGTCAGACCGAATGAGGGCCTTGTATGCGTGATGAATGACAGAATAGGCAAAGCTGTATGTCGTCACGTATAATTAACCACTTGTTTCTCATACAGATTGCAATGACGACAACCCTGACGATGCTGGTGAGCCTTCAGGTCCTCCTGTGGGTCCCGCTGGTGCCCTTCTGATGCTACGAGTCCAGACGGTGCCAGTCCAGACGGTGAAAATGCAGACGAAGGCAGCGATCAAGTTCTCGCCGTACCTGCCAGTGCTACTGAAGAAGTTCATGGTGCAGCCGAGGACGGCGCACGATCAGGATAGGCCGTATAAGCGAATTTATGGTTGGAGTGAGGGCATCCCCACCGATCCTTATAAAAAGCGAGCGCTCGACAGGGTGCAAGCCATTTGTTGCTGAGTCGTCGATCGGTAAGGTGGTGCCTACGCTACTATACAGTGAGTTCGTTCCATATTTTTGCTTCAGTGGTATTTTATTTTGTGATATATTTTTGTGTTCTATTGTGATTATTATTTTTGAATATTAACGGCTGTTTGACTGTTTGTTTGTTTGTGATTGCTGGAAATCTGATGATTTATTAAATAATGGTTTAAATCTTAGTTTGTTTATAAATAAATTAGTTTTAGGCTGACTAGGATTTGTTTTTTTATTTGATTTTCACTTCTGGTTCCTAAAAATATCATATACTTATCTGACATTGTTGGTTTTAACAAGAATTTGACGTCGAATGACCAAATTTCGAGTCGGTTATGTACATATTTACAGTGTGGTGATGTTATTCGTCTGTGTTTCGTCCACAATAGAACAAAGGATAACTCAAAAATTGCGCTCACAGTAAAATCTTTACGTGAGATACATATCTTGAGCTTGAGTGATATTTTACAAGAAAGGAAATTGCTCATACTTATGACTACTAAAAAACAAGGAAAAAGACAAGGACAAGTCATCAGAGTCGATGAGATCAAAGAAACGATGGATTTGATTGAAATCGCGGTTGAAAGTGATAAATGTCTGTACAAAGAAGACAAACTGCGCCAACCCTGAAAACATTGGAATGGGGGCAAGAGGATAATGATGAAAAAAACGTTCCTATAAAATAATGGTCCAAACTCCAAAAGAAGTTTCCCTTATTGAGCTAAGCAAGCAGCACGTGACAATACTATCTTTATTTGAAGGTGCCAAAAGATTTATATGTATTGGTACAAAGCAAGTTTTACGCGTATCGTAAATTATGGCTGGAAACACATTACTTACTCAATGCGGGGAATGAATTTATATTTCAGTCACTTAAGTAAACCAAAGACAACTGAATATTCGTGCTATTGTGTGTTATCTGTCATGGCTCATTGTACGGCCAATCCTATTTTTTTTTTCCAGATGGGAATCATCAAATGACTCCTCCCACTCTAGGAGGAACGGAAGGGAGTGTCACTCTTTTACGGGCTAAAACCCATCCATCTTCCTTCCTCGCCCTTTATGTGTCGGGGCCACGGTATCTCTATTGAACCGTCCATACGACACATAAGACGGACGGACGGCGAGCTAGCCCATAGCTCACCGTCCACAGACCTGCGTCTATTACGGTGGCCGGTAGCCACCACGTGGCTCCCGACACCCGGTGCGTCTCCCGCGGCGGCTGGGGCGAAAGATTTTCTCCCACCCGCGTTCCGCCACCTCTTTCGCTAGCATGACTGCTTCGCAGAAGAAGGTGGACCATGGATTGAACCAGGGCCGGACGCGAGAGGTCGCCGCCGCCGATCGCCGCGGACACGGATGTTTCGGGAGGTTCCCACATAGAATCGGGCGGGAGAAAACGAACGGGTGTTTCCACTGCGTGCGAGGATCGACCGGAGGACACGGTGGAGCACACGGTGGAGGTCTGCCCCGCGTGGGCGGAGCAACGCCGTGTCGTTCGTTTCCTCCCGCCCGATTCGATGCAGGAACCTCCCGAGTCATGCTAGCTGTCCGGTGAGTATACCTGCGTCAGGCGGGAGGTGAGGACGCCGTGGCGCCTATCAAGCCACTCCTCAAAGAGGGGACTTATCGCCACAATCGTGGCGTGCCCTGCATGGGGTTGACAGTCGCTCTCTCCATATCGCCATGAGATCGCGCCGGAGGTCTGTCCGCTGAGCGGCGGTTTGCTATGGCAGCGCAGTTTCCCCCTGGCGTAGTGCCTCCGCGCGCCATTTGTACGGCCAAGCCTGGGTTTGCTTGTGACGGAGATAGGAGTTATAACTTTTTAACAGTCTTTTTAGGTACTTTTCCGGCAATGCGTGGTGGTGAACCACTGGTAGACGAGTGCAATTGGCCAATTGCACAGATAACTCAGAGATACTCGTACTTATATAAGTAGAAACTGGTTCTCATAAAAATCGATATACCCTAGATAAGATAGTTGAAAATAGTGCGGAACCAAAGGCGCTTGTTCCAACACGCGGAATCCGCGCGGTTGCGACCTAATAAATATTATTAAGATGCTCTTGTAAATTAAGCCCGATGCCCGATGACGTTTCCGCCGCGTCTGACTGAACGGTTGGTGAGGAATTCAAACCCGTGCCGAAAATTTTAAAATCAGTTTTAGAATCTGTATTTACACTTCCTACACCACGTTCCCAGATGATTGCGAAAAATGAGGACGGAGTTTTATGTATATTAGAGGTTCAATTTTATTGACCTAACTCATAAACAACTTGGATTTTAAATTATATATTGGGAGCATAAAGGCTTTTAACAACCAACTCTAATTGAATGCAAACATTTTAATTTGCATGGCGCCGGTAACTTTAGACGCATATGTATGCATAGCACATGGCAAAGATCGATAAGCAGGCATGCTTATCAATCTTCGTTAATATGCAAATGACTGACTAAACTGAAAACGAGTACAGCATTACAATGGATGCTGACAACAACACAAATCACAATGCACATTAAAATTGCAAGTACCTAATTTTCTTGAAATGTATTGTATCGTATTGTAATGAAATATGAGATTTGGGTTGGTCCCGTCGCTGTAAGTGACACCGCAAAATGTGCACCAATTGCGACGTGCACGTTTTTTGTCCAGTGCACATTTTGCCAAGTGTGCATTCCGTGACGGAGTCAATAATTGCTTACCAAATCTTCACGTTCGAACATACTACATAGATATTTCTTACTTTCTTTGCTGTACAAAATGGCCTTGCAAATGAAGTGGTTTTTTTTTCAAAGCTCTTATGGTTCAATTTTCGATTTAGTTCAAACCTTTTGTTTAAAACTCCACCTCTATGCCATTCTTCCGTAACTATAGATAAAACCCTGAGTCACCGACTCTCCGAACAATGAAAGAAAGGTTTTGTTAACCTCGATTGAAACTAGTGAATTGATTGGGTTAGTGTCAACGAACTCAGGCGTATTGCAAATCTCGTTCGTTGACCTGAATAATTGTGCAGACATAGTATTGAATGGCACTTTTGTCAACTGTATATCGTGACGAGCAACGAGAGGTCAATGCTTTTACTAACAAAAGACGATCCCGCGTGTACCCAATACTTAAATATTACGACACTGCTCAATCTTCAACTCTCAGCGTTGTTCCGAGATGAAAATTCCGGTTTTATCCAGGAATTACATTTATGTACGTATGTAAGTTTTGTGAGGAAAAATGGACGCTGCAATATTTAAAAACAAACATCTCAGAATCGTGTTTGCAGACACTGTAATATGTCCTGCCGGGGCTCCGGGGCTGTTCGAAAGAGATACCGCGGCCCCGGAACACAAAGGGGTAAGAAGAAAATGGATGGGTTTTAGTCAGTACAAGTATGACACTCTCTTCCGCTCCTCCCAGAGGGGGAGGGGTCATTTGATGATTATCCATCCGAAAAAAACACACTGCAATATATCGCGATTTAATCTTTAAAAATGAGATTAGTGATCGACGTGTAAGTTATTATTTAGTGCACAAGACAAGTGTTTGTTGGTGAGGTGATAGTGTCATCACGTATGCTAAAGAAGGCACGTAAACGCACTATTGGAGCAAAATAGTGTAGGCCGTTGATCCTACACTATTTCGCTCCAATCGTGTCGGATATGCATATCCATTTGACTTACAAATCTATAATTAAATAAAGTCGCTTTTTGTCACTGAAAATACTCATACTGTGACAGAAAATATTTAAAATGAATTCAATTATTTGTTCTTCTAATAAAAATCGATTACCTACTATATTTTATTAAATTTACTATTAAATTGTTATTCAATATTATTTTAAACTGCAACTGATTTTGATGCGGTTTAACCTCTTTAAACATATGTTGTTTTTGGATTTTGTTCTGGAAGATTTATGTGTAGGTATAACAAGTTAATTTTGAACAGACATGATTTATAGAAAAGAAATATCGGTGTTTTGTCTAGCCGTAAAAACTGTTCGAAGCAGGGGTAAGCTGCTAGTCTATAAATCTATAAATACACAATACGATGACGTGTTCTTAAAGGTTCTTGGGTGTGGGTGTATTCCAACACAGCGGTTAAGTCAAAATAACCAGTTATTAATAGCTCCCCCTATACTTAGAGGCGCTTGACTCAGATCCTATAATAGTAGAGTTGTAATGCCTATGTCATTGTGTATCTAATCGCTGATTGGATTAATTAGCCCATTATAATGAAGTCAGAACTTCGAGACGTAGTCGGTTTCATATGCAGAAAAGTTACTATGATAAAAAAATATAAAATTAGGTATTCGATGCGGTTTTCCTTATTATTTTTACTTTTAATCAGCCACGAATTCAACGAATGATTGTATTATTAATTAAATAATTGTGGTTTTTTAAATAGAACTAATCTCCGAAACGGCGAAAAGTCCCGTCAAAATGGTTCATCTTTTGTTTCTGCTAATCTCCAAAACGGCTTGACCGATTTTGACGGAACTTTTACTAGCAGATAGCTGCGGGTGTAAAGAGCAACTTACTTTTATATCAGAATAAGAGCGATTTCGCACTACGTCCGATCCGAATCCGATCCGAACCCGGTCCGGAGTAATCGTAGAACTATTTCTATGGTAGTTTACGCACTAGATCCGGCGTCCGTCATCCAATTTTGTATTGTAGTGTACTTTCACGGGTACGGATCGGACTCGGATCGGACGTAGTGCGAAACCACTCTAAAAGTTAGGGTTCCTAGCAAAAAAAAA
Source organism: Xestia ashworthii (assembly GCA_950022955.1). Taxonomy (NCBI): domain Eukaryota; kingdom Metazoa; phylum Arthropoda; class Insecta; order Lepidoptera; family Noctuidae; genus Xestia; species Xestia ashworthii. Next base: position 11,445,586 of record OX465566.1, read on the forward strand.
ACTTAAAGTGGTAATATTAAAAAAAAAACACGCGAACGAAGATTGCGGGCAACAGCTACTTTCTAATACATGTCTACAAATGTATATAATGACTTACACATCCGGATGCTGTGGTTTCCGGAGCATTTCTTGTATTTATTTTTTATTTCAGGTTTTTAGCGGCTAACGTTATCAACGGTACAATACCGCAGTACATAGCTATCACAACTATTGGGTTTCTCCAATGCATGGAAGAGAAAGCAATTTTAAATGAAATAACGATCAACATTACAGGCTACAAAAATGTTCATACTACCAACTACCCGAACGCCTAAACGAATGGAAAGAAAAACTAAAATCAGAGTAATAGGTCTTTTCAAATGTTTTTTTTTAGTAGCCTACATTGTGTCCCACTGCTGGGCAAAGGCCTCCCCTTTCTCCATCCAAACATCTCTGTTCTGTGCAGTTTCTGGCCACGTTTGCCCTATGCACATGATCACTTCGTCACATCGTCACATCATGGCACCACCTTCGCCGTAGTCGACCTCGTCGGCGATGACCACCCTCTGGCGTCCAGTGAGTGTATTTAATAAATTATGTAAAATATATGTAATTGTGTAAAATAAAGGAACAATTTATTATATACTGATTTGGTGCTTTGACAGTTTGTATGGCCAGTACGTTTCTTGTACTAAGATAAATCACTGCTTATTTGCCTATACATATACTACACCCAGCCTCAGAAGGTCACGTTTTACATAGGTACCGAGATTATATCATTATGAATATTAAGTTTAATTGTTTAAACAGTTTACTAGTTCCCATCTTGAAATATACGATCGTACTAATTGTGTCGAGGACGTCAGATAAGCAGTCGCTGCATGTAAAATACTGGTATTCAGTTGCGTCCGGTTAGACTGGAAGCCGATCCCAATATAGAAGGCTTGGTAGATGATGATAACTATATTTATATATTATGAGATCATTACTGCTGACGCCTGTTTCTTAAGTATAGATTAGTCTACTCATTCAAGGAATTCATCAAGAAACTATTACAGTCAATCATTCACGCAGAATTGTCAGCATCCGGAACGAGGTGAGCCGGCAGAGAACCCTGTCGACATAGTTCACAGAATAAGCAAATTTCAAGCCCGTGAAAGGTAGGACACCCTCAGGCAAGGTGAACGCTCTGCGCAGACTTGTCAAGAATCGAGTTGAATTGTGATTCGAGAAATGAAATGAAATGAAATGAAATGAAATTTTATTTGCTAGAATTGTAGTATATAAATAGGTGGTCGAGTTTTAATACCGTTGCTCACACAATTCGCTAAAACTAGCATGCAAAATTTAATAATACATTTACTAATACATTAATTTAACGCAATTGGTATGTAATAATAATAAGGACATCAACAAAACCATTTGTAATAATCAGAATGTCAAAAATAAGAATGTCAGTTATGAGAGGCCTAGTCTCAACAGTAGGATGCTGTAGGCTGCCTGCCGCGGCTGCGGGACTGTTCGAAAGAGATACCGTCGCCCGGGAACATAAAGGGCGAGGAAGGAACATGGATGGGTTTTAGTCAGTAAAAGTCTGACACTCGAGGAGTCATTTGATGATTTCCCATCCGAAAAAAAAGGCTACTGTAGATTGATGATGATGATGAGAGCAGAGATTTAAATGGTATTTTTGAGATCAAATCCATGAATGGGATTCAGAACCGGTTCCGGTTTGAAGTTTCAAGAAATCCCGGTTCTTACTACTTACTGACCCGATCCCGTTTTGGCATGCCCTAATCCAATTGCAATGTCATTGCTCCCTGGTTCCGGCCGTTGACCCCGGAATCAGCTGTAGTTGATTGAAATTATGAGCTTCGTTCTGTTTGTAATATTACTTACCATTAGATCGCTGCGAAGTTTCGACAGCTAATTTAATTAGACCCTGTATACAAATATATGGCTGCCATATTATTACATCATCGGTTAATTAAATAATAATTTACAACTTTGAGATATCCATCGCCATTGAAGATCACATTTAAACTGGTTTAGTTTTTAAAGTGGGCGTGGTTGGCCTAATCCGAAACTATGAGAAATATTTTCGGATAGCGAAAAATACTTAAAGGAGTCTCAAGCCCGAATTTAGTGAAAACTAAAACTGCATTATTACATTTTTGGAAAATCAATATTCCTATGCAGGAAACGAACCCGTTGGTTTAAACAAAAAACACACCGTATTTTGCATCATTAAATAGTGTCGGCGGCTAAAAGGGATCAAATTCTGGGAACTAATGACATGACAACTTTGGGAAAACCAGTGAATGTTACTAGCTTTTTTGCTTCAGCTTGCGGCTTCTCGTTGTGGCCGGAAACTAGCCCACGGGAACGTTTTAAATATAGCCTATGACACTCGGGGATAATGTAGCTCAACAGTAGTGAAAGAATTTTCGGAATCGGATCCGTAGTTCCGAAGATTACCCACTACATACAAACTGACAAACATAGAAATCTTACCTCTTTATAACATTATTAGTATCAGTATACAGGGTGTAAACAACCTCATCACGAAGACGTCAAAGTTACTTTACGCAAAAATTGTTGCTGGAAAACGACACTTTTTTTAGGGTGTAAAATCAAATCGTGTTTTGTGGTAGGACTCAATGTAACGCACTCGAAACATTGTGCTTATGGGTGGATCGAATAGTACGGGGGACCTAGTTAAAATCTATATATAGGTATGTCACCGTAAAATTGTCAAACACGTTATATTACAATATAACGTGTTGCTCTCTAGCGATATTGTAATATCTCGAATTATTGTCAACTGAACATACGGAAGTATCTCTGCCCCCATAATCGGGACTTGGGGCACCCCCACGTTAGGTTCCTTTAAACCCTGCACCCGGAAATAGGGGCCCCGCGAAGCGGGGCTCCGTCGACTACGCTTTTTAGGGGAATATGAAGTGTTTTAAGGTTAGGTTATATTAATCGATATTTCTCAGGAATGGTACAGTATCTTTTCATGAGAGTGGTACCACTGGGCAAGGGGGACCCCTCCTTCTCTCCACACCGCGTGAGTTGACTACCATCGCATGCATTTCACGAAAAATAATGCGTTTTATTGTAAGCAGTATGTTCATTTGACAATAATTCGAGACTTTACAATATCGCTAGAGATATTACAATATAACGTATTTGACAATTTTACGGTGACATATATAAATCAATTGCTGTTCGTTAGTCTCGCTAAAACTCGAGAACGGCTGGACCAATTTGGATCATGTTGGTTTTGAATAATTTGTGGAAGTCTAGGGAAGGTTTAAAAGGTGAGAAAAAGGTAGGTAGGTGGTAGTTAGTAGGTAGGTAGTAGTAGTAGGTAGGTAGTAGTAGGTAGGTAGGTATGTAGTAGTAGGTAGGTAGTAGTAGGTAGATCTGCAGGTAGGAAAAAATGCATTGCAACGCAGGTACAGCTAGTCTTACAGTAAAAACTTGTAATCGCATTGACGGAGAGAACACGTGCCATTCGAGGTTTTTTACACCCTTTCATGATGATGATGAGATTTGAATATTTTCGACAAAGCCCTTTTTTAAGAGTCAAAATCAAAATCAAAGCATTTATTTCAAGTAGGCCAGTTACAGGCACTTTTGAATTGTCGAAACAAAAATGAACATTTAAAGTAGCTACAGTCCCAGTCACAAGACATAAAAACTGTGAAAGTACTGTAGTTGCCCATTCCCTAGCGTAGATCTCTATGGAGAAGAACGGGCAAGAAACTCCATGGACACTCTTTTAAATCAAAATATTGTTACAAAATCTTGGTTACATCATTCATGTTGAGATGGTATATTATGTGAGAACAATGTAGCAAGATGTGCACGTTAAAAGTGTCCATAGCAAAACAAAAATAAAATACAACTCAAAAACAAAATAATTCAAATAAACCATGGCGACTAAGAGATGACCAGTCACAACTGACAGCGCCCGTTCACGAACATGACGCATGGATCAGCACCATTCAGCTCAACCATTTTGAAGGGAACTAAATGGTCCGACACACGCGCCACCATCAGCGAGACATTTGAGAGAGCATGACATACTCTCAACCGCCAGGGCACATTCAAGTCAAGAACTGCCGTAGGTTTCCAGTGAATGATAGCTTACTAGTACATAGTACTCACACAATATAGGCTATGCGATTATATAATACTAACATTGAATCTATACAATGCAAAGATAAGTTTGTACAATCTTCAGCAGCTCCAACAATACCATTTAATGCTATCATTTTTTGCGCCCCTGTCCATGTGGAGCAGGACCAGCATTAAGCCAAGCATTTTTATCAGCGATATAATCGCTCAACTTGTAATATGCTTGTTTACATAGTGTGCGTTTAACGCATGTTTTAAATTTCGTCTCATTCAGTTCAAGAATACTTTGTGGAATTTTATTATAGCATCTCAAACAGTACCCCATAAAAGATGAGTCTACTTTAGCGAGTCTAAAGCCTGGCTGAACTAGTTGGTCCCTATTTCTAGTACTGTAATTGTGTCTGTCACCTCTTTTACCAAAAAGATGCAGATTTTTTCTGACGTACATTATGTTTTCGTAGATGTATTGGCAATGAACCGTCATGATGCCAATATCCTTAAATAGTTCCCTTAGAGAATCGCGCCTACGAAGATTATATATGGCTCTGATGGCTCTTTTCTGCAGAATAAATATAGACTCAACATCAGCAGCCCGTCCCCATAGCAAAATACCGTAAGACATTATACTATGGAAGTAACTAAAATAGACCAGTCTAGCGGTATCTACATCAGTGAATTGACGGATTTTTCTAATGGCATATGCTGCTGAACTTAAGCGCCCCGCAAGCGATGTTAAATGAGAACCCCATTGTAGCCTTGAATCAAGCGTAAGCCCCAGGAAAACAGTTTTATCTACGAATTCGAGTTTCTCTTTATTCAATATTAAGAGTCAACGAGGGATTCAAGTTTGACATTAAGAAAGTTGCAGATAGTTAATATTTTTTTCCTGAATACCGATGGATTGGCATGATCCAATAGTTATTAATGGCATTATTTTTCGGTAATTTGACCCTCCTTTCCGCAAAAACAAGATGTTAGCGTCTAGGGCCTAGATTTGGACCTGGGCTGTTTATTTGTAACGCTGATCACACTACCATCTCCCATGTGTTCTCAAGCGTCTCTATGAATTACGACCCACTCTCTAAATTGCATCATAACATTCTAAAACAATGAACGTCGGCATTGTACGGTGTATGCGCATTCAAGCACGTTCTTCGTTCAGTAATAAGACCAACAAAACCCGTATTCCGAATACAGGTTAGTCAGACGAAAGGTATTTTAGAAGCTGGTTACCTGGAGATTTTTGTTACCTAGGCCATTTTAAGATCGTGTTTCCTTTAAAGAATGCTAGCAAGATATAGTTCGCGCGAGCTCCCAGCTCCAGTATTCACAAACGCTTGGAATGAATTTCGATTCGACAAGTCGTATGTCTATCCTTTTTCGGCATAACGAAAACGAGCGAGATAGACATACGACTTCCCGAATCGAAGTGTTGTGGATAGGAGGTCTGGAATCGGTGGCTTACTTAAATCATCGGTGGTATTATTTCAAGGACGTAATACTCTAATAGAACGATTGCATAATCTATACGAAGAAATAAAATTTTGAAGTGTCTGCTTGTAATTCCAAATTACAACTTTTTACTGAATGCGTATGAAAGTATTTAGGGTATAACGGTACAAATAACAAAATTACTTACACATTTTTTTTATTTTGTTAGTCTGTTTGTTTCGGCTAATCCCCGAAACGGCTGGACCGATTTTGACGTGACTATTACTGGCAAATAGCTGATGTTACAGGGAGAAATTTAAGATTTTATTTTAGAAAAAGGAGGATTAGGGTTCCCTATAAAAATTTAACCATCGAAATTGTTACCATAAATAGGGAAGTAATATTTTAATAGTAATTTTGTTGTAAGACGTAAAGCAGCTTGATTTTTCTATAGACCCATTTTACTTAAGATGTATCGTTTAAGAGGAAAATAGCAGAAACGAATAAAACAATCTACGTTAGTAGATCTCAAAACCACACAGGAGAACATACTTTTTACAAAAATGCTGTTTATTTAAGCCGATTGTATAGCCGGAATTTTAAAAGCAAACAATTACACAGACAGTGTTGCTTCTGAAAATTATTCACAGAAAAATTTGGTTGAAAAACCAGACATGAATCCCGTTAGAATAAACATTTCCTCAAAAAAAAAAGGCCAAGTGCGAGTTGGACTCGCGCACCGAGGGTTCCGTACTTTGTTGTTAAACTACTTACATATTTATTTTAGATTCTAGGTCAACGGGTACCCAATAGGTTCTGATTCCCTCGTCAAATTGCAAAAAAAAAACGACATTAACGGTCATAAACTATCTTGTGATGACGTTAACTTATAGTTCGCGCGCGAGCTACAAGCAATCGGTGGTTTTCTTAAATCATCGGTGGTTCTATTACAAGTATACATGATACCCTTATTGAATGATTTCATAATTAAGTACTCCGCGCGAAGTAAGTAGTTATGAAATCATTGTAAGAGGGAAATAAGTGCTTGAAATAAAACCACCGATGGTTTAAGTAAGCCACCGATTCCTCGGAGCTCGCGCGCGGACTATACCAACAAGTTCGATATTTTCACTGTTCCAAGAGTAGTAGACCAAAGTATTTGACATTAATTTTAGCTTGACAACTCCACGCGTTCCGGAGATAAAGGATATTGACTGAAAGACAGGCAACAAAGTGATCTTAAAAGGGTTCCTTTTTTGGCGACTGAGGTACGGAACCCTAAAAACGGACATCGTCATTCAACAGTCGATTTACCTGCTTTTAAAATTGGAATTCCTCCTACACGAGCTTGTAATGCTGGGGCCACACTATCGCGATAACGCGAAGATTTGCATTGTCGCGACACGTCTGGCCAAAGAATTCGTCCAATCGCGAATCATGCCCTTCGTGCCGCGGTCGGTAAATTGCCGCACATCAAAGGGTTTTGTTGCGACAAAGTACGTGCGTTTGGCTACACTTCGCGCGCTTTAGTTAACTGCGATACCTACTCTGAGCGGTTTGAATGTGTTTGATTGAACTTGTTACTTAATCATGGATTGGAATAACGAGAGGTTATGGAAAGATGCAGTAGATAGTTATTAGCCGCCATGTGATACTCGTACCTACAGCGCAACCGCCTCTTCCATGTTTTCCGCGAAAAGAATTCTCGCGACGACGTTCTGGATTATCGCGACGGTAGTGAAGTTTTTTTGATGTGACCAAGCACTTGTCATGGATCGAACACGAACTTTTGTCGTGGCAACGCGAACACGAATCTTGGCCTTCAAGTCTGGCCGTAGCATAACTACAATAATTTACACAAGTAATTGGTAATAGTGTGTGCCCACGCGTTGAAAGTAAATTAAGTCTAAATCAAATAGTCGTTTAGTGGTCAATAACTAATCGTCGCTTAAATAATAATAGCCCACTAGGTCCATGTTTATACCAAAAAGATGACGGTCTGATTATCTAAAACAGCTGTTTAAAACACATTTTTGTAGGGGAACATGTCCCTTAAACAGCTGTTTTTAGATAATCAGACCGTTGTCTTTCCGGTGAACATGGACATGACCATGGACCATGGATTAGTGAGACAGATATTTGGAATTTAAAATATAACAAACGTAGTTAATAGCCTATACCTAATACCAGAAGAACAAGTGTGAACAAATAATCTAAAGTTCGGTTATTTCTCGATTGCGCAGAGAGATAGATAGAAGGCATTGGTTGCCAAAGAGAAAGCAAAACGGAAGAAATAATTATTCCAAAGGTTAACGAACTACTAACAAAGCTTTGGTGTTGTCTCGACTTAAACTCGGTCAAGATCTAGAACAGCGCTTGTCAGAGCTGAGTCGTGACGCGGGTACAAACAAATACGTATAGCTGGCAAACACAATGTGCGTCAGTGGTTCTCAACCTTTCTAGGACCAGGGACCACTTTGGTGTCTTCATTGTTAGCAAGGACTATAAGGTTCTAGATAAACATGGGCACCGACAAAATTTTATCCAGGGGGTAAATGTTAAACTGACATAATACAAAAATTGGAAAATGCGATGAATTAAGATGAATTGAAGGATACAACAGCGATCCTAGTGAGTTCGAAAATGTTAACAATAATTCATACAGAAATGGGGATAAGTTAGTAGAATTTGGCAAAAACAAGTACCACTCTTTTGAATCTTGCAAGAGCGAGCGGAGCAAGCTCAAAAATTTTAACAGCACGATTCTGGTTGGTTTTCAATTAGGTTAGTGAGCTTGCTTCTACTGTGCAAGTTAGAAAGTACGAAAAACATTTTAACCTTTCGCGGACCATATTTTAAGCTCCTCCGGCCCACCGGTGGTCCGCGGACCATAAATTGGGAACCACTCGCGTACAGACAGAGCGCACCACTTAAGCAAAGTTTTTGCACGCAAATGTGACAGCGACCAAAAACAAATAAAAAATTGCACACATGTGTTTGGATCGGTTCAGCAACATGGCATTGAACACTTAAGGCGCTGCTACCCCAAGCGAAATTAGCAACTCTATTTGTGGTGATTCAAACTTCGTCTGAATCACTGTTAGAATACAGTTCTGATCAGCTTGCACTACGAAGTGGTTTTTACGTCAGTCACTGCGGGTCGAATAGTGTGAAATTAGTGGTTTTTATTCTTTATAAAATCAAATTTCCGTCTTTAAGAAAAAAAAAAACTAGCATTATGTTCATTATTAAGTTGCCTATCCATTAGTATAAGAAGGAAATCAAAATAATGTTAACTTTACGAGAAGAAGCATGTTATAAATATTTTTTTCTCATTTTTGTCGTTTCATTGTGAGGGGATGGATTTATTAAATATTATGAGACTTAAAAAAAAAAACTACCATTTTGCAGTCAAGAATATGTAGAAATTGAATGTATTTGTTATTACTTGGTATTTCTTTTGGTTATAGAGTTAGTTGGCTCCAAAAAAAGCACAAAAAACGGCTTTTGCTCGGGGATGCGCCTTAAGTCTATATCTGTATCTGCATACTACACTATACTACTCATGCCGTAGCAAAAAATAAATTAGCCGGCTGATTATCAAGCGTAACGTTTCGTCTCACTGGGCATACAGAACAACCAAAGGAGTGTCAGACGTACGACGTCCTACAGAACATACCTACTTTAGACATTATAATGCGTCTCTGCAATTTTGATATTATTCTACATCTTCTTTCTTTATCGTGTCTGAGCTTTTATGCCACCCATGGGGCATCTGACTAGACTTTACATGCCGTCGAGGAATATCTCTCAGGCTTACTGGTTTCCTCACGATGTTTTCCTTCTCCGAAGTAAGTGATAATTATGGAATATGCACATGAATTCGTAAAAATTTCCACTCTATCTGAAGGAGGAGGAGGCCTGCTTACTAGCAGAGGAAATATATTTTAGACCTAGAGGGCCTTTTGTAATAGCGGATAGAAATTGTCGTTCCTGTTCATTGGTTGTAATTTTGTTTTCTTGTCTATTGGTTGACGTCCATTGGTTGTTGCAAAATGTCCCTCATTTGCGCAGGCCTTTAAGCCGATTATGCTAATGCTTCTGTTTGTACCGAGCAGTTCACACTGCCGAAGACCGCATGGAGAGAGACGCGTGGTATGCGGTCGTGATCCTCAAAATGTAGGGAACGACGGAGAGGAGGTGCTTGTTTTTTATAACGGGCTGGTGTCCGCAACACAGCATCGAAATGTTACAAAGTTAAGTATTTGTTGCAGTTGGTAAATCAGCTTCGGGCACTAGATGTACGGCATTGCACTGAGCCGGGCCTATTTGGCGCAGCCGTGATCCACACAGTGTTTTCTTTTTCGTTAAGTTGAAAGCGTCAGGGTGGCCAATGACATACGTCTTACCGTCTTACAGTCGCGAACCATATTATCATTAACTTAAAACCAAGCACTGGCCTGCAAGTTGCAAAAAACGTAAGAAAATTTTAATTTCAAGGGCTGCCCTGGAGCATCAGCCTTAAGATTCAAATTTTTGTTTGTCTTTTATTATTTTTGTTTTGTATCGTTGCAAAAGTACCAAATAATTCTTAAAGTGTATGAGGCATTACCTGATAGAAGTACGGGCTGGGTTCGGTCTCCCCTGCTCCGTTGAAGTCATCCACGTTGATGAGCTGAAAGTCGTACCGCAAGCCTGCGTTGGCGGCGCGGTACTCCGGCAGACGGGTCACGTGGCCCAGGTCACCCAGAGCCAGGTATCGCCAGCGATACAGGTTGCAGATACTGTGGACGTATACAGACTCATTACCTTCCTCGTTCCTTTCACTAACAAATATAGAATAGAATGGAATACTCTTTATTATGTACACCATGAAAAATTATGTATATTCAAAAATTTTAAAATTTTACAAGGGGTGACACAATGGGCGGTCTTATCGCTAAAAGCGATCTTTTAAAGACAACCTTTGGATGGATTAAATATCAACTTCTTACTAGTGTAAATTAATTGATTTCAGAATAATGACTACTATTGGAAGAGTTAATGATATTTGAAGGCTGTGCAAATTACAGGGGAGAACGGAAGAAAAAACAACGTGTTGCGCCGACCCTAAATTACATGGGGCAAGGGCAGGGAAATGAAGTTTGTCGCAGCGGAGAGTGGAACCGGCGAGAGATGTCGTGCGGTGTCCCACAGGGATCGGTTCTGGGGCCGCCCCTGTGGAACATCGACATCACGACTGGGTGCTGCGCGCCGACCTCCCTAGCGGTGTCAGCGTAGTTTGCTACGCTAACGACACACTGGTGCTGGCACAGGGGAAGTCGCACAAGGCGGCGGCCGAAAACATGACACGCGGGGTTGCCATAGTCGCCGAGAGGATCCGGCAACTGAGTCTCGAGGTGGCATTGCACAAGTCCGAGACCATTTGCTTTCATGGGTTTCGGAATACGCCACCGTCGGGATCCTCACTGACGGTAGGAGGGGTATCCATCGGCGTCGAGTCGACGTTGAAGTACCTAGGACTCGTCCTCGACAGCCGGTGGAACTTCGTGGAGCATTTTCGACGTTTGGCCCCCAAACTGGAACGGACCGTGGCTGCCTTCAGGCGGCTCCTGTCCAACCTGGGGGTCCGAACGCCTCCTGCCGTAGGCTCTACGCGGGTGTGGACGGTGAGGTATGGGCTAGCTCGCCGTCCGTCCGTCTTATGACGACAGGCCGTGTCGACGACGCGCGGCGCGTTCGTGTTCCACGCGCGCCTCAAAGAGATTTCAGCAGAAAGGAAGGGGTCCCCCTTCCCCTCCCTGCAAGGGCCGAAGCTTGCCGGGGCTGCGGGACTGTTCGAAAGAGATACCGTGGCTCCGGAACAAGGGCGAGGAAGGAACATGGGTGGGTTTTTGTCAGTAAAAGTCTGACATTCCCTCCCGCTCAGAGCGGGAGGAGTCATTTGATGATTTCTCATCAAAAAAAAAAGGGACATGATGTCTGAAAAGTAAATTAATAACGTAGGATCATGGTGGTAAGAAAGATAACTAAAAGAATAAAATACAAATATACAGGACAATAAAACGGACAATACTCAGAAACAGCCCGAAATCTAGATTTGTATCCGGTGTAAGGCGGCTTTGGGTTCCTCTATTTTTATATCTGCCTTCGTAGAATACAGGGGGTCTTAAATGGCTACTTAAGCAGACACGTTACAATTTTAAAATGGTCACAGACACAGTTATGGTTATGAATTGTCTTTTAAGACCTTTTTTATTTACCAATTGTAACGTAATTCATATTATTATCCTATTATGATTCCGCTAAAGCAGCAACGAACAATAGGGCAACGCCCAATTCCAACAACGAACATTTATGTTCTGAGACTGGTTTACCAATTCAATTGTCATCCAAGGTTTTCCGAACGGGCAATCTTTCATGTCGATCAGCTGATGGCTTCCGTTGGCTTTGATATGGTTATGGAATATTAATGTTAAAAATACCCATGACGGTCGGCTTGTGAAGAAAATTAACTGACAACCCTTAGCGACAAGAATCTCTGAGTCATATATTAAAAATAAAAATCAATTGCCACATGTATGACGGAGCATCACTTGAGAACGACACGACCGAATTAGCTGATTTTTTTGTTGTGTTCGTTATTGTCAAGACTTGGATGGTAGAATATTTATTTTTAAACAACGGGACACTATTACTAAGTCTCCACTGTCCGTCCGTCTGACTGTATCTCATGATCCGTAACAGTTGAAATTGTCACGGAAGCTGTATTTATTTCTGTTGCCACTTTTACAAACAATAAAAATAAAATTAAAGGCGGGGGGGGGGGGGGGGCTGATGACATGCGCGAGTATGACTTGCATTTGGCCGGTTTAAACATTTTTTTTTGCTTGTTCCTAAACCTGACCTCTCGTTTCCTTCATTACAAAATAAAACGCGCGCGAAGACGAAGCGGGTTGCTAGTTAGGTATGTAATAAAAACAATATACAATTAACAGACAAACAATAAAATGACAGATATGATTGCGAAGGTCACATTTGTTCGATTTACGCGACTGGTGTTAAGGTAAGTCTTTAATGTAGAAACTACTAAATAACTAGAATAAACCCTCTAACTTTGAGTCTCTCGGCGGAAATGCGTGTCTGAAAATAAAGCGTCGGAAACTACTGATTTTATAAATGGAATGGTGTGTGGTGTGAGATAGTGTGTGGTTTTTTCGTCGAATCCGACTGGGCTGGGCAGCGTTCGGGAAGCTGCGCGGTATCTTCTCGTCCAACTTACCGCAGTCTCCCAAGACGAAAGTCTATGACCAGTGTGTGTTGCCAGTGATTACATACGCGACCGAAACGTGGTCGCTCACAATGGGCCTTATCAAAAGGTTTAAAGTCACTCAAAGGGCAATGGAGAGGGCTATGCTCGAAGTTTCCTTGCGTGATCCAATCAGAAATGAAGACATCCGCAATAGAACCAAGGTCACCGACGTAGCCCGAAGAATTGCCAAACTTAAGTGGCAGTGGGCAGGTCACATTGCTCGCAGAACAGATGGCCGATGGGGCCGAAAAGTTCTAGAGTGGCGACCGCGAACCGGAGGCGATGCGTTGTAAGACCTCCCACTAGGTGGACCGATGACCTGGTGAAGGTTGCGGGAATCCGTTGGATGCGAGTCGCACGGGACCGGTCAATGTGGGGACACTTGGGGGAGGCCTATGTCCAGTAGTGGACGTCTTTCGGCTGAAATGATGATGATGATGATGTGTCGTGTGAGTATGTGATGTAGCAATCATCATTTTCCTGACCTTGTTCCATGTTATTGTTGTTGTTTGCTGATGATACTTCTTTAATATTTAGGATAAACAGACGTGCCACAAATCTTGACGACGTAAATAGCGCCCTACTGCAGGTTCATAATTGGTTTACCGCTAATAATTTAGTACTAAATGGGAAAAAAACTAAGTGCATAAGATTTGCTTTACCAAATGTCAAAAGTAGTGATTGTGACATAGTATTGAATCAAGAGAAACTTGAATTTGTCAATAAAACGGTTTTCTTGGGAATTACGCTTGACCACAGGCTACAATGGGGTCCTCATTTAACATCTCTTGCAGGCCGGCTGAGCTCAGCAGCGTATGCTGTTAGAAAAATCCGTCAATTTACTGATGTTGTCTATTTTAGTTATTTTCATAGTATTATGTCATACGGTATTTTACTATGGGGACGTGCTGCAGACATCGAGTCTATTTTTATTCTGCAGAAAAGAGCCATCAGAGCCATATATGAATTACGTAGACGCGATTCTCTAAGGGAACTGTTTAAGGAAATTAATATCATGACAGTACCTTGTCAATACATCTATGAAAACATCATGTACGTTAGGAAAAATCTGCATTTATTCAGTAAAAGAGGTGACAGACACCACTATAATACTAGAAATAGGGACCAACTAGTTCAGCCAGGTTTCAGGCTTGCTAAAGTAGATTCATCTTTCATGGGGTACTGTTTAAAATGTTACAATAAAATACCTCCCCACATTCTACAACTGAATGAGACGAAATTTAAATCTTGTGTAAAACGCACACTATGTAGGCAAGCTTACTATAAGCTGGGGGATTACATTGAGGATAAAAATGCTTGGCTAAATGCTGGTCCTGCTCCGCAACCATAGATGCAAACTTATTGGACAATTATTGTGGTAGCTGCAGAAGATTGTAAAAATATTCTTGCATTGTATAGATTCCATCTCTTAGTATTGTATAATTGCATAACACATGTGTGAGTACCATGTACCGTAAAGCTACCATTTGCATTTAGTTATGTTTCATTGACTTGAATATGCCTTGGTGGCTGAGAGAATGTCATGCTCGCTTAAATGTCTTGCTGATGGTGGCGGGTGGGTCGGGTCATTTAGTTCCCTTCAATATGGTTGAATTGAATGGCGCTGATTCATGCGTCATGTTCGTGAACGGGCGCTGTCAGTCGGGACTGGTCATCTCTTAGCTGCCGTGGATCATTTGAATTGGGTGCTTTATTTTTAATTGTTGATTTATTTATTTTTACTCTGGACGCTCTTATTGTGCACGTCTTTCTACATCGTTCTCACATATATGTATAATCTCAACATGAAAGATGTAACCAAGATTTTGTAACAACATTTTTGATTGAAAAGAGTGTCCATGGAGTTTCTTGCCCGTTCTTCTCCATAGAGATCTACGTTAGGGAATGGGCAACTACAGTACTTTCTCAAGTTATTATGCCTTGTGTCTGTGACTGCAGCTTCGCTTTATTTTTCGTTTTATCGACATTCAAAAGTGCCGTAATGGTCTAGTTGAAATAAATGATTTGAGTTTGAGTTTGAGTTTGAGTTACTTGAGTTTTCTTCATCCATTCTCCTCAGTCATGCTATCATTTACTCCTTTATCTTTCATATCATTCCCCACACAATCCATCCATCGTTTATTTGGTCTTCCTCTCTTTCTTTCTCTGCGATGTAGCAAAATTCGTCGAAAAAAAGGAAACAAAACTTCTATGAAATGATACCGCATGAAAATAACGCTAGAAAAAAAAATCTGAAAATGGACCTGAAAGATATCGTGTTTCTGCAGAAAACAAACAGTGATGCTTCATATTTTTTCCTTATCTAAAGATAATACTTATCTAGAAAGTAAAGAGGCTGTACAAACATATTTTTTCACGTATCAGTCTACATGAACACGGCTTTATGCTGTAAATGTCATCATAGAGGACTATGACATCAACGCGCGTTTATCAATGTTAAATCTATTATTTAACGTTGATAAATGCGCGAAGTTCCCATAGAATAATAATGTTTTGATTCGATACTTGCTCTGAACTATTTGGTCTCCATAAGTTGGCTTTTATTCTGGAGTAAAAGCACGGGCTAGGAACTTTATAAGCCATCCGTTTATTTTTTAATCTTTCTAAAACGGTATGGTGCGGTAACGATGAAGGAAAACATCGTGAGGAAACCAGCACGCCTGGGAGATATTTCTCGACGGCATGTAAAGCCAAGTCAGAACTCCATGAGCGGCAGGAAAACTCTGACACCAGGTTAGGTACTAACCACATGATAAACAATTCATCGAAGATATAACGGTCTGATTATCTAAAAACATCTGTCACTAAGACCCCAGTGCCGACCCCAAATAGATCGGGATAAGGGCAGGAGAATGAATGAGCTGTCACTAAGACATGTTCCCATTCAAAAATGTGTTTTAAACAGCTGGTTTTAGATAACCAGACCGCCATCTTTTTGGTGAACATGGACCTAAAACAGTTGAGAACCAATTTCATTAATACTTCCATTCATACAGTGCTCTCGTCTCGCACAGCAATCAGCCTGTGCTTTCTGCCGCGACAATAATTATCTGGGTCAAAGAAGCGGACCAGCACAGCATGCAAACCAGGCGCATCAACCCTACCCTGCGAAAGTCGAAACAGAATCAGGCGACCGCGACAGATGGTCCACGTGCGGAATTGAAAATATAACTGCCAGTACTGCGTAGCGCAAGCGGTCGATCGAATATATGTTACACTGCATATACATAAATATTATTCCCTGGAACTACCCACGTAGGTAAGTATATAAATAGTCGATAAACTGACCGTTGAAAAACAAAACTGCTGTTCTTAGGTTCACCGTATGCGATGTAATTATTCGTAACGAACTCGTGAATTGAAATTCTACATTGATTAAAATGTATTACATATTGTATATGTTTTGTATATTGTTCTAAATGCAAATTTCGTGGAAATTAAGATTGATAGACAATCAATCGTCTGCGATATACATTTGAGCTCTTTGGGGCTGTTCTACAAAAATCAATCATAACGCCATCAACAAGTAGCCCGGAGTTTGGGTACAACTCCAAACTCCGGGCTACTTTTGAGAAATTGTTACTTGAAAACTTTGTCTGACCGGAATCGAAACCAAAACTTCACGCACGTTCGCGCCTGTGATCACTAGACCGACGAGGCAGTTAAGATTAAGGGTCAATTCACACCGAGACGAGACGCGACGCGACGCTGCGCGCTCATTTTAATAGAGCGACTCAAAACATGACTTTGTTTACTACACGAAAACATACACATTTCGTTGCGATGCGTCTCTCAAATCACTTCTAGTACCGTCGCGCCGCGTCGCGTCTCGTTGTGAACTGACGTCGTTCTCTTAAGAATCTTAATAAAATTTTGCTGACCTGGGTCTGGCTCGTCCTTGAGCATCCAGTTCAACGTATGGAACTCCTAGCCGGACCATCCTGGTGAACAGACTCTGTTCCATGTTGCAGTACTTCTGGAAGGCCATGTTCTTGACGACGGGCGGTAACTGGTGGTGGTCACCGATCATGATCCATCGCTTCAGGCGTGAGCGGCCATCTTGTGGATTTTGCAGGAGTAGTGGAATGAAGGTCTCAATCTCCAGGATTTGAGCTGACTCCTCCATCAGTATGTTGTCATATTTGAAGCCTAAAATGAAGTTTGACGTTATAAGTACCTCGTTGTTTGACGGTCATAAGTTTTTGACACCAGTAAGGGTGGCGTAATGTCGCAATATTGAAATAATCTAGTCGAATAAGTCCGAAATAAAATGTTGCACCATTTCTTTCCAAATATTTTTCGACGCACCTACAATTCGGTCGATTTTAATGAGCACACAACTATTTTTAGTATATTTTCTGGTAAGAAACTATAACCTAGAAATAATCACATTTCTTTAATCTAATAGCTGAAACAGGAAATTACCGCAAAACAACTGCGGTGTTGACCGCAGTTGTTTTGCGGTAATTTCCTGTGTTTTCACGACCTTCACCTACGGTATCACGTTTCGGAGGTCAGATTAGGCCAACCGCATTATTATTTTTTTAACCTCATATTTTTATATTTAACTACCTTTTTGGGCTCTAGACTCGCCTTCGCTTGACACTTGAAGGCAACAACTATGAGATTACATCATAGTGAATCTTTGACACTCCTTGTATATTTACATGTATTTTATGCATACATGATACGTGACTCGCGGCAGGTATATAAACAAAGAGAAAACTTCAATTCCGGCTCAAAATATGAAAAAAAATTAAGGAAGTTCAGACGACTATTACTCATTTTCTTCAAATTTCGTGTGTACTTACGAAGTAACACATTTAATGAGTACTAAGTATAATAATCAAGATGTCAATGATTCATCATTTCATAACATAAAATCATCTATTGAGTGCTCTAATGAGTGTTCCAAAGATTGGTTATACCTGTTACTCAGCAAAACGTTACATGATTTCTCCAGGCAGTTCTCTGAATCGTGAATAAACTGATTTGAATTGATTGTGTGTTGCATTGTCGTGTCAGTACCTATATCATTCTCGTATCGTCTATTAAGATATATCAAGGTTCCAAGAATTTGAACAGTATGTCATAATAATAATCACACTCGACATGTGGGATGTGGACTGAGCTTCATTGTGCCGATAGTCGTATCAGTCCATGGCTAATTGCCAAGAGCCTCGACCAATACCTGAGGAGGCTCTCGTTAGGCAGCTGGATTAAGGGCTTGTTTCAGAAAGCGGTACTCCTGGATACGACTCGTATTGTTAGGAACCCTGGCCGCCGGATGCTTGGACCCTGTTCCTGATACCGGTGCGCCACAATGTTTTGTTATTTTAGAAATATTTAAAAATGAAATTGTTTAGTGAAAAAATAAATAAAGGAAACAATAATCACACTCTACCACAGAAAATACTCAAGTACAATACAACCGCTTAAAATGTGGAGCCCCTAGAAAACAACGCAAGGTGCGTTCTGTGGAGTATCAAAGGCCTCAAGATCAAACGTTATTGACAGCGAATTACGGATGTATAAATCGGTGGCGTGGTTTGCAAGACATATTGTCAAGTTGTTAGATCAAATAGCTGGTCAGCTGGTGAAACTTTTGTAATAAAATCTCTCCAAGGAATGTACATCTTTTGGCACCGCATAATTTCTTTTTTTTCCTCGGCCTCGTGCTGAATAGTTTTTGAAGTGAAAACTTCTTTAGGCGCGTTGAGCACTTTTTGGGTGAACAAAAATCATGGAACTCGAGTGACAGTCACCTAATGCTTCGTAGCACTCGTAGCCCATCCGCTACGGCGTAGCACCACTAAGGCATGCGCGGGGCACACCCCGTAACAGATATACATATGTAGATTACTTAGTTTTCAATTTTGTCGGCTGTCCCCAACTCTCCAAAGATTGCCCTGCATGTTTTTTTAATTAATGGCATCTCACAGGTCAACCTATGAAGCTGCCTGCTGCTTAACCGGACTATCCTGTGGGTTCTTTGAGTGTAAAGCCTCCAGCCAGGGGCATAAAACTTATAAACTAAGCGCTAAGGGCACAACCTGTCGGGGACAAGCCTCGGCCGGATAGAAATAGTTCTTACCCATTTGTACAAGTTCAGATCTCTTGAGCGCAGCGTGGGTACAGGTCATGGCAATGATCTTCGCCTCCTTCACCAACAAGTATTTAGATCTATCTAACCCTGACCGCAGAAGTTCGAAAGCGCGGAATTCTTCGAGCTCCTCGAATATGTGGTCGATGTACCTGTGGACAAAGCGTGTCATCAAAATAATTTCCATTCATCAAAGTTTGAACGTAAACAATTGTGTACAGTAGTAAAATATATAAAGCCACTACGACTACTACATAGGTTCTTGATGTGGTTTAATTCTTGGCTGATGACGGAATACATTATTATCTTATTCATATTAAAACATCATTTTATTATGAACTAGCTGAAGCCCGCGCTACCTTCGTTCGCATGATAACTTCTAACTATTTGAATCGGATTTTTTTTGTACGGAACCCTAAATTATTTCTTTTGAAATAAAAGTGGCCTAAATTACTCCTTATCATCTTACATCAGCTATCTGCCAGTAAAAGTCCCATCCTAATCGGTCCAGCCGTTTCGGAGGTTAGCCGGAACAAACAGACAGACAAAAATAAAAAAAATGTGTTCATGTTGTAAGTACCGTATATACTTTCATATGCATTCAGTAAAAAGCTGTTATTTTGAAATTAAAAACAAACACTTTAATTTTATATATTTGTATAGATCATCATCTTATATTATTTACTAGTTTTACGTAAAACGAGTAAAAGATATAGTAACGATGTCGACGACTTGTGACGATGACGTCGCATCTTGACCTTGACTTTCGCACACATACACGTACATTTTGACCTAAACAAGGCCATTAATGTCCGTTACCTACGTGGACGCCTGTGGTTAGTGGGCGTGTGAAGGTGAACTGGGTGATCGAAATAAAACGTCGCTAAAATTATACTTAGCGATAACATATTTTATTAGAATTTCGGTAAAGACTTTTTATAACAATAAAACCAATGCTATGCCGTATATCAATCAAATCGGTATGTCCTAGAACCAAAATATTCGAAGACTTAAATTGTGACATCTACCAATCCGGACCCATTCCCTCTCATAGAGAGGAGCTCTGTGTCCTAGTAGTGGGAACGTTGTAGGATGATGATGATGATGATATCAATAAAAAAACAAGAGTCGACTAATAAATATGTCACCCGTGCTCATTAATTTTAATCATAGGCATGAACATAAATTATGTTAGTTCAGATTTATTTGAACATATGTATTTATGTAAGTATGAAAGAGGATCCCTACAACATCTGCCGCTAATTAAATAAAACATACCATATGGTGGGCCACGTGTTTAAGAGTTGGAATTACCAATTTTCTTCGTTGGCTTGCCAGCAACAAAATAATGTAGGATCACGAGGTATGTGAAATAGTTTAATGGGAATCCCCCGAAATCGGAGCCAAATTATTTAGAGCATCGCAAGGTCGTGGAAAACCAATAGCAGAGTATCAGATAGAAAAGCGGAAAATAGCTGCGACGAAACTTGGATTTAGGATAAACCTTACCTGTAGCATTAGAAAGTAAAAAAAAAAATTACCTGTAGCAACTCTGCGCAACCTCCATATCCTCTTCATAAGATTTCCCAGGGAACAGTGGCTTCGGCGCATCGTCGAAGAACTCGTGGAAGGGGAACTCTTTGCTAATAATTTCCATAGACTTCGTCTGCAAACGTAATTTTAATAGTAGATTGTATCATAAGGGAGCAAAATAATATTTTTACGGCGAGGGCGCTTTTTTGAATCCAGAGCGAAGTGAGGGATTCTAGAGTAGAATCCCGAGCGTAGCGAGGGATTCTTTAGTAGAATCCTGAACGTAGCGAGGGATTCAAAGTACGTCGCCCGAGCCAAAAATATATTTTGCGCCCGAGTGATACACTCTACTTTTCATCACCCACTATGAGAAAATAAAAGGCGCCTCATATTTTATTGTAATATTGATATTTAATGAAACAGAGTAACAACTAAATTGAAATTAAGTAGTATCTAATAATAATACAACTAAAAACTTATATTTACATTTGAGACATTTTCACAATTTTGAAAATTAATTGTTACAGTTTTATTAGGAATAGAGATTGTTGTAGATTTAATTTTATTCTGCGTGTTTGAAATAATGTCAGAATGTGGCTCATTTTGAGGAAAATGTGACGGTGAATCTCTTTGTTTGGATGTAGATGGGCGCGGCGACAGTGGCATGGATGGATTAACTGAAGGTTGCAATTTAATGTTTTCCACGATGCGTTCACATGTTTTCGCCTTGTTCTCAATGGAATCTTCTATATATCCCTCTGCTACAGCACTCGACTTCCATCCTCCATGTCGCTTGAGAACAGTTAAGTCCGCTCCAGAATCTGCCAACAGGGTAGCAGAAGTGCGACGAAAACAATGTCCTGTATATAGCTTGATATCTGGTAACTTCAAATAAGTAGCGATTTCTTGTGGCATGTAAGAAATTTTATTTTTTCCCATAACTTGTTTGAAGCACTTGCCATTTTGATAACGGATGAAAAACCGATTGGTCTTTATATCAGCAGGACGCAGGTCCAGGTATTTCTGTACAATAGTTTTGTATTCTCCTCGGATTACGAAGGATCGGTCAATTTTTGTTTTTGTGTCTGTCAGCTTTACTAACAGTAAATTATCCGAGTGATTTTCGACATCATCAACAGTTATTTTTAAAAGTTCATTGCCACGACAAGCTCCATGTACTCCGAAAATTAAAGCCACCTGTAACAAAACCGAATGTGAATAAGACAAGTACCTATCTATCGAAGTACAGGTTACAATAAAATGCGCATTTTAAAACACTGGTTATACTTTACTAATCCACCATATATACATACATAGTTACTTACTTTTACGGCAAGAAAGATGTTGTCGGGTGCCTCATTAAGGAAAGTCTCCACGTTTTTGACTGAGAACACTTTGGATTTTTTAGGTTTAAATCCATCAGACATCCTCTTCAGATACGCTATTAATTTCGAATATGTGTCCAGTTTTACGTCGTTATTAGAACTGACTGTTGATTTTAGCATTGAGTAGGTACTCCAAAGTGTGGAAGGTTGTTTAGTTTTGGCTAAGTACTGGAAGTAGGCCAAAAACACAGATTCTGAAAAATTCTTGGCGCCTCTTGAATTTCTCCATTCAATAAAATTACCATAAGCTTTCATATATTTCTCCCGGGATTTTGCAGGTAGTAGATTATCCATCACATTTCTTGCGTCAGTTCTAATACTATCAGGAGTTAATTCTATACTTTCACTGTCACTTGAAGAACTCATTTTTCAAAACAAAATCATGAATTTCTATCAATCCGTGAAAATTGACGAAAACGCGGGCTATACTTAGTTCGCACGTTTTTAATTTTATTTCTTTTTTTTTTTTGTATTCAGCCGGCGCGCGGCGCTACTATGGGCCGTCGCACCAGCCAGTCTTTATTCAAACAATATTTGCGTTCGATTTCTTGGGCGCTGAACACAAGATGTTCCAAATTCAAAAAGTGCGCGGCAAAGATAATTGCGGCGCACTTATAAAGAGGATTAAAAACTCATTACTGCCCGCTAAAAGTTTCTTATAGAAAACACCACCTTTGGGTGCACTTAAAGGCGAACCAAGTCGTCTTTTTCGAATAGATGGGATGAAAAATAATAATCGTACCACAAAAGACAGAAATACTCAGTATTAAAGACCCGCAAACCCGTGTTTGAACTTTTAAAGGTCATCAAGAAAAAAGTCGTTTTCTATTTTTATGTTAATTTGCATAACTTCTAAACCAAAAATAGAAACATCGTACGATATTGAATCAAAACCGGTGGAACGGCTTAATGGACCCGAATGTCAGTTTTTAAAGAAAGTGCAAGTCGAGTAAGTTTAATATATATCTAATATTTAAGGAGACTGATTTACTAGAGAAGGCAAAACACAGAGTCAGAAAGGAAGGTACAGTAAGAATTTAGTGATCGCGAAAATGCGCGGCCGATGCGATATTTCATTAAACTTTTCGTAAGACGCATGTATCGGTCGCAATAATGAATAAGGTGTATTAAACGCAATAAAAATTAAATACAAAATTTGAATATTTTCTGTCTGCCTTCCACCATTCTATTTAATTTTATAAACAGCAGCTACTAGCAAAAAACCTGTATTAATGAATAGCTCTTCTAGAGCGTCACGTTTCTGAGATATAAGCTATCAAAGTACAAATCTTAGCTATCAGTACAAATATTTCAAATAAACATTCTAACTTTTAAAATAATGAAGGAGTATTCCTTCTTCTTGAAAATACGGCATCCTGGCATGGTCTTTATTCTATTCTACTATGGGGTTTAGGTTTCCGCACTTAGTCCCTAGAGGAAGGGAAAGATCTAGAAGGGATCATTGCGCGTGAGCCATGGTGGCCGGTTACTCCAACCAGCCCCCCTCCCTCCAGAAGCAGATTCTGTCCCAGGGTCTCCTCGCCAATCTTGGTAAGCGCTGCGGCATGGTCTCTCTTCTAGAGAGGCGGCCATTCCCAGCAGTTAAGGCTGATGCTCCAGAGTAGCCCGCGAAATTCAAATTTCTGGTGATTTTGATGATTATACGTCTTACAGTCGCGAACGCTATTTTCATCAACATACAACCAAGCACTGGCCTGCAAATTGCAGAAAACGCAAAAAAAATGAATTTCGCGGACGCTTTCACCTTAAAAAATGCATGTTACCTGATCTTGCGCGCACTTCGCGAGGAAGGTCTCCCACCGCGGTCTCACGTGGTAGACGTGGAAGTGGTGCGCCAGCTCGCATGTAGCCCCGGCATCCTCTCCGGCCTCAAGGGTACTCTGCAGCCGCCCTACACGTTCGAGCAGTTCTAAACGCTTTGCTAGCACGTAGTTCACGCGGCCATATCTGTTCGATGGAAAGATAAACAAATAACGTGAAGATAGTGTCCTTTGGTGAAAACAGCATGAAAATTGGTGCAGTCGTTTTTGAGTTTATCACGAACAGACAGACCGACAGACGCGGTGGAGGACTTTGTTTTATAATATGTAGTGATGATATGTAGCTTCTGCTAAATAAAAAAATATGTAAGTAAGCCCATCAATGTTTACCGATTAGATGTTGGGTTAGGTAGGTACCTAACCCATCCCCGGCAGGTGCGTTGGTGGAAAACATGGGTCGTATTTTCGAAGCTCTATTGTCTCATGTTTGTACGATTACGACCGCTTTTCTGCATTAACGCACCTTCAGTAAAATATGCAGTGTACCCATATTACAACAAACGTACGTCACATGTGAACAAGGCCTTATTGGCATTATTTTACCAAAAAAATATAAAAATACTGTTTCGGAGAAAACCATAATGAGTTTTTAAGTACTTCAGCGCTTGTCGCCCTTGTTCTAGAAACGTGGTTGACATATGGCGTAGCCACCGCTGTTTTCGCCAAAAAATGCAGTCAACCCAGCCAACGTATGAGTTATTATTTTTTATCGCAACAGGATAAGTTCTACCCATACGTAAGTAACCGGTCTTGTATTTACTAGTCCGAAGATTCTTTCGTAGCCACAGCGCATCGCTTTGATGTGCTTTTAAAAGGGATGCATAAATAAATAGCATTTAATTTATAATCTTAACTACTACTTCAGATCTATTTCCAGTTCAATTAGTAAGATCAAGCAACTGATTTTATCAAGATTTAATATTAAACTTTGTATCTATAGCACTTCGCCCGTGACTTCGTCCACGTAATTTTTTTTTTTTTTTTTTAAACCCTATCGTGTGTCCCACTGCTGGGCAAAGGCCTCCTCTTTTTCCTTCCAAACCTCTCTATCTTGTGCGATATCTGGCCATGTTCGCCCCGCAAACAAGATCAGATTAATATAATTAGTAGTAAATTAATATTATTAAGAAATTAATTAACTAATAAGCATAAGTTACTCGGCAAAGATGTAAGTTTGTATTGGTGAAAGAATTCAAATCAATTCGGTTGAGTAGTTTTTGAGTTAAATCGTTACAAACAAACAAAAAATCTAATATTTCATTTTCTAATATTAGTTTAGATGTCTTTCACAACATAATTTTATTTATTGGATTTTTGCGAATTGTTTGATTTGTAGTAGGTATTCAATGTTGAGAAATAGTACTTACCATAATTAATTTTAAATTATACTTACTATTATTGGTTTTAAGCTTAAACACAACTCATATTTACGTCCGTAGAGTATCTGTTATATGTATTTCTATTAAATACTTTACGGCGGCTTGCCCCCCTTTTTAGTAATAATACATATATTTGGTAAAATATGCGTGACTGTCATTAATTTAATTTACTTAATTCTTAGGTACTTCCTTTCTAAACAGCAGAACCAAAAATCGAAGACAAAACCAACACCCCCAACACCCGTAGTGAAATTACATTAAGTACTAAATTACTTTAAAGAAAAATTAAAATTGTTAAATAATTTTATTTCCACAGCAATCTAATCCTCGGCGTAGACGTTAGGTATCGAAATTTATTTTCAGCGCTTATCAAATCGATATTCGCATGTCAATTTACCATATTGAACTTCAATGTTACATCTTCATCATTGACTGATGTATAAGTGCTTACAATACTTGACAATATCTATAGTTGCAGCTGCCAGTTATGGTATGGCATGTATGCAACAGAGTTCAGTCTCAAGTATTTAAGTTTTTTTTCTTGTGATCCAGAGACTCGAGAATTCGACGTCCGTTACTGATGCACTTTTTTATTTTTTAACGTCTGGTCTGGTCTTAAGTTAACACACCGGTTACGGTCCAGAGTTCCAGACGCTATGCACTTGATCGGTTCGTATGTTTTTATTCCACTCTGTCCTACAGAATCAACATTCATCGTCAGGTAAAAAAAAAACAAATTATTATTTCTATAAAAGCGGCTGGTAACAAACATTTTATGAAAAAAATACCTACAGAATAAAAATCCACAGAAAGAACATCAGAAAGACAACGTAATTCAATTCATTAACTGTTTTCCAACTTTAAGCTAGTGTTATAATCTGCATGCATCACTTGAGTATCGAAACGAAAATTCAACAGTTAAGGCACTTATATGCTACCTTGTTGAACACCTCATTTAACATGTTATGGCTCAAAGTGGTTAACTTCAAAAACTACACTTTATCATAATTAATGAATAGATGAGACCTACATCTAATCTCAATTATCTTTACGTTAAGGTGAAAGCGTTAGGGTAGCCCGCGAAATTCAAACATTCTTACTTTTTTGCAATTTGAAAACGTGCAATTTGAAGAGCAGTGTTAGTTAGTTGACAGTATAGTAAGCTTACTTGACGTCCACTGTAGACAAATATTTACAACAACTTGAACTCCATTGAAAATTGTTATTTTTTTAGATTTTTGCTTACACAGTAACTTGCACCCAATGTACAGTATATTGTACAATGTATATGTCACCGTAAAATTGTCAAATACGTTATATTGTAATATCACTAGCGATATTGTAAAGTCTCGAATTATTGTCAAATGAACGTACTGCTTACAATAAAACGCATTATTTTTCGTGAAATGCATGCGATGGTAGTCAACTCACTCGGTGTGGAGAGAAGGAGGGGTCCTCCTTGCCCAGTGGTACCACTCTCATGAAAAGATACTGTACCATTCCTGAGAAATATCGATTAATATAACCTAACCTTAAAACACTTCATATTCCCCTAAAAAGCGTAGTCGACGGAGCCCCGCTTCGCGGGGCCCCTATTTCCGAGTGCAGGGTTTAAAGGAACCTAACTAACCTAACGGGGGGGTGCCCCAAGTCCCGTTTATGGGGGCAAGAGATTCTTCCGTATGTTCAGTTGACAATAATTCGAGACTTTACAATTTCGCTAAAGAGATACACGTTATATTGTAATATAACGTATTTGACAATTTTACGGTGACATATATACAAAATATATAAAAAAAAACATTGAGTATATTAAGGTTGTTCCGAAAATAGTGTTTGAAAACTGTTACAACATTGAATAGGTCTTACTTATCTCAAGCTGAAAATATTTCCCTGGAGTTTATTCAATGCACCTGGGTTATTTCACCCAGATGCATTAAGTATACTAAAGGTAAACTTTATTCGTCTAATCCACTAAGTATACTGAAAGTAAACTATTTCCAGCACAAGCAAACCGCTTCTGAATTTTGAGTATTGTAGTGCTAGTGACTGTACATCTAATTGAAAAATAGGTAGGCACTGTATTTTTAACGTTCAAATAAATAAACTGTAGTAAAAACCCAGGGTTATCAATTCGTTAAAATTTGACCTGTTGATTAGTGTTGATTAACAACTTTTAAATTAATTACTTACCTCCGTTGGCGTAAATATCACAAATGCGTTATCCTTGTGTGTGAGCAGTATGTAATTCAGAATAAATTGTCACAGAATTTACTTATTTCAAAATACAATAGCTGCATTATAATTCATGAACCGTGGTACCACTTCCATTGACAACGGAGATATTTCCGTTTGTATGACTACTAACTGGTGCCCCGAACATTTGTCCGCGTAAAAATATTATAAAATATTACCTTCCTGTTTGATTTTGATTAATCTGTAAGATTTTGTTAACAATTTCAAGTATTTTTTTTTTGTAAATAAAACTCCCGTCGGCCCAGGCGTTCGATCATTAGCCGGAAGAACAAACAAGCAAACAAACAGAGAATTAAATTTTATTTATTTCTAATAAATATCCAACATGACGGTTTCACTGTGTACCTGGCTATAGCAAACATAATGGTAGGTCGTCGTTTGTGCAACAACGACGGTCGTAAATCAACATGGCAGCCAATTTCAAACAAGTAGCATAAGTCCGTATAACGCAATGACTTCGCCATCATTCACGTCAACCGCTTTTATCGCAATTTGCAGAACATGTACATATTTGCCTAAGCACATATACTTTATCAGTCATGCGTTGACGTCTTGGAGTAGTGACGTCATAGCCTGCATGGCCCGTAAAAAGCCTCGGTGGGTTTTTCGTATTGCTTATTCAAGCATTGAGAATGATTTTACTTGAGAGCAGCGGTGGCCCAGTGGTGGCGGCTCCGACTTACGAACAGTAAGTCGTGGGTTCGAACCCAGGCAGGCGCATTACTTTGTGTTATTTATTTCATCACCACTGCTTCATCAAAAACGGTGAAGGAAAACATCGTGAGGAAACCGGCATGTCCAAGAAACAAAAATTCGAAGACATGTGACATCTACCAACCCGCACTGGGCCCACGTGGTAGATTATAGCCCACACGCAAAATAAGCGCTTTGACGTGGAGTTGCGGACACCAGCCCGTTGTACAATACAATACAATGATTTTACTTATCCCAGTTCAATTTAGACTAAGTGCTTGTTCATGCACGTATAACATGCGGGCGCAAGCGCAGCAGACGGCCGGAGGCCTGGGCGAGCTCGAGTAATCGTGTTCTCATTAACCGCCCGCCAGGCGTTTGCGCGATTGCAACGTATTGTCAGAGGTTGTAAAAATCGGCGGCGGCGACCTCTCGCGTTCGGCCCTGGTTCAATCCATGGTCCGGAGCGAGACGGAATGGGAAACCGTGACCTCCTTCTGTGAAGTAATTATGCTAGCGAAGGAGGTGGCGGAACGCGAGAGGGAGAGAACCTCTCGCCCCAGCCGCCGCGGGAGACCCACCGGGCGTCGGGGGTCACGTGGTGGTCCCCCGGCCACCGTAAGCGCTGGCCTGTGGACGGTGAGCTATGGGCTAGCTCGCCGTCCGTCCTTCTTATGACGACAGGCCGTGTCGACGGAGCGTTCGTGTTCCACGCGCGCCTCAAAGAGATGTCAGCATAATGGAGGGGCCCGCAAGGGCTGAAGCCTGCCGGGACTGCGGGACTGTTCGAAAGAAATACCGTGCCGCCCCGGAACATAAAGGGCGAGGAAGGAACATGGATGGGTTTTAGTCAGTAAAAGTTTGACACTCCCGCTCCGCCCAGAGTGGGAGAAGTTATTTCATGATTTCCCATCCGAAAAGGTTGAAAATAGGTTGTAAACATCGACGACTAAATTTTAATCAAAAATTCTTACACAAAGTGGGAGATGACAAAAATTAGAGTTTGTGTGTGAACTTAACAAAGAAATAAAATAAATGAATAAAACACAATAAACAATTCAATAATTTTCTTTTGCTTTACCTAATTGGAGATCGACCACTGATAAACTCTTCTGTATTGAACGACGTGCTATCGCTTGTAGACAATGTATCAGACAGTTGCGCAAAAGACACTTGCGCGAACCCATTTGCGCGAAAAGACAAATGCGTGAATGGACCTTTGCGCGAACAGACATTTGCACGCCAAGACACATGCGCGAATGGACTTTTGCCCGATTGGACTTTTGCGCGAAAGGACCATTGCGCGAATGGAAACTTGCGCGACTGGACTTTTGCGCGACTTAATGGCCACAGAGGTTTACTCTGTGGAGTAAACATAACATCACGCCCGTTATAACTTGAAAGCGGATTTTTTTAATTTTTCCGTTATGGGTGTCGTTTTCATGGGTTTCAGGGTCGTTGATAAAGAAAATGATGTCAAAGTGAAAATCAAATATGAACCCCAGGAAAATTTTTGGTTTTTCCGTCATGGGTGTCGTTTTCATGGTCTTTGGGGTCGCAGATTACGAAAATGAGTTCAAAAAGAAAATCCAAGAGAAAATTTCGCGCAAGTGTCCTGGCGCGCAAATGTCCATTCGCGCATGTCTTTTCGCGTAAGCGTCTTTCGCGCAAATGTCTTTCGCGCAAAAGTCCGAGATCCGCGTGTAGTGACAAGTTCAAACTGGTTGAATTTACCTGATGCCACGAGTGAATCGCGCGCTCTGCCGCAAATTCGACGTGAACACACATATACAACCTGAAACTTATAACCGCGAGCGCGCCGCACGCGCTAGTCGCTAGATTGCCCTCTAATTTCACCGCACTTGCGTTTTATACGTGAAAACTTGGATATTCTGCTTTGCCACTACATATTATAAAACAAAGTCTCCCGCCGCGTCTGTCTGTCCCTATGTATGCTTAGATCTTTAAAACTACGCAACGGATTTGGATGCGGTTTTTTTAATAAATAGAGTGATTCAAGAGGAAGGTTTTGTATATAATTTTACGCGGGCGAAGCCGCGGGCATCGGCTAGTATTTAATATTTCGTGACCGCGCCCGCCACCGCGCCCGCAATAAGTACTCCTACTCCAAGGCGCATTGATCTAATGAAACGAACATTATCAGTAAAATAAATAGCTTGAACTGAATATTCTTGATCTTAAACATAATACAGGGTGCAATTTTAGTCATGGGCAATATTTTAATCTAAGGCTCTAAGACTCACTAATCTAAGACTCACGATACTGATTGCATTAGGGCTAATAATTCGCAAATCCAAAATATTATTAATGCACGTATGGAAAACCTTAAAAATGTAGTAAGTCACATTGCAAAGGCATAATGTTGCAAATAAACACTAAAAGTAATAAAAAACATACTCCATAAACCCCAAATAAGTCTTGAAGTATCAAAATTTTAAAGCGCAGTATAACGCGTAACGAAAAGTAAACAAACATCAAATAATAATAAAACTGGTTTGCTGCAGGCCGGGCGGCGCGAGCGCGGCATATCCTTAACAATAACAATAGTTCAAACGCATGCCGCCCGCCTCGAACGAACTCTCTCCGTCCCGCTTCTTCACGCAAAAATACGAATACACCCCCGCGCGCGCGCGGGGGTGTCCTCCCGAGTCCCGAACTTTTTACGAACCGGAACTAACTTGTGACTATTGTCATTACGACTGCGTAGGTGCATTGACGTGTATGATCCATTACTCCTTAGAGTAATCGCCGCTCGCGCCTCTCGTATCGTATTCGGTTAAGAAACTTGGATTGCAGTGTTAGTGGACCTTACTGTAAAGTGTGTAGTGTGTGTCAGTCAATTACTGTTGTGACGATTCTGTGGTTGTGATAACGATGCCTCAACCGCGTAATGTGCAGGCTAGGTACACAAATCAACATTACTTCCAAATGGTCACTATTTACGATCGTACTAACAGTCTTGTGCAAACACGTGAAATATTTCATCGCCGCTACCCGAACGACCCGATTCCATCACGGGGTCTTATTTTAGGAACCACACAAAACCTATTGGACTTTTCATCTTTTCAAATGCCAGTACATGCACTAGCTCGTGGAAGACCACCCGTTCACCCTTATTCCCTATACCGACGAATAAGGAAAGTTGGATCAAATCGTAAGCAACTTACTTACCATAAGACGAGTCGAGCGGGTCAAAAGAGGTCACGCGCAATGCCGCGTACGCGCGCGCCGCACCGCGTTGATACTTTGAGACACTTACTAACATTATTAAGGTTTTACATACTTGCATTAAAAAGGTTTTAGATTTGCGAATTATTAGCCCTAATGCAATCAGTATCGTGAGTAGAGCCTTAGATTAAAATATTGCCCATGACTAAAATTGCACCCTGTATATTCCAGTATGAGATTTTTGACGTCCAGCTTCACTTAGTTGAAAAAATAGCATAAACTTAAAATGTCACAAACTTACGGGATATCTTCCGTGATTATTATTTTTATCGAGGTCCCGATATTTCGACGCTGTTGCAAGCGCCATGATCGCGGGTTGACTGGAGAATGCGGGTGGATGGAAAAAATTGTTAGGAGCAGACAAATCTGTCTACCCTCTTTCTTTGTCTTTTGCTACGCGCACTACTGGAACTCGACACTAAGTCACGGCGAAAGATATCCCGTAAGTGACATTTTAAGTTTAGTTGTGAACCGTGATAGTTTCAAAGAGTGTTTGAAAAAATAGCATGTTCTACAAAATTGTTAAGGGATAGGCTGCGCCGTTTTGAGTTTGTTCACGAACCTTGAGAAGTCCTTGTCAGTTTGCAGAGCTTCCTCGCCATGACCAAGACGGAGGAGATGCCGCTCATCCACATCCAATTCTGCGACCTTTTCGAACAGCTGATTGAGCGCTTGGTTACTATGAGTCACCACCAGGTTGCGCTGCCACGGGAAGTTGTGGTACAGATTTGAAATTATCTGAACAGCCACGTCGGTTTTACCTGACATAAAAATATTGTATTAATTGTTTCGTTCTGGGCCTCTTTACGGTTTTTTTTTTGATGTTTTTGACCCACTCCTGGGCAAAGGCCTTCCACAATTTCTCCACTTCTGGCGAAACCACGCGGCCTCCTTCTAGTTCTGACGAAACCTCTCCATTTCCTGGTGCTATCTTCATCGTGTTCGTGACTCACTTCAGTTAAGGGTAAAATAAGTTGCTATACCTTGTCAGCTATTATGAAGTAGTTGCTTCTTTGTTTATTTAAAGAAAATCTGATGGAAACTTTTGGAGATAGAAAATGGAAATGTTCAATGGACCGTAAATCAACAGCTTTGCCCGCGATTCCCAAATTGGAAATAAAAACAGAATAAAAAAGCGGCCAAGTGCGAGTCGGACTCGCACATGAAGGGTTCCGTAGCAGCGAGTAACATAATGTAAAAGATGACGTATTAAAAAAAAACTACTCACTAAATCTCGTTCAAACCAATTTTCGGTGGGAGTTTACATGGTAATATACATCTCCTATTTTTTTTTATTTTATCATTCTCGTATTTTAGAAGTTACAGGGGGGGGACACATTTTTCCACTTTGGAAGGGTCTCTTGCTCAAACTATTCAGTTTAGAAAAAAAATACTGTTTTTTTTTCTATTCTTGTGCAAAAATCTTAATGCGGTTCACAGAATTCATCTACTTACCAAATTTCAACAGCATAGATCTTATAGTTTCGGAAAAAAGTAGCTGTGACATACGGACGGACAGACAGACAGACATGACGAATCTATAAGGGTTCCGTTTTTTGCCATTTGGCAACGGAACCATAAAAAGTAAAAGCCAGATAAAATGAACATAACTAATAATTTTAAAATGTACAGAAAATAAAGGAAAGAGAATTATAATAACATCATTATAAAAACAGTTGCGGAAATCGGCATTAAAAAGTTGATAAAATGGAAAAAACAATTCTTTCCCATCGATCACTAACAAAGAACTTGTTCTTTATTAGTGATCGATGTTCTTTCCTCATTTTTGTAAACAGTAATGGTTTTTACTTTGCCGTCCAGACTTAGCAATACATTTAATGAATGTTTAGGTATTCCTCTAACTTGTTTTTTATAATGGAAACCACTTAAGATCAATCAGACCGGAACAAAACGGTGATTCGTTTGCCTCAGTGCCGGTTGGATTCAAAACACGAGTAAGAGGAAGTAACGTACATATCTACTTAGTGACTAAGGACAATATTGTCTGGAGTACAATGTCCTTTCATTGTTCGCGATAAGAAAGGAAACTTGCCACTGGCAAGTTTCCTTGCCACTGGCAAGTTTCCTTGCCACTGGCAAGTTAGCGAAGTAAAACCTGGTTTTACTCACTGGCAAGTTGCCAGTGAGTAAAACCAGGTTTTACTTCGCTTGCTTCGGGCACAACAGGTCCTGTTGTGCCCGAAGCAAGCGATACGGCCAGCCGTATGCGTATTTAAAGGGTGTTAAAAGACTCGTTCTCTCCGTCTTTGTGATATTATTTGTTGTAGACTATACCTGGGAACCTTCTAATTACGGAGATATTGGGGATCAAACTTCCAATTTCTCCCCAAGTGTTGTTTTAAATACTTACGTGTTTTTAATGAAGATTTTTACTTTAAACACCTCCACGAACCCCATACAATTCAATCCATGCACCAGCACAATGTTTTGCAGGACATTGAGTTTTACCGTAAAAAATTCGTTACCCAGCAATAATTTTTGCGTCAACTTACTTAGTGTGATGTGCTTGGTTGACGGCTTCGTGATGATTCAGTTTACACCCTGTATGTATAAGACTATAAGCATCATCATGCTCTTCCCGCTCTTATCCCGTTTGTATTTGGGATTAAATTGTTTCAACTAACCTGTACCAGGTGGTCCTACTACCAGCGTCAGTCCAGGTTGCATCCCAGACCGGATAGCTTCCACTTGCGTTGGGGTGAATGGTATCGTGTTCCTGAACAAGAAAAAAATCTTATCAAAACGATGTTCACGATAATAGGGTAGATAACAAAAAAAAAAATAGTCCGCCAGTTAGATTATCAAAAAATATTTGACGCGTATTTTTTCTTTTGTTACGTAAACCAAAATTGACGAAGATACGACGCTTTTAAAATTCTCAATACGCCACGCGCCGTGGTATAATTTTTAGTGCGTTCTGACGTCACGACGCCCCCTCACACCCGAGTTTCGATGCATTTTTTTTTTAAATGTGTATTGATTTACAAAAACAAAAAATACGTGTCGGTTATTTTCCAAAACTAACTGACGGACGGACGTTACCGTACCTACATTTTTATGCATTCAATGAGTTCTTTCAATAAGCGTATCGTATTCTGGGTAATATTTCAAACTGCTTGGGATAACGGATTTCATTCATAAGGGCTCATTACCACCAACCTCATTTAAAACAAAAGAAAAAACAAAGTATTTCTGTCTGTAGGTATGGCCCGTAATTGAAAGCGTTAACAAGGAAAGCCAGCTTCTTTCCGTTTCTTTATGGAAATATCCGATTCACTGCTACAGCATAACACATCGGAGCTAAGATTCTTAAACTGCCTTAATTTTACATCAGTTCCATTTTCATGAAAGTATTGTGAACGAGGACTTTCATTGATAAGCCACTTTCACTACTTTCCAATTTTGCACTTTTATACATTCACGAGTACGATTATTACCGACTAAACCCGATTTGCATTACACGGCTAAAATACGAATAGTGGCAAGTGGCTCATCAATGAAAGTCCTCGACTGTACTACAGACTGTACAATATTTGAATGGAAAATCATACGATTTTAGTACAGGCATGTTGTCTGTTATCACATTATTAAAAATACTGCTATCTGTTGCTGATGATAATTTCACGAAGGTCGCGGACCTTCGTCTGTGTGAAATTATTATAAAATAGTACTTCCCTGTGTGAATGGGTCTTGTTAACAACTTCAAAAGGGTTTTAGTTTTTGCATGGAACCCTAATCCCTTTTCTAAAATAAAAGTAGGCTAAGTTACTTCTTATAACTTAGTTATCTGTCAGTAAAATCGGTCCAACCGTTTCGGAGATTAGCCGGAACAGACAGAGAGACAAAACATTTTAAAGCTGTCTTTTTGTTATAAGTACTTTAAACATGCATTCAGTAAAAAGCCGTTATTTTCAAATTACAAACAGGCACTTCAATTTTATTTATTTGAATAATGTAGATATTAAAGGTCAAAATTAAAGCCCACTTTATATCATTAGAGCTTAATGATTCATTTATTAGAAAGTTTTATTAAATTTTCCCGTTAATTTGTATTTCCATTTATCCACATCTTTTAAATAACATATACACGCCTTTGAATACGGTATGCGTATAAAAACCATGGCCATGTGGCGTATTTATGGACTGTTTTTACGTTGATGTTGGTTCTATTTTTAGACTCGTACGGGGTTACAAGCATGATATTTTGCTATGAATATATACTCGTAAAATAATATTGAAAATTTTACATGGCAAAACATCAAGACACACGAACAAACTGTCCAATTCATATGTTACCGATATGATTTACTTCATCAAGACATAAATTTTACTAATATAAACACATATAGTAACTTATATTATTTATATCGTCATTTTTATTTTAATAAATTCACAAGGAACATCCTGGGAACTACACAAGATCAAAATACATTTTAATAATGGTCTAGAAGGTACACATCATTCAAGTAAAAGCGGACCTGAACTTGAACCCTGTGGTACACCCGTACCAAATTACCTCAGATAAGAGAGTTTTTGCGTCTTGCATTACTTTTATGAGCCATTTTTTAAAGTGTGTCTAAGAAATGTTGTTAAGAAGATAAGGCCAACAGCCTGAACATAAGTATAACATTTGAAGTGTATATTATACGACTATTCGTTAACTCAGTCGAAAGCTTGAGACGAGCCAAAGATTGAAACAAAGCACTCTGTGGCCCATTACAATTTAATACCAAATATTTGAATATAATGGTAATTTCTAAAAACTGGTTGGGGTTTACTGATCAGAACGCAATGTGTACTCGTTCAGTTCGCATTCTTACGAAAAACTTATCGGATTTCAATCTTTATGGCAACGTAAACTCTTATTTGTTAACAAAAAAGAGGACAGCATATTGTGGCTGTGTTTACACGTTGTGTGGTTTATACGGGAGTTTATTTCAAGACACATTTTAACATTATAATCTAATATAGACATCAATGATAAGAATTATTAAGGATGCGATACTTACTTTTTGGGTTCGTTGGATAAGTAAGGTCCTCTCTTGGGCTGAACGTGGGGCTCAACGAGTATCACTTTACGTGGCTCGTCTTCTTCCATGGCTTCCTCACCATGCTCTTGCTTCCGTAGAACATTCTCGAATGTTACCCTGGCATTAAAAAAATAGTTTATGGGTTTGTTAGTAGTAATTAAGCTTGCGAATAGAAAGAAGTTAAATCAGATAGAATGCTTTTGCTAAATAGATTATAAGTCAATTTACGTAATCTCTGTGATATTTTTATCGATTAGTCATATTCAAACATAAGATCACATAATATGAGTTAATAATTTGAATGGTTCCAAAAGTTCAAAGTAACTTGTACGTTTGGAATTATGAACATTTACATTTGTGGTTTATTTGATAACAGACAATAAACAATAACCTTTGGCACGCGTAATGTCCCAGTAGAAATGATAATATCGCAGTTAGTTTCAATAAAGCAAATTGTAGATGAATCTGTCAATCATAAATAAACGGTCGCCAGAACAATACGATAACTTAAACAGTCACTGGCGTCGCCGCGTCGTTTGCAATATGTATTATTAGTCATCACTACAATAGGCTAGTTTCCACCATCAATAAATTGCAAATCTATTTAGTCGGTCAGTTAGAGTATTGGAAAATAATGGACACGTATTTTTTGTTTTTGTAAATCAACGAATATTGACAAAGATAAAACTCGGGAGTGGGGACTCGTGTCGTCAGAACTCACTAAGAATGATACCAAACAGTGACGTATTAGAAATTTTAAAAGCGTCGTATCTTCGTCAATTTTGGTTTATGTGACAAAAGAAAAAATACGGGTCAAATATTTTTTGATAATCTAAGTGACGGACTAATTCGATTTTTTCAGTTAACAAGGCTATTCTTTGATATCTATATTGTCAATTGTCCAGACTAGGCCTGCATCATGAATTTATGGTCATGACAGCATGCGTCATGTATCATCATCATCTTCCTGCCCACGTCACAGTATATTTGTAGTCGGCGCAAGACGTTTTCTTCTTCCATTCAACATTTGTTAACTTCGCAATCCCATTATGAAATAAACTAAATGCATTCTCCCCAGTCAGACGTCACGGCATCATTAATACTCCTTTCTCTTTCATATCATTCCTTACACAATTCATTCATCTATTGTTTGACCTTCCTCTCCTCTTCATACCTCAACACTCATGTAGATCATTCTTTTAGTCACAGTAATGTGGAGGGATTAAACGCATTCATCCCACCTCTTTACATATCCAGACTAAGACAAACAACTTCCTTACAATTTTTTCTGTATCAGGCGCCACTTTCAAACTTACTCTAATATACTCATTATTTTTAATTCATTCTTATCACTCCACACATCCACCTCAACATTCTCATCTCCGCTACATGCAATCGTTTTTCATCCATCTTTCACAGTCTCACATTCTGATCCATACAGTACGATAGGTCCAATCACGGACTTGTATATTTTCCTCATTAACTTGAGGGGCATCCCATTCAGGGGATTTCATACTTGTATATTTTAACAAAATAACAACAATTAACCGCAAGCAAAATATAATAAATATAGTATAGAATTTTTCAAATACGTACGATTAAAAATAACTAAAAACTTAACCTACACTGCTTTACTTTAAGGATAGCAATAAACGAACTAGTTATATAAGCAAAGGCAATTGAAATAACCAAGTGAATTATATAAATTATATAATAGTTTTCATATATATATATTACATTTTTATTATTATTTATTATAATACGTAGACAATTAAATCTAGTCCTTTCTCTTGGAGTTACTCAACCGAAAGATAAATTTACTTGGAATAGAAAATTTACCTTTCAACCATTTGTTGCTACTTCGAATTTTATCGAAAAATAAAGAATAAGAATAAGAATAAGAATAAGAATAATTTATTTGCTTAAAATACAGGTGTTACCAGTTGTTACAAGTCGGTGGTTTAGGCACAAACCATATTTTGCCTTTTTAGGGCATGCAAATATAATTTTACATTATTTTATAATGCGTATTTATAAGTATTTTCAATTTAAGCTTATTAAAAGTAAAGTAAAATAATTATTAAATAAAAATACAATGTAAAAAAAAAAGAAACCTTAACACATATTGCACAATGAAA
Organism: Xestia ashworthii; assembly: GCA_950022955.1. NCBI lineage: Eukaryota > Metazoa > Arthropoda > Insecta > Lepidoptera > Noctuidae > Xestia > Xestia ashworthii. Next base: position 11,484,106 of record OX465566.1, read on the forward strand.
CTATTACCTATATCTTAAAATAGAAAAAATCTTAACACATAATATATTGCACCCGAAATTAACACTTATATTATCTTAAATTAAATTTTGTGTTGCAGAAATTCTTGTAAACTGTAAAAACAATTTTCTGTCAACCATTTGCGCAATTTACTTCTAAAATATTTAAAAGGGAGTTCTCTAATATTTCTGGGTAATTTATTAAAAATAGAAATACACATATGAAACACATTCTTTTTAATTAGTGTTGTATTGCAAAATGGTATCATAATTTTTGTTGGATCTCTTGGAAACAGAGGCCTCTGTTTAGTGTAATTGTCACCTTTGAATTTAAAAAAATCACTATGTTTCCTTACAAACATCGATACCTCAAACAAATACATACCGGTTAAGGTCAAAAGCCTAGCTCTATTATAGCTTTTCCAATGGCGTAACCGCAAGTCGTAATCGGAAACGTAGCACGATTGCAATGACAGACAGCACCTAGTATTTTCTGCCGCATTCTACTAGACTCGGCTCGCGGTGTAACGGCGGCAAATAAAATTGTACTTTTTGAAAAAAAAAAATACAATCATTTCTCACGGAACCCTAAAACCCAATAATAATAGGAGTTCAAACTTGTTTAATCAAGCGAGACCAAATTGCTTCATTAAAACCGCTTATAGCTCACAACATGACGATGCAAACCGTCATCGATTTTTTTATTGATTCAGACTTTAGAACTAGTACCTAACTAGCAACTTACTTGAAAGGTCTGACTAGTTTTCTTGGGTCATCAGTCTGCACCTTGATTTCATACCCAGGGAAGCTGTTCCGTAGGTGTTCCATGTCCAAGAAAGTGTCGTTGAAGTCCAGTGTAGGGATCTCATTTGGCATTCTACAACAATTGAAATATTCATCAGAGTTTATGTACCAACAGCTCAGTGTATTCTAGAAAGCAAAGAGAAGTCCTTGGGTAATTTAAAACTTGTATTTTTTATATAACAGGATTTCTTCCAACACAAGTAAAAGCAGAGCGCATGGGGTCGTGAAAAATTAAAGGAGTGTAGGTCGCCTTTGCCCATGAGTGGGACAGAGCAGACTAAGAAAAAACCTACCGTGTGTAGTGTGCCTGGCCGGGGTCCCCATATCCGAGCACGATATCGTGGAGCCACTCAGGAACAACGCATTCTGTATTCATCAGCTCCCGGATCGTCTCCAGCACAGCCTTGAAGTTGTTCTCTTTCGGTTTGCGTCTCATCACAATGTTGAACGTTTCGTATACATCCTGTATTCAATCATAAATTGTAATGCACCTTGTTTTTTTACTGACAACTTATGAACAGACATAAGGCGCCTCAGCGGAGCATTTGCCTGAAAGTCCCCTTTGGAGCATACGCCTGTAATGTACCAATCCGGGATTTGATTTGGTGCAGAAACAAGTGAATGTTACGAATTGTATCGTTACAGGTTGCGCGCTGTAATTTTCGGTTCTAAAATGCTCCTGATAAAAGATCGCCTTTTTAGTTGTCATAATGTTTAAAAAGAGGAACAAAAGATGGTGTTGGTTTAAAGCAAGAAAATAAATGGCGGTTGGTCAAAAATCAAGGGTCAAACTCTGATAGACACTGTTTTACGAATAGCATTAGTCATACTTATTCCACAGTTTCGGTAATTTCAATAGGTATATCACAAGCTTTTTTGTTCCGGCGAGGCGGGGGAAACCTACACCGTAGTAAAAGGTAGTTTCGGACTTCCTATTATGACGCATTTCAAACCACGCACGTAATGGTGTAAAAAGTCAGTCGCTGACCAACATTGACCAATAAGTATAATCTGACGGCACACGAATTTTATTTTTGGTGTTAAAAATCGCTGCTTTCGGAAACGTACGAAATATTATGCTTATGGATGTAATACGTGTGCATACTATTCCTAGAATGTATATGTAAACACTTGAAATAAAAACAGTAATGCGAGACCTGAATTAGCTCAGTGTATTTATTGGTAATTCTTTCAGGCGTAGGTACGTGACTTACAGCAAATACCGGATCCGTTGAGTGTTTTCAAAATATTTAGTTTCTATTTCAAGAGACCTAAATAACAACGTACCCAGTTCACCGGTAGGAGAACATGTAGCAAAAAATATAACATCACTCGTGTAATAAGTTTAGCGTATTATAGAAGTGTACATAATAGTGCATTCATATTTCGCCAATTATATTGTAACTCCCACATAATAGCCTTTTGTCATCCATCGGGCATAAATTGTGACATTTCTGATGGAAAAACCCAAAAGCACTTTTGCCCATCATGGAAATCGAACCCCGGACCTCAAGTTCTTCAATACCACTCGCGGCTATTAGAACAAAGAGTCAGTTAGCAGAAAAGAAATCTTCAATGTTTAAAAATAATATCTATTTGATCAGAAGTAAGAACACACCTCGTGCCCTTTGCTGGCGTGATCCAGATCAAGTCTGTATTGATTGGGGTCGAGGAGAAGGCGGAAAGTTCTCGCATCTCCCTCAAGCTCTGGTCTCGGCTCCGGTCCCTCCTCAATCACCCTGCCAGAAGCATCCAGCATACCTTCCACCTCGCATCCTCGAACATACACTATACCTGCTTGCTCCACCATGCTCTTCCGATAATCATATTTAGTACCTGGCAAATAAGAAAATTTGTAAGCAAATACAGGTAGACTGAGAAGAAAAGTAACATATCTACACAGAAATTGTTTAAAATTACCTATGCCCTGCGTTGGTCTTACTGTGATCAAAAAGCAAACGTCGTGCTTCCTCAAGCTCTCCCATTCATGTTTGATCTCGTTCCTGACGCTGAGCGTGACTACAACGTCGGCCCGCACGCACGACGGTGCTTTTTCCCCGATATTGGGCTTGGCTACCTCCACAACCGCGAAGCTGGATATGGGATGAGCCATGCGAGCCCAACCCCCGAAATACACACTGTCGTCTTCCGAACGCCTGTGAAAAAACGATTTTTAATAAAAAAAAATCAGGTCTGTTCATGTGTGTCAAATTTACTTAGATACATGCATTTTGATAGCCGACTTTCAAAATATTCCATATCGTTTGATCACAGACCATGCTTCTGATCGCGCGCTCCGCACACAACCGTCCACGCCACGCGCGCCAAAAGACTGAGGCACCTTTGTGCTGAATCCAAAAACCGACAACCAACGGATCGATCGCGGCAGGAATTGTGCGCTCCTGCCGCGCAGTTTGGATCGCGCGAGGCACGTCTACAGTCTACACCAAACACCCCTGAGGAGCGGCGCGTTCCAGAGGCCCTACTCCCTAACGCTTCGTCCGTTTATTCGGATCTATCTGTCTCTCTCGCGCACGTCTGCAGATGAGGACGAAACGTTAGGGAGTAGGCCCTCAGACGCACGCGATCAGAGCGCGTTGGATCGTCTGGTGTGGATCCGGCTAGTCAGGAAGACGGCATTCTCTCTCCTTGTTTCAACGATACCAACAAGCCTACGTTGTCTTTCTAAAAAATACGTACCATGGCGCTAATCGATATACGGCATCTTCAATATCTTGACGAATTTCATCTGTAACAATAAAATAGGTACTTATGATTATTTATATAAAAAAAGATAAACATATTGCGCCAGTAAATCCCACAGATTGTTTTTTTTTAAGTATTTCAGGTTTTCTTAGCACATCATCAAGGACCGTTTAACGCTACACTTAAACGCAAGTAAGACTAGAAATATGCTAGGACATTCGACTGAGTGCAGCCAGTGTGGGAGACCCTTGATTGCTCCCATGGGAAGACAAGCAGTGTAGTGTCGTGTCTTCTCTATTAGTTCTTACCTTACTACCTACCTATGTGCCGTTTTGTATATTACTATAATATACTATAGAGGTACTTCCCGGAGCTTGGATGTATGTCGAGGTTATGGCTATGGACCATAACCTTATATGAGCCTTATACAAAACTTCTCAAATGTGAGTGAACTATGGTTACCGCTGCTAAACACTTTCAGGAAATGCAGATGTTTAAAAAAAACTCAAATCACTCACATGTACTTTCCAAACGAAAAAGGTTAAAATTTCTCAGCAAATAATCATGTAAGGTAAGAAACTGTAGGTTCAGTTTAGGTAAAGCTAGACAATTCTCTCCGCTGTAAATTTCTGTTGGAACCACATTCTCATCCCATATGACTTCCTCCGTGGGGTAAAGGGGCATGGAGTTCAGTTCCTCTAGCTGCGAAATGCGACGCTCATGGCGAGAAATCTGGTGAACAAGGAAAAGAAAGTCAGTTTTCATTGGAAATCTCAAAGTTCTAATGGACTTTAACTTCACTATTGACACATGCAATTCGCAACAAAACGTTTTTTTAACTATTTGAATTACAAGTAAAATTAAATTAAAAATTTAAAAAACCCCCGACACAACGAACTAAAAGTTAAATATTCGATAATTCGCCATTTTGTGGTGGCGGCCTTCTTGGATTTTTAATTTATCATAGTGTATAGTATTCTACTAGTCAAGCCCTTTTATTTGATACCCATATTGAGGGAGTTGTTGGATGAATATGTAATCCACCATTTTATGGCGGCGGCCATCTTGGACTGATTTTTATCACACATAGCTAAGAATACTCCCGACTTATTCACCTTTCAAACAAAAAAAAAAAACAAAATCAAAATCGGTTCATCCGTTCGGGCGCTACGATGCCACAGATAGACACACGTCAAACTTATAACACCCCGTCGTTTTTGCGTCGGGGGTTAAAAATGACTAAATGAATACATCTTACCAGTAATTCTTTGAGAAACGCTTTGTCTACTCGATGCCAGGGGGCGTCGTTTTCGTTACCTTCTGGTGGTACCAGATTTAAGTATGTAGCTATCGCACGCAGAGCATTTTCACTAAAATATAAAGATATATTGGATTAATCATCTTCGTTGGCCCTTCCTTCAAGAATCGACTCGGAGCACTAGTGTGCTTCTTGAAGTCTCGAGTGACGTGCATGCGGAATCCGCAGCGCACGAAACGTACACTCAATCAGTTTGAGAACTAGTTCGGATTCAAGCGGACGTACGCAACGGATAATGTATTCAAAAAAATTTTAACACAGCACTGAAGGAAAAGCCGTTTCTTTAGATAAATAATAATAAAAAATTACATGTCGCGTTGCATGTACCTATTAGTTCAGCACTAAGTTATAACTTTCATTGGTATTTTTATGTTATTTTTGAATTAAAACAATAAAATATCTTATTTTATCTAAATCACTTGTCACATGTTCGTAACTTCGTACACGCTAATCTCCGAACCACCCAACCGATTCCAATGCAGTTTTGTGATTATGTATGATTGGTTCTAGCTTGAAAAATAGGTTTGGAACCGATAGATAGTGCCGTACGAAGCAGGGCGGGTCGCTAGGTTTATACAGAATAGAATAGAATAGAATAATCATTTATTCGTTAATGGACAGCACAACACAATAGAGCAGCACATACACAAACATTATAATAACAAACAGCTTAAAACATAATTAAAACAGCTCAACTGCGCTGAGCATGCCCATAACGAAAGGGTAGCCAACTCAGCATATGCTGGGTGTAAAACAATCAGCGCTGGTTTTCAGTAGGCCCCCCGCAGTGACACACGGGTGATGGTAGTAGGTAGTAAACAAATAATGTTATTATATTAAATGGGCATTTCTAAGTGTGTAATAAATAAATTATCCTGTCTTCGTCTTCGAGATTTAAATGTTTACCTGTAGTAGCCCCGCTACGCTTCGACTCACTCGCACATAGTTTAGCGCCATATGAAAGAAAGAGATAGCACTATCCCCATAGGCGCTTGATCACCCTACTAAAACATTCCTCATTCGTTTCCGTGCGCGCGCGGCTACCGCACATAGTGAAATAAATATTTCGGTTTTCGGATTTTATTGTTGTCAAACAGTGCAAAAATCTTAAGAAATGCCAAAAAGGAAGCATGAAGACAGTAAAGAAGATAAATGGCGAAGAAAATTAAAGAAATATGAACAAAACTTATCCAAGAAAAGACGTCATACGTCTATTGAAGGTATGTACCAAGTACCCACAAAAAAAAAAAAAAAAAAATAAGTGATCATTGTTATAGTGCAAAATACAAAGCTTACATTTGTAATAGTTATTTGTACAATGGTACCTTAGATCTAACACGAGATGTTAGACGGTACATCAAACATTCGAGTCAATACGAGATATTGACCTATTGTTTTCTTTTTTTTAGAGTCAATACGAGATATTGACCTATTGTTTTCTTTTTTTTTAGAGTCAATACGAGATATTGACCTAGATATTGTGTTTATATTACCTAGAGTTAATACGAGATATTAACCAAAAATATCGGACAGCGGTGCGTCCAGGCTTTCGTCACCTGACCGCTCGCCTATGCCGACGGCTGTGGTGACGGATGACATATATAGCGGCTGACTCAGCGAGGCCCGTGGATGAGCCAAGCACCTCTGCACGGTGTGCGTCACCCGTGACACCCGAACTTTCTACAATGGGGGGAAGTACATCACAGCCAGCTGACCCCCAGGGTGTGACAGCCCCGGCCGATGACGATAATAGAACTGTTTTGCATTAAAACAAAACAGTTATTATGTGTGTGGAAAAACACACAGCATTGTTGAAGAAGCATTCAATAAATTTAGCCTAAGATTATGTAATTTCATACCTGAATCGTCCTCTTTATGTTACCTGTCTCTTTCACTCGCAGCAGAGCGCGACAGAACTCCCGAACTGGAGCGCAGCTGTCAATGTCAATTCATAGTCCATCAACCACCAGCAAGCACCTTGCTGCAATGCTGTGTGTTTTTCCACACACATAATAACTGTTTTGTTTTAATGCAAAACAGTTCTATTATATGTGTTTCCAAAACACACAGCATTGTTGAAGACCTGTTTGTTATCTGCTGGTGAAAGAACCTGTAATGTGCAGGTACTATGAACGCTATGTGAAATTAAATAAATCTCAACCAATTATATTAATCGATAATCCGTTGTTATACATCCATGAAATGTATTAATCCAACTTAAAAAATAATTAAATGAAACAACTTTGCATTTCTTTAAAAACTAAAATTAACAAAACTGTTAATCAAAATGTTGCGGCTGTCCTACCACAAAGAGATATCTAAGCACAACATAAAATTTATCATTATTATTCAAATTAAGAGATCAATAAATCAAATTATGAGATCAAAGTCAGGTACCATATACTTCAATACAGTATGGTAGTTATTCATTCAAGAAATATTTATAGTTTAGCTGTAAGAAATTATAAAATTATTTATAAAATAATCGTTAGTCCCACTGCTCAAACTCTTTTTAACTGTACGGCAGTAGAACTTCCTAAAAGTGTTAGAGCTTCTCCAATTAGCTCTCTCTAAAATCTCGTTGACAGGCCTGTTTTCTGAGAAGCTTCTCGAGGCCACTGCTGATTTTACACTACCTAGTGATGCATCTATTCCAGCTTGTTTAACATTTCTTGTCCAACTAGCTTTTATGGTACGAATGGTTGGCCTGTTCTTGCCCGTGATTAATATAAATAGGCTTGTCAAGTTATCAACTTCAGCATGCCTGACCTTTGTACCAACTCTACAAAATGTCTGACTGGGCAGCACATTTTCTAATCAGGATTCGTTTTAATATCTAACCTGATTGTCTAGTGTCACCGTTATCAGTCTTGGAACCAAATCTTGGTCACAATGTTACCTTGTGGCTCTCATTATCCACAATAAGGTTGTCTTTGGACAATTTTAGAAGTGTCAAATCATGGATGCTTCGACCCGAAGCTGGTAATAAGATAATTGCAGTTCTTCTAGATATGTAAAATGTCAAACATTCCTAAAGGAATACTCCAGTATTCCTAAACCAGTTTAAAAGTAACTCAGTATCCCAAATAGGTGTTATTCTTTCAGGTGGTTTAACTAGGCTGTAGCTTTTAAGATTTGCTGTACAAAGACTTTCTTTGATACTGCTACGCCTTCTGCTGTGCTGGCTACAGCAGATTTATGCAGAAGTATGGTCCTCCAAGCAAGTTTGTCAACAATACACAACCTAGGCAAAAACAAGCAACCTCATTCATCAGCTCTGTGGGCAACTAGGGTTAATGTTGTTCTGCAAACCCCGTGCAACCCAACGCCTGATTGGAGCTTTGTAGGTCGATACCTATAGTGGAGTTTCTCCAACTATTATTTAGGATACCTCTTTTCTCAGGAGTCCAGTGAGCGACCTGATTGGCCCACCCCAATTTTCCAAGCAAGAAGTTCCAACTTCTGTACCTAATGGGGGCTCCTGCCTGTCATCAAGTCCAACGGGTTATTGGATAAGTCCCATATTGGAAGTACCATTGTCGACTGAAGGCGTCGCAAATAATGGCTGACCCATCTCTGGAGTCCCATGTTACGTACGAGCTTACGACGGCGCTGCGTCCTGATGCAAACAAGTCGACATCTGGTACGGCCCACATTCTGAATACGGCCTCCGAGGCCGGGGGCAACAAGTGCCATTCCGGCACTGGTAGATTCCTGGACAGGCGGTCGGCTATGCCGTTGTACCTCCCCGGGAGGTACGCCGCCGAGAGCGTGACGTTGAGGCGGCTAGAGAGGGCTAGAGAACAAGTCCCACCCCACAAGAGTCCTGTTGTCGGACTGTGCTAATATGCGCGCATCCGCAGCGACTTTTGGCAACGATCTATGACGCCATACACTGCGAAAAGTTCCTTCATGTTGCAATGCCATGACCTTTGTTGTGCTATCCACCTGCCTGTCAGATACCTCTCGTTCAGATGAGCGCCCCATCTCACGTCCGCAGCGTCTGTCGTCAAAAAGTGGGTCACTTCTTTCTTGTGCAGGACCACTGAACTGTGATATATGGCGTTCCGCCACCAGCCTATATCTCGCTGCACACAAGGAGGTAGGTCCATCTTTGTGAACTTTGGAGTCGACTGAACTCCCTAGGGAACCTCTGTATTTGTCGACTGTGTAAACGACCCCTCGGTGTTGTTGTATTTGCGAAATTTAGTAGACCTAGAAGGCATTGACTCTCCCGAAGAGTGCAACGACCCTTCACCAATCTGTTTTGTCATAAATGATTTTATTACTGCCACCTTTTTAGGTGGTAAGGCCTTGGTCTTGTTTTTGGTGTTCCACAATGTACCTGCTATAATCCAGGTCTTGACAGGGTGCTAGTACTGATTTTTCGTAATTGACATGCCAGCCTAGGCTCTCCAGAATCTTTTAGGTCTCCGAGACCTTTTTCTGTAGTCTGGTTTGGTCTTGGCTTACTAGAATGTAAAGTCTACCTAGACTTTACATTCTACACCCTAGTAGTCTTATGCCCCGAGCATGTAATATTTCTGCAATTCAATTAGATAAAGTGGAGAAAGTTTGGTGGGCAGAAGACAGGTGAAAATGTAGTACTATTAGTTGAAGCACTTAGTTGTTGTAAAACACCCTTAGGAAACGGAGGTGGGGTTCTGAAATTGGTAAATGAAAATAGGCTTGTTGGAGGTCTATCTTGCCATCCAATTGTTCTCTTGTCAGAAGTCTGCAATGTCTGTCTGGGCCACTAACTGAAAATGTTTAATTGCTACATATCTGTTGAGCCCCCTGAGGGCGAATATGGGGCACCAGCCCCCGCTTGCTTCTTTACAAGAAACACTTCGAATTAAAAATAAAATAAAAATATAGCTTGACACCACACAACAACTGCAACTAAGCTTTTTTCGTGGACACCAGATACACTAAATAGTTAGTTTAGTATTACTTTTTGTTTGTAAATACATACTTATTACAAAAATAAACATCCATGAATTGGAAACAAATGTCCATGCTCATCACACAAAAATTTGCTCCTATGGGGATTCAAACCCAAAACCCTAAGAACGTAAGGCAGTCTAACTACAGTTGCGCCAATCGTCTCATCGGGTACTTTGGAAGAGAAAGCAAAATTCAAATCTGGGGGCACCTCCAAAATTCCATTGTCTATCAAATCCTTTATTATTGTTGTCATCTGAGTGGTGGTTTTAACTTGAAAGGCAGGCAGCCTCTGGTAACTAGGTATATTTATAATGAACTGGTTTGCCCCAAGCTCTTCCCACACTTGGACATGGTTCTTCAAGCATGCCCCCCCCCAAAATTTTGACAGCTCTGTTTACAGTCACTTTTGTTTTGTGCTCTGATCTAAATTATTTTTATGAAAGGTCAATTTTGAATATTATCGGATTTCAACTGTTTGTCATGAAATTTACTATTTTTATTATGTGAGTAACTATAGGTACTCTTCTTTCATTTGTATTTGAAAAGGTCCTGTTTGATTTTCCTTCCTTTATTAAGTCTGGTTTATTTAGCCATAATTGGGTACCACCCAAATATCTAATAACAGGCTGTAGAACATCCTGGCTAAATAAATGTTCAGAACAAGGAGGTATACCTCTTAATGTAGTTTTTAAATTGGGGTATTTAATTACTTTAATTATCAAATTATTTATTGAAACAAATAATTTGCATTATCTTCTCTGAAAATTTAAGTAGTGGGGAACCAGCTCCCAATAAATAAATATCAGTAAGCTTCTCAAAAAGAGAGTTTAGGTTTATATTATCTGGGTTTCCAGCGGTCTAACTCACCAAGTCTTGCAAACCCTGTTTTAACAATTTATGTTGTTCTAACTGTATTTGTTAATCCAGCTAACACAGTTTCTGCTGAAGCCAAATAATCTGTATTTAGTCTTGTTAAGGTGACATAATTCCTCATTTAGTACTTATAATGAAACAAGACCTGGAGTCGCCGGACATAAGTTTGCAGTACAGACTTGTAATGCATACCCTTCCATGCTTGAGTATCAAAATAATGTAGCTTATTTAGTTTATCTAATCTTTCTTTTTTGGTCAGGGAAAACTTTGCTTTCATCAAAATCTGTGTTCAGTTCACCTAATGTAAATTTATCCAAGCTACTTATTATGAATGATTGGTTCCCTTGCAGGGGCCAAGAAGGACTAGATCCTCAGTATGACTCGTATTACGATTCATGGTAAAAGGTAACTGTGATAAATAACCGGTTAAATAACTTAGATACTTGGTTTTTAAGGCCATTTAGACTCGGATCGGAATTACATTTATGTTTGTACTTACGACGTTTATTCGGCGGAGGAGAGGCGTAGCCCTCCTCATCTTCCAAAGATGAGGAGGGCTGCAGGGCGCAGGCTCCACTGGTAGATACCGAGTGGCGTGGGAGTCGAGAAATCTGTTCTTCGTCCGAAGCAACAACGAACAAACAAACTACCACATTCACCACTAAAATTGTCCTTACCGACAATATTGACCTTATCTTGAGTGCTCATACTCACTAATTATCCACACAATCACCTAATTAAAACTAAAATACTTTAATTTTCAAGCAATAATCACAATGAAAAAAATTTGCATGTTTTCGCGGCAAAATTTATGAACGCTATGAATTGACATTGACAGCTGCGCTCCAGTTCGGGAGTTCTGTCGCGCTCTGCTGCGAGTGAAAGAGACAGGTAACATAAAGAGGACGATTCAGGTATGAAATTACATAATCTTAGGCTAAATTTATTGAATGCTTCTTCAACAATGCTGTGTGTTTTGGAAACACATATAATACAAATGGCAATAATGTTCCTCCTATCGCAGATCCCGAGCTCCTAAGGGCTCTAGGGGATTTCGAAGCTGAAACCGCCGGTTGGCGTCCTGATATTTTAAAGATTTGCTATCCTTAAAGATGGCCTTAAAAAAAAAAAAAAAAAGAAAAACAAAAAACACGAGAGCAACTTAAAAAAAAAAAATATATATACAGGGTGTAAACCACCTCATCACAAAGCCGTTAACCAAACATTCTATACATCAAACTAAGTAACTTTACGCAAAAAATATTGCTGGGAAACAATTTTTTTTTTGAGGTTATAAATCATGTTTTGTGGTAGAACTCAATGTAACGCACTTAAAACATTGTGCTGATGGATGGATTGAATAGTACGGGGGTCGTGGAGGTGTTAAAAGATAAAGTCTTAAAAAAAAAAAAAAAAACTTGTCAAAAAGTTGTAAGTTTGGCCCCCCATATCTCCGTAACTAGAAGGTTCCCAGGTATGGTGTAGAACCAAAAAATGATCGCAATGATGGGGAGAACAAGTGCCTTTCGGCTTCGTGAAGAGGTGTTTTACACCCTTTATATCTACTTCCAGTCCCTTAATTAAAGCTCCAGCGCTTAATCCTCAATTAACTGCAATGCTAAATGAGTCCGCACAAAATCGTGACGTCAAGATTCAGAAGAAGCAATCACAAATGGGCTACGTTCTTACTATCTTAAGAAGGACGATTTCAGGTATATTGACCAAATCCAGTGACACTGCCGATATCCTTAGAGACGCGACAAAGCTGTTGTCAGATTCTCATTACTTGGAGACTGAGACTAGAAGATCTCTTGTTATTCCAATGGTTGACCAGACCTTTTTAAAGCCAGGATCGAACTACCGCCGCCGCGGGTCAATGCAGTTGCCTGCCCCTCACCAGCACCCTGCATCACGCCGCAAGCCAGCGGGAGAGGCCCCCATAACGAAGCAGTAACTTCTCAGGTATACTCTCATGCTGGCCGCTTAAGGCATTATATTGAAGCTTGGAAAGAGGTTACTAATGACAAAACGATTCTTGAGACCATTTCTGGTTATAAAATTCCCTTTCTTAAGAATCCTGTACAACATCCGGGCATGATTCCAAAAACGTCTTTCTCGAAAGATGACAGGAGAATTGAATCGTTTGTTGCAAGCGAGTGTCATACATAAATGTAATCCTACTCGCGATCATTTTGTTTCTAGTATTTCTATCATTCCTAAGAGTAATGGTGAAAAACGACTGATTCTACATTTGTCGATGCTAGCCATTTTAAGATGGAAGAGGTTAGGACAGCTGTGAAGTTAGTGCTACATGGTTAACTTGGACTTTAAAGAAGCATACTTTTTGATACCTATTCACAATAATCATGTAAAGTTTTTGAGATTTTATTTTGATAATATTCTGTACGAATTATTGGTTTTTTACCTTTTGGATTGAGCTCAGCTCCACATGTTTTTACAAAACTTATGAAACCAGTTTCTATTTTTTTATGATGTCGAGTTTTTAAATCAGTATTCTATTTAGATGACAGTTGTTATTTCGGAGACAGTTATGAAGAATGCTTAAAGAACATTCACGAAAGTATTAAGTGCCTAGTGAACTTAGGATATGTAATAAACTATGAGAAAAGTTCACTGGTACCAAGCCAACATTGTCAGTTTTTAGGTTTTAATTTAAACTCTAAAATCATCAAATCGTCCCACATGTCCACGGCCCATTTGGGACGAGTTGATGAAACTCAAAATAAATAATATTTTCATTGTGCAACTCGTCCCACGTTTCTTTTTGTGTGGAACTTTAAACTTTATCAACGTTTGGTACAGTTATTAAGACAAGTAATAACAATATTATTTGCGCGAAGGGACACTTAAGAGAGTATGTTCGTGGACAAAAGACGAGCGTAAAAATCAAAATCAAAGCATTTATTTCAAGTAGGCCAATTAAATGAAAATTAAATCAAGCTACAGTCCCAGCCACAAGACATCCTAGTCATATCAACTATTTGGAACTCCTTGCAGCCTATTTTGGACTTAAATCTTTCGCGAACAAGGTCACTAATTGTCACATAAGTACTCCTACGCATTGACAATACGACGGCGATCGCTTACATAAATAGAATGGGTGGAGTGCAATACCCACATCTCAATGAAATTGCTCGTAGAATATGGACGTGATGTTAATAAAGGGAAATATTCCTTTTTGTCTCCTACATAGCGTCATCCCAGAATATTGAAGCAGACACTGAGTCAAGAAACATGGATATTGAGTGGGAATTGCACTTACATCATTTAATACTATTGTTTCAAAATTTGGTGAACCTGAGATGGACATTTTTGCATCAAGAACGAACTCTAAATGTAAAAAATATATATCATGGAAGCGCGATCCCTATGCATACAACGTGGACGCTTTTATTATTAAATGGGATATGTTCGTTTATGCGTTCCCACCATTTTTACTAATTTTAAAGGGTCTGCAAAAGATTGTTGCTGATGAGGCAACCGGCATAATTGTAGTGCCTCATTGGCCATCTCAAGCATGGTTCCCAGTATTCACATCTCTTGCTGTAAGTGAAATATTTATATCTTTCATTCTTTATGGGAGTGTTTAAGCTGAAGCCTTCCTTCACTAAAACGGGGAAATTTTATTCCCTTTATGATCGACGTAGGTAGACGAACTTGCGTGGGTCAGGTAGTTTAAAATAATTATATTTTTAGCCTTGCTTTAAAATTAAACAACTATTTTTAGCATTATCTTGCAGGCGTCATCCGGCTGCTAATCTAGCTTTAAACGATGGTGGTTATATTGTCACGATAAGGGATTAGATCCGTTCCGGATCTGAGTACATGATTTGCTAGAATTTTTGTCTCAACTTTTCACAAATGGTTCTATGTATGGAACATTTAACAATCACTTATTTCCGGAAATAATGTGGACAAGACGAACGTGTCAAAAGATTCTTTAGTTGAAGCCTTCCTTCCCTAAATATAATTGTACATGGAATTCCAATATCGTCCTTAATTATTTTCGTGATTTATACCCCAGCGATAGTTTATGTTTGGAGCAGTTGAGCAAAAAATCGGTTGTATTATTGACTTTATCAACAGGCCAAAGATGTCAGACGCTCTCATTGATTAGGTTGCCCAATATTATGATCTATCAAGACAAAGTTTTAATCACTATTACTGATTTGATTAGGTAAATCCCAACCAATTCTTGACCTTCCTTTTTTACGACAGAAGAATCATCATCACAAGAATCCACCAAAAGAAGTACTTCGCAAACTGTACGAGTAGGGCGATGGATAAAGCAGGGTTTGGCTGCTAGTGGCATCGACACTGAAATATTCAGTGCCCATAGTACTTGGCATGCATCATCTTCTGATGCACATCAAGCAGGAATCAAAGTCATTGTCATTAGGAGAACCGCTGGGTGGTCAGATCAATATGCCACCTTTGCTAATTTTATAATCGGCCAATCGCTCAAACAAATTGTGAATTTGCAAACGCTGTTCTCAGTAATCATAATCAGTAAGTTTTGTTTATTTCTTTGGTTATAATCATTAAGGTTATTTATTTTTTGTTTATTAATTGAAACAAGAATACAATATGTATTATTTACATAAGGAATTCATCTTGTAATTTTAGTCCGACCTATAACATTATAAATGTCTATCTCTAAACATCTACAGGTAAACATTTAAATCTCGAAGACGAAGACAGGATAATTTAATAATCAAACGAACTTACCTGAAGTGAAGTTCGATTTTAATTATCCTGTCTTCGTCGAAGAGATTTAAGGTCCCTCCCGACCCTGACATTCAGGTGGACCTTTCATTTCCCTAAACAATGTTATAGTTCGTCCAGTAGACCGGTACCAACTCTGAACTGAATGAGGAATGTTTTAGTAGGGTGATCAAGCGCCTATGGGGATAGTGCTATCTCTTTCTTTCATATGGCGCTAAACTATGTGCGAGTGAGTCGAAGCGTAGCGGGGCTACTACAGGTAAACATTTAAATCTCTTCGACGAAGACAGGATAATTAAAATCGAACTTCACTTCAGGTAAGTTCGTTTGATTATTAAATAATATACAATAAACATTTTTGTAACACAGGAAAACATAAATATATAAATTATAGCAACCTTTAGTTGTTTGATAATAAATTATACAAACCTTAAGTTACCGAAATGTTTCTGTAAGGATTCTCTGGTGTCCACACTGGCTACATTTGCAAGGGCGAATAAACGTAGATCGGGGAATTTAGAAAACGCTGCTTTCTTAAAAAAAAAAGTAAAGGTTAATAATAACCGGATGAGATAATTAATAATTTAGTTAAAATCCATAGGTGTGCCTTACCTGCAGCGAAGTTATCCTAGAATAGTGCTGTAAAGTCATATCTCGATCTGTCATTGGATCCCCAGTTTCATCACTGATTTCAAATCGCGCATAAAATTTCAACATATTCAGGAGCTGAAAAAAACAACATCATTTTTATACCTATCGAGAAGGAGAACTGGGGCTCTAAAATGGCCGCTTTAGCAGAACATAATATGAATCACGTTAAAAAATTTAAATTCTAAAAATGGACTTTATAGTCATCACGATTCCAAGTCGAAGTCCAATTTAAGAATTTTAAATTTTTTACGTGATTCATATTATGTTCTGCTAAAGCGACTATTTTAGGCCCCCTGTATACATAATATTATCATAGACAACATATTTGGCTTTCCCCTTTCAACACCCCTTCCACCACAAAAATCAAAATTGTACATTGTTACCCTAGGGGTGAAAGTAACTTATTTAGTCCCGAGACGGGGTTTCGGTCGAGGGACTAAATAAGCCTTTAACCCGAGGTAAACACTGTGCTTTTCATTACGAATACGAAAGAATTGTGTCTTCGCGTTGTGCGGTAGCAACTGCAGCGGAAACAAATGAGCAGATAAGAGTTGCAGCCTTCCTAGGGTTGCCATATTTGGCAAGGCTCGTGTCGGGACGCAAAGAGAAAAAAAAAGATATATAAATAGGAAATGAATTTCCCTGATCGGACTTTAAAAAAAATAAGAAATATTTTTAGGTGGTCTCTCTTCGGCGTTAAAATATAGTGGAATCCAAGGTTTGAGGATCCGTTCAACCGCGGGCCTCAGCGAAAGCCATCTTGTTCTTGAGTGCGACAGTAAATTTTGATGATTTATATCAACATAAGCGCAAAATTTCTCTAGCTTCTCAGTCCTGACAGTAAATATGGAAAAATAATTAAATATTTTCAGGACGATGACTTCGACATCCACAGACAAGATTCCAGCTGCACTTGATACAGTATTGTGCAGAATATGGGCTGGGCCACCAATTCCTTCTAATTTTTTTCCGAGTTCTTCATTTATTTTGTGAAAAACATAGCATTGGCCTCGTCGTTCAAGCCCTCCATAGTTTGTATTAGTGTTGTCTCCGCAAAAAGCGATTAGCTTATCTAATGGAACCTGTAGTTGTCTTAAAGTATAGATACAATAATTTGAAATAGTTTCTGATGTTTCATTTTTAAGAGACTCAAGTTTTATCATTTTCTGTTGGATCCCATCAGCTTCAGTAAAGTACTGAACGAGTAAAGGAAACATGTTATCAGCTTTGTGATTTGACGCGTCGGTGCCTATGCCGTAAAATGGCACTTCTTGCAATCTTTTCACTGTTTCGGTAACAGAGTGCGGAGCTAGAATATTTTTAACAATAGCTGTAACCTTTGTCCTAGCAGTAGACTGCTTTGCGGCGATTTTCGAGTCGGGATACATTGTTGCATTCAATTTTACAATACAGTCAAGAGAGCTAAAGGATTGATGATGTTTTATCACTTTATAAGCTGTCGTTAGTTCCGCTGCACTTATGAGTAAATCTTCTTTGGTATCTTCTTTATATGATATCAAACAGTGACAAATATTATACAACGCTTCTTCATTAGTACCTCCTTTCTTTATAAAACTCCATTCTTTTATATATTCATCCGAAAAATGGCATTTCTCTTTCTTGTTATAGAGATTTTCGTGATGACAACAAGTTAAAAACGACAAAATTGTGCTACTTAGCTAAACACTTAAACAATCAACAATGCGAAAGTACAAGCTTCTCACTCAAGCTTCTTCCTCCTGCGGGGGGCACCCTTTTCCCTTCCCCAGCACGGTACTCGCGAGCGACGCGCGACGTCACAATCGCGCTCCGAGTAATTTGGCGCGCGTATTTGAATTGCTTTAACCGCGCGATAAAACGGGACGTAATAGTGTTTTGTCGGGACGTCGGGACAGAAGGCCTAATGACGGTGACAGTCCCGATATATCGGGACGAATGGCAACCCTAAGCCTTCCACAAGATACCGGGACATATACCTAGTAATGGTCCCGGAAATTAATTAATTACCTATCAGACTGACACTAGGCAGACGTACTTAATTTTGCGGGAAGGTCAGCAATATCTGACATAGACTTATGATTACCTAACTGTTGCACGCGACTTCGTTCGAGTGGAAATATTGTAGTATTTTTTAGGAAATGTTTAAACTGGTTCTTATCAGATAATATTATGAAAGAACGTACGTTATAAACGAATTTTAAAACTGGTATTTGTGAAGTAGGTGCGTGTCCGCTGCTCTGTTCGCTTTATCGTCAGTAGTAAACAATCAAGAGAACGGTGCAGTGTGCTAAACGCGCGAGCGGAGCGCCGGCTGTATACTAACGGATCGTACCCAAACTCAACTTGAAAAGTGTCTACAAATGAGAAAAAGACATATTTATTATAACCCCAAAAGGATTTCAGTGTGTTAATGATAAGGAAGTGCAATAGTATTTACGAATGCAAAACAGTTTAATCAATGTGATTTAACTAATGCTTCAAGAATGGGTTCCATTTTATTTGTTATTGTTTCATTGACACTGGGCGGCTATGTATCAGCCAGTACTAAATGCTGCCCTGAAGGAAAAGCCCTTCTCATGAAAAAAGATGTTTGTTGGGAACCCAAAGCAAATGTCACAACACCGATGAATTTGCAATGTAAACTGACGCTAAGATTTTTAAAGAGTTATTATGTCAACGAAGCTGATGAGTTGAAATTACATCTAGGAGATGATTTTGACGAAACATTCGAGACTGGCACGTAAGTGTAAGATTTTTTCGACTCACGAGTTATGAAAAGTATACAAAAAATTCAAAGGTTATTTCCTTCTAGTGTTTTGGTTAACATTTTACGTTTTCAAGATCATAATATTTTGGAAGTCATAATATTACGTAAGTATTGAGTTTTATCTCAAAAAACAATTCAATATTTCACGAGAAAATCGCTTTTGAATTTTGCATAGGTACGGGCACAGGCTGTACAGAGCGGAATAAAAAGAATCAAATCAAAATTCTACAGACGCAAACGTGATGAATATTGATAAAATATGTCAAATATGAGAAATTCCGCGTATTCAGACGAACATTAAATCCCTAGTCGGGAGAATATCGAATACAAGATTTAATCATAATCATCATTTATTGCATTCATGTAGTTTACAAGTTGTTACACAGTATATAGGTTTAATACATGAAAAAAAACAGAGGAATTAACAAGTTGTTACACATTACATAGGTTTAATACATGAAAAAAAAACAGAGGAATTAACAAGTTGTTACACAGTATATAGGTTTAATACATGAAAAAAAAAAACAGAGGAATTAACAAGTTGTTACACAGTATATAGGTTTAATACATGAAAAAAAAACAGAGGAATTAACAAGTTGTTACACAGTATATAGGTTTAATACATGAAAAAAAAACAAAGGAATTAACAAGTTGTTACACAGTATATAGGTTTAATACATGAAAAAAAACAGAGGAATTAACAAGTTGTTACACAGTATATAGGTTTAATACATGAAAAAAAAAACAGAGGAATTAACAAGTTGTTACACAGTATATAGGTTTAATACATGAAAAAAAAAACAGAGGAATTAACAAGTTGTTACACAGTATATAGGTTTAATACATGAAAAAAAAAACAGAGGAATTAACAAGTTGTTACACAGTATATAGGTTTAATACATGAAACAAAAAAACAGAGGAATTAACAAGTTGTTACACAGTATATAGGTTTGATACATGAAAAAAAAAACAGAGGAATTAACAAGTTGTTACACAGTATATAGGTTTAATACATGAAAAAAAAAAAACAGAGGAATTAACAAGTTGTTACACAGTATATAGGTTTAATACATGAAAAAAAAACAAAGGAATTAACAAGTTGTTACACAGTATATAGGTTTAATACATGAAAAAAAAACAGAGGAATTAACAAGTTGTTACACAGTATATAGGTTTAATACATGAAAAAAAAAACAGAGGAATTAACAAGTTGTTACACAGTATATAGGTTTAATACATGAAAAAAAAAACAGAGGAATTAACAAGTTGTTACACAGTATATAGGTTTAATACATGAAACAAAAAAACAGAGGAATTAACAAGTTGTTACACAGTATATAGGTTTAATACATGAAAAAAAAAACAGAGGAATTAACAAGTTGTTACACAGTATATAGGTTTAATACATGAAAAAAAAAAAACAGAGGAATTAACAAGTTGTTACACAGTATATAGGTTTAATACATGAAGAAAAAAACAGAGTAATTTGGTTTAAAACAAAGTAATTTAAAATTGCTCATTTAGTGCTGGTTATAGGACTTGTTTGTTCACTACATTTCCTCTCGCCAAATTTCGTGATTCTAGGTCAACGGGAACTACCATATCGGTTGTCGACCCAAAACCTATAGGGTACTTCCGGTTGACCTAGAATTGTCAATAATGGTTAAAAGCAAGGTCTTACAGCACAAGTAAAGAGAAAATTCCGAAAAATTAAAAAAAAAATAAGGGTAAATTTTGGTACTAACAAGTTTTCGCGAAAATCTAATTTTGCCCATATCTTTTTATCATGTAGATTCATCAGACCTTGATTTTTATCTTGACTAAATTTTAACTTGCTAGGTCTACCCGTTCCTGACAAAATCGGTGGTGACAGACGGACAGACAATTATGGACAGATGGACAATTAAGTGATCTTATGAGGGATCCGTTTTTATCTTTTGAGATACGGAACCCTAAAAACCGGCCAATATGCAAACTTTTAAACCTTATCCTGCACTAAGAACTTCTCCTGTACCGTGGGAGAGTATACAAACATTTAAACTCACTATACACAAACAGCCAGAATCGGAAGAAAAATTTGTAGCCCATACAAAAATTTGTTCCGTCCGGGAATTGAACCTGCGACACGCAGCGTAGCATTCGATCGCCAAATGTCTTCGAGCCTACCCTGGTACCAAAAAGGTTACGCCGGTTTTACGCACGATTCTTTCATCATGAAAGAATTTCATCAAAATCCGACCCCGATTCCATTTTTTTTTTGATAGTAACAAAACATAGTATGTTGTTGTGTTAGTTAGTCAAAATAATTTTTAGACTGATTTTACTTGCAACCCTAATGTTAGATCATTAGTCATTTCTTATTTTCATCAAAAAATCCAAATATATAAAAAAAGAGTTTAGCTACTCAGCGGTAGAGGGCACTGTTACCAGATTAATCTACGAGTGTTTTGGACGTTACGGCGATTTCATTATGCGGTACCTACAACCCTTAAGATATGTAGTTTTTTCTTTGTTGGCCTGAAGTATATCACTTCTGGGCTAAGATCTTCCCCAATCCTTCCACTGGAGCCCAGGCAGCTAGACGGGGTCGCAGCAGACCGAGGAGACGCCTTGGACGGCTCATTCTTATGAATTGTTTATTATTATTGTGTTTTTTTTTTTGTTAACCTGTACTGTCCCACTGCTGGACAAAGACCTCCCACAATTCCTTCCATGTGCTCTTTTCCCGTGCCTCCTCGGACCAACCCTCGCGGTACGCGTCCAAATCATCTCACCACATTTTTCGCGCCGCCGAAGATATGATTTTCCAATTTAAATTATTTTCTCTTACAGGTACTGTTTAGGAAACTTCACGATAATTAGAGATGTGAATTTAACTCATACCAGGCCTGTGGCCGTAGTATGCGCTTACGAAGAAGAAGAAATCATAGATGATAAAATACTGGGCTACACAATGATAATATCAGTAATATTTCTTACGGCTACAGCCCTTATTTATGGTTTGCTACCGGAACTTAGGTCAGTACTATAATCTTTTAAAACTCATTCACTCGATAGCGCATCACAGAATCGAATAGAATTTATAGTATGGATATCATATGAATTGGTCTTATCTCTGAATGCGATACACAGATCCCTTGAAGGTATTACATGGTGCGAGCCAGTCAGTCTGGGGATTCAAAGCCGGCTTCTCTGTTTCCTGATCATTTTAATCTGGATCTCTTCAAAGTTCTAGTGATTTATTTTCCATCGTAGACCGCATCATCGCTTTACGAGTTGCGACGAAACGAAAGTATATGTATGTAAAAAAATGCTATGGTTGCTCTTGTAGTTAAAAAGAGGCTGTTGTCTGTAGTCGTTATGGACTCGATAACTACAACTGCATCCGTGGATGCGCAATAGGCTAGTTTCCACCATCAATAAATTGCAAAAGTAATTAGTCCGTCAGTTAGAGTATTGGAAAATAATGGACACGTATTTTTTTTTTGTAAATCACTGAGTACTGACAAAGATAAAACGCATCAAAACTCGGGAGTGGGGGCTCGTGACGTCACAACGCACTAAAAACTATAGCACGGCGTGACGTATTGCGAATTTTAAAAGCGTCGTATCTTCGTCAATTTTGGTTTATGTAACAAAAGAAAAAATACGGTTCAAATATTTTTTTATAATCTAACTGACGGACTAATTACATTTTTTTAGGACACAAGCCTATTATTTAATCATTGCGTAGATTTAATTGACATAAAGATAAAGTTTACCCCATAAAATGTTGTTATTTCTTTCAATACGATTTGACAAAAATCATAGACGTACATTTATTTTTTTCAGAGATGTCCAAGGAAAGAGTATTATAAACTTCTGTATCAGTCTCGGTATTGGTCTTTTAGTACTGATCATAATGAAACTAATGACATACTATGACATGGGG
Source organism: Xestia ashworthii (assembly GCA_950022955.1). Lineage (NCBI taxonomy): Eukaryota > Metazoa > Arthropoda > Insecta > Lepidoptera > Noctuidae > Xestia > Xestia ashworthii. The sequence continues at coordinate 11,506,846 of OX465566.1, forward strand.
TGGTGCGCCGCTAGAGGTATGTACTAAAATATCGTCAACATTATTATTTGATTTATTTAAAAAAAAGATGTAAGTAGATTATCTTACATGCAAGTAAACAGTCGTTTTTTTTTTTGCGAATGAATCTACAACAACTAAAAGTGACTCTTTTTTTATTGGCTTTCAGGATTCCTAGCTTATTACTTTTTGATAGCTGCTTTCTTCTGGTCAAACGCAATAGCCATTCAGGTCCTTTTAAACTCAAGGTAAGATGTATAATTTATACAGTGTACAGTTAGAGCATTCATTGTTCAGCAGACCATTAAAAATAATTGCTACTTCAATATGTCATCTCATACGATTGTCTGACAGAATGACAGTTGTAATTTAAGCATACGGCCAAAATGATTTAACAGACCATTTCGATTTGTTCTAAATTTGCCAAACAAAGTTCTTAATTTTTCCTTGTATTTACTTAAACGAATAAATACGATGTTTTCAGATATGATTGCGCAATTGAAAATTTTATTTTACAGACGACCTGCTACTTTAGACTATGGCTGGAGAGAGTTCAAGTGGTATATGATATACGCGTGGGGATGCCCGACTGTCCTCACCATATGCATGGCGATCGTAAACTTTTACCCGGGTCGCCATCAGAAACCTGGGATCGGGCTCAATCACTGCTGGTTTTTTAGTAAGTTTTATTTTATGTACATGTGTTGGTAAAGTTTTACAATATGTTTGAAAAACCCTGTCCGATCCGAAAGGGGCATATAAGATACACCAATGACATTACCAATTATAACAAGAAACATACAATATTCTACGAGTAAAATTAGTAAATAGTAATGAGTTTCGTGTTGTCTTAAATTACGAGTACCACCTCGGCATTAGCATGTTCGATCGCCAATTGTTTGTTAACGGTTAACGACGTCACACTCGAAAAACGACCATAGTGTCATCGCCCGCGCCCCTGTGTTGCCATATAAGTTTCCTCATTTTAGTATATTTTATTTCATTTTCATCAGGGTATTTTTTTAACTTCGTTTCCAAAAAGGATTACATAAATACAAAGTAATTTCGATACCTAATAATACCCTCATAGATCGGACAGATTTTTTTGTATGAACTATAGCCCATTTGCTTAGAGCCAGATTTTGTGGATCTAATTCTGTAACTTATGATTTATGAATGTTCCTTTAGAAGTAAATAATAGGACCGTTTATTTAATCTATCGGGCGAATTATCACATGCGAGTGCACCAGTGGTCCAATAAAATTAACAATTAAATATTTTAAATTTCAGATAAACACCAACAGTGGTACTACATGTACAGTATCATCTCCATACTCCTTGCTGCAAACATTTGCATCTTCATCTACACGTCGTTGCTGATCTGGCGTCTATCCTTTTCATCCAGTCATATAAGAGCTCTGAAGTTCAAGTAAATATTCATTTTGATTTTATTTACAATTTTTAAGAAAATGATAACTCTGTTCATAAACTCAACTTGTTTATTCCAAACTAATATACAATTCACAGTCTTAATATCCAGTGTGTGTAGTCGACACGTCTTAATGCTACGATAGCCAAGCACCAATTGCCTACCGACTGCCGATGCCGGTATGTCCCCACTCTTACCCCTACCATAATGATACTCGGGTTCGTGATTGGCTACAAAAGTGACAGCTAGTGTTGCCATATTTCTAAGTAAAATTATGCTACAATGCAAAATCACGACATTCGGCCATCCGATACAGTGCAACCTCCCGGTGCACTCACCCAGTTGCCAGTCAGCAAATGTATAATTTTTAAAAATGTGAACTAAACGAAATAAGTTAATACAAAACTGCTATTTCTGTTTATCTTATCTTATTCTTTTTACATAACAACAACATCACGACATTCGGTTAATTTGGTGCATAATATCAATACTATAACTAGAACAGTATTCATCTCAACTGTAATTATTGTAAGTAATAAATAGTATAGCTATATCTTTAAATTTGTTACAATGTGTTACATACATTTTATCTACGTGCCCATATCTTCTAATCTTTTGCAGCCTTCATTCAGGTCCATTGACGGGTCGTCTAAGTAGGCAAGAGCTGACTCAAAACGTTTCGCGCCAAGCATCCAGTTTATTAGACGTTGGAAGCCGGAGCATTAGCCAGACCAAACGGCATTTGCTTCAAAATCATCGTCATTCTCTTGCCCTTATCCCATTTTAGTTGGGGTCGGCGCAGCATGTCTTCTTCTTCCATACTCCTCTAATTTTTGTCATCTCATCAGAAACTTCTTTTCTTGCTTCAAAATCCAAATATGTTATTTCACATAGGCCTAGATGGGCACTTATAAAACGTCGAAAAGGTGCACGGTTCGCGTTGGTTGATTCCATGGAGAAGAACCGGCAAGAAACTCCATGGTTACTCTTTTCAAATCGTTTGGTGTTACAATCATTTTATTATACGGTATTAACAGTACTTTAGTATGGGAGGACAGCGTAGGCTCGATAATAGGTCGTTGCTTACTAATCTATATTATAAATGTAAAACAAGATAAATATTTAACAATAGTTAAACATCGTCTGGGAATCTACAAAGCCTACAATGTTCACTCATTCACAAATAATAGGTAAAAAAAGCATCTATGCAAAGGTAAGTAAATATAACGAGGTAAATTTAATTAAAAACTAAATTAAACAACTGACACAAATAATGTCATGAGTGCTGTAACTATACTGAGCAAAAGATGAGAACAAATGATTTGAATACTATTGTAAAAATCTGAATCAAAAGAAAAGAATGAAGAGATTGAGAACAGTTAAAGATATCCACAAAACTGCGCCGTTTATGAGCTACCAGGGAAGCCGCATGCGCAGAAGGAATTATAGCCAGACTTCTTTGTCTTCAACGAAGTCCTTGATTTTGTAATATAGTTTAAGGCGACTACACGAGCTAAACGCGAGTTTTATAATTACTAAAAGTATATGATTCACTGCTATAAACAAGACCAGAAAACTATATGATATTCTTCAGGATATAAGCTAGCATGATACTGTTTTGAAAACATAATACAATCAATTTGGCTCGATAAAAAGAAATCACGAACTTACCTCTAAAATATCTTTCAAACAATAAAAAACATACTAATATGCATGCGATCATTCTGATTTTTGGCAAATAATTCTACAAGCAATATATTAGCATGATGATACTGTTTTAGTTTTTTTAATCCAATCAATAGTTTTTTTTAAATCGATCGAAACCACTCATTTCGCGCTATTTGGCCCGCAGTGGCTGACGTAACAACCACTTAAAGAAAGAGTTGTAAAGTGCGCGCTCCGCCGCAAAATTAAATCGATAGTAATCCCTGAGAACCCAGTTTCCGCTATAACATCAAGTTTATTGGCGTCAAGATTTAAATTTAGATCACGTTGTGGTACATTTGATAAGGAAAACTTTAAACATTTCGTTTTGCTTGCATTCAGTAAAAGATTATTAGCTGCGATCCATTTCGAGAGAACAGTTAGACTTTCGTTGATACGTGGGATATTCGTATCTTTTCTATTTAGGTTTTTTTTTTTTTTTTTTTTTAATTAGCGAGGCGTCATCAGCAAATAAAATATATCTGATAATTTGGCCATCATATAAGGGAGATCAATAACATTAACAAGAAATAGGAAAGGAGCGAGAATCGAACCTTGGGGCATGCCTATCTTGGCTAGAGACCAGGAGGACGTAGTCTCATTTACATTTACTTTTTGCTGCCTGTTTGAGTAGTAAGAAAGAACCAGATCAGTAGCAGAATCAGAATCAGAATCATTCATTCGTAAACATAGGTAACATTTACAAGATCTTAAAAATTAGATAGCGCGCTATGTTTTGCCAATTGACATACAAATTATTTTAAGAAAAGAAAATAACAACGATTATTTATGATAAGTATACTAAATTATTACACTTAATTAAAATAAAATTGTGAAATTATTAGAGTACCATATAATTGTATTAACTCATGTAAGCAAGTTTCATTTCATTATTTCTATTCAATATCAATATTTTAAGGTCAAATATTTACACATGGAAGCTAGTTAAATTTTATTATTCATAGTCAATTTTATTTCATGTCAAAATATAATAATTCAATTAAATTAGAGATAAATTCAAGATTAATCTAAAAATGTAAAATATTAAAATTCATGTCATATAGTTGCAGAGATTCGACATTAAGGAACTCGTCTCGGGAGATTATTAATATTAGCAAGAAATAGGAAAGGAGCGAGAATCGAACCTTGGGGCACGCCTATCTTGGCTAGAGAATAGGAGGACGTCGCCTCATTTACATTTACTTTTTGCTGCCTGTTTGAGTAGTAAGAAAGATCCAGATCAGTAGCAGAAGCAGAATCAGAATCATTCATTCGTAAACATAGGTAACAATTACAAGATCTTAAAAATTAGGTAGTGCGCTATGTTTTGCCAATTGACATACAAATTATTTTAACAAAAAAATAACAACGATTACGTGATAAGTATACTAAATTATTACATAAAATTAAAATAAAATTATGAAATTATTAGAGTACCATTTAATTGCATTAACTCATGCAAACAAGTTTTTTTTTTTTTTTTTTAATTCAATATCAAGATTTTAAGGTCAACTATTTACACATGGAAACAAGTTAAATTTTATTATTCATAGTCAATTTCATTTCATGTCAAAATATCATAATTCAATTACATTAGAGATAAATTCAAGATTAATCTAAAAATGTAAAATATTAAAATTCATGTCATATAGTTACAGAGATTCGTCACTAAGGGACTCGTCTAAAGAGTAATAATTTTTTTCAAGCAGTTACCCGTTTATTTTTTAACTTGTGCAATGGCATACATTTTATTTCATCAGGTATTTTATTATATATTTGAATTGCTATGCCAAAGGAGCTTTTCCCTCATTAGAGCAGTTTTACATTCCATTAGGCACAGTTCATTAAAACTGAACATAGTCTCTGAATAAATGTGGATTTATTTTTACAAACAGTGCAGTTTCAAGGATGTATAGAGCCGGCAGAGGTAATATTTTAACTTTTTAAAATATGGAATGCAACTATCAGTTGTGTGTAAACCGCACATACTTCGCAACCATCTTTTCTGCATTCATAAAGGACATGTTTTATTAAATTCTAGGCAAACTGCAGAAAATAATGTACCGTGGTTTAAATTGAAACTTTTGAATCAAAACTAGCCTTTGAATTTTTTTTTTTTTTTTTTGTTAATTTGCTCTGTGACTTCTTGGTCTGTAAAACCCCTTGTAAAATGTTAAAAAATGTTGTATCTATAATTTTTATGGTGTACATAATTAAGAGTATTCTATTCTGTTCTATTCTATGTAGATTGCGCCGGTTGCGTTTCTTCGTTCATAGGATGCGTCGCATCCAATACGCCACATTACCTCAGACAGAAAAATATATTAATAACTTTGTCTACGGAATTGAATATGATAATGATTACGAAGGTAATAATACCAATTGCTGTAAAGAGAAAAATAATATCGAAATAGCTCTTGGATCTTAAATTATTAGCTACATAATAAATAGACAATGCCACCTATTTCAGACATTGATTTGTATGTTTTTATACGATAAAAATGTAAGTACATACAAGTACATTATCATATTCTACGACGCACTTCGCTTAAGGAATGACAGGATTAGTAGGAACTCCAGGCAAAGATTGCGACTCACATGGTCAATAAATAAACGACACACATGGTCAATATATTTACGACACAAATGGTCAGTATACGGCACACATGGCCAGTATACGACACAAATTGTCAGTAAATATACGACACACATGGTCGTTAAATTTACGACACACATAGCCTTCAAATAAACGGCACACATGGCCAATAACTAAACGGCACACATAGCCTTCAAATAAACGGCACACATGGCCAATAACTAAACGGCACACCTGGCCAATAACTAAGCGGCACACATAGCCTTCAAATAAACGGCACACATGGCCAATAACTAAACGGCACACCTGGCCAATAACTAAACGGCACACATGGCCAATAACTAAACGGCACACATGGCCAATAACTAAACGACACACATGGTCAATAAATAAACGATACACATGGCCAATATATTTACGACACAAATGGTCAGTATACGGCACACATGGCCAGTATACGACACAAATTGTCAATAAATATACGACACATATGGTCATTAAATTTACGACACACATGGCCGATAAATCAACGGCACACATGGCCAATAATCAAACGGCACTCATAGCCAATAACTAAACGACACACATGGCCAATACATAAAACGACACACATGGCCAGTATATTTACGACACAAATGGTCAGTATACGACACCCATGGCCAGTATACTACACAAATTGCCAATAGATATACGACACACATGGTCATTAAATTACGACTCACATGGTCAATAAATCAACGGCACACATGGCCAATAATCAAACGGCACTCATAGCCAATAACTAAACGACACACATGGCCAATACATAAAACGACACACATGGCCAGTATATTTACGACACAAATGGTCAGTATACGACACCCACGGCCAGTATACTACACAAATTGCCAATAAATATACGACACACATGGTCATTAAATTACGACTCACATGGTCAATAAATAAACGGCATACATGGTCAATAAATATACGTCATACATTAGGTTAGGTTAGGTTAGGTTTAGGTTTTTTCCCAGCGATAAGGTTAGGTTTAGGTTAGGTTAGGTTAGGTTAGGTCATGGCCAAAAATAAACGGCACACATAGCCAATAACTAAACGACGCACATGGCCTATAAATAAACGACACACATGGTCAATATATTTACGACACAAATGGTCAGTATACGACACACATGGCCAGTATACGACACAGATTGTCAATAAATATACGACACACATGGTCATTAAATTTACGACACACATGGCCAATAAAATTAAAAAATTATAGTGGATTATATTTTTCACTGTTACGTTATAAACTACTATTTCCACATCAAAGTAACATTATTTATATTATTCATTATAAAATGAGATTGTATCTTCTATTTCCATTAGTGTACAGGAAACTAAATAGACTAGGAAGTTTACCGGATTTACTTTTTAAAGTAACTTCACTCATGTACTGCTTATTTTTAAACTCTGCTATCGTGGATTGCAATCAAAGAGTAGCCTTGACCTTGCAATCTGACGACAAAAAGATCAAAAATAAAAGTAAAAACATCAAATATGCTTTAATAAATATCAATTAAAACAAATATTATCTGTATTTCAATATTTCCAATAACTTCGACTAACTTCCGAAAATGTTACTTTGAAGGATCAATAAACAAAAATCTTATAAATAACGTACCTTTTATTTTGTAGAATGCGTAGATAATGCCACTTCTGAGTTTTTAAGAAAATGATAACTCTGTTCATAAACTCAACTTGTTTATTCCAAACTAATATACAATTCACAGTCTTAATATCCAGTGTGTGTAGTCGACACGTCTTAATGCTACGATAGCCAAGCACCAATTGCCTACCGACTGCCGATGCCGGTATGTCCCCACTCTTACCCCTACCATAATGATACTCGGGTTCGTGATTGGCTACAAAAGTGACAGCTAGTGTTGCCATATTTCTAAGTAAAATTATGCTACAATGCAAAATCACGACACAATTATAATTTACATTTCTAGTACAGAATTATGATTTTAATTACTTATTTATTGTTTTCAGGTTTGTGATGACTGTGCGGCTTATCATCCTGATGGGGCTACCATGGGTTTTCGAAATGATCGGATCTTTAGTAGAGAAACATATTATTTGGTATGTAATTTTTTATTACATTACTAGCGGACGTCACGCGGTTTCACCCGCGTAGTTCCCGTTCCCGTGGGAGTACGGGGACGAAATGTAGCCTATGTTACTCGTGGATAATGTAGCTTTCGAATGGTGAAAGAATGTTTAAAAACGGTCCAGTAGTTTTTAAGCCTATTCATTACAACCAAACAAACAAAGTTTTCCTCTTTATAATTATTATTAGTGTAGATTTCACGTCTAACCTCATTTTTGTGCCAAAACTACCGACGAAAGAATTTTCCTTTTTTGTAATTAGAGAAAAGTTGATAAGATTTGCAGTCTGAAAATCGTTTACTGCTCGCATTTTGCTCATTTACTCAGTTACTCATGGTTTAACGGAAACTAAGCAGTTTCTATAAAAATGCGGCGGCCACCATACACCACCACATTGGTGCAGTTGGCACTGATAACAGCACATAACATGTTACTGTGACGTACTTGCAACATTCCTAAGTAATTAATTACATAGCGATAGTGTCAAATATCCTCTATGGGTAGATAAGAAGAACATACAGGGTGTAAACCACCTCATCACGAATCCGTTAACCAAGCATTCTGTACATCAAACTAAGTAACTTTACGTAAAAATTATTGCTGGGTAACGACTTTTTTTTTGGGGTGCAAAATCATGTTTTGTGGTAAAACTCAATGCAACGCACTTAAAACATTGTGCTGATGGATCTATTGAATAGTACGGGGGTCATAGAGGTGGTTAAAAAAAATCTTACAGTAAAAACTTGTCTTTAAAAAAAGCTTGTCAAAAAATTGGAACTTTGACCCCCAATATCTCCGTAACTAGAAGTTTCCCAGGTATGGTGTAGAACAAAAAAATGATCGCAATGACGGGGAGAACAAGTGCCTTATGGCTTCGTTAAGAGATGTTTTACACCCTTTATATTTCGTTGACTACCTAAACTAAAACGTTATCAAGTTTTACACAGTGTAGGTACTTATTGAAATGCAAATATACCTTCACTTTGACGACACTTATACTTAAAAAAAAACAGTGTTTTTCAGTGGGTAGGTTTGTTCCCCTCGGTCAGCAAGAGATGTTTGTAGGTACAGATGCTAGCACATCAAACTACCCCCAAGTTTTCCTAATCAACCTTGAACACTAATGCTTTTGAGATAACGTTAAAAATTTATTAGAGTAATTTGACAGATTATAGTAGCGTCTAAATTATTACAAGTTGCAGCTGTTTAAATTTACGATAACAAGGCACATTTCTGTTATTTTGATAAATGAACATTTTATTCATGATCCGTTACGATGTAGGTAAGGGTACAGTAAAATAAATATCGTTGGACATTACATACAACGCCATCTAGTGCCACATTAAGCAACGAGGCTTGTGTCGTGGACACCCGATAGTTTATAATAAAATACATAACTGAATAATTGATTAATTAGTACGAAATAGTGGCTTACAGTATACAGTAGCGCCATCTAGCGTTTGATAGCGAAACTATAGCACTAAAATGCTGACTAAAATGGGATGTTCAACCATCGACCGAGAATAATGCTGGCTCATAATTTAAATAATAAGTCAAAAATAATTTATGATTCAACATTTTGTGGTTTTTTAAAACGTTCGTTTCAATTGCAAAATTCGTAATTTTTTCGTCGAATTGCAGTCAAAAAATAACACTGCTCTTAATTATTTACAGGACCATACTGGATATATTCAATACACTGCAAGGCATCTTAATATTCTTATTACTGGTGGTGTTTCGCAAACGTGTGATAAAGATGATGTACAAGCATGGCTGGCTGAACTGCATATCAGGCTTCATCGAGAGGCATCTAGCGACAGAAGACGACGAGGAAAATGTCGTTCAACACACTGATGTGCCAATGAACGATAGGACAGTTTTATAAAACCCTGATTTAGGGCTACCTTTTCACCAGAGATGTACGAAGCTAAGCATCTTATTTCCACCAGAGCTTACTAGTTAGAAGTCGCAAAACTTGAGCATCGCCAGCTTGCATCTTTGGTTTGCATCCCTGCAACGGGCACCTATGTAAAAAAACTAAGCTAAGCTTCGCTGAACCATTTTCCAAAGCATAGCGATCTCTGGCGGAAAGGCAGCCTATTCGAGAAACCAGAACGTGGTGGACACAACGGTTTATAAGGATTAAGAGAAATAAATAATTATTTATTTATTATAATTATCAGCCTTTGCCCAGCAGTGGGATGACGTTGGCTAACAGTATTAGTATTACATTATATATTGTATTATATCATATTAATTACTGAAGACTATCACCAATATTCTTTATACGAAAATATTCAATAAAATTCTTTTTTTTTGTTGTGGGCCGTGTCGAATAAAACAAATACGCTAGACGTAGTTCACGACATTGTTGCAATACAAACGTAAGGTTTGTTTGGATTAGTGTCTATGAGTTTCCTGCCCGTTCTTTCCCAAATGAACCCATTAATTAGGCTTTGGAATGGGCAGCTTAAACTAGGTTCTATCTTTTGTACTGACCGACTCCTTGACAAACCAAAAGTGCATTTAAATATTTTGAATTATGCTTCAAGTTGGAGTCAAAGCAAAACAAACAATTGCTAATTTAATTCCCACAGACGATTTATCAGCAGTGCTATGAATCATACAACTGTATTATTAATAGTATTCGTGATCTTTATTTTCGTCTTTAATTGTACCTATGGATGGATGGATTGACATGTTTCTTAAAACTATTTTTAAACTAGCTGACGTCACGCGGTTTCACCCGCGTAGTTCCTGTTCCGGTGGGAGACGGGGATAAAATGTAGCCTATGTTACTCAGGGTGAATGTAGCTTTCCAATGGTGAAAGAATTTTTGAAATCGGCAGAGTAGTTTTTGAGTTTATTCGTTACAAACATACACATACACACACACAAATTTTTCTGTAAGTTATTTAGCTATGGACTGAAATTGACAGAAATTGATAATATTATGTTAATCATATTGTTGATGATGGATGGATGAGGAACAAACAACCATGAGAAATATGCGTTTTATATTGTTTTTTTTTTTAAATGTTATTGGCGATATGGATAAGTAAGAAGAAAGGCAAGATGGCACTTGCCATTATTGATCTAGTCTAACCTACTTTAAGTTTAACCTCAGTCTGATCTGTTTCCAAATGATTCGAATAGGTAAGTAAGTACTGTAATTTACTATGTATTATTAGTTAATAGAAAGCTATGCGTGTCTTACGGTCGAGGAAAGTTAACAATTCCTTCATCCAAACGGATGCAATAGGTGTAGAAGCAAAGAAAACGAGTTTCTAAGACTGTTTTAAGCTTTAAACTTATATTGTCTAACAATATAAGTTGAGTTTCTAAGAGTTTCCAAGAAGATTCTGTGTTTGTGCTTGTCTGCCACAATTTTAAATACTGATATTTCATTTTTTTATTTTTGTTACATATTATATTGTATCGTGCTTTTGTAAATATTTGTACATACAAATACATAGCCTAAATAATGAGTACATTATATTATTAAGGAGTTTTTTCATATCTATTAAATCGGACACAAATCCAGATTCTGTGGCTGCCTGAAATAATATTTATTCATAATAAAAACGGAGTCATAAACAAGATTTAAGTGTAATGTAAAACATAAGTTAATTCTAGGGCAATGTTTTTTTTTGTAAAATAATTGAATAAATGTCTGATGAATAATTGTAAAATTGTGAATATTCATACCGTATGTAGTGGTTTTATTAAAACAAAAAGATAGTGACAAGGTTAATTTGTATAATGTATATTTTTCACTGTATATTTTCATGAAACTTAGGGGCCGTGTCCGAGTGCATAAAGCCTGTTAAAATAAATTTCGACACACCTAGTTGTCGCTTTCTGTGACCCAAGTGATGGCTTTTACCTTGGCAAAGAGACTAAATGTTGCCACAACGTGGCAACGCCGCCACCAGTCTCTTGGGCACATTACCAGCTGTCAGCGTTGAGGAAGAGTTTTTTAATGCTCTTTTATAATTTCTAATTAGCCTACTTATTTAAGTTTATTTAATAGTTTTTAATGAATACTGTATAGTTGAATATATTTCTAAAAAAAGAACTAAAGAAAAATATATAATGTAAAACTTAAGGTAATTCTAGGATAAGATTTTTGTTTTGTTAATCTATTGTGCAAATATCTAATTAAATCGTAAAATCGTGAATATTCGTATCTTATGTAGAGGTACTATTAAAACAAAAAAAAAACGGTAAAAATGTACATTTTATAAAAATTACGGTTTTATTACTTTGAACTATACCCAGATTAAAATTAGCAAGAAGAATTACTGTTCTTGTGAAAGCGGAACCACGAAGCCGTCAAACAAGCATATCAAACTAAGTATCCCTAAGCAAAAAAACATCGCTGAGAAACAACTTTTATTTCTTATAACTTTAAACGTCGGGCTTAAATTTAAGGTAAATTCGCGATAACTACCCGTTTTCATATGTTTTATAACTTTTATTTAGGGTGAAAAATCACGTGTTAGGGTAAAACTTAATACGCACTCAAAACATTGTGAAACTGACAGATTTTCCCAATCAACCTCGCACCTAATACTTTAGCGATATCGTGGAAAATCCATTAAAGAAAGACATTGCAGTAGCTTGATGTACTGGAATCGGTACATCATATTTAACATAATCCCAAGTCATCATCATCCCGCCATTGTCCCATGTTGCTTGGGCTCAGCACAACCTGGTTTTTTCTTCTATTCTTATCTGTCAACCGTCACGCAATCATTTACTTCTTTCTCTTTCACATGATTCTTCTCACAATCCATCCATCTTTTCTTTGGCCTTCTTCTCCCTCTCCATCCATCAACACTTATATTCATTACTCGTTTAATCACATACATCCCTCCTCGACAATCATCACATGTCCATACCAGCTAACAAGACAGTCGATTACCTTTCAACTTTTCCGTAACAAAGGCCCTACTCCCTAACGTTTCGTCCATACGGACCGATCTATCCACGACTCTCACACGCACTCGTCTGCCGACGTGCGCGAGAGAGACGGATAGATCCGTCCGTATGGACGAAACCTTAGGGAGTAGGGCCTCTGGCGCAACTTTCAAACTTCCTCTAATATACTCATTCCTTACTTACCTCACTCTTGTCACATCATACATCCACCTCAACATTCTCATCTCCGCTACATGCAATTTAACATAATCCCATATGATCTACCAATACTACGAATGTGGAATGTCTGACGCCTAGCGCCATCTACCGCGTAAATGATTAATGACTACGATTGAATAAATCTAGTTAAGGTGAAAGCGGGAGTACCCGGGGTTGCGGGACTGTTCGAAAGAGATACCGTGGCCCCGGAACGTGAAGGGCGAGGAAGGAGCATGGATAGGTTTTAGTCTGTAAAATTCTGACACTCCCTCCCGCTCCGCCCAGAGTGGGAGAAGTTATTTGATGATTTCCCATCCTAAAAAAAAAGGTGAAAGCACCAGGGTGGCCCGCGAAATTCAAATTTTCTTACGTGTTTTGCAATTTGCAGGGCAGTGCTAAGTTGTATATTAGTTGTATGTTGATAAAAATATCGGTCGCGACTGTAAGACGTATGTAGTTACAAAATAATAATCATCAGAATCATCAATACAACCCTCCAAGTTCATAAGAGTCCAGGAACGAATTTTTCACGGTCAAAGTCGTTCCTCATACAACTTAATTAGCACTGCCCTGCAAATTGCAAAAATGTAAGAAAATTTGTATTTCGCGGGCTACCTTGGAGCATCAGCCTTAAGTTTTGCTACACCTAGCTTATACCGTCCACCACAAACCACCTTACTCTTATTATAAAAGCAAATCTGAATGCAAGTTCTACATAATTATTGACAACAAGTAACATTAAATTTAAAATTTGAAAAACCTACACATAGGGTCATAATTTCAGGTATAATAATATGATTCTACTAGTCAAGCCCTTTCATTTGATACCCATAATGAGGGATGTGTTGAATAAATATGTAATCCGCCATTTTGTGGCGGCGGCCATCTTTGACTGATGTTTATCAAACATAGCTAAGAATACTCCCGACTTATTCACCTTTCAAACAAAAAAAAACAAAATCAAAATCGGCTCATCCGTTCGAGAGCTACGATGAAGCACAGACAGACAGAGAGAGAGAGAGAGAGACACGCACAGACACGTCAAACTTATAACACACCGTCGTTTTTGCGTCGGAGGTTAAAAACTGTAGAATTAATTAACAAGGAATCACATGTACTCCTAGCGTCATCTACCGCACAAATGATTAAACCATTTTAAACACAAGTTGTGTGCGCCATCGCCAGTGCAACCAGTGTACTATTGCGCTCCCGTGGTGTAGTGATCGCTACTCCCCGCTAGATGGCGTTATATTTAAATAATATACCTTCAAATAAGATAGTATTAAATTAATAAGTGTGTAAATTGTTTATTTAGAACACTCTCGAGAGAAATGATCAAATTTTCACTATTTCTCTCGGGAGTGTTCATAAGTTATTAGTACTAGATATTCTTTGAAGGTATATTATTTAAATATAACGCCATCTAGCGGTGAGTTACTCGCTTAAAGAGTATTTTGTCAACCATTACACAAAGCTGGTAATGATAATTCTGTCAAGTCTAAGCATATTATTTTGGACATTAGCAATGCGCAATGCTTATAAATTTCACGCTTTTAGTTAAGTAGGTAGGTACATGTGTTTCGATTTAGTGGGTGCCTAAATTGAATTAAAAGCAAACGTAGGTACCTAGACGCGGACAAAAGCTTGGTTATCGGTAGTAAGAATTATTTACTGTCTTGTGCTATTTGTCTGTTTACTATAATATATAGTAGGTACTTACGTATAATCGTATTAGATTATTATAATCCCGATTCTCCATGAGAAACATGAATTTTGCGCGTGCTCGTTGTGGATTAAGACTATGACAGCAGTGAGAACAAAAATAAAAAAATATACATACAGTCGAATAGAGAACCTCCTCCTTTTTGGAAGTTGGTTAATTATAGGCTGATAATATTGTAATTTGTCTTCTGTACATTATAACATAGAGAGCATTTTTCATTGTATTCAAAACCGGAGGTTTACGAGTTACTGGAACTACTGGGAGGTCGACACTGATTATGAACAGCTATTGATTCGTTGGTCTAGTGGTCGCAAGTGCGCCTGCTGAGCATAAGCTCCTACGTCCCTTGGTCGGCAGGGTGTTAATGCGCTTTAACATCAGGAATTTCTCAGTAGATTTCATGTAATGTGGATCTGTGGCCGGTTGATAGCAATAGCATCGCACCTTATTACCTGCAGGAACTCAAACATAAATGGCGAAACGTAGCTGTACTATTCGATAACTGCCTAACCATTTGGGAATTACAAGCAAGATGTTATGTTAAGTTATTGTGGTACGTCTACTAAAACATAAATAAACATATTGCTCCTAACTTTTGGTAGGAGTCTAAGGGGCCTCATCATTTTGGTAGGAGTCTAAAGGGTATCATCAAATGATGAAAGAAAAATCGAAATGTCTGTTTGTAGTTTCAAAATAACTGATATTTACTGAATGTTTATGAAAGTATACGGGGCGGAAGGGACACTAATGCAAAAAGGTTTAGCACATACTCAGTACCTATTTAATTCGGAGTCCCATATAAAAAAAAAAAACAAACAACAACAAAAAAAAAGAACGGTTATATAAAACAGCTGTTCCATACATTTTCACCCAGTAGATATTGCACTTTTGAAGGGAATAACCTAACAAACCCGATGCTTTTCGAATAAAGAGGTCACTGGGTTTTCATAATGAAGTGGTAACCCTTTTTAGGGTTCCGTAGCCAAATGGCAAAAACGGAACCCTTATAGATTCGTCATGTCTGTCTGTCTGTCTGTCCGTCCGTATGTCACAGCCACTTTTTTCCGAAACTATAAGCACTATGGTGTTGAAACTTGATAAGTAGATGTATTCTGTGAACCGCATTAGGATTTTCACACAAAAATAGAAAAAAAAAACGGGGTTCCCCATACTTAGAACTGAAACTCAATTTTTTTTTTCATCAACCCTGAACGTGTGGGGTATCTATGGATAGGTCTTCAAAAATGATATTGAGGTTTCTAACATCATTTTTTTTTAAACTGAATAGTTTGCGCGAGAGACCCTTCCAAAGTGGAAAAATGTGCCCCCCCCCCCTGTAACTTCTAAAATACGAGAATGATAAAACTAAAAAAAATATATGATGTACATTACCATGTAAACTTCCACCGAAAATTGGATTAAACGAGATCTAGTAAGCAGTTTTTTTTAATACGTCATAATCGTAAACAGCAATTTACCTTTCATTAAATCTGCTACGGAACCCTTCATGGGCGAGTCCGACTCGCACTTGGCTGCTTTTTTACGGATGGGAAATCATCAAATAACTTCTCCCACTCTGGGCTGAGCGGGAGGGAGTGTCAGACTTTTACTGACTAAAACCCATCCATGTTCCTTCCTCGCCCTTTTTGTTCCGGGGCCGCGGTATCTCTTTCGAACAGTCCCGCAGCCCCGGCAGGCTTCGGACCTTGCGGGCCCCTTCGCTGTGCTGACATCTCTTTGAGGCGCGCGTGGAACACGAACGCGCCGTCGACACGGCCTGTCGTCATAAGATGGACGGACGGCGAGCTAGCCGTCCACAGGCCGCGCCTACTGTGGCCGGGGGCCAAAGTGGTAACCCTTACACTGTGTTTAAGCATTGAACCTATTCGTCGTGCTCAAGGTAACCTCATAAACTGCTTACTCCTTCGAATAGCTTCACTCATAACTGGAGTTGTACGTTCACTGCAAAGCCGCCTGCGCATCAAGTTAGTACAAACTGTCACTGACTATAATTATACTTACAGAAAATAAAAATAAAAACTATCATAAAATAATAACCTATCACTTCGAACCCTGGTTTTTACAAATACGTGAGACTGAATTTTCAATATCCAGCTGTTAAACCTACATTTAACTTTTTTTTTTCGTGTAGAAATCCACAATGGTCCGACGTGGGGTCGGCGGAGGGGTCTGTCAGACTCCTACTGACTTAAACCACACGGTGTTCCTCCGCGTCACTTCTGGCTGGGGTGCTGGTATACAATTATATTGTTCACAATCACCCCAGGTTGCTTACGACTCAGATAAAGGGGAGGAGTGAAGTTCCCACGGCTGAGATACCACAGGCCTCATCTGACGTCCCGTGAGAGGGGGTGGGCCCTTTCTTGTAGATACATAGGTATACATGTCACCGTAAAATTGTCAAATACGTTACATTACAATATAACGTGTTTCTCTCTAGCGATATTGTAAAGTCTCGAATTATTGTCAACTGAACATACGGAAGTAGGTATCTCTACCCCCATAAGGGCAGAGATACCTACTTCCGTATGTTAGTGGGTCCGTATGTTAGTTGGCTTGGGTTAGTTAGGTTCCTTTAAACCCTGCACTCGGAAATAGGGGCCCCGCGAAGCGGGGCTCCGTCGACTACGCTTTTTAGGGGAATATAAAGTGTTTTAAAGTTAGGTTATTTTAATTGGCATTTCTCAGGAATGGTACAGTATCGTTTCATGAGAGTGGTACCATTGGGCAAGGGGGACCCTTCCTTCCCTCCACACCGCGTGAGTGTCAACTGAACGCATTATTTTTCGTGAAATGCATGCGATGGTAGTCATACCATCGCATGCATTTCACGAAAAATAATGCGTTTTATTGTAAGCAGTATGTTCGTTTGACAATAATTCGAGACTTTACAGTATCGCTAGAGATATTACAATATAACGTATTTGACAATTTTACGGTGACATATACATACATGATACACCACGCGGACACAATGCGTGTTGGTGGATCACAATTGCGAACAAGGGAAATAAAATAATTTGATGACATAATTTTATCAGTTGAATATGCTAAACCAGTAAACCATAAAACTGTCACTCAGCTTATCTATGTGGATCACATCATATCAAATCGACATAGCTATACAACAGACAACTAATAATAACGCTGCTGAAACTAATCGCAATTATAAATAGAATTAATTAGTTTAATTACAAAGTATTAATACTACTGATGCAGTCCTTAGTCCAATAAAGATGAAATCTTCCTACAGAGATATTTTATAGACTTGTAAGTTGCGTTGCCTGACTGGACCTGAAGAGAGTACTTTATTTATCTATCTTTACTACAATATTGTAAAGAGTTAAAGTTTGTATGTAGGAGGTAATCTCCAAAACTGCTTATCAGATTTCGAAAATACCTTAATTAATGGGAAGCTACGAGTACATTATGCCCGAGTGTGATTGTTTCCGATCATAATACGAGCAAAGGCCCAAGCAATTCGACGACTCGAATGGCGTAGTGGGGCTGCCTTACGTTCATAGGGTCCTGGGTTCGAATCCCGGTAGGAGCAAATGTTTGTGTGATGAGCATGGACATTTGTTTCCGAGTCATGGATGTTTATATGTATAATAAGTATGTATTTACAAACAAAAAAGTATAGGTAAGGTATAATTATGTAGTATATCAACTATTTGGTGTCCACGACACAAGCCTTGCTTAGTGTGGCACTAGATGGCGCTGTGTGTTAATGTCCAGTGATATTTATTTATTAAATCCTTTTTTCAACCGACTTCCAAAAAGAGGAGGTTCGAGGTTCTCAATTCGACAGTATTTTTTTTTTATGTTTCTTACCTCAGAACGTTCGACTGGGTGAACCGATTTTGATGGTTCTTTTTTTATTTGAAAGCTGGTGCTTCCCGTGTGGTCCCGTTTGGTTAAGATTTGACGCTGATCTTCGGAGATATAAATGGAACTCTTCAAAAAAAGACGGCAAATCTGCAGTGATTGCTGCAATCGCTTGGTTGTTTATTGTTTAACAACATCGTGACGTAACATCACGCCTGTATGCTCTTAGGGGGTACTCAGAAGTGTACAATACACCCAGATTTCGACAGTCAGGTGTGTTTCGTTCCATTTATTGGGGATAAGCCTATTACCGTGACATGTATTGTTTTTTCAAATTCTTAGGAGCAAGTTAACGATATTCGGTCGAATCTTTTATAGGCTATCCGGATATTTGATTTCACCTACCATAACGTCGTTATTATCCGATTTAAAAAAGGAGGAGGTTCTCAATTCAATGTTCCCCCATTACTCGAAGATGGCTGGACCGACTAGGTTTTTTTTTAATTGTTTGAAAGGGTATAGGTACTTCCCAGGTTGTTCCATAATCATCAACTCAGGATCTGATGATGGGATCCTGGAGAAATAGAGAGAGAGAACTCTTCCAATTTATAGGCACACCAGAAGCGATTTGGGTAGTTTTAAGAAGCGTCCTTTTCAAAGTGATTCCATTTCAATTTGGTGAAGAACTGATGAAGAACTTCGGAGATATGCAACGGAACTCTTCAACACACATACGTTACATACATACATTACATATTCGATAAATATGTATAGTAAGTACTTATTTTATATATTTTTGTATTGTACTTATCGTATTAAATAATTTTTTTCTCAGATTTTCAGAAATGACACCTACCACTGCTTGTCTCTGCATCACCTAAAGGTTGACTGGTAGAAAATGCCTATGGCATTAACCCATTTCCAGTCCCATGAGCCACATATGGTTCAGAGCGATTGTTTAACTATTGTGTCTTTTCGTGGACAGTGAATGTGTTAAGTCCGCCTCTGTACTTTGTAAAGTCTGTGTCTTGTTTGAAGTGTTAAATAAATAAATGATAGCAAATGGACTAGGATTGCTGAAATCTCATGTCTGTCTATTGTTTACACCAGTTCATAACAGAAAATCACGCCGGTACGCTGTGAGTGAACAACTAAAAAGTGAAAAGTGAAAAATTAAAACTTTTTTTTACAAAAAACTAAAGAATTCGGTGACAAAAAAACTAAATCAATCAAACAAAGGTCACCGAATTCTGAAGCTAAAGTTATTTTTCACTTTTTTGTGTTTTCTGAAGTCGGTTATAATTTTTTGTAAAAATTGTTTTTATTTTAACTCATCAAGACCTAAAAGTATAAAATGACCAGAAAAATACTTAGTAAACAAAGGACAAAGAAAATCCATAAAAGAAATGTGCCAGAGCATTTCGAAGTGCCTGAATGATCATTTCTGAGTACCTTTTTACCATATTTATAATATTTTTGTGAGTACAACGAGTTTTCGAAAGACAGAGAAGGTGGCGAATTGGCGATCTATCACTTCATCAAGCAACACATGGAGCAACTAAATGGAGATCATTGACTATTTACAAGAATCTGAGGGCACTCATGCGATTTCCGAAATAACTTAACTAAATTTCTCCAGCCATAGGAGCATCTACTAAACTTATTTTCTGTTGTAGATTACAAATAATTTCTGGTGCAGGACAGCTCCTAAGACGACCCAATGGCCGATATTTTTTCTAAAAATTGCTGCAGAATATTATGTACTTTACAATAATTGATAAAGTCGGTAGCGCAATTCATAAATTGCTGCTATTTTGCTCAACAAACCATGATTTGTTAAGTAAGTAATACGATGAAACCTATTTCGTAATGAAACCGAACTTTAATAAGACCTTAGTAATTATTAACCAAATGTCATCGTTCAATAGATGTACACCACTCGGGTACGGTACGGACAAGCCGCGCCACTCGCAACTCTTATCGATATGACACAGGGATATTTCAAATCGAGAATCGATTGCGAGGCACTATGATGCGACTGACAAGTAATTAACAGCCACAGCGTTCATTCGACAATCGCACGCGGTGGACAATCCAGTGTATGTTGTGTTAGTGATTATAAAATATTATTTTTAAGGAAAGAGTAAATATGAAGGTGAGTCGGTGTGACGTGTTTGAATCATCACGAAAAACAACGTTGTTTTTATTAATTCAGCGAAAGATATTGTTTTTCTCTTCGAGTGACTAATTTGGGGGTACTTATTTTGATTTGTTTTTTTTTTTATATTTTCGGAGTATAACATAATTAAAATAAGTGGTACTTATTGAATTGTCTAGTAAGAATTACGATAAAAACTTCGAAACTATAAAACAGTAGCTACAGTTAGAAAAATAAAAACGTAGTTAAGTTGATAAAGTTTTACAATGTCCATTATCATTTAACTATTTAAAAAAAATATGATTATTAAACTCCATTGACTTTAAACTTTAGAACCGGTACGAGCCTACCTACCTACATTACAATTTTAAATCTGCAAAATTTACAATCTGCAAACTAGAAAAATTTTAAAAGTATTCAGGCTTGACCTATCTATTATGATATTACCAAACCGGTTAGGTGTTTTAGGAACCACTTATTTATGTGCATGTTTTTATTTGCGCGGGTAGCACTTCGCCCGCGACTTCTTCCGCAAAATTTGTGATAGCTCGGTTAATTTCCATGATATAAATATAATTTACAGCCTATGTTACTTCCCGATAATGTAGTTTTCTATTGTTGAAAAAATGGTTAAAATCTGTCCAGTAGTTTCGGAGCTAATACGGTACAAACAAAAATCTTTCCTTTTTATAATATTACATTAAAAGACAATGCTTATAAAAGAGTTAAAGGTGGATAGATGATGCCCCATTAACTGATCTACCTATTTTCATACTTAGTACAAGTAAATAAATGTCCAAAGTGAACGTTCTTTTAATCACCATAACAAGTTAAAGGAATCTTCAAGGCGATGCACTTAAACTAAATATAAGCGAGTTTGACTTGAAGCGAAAATAACTTGCCCTGTGCGAACCGAACGATCATGTACCTTTTATCATATTTATAATATTTTTGTAAGTAGATACAATGAGATATGGAAAGACAGGGCGTTCACACCCCGCCAGTACGACATACACGCGCAACATACAAATAAACACGCAATTATAGGCGTAATTGCTTTAGCAAAACAGCAAAACTATTTGAATAACATCAGGCAAGATTAGCTTCACTAATTATACGGTAAATCATAAAAAAATAATTAGTACCTTTACTTCACGAGCATAAAAAAGGGTAATTTGACATAACATATACCTACTAATATTCACGCCTGTTATCACCGAAAGGTTAGACAGAGGTCTATCTAATAGTACACCCACATGTCGCCAGTTATGTTGAAGTGCCATGTATTAGGGGACGAACCTATTGCCATCAACCGGACATAAATCCGTGGCTGACACTGAGAAATTCTTGATAGAAAAACCAATATCAATTTGCGCGACTCAGGAATCGAACCCAGGACCTGATGGTCAGCTGTTTTATATCGCTGGTCACACACAGCGCCATCTAGTGCCACAGGCTTGTGTCGTGGTCACTAGAAAGTTGATATACTCCATTTATACTTTTTGTTTGTAAATACATACATATAGACATCCATGACTCGGAAACAAATGTCCATGCTCATCACACAAACATTTGCTCCTACCGGGATTCGAACCCGGGACCCTAAGAACGTAAGGCAGCCTCACTACCGCTGCGCCATTCGGGTCGATGCGATTGCAACAACTATAGTCCCCGCTACGAGAAGCTATAAATTTTGTAAACACACATTCGGGCTCGCAACTTTTGGATCAAATTAAAAAATGACAGCGTCATCGTCATCTTATTTCAAACTGCGGCCCAAATGTTTACGTTCCATGATGTCAGACAGATGCATTCCAGTACTATAAAACATTAGACGACAGCGCTTCATATCGCCAAAATATAACCCGACCAAGTGAAATTGCTCGTTAGTTTCGTACTACACGTATGATAATTTGAGTTGATTGAATTTGGGAGTATTTCTTGTTGATTGAATTGTCGCTACGTATCTTGGTAGAAATTATTTGTTTACAAAAATTATACTTAGCTTCTCGTGGCGCGGACCATAGATGAAACGAGGCAGTCAGAAGGGTAATAAAATAAATTAATTTATATTGTTTCTGAGTAAACTTAAATATTTGAATATGAATAGCGTATAATATGAATATCTACGTCACAAAAATAAACAACGTTTACTATGTTTGTCACCATTAAACAGAATCTCACAATTTTTCAAAAGAACGTTGAATCAGTGTTTGATCACGCCATACAGGTATGTACTTACAACGGAATGTACAGGTACTCAAGTAGGTAGTGTACCTACCTATTAACTAGGAAAACAGATACCTAGGATTCCTTGTTTTAATTGTTATCTGTCGACAAAACAGCTTATGGAGTTCGGTACTAAATTCTTCCATCGATCGTACTATTGGGATAAAATTCCGGCGCTTAGATGAGCTAAATTAGCAACTCTATTTGTGGTGGTTCAAACTTCGTTTGAAATGCTGTTAGAATAAAGTTCTAATCAGCTTGCACTACAAAGTGGTTGTTACGTCAGCCACTGCGGGCCAAATAGCGCGAAATGAGTGGTTTCGATCGATTTACAAAAAAACTATTGATTGGATTAAAAAACTAAAACTGTATCATGCTAATATATTGCTTGTAGAATTATTTGCCAAAAAATCAGAATGATCGCATGCATATTAGTATGTTTTTTATTGTTTGAAAGATATTTTCAGAGGTAAGTTCGTGATTTCTTTTTATCGAGCCAAATTAATTGTATTATGTTTTCAAAACAGTATCATGCTAGCATATATCCTGAAGAATATCAAATATTTTTCTGGTCTTGTTTATAGCAGTGAATCATATACTTTTAGTACCTAATTATAAAATATAATTATATTATTATAATTTTTTATATTATTTTATATTATAATTTATATTATAATTATATAATTATAATCGCCTTAATTCAAGTTATTAACTGCCTGTTTGCCAAATTTCATTCGTTCCGATCAGTAGCTTTTGCGTGAAAGATTTACAAACATCGATGCATTCATACGACCTCACAAACATTCGAATTTATAATGTTCATAGAATGTTTCAAATAATTTCCATTTCCAGTACATTTTTGACCACACACATAGCCAACCAGAGAAGACTGGGTTACACAGACGTTTATGTAACCCAATCTTTAAAAGAACGCCTTATAAAAGAATTTTCACTCACTTACCTATTTAAAATTTAAGTTTTTGAAAATTTTTTAAATCTTAATACAATACAGAATTGATAGTAGGTACTATAGTAATAGTTGATGACAGTTGCCGAAAAAAAACTAACTCCAATCTAAGTCAAACGTAGGTAGGTAGGTACTAGGTACTTATTTAATTGTTAGAATTAGTTGACGCATTAGAATGTGTGTATTAGTTCACTAAAATGTTAAGGAAGTGATAAAATCACGTCACATCAAATGATACTGACATGTTCCGTCAGGGAAACGTCAATTTGCCGTACAACTGTCAAAGAATTACAATTGTGATTTGTATATGTCACCGTAAAATTGTCAAATACGTTATATTGTAATATCTCTAGCGATATTGTAAAATCTCGAATTATTCTCAACTGAACATACGGAAGTATCTCTGCCCCCATAATCGGGACTTGGGGCACCCCCCCGTTAGGTTAGTTAGGTTCCTTTAAACCCTGCACTCGGAAATAGGGGCCCCGCGAAGCGGGGCTCCGTCGACTACGCTTTTTAGGGGAATATAAAGTGTTTTAAGGTTAGGTTATATTAATTGGCATTTCTCAGGAATGGTACAGTATCTTTTCATGAGAGTGGTACCATTGGGCAAGGGGGACCCTTCCTTCCCTCCACACCGCGTGAGTTGACTACCATCGCATGCATTTCACGAAAAATAATGCGTTTTATTGTAAGCAGTATGTTCGTTTGACAATAATTCGAGACTTTACAGTATCGCTAGAGATATTACAATATAACGTATTTGACAATTTTACGGTGACATATACACATAAGGACAATTTTAAATTTGTAGTCAAGTTGCTTTATACTAAATTTCCCTAATATTCCATAAAAATATCAACTGATAGAAAGCGCCGCCCGCTTCCTCTTTTTGAACGATAATACCCCATTATCAGTTATTGTTATTGTACTTATTTCATTTATGGCTTCAACCGTTGACCGCAGTTCAATAGAATGGAGAAATATCGAGTTTTAATGTCATAAATTGGATTATTATCTCATTGTTATTAGCATTCAGTTCTCTTCTTCCTCGTTCCCGTAATACAAAAAAAATGCTCGAAAAGAGCAAAAATAAAAAGAATGCTTAGTGCTTGTCTCAAAAGCAGGCTCCTGTTGGGCCACTAACTACCTGTAACGACTGCCAAAGATGGACAAATGACAGCCGGGACCAACAGCTTAACGTGCGTTTCGAGGCACGGAGGAAACTCGGTATGTAAGGGTGGTCACCCATCCACAGACCAACCTAGGCAAGCACGGCTTAACCTAAAGATCGACCTGAAGGCAGAGTTTAACTTTCATAGCATCATCAATATTTAGGTAGAAATAGGTACCTACTCTTCGTGTTATCCATAGTGACGCTTGTGTCGAGGCGTCTGTTTTGCAGCGCCGATAACACGCGACCTCATGTCGTGTCAATTAGTCTTTTATGTCTATAATTCGCACATTACTATCATCATAATATTACTTACTTATTTTATTTAAGAAGGATAATTTTTCAAGTGTGCGTTAGAGCTGAAGTGGGGAAATGTATACAGGGTGTAAACAGACTCATCACGAGGCCGTCAACCAAGCATTCTGTACATCGATCTAAAGTAACCCTACGCAAAAATAATTCCTGAGAAATTACTTTTTTTTGAGATGAAATATCATGTTTTGTGGTAGAACTCAATATAACGCACTCAAAACACCGTGCTGCTGGATGGATTGAATAGTGCGGCCGTGCGGGGCGTAAAAAAAAACTTGTTAAAAAGTTGGAACTTTGACAACCAATCATCTCCGTAACTAAAAGGTTCCTAGGTATGATCAAGAACAAAAAAAATGATCACAATGACGGAGAGAACAAGTGCCTTTCGGCTTCGTTAAGAGGTGTTTTACACCCTTTATGTACCTTGCGAGGAACATAGGCTGTTATACATGTAAGTACTCGTACTTATGTATGTGCAGATTAAACTAAATTATGTAAATAAAACTGTTATCTATTAGGTATGAACTAGCATCATCATATCAGCTCTTATAGCTTAAAGGTCCTGTGAGCCAGGTTTATAAAACTATAAACATGCGTTGATAACAAATCACACTTATTCAATCAGAATTGTTAGTTAGCGTTCGTTCATTAAAAATAATTATGTATTATTGTTTAGACTCATTTTGATTTGTTTAGTGTTTTGGACTCTACGTCCAAAACACTAAACAAATCAAAATGAGTCCCTAATTAACTCACAAAAGCTCAACTGTGTTGGTTAGTGGATAGTGTGTTCATAACCGCCGTATCGTTTGTTACACTCATCAACTTCCTGTGCTACTCCTACTCCCATGTTACTTCGGCACGTTGCCTTTTTCTTTCTTATCCTCACACAATCTATCCATGTTCTCTTTAGTCTTCCTCTTCCTCTCCATCCATCTAACACTCTTGTGGTCACATGCGATTCATCGATCGTCATCACATGTCCATACCGTCCATACCGACAAACGATTTCCTTTCAAATTTTCCGAATATACGAACGAAGCGCTAGAGAGTAGGGCCTCTGGCGCAAGGAAACAACGCCAATTTCCTCTAATATTCTCAAATACGACTTTATCTACTCTTGAAACTGCACATCACACATCCATATCAACATGTCCATGATGACAAATAATTATGAATATATTAGTTATACTGACATTATATAACATCACCCACCACAAGTTATTCAAACGAGAACCTAGCTTTTGATAAACAAACATTATAATTCAATCATAAAATTTGTTTTACTAGTAAATAAATAGTTTAGCTACCTATGTAATTTTCCATTTATTTTACTTTTTTATGATTGGATGATGAATACGCTGATGATAATTTACAAGAATTACGCAAAATCCCCATGATATGCAAACAAATAATAAAACCTTCTTGGAACCGTTTTTTTTTTCATATGAATTATTTACTTACCAATATGGTTAACGGCCTTTTAACCTGACATCGGTAATCACCCGGCTAGTTCATCCTATACTAATATTATAAATGCGAAAGTTTGTGAGTATGTATGGATGTATGGATGTTTGTTACTCTTTCACGCAAAAACTACTGAACCGATTTGGATCAAATTTAGCACACAGATAGTTTATAACCTGGATTAACACATAGCATACTTTTTATTCCGGTAATAAGATCCCATGGGTCAATTTCAAACGTCACGCAGGCGAAGCCGCTGGCAGAAGCTAGTTGATAAATATTGTTTTGTTAATCACTTAGCTACATTTGCATAACATTTAACCAGTAGGTACCTATCTGTCTACATTTAATTGGATTCATATTTATAAATATCGTGCAATAGATAATCAATTTAAATTAATAATAAGTTGTTGAAAAATAACAGGTTTAATTTAGGAGATACCATATAGGTTTGGCAATCTGAATAGAATACACACACGTAGTTCGGTTAAAAATAGTTATAAAAATACACTTTGGGATCGATTGTCTATGCAAGACAATAAATCGAGCACTAACTAATTGTATTCTATTGTTAATTCTAATGTTTGTAATTGTATATCATTATACAAGTAAATTTAAAATTTAAAAAACCGCCGACGCAATGTACTAAAAGTTAAATAGAAAATAATTCGTTAATTCGCCATTTTGTGCTGGCGGCCATCTTGGATTTTTAATTTCTCTTAGTGTAGGTATAGTATTCTTCTAGTCGAGCCCTTTCATTTGATACCCATTTTGAGGGAGTTGTTGAATAAATATGTAATCCGCCATATTGTGACGGCGGCCATCTTGGACTGATTTTTACCAAACATAGCTAAGAACATTCCCGACTATTTCATCTTTCAAACAAAAAAAACAAAATCGGTTCATCCGTTCGGGCGCTACAATGCCACAGACAGACACACACACACGAAACACGTCAAACTTATAACACCCCATCGTTTTTGCGTCGGGGGTTAAAAACAGACTGACAAGAAAGTGATCTTATGAGGATACAAAAGAGGACCTTATAAAACACTCGTGAATTCTAAAAGCAACGTTATCCAAAATAGATGTATTTAAAATAATGCTATTGTATTCATACAGTGTTTGTTGATTTTATGCGGTTATTGTAGAAAAAAACTGTTTATTCAGATTAAAACAATGGCAATCTATATGTATTAATAGACGATATCTATTTGTGGTTCGCTTTGTGCACATTACATCCAATTAATTATGACATATTTATGTATATGAAATGCAATATCCATTATGGTTGCGAGTTTGTCAAAGTAGAATATTGCCTCATTCTAGATGACCATTTTATCAAATATTTTCATTACCTACGTAACTCAATAAGCAGAATTGGAAATATGAAACTCGGAACTTTGATGGTATGTTGTAGGATTTTCCTAAATGCGTAAACCGAGATGAATCATTAATGTAATAAATGTGTGTAGGTACTTGTAGTTTCGTACAATATATATTTACAATAAATGTAATACAATACATGGTACCTACATACTATCAACCTACTATATACTATGTACTAATTATTTTTAAGAATAGAAATAATCGAATGATGCGCACATGGCTCCATTTTTGTCGGAAAAACCAGCTGATAAGTCATGTAACTAGGAAGGATTATTTTCTACTTTAACCGTACCTACTCATTGCTCGTCTTCCAGGCGTATTTTAAGTATCGATGGATTGATGGAAGTCTGTAGGCCTGTGTCTAAATACCTTTGGTGGTATGAGGAACCCGTTGCTTTGGAATGTACTTTCTCAAGTTATTATGTCTTGTGATTGTGACTGTAGCTTCGCGGTTTTTTTTATGTTTCCTTGACATTTGAAAGTGCCGCATTGGTCTAACTGAAATAAATCATTTGAGTTTGAGTTCAAAATAGATGATCTTCCGACCAGACGGGAGTTGTGTCTAGTAGACTACTACCTTACAATTGATTTCAGGATTTTGTACTTATACAGGCTTAAAGCGCAGACCAAGACTTTTTTTCATGTTTAGTTTCAGTTCTTTCGGTGGTTCGCGGCGTGAACCAAAACTATGAAAAGAGAGGTGAAACGAAGGACGCTCGCCGCTCGCTAGCTAGGTAGTTGTGGCGGTGTGGCCTGAAAATTGATATCGCGGCGCAGGATTTTCGTCGTTAGCGGGCTTTTTGTTGATTTGATTGTTTGTTACATTACTAGTATAATATAATTATGTAGTATGTAGGCGCGACTGTGACCTTAGCCGCAATGTTAACAGAATTACCCTCCTTACATATCATTACCCATCTGATTGTTGATTGACCCACTTTTATGATCGTCATCAATAAGTCACCGATTTATTGCAAGTTCACGGTCATTACTGAGGTCTTGCATAATGATCCTGCGGTGTGGGGCGAAATGTTCTTGCGTTTTTCTGTAGGAAAATCTTGGAGTCTGGTATTTCACCCGGATTATGAGAATATGCTTGCCCGAATAGGCTAGTTTCCACCATCAATATATTGCAAATTTATTAAGTCCGTCAGTCGAGTATTGGAACATACTTTATACAATGAATATTGACTAAGTTAGAACGCATCAAACCTTGGGGCTCGTGACGTCACAACGCACTGAAAATTATAGCACGGCGCGGCGTGACGTATTGAGAATTTTAAAAGCGTCGTATTTTCGTCAATTTTGGTCTACGTAATAAAAGAAAAAATACGTGCCAAATATTTTTTGAAAATGTAACTGACGGACGTATTAGATTCTTTTTATTTTATTTTTATTTTTATTCAAATGGAACAACAAACAGCTGCAATATAAAACATAGAAATAGGAAATATATACAAAACTTAAAAACAACATTGCAGCCCACAACGCTGTTCACAGATTAACTCTAGGATACATAATTTTAAAAATAATCGCTAGGGTTACAAATACAAAAAAAAAAGATTAAAAATACTTAAAAGTTGTAAAAAACAAGAAAACAATAAATGGTGTATAAATATTTAAGAAAACTCCTTTAGTATGAGTTTTTTAAACTTATAGTGAGAACATGCAAAAATGTCAATATGCTCGAAAGTTTTATTGTAGGAATCGACCATTCTGCGGACAGGCGAACGCAGGCCAGAGTTGGACTTGCAAGTGCCAACTGAAAATAATCTACCAGCGCGCACTTTTCGCATGTGGACCGTCCTAGGAACCGCATAACATAGCATATTGGACAGTTCAATACAGTCAAATTTGTTTCGAGCAATATTATATAAATTCATGGCTTCTAAGTACCTACGTCTATTTTCAAGTGTTGCGAGCTTATATTTGGCGAGTAAATCATGGTAGGACAAATAATATCCATAACATCTGTAATGCATAGCACGTAAGAACTTGTATTGAACACACTCAATCATTCTTTTCAACACACTTGCTCATAAAGTGGCTCTAATTTCACCGCAATTAGGCACATAATGACACCTGTAATCAAACTGTGACTTTTTCATTGCTATTATTCACAAGTGAGTTATAGGGTTTTTTTTTTATTTATTGGTTGAATTGCTTTGTTCTTAAAAAAGTTTCGATACAAAAAAGATCGTGTTCAATAGTACAAATAAATTAATGTACCTATTGCTTGCTCATTTCATACAACTTCGTATCTACATAGATAATTTCAACTTATAAGTTTTTAATAAATAAAACTTTCAGTCAAATGCAACTTTTGTTTTCTTTTTTTTTACTTTTTTTTTAATAAGTAATAAAACTTTGAATTCCCCATTTCGGACGTGGCTAAAACGCTATCCGCGAAAAGCCAAAAAAAAGAAACCTCATTCTTTTAGTCTATGGCCGGTCGCCATTGTTAGATGCGCGCGCATAGTATAGGAAAACTGATTAATTATTCCCGCCATTGCGAAAAAAAATTCACAACTCGTTTTCACTGTTCAAATTATAGTTATTTTTAGTATTATTTTATTCTCAAGTGTGTTGAAAAACGTCGTATGATACACGTGTGTGTTGATGATTACCGTCCTCGGCTCTCTTAAGAACCTCGCCTAACGGCTCGGGTCTCAATGGCGCCTCGGCGGTAATCACCAACATTACACACTTGTACCATAATGTACTATTTCAGGACACAAGCCTATTACCGATGTCACTTAAAATAAGTGTCGAAATGAGGGTGAAAAAACGAAAGAAAAACTCGTTAGTCTGCCTTCCCTTTTGTCTTAAGGCGATTACACGAGCTAAACGCGAGTTTTATAATTAGATACTAAAAGTATATGATTCACTGCTATAAACAAGACCAGAAATATTGATATTCTTCAGGATATATGCTAGCATGATACTGTTTTGAAAACATAATACAATTAATTTGGCTCGATAAAAAGAAATCACGAACTTACCTCTAAAAATATCTTTCAAACAATAAAAAACATACTAACATGCATGCGATCATTCTGATTTTTTGGCAAATAATTCTACAAGCAATATTTTAGCATGATACTGTTTTAGTTTTTTAATCCAATCAATAGTTTTTTTGTAAATCGATCGAAACCACTCATTTCGCGCTATTTGGCCCGCAGTGGCTGACGTAACAACCACTTTGTAGTGCAAGCTGATTAGAACTTTATTCTAACAGCGTTTCAAACGAAGTTTGAACCACCACAAATAGAGTTGCTAATTTAGCTCGTCTAAGCGCCTTAAGTTCTTTTAATTCTTGTTAGATATATATATCTACCGACGAGTCTATCTATATACAGGGTGTTAACGCCCCGTTCACGAACCCGTCAACCAAGCATTATGTAGATCTACGCAAAAATTATTACTGAGAAACGACTTCTTTTTGGGGTGGAAAATCACGTTATACGGTAAAATTCTATGTAACGCACTCAAAATATTGTGCTGATGAATGTTTTAAATAGTAAACGGGTCATGGGTCATTAAAGTTGTGAAAAAGTTGGAACTTTGACTTCCAATATCTCTATAACTACTGATGTGTCTGTCTATCTACAATAATCTACATGATATTACAAAATAAAGTAGTTTTTCGGGTCGGTCCGTGTGACTTTGCAATGGATTTATAGAAAGTGGTATTCATCGTCATTTTAAGAACTTTTAGTTCGAAAGGTATAGTATTAATTTTGGACATGTACATACATGATCGAAAAATCTTATGTTTTGTGCAGTTGTAAAAAGTGTGCGAAGCTGGGGCGGGTCCCAAGTCTATACTAATAGTAAAGTTTGTAAGATGTATGGTAGTTAATATCTCCGAAACTTATCCCAATTCGAAAGAAGCTACATTCCCGAAAGTCAGACTAACATAAATCATTAATTATTCCCGGGTGTTAACTCATTCGTGTTTGCAGTTAAGTGCTGATATGTTTTTTTTATGTAAACTACATGCAAACGAAGTGAAGGGCCTAGATTACAGTACATAAACGTAATAATTTGGTACATAAATGCAATATAGATTACTCCAATAACATACATAGCTAGCTATGAGGTCAACAAACTATCCCTCCCAACACAAAGGTTGTGCCGAACTATGTAAACAACGATTCTCACTCGGCCTCTGCTCGGTTTCAAATATAACACGAAGCATTATCATATCATATCGTGTTGTTTTCCGAATGCATCGGCTAACATTACTCTATGACCCTAGCGTAGTTACAGCTAGATAGTCGACGCTTGAGCAGACATAATACATTACGTTATAAATTATTAACGTAGGACATATGTTTTTATGATTGTAATAGGTAATTAATAAGATAAATTAAGTTGGTTTTACTTTAAAATCTTCATTTTATGAAATTTAGTATGTTTGACACGCGTTCGGCAAATTTCTATGACCATGACCTGTGTAAGGGGGAATACAGAACCAAATTTGGTTCAGAGGCCCTACTCTCTAACGCTTCGTCCGTATATTCGGAAATTTCGGATTCATCCGTCTCTCTCACTCGCACTCATCTGCAGACGTGCGCGATAGAGACGGATAGATCCGAATAAACGGACGAAGCGTTAGGGAGTAGGGCCTCAGTAGTAAGTCCCGAGTAATCCCGGTACTGAACGCCCCTGGACATAGGATATTATGTTTTATCCCAGTAGAAAGCTCTTCTGGTGTATACTCTGAACACCAACAATAAGGGGACAAAACAGGTTATTAATTTTAAAAACACTAAAATCATTCTCCTGCCCTTGACTCAGTTCATAATTATGTGGTCGGTGCAGCTTATTATGTCTTCTTTTTCCACTCTTCTCTATTAGTCGTCATCTCATAAAACACTCCTTTGTTGCCATATCATTCTTTACACAGTCCATCCATTCCTTCTTTAATCTTCCTCTACTCATATTATCTATGTATGTCACCGTAATTTTGTGAAACACGTTATATTGTAATCTCTCTAGCGATATTGTAAAGTCTCGAAATATTGTCAAACGAACATACTGCTTACAATAAAACGCATTATTTTTCGTGAAATGCATGCGATGGTAGTCAACTCACGCGGTGTGGAGGGAAGGAGGGGTCCCCCTTGCCCAGTGGTACCACTCTCATGAAAAGATAATGTACCATTCCTGAGAAATACCGATTAATATAACCTAACCTCACTTTATATTCCCCTAAAAAGCGTAGTCGACGGAGCCCCTATTTCCGAGTGCAGAGTTTAAAGGAACCTAACTAACCTAACGGGAGGGTGCCCCAAGTCCCGATTATGGGGGCAGAGATACTTCCGTGTGTTCAGTTGACAATAATTCGAGAGTTTACAATATCGCTGGAGAGAAACACGTTATATTGTAATATAACGTGTTTGACAATTTTACGGTGACATATCATATACCCATTCACATCCATAGGTACCATAGAAGTCTTTGATAGGTACTTACTCAAAACTTTCCTCATGACATTTTCCTTATTCCTTATCACATGCCCATTGTCCATAATTATCATGACAACCGTTTAGGTACCATACAATTTTTTAGTCACCGGCGTCATTTTCAGACTTCCTCTAATGTAGGTACTCATTTCTTATTTTGTCCATTCGCGTAACACCACATATCCCAACATATAGGTTAATCATTTAATAACCTAATTTCTAAATTACGAACAAAGCTTAACAAATTCGTAGCCGTTAATAATTTGTTTTAATGTTTCATAAGTTCAAAGTTCGACGATAAAGAAGTACTTAACTGATAATGTGAATCTAGAATACATGACTTTTACGAGTTTAATTAATAAATTAATATGGTTTCTTTGACTGTCTCAAACTGGCCTTTTACGAGCGTCGGCGTTTCTCCAACGTCATAAAATATCATCGCACAGCGAAAACGCTGCGCAGACGTGACGTTGACGTCGCGAGTTTCTACTGGCAAGTGTAGATGTTGGAGAAACGCCGACGGTCGTATAACGCCAGTGGGATAGGGGCCTGATTGGTCAGTATAAGGTCCCGGGTACGATTCTCACGTCGGGCAAAGTGTTATTGGGTCTTCCATAATTTCCCCTCCGTAAGTATGGCTACAGGCTCGTCCTCTCATCATCTGCCAGTACTGGGTAATACGTCTTATCAAGTGGTATTATTACCCAGTACTAACTGGGTTGTGGAGGTCAAAAGGCAGTCGCTCCATGTGAATTACTGCATCCGGTTAGACTGAAAGCCGACCCTAACAGTTGGGAAAAGGGTAGGCAGATGATGATGGTAAGACTGGTAGTCAGACTTCTTGGGCCAACCAGTAACGGCTGTCAAAGATATATAAATGACAGCCGGGACCAACGTCTTAACGTGTTTTCCGAGTCACGGAGGAAATTCGGTATGTAATGGGTAGACCCATTCACAGCCACGAACCGAAGCGACCAGAGCAGCTGTTATTATCTTGGCCACGAGCTCCCCGCAACAGGCACGTCCTCTATTATACGAAATTTAAGTGTACGAGATACACCTCTGCCTAAGTCTTCATTAAAGACGTGTTATTGTTTCTTTTCAGAAAATTGTACTGTTAGTATTGGCTGTTTGCGGTGTTGCATTGTCAACGACACCATGCTGCCCAAACAACGAGATTTTAATGCCCAAAGGTTTCTGTGGCACCGAGAAGATGACAGTCATGAACTGCACGCATGGACGCATGGTACTCCGGGATATCATCCTGGACGGTACCAAAGTGTCCACACAGGATTCGCCCCACTTCGTCTTTGTTACAGACCCCGATCAGTGAGTATTGGACCTATTTGTGTACCATAGCCATTTTCTCGATAGCCATAATAATGAACGGTGCTTATAGACCATTGGTGCATAAAATATGCACCATTCATTATTATGGCTTGCGTTGCATGACACATCTGAAAGTAAGCAGCAGTAATTGCAGTAAAAAGCAATAAAAGTAGGTATTATGGTTTGTCCTCATTGATATCTATTTTATCGGTGCTTACATACCTATATAGAAATTAGGTTTATTTATTCATGCGGTATTCCGTCATTCATCATCATTATCCACTTACAAGGCACAAGTTCCTACAGACCGCAACTATAATTACAGACGAAAGCTTCAGCCACAGTTAGTAACGTATAAAAACTACAAAATACACCACTTTCGACACAATATTTCTCGCAATAAACAAGTGGTTAGTGTCGGTCGGTAAAAAGTGTAATGGCATGGCACACACCGGAGACAGCAGGGCGAAGCATATTTTATTCTTTTTGTGGGAAAATCCTGATGGATCACCTCCGCCTGGGTCGAGCAGAGGGTTATGTCGAAATCAAACTAACTAAACACCCACTGGACCTACTACTACCATGTGGGCTAGGAGCGCGCAACCGCGACTAGTATCAGTTTGCCATTCCTGGCAGGCTCCATTACCAAGTGCGGCCAATTCAGCGATCGCACGTTCTCCATGAAGGCCCGCATTGGCCTGGATGGTCGGGTGACGACTCAGTCCTAAGTTCGCCGCCCGTAAGCCCCTTTATGCTCTGCCCGTCCCCGGTGTGTGCTAACCTTAACACGTCAAACCTGACAATTATGTCACTCAGGCACCACTGAGACATGAACTGGGTCACAGTTCTATGACATTTCTTCTGATAACCTTTCCGTCTCCATAGTGTATTAACCCTTTTCCTGTCCCGTGAGCCACATAATGGTTCAGAGCGATTGTTTAACTATTGTCTCTTTTCGTGGATAGTGAATGTGTTAAGGCTGATGCTCCAGGGTAGCCCGCGAAATTCAAACTTTCTTACGTTTTTTGCAATTTGCAGGCCAGTGCTATAGTTTTTTTTCAAGTTCATAAAGGTCGAAGAACGATTGTTGATGATTTTGATGATTATACTTCTGTTACAACACACGTCTTAAAGTTGCGAATAACATTTTAATCAACATACTACGAGTACCTACCAAAAAAAGTAAGAAAATTTGAATTTCGCGGGCTACCCTGATGCTTTCACTATAAATCCCTTTTATAACTATCTGTAAATTTATATTTTATAGTGTTCATTGTTTTTCAGGTATTGCACTGGCACCATGTATAAAAACCACAGTGACCACTCCCTGGGCACTGTCCCAGTGGCCGTGGTGTGTTTCGAAGAGATCTCCAAGACCAGTGATATAGAAACCAGTGGAATCCTAACACTCATCTCCGTGTTTTTCCTTGTTGGGACTATAGCCGTGTACACTTACTTGCCACAATTGAGGTAAGAATGAAAATCGATACATTTATAATTAATCTGTCAAAACATACAGGCGTACAGATTTGATATTATTTAAAACTAGTTTTTTTCGCGGCTTCGTTTCCGCCATGTACGGAATATAGCCTGTAACACTCGGGGTAATGTAGCTTCCCGTTAGTAAAAAGATTCTCGGAATCGAATCAGTTGTTCCGAAGATTAGCTCCGACATACAATCTTACAAACTTTACCTCTTTGTTATATTAAATAGATAAATTGATAGAACTGACAACAGCTGCTTGTGAAATTATATCACTATGATACGCCCATTTTACTATCGTGTAACATAAACTGTCCCTACGTCAAAACTAAACCAATTCTATTATGACAAAATAAAATTTTTCATTGAATATTTTCAGAGATCTGCAAGGGTTATGTTACATGTGCATGTGCGTGAGCATGGCGCTAGGATTCCTGTCTCTGGGAATACTCCAACTGAGTCCCGGCTTCAGAGGCCAATTTTGTACTGTCACAGGTAAAGAAACATTTTTTTCCTTCACTGTTAGCGTTCATATAGACGAGCGGCACGTTGCCAACGACAGATAAACTGCGGCCATCGCGTCGCCACCTGGCAGGCACTACTGTAGACTTTAGACATTTCTTAACAAATGTTTTGTTGTTGCTTTCAGGTTTTCTCGTTTACACTTGGATGATGGCAACATTCTTCTGGATGAATGTTATTAGCATCAACGTCTTTAGAACAGTGCTGTAAGTTCGAACACTTAACTAATCAAATTCCAATTTTTTTAATCGCATGTCAACCAATGGGTCTGGCTTCTGCTTAACTGGGCCATTCTATGGGTACCTACCTTGAGTGTAAGGCCTCTAGCCAGGAGCAAAACTTATAAACTAAGCGAAAGCGCGCTAAGGGCACTCTGTGGGGTACAAGCCTCAGCTTAGGGCATCGCTGGGGTGGACAGCAAAGGGACAGGCTGGATCTGAGTGATAACAAAGGCCTTTACTTTTACCTTCTTTATTGTTTCCATCTAAAATGTTTCGTGTCTTTCTTTCAGAGATTCAAGTTATTTAAAGAAGACTGAAAGGAAACAGTACTTCATATACAGCTGCTACGCTTGGGGTTGTACTCTCTTATTCCTAACCGTCACGCTTATTGCCAACTACGCTGAAGGAGGACACTGGAAGCCTGGTTTCGGAAATAACAGCTGCTGGTTCAATGGTGAAAATTGCATACTTCTATTTTAAGCGCGTGACTAACTTCGTCTGTTACATTTTCAAGCCTTAAACGCTGAATGGATTTCGGTGATTTTGGTAAACAGGTAGATTTCGACCTGAGTACAATCACCAGCACATCAAGCTACCGAAACTGCCAAAATTTTCCCAATCAACATTGAACTGCTTTAACGATAAAGTTGTCTAATATTTTTTGACAGATTTGAGACCTCAAATCATGCTAAGCCCCGCGAAAAAGCGGATTCCATGCTTCCATCCATATGGAAATGTATACTTATATTATAAAGAGGAAAGATTTCTGTGTTTGTATTTTTGTATGTAAGTAACGAATAAACTTAAAAACTACTGGACCGATTTGAAAAATTCTTTCAGGATAGCTACATTATCAGCGAGTAACATAGGCTATAGTTTATTCCCGTACTGCCACGGGAATCGAACGGGAATAACGCGGGTGAGACCGCGCGGCCGCGTGACGTCCGCTAGTATAAAATAATTTATCATCTATAGTCAAAGAGTATTTGGAATGTTTTATCATGTAAGACTTTCTGTCTGTTCAAAGGTCGTACCGAAACTTGGATTTTCTTCTATGGCCCAGTCGCAGTCCTCATTGCCGCCAATGTAGCTCTATTCGCTATGACATCGTTCAACTTATGGAGGCAAACTAGGAAATATGAAGTGAATACATTAAACGTCTTAAAACACAAGTAAGTTACCTATCCTACTTCTTATTAATATTTAAATAAATGAAAGTTACTACCTACTAGGACTGGGTTCCGGGGTTTTTAGCTACGCCACTGACACTTACAGTGCGTTCCGAGATAGGCTGTAAACGCTATGAGCGTCCATAAACCCGTTCCGAGTTACCGTGAGCGTGATCACAAGCGATATCGATGTTCCTTGAGTCGTCATAGATGACATCATGACACGCGCCATCTTGCGATTACACCGACCATGCCCCAAAGAAATATCACCGTGAGCGCTGTCAAATGACCTAATGACAGATCTTAGCTGTCATAATCGTGAAAACTAAAACGGAACGCAAAATATTGCTGTGAGTGATTATATCATATCTCGGAATGCACCCATAGTCTATGATAGTTATATCCCGGTAAATGAACTCCACGCGCAGAAACTAGTACTATCTACTAGGTGTAAACCACCTCACCACGAATCCGTCAATCCAGCATTCTGTACATTAAACTAAGTAACTTTACGCAAAAATTATTGCTGGGAAACGACTTTTAGGGGGAAAAATCATGTTTTGTGGTAAACTCAATGTTACGCACTCAAAATATTGTGCTGATGGATGGATTGAATAGTACGAGGGTCGTGGAGGTGTTTAAAGTAAAAATGTTACAATAAAAACTTGAATTAAAAAAAAACTTTGACCCCCAATATCTCCGTAGCTAGAAGGTTCTCAGGTAATGGTGTAGAAAAAAAAAATGATCGCAATGACGGGGAGAAGAAGTACTTTTCGGCTTCGATAAGAGGTTTTTTATCCCCTTATAAAACAAAAGTAATGACGTCGTTGATGCAAATTTAATTTAACTATGACCTTATGTTAACTTTCAGGTTCCTTCTATCTTTGAAGCTGTTCCTCGTCATGGGAATATCCTGGATATTTGAGATCGCTAGTTTCGCTCATGGTTCAGCCCACATCATTTGGTAAGCTGTCTCCTTTTTTAACTCTTTTAGCGCCACGCGCAGACAACCTTCTACTTATTTGCTTATTTCTTTAAAAATAAAGAAAAAGTAAGGATTCTCATCCTAACGAACTCTTTTATGTTACAGGAAAATCATGGACACGTTCAACTGCCTACAAGGAGTTGTAATTTTCTTATTGCTAGTGCTACTAAGAAGGCGCGCAATGCGAGGTATGGCTAGCGAGAATGTTTGTCTATTCGTAAGTCGCCCCCTAGCGGAAAAGCTCAGTCCTCACGACGATTCGGATGACCAGGAGATACTGGGAGACGACACCGTGGAGGTCAGGTTAAATTGAAGTGGTTTCATTCATCGTTTCGATCTTATTTCCATGTCACTTAAGTTTAAATTGTAACTAGTCAACAGGAAAATCTGATCAAATATCTACTTATTCTGTACCCAATTTAATTTGTATTGAGATAATATTTATTTTCGATACAAAATTTGTTGATTTATTAATAGGTAGGTGTCACAGTGAGCATAAATGCGCTATGAATAAGTGTAAGCAAAAACACATACTATTTTGAAAATATCTCTATTACGTTTTTCAAAAGTAATCAATTGATGTCATTATAATTAACTAATGAGTGTTTAAGATGAAATATTATGTTTAACATCTAAGATAAAAACATGTTTTTCTAACTTTTTTAGTAATCTATCTAATAGTATCTGTGTACCTACCTCATTTATGATGCTCCTCACGTGCCAATGTAATCTGCCTAAAAGTAAACTGAATCAGAATGATTCAGATATGATATTGTAATTATTCATTTACTTGTAATTAATTTAAATATCACCATTTATGTGCCATAAATAAAGTGTAGGAATTTTAAAGAAGAAACACATTTCTATTTCTTTAAATTTGATGATAGTTAAATTTTAATATTAAATATTTTACTAGAATTTACTCGATGTAAATACTTATAAAGTAAGATTTAAATAATAATAAGTTCCTGTAAGTAATTATAAATGTTTTTTTTTCAAGAATGCATGTTGGTATTTAATACTAATAAATATATCCCTATAATTATTTTTATCGTTGTTATTTTATTTTATCTTATAGCTACAGTTAACAATCCCGTTACAGGATGAATATACAGTTAATTAACCTTAATAAATGCACAATACGTTTTTGTGGGGTCTCCCTTGTTTGACCGAAAGGAATTTGACAAATTTTCACTTCCCAAAAAAAAATTCGCATAATTTCATTTGCCAAATTATTATTTAGCAAAAAATCTATTCCCAAAAAATTGTAACGCAAACCTAATGTTTGGGAAATTAACGTTTAAACTATAACTTGTTTACCAACTAGTACTTTTAACATTTTTTATTTAGTCAAATATTTCAGTTGGAAAAAGAGTTTTTACGCAAAATTAAATAAGCCAAATATTATGTATCGTCAGTTTTCCATTTTTTTTTCTATATAATGTAGTCGTTCCTGGTCACAGGTTTAACCTAACCTAACCATTATTTTAAAATAATGAATTATCCTAATCTAAATAGCTCAGTTCCGGGTAACCTACTAAAAACAATCTCTTTT
Organism: Xestia ashworthii; assembly: GCA_950022955.1. Lineage (NCBI taxonomy): Eukaryota > Metazoa > Arthropoda > Insecta > Lepidoptera > Noctuidae > Xestia > Xestia ashworthii. The sequence goes on from OX465566.1 coordinate 11,547,874, forward strand.
TTCTATTTATGCAAGTCGTTTCTGGCACTCGCCGGGCGCTACCGCGGCACCGCTCGCTGCTCTCGCTCGGCTCGTGCGTAGGAGGTCACAGTTTTAACCTAACCTAACCTACCCATTTTGTTTAAAGACGAAATTAACTCAATCTAGTAGGAGGTCACAGTTGTAACCTAACCTAACCATTTTTTTAAATAAGTAATTATCCTAATCTAAATAGTTCAGTTCCGGGTAACCTACTAAAAACAATCTCTTTTTTCTATTAATACAAGTCGTTTCTGGTCGGTCGTAGTCGTAGGAGGTCACAGTTTTAAGCTAACCTAACCTACCCATTTTGTTTCAAGACGAAATTAACCTGATCTAAATAGTTTAGTTCCAGGTAACCTACTAAAAACAATATCTTTTTTTCTATTAATAAAAGTCGTTTTGCCCAAATATTTTTTGTCTTAACAAATCATTTCACCAAACGTTTATTGTCTGAAGATTGTTTGCTGTAATAAATCATTTGATTACAGACCAAATGCCATAATGACATTATACTTGGTAATATTTTGCCAAGTAAAAATTTGACCAAATAAAAATATGCGTACCTACTAAAATCATTCCAAATATTGCAATGGTATAAAAAAAGGTTGCTAAAATTTGTTTGGGTAATGAAATTTTGGCAAAATCTTTTCGGCAAAACGGCAGGATCCCGTTTTTGTGAATTGCTCTACAACACTGCTGTGTGCGGTGCAAATTATTACCACAAACTTTCACTGCCTATTAATTCGTTAACGTGGACGGACCCAACTTTAACTGTTAAGAAAATACAGAATCAGGATAGAATTCAGAACTAAACGAAACAACAATAAAATTGACACCAAAAAAAAATGTTTAAGTAGTGAGTCAAAGTCAAGTCAAGTAGTGTATCAAAAGACTAGTTGCCAAAGCCGTTCAATAACTTAGCGTGTCGAAAAAGACAAGTCAACTTTTAACAAACGTCAAACTTCGCGAGTGTAGCGAGCGGAAACGCAAACGAACCGACTTCAATCGCTCCGAATTAAATCCAAAGAATCAAAAAGTTTAGTTGTAAACGTTATTAACGTCTTTTGACATCAATGTTAATGGTTATATTATGTTTTGTGTTAACGATCATAGAACTAAGAGTTAGTGCCTTACTGTATGACAAACAAAGTATCGATAAAAGCGACAAGTACCTTGTAATGAAAGCAATAAAGATTCAATAACAACATGTATGTAGTACTGTTAACATTGTCATTATTGTGTGCGACGCATGAACTGCACGCGGAAGTCGGGGAGACGGATCTCAATGAGATATCGGACAAGCTCAACGGAGTTAAGATAAATAAATGCTGCGAACATAACGAGATTGTTGTGGACGGGATATGTAGACTAGCCGATAACTACAACCAGAGTAAGTACAAATAAATAATATTCTTAATATATACTACTGATTGTTACAACCTGGCTACTTAGATTTCCAACCTAATCTTTGGGACAGGAAACATTTCAGTGACCATTAAATTGGTTCCAACAAAGAAACTGACCTTTTGTCATGTTTGACAATACAAAATACAGCTTTTTGTAACATAACTACTGCTCTAAAACTACTCTGAACATAAAACACTATGTTTATAATTTACAGGTTTGTGGACACCACAATTTAAGACTGAGGATGGCAACAACGCCAAAGTAAAATACTTTAACTATGTGTATGGTGTGCCGGATTGTGCCACCACACAACAGAGAGCTATATTTGATTTAGGAAAATCTGAAGATACGTAAGTAATCCACAAAATTACTCTTTAGATGCATTAAGAAATCACTATAAAACAAAATCTAAAAGATGACAATTTGAATGTATATTTAGAGAGATCTTTGACCTCCTTAAGACGAGTTAATTTGACTCTGCAATCAAAATGATAACCCTGCAGAAGATAAGTTACAACCACCCAACTTTACTTTACAGGCTTAATTTGTTAACTGATGGTCGCTTACGTCACATTATCAATCACCAACCCAGTTCAGATGTGAGAGAAGAACCAGTGATAAGCACGTTCAACTTACATGACAGCATATCAATACCGGAAGAGAAGGAACCTTCATCTTACATACATAATCAGGCCAAATACTGCATGGATAAGGTAGGATGCATATCATGAAATACACTAATGAACACTAATAAACACTTACCACTAATTTAACTACAAAATTCTCAAAATAAAAACGTCAATTATACCTTCATCTGTTACTGAAATAAACACAATAGTTAAACAATGGATTCAGACTGTTTTGGTTGAGCTTCACAAACAAAGGGATTGATGATTTGACTTGGTGAATATTAATAAATCAAAAATTCAACACACAATTCAATTTATCTTCTCAATACGGATAACTTTACTGTCTTTACTACAAATCACATTGCATCAATTTTTTTAGGTTTAATTTTTTTACTTAAGATTAACTTAAGATAACTAGACCTACAATAATTACTTTAAAGTAGGTTTAATAGGATGTTAAAAAGTTTTATAATAGAATTTGAGTTTATTTTAAATCTAGCATGTTATCCTGAAATGTTGACCTAGTCTAAAATAAACTTTCAACTGTTCATTACCAGTGAATGACAAAAAAACTTTCACATTCCATTTTGTTTGAGCTTGCTCCTATCTGAGTCATTAGGGTTACTCAAGTTAATATTATGCACAAAAAAAATGTGTTTGAATGGAACTTCGTTTCATGCATTCTTTTATGTAAATAACATGAATGAAGGTTTGATACCATTGTTTGCCATGTTGCCATTGAAATAAATTATTTATGCAGGGTTATACTGATAACTCGAAGTATTCTTTGCAGGATGTCAAAGTAGGGATAAAATGCAACTTTTTTTTTTTATAAGTTCCATATTAAGAATTTTAATTTTTTTACGTGATTCATATTGTGATTCTGCTAAAGCGACCATTTTAGACCCCCAGTAGTTTTTCAGTGACAAACTTAGGCTAAGTTTATTTAAAAATAATTTAAGAAGCGACAGTCCTAAAATTTTAATTAATTTAATATTTTTTATTATAATAGTTGATGCTGGAACAGACCTCTATGTTTTCTCTATTTTCACCCACAATATCGTGGTCGAACAAGCTATTTGGTTTACAGTTTGACCCACAAATTACATTGTAAAATGTAAACCAAATAGCTTGTTCGACCGTACGTTAATTTCTCTCATTCTTGTAATAAAACATTTCTTTTCAGATACTAGTAACACAAAAAGACCCACAAACAAAAAAACCAGCAAACATAACCGGCGCATATGCACTAGTATGTGTACCAGAGGTCAAGATCAATTGGAAAGACACGGATTTTCTCATGAAAAAGATAATTAACCCTGTATTTCATGCTATTGCAATGATCTTGTTCTTACTGGTGGCTGTGATATACTTCGTGTTGCCTACCCTCAGAGACCTGGCTGGTAACATCATAACCACTATAAACATATGTTTGATTGTGAGCCAGGCTGCGGACTTGGTGAGAATATTCACCGAGTTCAGTAACCATGTCAGCTTTATGGTGACAGGTAAGTAGAGAGCCTACCAATAAATGCATGACATGTAAAGTCCGCGAATTTAAGTTGTATAAAATGACTCAAACACTGGTAATTTATGTAGGAAGTCAATCAAAATATTTTATTTCACATAGGCCTAGATGGGCACTTATAAAACGTCGGTTCGCGTTGGTCGCTTTCATGGAGAAGAACCGGCAAGAAACTCTTTTCAAATCATTTGGTATTACAATATTATTAAGTTACAGCATTAGTACTTTAGTATGGGGGTCGATTTGCTTAATTTCCCTGACTTTGCTACAATTATTGTATACTACTTGCATTTTACCTTTTGGGTTAAGTTTTATGTTCTTTTTGCAGATATTATCTTGTACATCAGTTTACTGGCTGCTTTCTTCTGGCTAAACAGTTTCGGTTTTTATATATGGAAGACATTCAAGTATGTATTTTACAAGTACGCGATTTTTATTATTATACAGTAGTTGTAGGAAGGAAAATATTTCAAAGCAAAAAATTATGCTTATCACTGCACTTTTCTGTAGAAGTATCTACTCTAAAATAGCTAAAACTTAGGCAGACGAGTAAGAATTTTTATTAAACTACATGCATGGAAGCGTTCCTCCTTTTTTTTTTAAGTTGGTTAAAAACGTTGTACTTGCACGCTTATAACAGCATAATATTGTTTCCACAACTGGGAGACATGCCTTCTCAAAGAGAAGCAATGGGCATTTATCCAATCCACCACACGGGCCCAGTGCGGATTGTTAATAACTAAACGTGACTAAACAAAGCTGTAGTGATTTTCATGAATACATTGTACTTCCAGATCACGCAACGTGTTTCTACGCGTAACGGACGTACGCAAGTATTGTTACTACTCCAGCGTAGTATGGCTCAGCGTCCTAATCATGGCCGGCATGGCAATATGCGCACATTTTCTACTTGATACCGGCACCAACCCCAACAGGAAGACTAGGATCCAGTTCTCATCGTCAATCATCGTTGACGATGTGGAACAGGACACTATCGGTAAGATGAGTCAGCATTTTTTATTTGATACCGAAATTTTGAAATGACGTCAGTGAATGTTTAGTCATCAAAAGTTTGATTGTTTGAAAATTCCAATGGCATTATGTCCAATAAAAAATAATTAAAGTTGTTTTAGTGGTTAAGGAAAATATTACACATGTTGTTAATATTAAGAACGTCTTTGGTTTGTAAGCCAGTCTAACCAGTAAGTAGCTGTTGAATTAAGTATGATTTTTTCCGTACATTTCAGGATTGCTTGGTATTGCCATATTCTTCACCCCAGTTGCGTTCACAATAATTTTCAATGTGTTCTTCTATGTGACAACATTGAAAATCATAAAGAGGATTAATATCTATGGCAGGATACACCATAAACTCAAAGGATGGTATGTACTACAAATAAAGGGTGTAAAAAACCTCTTAACAAAGCCGAAACGCACTTGTCTTCGCATCATTGCGATTTTTTTTTTGTTCACCATACATGGGAACCTTCCAGTTACGGAGATATTGGGGGTCAAAGTTCCAAGTTTTAATGTAAGATTTTCACTTTAAACACGTTCACGGCCCCTGCACTTTTCAATCCATCCATGAGCACAATTTTTTGAGTGCGTTACATTGAGTTTTATCGTAAAACTTTATTTTTCACCCCTAAAAAAAGTCGTTTTAATATGATGTACAGAATGCTGGGTTGACGGCTTCGTGATGAGGTTGTTTACAATCGTATTGTTACATTAGACCTTGCTCACTATGATAAAATAATATCTTCTTCTATTTTTTCCAGCTTTAATTTATTCCTCCAACTGTTCCTGATAATGACAACAGCATGGCTGTTTCTTTTGCTGTCATGGCTCAACATAGATGAATTACTATACGCACACATATTTGTGAATCTTCTCCAGGCGATTTTAATATTCTATGTGTGCATCGTACGACAGTCTCATGTAACATTTTTGTTGCGCAAGAGCTGTTGTTATGCAGAGCCCGTGCCTACCGGGGAGTGGGGCGATGAGATGACTCACATGAATGGCGGGAACTATTAACATATCAACGAATATCAAGTAGAATCTCATGTTAGTGAATAATTGTTATAGAACCAATAAACACTAGCTTTCACACAAATAGAGGCATGATCGTATGAATGTGACGTATTTAAAATGTGATGAATGAAGCTATATGACACTATAGATATAAATAGTTGTAATAACATTTATTCTTTAATATTATACTCAAGTATCACAGATATACATGCCCTGTGTACAAATGCGTGTGCCTTGTAAATGTGCCTCGAATTATGGATTAGTAACACCTACCTAGTACATAAGTATTTTTCCCTTAGTAGACTAAACTTATAATGCCACTTTCTGAATGTTAGTAGTTTGCCTTACTGTGATGTATGTATTAATTATGTAATTGGAACCAAGTGTCTTATTAATTGTATAAAAAATATTGTAATCATCAGTATTTTACCGTGTACATTGGAACAGTGAAATTCTGAAAGCTTTATTGGCATATAGAGTGATGTACAAAAGCATGGGTGGTTAAAAGTGTTAATATGATGTTGTGAAATAATGGTGTCTAACCAATATTTGGGTTGATCTCTCGTCGTTAGGAATTGATTGCTCATAAAAGATACTTAAAATTATTTTAGAAATTAACAAAAATTACAAAATTAATGTATAACAAAATATACTAACAATAAATAACACCTGATATAACTGTAACATGAGATGATGAGAGAAACTAAAGATTACCATCGACAAAAACAATGAATGTACTATAAATGGCGTTAATGTAAGCTACGAGTATCTATTTGATCAAAAACAGCATTATGTCCGTCCTTTTCCGTATTATATTAGCAGCTTGAAGTGGTTAGTGAATTTAATATATATGTAATGTTTACAATGCTCTCTTGCACTAACAAAATATAAGAATTACTGTCATTTTAGGTTTCATATTTATTAACTTGGACTTTCTGAAATGACGAAACGCATTTATGATTTATTTTTTAATTCATTTGAATTTACCTTATTAAACGCAGCTAAGAACAAAAATGAGTTTTTTTTTTATTCTTATAAGAATGAATTAAGTGCTCAAAATGAAAAATATTGAATTGTAATCATCTAAATCATTTAGATTGCGACCTATCTGCCCTTCCAGCAACCAGATGCAGATTAGACTTGTACATCGAACGATTGTCTATCTGAACTCCACAATCTAGTCACCGATAACCCTTGATGAGCCTGATTGTCAGAATGTTGGGCTACTGACTACCCATAAAGGAATGACAAAGATTTAAAACGACAGTCAAAGAAAGTGCTCTCCGAGGCAAGTAGAGGTTACGTCTCGACATCTAAAGGGTCATAAATGTTCAGAATTTGGCACTTAATTATGCATAGAATTAAATGCCGACAAGTCATTCAAAATAAAATGGTTACATTGGTGAGATATTAGAAAAAAAGTAAAACTATCTCTCGCGAGCAAAGGATTGCATCAATTATGTCAACTGGCATACCTACGCACCACACCGCGTGATATGTATATGTACGAGTACCATATCCTAATCCAAAAACGCAATTCTTGTGACCAAAATACACAAAGAAAATAATACTTGCAATCGGGATCATTGCTACACAGAAAATAGTGTAAGGGATGCTGAAAACTTTCCGCCTGGCATGATTCCACATAGCCTAGCGAAAAGAAAATACATTTACCTTTACCTATGCAGATTTGTCAAAGTTTGTGGAAAAAGCCATTGCAAATTGCATGGAGTCCTTAAGGTGGAAGGTGGATGTTACTGTATTGAACGACTTTTCGATCGAGTTACATGAAGTTGGAGAGTTGTACTGATGATTATAATTCTGTAACTAGGTACATACGTCTTACAGCCGCGAATCATATTTTAATCAAAATACAGCCAAGTACTGGCTTGCAACTTGCAAAAAACGTAAGAAAATATGAATTTCGCGGGCTGCCCTGGAGCATCCACCTTAAGGATCAGCGATGCCGTACTTAATCTACCACTTACTTGTGAAAACAGCTGTCCCTCGGGCCTCCACGTGAGTGCTGCCATCTGGCTGCGCACGACCAAGTGACAGTCGTCCATCACTGTGTTGAAGAAGCGCCGCGTCGGCAGCAGAGCCTCCAAGTCTATCATTAGCTCCAGGAACCGCTCGCAGTATCTGAAAAGTTTTATTAATGTTACACTGTTTTCTGTAACAATATTAAATGTTTCGTTTGTATTTAGTCGCCTGACCCTTACCTCACAGCATGAGAATCAACGTCTCCCTTCTCTGGTATACTCTCCAGAATGCCCATGAACTTGATCATCAACCTCTGCAGGTACAGTCGCTCCCAGCTCAGTTTTTCTAACAGCTCAGGTTTATCTTTCTTTTGAATAGCCCGCCAGTACTTCCGCCATTTTGGAACATTTTTGAATTCTTGGTTTCTACGACCTGATGAGAAGACAACAAGTTAAACGGGATTGTTCTTTCACTTCTAATATCAGTGACTGTGAAGTTTTAATAATAAATCAACAACATTTTACGGTGAACCACGAAATTCAAATTTTCTGACACTGACCGGAAAATTGCAAAAAAACGTAAGAAAATTTGAATTTCTCGGGCATCTTAAAGTCCACAATATCAAGCGTTGTCAAAGTCTGTTTGCCTCTGACATAGCTAACATACATTCCTTACGGTATTTAAACAACACGCGAAGCAGATAGTGCGTACAGTATCTTTTGGTGCTTGAATATCATAAAAAGGGGGCGTTGACGGTTAACAATTGTGCACTTATCAACTTATAACACTGAAAACGGGATATTTACCATGTTTAGGTGTTTTGAGTTTCGGATATTTCGGTGCACGCACCATAATGATGGATAAACGTTTTGATATTAATAATGACCATGTCAGTTTAATAATTTGTAAAATTTAATTGAAAAAACAAGATGGCGGTTTTAGTCACCAGCCTTGTATAAATTTATTATTATATTTACAAGCATATCATCAATCAATCCCAAATGGAGTGAGTGAGAAGCTGTCACCCTGTGCAAGAGGAGCAGGACTTACTAAGACCAGACAAAGTTATGAACACGAGACGAAGACTATTGATTAGTGTGGCACTAGATGGCGGTGCGTGTAATGTCCAGCGATATTTATTTAACTAGCTTCTGCCCGCGACTTCGTACGCGGATCCTGTTGCTTTTGCCAGCGACACCGGGTTCGTCAAAATCGAAGATCTGAAACGTCTAATTCTAAGAGCCCAGGGACCGGAAAATAACTGATCTTTCCCACCTGAGCAACACATACCGTTTGTTTCTTTTTGCCATTTAACAGCTTCACAAAAAGTAAAATTTTGAACCATACCTCCGATGGCGGAATATGTGGCGTATTCAATCATAGGAGTATACGTAAATGAACTCCGTTTCTTATCAACCCAAGGAAGGTCGTCATGCCCTACGGCTATATCTTGAGACACCCGATTCTTCAGATGTTATCGACATTCTGTTCAGAGAATGTCGAAGCCTTCGCTCTCTTCTTCTGTCTCTTCATGCCGTACTCCAGCAATTCTTTCTCTCACTTTCTAATAGATTACGAATATTTTGTTGTGCACGTGTTCGGCGCTCTTCTTCTGTCTCTTCATGCCAAAAACACTCAAATAACATAAGCTCGAAGCTAAAGTAAAGACAATGTTAATTAAAATTATATATTTGTACGCCTCTGGGCAAAACATAGAGGATCTACCTATCTGTAACATCATTTTTGTAATTTGACCTATGTTTACAAATAAAGCATTCTGATTCTGATTCTGATTCTGATTCTGATTCTGACATATTTATTCGATAAAATAAAATAATAAATGGGAGTTTTGGCCAGTAGAGTCAAATTTTCAATGATATACCATCGTCATCGAAAATCGAAAATCAGTCCTAAACTGTTACCTCCTTAACCGCGTGGAGGTACTACCAGTTTTTGTTATTTTATAATTATACAGTGAAATTAGTGATAGCTTTGCAATAATTTTCACATCAGATGTTTCTGATCTTCGATTTTTTATAAGTCAACAGAGAGTGCTCATCAGACCGAACAACTTTTGCTAAGACGTCATCATTCCTATGTGTTATGGTGTAGCTGGGCTCTTGGAGTTCCACAACAGGTGTTCCAGATCTTCGATTTTTATAAATTAACAGAGAGTGCTCATCAAATTGAACAACTTTTGCTAAGACGTCATTCCTATATGTGTTATGGTGTAGCTGGGCTCTTGGAGTTCCACATCAGGTGTTCCAGATCTTCAAATTTATTCTCTCAGCAGAAAATGCTCATCACGTGAAACAATTTTTGCTATGGTGTCATATTTGTATCTCTTATAGTTTAGCTGGTCTATTGCGGTTCTACATCAGGTGTTCAGGTTTCCAAGATAAATTATAGCCTATATGTTGCCCAGACATAATACCTATACAACAAAAAAAGAACCATTCAAATCCGTCCAGTACTTCCGAAGATTAGCGTGTACAAACAAACAGACAAACAGACAGACTTTTTTTTTTTGGATTCGTGCTCTATTACTGTTTCTAAACCCCCTTCAATTATTATTTTTTAAATATATTCAATGTACAGACACAGCTTTTTTACTCTTTTATTATATGTATAGAATAGATTATTTTTACTGTGCGGGTTCAAGGAGGCCAGGGATAAGAGCAAATGGAAGGAATTGGGGGAGGCCTTTGCCCAGCAGTGGGACAGGCTTATAAAAACATCCTCATCTACATACCTTCTTGCAAGCTGATCCACATACTAAGCGACACGAGCCGCTTGACCTGGTCCCTGCACAACTGCACCTCCATACTGCCGAAGCAATGGTTGAGGAACAGCAACAGAGCCGTTTGTTCTCGCATGTTGCTTCCCGATCGATCGTCGTCTACGCTTGCGCGAAGAACTTGCTCGAAGAACGCTGGGAAGTGTTCCGGTTTGTTCAGGAATGCCTGGAGAGATAAAAAGTACGTTTTATCAGACTGTGATCAAGTATCCTAATATGATGGGAGATCAAATTTTCATTTCATTAAAATTTTCATTACCAAGCAGTGATAGCCTAGTGGTGTCCCGCGGACTGCGAAGTCAAAAGTCTCGAGTTCGAACCTTAGTGCCTCTGATTTGAGGGATTCATGAAGGAAAACATCGTGAGAATACCATGCTTAAGAGATATTTCTCTATGGCATGTCGTGCCAAGTCAGATACCCATAGCCGGCATTAAAACTCTGACACCAGCACCAGCACGCAGTGACCCTTCGTGCTTGGTTCAAAAGACAGAACCACCACGACTCTGGCTAGACCTATCCCAACTATGTTAGGCTCAGCTTCAGGTCTAACCAGATGCAGCTGAATACCAGTAATTTACCTGACCTTACTCCACAACCCAGTTAGTACTGGGTAATATGATACCCCTTGGTAAGACTGACTTTCAGACATAATGCAATGATGGTAAAAATTGTATGTTTTGTCCACTGACCTGCCAAGCCGGCACTCGTTCGCGGAACTTCTCGTTGATCATGACTATGATAGACATCATGTGCGCCTGCGACGCCTCTCCCGCCGTGTAGTGTGGCCACAGGTAGTTCTCCAGGTACTGCGAGAACTCTAGCATCATGATCCGACGTACTGAGAAACTGGAAATGATGAGAAAATCATTTTAATAAGATCAGTAACAGAAAATAAGGAAAACCTCTGCTAAGTACAGCAAATCACATGTTAAAGAAAAAAGTATTTTTGCTCTTGGTAATCCAGAACTAGGCTTATTAAAGCTCTTATAAAATTATCACACAAAGGACATTTCATAACGCAATCTTTCCATAAGGATTTCTGCCTACCCCTAAGCAGAAAATCTTGAAAAAAAAATACAAGTTTTTTCTGAAACCTTAATTTCTATAGCAAGTTCAACTTAGTATTTTGGTAAAAACTACTTGCACTGACCATAGTTACTCCAAATCACTGTAAAACTTCTTGAAACATAAAAATCTAATAATAAATTATTTTAACTTAATTTATATTTAGCAGTTAAAAATAATAAAATAACGATTTTTTTAAAACCTAATTCACATCCAATACTAAAATATGGAAACACTGCACAATTCTCAAAAAATAACTGGTGTTTTGCAAAAAAAAAAATAGGTCATTGCACCCACTCTATGAGGCTGTTGACCCCTAAATTGTTCATTTGTTTAAATCAGTTAGGCTCAGAAGCAAGGTTTTATAACTTATAGTTGTAGTGGAATTTCAAGAATTTAAAGTTACTTACTGGGATCCAAGTATTTCTGCTTGGTAGATTGACTCCACAATAGAAGCATCATAAGGTAAGTGGCTCTCCTTTGTCTGTGGTGACCAGTACTGATTGGCAAGCTGTGAACAATGCAACCATGTTGATTTGTTAAACAATTCCATGTGGATAGTTGCATAGATTTGCTTTAGTGAGCTTTATTTATAATGTAATACCAGTAGGCTCTTTGGAAATTAAAATGATGTAGAAACATGACTGCCTAGATGTTAGTATACTATTTAAAATGAATTTAATGTTGTACTAGACCAGATGGGTTAATGACACGGGTCAAGAATTATTCAGACTCTAGATTTCACAAGACTTCATGTATTTTTATGCAAATACCAAATACAAGGTGTATTGTAATGTATTGTACAACGGGCTGGTGTCCGCAACTCCACGTCAAAGCGCGTATTTTGCGGATGGGCTATTATAATCCACCACAGGGGCCTAGTGCGGGTTGGTAGATGTCACATGTCGTCGAATTTTTGGTTCTAGGACATGCCGGTTTCCTCACGATGTTTTCCTTCACCGTTTTGAGAGCAGTGGTGATGAAATAAATTACACAAAGTAATGCGCTTGTCTGGGTTCGAACCCATGACTTACTGGTCGTAAGTCGGGGCCGCCACCACTGGGCCACCGCTGCTCTCAATACAAGGTGTATCTGCAATTTGTGTAAAAATTTGGCATAATAGGTACATTTATGTACATTCTACTGTTTGTATACAACACCTTTCCATAAAGTTACTTACATTGTACACCCACATAACATGACATCATGTCTTTAATCCCCGAAGGGTTAACAGAGTTGTACCTAATAGTACACCAATTTTCCAATAATGATGCTCTCATATTGCACACTTCATTCAATTTTTCATGTTTAAAGAGTACCAAGAGTACTACAGAATGAAAAATAGTACGAACTAAATATTAGTAGGTGTGTTGTCATCTAAATATTGTTGGAACTAATTTCCTAGGCAATATGGTAACACTTACTTGAAATTCGAATTTCAAATGTCACTTATGGCTGTTGCCCGAAAAAGTGGACTTGTAAAGTCACAGATTTTGTTGGGTTTTTTTGTACAGATACAATTAGAAATATCTCAGTATGAGTAGTCACAAAGCAGACAGTTCTTGGTGTGCTCTGCCTGGTGTATGAGATGCCATACCATGGGATTATGATAGATAGTGAATGTGTGTGCACATATTTGTGCATAAATCTCCTACATAAATGGCTTGCTTATGCCAAGCTTGACGTTCTTGAGGCTGGCAAGAACGTGGAGCTTGGCACAAGCACAGAGGCTTATGTTATATGTTAAGGGTTTTGGTTTCTGCACTTAGTCCCTAAAGTGGACCATTGTGTGTGACGTGTGGCCTAAACCCAGTAGTGAGTGAAGTCGGGCTGTGGATGATGATCATAAAATCGCTAATCTCCATTAGAATTGACTATCATGACCAAAACTCGGTCAGGGCGATATTATTATTATAACTTATAAAGAACAAACCTATTATAACAGTTTGAGCCACCTAGATGTATCATGAACATCAGAGACACCCAACCTGAAGGTGGTTATGTCTTTTAGCCTAGTCAACAATTTAAAAGTTATGACTACATGTACCTAATGATAAAATATTTCACCAATAACAAAAAACAAGTTAACACAAAGCATATTTGTGATCCTTATTTTGTATTACATGAAAAGATTTATTATGGAGTGGTTCAATTAAAAAAAAACAAATAATTAGAAAAGAGAATACAACCTTTAGGCTACAGCAAAAAAGTACACAAAATGTATGTTTGTTTGTTGGTTATAATAACATGCCGATTTTTTATTTTGAGGTTATTTTAACAATAGACACTGGGCCGAACCACCAATGAAGATAGTCATGCGGGTTCTAGTACCTATGAGATTTTCTGAGTATTAATATTTTCTTCTGTTGTTCATGATAACAAATCATTCTTGTTTCTATTTATGAGCCATCATTTTTATACTATGTCTGTCATTATCTATTCGCAGTAATGCAGACAGAGTTCTTACACAGATATTGATCATTTAATAGGAGTTTTTCATATAATATTGTCCAATGTTATGAAATGGATAACCTAACATACCTGAGTAATTCTGTCAGCATTGATTTGAGAAAGGGTCGGCAGCGGTATTTTAGGTTTATCAGAAGGCGGCGCGGCGTCTACTTTCATCTTGATCACCGTTTTATCTTTAACAAGTTATTCCGAAATTAATATGTGCAATAAGCGTCTGTAAACAAACTAAAATGCAATACATCTGAGCCGAAATGACATGCATGACATCATGATATGACAGCCGGGAGATGTTTATGTCAATAACTGACATTTTGTTCACAGAGTTGCCTTATCAAAAAATATTTCGTTCCATTTGATTTAAGTTGGAATTCGTAAGACAAAAAGTTTGCGGACCAATCCAATTTAAAATACCAATCCAATAAAACTACCCACATACCGTCAGTACCTTAAGGGAGGAGATTCAGGTTTAAGTTTCTGACTTGTAGATTATATAAAAGTTGAAGCTTTTCCAAAGACATTGTATTAACATCTGATGTAGGTAATTATTAATCCTACAACTGCCTGTAATTGTTTCAGCTTAAAGCATGATGTTTGATCCACCCGATTACCCATATAAAGAATTATCAGAAACTTACGACCCGGACGACTTACTTTTCACTAATGATCCTACAGAGTCCAATGAAACCATAACTAATGTTAACAAAAATCCACCAGACGTTACTGCAATAACGAACACTGTGGAAAGTGAAATATCTTTTCATTCAAACGATTCCGGAAGATATTTCAATGTTGAAAATGCCTCTTTCTTCCAAGAAAATCCAAACATTGAACAAAACACAGAACTGTACATTATACAGTCGGATAACTTATTTAACTACGAGCCAACTCTGCTTGATGAGAATACTGTCAATCAATTCTTATTGCCTCTTCAGGACACTTCAGGAATACCGAAGGTTTTTTTCTAAAAACTCATTTGTAGAAAACTTTTCTGTAGGTAGTTATAAACCTTAGACATTGACTAAATGTCGTAGTACCTACTTAGTCAAATACTTCGATAATAATTAAGTAATAGTAACTCTACCTAAACACATAGCAACTAAGTTCTACTCAAATTCCACTTAAGAAATTAAGTACTTCACTATTTCCAGACTAGTGATAGTACCGGGCCGGACTTGTTAGCTCTTCATTCTTGCGTGATCTGTCATGAGATATTTACGACTGAAGCAGATCTTCTTGACCACACTATATCACTCCATACATCCGACAATTCTATAGACCAGCCTCAAAGCACGTTACTGCCTGCACCTGTTAATGATAAAGTTGAAACGAGAAATGTACCAGGTTTGTCGAAATCATTATTTTATTATTTAAATAGGTAATTTAAAACTTACTATCGCCAAGAACGAAGTTAACGAAATTTTTATAAAGTGGGACGGAAGTGGCACAAAAAATTAGCGGCCTTGGTGGTGCCGAATGTGCCGATCGCCATGATATTCTGATTTTGGCTTCTCTTTGAAAACCGTTGTTCAACCGTACCTAGATTTAGTAAGTAGTAGACCGAGTAGTTATTTTAATTTTAATATGCAAAATGTCAAGGGAGTGTTGTAGAGTTAAAGAAACCTTTCTTTTCAGAACCAGCCCCTAGTAATGAAAACTTCGAGACCGAGTGGCTCGTATGCCGAATGTGCGAACGTGTGCTATCGACCGCCCTAGAAGTTGAGCCCACGGGTAAAGTCAACAAGGATTATATTACGTATTGTTTTATTTTAATAATATAGGATTTACGTACGTTTCTAAAAATAGAAGGTCATTGTGCCCGTACTTGTCTTTATTGCTATGTCAGATTTAGGATCCGCAAAATCCGAGGTTTTCGTCGTAAGTAGGACGGGGAGATGGTGGCTTGATTCCTCACTTTCTTCAAAATAAATTTTCAACTACATTTATGTGAGATGAGATGGGCAACGATCGTCACTCACTGAGAGGGCCGGCAGGTCGTGGTACACCGCAGGGAAGGTGATGTGACGATCATATTATCTTGTTTGTGGGGCGAACAGATATTGCACTTTATATAAAGGTTTTGAAGGAGAAAGGGGAGGCGTTTGCTCAGCAGACACTGAAAAAGGGTAACAAAAGTATAATTGGTCTAAATGTCGCAACTCTGCTGCTAAGCAAGTCATTGACTCCAGGATTCGATACCAGGTCGTATAAGGTTATTGAATGTTGGCGTTTTCCACTAGGAATTATTCTAACATCCCGAAATTTTGATGAGTGGCAAAACGTTCGCCCTTTTAAGGCAATCGTCCACCTGTCTGCATCGTACGCATCGGACTCATCGCATCAAACGCATCGTAGTAGTATTGTACAGAGGCCCTACTCTCTAACGCTTCGTCCGTATATTCGGATCCATCCGTCCTTCTCACTCGCACTCATCTGCAGACGTGCGCGAGAGAGACGTATAGATCCGAATATACGGAAAAAGCGTTAGGGAGTAGGGCCTCTGATTCGAGCGATCCGTACGGTGCGGATCAGTGCAATTGTGTGACTTCCTATACAAAGAATACTACGATCCGTTTGATGCGATGCGTCCGATGCGTACGATGCGGACAGGTGGACGCTTACCTTTAAACACCACTAGCCAGCAAGACATTTTATGATCCTCTACCTCTTCAGGAACTACAGACATGATAATATAATTATCCCTATTTTCTTTACTTACTTTTCGATCTTTCCAGAGCAACTATGTTGCATCGCCTCCGATGGCAAGGGCAGCGTCATATCTCGCAAACTCTACACCATGTATGTCTGCGACTTCTGTAGCGGACTCTTTGCGGATGATAACGCCCTTGATAAACACCGGCTCACCTGCTTAATTGAGGACCACAATAATTATTATGAGGATCAGAATGTATGCTATACTTAATAATTCCATAACTAACGTTAGTCTAAAGTCTAACCACGTCATGTCCTAAACATAGCTATCAGATTTGCGGGATTTGCGAATACGCGATCGTCTTTTACTAATCACTCATTTATTCGGTTCGGAATACTGGAATCGGAACGATGTCGTCACATCACAAAGGGCTGAAATCCTTTGCGATGTGACCATGCGTTTGTAAAGGAAAATCTTTGTTTAGGACACAGCTGGGCATTTCTAATCCTTTGGATATCCTTGAAACTACATTGAAAAAAAAGGAGCTTGATCAACATTTTAAATACATTGTTTAATTTTAGGACAACTGCATCTCAAATGCGAATATACCTCAAGGGCCCGAAGTCTGTTACGCTTGCGATATCTGTGGGAAGCGGTACGCATCCACTGAGGAGTTGAAGGTCCATTTATTGGAGTGCCACAGGCCTCCGCCCTCCAGGAATAGTCGGCGGACGTACACGAACAGTGGTAACAGCAAAATGTGGAACTGTGGTTCCTGCAACCAACTTTTTGCTACAGCCAGGTACTTCCTAATCGAAACTAATTTGTCAATCACTCTATTAGATTATCAACCCTCGGCTTATTTCCGAGAGGCTATTAATTTAGGTGTTCCTTAGATTTAGTGAAAACGCACATTAATGTGTTAATCTGACTTTTAATTGAGACTTGAGAATTTTAGCTAGGAAGCCATCTTTAATTTTATAGTCCAGCTGCTCCTCGAATTTGAAACAAAGAACGCACTTTAATGTTGCTTCCGTTCGGCAGATGGCGCTAGTAGGCCTATATCTACAACAAAGCGATGAAGTTTTTTCTCTCTTAAAAACAGTGAAATGTTTTGAAGGATGAAACAAACAATTTGAGGATTTTTTGCTTTATTATTTTACATTAAGCACATTTAACTGCACCTCTCAACAAACTTGGAAATTGGGGTACACAAAGACTTCGCTATTAGTCCAATCAACGACATTCCCATTTCCCACCATTAATACATCTTTTTACTACCTACTGATGATACACTTATAATAGAGGAATCAGCTTGAGCCGATAAGAAACAGCCTTCTTCTTCTTCAACCCTTGGACACCCAATGCTGAGTGACCCAAATCTCTCCATTATTGCCGGTTTTGTGTCATGGCTAGTTTCTTCCTTATTTCCATGCAATCATCAATACAAATCATTCGCTTAGTTTCGGTTCAACGCGACTAAAGCACAAAGATGTAGGTAAAACCCTTTATTCCCGGTTCAGGCTGATTCCAGGTATGGCCCCTCTCTAAATACAGGGTGTAAACCACCTCATCACGAAGCCGTCAACTAAGCATTCTGTACATCAAACTAAGTAAATTTACGCAAAAATTATTGCTGGGAAACGACTTTTCTTTTTGGGGTGAAAAATGATGTTTTGTGGTAGAACTCAATGAAACGCACTTAAAGCATTGTGCTGAGTGGATTGAATAGTACGGGGGCCGTGGAGGTGGAGGTGTTTATTGTAAGTTAAATACAAGGTTTTATTGTAAGATTTGTACTTACATTCAAAACTTGTATTTAAAAAAAAACTTGTCCTAAAGTTGGAACTTTGACCCCCAATATATCCGTAGCTAGAAGGTTCCTAGGTATGGTGTGGAACAAAAAAATGATCGCAATGGACGGGGAGAACAAGCCTTTCAACTTCGTTAAGAGATGTTTTACACCCTTTTATTCTTGATTCCCAGAGAACTGTACCGCCACAAACGGGGCGAGGACAGACCCCCGGGCGCTCCGCTGATGGCATACGTATGCGAGGAATGCGACAAAGTGCTCGGCAGCATGTGCGCACTGCACACGCACAAGAAAATGCACAAAGTTACTAAGCCTGTACGTTATACAATATACCAGTTAGCTTTATTTTAGTGCACACTTACATTGTTGTTGATGACAATGTCATCAACAACAATGTAAGTGATTACTTTCTGTAGTTATTGTGAATGTTTTACTGAAAATTACTTAAAAATTAACTGTGCTTTTCACCCCGTTTGCTTTCACCAGCATAGGTTTTTTTTCGCGACATGGCATCTCGCAGTTTTACCTAAAAAGGGTTGTCGTCTGCTTAACCGGACTATCCCGTGGGTACCTTGAATGCAAGGCCTCTAACTAGCCAGGGCGAAAAACTTACAAACTAAGCGACTACGCGCTAACCCCCTGAGGGGTACGAGGGCGTTGCTGGGGGAGGACAGCAAAGGGACAGGCTGGATCTGAGTGGTGTCATTATTTAGGGACTAATTTTGGACTACAGTCTCAGCCACGCGGGCTGGCACGAGCGAGGGACGGGGTCACCCACATAGGGCTCCCGTGGTCGATTATTGGCAGTCCATTCCATCTTACAGGGAGTAGGGAGGAGTGTATACCTACTCCAGCAGTGGATATAGTATGAGTTTTCTTTTTTGTTTGCTCTATTACTGACCATACCATAGCTTTTGCTCAGTTCTAATATTACTGAAGTATGTATGGCTGCCTCATTGGTCGAGGATTTTTTATCAGGAATTTCTCAATAGCAGCTGGATTTGTGCTCAGTTGATGGCAATAGGCTCGCCCCTTATTACATAGGATTTCAAACTTAACTGGTGAAATGTGGGATACTATAGGTACCTAAACTTCTGCCTAACCCTTCAGGGGAAACTCACGCGATATTTTGTTCTGATCGACTGCCGTTTTTGAGCTATACCGATTTTAAAATTAGTCCGGTCTTATAAGATTCGTAAGAACTTTCTTGTAACCAGTAATTCACAAAACTTGTAACTTTTACTAAGTTATTCGGCAGTACTCGTGGCATAGCTAACAAAGGTTAAGGAATCTTGTACCAAGAATAGATCAATAAGCATTTAATCCAAAAGCCCACGCACAAGTCAAATGAATGAAATGTGTCACTAATGTGATTAGATGATGTTTTGTGCCCTCTACTCTCCTGGTACGTGTAGGTTAGGAGTTGAAGACTTTTCAAAAAGGTAAATACAAGAAACAAATAAGTTTGTGCCCATGCGAAATTCGTGGCTATCGATTAACCATTTGTAGGTGCAGAAAAGAAAGTACAGCGCAATTTTTTAATTTTTAAAGTAAGATCAAGTTATACCGCACTGTCTCCTTGTCTATTCCGTTAGGGGACATAACATTATCGTCACGCCCTTAGACTTTCTTAGAAGGGGTCCCCTGTTCATAGCGTAGGAGTTTATTTTCTACGAGTAGGTATCGATAAATATAATACCAACTCTATGCAATTCACAGAAACCGATTCTCGTTTCTTTTGATTCAGTAAACAAGGAGCCCTGGAGAATTTTGTTATTTTAGGGCTAGCCAGCCAAACCTTTTAGATCTAGACTAAATAGTAGTAGGTACTATTGTATTGTATAACGCGCGGGCTGGTGACCGCAACTCCACGTCAAAGTGCGTATTTTAATCCACCACGCGGACCCAGTGCGGGTTGGTAGATGTCACATGTCTTTGAATTTTTGGTTCTAGGATATGCCGATTTCCTCACGATGTTTTCCTTCACCGTTTTGACAGCAGTGGCGATGAAATAGTATAAATAGTACATATTAGCTGGTTCTTTAAAACTGTGTTTCAGCTGGATCGTGGCTAAATAATAACAGCCGCTCGAGTTGATCTTTACGTTAAGCCGTCCTTACTAAAGTTGGCCCGTGGGTTGGTGACAACCCATAACATTTCGACTTTCTTCAGCGCCTCGGAAAGCACGTTAAGTCGTTGGTCCCGGTTATCGTTTGTAGATTTTTCACAGTCGTCACATGTAGTCTGACAACCAGTCTTACCAAGGGGTATCGTTACACAGTACTAACTGGGCTGTGGGCTGTGGTGTGTGGTCAGATACGCAGTTGCAGATTTTTAGCTGTATCTGGTTAGCCTGGAAGACGACCACAACATAGCTGGGAAAAAGCTAGGCTAGATAATTAACTGGTTCTTTAACTGAGAGTCTAATGAGTTTAAGTAAATTGGTGCTATTGTGAAGGAGCTCGGAGCACGTCCGGGTACTGTCACCAACATATCTAGTTTTTTTCTACCAACAAGCAGTGTTGCTGTATAACATCTTTACCGGCGCGGTGGCGGTGTAGGGACTTCTTATTCCATGCTTCTCTATTAGTCGTCATCTCAGCATGCAGTCACCTCCTTTCTCGCCACATCATCCTTCACTCAGTCCATCCATCGTTACTTTGGTCTTCTACTCTCATAACTGTCTACATTCATATTAAACATTTTCCTCGCTACATTTTCCCAGCAAGAAAGCAAGAAGCAAGCCGCAAGCATGCAGCAAGCAAGCAGCATGAAGCAAGCAAGCAGCATGCAGCAAGCAAGCAGCAAGCAAGCAACAAGCATGCAACATGCAGCATGCATGCAACATGCAAGCAGCAAGCATTCGTCCGCATTACATGTCCATATCATCACGATAACCGACACTGACCTTAATTCCTACAAAACTATTCATCAGTACTTAGTTAACTCTTGTTTCTTTACTCCAGGGTTACCCATGTCGAGTGTGCGGACGTCGCTTCAACCAGTCTGGTCACCTGGCCATACATATGCGAATGCATACGGGTGAACGTCCCTACCCCTGCGACCTGTGCCCTAAGGCCTTCAAAGTCAAGGTAGGTACACTTACCTGATTAACCAATGGTTATTTTGTTACGTGTTAAGAAGTTTTGAACATGAATTGTAGAAAGCTTCGTGATTTACAACTTTGAGTTGGAAAGGAGAGAGTCAACATTACTGTTAATGTTAGCCTATGTCATACCACTTCTGGGCGTCTCCCCATGACCATGGCGGGACGAGCTGGACGAAACCACCGAACAGTGGTCCACATTGGCCCTGGATCGTAGAATATGGAAGACTCAACATTGTAGCAAACTATAAATCTTTGATAGTTTCATGTGTCTACCTAGTTATAACCAGCCTAGAACTGAGTATACCTTCAAACGCTAGCATATCAAGCTACGACAATCTGTCATATTTCTTTAATTAATAGATTTTCAACTTTATGGCTAAAACATTGGGTTCAAGGTTGATTAGGAAAATTTTACAGTTTCGGGTAGCATGAAGTGCTATCTATCTGTACCTATTTGAGCAGTTAAGTAGATTTAGAAGAAACCTGCTATAAGTCATAGACTTGAATATTTATAAATTAGTCAAAAATATCTTAAAGTCAAGATTCAGAACAGATCTCTCTCTCTCTGTCAATGAATGAGTAATCCACTACAATACAAAAATAGCCACCAACGATTCCTACGATTTGATTACATAACATTAATAACAAACAATGCCAAATGTAAGTAAAACCACACAGATACTATAACTCAGTATGTAATCGCAAAAACGCTCACTGCACGCGCTATTTACTATAGCATGGACGTAGATAGTTCCCAGTATTTTTTCCGTATAATAATGTATGTGGAATGGTGTCGGCGGCAGGTGGAGCGTGACGACCATCGTAGGACCCACACTGGCGAAAAACCCTTCGCGTGCACGGCGTGCCCTAAGACGTTTACTGCGGCAGCACGGTTGCGCGAGCACGCACGCATTCACACAGACCAAAGGTTACAATCCTTTTGTTTTGCATTCAGACATAGTTTTATTCACTTTGTGGCACTTTTGATTTTATGCGGCTGTAGCTAACGTCACTCAACACGTGGTTTGAAATGTTTTGAATTAATTGATGATTAAATCTTGTGTGAAGAAGCCGTCGAGAGAAGAGGAAGGAATGGGGAGTCTTAGCCCAGGAGTGGAACAACTCGGGTTCATTAAAAAAAACTTGTGTTTTTATATTCAACCATTCAGTAAGCATTTGGAAGTTTTAATAAAAACTTTTTTGCAAAAAAATACAACTGACTTCAAAGAACACACAAAATTGAAATAGTTATTTGTTATACAAGAGTGCAAAGTTGCTTTTTAACCGCGTGCTCAATTTTGATGACCGAGCAAGCGAAAGATTCTAAAATTGAGTCACGAGCGCAGCGAGTGATTCAAAACTTAGAATCTTGAGCGTTAGCGAGGGAATCAAAAGAGCACGAGCTGAAAAATCTTTGCACTTGAGTGCAACACGTAACTTTTCATCCCACCTCAGCGAGGAAATCTATAAACGAAAAAAAAAATTGCGCATTATAAACAATCAACTCAGATAATTCTGTTCGCGTCAAATAAACTTCCTCGTCGCTAGATAATGAGTGGTCATTTTAGGATTTTCACTTGTTTTTAACCTAAGGTGTTAACAATACGACGTGAAAAGAAAATGGCGCGCGCAAAACAAATTAAAAAAAGTACACCAAGAAGGTTTCGAGTCTGAGTTATTAACAAATTAAAAAAAAAATGTATGTTAAATTCGGCACCATGGAGGTAGAAGTAAATAAATAGGTTTAATGATGTTTTGAATTTTATAATTTACACATACTTAGTGCACACGATGTTCTAAATTCAAATTTACTTTATCCTCTAGACGATAAAAACGGCTTTTACACTCAGATAGGTATCGAAGAGCAAAAATACTCTTTCCGAGATGGGGAGATGAAAAATAACTTTAGCTTCAGAAGTCGGTGACCTTTGTTTGATTGATTCAGTTTTTTTTTTATTTTTATTTTAAAATTTTCAGTTGTTCGCAAACAAATATTTGCCATGAATTTATTTTACATTGAATATAAATAGCTAAAATGGAAATGGACCGGTCACATGATGAGGACACAAAAAGAAAAGTGGACCAAAAAAATTACAGAATGGTACCCGAGGGACGGAAAAAGACAAATATAAAGGCAGATAAAAAGATGGGAGGATGATCTACCTAAGGGTTGGAGGAGTAAAGCAAGGGATCGACAAATGTGGAGGGAACTTGAGGAAGCCTAGTCGCGAGACGGCCTGACCTGGTAGCTGATAAAACGAACAAATAATAAAAGGGAAAGATGTATAATTTAAGTTTTAAGTAGATAAAGTTATAATCTAATGCCTCATCATCTGGCTAGCCTTTTCCCAACTATGTTGGGGTCGACTTCCAGTTTAACCGGATGCAGCTGATTGCCGGATTTTACATGGAGCGACTGCCTATCTGACCTCCACAGTCCAGTTAGTACTGGGTTATACGATAACACTTGGTATGACTGATTGTCAGACTTTTTTGCTACTGACTACCTGTAACGACTGTCAAAGATCTACAAATGACAGCCGGGACCAACGGCTTAACGTGCTTTACTACCACATTTTATTCACATTCAAATTCGATTTTTCAATATTAGTAAAGGACAATGTCCAGAATCGCCCTGTGCAACTGAAGGATCGGACATGCACGATAATTCATTGCCTGTTGTATCATATTTTTTGCAAATACTTTTGTAGCACGGACTAGCTTTTTGTTGAAATGAACATTATAAAGTATTTAACGTGAAAACATCCGCCATCTTTGTCAAACGTCATGTCGTTGTCGTATCGAAAAAGATTAGGGATGCCCAATCGATTGTAATAATCAATCGATTGAATTTTAACTGACTTGCGAATGAATGTTTCATTTTTTATAATCTGAATTCTGATTCTGATTCATAAAGTATACTTATTAGGTTTTTTAAATGAAAGTATTCAGGAAATAATAATAAATGGAATAATAGTGATTGTATGTTTATATTGTAGCTTCCATTTGCACTTTATTCGAAATAAATAAACATTATTATTTCTAACAAAGTGCAAATAGAAGCTACAATAAAAACATATAATCACTATTCCATTTATTATTATTTCCTGAATACTTTCATTTAAAAAACCTAATAAGTATACTTTATGAATCAGAATCAGAATTCAGATTATAAAAAATGAAACATTCATTCGCAAGTCAGTTAAAATTCAATCGATTGATTATTACAATCGATTGGGCATCCCTAATCTTTTTCGATACGACAACGACATGACGTTTGACAAAGATGGCGGATGTTTTCACGTTAAATACTTTTGCGCTGATTCTATTTTAACACATACAAAACGTAATGTTAAATAGATTTTAGAATTAAAAGTTGCATTTACACACACGGCTGTTGTTTTTGTTTCTGAAAAATCACTCTGAGCTATGAAAAACTAAACGCAGTAGTCGTGGTTATGGTTAGATTATAACCTCAAAATCTGATAGTTTTTCTTAAATATATCTGTTCTGAAGCTAGTCCGCTACAAAAATAAGATCTTACAGGAGTTAACCAATGATCAACAACACAACACATAATTTTCCGATGCTCTTGGTTCCAGGGCGAACAATGTATGGGCGCTGAGCAATGTCCTTTCTTGTTGATTTAGAAATTCTGCCACAGATCGCACCCTTACTGGAGTTCCATTGATCATCATTTTCAACTACGACAATTACTTAAAAATAACGACGTTACGGTAGGTGACTCAAATATCCGGATAGCCTATAAAGATTCGACCGAGTATCGTTAATTTGCTCCTAAGAATTGAAGAGTTCCGTTAAATGTGTCATGCGGATCCTATAATCAGAACCTAACCAAACTCTCATCAAACGACCCTTGAGTACATCCTTTCCAATAAAAAAACAATACTCGTCATGGGTAATAGGTTTATCCCCAATAAATGGAACTTATTTAACATACCTTAATGTCGAAATTTGGGTGTATTGTACACATCTGCCTACCCCCTCAGACCAAACAGGCGTGATGTTACGTCATGATGTTGTATAAACAATAAATATCCTAGCGATTGCAGCAGTCACTGCAGATTTGCCGTCAATGTTTGAAGAGTTCCATTGTATACCTCCGAAGATCAGCATCCGATCTATCTTCACCAAATAGAAATGGGATGAAACGGGAAGCACCAGCTTTCAAATAAAAAAAGAAACATCAAAATCGATTCACCCAGTCGAAAGTTCTGAGGTAGCAAACACAAAAAAAAACACAGACGAATTGAGACCCTCCTCTTTTTGGAAATCGGTTGAAAAAAAGGTACCTATGTACTCATCTTCATCTTCTGCTAACGCTCCTGACTTTCTGAGTGCTATGATAGTTTGAGAACTACTTATCTTATTTGATGAGAGATGGCGCTAGCGACATCCCTATTTCGGAAGTATGAAACAGAAAAACAAACCGCAGTTTAGTTTTTTGTACAGATCTCATTCGTTTTCATTAAAAAGAGTACTCAATCCGATTTCTTGATTTTCGATGATAAATCAGACTATTCGTGATTTATTACAAAACACCCATAACTATTTCCAATAACTCTAGAACGAATACAATAAACATGATTTAAATAATACCGACTTAGAAATTTATGTAATTGAAATCCACATCAAGCTGTTAATTTGCCCGGGATCAACTCCGAACTTATTCTGTTTTGCGAATGCTGGGAGTAATCAGCCAGTGGCAGTGGCCAGTATTCAATAGAAAACTTTTATATTTTGCTAAACAAACTCTTTAGAGCTTTTCATTTTATCATTTAACGTCACAGTGATAGTACATTTGGTTTACAGGAACTCGGAGGAGACCGTCACTGTTTCGATTGGTCACCAAAAACTTTTTCCATACTAGAAGTCCCGACTCATCACCTTAAGAAAACAAACACCTATATTTATTTTAATTAAACAAAAACTTCATAGCTCATTTGTCTCTTTATACTGATGTGACTATTGTGGCTATACCTTTAAAAGTAAAAAGCCTAAGGGCAAGGGTGATAAGAGGATCTGATGATAAGAGTTTAACATAAACAGTTCAGCGCTACGTACCTTAACTTTTGGGACACCGATTAAATCGGTTTGCGCAATTTTTTCCAAATGGCGCAGCGGTAGTGAGCCTGCCTTACGTTCTTAGAGTCCCGGGTCAAATCCCGGTAAGAGCAAATGTTTGTGTGATGAGCATGGACTTGTCCGAGTCATGGATGTTAATATGTATAATTAGTATGTATTTACAAACAAAAAAGTTTCTATGTATTATGTATGTCAACTATCTGGGGGTCTAAAATAGCCGCTTTAGCAGAATCATAATATGAATCACGTTAAAACTTTAAAATTCTTAAAATTGACAATTAAAAGTCCATTTTAAGATTTTTTATAACGAGATTCATATTATGATTCTGCAGGTGTCTATGACACAAGCCTCCTTGCTTAGTGCGGCACTAGATGGAGCTGTGTGTAATGTCCAGCGATATTTATTTATCATTCTGAACCCCTCCACGTAAACAGTACTAATTAATCGGTAATTTTTTTTAAAAGGCCGGTTCGTAAACTTTAGCGTCGGTGACTTTCCCACCCTTTATACCTCTACAAGACTATTTCTTGAATCATGAAGGTATTTAAATAAAATAAACTTGTGTTGCTCGGAGAACAAACATTATTGGTCCCGGCTGTGTGTGTCAGTTGTAGATCTTTGAAAGTCATAACAGGTAGTCAGTGACCCAAAATAGCAGTCTTACCAAGTGATATCGTATACCCAGTACCTACTAACAGGGTTGTGGTGTCAGATAGGCAGTTGCTTGGATGTAAAATACTGGTATTCAGCTGCATCCGGTTAGACTGGAAGCCGACCCCAACATAATTGGAAAATGCTAGGCAAATAAATAAATAAAAATAAATAAATATCGCTGGACATTAACTCACAGCGCCATCTAGTGCCACACTAAGCAAGGCTTGTGTCGTGGACACCAGATAGTTGATATACTACATATATACTTTTTTGTTTGTAAATACATACTTATTATACATATAAACAAAAATAAATAAATGAAATGATGGTCAAAAATAAATGATGATGATACCTCCACAATAGGCATGACGAAATCTAGTCCGTCAGTTAGAGTATTGGAAAATAATGGACACGTATTTTTTGTTTTCGTCAATCAATGAATATTGACAAAGATAAAACGCATCAAAACTCGGGAGTGGGAGCTCGTGACGTCAGAACTCACTAAAAACTATACCAAGCCGTGACGTATTGAGAATTTTAAAAGCGTCGTATCTCCGTCAATTTTTGTTGACGTATTTTATGTAACAAAAGAAAAAATACGGGTCAAATACTTATTTGTTGATAAGTAATCTAACTGACGGACAAATTATTATATTTTTGTCGTCTCTATTACCTCTCAGAAAGTCTTAATTTCCTATGCCAGAGATATCATATCCTCACGTACTTTCAGACCATACCGCTGCGATATTTGCGGTGCTGCTTTCAGAAGACCATACGCCCGCACCGTCCACACCCTGATTCACACCGGAGAGAAACCCCACGAGTGTGACATTTGCGGAACTGCTTTCAGGTAAGAATGACCTTTTTCGTGAAGTAACACAGACTGCCTCGATGGTTTAATGGTGGCAATCGCGAATGAGCATGAGGTTGAAGTCCTGGGTTCGATTCCCGGGAAGGGCAAATTGATATTGGGTTTTCCCATCAGGAATTTGTCAGTACCAACCACGTATAGGTCTGGATTTCTGCCCGGTTGTTGGCAATAGGCTGGAGCTTTGCCCCCTATTGTATAGGACTTAAAAGCAAAACTACCGAATTTTCCGAGGTTTTCCGTCATTAATTTCTCACTAGTAGCTCGGAGTTTGGATTAGTGCCCGATTGAGCTTGTAGGCTTTTTATTTACATAAGACTTGATAACCAACGAATTGTGGGTGAACTATCTGTGTATGCCTTACCCTCACAACACTGTACCTCTTATTTCCAACGGTCGGGTCAACGCCGCCGCCGGGTGTTTATTTTTTCCAATTCCAACATTTTAAATAAACATTTAAGAATTCTAACCGATAAAGGGTGTCACTTAGGTCCATGTTCTCCGAAAAGAAAACAGTCTTATTATCTAAAAACAGCTGTCACTGTGACATGTTCCAATACAAAACTGTGTTTTAAACAGCTGTTTTTAGATAATCAGACCGTCATCTTCTTGGTGAACATGGACCTTAGTGTATGTGAAAACGAGAAACAGGTTCCCAAACATCATACCGAATCTCATTGATCAAAAATTCTGTCCTAAAATTCTCACTCGTGAACCAAAACGCACAGTGACATCATTAACATTACAACTACCCGTACCTATTTCTATGCTTCACGCTATAAAGCTATTGCAGGGTAAGCGAAGAATGCGCAAAGGGTCCTACCTCAATGCTTATCTCCCTATCCGACCCAACTCAGTTGCATTATTGTAACTTTTCTACCTGCACTTGGTCTTACAAAAACTTAGTTATGGCCCTTTATCCTTATGCGTACCTTCCGAGCTTTTGCAAGCGTTATGGACTCGGTGTAGGGTAAGGAAAAAATAAACACGAAACTACCTGTATTGTACTATACTATAGGTATTGCAAGTTGATTTTGTACTGTAAAGGGTGTAAAAATACCTACTCTTAACGAAGCAGACAGGCATTTTTTCTCCCTATCATTGCGATCATTTTTTTGTTCTACACCATACCCGGGAACTTTCTAGTTACGAATTTTAGGGTCAACTACTTTGACAAGTTTTTTAATCCATGAATTTTGCTTCTAAACACCTCCACGACCCCCGTACTATTCAAATTAGCCACCAGCACAATGTTTTGAGTGCGTTTCATTGAGTTCTACCACAAAACATGATTTTTCACTCAAAATTTTTTGCGTAAGGTCTTAGTTTGATGTACAGAATGCTTGGTTGTATGCTTCGTGATGAGGTTGTTTACACCATGCATAGTTTAGTGGCGGTACTTTCATAACATAACATCACGCCTGTAACGTGTCACGGTTCCCCGACCCGGGAATCAAACCCAGGACCTGTGCCCTGTTTATCAAAACTCACAAGTCTACACGTTCACAAGTTACACTTTACAAGGAATTTTTTACAAGTTTGTGTGAATTACGTTTATGAAAAAAAATCTACAAGGCTTGTAAAATTGAACACTTGTAGGTTCTACTTGTAAGTTCTAAAATCAAAAAACTTTTTTGCAAAAAATAAAACCGACTTCACACAAAAAAGTGAAAAATAACTAATTAGCTTCTGAAGTCGGTGACCTTTGTTTGATTGATTTAATTTTTTTGTCACCGACTTCAGAAGCTAATTAGTTATTTTTCACTTTTTTGTGTGAAGTCGGTTTTATTTTTTGCAAAAAAGTTTTTATTTTTCACTTTTTAGTGGTTCACAATATGTGCATGCATACCCTTTCACAGCGTACCAGCGTGATTTTTTGTTATGAACTGGTGTAAACAACAGACAGACATGAGATTTCAGCAATCCCAGTAAGAGACACACATTTGCTACATTTAATGAGGAGTTCCGTTGCCTTTCTCCGAAGTTCTTCATCAGATCTTTACCAAATTTAAATGGGATCACTCCGAGAAACTACTCTTTAAAAAACTACCCAAATCGCTTCTGGTGTGCCTATAAAATTTGAAGAGTTCTCTCTATTTCTCCAGGATTTCCCCATTATGAGGATCCTGACTTGATGATTATGGGACCTTCTGGGAAGTATACCCTTTCAAACAATTAAAAAACAAATTCGGTCCAGTCATCTTCGAGTAATCGGGGAACATTGAATTGAGAACCTCCTCCTTTTTGAAGTCGGTTAATAACGACGTTATGGTACGTGACTCAAATATCCGGATAGCCTTTAAAAGATTTGGCCGAGAATCGGTAATTTGCTTCTAAGAATTGAAGAGTTCCGTTCCTTTGTCATGGATCCCATAATCAGAACCTAACCAAATTCTCATCAAACTACCCTTGAAGTGCCCTTGCCAATAAAATAAAAAAAAAAACTTATCCCCAATAAATGGAACTTAATACACCTAACTGTCGAAATCTGGGAATATTGTACACATCTGCGTACCCCCTCAGAGCATACAGGCGTGATGTTACGTCATGATGTTGTATAAACAATAAACATTCAAGCGATTGCAGCAGTTACTGCAGATTTACCGTGTATATTTGAAGAGTTCCATTGTATATCTCCGAAGATCCGGATCAGATCTTCAGCAAATTAAAATATAACCACACGGGAAGCACCAGCTTTCAAATTAAAAAAGAATCATCAAAATCGGTTCTCCCAGTCGAAAGTACTGAGGTAACAAACACTGTCGAAATCTGGGTGTATTGTACACAACTGCGTACCCCCTCAGAGCATACAGGCGTGATATTACGTCATGATGTTGTATAAACAATAAACCTACAAGCGATAATAGCAATCACTGCAGATTTGCCGTACATTTTTGAAGAGTTCCATTGTATATCTCCGAAGACCAGCATCAGATCTTCAGCAAATTAAAATGGGACCACATGGGAAGCACCAGCTTTCAAATAAAAAAAGAATCATCAAAATCGGTTCACGCAGTCGAAAGTTATGAGGTAACAAACACAAAAAAAAAAAAAAAAAAAAAAAAAAAAAAAACATACAGACGAATTGATAACCTCCTCTTTTTGGAAGTCGGTTAAAATGGATGTATGCCGCATTCTATTCCCGCTTGTTTTTTGTTTCAAAATGAATAACCCTACTTAAACGCATGGCTGAATGGTATCGTCTATGCCTAATATTGATGGGAAATTATTAAAAAACTAGGAGCGACAAAGAATTCCCTGAACGTTCTATTTATAATTTGAAATTCATGGCAAGGTTCTGCAACTTCTTGAAAAAATACATTTGGTCCATTTAGCGACAAGATGTCCAAAAAAAAAATAGAAGAGTGGAAGAATTATTTTAATTACATTTCAGTCGCTTGGTCTGGTGGAAAAGATGACACCTATGTCCGAGATACATTATACCTACTCAAAAAAATGTATTGCGGTAGGTACTTATAAGCACGACACTTGTAAGACGGAATGGAGAGTCGCCGGACACTCTCAGGATTTGCTATGATTTTCTACAAATTGTAAAATGATTTTTGATGAACATAATGATGACTACAAGTGTAAAAATATACTTGTGAAATAAATAATGACCCTTGTAACTTGTAATTTACACGTGTAGTTTTGATAAACTCATATTTGTAATTATCAAATTTTCTACAGGAAAATTGCTTGTAATACAAGGGTTGTAAGTTTTGATGAACAGGGCACTGATGCTCAGCAGTCACTCTTGCGACCACTATACCAAGGAGGCAGTCCGCAGACGGCAAGGTGGTACTTTCATATAAGCCTAAAAGCTTGGCTTGCCCTTATAACCTACGGTACTTCATGATGTTAGGGTTTCTCTGAACAGTCTGTTTGCTTTATGGACTTCCCGTATTGTTGGCCCCTAGGTACGCCCCGAAAGTAGGTACTCCCCTAATTAATAGTTCCTAGAAGCCTTGTTGCGGCGGTCCGACAGGCATCCAGTTAGACTGGAAACCGACCACTATACTATTGACACACAAAACAATTGACATACTTTTTAAGAGCTGTCAAAACGCGGTTCTCAACTTCTCTCATAGATTTTGTATGGCAATCGCGCGGTGTGACGTCACTGTTTGGTCAACTCAATGATTCAACTATTTATTGACTTAGGAACTATAAATCTAATTTGGCAATTAATTGAAAATAAATTGGGTTTTCAGGTCCAAAGTAACGTTTTGTTTTTAGATATTATTATCTTGGAATGATTGTTTCATGGTATCATCTATCCTAATGGGGTAATGTTGTCTAAAGCCTTTCTAGCTATATTTTTTGGAAGTTTAGGATGCCTTTTACTTAGGTTGCTAATATTGCTATACACTTAAAATGAATGTTATAATTATTACGTCTTCATAACTCCTAATAATTCACTAAAACTACCAATATTTGTGCAACTTTGTGTTGAGTAACTTTTACAATTCGCGTGCGAAGTTAATTATTTTACACGCGTTTTAAAGGACTGTCTCTAATTAATGCTACTGTTGCAGCTGGCCGGAATTATCTCGAAGATTAAAAGCAAGTGCTAAAGCATTAAACATAGTCATTCATGTCCAAACTCCAGCGATTTATTTAAACTGAATTATAAAAAAGCGCAACAAAAAACGATTTTAGAGACATTTTTTCATTATGTAAGAGTACTTAGGTACATATTTTATTTAAAAAAACTACGGGTACCCTTTTCCGCTTACTCTGCAATGCACACAAGCTAAGCGCGGTGAATGAATATATCGGCCGTAGCGTGGTGGCCGAGCGCTTCATTTTCTGAGTTACGGGTTGTGGGTTCTATCCTCGCATGGAACAAATATTTGTATGGCTTACAGTTACCTAATTACTGTTCCGGGTCTTTCTCTTTTTGCATGGATGATGTGTCTGTGAATACATGCAAGATACAGAATGGGCTATGTTTTTATTAAACTACATAATTAGACCTAATTTCTTAATTTTTCGCAGACGATCAGGAGATATGTGGAAGCATAAGCGAACTCTTCACGGCGTACAAGCGGTAACCATAGATACCAAAGAAGTGATACAAGAAACGAGAAAAAAAAGTTGAATGTCTACTTCCAAATATTGTTAATAGATGGCGCTAGTTGGTTCAACGTAGGGGATAAGTGTTCAGTCTTGCGCAGTGCCATGCATGTATAATTAAGTATTTTTTAATATATAAACCTTAATAAAATATACTGAATTTCTTGAGCTTTATTTTTGTATCAAAATATTAATTTCCTTTTACAATTTGGTATTGATAAAACTACACATACCTCTAATTATCTCTATTCATCGATGGGTGATAAACCAAATCTGAAAAAGTTAAGGCACGTTTTCACTGAATATTATATTGCCACTAATTGCTTTTCCTCCGAGAAAAGTGACTGGAGTTAGAGAGTAGGCAATAGAGCTCAAACAAAGAGCCTATTTCGAGACTTAGAAATAGGTTTATTGGTGAGTTTCTTCAGAAAGGTCAGTTTCGTAATTACTCGCAACCAGCGTGCGTGTATGATCAGATGTATGCTCGTGGACAAGGTAAAAGGTAATATAGGGATCATAGTAACCGGGACTGTTCGAAAGAGATACCGTGGCCCCGAAAAATAAAGATCGAAGAAGGAACATGGATGGGTTCTAGTCAGTAAAAGTCTGACACTCCCTCCCACTCCGCCCAGAGCGATAGGTCTCATTTGATGAGTTCCCAACCGAAACAAAAAGGGATCATAGTAAGTGGCGTTATGTGGTTTCTACCTACCAGTAAGTGGCGTTATGTGGTTTCTACCTACCACTATGAGAAAAATGAAAAACGCGTGAGTTCATGTTTTTAAGATACATTTTATCAATGAAGTCTTATTATTTAGTCTATTTTGGTTTGTCACAAAAATGTACCGGCTAATTTTCAATTTAAAATCGTAGACTGAATATAATAATGTATCTTCTATCTGATCCACAGACTAAAATCATTAACGCAGATACATATCAATTAACAGAAAAACGTTTTATATGTAGTTCTACTGCTACTCTTCGAAACGACGACGTAAGTATGTTTTTTGAAGAGTTTCGTACACTTCGAGATATTTGTAAGAAGTGATAGAAACTCATGATTGTGTGTTAGACGACACGAAAGTTGACTGTTGACTAGATTCCCCTGTAGATTTGCTAAACACATACTCCAAACCTACAGTCAATCTAATAAGAGAGAGTCAGCGTAAAAATTAGCCGTATCAAGTAGTATCAACAATCATAGCTCTCATCAAGACCGCTATTAGAAATTACCCAACATCAAAGGACATCTTATGTTCCCTAAAAGAACACTAGGTATGATGTTTTTCTGGACCGTGTACCATATTCCAAATTTACCTTTTTCTGAGACAGCCAGAAGAATCGTCATCCACAGTCCGACCTCAGCCACCCCGTGCTGGGTATCTATGGGTCATCTCCCTGACTGTGCCATTATTCAACTTGGTTTGAACCGAGAGACTGGAACTCACTGACTGGTAGAATGACTACTGCCGCCCCCCCTAACCAATTCAATGAAGTAGTACTCTTCAAAGATGAAATGAACATTCACCACGGTTGCTCAGTGTGAATTGATGATTTCAGGCTCAGTAACTATGTATATATAAAAAACTTCTTTCATTTGAACACGTCAGGTTAATGCCGTGTTGTGCTCGTTTTCAACCACGCACAGCTATGTACTGTTGATAATCGATTCTTTCATACTTGTTGCTGAAAATTGCAGCTGAAAACGTTTTCTCGATAAACATTTTCCCGATTTAATGAAGGGGCTTAGCCCTGATAATGATGGCTTGCAATCCTTTACTGTACTGTACATCCTTAAAGCTCATTTATACCTCATTAGTTTTGATGCCATTTGAGTATGTATTCCTGAAAGAAAACTCGTTAACCACACCGATACTGTGACTGTATAAAATATTTTAATCACAATGCTTTCGTCACATTTTATTGAGATTAGCTGTGATTTGAGTTTTCAATTTAATATTGGTTTTATGGTGAATTTAAACATATATTTCTCATTTGTTTACCACTGTGTTTTTGAACAACTGAATCATATGGTTGTTCCATTTCCAGTTAAGTTGGCATAGAATATATTCAGGTCCTATTCGTCAGCTGTTAGGCAGACAAGCAAAATCAGTGGGCAAAAATGTATGGGAGTTGGTCTAAGCGTCGGCGTCGCCAAGGATGAATCATATGCCAAATGAAAAGGTAAAAAGGAAACCTCTCTGATAGATTTTGATGCCCTTCTTCATGTTTGAACAGCACATATTTGTACACTTTCATTTGGCATATGATTCTTTTCTGGCGACGCTTTAACCACATCTGCCCATTATCCTTTATTTTGTGCCCTATACCCTACTAAGACGTGTTTTGCAATGTAGAGATACGCTTTTACTAATGGAGATTTTCGTACCGTTTGTGGGCCAAAATAGCCACTTTCTGAATACTTGACACAGCCAGAAGGCGTCACAGCAGACTTCGTAGAAGATGACAGGACGAGATAGATAGAACCAACGACCAGTGGCCTTGGATAGAAGACAAGCCTTTGCCCAGCAGTGGGATGATGCAGGCCAGCAGTATTAGTTACTGTTACAGCCTTACCTTAACCTTATCAGGGTAGAAATCTCCTTACACAGAGATAAGAAGTAAGCATCTATCATGGGATTTAGGTTTCCGCACTTAGTCCTTGAAGTGGACCATGGTGCATGAGCCATGTTGACCGAATACTCCAACCAACCCACCCTCCTCCAGAAGCAGATCAACTTCCCGGTCTGCTCAGGACATCCGTAAGTGATCTTGGCGTTCCCAGGGTTCTCCCGTTCGCTCTCTTGGCATCTACTCCTGTATGAGCTCCATGTTGTAGTGTTTTTTGAAGCAGTGGGTCTCAGGATTCTGTCGATAGGTGATGCCATCATCGGCTGTTCTTTGATTGCATCTTCTCTGATGCGTGCGTGTTTGATTCTTGAGTCGTTACGGACGGATCGTTAGTCGGATACCTTGAGTCTGAAAGTCGCTATGGCCGCCTCCTCTCTTACGACGAGGTGTAGGGGTGGTAGCCCCAGCATCACCTGTAAAGCAGCAGTGGGTGAAGTTCTCATGCTGCCGGTGATTGCCACGCAGGCAAATCTTTGTAGTTTCTCGAGATCCTTTAGGGTCGTACCTACTTACTCGTAGGTTTGTCCTGGGCCACCAAACTAAAGAGCCGTATGTAATAATTGGTCGGATAACTGTGGTGTATAGCCAGTAGGTGATTTTGGGGTTTATGCCCCATTTCTCCCGAGGACTCTCTTACATTGCCATAGGGGTATACTGGCTTTTGTGATGAAGAAGTAAGCATTATCACAGTGCTAAATATTTCAGGAAAAATAAAACTTTTCTGACTATAGTCTTTTTGAATTGAAATAGACTGTATCTCCTTTCGAGGTTAGTACCATTTACCAAAATGCTTTAAATATTTGAAGAACAACAGCTGTTCCACATTCTCACGGTTTTAAAAATGAGGTGAGTTCAGATTCGGAGAACATTTTACCGAAACAGACCGTAAGTAATTCATACTTTATTTTACTTTCCGATTTCAACAACCACTGCTTCTTTGGAAAAACTAATCGACGAAGCTTTTTTTTAAATCTTTCTAATGGTTTTTAAGTAATATTATTTTAGTTTAATACATTGATACAATTAGGACCTCATTTTGCAGGAACTAGGTATGTATTTTTGTCGTAGACGAATCGTAGCTGCGTTTTTTCGGCGTAGGCCTGCGTAGACCCCTTGTAGCACTTCGTAGACGCTGCGTTTTTTCGGCGTAGACCTACGTAGAACGTCGTAAACGTCACGTTTAGTTGCGATCCTTGTTGTAAAAAGGAGTGGTTCTTCTTATCGTCAATAGCGCTGTAGAACTTCTCCCATTCTGAATAGTGTTTAAAGTTGATAACTTTACGAAGTCTTTGTGGTCCATTATAGCCCGCGAAATTCAAGCTTTTATTAAATGCAAGATCTCAATTCAGAAATCGGGGTCTGAAATACGTACATGTAAAGAAACTGTATTTGTCTGTGCTCTTGCCAGTTATATTGTGTAATGTAGTGTCTTTGTGTTTATGGGTCGAACAGTTGGGAGAAAATGAAGAGGAATAAAAGTCTAAGGTTCTTCAACAGTAAATATTTATTATAAAAATTGCTTTTATAGACACATTTCTGTTTCTATAATATATATAATATTTATGTTCATTCTTTGTGCCATTGTTTCACAAAATTATTCCTGTTCTTGTTATTTTCGATACAACGGCTTAAACAATAATATATTACAATTATATATCTTACATTAGACAAATCGAGAAACGACTTTGAGACACTCTCAACATGAGGAACGATTTAACAATTCGATGTGCAATATGAGCCCCTTCAAAATGGTTTTCTCAATTTTCTAACGAGAGTATTCTTTCTAAAATATATTCACAATAGTTTCAATAAAAATCCTGTCATTTTTGGTAACCAATGGCAATGAAAAACACTAAGGAAAATACACTTATACAATGTAGTCGTAAGTTACGTATGAAAACGTTGCCAATGTCTCTTTGAGACGCCCGCAACAGAGTAAAGACGGATGCGACAAGGAGTCTACCTGTCATCGTATTATTGCTGGAGGTCACAACACATGTGTGTGTGGTGGCTGGTCGCGCGGCCGCGGGTGGCTCGGACGTACGTCCGTCGCACCCGCAGCCGCGCGGGCGGCGAGCCGTGCCCACGACACAAAACGATAACAGTTAAGGAGTATTAAATACAGTTTAAGGTAGGGCCCACCACAAAGATTTTGTACATAATTTTACAATCAAATAGTACATACAATCATAATAATTATGATTGTATGTACTATTTAATAATAATAATTAATTAATAATTAATTTGTAATAATTATTATTCGTTCACTGACAACCAGACATGGAAGAATTAGTCGGCTATTTTATGTAAATGACAGGATAAAGAAGTTTCTGTACCTACATTATATTGCAAGCATTTAATGCTTCGTATTCCTGACCCACCAGCATAAATAAATATAACACTAATTGAAATATTTAAGGAAGTTGACTGAAAGTTTACACTAATTAGGTTTAAGTACTTTCAAAAAATTAAGTCATACACTCGTGGGTCAGGAATACAAAACAGTGTCAAAAATGTTAGTACAAATATAGAGTAAAATGTAATAGGTAGGTACAAGTGAAACAGGGCAATTTGCCGGAGAGTAGCTAACTTACTAAGTAAACCATCACAACCAACCGTACGGACATCATCAACAAAATATCTAACGCGAAATAACCCATAAAATAAAATAGATTGAGCTGATCATTCAGTTACTCAGTGCATCACTTATGAGTTTAGAACCCAAAATATTATAACTAAACGTTGTTCATGTATATTATTGGTCTGTACTGGCGATAAAATTTTGTGACATCTTATTATATTAATAATGCATAATTATGTAACTTGTAAATCTGTACTTGTTGAGTGTATTGGACAGAATAGAGGTCGTAATATACAACAGGGCGGCGGCACGTGGCGCCGAGCACGGGCCCATGGGCCCAGGGGCCCGGCGGTGACGAGCTACCCGACAATCGACATCGATATCAATAAAATTATTACTTTACATAATATATTTACAACGGGCGCGATCACACGCCATAATGCCCATCTCCGTATATAATATGTACACTAAATTTAAGAACATAGAGTTTTCTCTCATTAGCTACCGAATCACAATTCAAATATTTAAATAATTGACAACGGTGGACAAACATGCGCCGGAGCACTAATGCATCTTATTATTGAAATTTGTACTTTGCTCTATTAAAGTTGTGCTAGGTATGTTTGGTCCATGCAGTCACAATTCCGTGGATCGCGCGGTGGGTGCGCCGGGTATGGGAGGGTGGTCGGCCAGAGAGTACACATAGAAACACCAATCATTTAAGTACGGAATTATAATGATACAGGAGGACACAGTTAACAGTTACAAGGGGTACAGTCAGCTACTACACGGCCCACAGAGCGCGACCACCTGACCTGCGCCGGCGCCGCCACGAGGGCACGGCGTCACACAACCCGATGTTACTAATGAGAGAACGTATCATCAAGCCAAGTACTCCGTCCAAGCAATCGGTTTCGAAGACAATGTTCGTTACCTGTCTCTGTTTAGAAACGACGGGTTGTTCAACTTTCAGACTATTTATACAAATATTCAACTGGATTTTTACACTTTTCAAATCTCAATGCATACTTACAGAGTCCATCAACGAGCGTAATGTTTCAATCGACAACCTAATTTGATGCGTCCGGATACCTCCTAACAATGTAATACATTAGTACAAAACTAGAAGGTAGTGTTTTGAATAAATTAAAGATTGATCTAATTAGTTTTAATTACGTATTAGGAACTGCAGTTCACTGTTAGTAGAGTAAATAAACTATTCGATGAGACGTTTTACAGTTAATTTGATTATGTCTAAATAAAAGATCTTAACGGCTACAATAGAGCGAAAACTGATCGTTAGAAGGCATCCGAATCAATGGACAGAAATCTCAATTCCGAAATATGAGTGATTTTAATTAAGTACGTACAGCCACGGTTCAGTCATGTATTACAAATTCCAATTATTCAAATGCACGATTCCTGTAATCATGAAACTTTCATAGTCACAGCTGGTAAGGCTCGTTTAATTGACATCCAGTTACATGGAGCCACACGACTGCGTGGTGGATGTGGAACTCATGAAAGTTCATCAGTTACGTTAAGTACTAAGGTACTAGCTATTACAGTTTGTTCGTCATTGTTCGCGTTACCATCGCACTGCACGAGCACAACGCAGCATCGACGCGTTATCAACACGGCACATGTCCACACATTACTATTAATACGATAAACGTAGACATCTCTTGCGGTGGAGCCGCTCCGAGCTTTACGACTCGCTATTACTAAACTGAATGCGGGACAGTCTCGAGGCACTGAGAGCTGGCTCCACCCGAGAGATCTCTGGCGAGTCAACATAACCCATAATACAAATAAGTCATACTCGTTGTTCAGAAACATTATTCAATGAAAATATCAAGACAGAAATAATTTCAAATTGTCACTTTCTTCTTCTGGTCAACGAAATAAATATAGTCATTTTACCTAATTAATTACATAATAATTTCAACAAAATTTCAAACACCTGAGTTTTTAATTTAAACGATAATAACGTCATTAGCTAAGTCACTTCTTCATTCGGTTTGGAATTCACTTAAAGAAATAAAACTATCAAAAATAACTCGGCTCGCATATAAGTCCTGCGTCACGTCCGAAGCTAGCACCTTCCCTTTTGCAATTACATAATACTAACTACTGACTGCGTGATTGCGTCGCGTCGCGTCGGCGCGCGAGACGCCGCGCGGCGCGCCGCGTCCGACTAGAGGTCCGCGCGGCCGCACGCGCGAGCCGGCCGCGCGGCCCGCCTCACCGCGCGCTATCACAAGCGCTCAGAGCGGCGCGGGCGCGTCCTGCCCGCGCGCCGTGCACTAACTCGTCGGCACCAGCAGCCGCACGAAGCTGTCCTCGCTCCAGCCCCAGTCGTCGGGCCACGCGTCTTCGGGGGGGTCCAGCGCCGACCTCGACGACAGGCTCAGTACGGAGCCCCAGTCGATGGTGCGCTGTTCCTCGTCGCCATAGCCGGAGTCGCGGTCGGGCGGTGGCGGCGCGGGGAAGGGGGTGGCGCGCCCGGCGGCCGGGTCGCGCGCGCTCAGCAGCTCGCAGCGCGCCACGCCGCCGGCCACGCACGCGGGCTCGAAGGGCGCCTCCTCGGCGCTCTCGCGCTCCATCTCGCGCTCGATGCCGCGTAGGGTATTGCACACGAGCACCGAGCGCCGCAGCGACGGGTCCGCCGTCTGGCGGAGGCGCGCTAGTTTCAGCGCGCATAGGTTCATCATCTTGAACCGCCTCTCGCGGTAGCAGCGGCGAGAGGCGCAGCGGCCAGCCGCGCGGCCGTCGCAGCAGGCGCGCGCAGCCGCTCCGCCCAGCTCCAAGTAGGACTTGCCGTTCTCGGCGCGGATGGTGTCGTGCGCCCCGCACCAGCCGCCGCACCAGCGCCGGCGACACGCGCGCCGCTCCTCCTCCTCGGAGCGCCAGCAGTCTCCGCCGCCTGCCCCGGCGGCCACGGCCTCGAGCCGCGCGATCGAGTCTTCCCAGCGCGCGACTTTGCCGCCGCCCTCACACGGGGAGCTGGCGCGCCGCTTGGCGCCGCACCCGCCGCCCGAGCCCTGCAAATACACAAACAACATGGTTACTCACTGCATTCCAAATGACGGCACTCGCACTGCGAATTTTCTGATGACGTATTGTGCTACGATTAATCGAATAAGTTAAAATAGATACCAGAATAAACATTGCACTGAAAACATTCGAATTGTTCGCAATGACACTGACGGGACAGTGACACTTTGTAATACATCTTAATTTTTATGAAAACGACTTTGTTTTAAGTTCTTATGTCGACTGGTGATAAGATGGAAGAATAGAAGTCGGAATCTAGTCAGAATATAATGCATGGATGAACGTGGCGAGTGTGTCGAGTGTGGCGAGTGCGCGGTAGGTGTAGACGCGGATGTGAAGCGCGAGGTGGAGAGACTCGCTACACAATGGCGCGTGGGCGCAGCAGACAGGCGGAGCCGCGCGGCGCCGCTCTCTCACTACCACAAGTACCGTAAGCTGAAACGCTTTATGCACTCTACGGAAAACTAATGGAAAGCGTTATAATACTAATAATAGTACTAACTTGCTATACTTCCAAGTAAAGTAATAAAGGTTTACTTCTATCAGTTCTACGATTAAATCAATCTTTCATCAGGAAC
Organism: Xestia ashworthii; assembly: GCA_950022955.1. NCBI lineage: Eukaryota > Metazoa > Arthropoda > Insecta > Lepidoptera > Noctuidae > Xestia > Xestia ashworthii. The sequence goes on from OX465566.1 coordinate 11,589,935, forward strand.
GAAAAGTTCTAGTCTTCAAGTAAACGATCTGATAGGTACTATTTTGGTTTCATAATTGACGTTTCACAACTGCTCATACCTACCAACCAACAAAAACTAAAAAAAATTGTAGAAGATGGAAAAGTTGTCAAAAACTTTCCTAATTCCTAGTATGTAATCTCAAACTACATACTTGCAAAGTAAGAACTAAACTAAGCCTAAAATGACTAGTTATAAACTTTCAACAACAAACTACAATAGCTTCCACAAATCGAATACCTATAAGCGCATGGAATGTTCCCATCAGCGTGTAGACCCGCTAGAGTAACAGACGGCGTACAATAGTACCTGGTAGTAGGGTGGTCTGAGCTCTATTGTGCGCCGACCCTTCTCAGTTTTTTTAGCGACAATGTGCCGGGGAGCAGCCCCTAGCGGCTCAGGTAGGGACCCATGCACCCGCCGGGATCATCGGACCCTTCTACCGGAGCTCCGAACGCATTATTTCGCCCCTACAGAACGCACAATAAAAATCACTGATGATTTCAACTCCTCGGATCTATCAGATTATCAGCAGGAGTAGTGTGCACCTAGTGTCTTATAATTGTATCCTTATCTTCATTTCAAACTTGAATAACAAGCTATCATGTTAGCAGCTGCAGTCGGTACTAAGTGACGGACGTGCAGGCGTTGACTTTTACCGCAGTAACGCATATTTATCGAATAACCTTCTTGTACATTGCCACTTTCGTTAGTGGTCATCGCGAAATTTTGCAATGCATCGAGCCGGTGAACACCGTGCGTGGCGATACACACATCGTCGTTGAAAAAATAAACTAGTAAGTGGCGAGTCCAGCAGGCGGCAGATGCCTCCGCACCTGCCACTACAATTAGGAGGCACACGCGTTTCGCAGAACCTGCCTAGATACACCAGCCTTTATATCGCCTATTATTATACAGAAATTATAACATTAAACGAAAATTACTAGGCTACCTATATTTTAACCCACCATGCACGAATCTATGCTATTTAAATTATAATGAATCGCTCAAGAGTCATTAATAATTGTTTTTATTACTTGCGAATAATTGATCTAATGATTTTTTCGATAACAAAAAGTAGCCAGCTGTATTGTAGAGTGCTGAACGAATTCATAATAAAAGCTAACAACGCATGATCGGTTAGTAGGTTAAGTTGCGAGCGCTGTCAGTGTTGCGACGGTCGACGGTCGCCTGCCGTTGCGTTGAGTCAGCGGCCACTCATCGCAACGCTGCAAATAATCACTTTGCGTCACCCCTTTATCGCTCCGCGGAAAACGTGCCGCCTCATTGTACACTGTACAGTGTACAGCGCGATTACTGTACGCCTCTACAGTTGTACACCTACTGTTCATTATAGGAAAATTATAAGCGAGCGCGACGAGTTTTCAATATGCAGAAATAACTAGATAATATCTAGCGTGAGGTTGTATCACGCGGCGCCCGCGAGCGCTATATGTATGTAGCAGTGTCGTCGCCAGCGCTGGCGCTCATGAAAATAAATTTAGTAAATGACGTTGGCGCTCGGCGTTGCCACTCCGTGCCTCTGGAACGCGGCGGCGCGACGTTGCCGCTCCGCTCGCTCTTTCTAATCTTGTCGTAAAGTTCTTTTTCTGATGCGCAGCGCGTCGCTCGTTCTCTCCGCTCGAAACTTGGAAACGTCAGACGTTTATTTTATCGCTAGTCTCGGATATGCGGCATTTTATAACCGTACCGCTCGCTATAGCGCCGAGGCGAGGAGTTAGTGCTTATTCAAAATAACAACGATAAAGAATTCTACTATATGCGCTGAGAAGTCATAGTCGACGAGCAGTCGGACCGGCGACGTTGTTATAGCGCCTCTCGCTCGAGGAGGTAGGAAAAGTTCGGTCGGCGAGGCGAGTCGAACGGAGACTTTCTATGGCATTGTGGAGACCAAATAGACGGCGGCACGGCAACGGCATTGCCTCACAGCGCCGCAGCCATGTCGAGCGGTGCGCGGGTCGTCGGGGGGCGCGGGGGCGCGCGGGCGGTGGGTGCGGGGCGCGCGGGTGGCGGGGGCGCGCGCCTGTGTGCACGTGCAGCACACAGGCGCACGCAACAACGTCGTAGCGGCGCGCGGTATCTAGCGCTACAGCTACCTACGCCCGGCCGCGCGCCTCGACAACGTTGTATTATATAGCCAACTATAAAGCGGGGTAGATAGCATGGGGTGTACTGTGCCACGTTATGGGGTCGCTCTACCCACATGAGAAAATACGATGCGCCGTTATGCGTCAGATGCTATGGGAATTATAAGCGATGGAATCTCTTTTGATTACTTACACAATTACCTTTAAGTTTATCATTTGCCAATAAAGTTAAGGCACCGACTACCTATGTTAGGTAGCTTAGGTATCAGATATTTTTATCGAAAGGAAAAGTAGATAGCTAACGTAGATATCAAAACCAATAAATTGTTGTTGAATTTCAGCGTCGTTGTTTAGCTTCAGCGGCGAGTCTCGGTGACATTTCCCCACCCACGTGTTTAACGCAGCTTTCGTGTTTGTGTGTGGAATACATCGATGCCTGTATAAATAACGATTGTTTACGACGCCACGGTCATAACATCGTAGTAGATTTTTATTTCATTTTTTTCGTCCATTCATGAAACAACGATGCGAAAGGCTGCGCTATGCAGTATCGAGCCGATTCAATGACCGATTAAGCCATTAACGCTCCTTTTCAGTACAATAGAGCACGTGACCGCGGCGGTGGTAATTTCATTCATCTCGGAAGGGCGGTTTGTTGTGGACCTGTTCCGTGCTATCGAGATTACAGATCGTAAACAGTTCACTTTGTTCTAATGTTTGCGTTTTGTGGGGCGCGAGTTGTGGGCTTGGGGCGCTCGCCATTCACGGAAGGAAATTATGTTTTTTGGTCACAAAATTCTCTTTTCAAGGTCTTTGGAATGTGTTTTTAGAAAAGAAATGGGAGTTTCTTCCATTTATCTTAAATCTCTACCCGTTTTTCAGAAGTAGAACAGCGAAGCATTGTCAAACAACCTGCTCGGAGACAATGAATTGTCAAAAAGTCGGAGGCTACCGTGGCGTGGCATGTGCACGGTCGGTACGCGGCCGGCACGAAGGTAGCCTCGCCTGTCGCAAACACCAGGGCTGTGCGACACCACACATCTTACCAAACAACGCAAAACACCTTAAACGGAACAATTACCATGTGAAGCACACACGACTCCAGCTTTTATCCCTCCACCAGAACCCTCAAAGACAAATAATCCAAGGGAAATACTGTATTTTACGAGCCGATAAACTTGCAAATTTCAACGGCATGAGTGGAAGAGGAATGATAAAAATAAAATATGTAGTCGGTATGGGCGCACAGCCCTGGCTGGCACGCACATTTCCGTGAGCGGAGAGCGGCGAGCGGCGAGGCCGCGCGCGCATGTGTGCGGGCGTGCGCACGCGCATGCCTGTGTGCGTGCGCCAACCAGTCCCACATCCTGTTTCGTGCCTTCGTGGGCCGCGCAGCTTCGCCGACTCGCCGCAGTGCTTCTGTCGAGCTTTTTATTTCACGCCTCTGGCTACTGCATGTACAAGATTGATTTTAACAGTAGTTGTGTTGTGTAATCCATTTTTTTTGCCAACACCTACCTAACCGTAACAAAAGGCGGCTTTCATGTCAAGTTTGAATCACGATTTGTTCATAATAATTCGCGTACGAGAATTTGATTTAATTTTTGTGTGAAGATGACTACTAGCACTGAACACTCTTGGCTCTACCTACAGTCCATCAATCAGTCTTCTAGATAGATACCTAGTTGAAATTCAAACTGGAACAACTTGGTGAGTAGAAAAATAAGAACTGGCTTAATTGTCTATCGTCAACATAAAACCGTATAAAAATGCAAATCAGAAAATCAAAAGTCTCACTTGTTCAACCCAACCTACCTATAGAAAGAAAAATGCATGAACAGCTAACTCGCATCGCAACACAATAAAGGCGCTTTGTAAGATGATACATCAGTTGAATGGGCTCACAAAAAGCTCATAATCTATGCGTACCGTTATACAAGTGTCAATAGAGTCAAATAATTTCAAGGTGACGGGGAAAAAAAATGGACAGTTGAAAAGCAAACAAAAGGAATCCCTCAGGAATGTGATCCCGCATAAAAAGAGAGGGAATTCCCGAAACGCATTGTTTACAGTGAGCGAGTGAGCGCGTGCGAGCCGTATTATGCGTTTATTATGATGAGCGTGGTCCACGGAGCTGTGAGCTGCGACCACCCGATGCAATGAAAGGGAAAATTTGTAGTTTTTGTCGGTAGAGCGCGAGATGACGCACGCTTCCACGAACACAGCGCCGGCGGCGGCGCCGCTCAGCGATCGGAATGTCGGCAATGTCGCACTCCGCTCCTCGGGTGCCTTTTGCGACCAGCCTTCCATACTCTATGTGAGCCAACTTCCGAGGCATACCAACTCCACGTAACCTATACGAGCGAAGTTCTCCTCTAATCATCTGCTCCTCCTCCTCTCGGTTTGACTCAGGTTCGTTAATGGCATTGGACCAAAATTCGCACCGCTACTAACAAACACAGACACTACCTCGAAACCGTTTTCGTGGAATCAATTCTCGTTATAGGATTAACCGCGTCGGATTCCACTGGATGGGATTACCGCGCCGCCATTATCAATGAGCGAATGAAAAGTGCATCTGACGTGGAGTAATTACGTGCCATGTGATAATGTGACACACTTGACACACGGGACCGGTTCAAGGCACTCTTACACTTAACACTGACATTGTTAGACTTGGTGCACTCGGTACGGTACTCCGGTATAAATCACGATCCACAGGGGTGGAGTTGATAGCGCGCTCCGACGAGATAATAAATCAGGTGGCGGCGTACGCGGGCAGATAATGACGTCACTGGCACGTATCTTGGAGAATCCCCGGAAGAGAGCGAATAAAATAAAAATGTCACGTCGCGATCAGCTGTTGGGCGGTGCGAGCGTGACGGCGGCGGCGGGCCGCGCCGCAGCGATACGCATAACGACGCCGCAATAAAACTTATTTTTATGTTTTTCGCTCACAATGGCCGCGCGAAGGTCGAGCTATCTAAATGGGTCAATACACTCTGTGTAGTACGAGCGGTGAACACGTGCTCCCGCGTTTGTAAATAGCGAGATATCGGCCGATTGTTGCAGTGATTAATGGGGGCGCGTAATGACTCGGCGGCTCGGCGTCGTAGCCGCCCGCGCCCGCGCCGCTCGCTAATATGCTCATTCATCGGTTCGACACTATTATTATTTGCCGGCCGGAGATGGTTTTGTTCGCATTCCGACAATCGATGCGGCGACATTAGGGCAACGTTCAATGTCAAGGTTGCACTTGATATGCGCCCACCCGCCGCCCGCCAGCCCGTGCTCAATGCTAATTGTCTACGAGTTGACTCGACCCCGTTATGCCAATTTACTGAACAGAGTTGTTGTGAGTGGACTTGTACACCACTGTACCCAGTGCAGCGGTGCACGCTGTTCGGAACATCAGTTCTCAAGTACGAATCATGCACTGATTGTGTTTAACTGAGGACTTACATTGTTTGCCTATGTACGTATGATCCCATTTTTTCAGTTTCGACATCTGTACATAGGATGAAATTGTATGTTGGAACTGACCAGTTTTGACTGGTTTCGCCAGTCTGTAGTTTATGTACTTTTCCCATACTACAAAACTAGTTTACATTTCTTAACAAATCCATAGCCAATTTTCTAGAAGTGTACTGAAATCGAATCTTCACAACATGAGCTGAAGTAGAGCTTGATACTTCTACAAATTAGCTGCTCTGTGTAGAACTATAGACTTAGCCAAGGAATTCCTAATAAACATATGTTTCTTGAGGTGCTAAGGACGATGTACAGTCAGAGAGATGTATGCGAGCGTCATCTATAGGCGGCGATAAGGGCGAGGTCACGGCTATCAATGGAGACATCTCCATACGCGCACGTGGCGGCCGGCCACGACATCTCGCGCCCATTCACTATGAAGACGCCCCCGCGGCCCTCCGCGAGCCCCCCGGCACCCGCGCCCGCGCACCTCCCTCCACCCCCGCACCCTCCGCGGTGCATCCATGCAACAAGTTAGGGCACAGGCTTGTCTTGTAAGGAGCCCGGAAGACGAGTCGCGCCGCGGACGCCAGCCCGACACTACGCTCGACTAACTGCCACCTATCACACACGCTATGCTTTCTATGACCCGTCTGCCAAATCTCAAGCTGAGTACAATACACTAATGTCAATCAGTGACTAAACACGCAATGAACTACAAAAAGGGCTAATCGTAGCAAAGACACGTAGGCTGTCTACGAACCGTAGCACACATCAAATAAAACCGTAGCACCGTAGGCCGAACATTAAATACCTACAAAACGTTTTGCAATCATTGGTAGAATCAGCACCAGTATAATGTAACGCAATTCAAATAAAGTTCTCGTAAAACATGGCGGTTCAAACACATTTTCCAGCTTCGTGATGCCCAATTAAATATGGATGTGATTGAAAAACGCGTGTCCGGTAACGAGCGTGTACATAATTGGTGGGCGGCCGGGGCAGGCCCGGAGTGACCCAGTTGCCGTTGCCTGGCGACCCGGGGTTGCCCCCCGCGCGCCACCTGCCACCCCCGCCCCCGCACTAAATAACCTGCCCGAATCCGACACCTTAGCAAAGGTCGTTCAACCGTCACAGAGGCAGTTGCTCTCGCCATTTTTAACCCGACGTGCATGCATCACACATGACAACCCCTGCACCTCCCAAAAAAAGCTAATTTAAAATAATCAATACAAAGGCACTGATTTTTCATCAGTACATGAAAATTTCGGGAAATTCGACATTCGTTAGCAGCCTTTTCGTTTATTTCGATATTTTTTGTGCTGGAAATTGTTACCAATGCGAACTTTAATTAGTGGTAAACCTATTGTATGCTGAACGCTCGATAATGGCTATAGTAACAACTGGCAGTTTATAGCTGCAGGCTAGATTCTGCTGAAAGGACATTTCAATAATCCTCACCGATGTAATTATGTTTTGGTCTTATAATGAAACCAAATCTTCAACGCGATCACTTTCATCCTCGATCTACAAGTCGCGAAGCTTGCTTAATTACGCTTGAGAAATTCACGAAACTCGGCAGAACTGTTCTCAGTAAAGATGAGTGCGATGAGGAGTCCTAAGGACGTGGGCAGATGGGCAGGCCAGCCGCGGCGACACCGCCAAACAAACTAAGTGAAATTATTTTCTTTAACTCTTAACTTCGAGTGTTTTTTGTTGAGTCGAATAGAAAAACCTGCGAGCGAATAAACTTAATTGTTATAAGCCGCGCTTGCCGACTGCCACCCCCTCAAGTCGTGAGGGCGAGGGGGCGCCGAACACAGTTGTATTTCTCCGAACTTGTGCTAAATTTCACTTTCTCTGAAGACGTTGTGCGTAGACTTAGCCACCCACCGCGTCCCCGTCCTCTCGCTAACTTTGCTAAATAGTTTCGACACTACTAAGTACCTATCTCCTTAAAACTTAAGTCTGCTGTCATCTCTTGCGTCGGTTTTCTGTTTTGATACAATCATGTATCCCAATCATGTCAGCATAATGTTTCATGAGAGCCACATTCTATTTGTTATTAAACAGCAATGCTGTGGAACATGTATCTTCTATGAGCACGCTCTCCGCCCTGTGTGAGATGTCGCTATCTTAGCGAACCCTAACCGAGTAAAACATAAAAAACGTAACTCAAAAAAGTCCTTCCACTCACAAAAACTCTGCTGCCTCCTCGCCCTCTGAAGTTATAAAACGCTGAAGGCGAATGAGACGAGGCGAGCGGCTTGGGATCTTATCGCCCCGCATTAGAGTCGAGTTCTGCACGAGCTACCCCGTGCACACCAGCAAGCAGCGCCTGAAAGGCGAGCACACGAGCGTGGAAGCTTTAGCAAAATGAAAGCCGACTCGCTCTTAATTCACCAGCACATAGACACGGCGTACGGACGTCGATAGAACCCCCTTCCCCCCCGCCGCCGCCCACCGCCCGCCGCCTCCACGCGCCGGGCATAAATAAGGGGGGCGAACTCGGGTTAACAAGAGAGTGAGTGCCCTCCCTCGCAGCAATGCTAGAAGGGAGAATTAAGGGGGCTGCGGCGAAGGACGAATTAAGGAGATGAGAGAGCACACGCTCTCTAGACGCGCCACCTCGCACCAGCAGGGAATTAAGGGAGAGCGAACAACGACACTGCGACATGCTGCTGCTAGCTATTCTTTTTGTTTTGTGTTTTGTCATGGGTTTCGTTGCTTCCAAAAGTTCAGAATCGTATCTTATTTAAAACTGTACGGTACTATTGATTTTCCAGAGGACTCTATTCTGTTGGACTGGCTTAGCGCAAAGTAGAAAAAAATAAACATAGAATATGTTGCGCCGCCCTCATAGCCACCGCTGAACTCCTGACGTCACTGCTGCGTTTTCCAAGCACGTGAGCCACTTCGTCACATAAATTACAAACTATATCCCACAGGAGTTAAGGTTTGTTTTCGTCGAAATTGCTGGAGCTCCTTTGTCTTGCTCCATCGGAGCGGGCGAAAATGTTCTTTATTTCTATAGGGGAAGGTTGAATTTAGTGGAGTCGTGTCGTAATGATCTTGGGAAGAGGGTGGGTATAAATTTTCCATGGGGGCAGACGGGGCGACGTCGCGCGAGGGCGCCGCTGAGTCACGACGGCGGCGGTGCCGGCGTCGGCGGGGCAGGGCGTGGGACGTGCGGCGGGGGGGGCACAGAACATATTGTAAGTATCTACCACTCACATGTCACAAAGTTTTCTCCGCATCGGGAAACTTTGTTAACGTCAACGGAGCACGTGGCCTTGCCGATATTATACATAATTGCTGCACGAGTTCCCGCTCAACATGTGACAACTTAGCGGCAACTTACTTTCTCACTTAGTTCGGTAAAAAGTACAAGTAGATGATCTCTTGTGTTAGTGCTGAAGTAAACAGTTAAAAGTTTATAGTGCGTTTGATTAACTTTGATTACAGTGATTCGTGACTCATTACCGAGTGCTGTAACTGTGTAATATCCGTGTTATTGAACTTGCGCTAGATCATACATGCATCGATATCTACTGAACCGCGATATTATGTTCGTTTTGGACATCATTTGCATTTCTTACACCTTTAGCCTGTAATTAACATTGAGCGGTTTTCTTTGTGCATTTTCCTGTGATAGTCGCCGCAATCGATCTCGTTATCATATAATTGTGAAACTCTGGATCGGTCTGAACACATAATAATTGTCAGCCGTATCTTTAGTCGTGCAATCGGCTCACATCGGCTCGTCACCTTGAGGCTGATAACGTAGCTGTGGTGTGATAAGAGCCGATACCGCCAGCACGGCGAACGCGTACACACAGTCTTATATTCTTATACTTCAAAAATGATTGTATTGACATTGGACAGCTTTGATTTCAAAAAGCTATATCTCATAAGCTTCATGAAGCCAGTACCTAACTAATTTTGTTATTCAATATTAATCTTTATTTGATAACAGTCACTCAGTTCTAAGTTCGTCATAACAAAACATTGCAAGTTCGCATTACTTGCTATCTTTATTGATTTCAGTTCGGAATAACGTAAACAATCAATGAAATTGAATAACAAAACAAGCTTTTGGCAGACAACAGCAATTTGGTTATTATCTGACGAACTTCCAAATGTTTCCTTCAGATCAAGTCTAGTTATCAAGTTCGGTATCGTTATAATATAATGTTACAAAAAACATCATCAACGTGTTGCAAACTCGAAGAGTCTCGTCTTATTTTTCGAGAAGTTTTCCGCTCGTGGCTGGCAGCACGTCGCGCGTCTCTTCGTCGTCGTGTGGCATCGCTCGAGCGAGCGCCCACAATGCTCGCCCGAAGATCGGCGCTGTTGCCAATTACATTATGTACGGGAGGGCGAGGGGCGCGAGGGAGCCTTATATAAAACCCTCCCCCTCCAAGCCTTGGAAACTCACAGGTTATAAAGCGCGGGAATGAGTTTTCGCGCGAAAACTTTATCGCAAAAGCTCGTGCGCTGAGCGAAGCTTTTTCACAAGCTTAGCCTAGTTCGACGACATCGATGGTTAGGATTAATTTTACGATTCAAACTTTTTCTTACATGGATTGTTTTAATGTATGTAAAGCTGCGTTGCTGTGTTTACATGAAGTATTACAGGCCTAGGTATATGGAAAGATACCCGTACGCTTAACCATTCCTAACTTTATTTCGCGTTTATTACCAAAGTTATTCAGTCTATAGTCGGACATTGGTATTCTTTTTTCAGGAATTAATTAAGACTCCGGCTTTGATGTCGTACTTTAAATACATTGCACCCAAACAGTTGAATACAGCGCGAAACAAAAGTCCGGGGCGACCCTCCGACTCCCGCGTCGAGGGTGAGCACAAAGAACGACTCCCAATTCAGTAACGAGTCCCGGCTCCCGGGTCCCGGGTCCGGGTCCGTTAGCTCATCGCCAACTCAGATGAGGGGACCAAACTTTGCCCGATGCGATCTAACAAAGGACTTTATTCGGCGTCATCAGGTAAATGAAACAGTGACAGAGTATTAGAGCTGTGTCAGTCTCATTTGGTGTGGTGGGTCGATAAATCGATGTCAGAGTAAGGTCAACAGCGACAGGCAGCAGCAGGGTCGCCGGCGGCGGTGGTGGCGGCGGCGGCGGTGCGTGCGGGCCGGCTCGGCCGCCGCAGGCCGCAGCACGCCGCTCGCAATGCCGATGCTGTTTTGCATAAGTAATGACCGCCGCCGCCGCCCCGCACCTCACCCCGGCTCCCCCGGTAGGCCTATCGATTGCGGCGGCGCGGGGCGGGCCGCATCGCCGTAATTGTCACACTGAGCGAGCTGAATTTCACTCCACCCTCGCGTTATCGACCTTACTACCCCCGCATAAAACCCACTCTCCGCCAGCAAGAATTACTGATTGAATACCAAATGCGTTATAGTCCGCTCTAAGTTTGAAGGCGGCTCGTAATAGAGCCTTCGAAGAGTCTATGACAGAGCTTAATTAGACAGGCGTGCGATGGCACCGAATGGATTTTACTTGTTCGATATTTCAGCGCGAATTAAAGCGCAAATTGTTGGGACTGAATTAAAGTACTTTTAAAATTAGTGGACCGGAGAACTGTAACGTCAACCTTCGGCGCGGGCGTGAGCGTACAGTTGGCGGAGTTTGTTTGTACGACGCATTAGCGACCGCTCGCAGTCGCGCCGGGCTAATGCGATCATTCGTCAACAAACCGGGATGCCTAGCAACGGAAAACTTGAATATTTGAGTAAATAAGAAGTCTCAGCTGGAAAAGTGCAAGCTACAGCTAGCTGAACAGTTATAGCTGTGCTCGGCGCACCGGGGAGAGTCGACAGCGGACACCTCACGCACGCCTGTCGCACGCAGAGAACAATAATTCCGTATCGTTTCGCGCGACAGAGCGTGCGACGTCGCTTCGTATGTATTTATAGTCGTCGTCTAGGCGAGCGCCGTTTTTTAGCGCACCAGCAACGACGAAAGTATGGAGAAAGTGGCGCGTTGACGTCACCCACACACGCGCAGCTCACGCGTGCCATACGCGCGGCTGAAGGCAACGTGACAGCCGCTCTCTGTGCTCGATACAGCGCGGTCTTGCTACACGCCGACGTTGCAACACCGCATGAGAAATACGACAACATTAGCAGCCGATACGAGGTGCCCCCTCTCGACACGTTCACTTGCTCAACTGAAATGCCTTTAAAATACGTCAGCTTTGAGCTCAAAACGATGTTGCACTTGATACCTACTCTTGCTGAGAGGTAGACTCACCAACTTGAAAGGTAATGGGCGTTCCCCAATGTGGTGATAATTGATTCTTATAGGGGCGCTTGCGCTTCATTACTGGATGCGGGCGAACTGACTCGTGAGCAAGTCATTGTGCTACGAGTCTGTTCGAATTTGACTTCCCGTGAATGCAAAATAATGCCCCATAAAACGAGCACCTGTTTCGGTAGGAACGCGTGGATAACCGAACAAAGGACCGGTCGTCTCACAAACACGATTCTTTATTGCGGTCCATTGCAGTTGTCATTGTCGATTGGTTACGGGGAAAATCGCCATTGTTAGCGGTACATGACATAACTGGGCTCGTGCCCACGCGATCACAACATCTCAGAGTATAATAGGTAGTGTGAAAACAAATAAAGAAAGAGTAATGATCATCGCTCATCGATACGAGAGACGAAACGTTAAACAACGGTCGCACGCGAGTCGCGAGTCACCCGACGCGAACTAGACTCGGAACTAGATTAAATTGAGATCAAACGTGGTTCATTCATAATCTGATCACAACGCCGGTAAACGTATAGTAAGTTTATAGAGGCTTAAGTTCAGCGGTTAGTCGGCTTAACCGAGAGGCGAGCGCGCCCGCGCCGCCCGCGGCGAACAATTAATTAAATAAAGTGCAAGATGAAAAGGAAAACGACCGCCGATCAGCTGATCTGTGATTGATGCGGACATCACCGCACCCCACTGCACGCGGCGCACGCCACAACCGGTTTAGGACCGTTATTATTGAAAAAAAACCTTGTTTATTTACATTTCGACGGCGATTATAATCGTGTATCAATTAAGTTAAGGTTCGCATGCTTGAGACTCACTCACCGGGTGTCGTTTTACAAATCCGCCGTTGCCTTTTTAACACATTTTCCAAAAAAAGTTTAATCAATTCTGACACATTTCTTCTGAAGATAAAATCAATGAAATGATAAACATCCAATGTTAATAGAACAGCAAATAAACAAAGCAACGACCTCGGAGACTTAAAAAGTGAAAGAAAATGTGTAATAAATATAACTTCATCACTTTTTTCATTGCCAAAAAAGAGCTGTAAGTGGTGACGTCACTGGTCGGGAGGGGTGGAGGATTAGGACGGCGGGGTGAGGGGGCGGCGAGGGGGGCAACCCTCGCCACTCTGCCCCTACCAGCGAGTCTCGACTCGATCTAATAACGTAGGTACAAAGCAACTAATTGTAAGTGCACTTAGTTGCTTCCAGATAAGCAAGCTAAAACTGAAAGCCCTACTTTAATAGTAATGAGAGAGACCATTGTTTATTTGTTAACATTTTCAGTGCAGTTGCTTTGTAGCAAATAATTTCCTGTGGTAGAAATTTTAAACATGGTAACAAACATGGACTTGTAAACTTCTAGGAAAATAGAAATGAGACTTGGTCCTTAGACCTGTATATACTCTCTTTTAGTCCGACTATTTTATATTTTCGTAAAGAAATACGTCAAATCGCCGAGAATCTCTCGCTCGTGGAGGCGACTTCTTAAGAACATAAATCGTTATTCCATTTTCAAATCTCAATGTTCGAGTAACAATCGAGTTCGAGAAGACCAAATGGTACGGCACATCAAAGAGACGTGCCGGTGTGAGTTGGGGGCCGCCTCCCCCACCCGATGGGGGAATATGGTGAACACACACATACGCGACTACATTACTGTAATTATCCAATTATTAAAAAATGTATGACTATGCATTTAATTACCAGCTATTGGGTTAGTGACACCCGTAAGATAATGTTATTTATACACCTGTTATAGAACTCATTACTGTTAATGGAAAAGGAATGTTAGGCTCTTTGTGATGAGTAAAGTTCGGGATGGAAATTCGGAAGTCCTTTTTCGTAGAAGGAATGCTACGGGTCGTAGCAAGAGTGCTACGCCGTAGCAACAGTGTGATTGGTAAAGGAAAGAATTTGGTGTTTGAATGATTAGAGATTTTGTTAAGTTCTTTGTTCAAATTTACTTTAGAAGTATATAAAATAACTAGTAGGCATTCCACAGTACTCATAAGGTTATCTACGAATTTTCGTAGCGCTTGCTACGCTAGTTGCTAAGGGCTCCTATTTCTGTAGGACCTTTGGCTGCCCTTTAGTTATCGACTTCAAGTTTTTTCAGACATGTTGTGGAACTGAACGGTGACAGATTTGAAGACCTTAACTAAACCTACTCATATATGTGTCTGCTACTAAGAATCTCTAAAACACAAAAATTTTCTGAGATAATAATATAGTACCATCCTCAAGTTAAAACTAATAAATCAGTAGATAAAGAAGAATACGCAGCACGTAGAGTGCCTCCCCCCCCTTTGCGGCTGATTACGAGCGCGCACCAAATAAGAATGAATTTTTAATGAGAACCCACCCCCGCTGCCTGCCCTCCGAACAGTACGCACTTAGGAGATTAGTCCCGAGAGCGTTTCAGTTAACTTGCTAACAAGTAACAACAGAACAACGACTAAAAGTAATATCAGTAGACACTGAAATGAATACTTCCCACTTTACATAACTGTTTTTCTTGATCAAGCGTAGACCCTCGAAGAAAAAAACCTAGGCGAAAATAGAGTAGATCTCAGAAATGTGCGTCATTGTAGTGTTACAAACTTCTTGAAGTGTTACCAGTTACTTCTTCATTCACGTAAACGTTCACATTTGAGTGTTTCCTAACCGAGAGACAGGTAGCCAATAAACACAACAGAACCGTAAAGCAATAAAGTGATAAGACGACGACCCCACAAAACAATAACAATGTAAATACCGTTTTATAGTGTAAACAAAAAGTATAATAAATGTTACGTAGACGACTACGTCAGGACGTACGTCACAGGCGACGTCACGAGCGGAAGTCCGCACTAGATATATTTAGTGTAGGCGTGCACTGCAGCCGCCGGGTTCAATGTCGAGGCGCGACTATCTATCGCCCATCAATCACTGCTCGCCGCCGAACACCGCTACCAACGGACGCGGCCGCGACTTCACCACTCCGCACTCACTCGCCCGCTCGACTCGAACTCATCCTACAAGTACAACCTACAAACTCCACATTGCGAAAAGACGCCTCTCTGATTACACCACTCTCGATGCTGCGATAACATCGCGCCGGTATGCGCGTGATAATAGTTTGTTGTAATACCCGTAGTAATAGTAATCCACCTGTCTTCGATTCGCAGATATGAATCGAATCGATTGTCACGGTCGGTCGGGTGGTACATTATCATTTTCATTCATGGATTGATAGAAGTGTGTAATTGGATATCGGAACACGTCGATATAGATTGTGCGTGACCGGGCGATGTGGTGCGGCACTGCAGCGGTGCAGCGGCCGCACCGGGAGCAAGGCCGGCACTGTTTACAAACTTCCGTCACGACTCACGAGCACTTGTCACTCGCGCCGCCGCCGCCGCTTCTCGGCCGACGCACACGTGTCTACGCAAATAATAGCGAGCCCTCACAGTTGACATTGTCCCACTTCGAACGACTGCCCGCCCGTCTAGACTTGAGATACGATCACCGTCGATCGCTCGCTGCTAACATTTTGCATTCGTTACTGTCTCAATACGTCGCGGTACCATTCTCTATCTCTCTATTATTAGCTGCCTCGAGTCTCGAGTGACTACGAGATACATCACGCGAGAGATAGTATTCTTAAATTTAGAAGGCATGCACCCTTGTGTAAGTTGTGCCCTACGCGGGGTGAGAACGAGGGTGAATGCAGTAGGGTGGCGGAGCTCCCTCGGCCCGTCACCCCCCGCTGCACAGTAGGCGCGTAGTAACTGCAATAACGGAGCAGTGAAAGTGTCGCGGGGCGCTTCAACCGTCAATGGGTGAAGACTTTACTCCCTTCACCCCGCCGTCTTGTGCTCAAACTTGTAGCTAATAGTACGATCTTCCTAGTGCCGGTCGGCGCACACATGTTTGTGTTCACATAAACAATGTTTATGTTGAAAGTTTCTCCTGGAGCACGCAAACGAGCGGCGACCTGGCGAAGTGGCGACGCTTATTGAGTTATTGCTTGATTTACTGAAGAAGTTGAGCGTGTCGGCTCATTACAAAGGTGTGACGTGTGCGCATCGCGACGAGTGCACATAAATCGTGGTCGATCAGCGGCCGATCGAGTATGTAAAGCGTCCGAGACGGAGCGGACACCGGCGGCGGCGACAAGCAAAAGCAAATAAACAAGCGGAACGAGTACGTCGTCATTATCTCGAGTCATGAATGAAACGGAACGTAAATTGAAATGTATCGCGTGCCATAATCCGCGCGCATTAATCTCACTCAAACGCCGATGGTTGCGTAACAGCGAGCACAACAAACAGCTCAAGTTCATTGATCCACTTAATGTCCGCGCTAAATGTGTCGTTGTTGAATGTCAAAACATTGTTACATAATTATCCGCGTATGCGTGAGGAGTGCGCCATGCGGGCGCGCCGATATCCCTCCGTACCCGAAGCGCCGGAGTGCCGGAGTGCCCAACGCACTTCCGAGTCCGGCCGATCGCTGCGATCACCCGTGATACGTCATCATGTTTATTTATGAGCTTATGATTATAAAATGACGTTTACAACATTCTGATATCGTTGACCGGTTGCCGTATAATAATAACATTCATTCATTCTTAAGTGATTAATGGTTACTACCTACGAAATAGATTTGTAGTAGTATATAATACAGCTATTATCATAATTATAAACAAGATTTTACGCTACTTGCTGGCTGTAGTAAAACATTATTTACAAACATTTGAAGCTAAATCTGAATTACACCTTTGTTTTAATTTTATGTTATCGTTGAAGCGTAACGTTATTTTGCTGCGGTTACCGATATTTTTGATGGTTCTATCAACTCAACTTTACGACTAGTAGGTACCTATAAACATTCCTTTTCTCAGCATAACTATCCCTATAACGTTTTACAACTCTGTATTTACAAGTGTATTCAAAGTAATTGATCGTAGAGGCGGACAGTTAGATTTGCACGAGGTGAGTGATATGTTTTCGTAGTAAAAGCAGCTGAAGTTGTGAATCCACCGCTCTGAATACTAATACAATAAGATATAGTAGTGCGCGAGCTGTAAGTTCAACGTATGTCACGGTGCGCGCTCCCAACCTTCGTGTTCGTTTACGACACATGGCGATCGTCTCAGATGCGCTGCAAACTTGAGTTATTGTACTTGTTTAACTTTCCCCGCGTGCCGAACTTGACCGTCAAAACAAGATTGCAATAAAAACATCACTCTTATACAATGACGTGAATTTACATAAATTATTGGCGGCGGCACGTCTCGCGCCCAACGCGGACACGCGCTTGTTTACCCAGATGCAATGTTTACATAGCCATCACACCAAACTGGAGGGTTCAACGACTCACATATTGTTTTATTGCCAGACGTAATTGGGTCGCGGTGCGGCATTGAGGCCATGGGAAATATATTTAGAGCGTGGCTGGATGAGACACTCTGCGAATGCCAAAGATATTATTATCCCCCTGTTCTCGATTCTACATCCGAGGAGCGGGCGAATACTATTGATAAATACAACTTAAGATATGCAATTAACGAAACATATCAACAAACCAAAATTCCCCAATTTCCTATCACGCCGCAACATTTAGCAAAGATAAGATTGCGATACTTTAAGTACTGTAATCTGATATTCAAAAAGCTGATTAGGTCCACTTGCGCAAATAAAGAGTTGATCAAAACCGATCGTATTATAATATGAAGTGAAGTAATTGAGAAAGCCAGCACGAGTTTGTGAATGCATCTCAAACATGACAATAAGATACCGACAAAAAATTGTAAACAAACTGTTCGGCGGCCGGGCGGCCCACGGGCACCGCATAACAGTAATAATAAAATACTGACGAGCATTGAATTCGGTGCACCTGACATTCGCATATATTTTTTCTAAACAGGTGTCGGCGGCGCGTCACGTCGGTGAGCGCGTTCGATGCCCTATATTATTGTATGTCTTTCAAGTTCATTGAGTCACACAATAGCCATATAATTGGTCGTTAGCGTATGTCAAAACACGTCGGCGTGGTTCATAATGCTTTACATAATTATGCTCGTTTGCATAAGCGATTATTATGCGTGTCTTCGCCGATGACGTCGGCACCGCTATGGCTAATTCATTCATTTGTTTATGAGTTTACTATTACTTTTACTCCACGTGGTCGATTGTTTACAATGTGAGCGTGAATTTAACGGCAAATGTGTAATAAAAGTTGTTATTATTACGCGGTGCTTAAGGAGGAGCGGCTGATTGTGACGTTGATTCATAATGCGCCTGATACACCGTTTGTTTACATACATGTTTATTTAACGCGCGTGGAGTGGGTTAGAATCTCTGCCTTACATGGCAACTATTTACATTGTTACGCGGCTGTTACTGGACACGCGAAATGGACACCTTCCACGTGATTAACAAACCAATCCGTGAGGATTTCTACTAAGGTTTTCTTGATACTTGTGATAATAGATCGGGAAAGTTATTCGGGTATTTAATTCTTGGTTTCCATGTCCAAAAAACAAGCGAGAATTACAGATTATTTACTTGCAAAACGTAGGCCTAAAACACTAATGCATTTTTCGTAGAGCGTAGCAACCACTACGCAAATAACTATGCGTCGGTCGTAGCACTGCTACGAAATCTTATAAATGGGCCCTACGATTTTATAGTCTACGACAACCTAAAATAGCCCTTGGACTTAGAAGCTGAATATTCTCGGAGAAGAAGAAATGTAGTCATACTCGTATCGTCCTTTGGATGACGTTCACAGATACGCATTCAAGAATACTGCGATACCGTTTATAACATCGTATTCTCAACCCTATCCTATTGTCCTATTCATAAATATAGAAATACTTCATAATAAAACTGTTATTCCCTGCGATCCGACGGAAGACGCCCAACTGCGTCAGATCGCATGTGTATTCCGTGGGCTGTATATTTTTTCAAGAAACCGGTAAGTTCCTGTACTTTGTCTTCCGGTTACCCGTCGATGGAGCAAGCAGACTTCCCGGGTAGTTATTTTGGATTTAACCGTTTTTTGGTAAAGTGAAAAAGTCATTTGACTGGATTTTCTGCATGCGACGGCTTTCGAATTTTCGAATACACAATACAATGCCTAAAATTTCAAATAAACCAACATCAAACTAAAGCATCAAAAGACTCCTCAACGCTGTCAGCTGGTAATTTGCCCAAGGGACTGGCAGCGTTGCCACGTTGTATGGCAGCATTTAGCCTCTGGCCAAGGTAAAAGTCAGCTCTTGGGTCACGGGAAGCGTCAACGAGGCGTTTCATATTGCTCTTAGGTATCCTAGTCACTTTGGAAGTATTGCAGCAATCGAAAGACTTCTTGTCTTAGAAATTCCAGTAAGATAAACAAGCTCCGAAATCTACTAAACATGGTAGAAACTATACCCAAACACGACAGATCAAATATCAAGATTGAAGTCAAAAGTAGAGTGTCAAAACAATGAGTACCGTTTGATTTTCAACTATAATAAGGACTTGTTGATCGCATTTTTTTCCTTCAAGATGGCAATCATATCAGTTGTCATGGTATATTCGGTTTTGACCGTCGGGAGCCCCCTTCACACCCTGTTTCACTATCGTTGGGCCAGACTGGCCAGTCATGGTGACGCGCGTTTTTTCTGCTTTTTAATCTTCTATAGTTTTTATGAAACAGTTAAGTATATGGACAGATCGTTCACTCAGAGGTTAATAACACCATTCGAACGAACTATTTATTATTGTGATATGTTATGTTTTGTGTATAGACTGTCAACTTTTTTCTGTTTATTAGTGTTGCCAGTTACATCTTTTTTCATTGTGCTAAGATAAAACTTACTACAATAACTTATGTAATTGCGAGTTATAAAGTTTTTACGAGTCTTAAGTCATGCCTTAGATTTTGTAAACATTACCTAACTTATAAAAAACAACTGAAACGATAGGCGGTGATATTATTTGATTTGTTTATGTAATTAATTCATATATTTATGAGGTATCTTTGCTAATTTGCTGGTTTCAAATGTTAGTATAAAACAATAGTGAGATTGTTCCCTAGAATGCTATAATGGAGGCACAAAGTGGTATATTAAGCAAATGTTTGGGTGAAACTTGTTTCGTTATAGCGTTTCTCATTAAAAACGAAGATAGTCGCGACGGTAAGGCAGCAATCAACAGAACAGAACCGGGTACCGCATCTAGTTTGTTACATTGGGTGGCCAAACTAGTTACTGTAAACTATCTACTGTTTAGAGGAATTTGGACGCTATTCGTTTGCTACTAAAGTTTGGAATCGCTTGCAGGGGCGGTTTTAGAACTATATAAGTGCATAAGGGTAGTTGGTGCATAGTTTCTTAGCGCACGTGACTGCAACAAGTCGCATTCCACGCACCCCCAGTCCCCACCCACCCCCATAGGCCTACAGACAACCCCGATACAGCTACACAACTGAAACATTTATTTTGACGGATCATGTTGAACCTTAAAATGTACCTATGCAAGATGGAAATATCGCTGAATTTGTATAAATTTTATATAACGGTACTATTTATAACTCCATAAGGTTATATTTTTAGCTTTAGGGTAACTCGTTTCTGCGAATTGGCGACCGAATTCGCGGTAAGGATTCGAGACAATCTACATAGATGTGACATTATTGTTTTAACCCTTAAAAGACGTTATTGATAAAACTACATCTTAAAGAATTTTAGATGTACGGTCGAACAAGCTATTAGGTTTACATTTTATCCCACCAATTACATTGTAAAATGTAAATAGATTGTTCGGCCGTACATAGTTTCTTTCTTTCTTATACATATGTACATGTTTGAGTCAGTATCATTGGAGTGGACATCAGTTACTAAAGATTCGACATTATGTAGTCCCAACAAAAGCTTTTTTTCCTTTTACCGTATACTGAAACTGTGCATATGAATAATGTATTTTGGAAGGATTGGAGCTCCCAAACAAAAGTTTATAAGTGTCTTGAAGGACACGCCATACCTATACGATACCTATTTACTTGTATTTTTATTTGGAATCCGTAGACTTGAAAATATGGGACCCTCTAAAGGCGGGTTAGATATATTTTTCCTTATAATGGTCGATTAGGGCTAGACTTGTACTTATCGAGGTCAGAAAAATACAAAAGAAATCGAGACCACAGTATTAATGAACTTTACGTCTGTACCTACTACCTAGCTAGTTCTTCAGTTTCTAAAGAAAAAGAACAGCAAAAGGTATTGGAGTGGACTCGCCAATGGCGATTCCAGTCGAGGAGTAAATCTCAATAAGTGGAATGGAGGAGGCGCTCTGGGCCGGTGCTGGGCGGGGCGCCCCAGCCGTCGCCATGGCAACGCGCCCCTAGCCGCTACCAGGAAAACCCACCAACCTCGGATCACACTCCTATTCGCTTATAGAGGAGCTTTTCAAAACAAGACCAAAACATAGACTATTGCGCCTCAAGCAAATTTTACACTATTTTTCTATTTCATCGACTAATTGAAGGTCTTACCAAATTGTCTAATTTTAACCCAATGCCAGATGTGTTTTAGTATCATACAGCTTAACGAATCGCCGTGGACATACATTTTGTCCATTGCGTTCGAATAAAAACGACGGCGCATTGTAAAAGAGTCCAGTAATATGGCAGCAATATAGAAAGTAAAGTGCGTTAGCGCTGGCTGGCGATGGCGAGCCAACAGCCAACTCGGCGATAATTAATGTGGAGTCAGTGGAGTCGAGCGAGCGGGCGCCGCGCCGCGCCAGCCGAGTCGAGCACAAAAAACCCGCTCCGACACAAAAACACCCGCCGTCAGAACGAGACAACACTCCGGGACAGAGCGAGACAACAACAACTACGTATTTCTGTGACGAGTCCTCGCTCGCCTCGAGCGTCGCGCAGTTATCGAGATTCGAGCCGAATACCGCGCTTTGATTTAAAACTCCACAGAATGCGCCCTTCTATCTATCACATGGCGTTTGACAGGTCGCCGGAAACGCGCCGAGCTGTCAGTTCGAAAAAAGGCGCGCGTCTTGTAAACTTTATGAATATTTTAAGGGCCATTTAAGAAAAGTTATGAACCTAGAACTATAATTATGCCTATTGTACGATGGAAGGTACAGTTCTGTAGTTGCACAATATTATATTTGTTAGTCTGACTTACGACGAAAACTTAGAAGAAGTTACAGCAGACAAAAGTATGATAATGGTAATCCACAAAGAAACAAAGAAAGAGTATGAGAATTATTTTATCATAATATTATATCTTGAAACATATTTTCCTACAGAACTAAATAAAGGAAAATAGCATTTTTTGCCGATACTCTCCATAAATTAAATGTTCAATGAAGAAAAGGCTATAAGCTAGAATTCACTGAACGACTATCATCCTCCAGGAGACTTAAACGATTCTACTACCCACTTGGTAAAAATCTCTAAGTTGAGAAATATTTTACTAAACTTTTAGTAAACATAAGTTTATGACAACAGTTCATCCATACATTGACTAGTGTTCGAGTTTCATCAGCATTACGAACTTTTAATATAACTATATTCAACACAAAAACTATGACTGGGAACACAAGTCGAATTTGAAATAAATGCGAAACCTTCGTATCCACCTCACATACCCTACGAACACTTATAACTACGATGACTTACCTGGAAATCACTCCACATTTTCATTGGGATACACCATAGTTCCGATACGAAAACATCACACGATTCACGATAACAACTGTCAAATATGTCACAGCACGGCGTCACAGTTACAAGCGAACAGGGTGGTGGCCGAGCGCAGACTGGAGCGCGGCGGCCGGCTCGCGGCGGCGGAGCGCTCGGCGGCGCTCGGTCGTGCTCGGCGCAACTCGGCGCGGCTCGGGCCTCGGCCCGCAGCGCCCACCTGCGACTCGCACAACAAAACCGAACCGAGGACTGCCTGCCTGACTGCCTGTGCCGCCTGCCTGCTGCCTGGACACCACAATGCCTTCGTCCGCCACCCGCCTGACCACTACCAATACCCGAGTTTCACTGCATACAGGCTTACTGTTCGCTTCTGTAATCAGATGGCGCAATCATTATACTCATTTGCACTACTTGGAGTTTCGATGTTGAACAGATGATTTTCATTAAACAAAAACGAGTCTTTGTATTTTTAAAGATCACTAAAACGAATAGACCTTAACATAAAACGAGTCGTCAGGAACGCAGAATATAATACACAATATCTTATTTACCAGCTTGACAACAGCGCACAGTATTGAAATCTGAATCCTAACGCTCAAACATAAAGAGCTCAAGTTTTCAGTCAACTGATAACAGAAAGTGACAAATAAAAAAGCTTTCTGAACAAAGTTTTGAGTGCGCCGCGCTACGGCCGGCGTAGCAGGAAGTTCGTAGCAGTAAAACTTCGTAGCGCTCTCGTAGCGTGAAAGTTTTGATTTCAACGATTTGCGTTGCGGCGAAGAGGGCCGCGAGGCCGCACTAGCTCTGCGACCCTGCACCTCCTACTACCGACTCCGACGAGAGCGCAACACTATTGAGCATGCGCTTGTGTACGAGCTACATCGCCGCAAAGCGACTCTGCGCGACTCGCTCTAAGCGGCGTGACAAGGCAATGTATGCGCTACACTCCGTGTGGTCGTAACACAACATTGCTCTCAGATTTATCTGTTCGTTCATCTCTCACGAGAGTGCGCCACTTGGCTGTCGACCGACTACGCCCTTACCGTGTTTAGCTACGTTTTGCAAATCACCGCATGACAAAAGAACCTCCAGTTTGTCGCGTTCCATTCCGCGCGCAGTGGAGGCACCGCGGCGCGCCGTGTATAGCTCGCCGGCAATGGGGCGTGTGCCGATCGATACGGTTGCTACAGATACGCGCCGAAGAGAAAAATCATTCGGCGGCAATTTCGAGTACTCGGTACTATTATAAATATTTAGGTCGCTCGGTATTATTAAAGTGATTAATTTATATTAGTTTTGGGACTAAAAATAATGGTAAACTGTGCATTGGACTTGAGTTGCAGTGATCCAGTGGTCACGATGACGTAGCATATCCGGCAGATAACATGAGTAGACGTTCGTGGCGAAATAAATAAAGTTGCGAGTGCCTGCGAGCTGCGTGTGCGCTTATTGCGAAGTGTCGCTCTTTATTCTGAATACTTTATTTATTATGAGTTGTAAGTAAAGTAAAGCTGGATAAAACAGGTGTTCTTGGTAGTTGCGGGGTTTTTAGGACTATTTAGTATGGCTCTCGTAAATTTAGTCATATAAAAATAGCATATAATATAAAGAGCTTGATGACTGGTACGCTATGAAATTACCTGATGGGTTAAAATAAAATAAAAGACTGCACAAACTCTGAAATGCCATTTAATTATGACATTCTGTAACAATATTTACAATTATGACATAACATTAGATATTTCGAAAGGATTACCGACCCATTGCCTAAGTAAACAACATAAACAACCATAAAACAACTGAATACAAGACAAAAACAAATAGCCTACATCCGAATTACAATAAAAAGGCAATAAACAATACCTAAATATATTAATAGATTCGATTTCAAGCAGCCAGCAAGAAAGCCGGTGGTGTAAACGCAAGGTGCGCAAGCGCAAACTGCATGCGTCAACCTGCCAGTGACATGCGCGCCGCACGGTGCGCGAGAGTCGCCAACCCGGCAATTTAGCCACGACGCATGCGCGAAACTGACTCCTTGCTAGTATCATTTTACTGCTGTACTTGAAAAATATCTTGTAGGTACGATTTGTAACTATAAAATAAAGAGTGTGCAATTCTTGTTTGGTTTAAAGATGGGCTGTTTGTATAACGATATTGTTGCCATGTTTATTTGTTGTATAGACTTTGTTAGCACATACTTATTAGTAGGAAAGGTATAAGAGTGAAATTATAATAACTTTGGCATCATGCGATAATTCTTCGATCAAATCGTCGAAGTATCAAACAGTGTAGTTGCAAGTGTACTGTTGGGTTTTTCCATCAAGGATTTCTCAGTAGTAGCTCAGATTCTGTATTTTCCCATTGTTGCCATGGCAATAGGCTCAGCCCCAAAAAAACGAACCTTTAAAAAAATACTGTTAAAATAAAGGTGTACCTCTGCCTTAGCATTTAGAAAAAATGGCATGATGACCCACATCATCATCATCATCATCACCCACAGACCGATTTCACCCACTGCTGGACATAGGCCTCTCTTATTGTTCGTGCCAAGCTCCACGCTCTTGTGCCAACCTCATCATCATGATAATATGCCTAGCCTTTTCCCAACTATGTTGGGGTCGGCTTCCAGTCTAACCGGATTCAACAACTCTCTTTGTTTGTGCCAACCTCATTCAGGATATTACCGCAATTACAACAATATCAAAACCAACACTTCTCTTTCCATTCCTAGGGCTAGGACGCCACTCGAGAACCAACATTACCGAGACATATGGTACAAATCATCATCACCTGCAGCCCTGCTGACCCACTTATGGCCATAGCTTCAACCCCAACTACTCTCACTGCCAATTCTCTGTGATTTAAGCCGATATAACATCGAGGAAACCAATCCCGCGCTGTAGTGATGAGTTCTGCGAAATGCTACAACAGTGGAGCTATCCAGCGCCGTGCCGTTCTCAGAATTCGTTACTGAAAACCGCTGAAAAGCGAATGCAGAAAATATTTTTTTAAGTAGTTTTTAAATACAACTTGTTAATTATTAATACGATTTGTTAATTGTAATCTCTTTTTGATGTATTTAACTCAGTTATATTGTTTGTGGGTGCTAGAAGACGGGCGTCGTCGCCGAGGAAGGCCTAGAAAACGCTGACGTGGGACTTAGAGGCGTTTGTTAGAGAGATCGGCCTGAGAAAGCCGCACGTAGAGAAGAGTGGAAGGCTATGGGGGAGGCCTTTGTCCAGCAGTGGGACAATTTATTTATGCGTTATCTTTGTCCAATACCCCCATGGCGTCTTAGATTCCACATTCTGGTTGGAACAAATAGATAAATCATACTTTACGAAACCATTCGTGAAATGTTTAAAGTGAATGTTTTTGTTATTAGATAACAGTGTTTTCTTGTACTCGTTTTTAGGAGATCTATCCTATGTTGCTGTACGTTTACAACTTAGGCCTCAATGAGCTTATTCATATCAGATACGGTACATGTGCCTTTTGCCTACGCATGTAACACTCGTGAAAAGTAACATAATATAACAGGTATTTAATTATGTTCCACGTCACATTTTGAAGAGGGATGAGGTTTCCCGAACCTTTTCAGAAAGGTTTATTATTCATTATTATCAAATTGTTTGTTTGTGTGTATATTATGCAAGTTTTATCTTAAAACACCTGTTTCCTTACTTACACAAATCATTAATGAAACTGAATCAATTACAATTAGTATTTTCAATTATATTATTGTATATTGTTTTTGGCTTTGTGTTAAAAGGAAAAGGTCATGCATTCAGTGTATTTATATCACGATATTTAATTCGGTTATCCTTCCTTATTCATCGAAGCTGATTCTCATGTGGTTCCTGGGAAATGATGGGTCATTCTTTCTCATTCGTGGCTGTTGTAGAAGGCACTTAATGGATTAAGTATTCAATAAGATGGCCACTGTATCTGATTGAAATGTTAAGAATAGGTTAAGCCTTAATACAAATATTATTGGCCAGTTTTACCAAGGGGTCTCGTGTTAATCAGAAACTGGATCGAAGAGGTAAGACAGGCACTCACTCCAAGTAAAACACAAAAAAAATACAGTCTTATTGATAACCTCCTCTTTTTAGAAGTCGGTTGAACATACTACGCAGCTGACAACCTGTAGTCTCGTTTAATATGTCTGCTTCCATGACGACCCAAACACAGTTGAAAAAGGGCAAAGCGATGAGTGTGTAACTCAGAAGGAATTAATGCTTCATGCCCAGCAATGGACTTCATTTATGCGGTAGCTATAAATAGTACATTGACATTAATTCAGCATAAACTAAAGAATAACATACTGTAATTAGGCCAGACTTACTCACTTAGCCTCGCTCTCTGCTTATACTTAATTATTGATCATCAAAAGGAATAACTACAGAAATAAAACTCTATAGCCTAGCCAGGCGGTAAACTCTGCCGTTCCTTCAGTTCGCCGTAGTCGAGTGATTACAACTATATTTTTCATTCCACACGGTTTTCATCATTACACTACATAATAATAAGTGTCATTTTCCTGTCATCGTTTGCGCATGGTGCGTCATCACCATTGTTATAGGAATTCTGTGTTTTCAGAACGTCAAGGGTAATGACAGCGGTTTATGGTACTCGGCAGTTGTGTCTATGGATTAGAAAAACATAGTGTGATTACGGGGTTTTTAAGGTCACTTGTACGGAGGTTGGTTTCAGTTGTTTTTAAACCTTCTCTAGGTGATGATTGTCCTGAAGCTATTCAATTCAGTTTCCACAGAGCTAGTATGACTGTGTGCGGTTTGAAATTACACTGAAATTTATTTGTAGTCACTTCCATACTAGTCTACTGACCTAATAAAGTATATATTTTTGAGTTTTCTGTTTATTGCATGTACTAATTTTACGAGTCACACATAAGGAAAGAAATGTCTGTCTCTTTTGAATGTTTTCCTCCAAAAAATAGTTTTCTTTTACAAAAGATACGTCTTGGAATTATGTAAATGAGGTGTTAATAAAAAGTGCTGGGTAAACGAACTGCCAGCGGCTTGCCTACTGCCTATACTGAGTTAGTTATTTAACGACTCTTTTGTAAAACATTGACATTAGCTATGTGTAATAAAAGTGACCAGATTATATAGTCGTGTACTCGTGTAAATAACAACTTTTACGGTGATTTGGAAATGTTACCTGTCTATGATTTATTCAGTATGTAAGTACGTACGTTATTCACAAAGTACAGATAGAACTAATATAATAAGAAAAATATGTAAGTACAGTCAGTGTGTAGAAATTAGCTGAGCCACCTGCATAAATGGTTTAGATTTTTTAGAATACGAATTCATAATTCTCTTATATTTTATTTATTTGAGTAAAGTAAGAAAGTAAAAATAAGAATATTATAATAAGTTACTGTACAAGTATTAAATGGGAAAAGAATTCTTACTAAATACTCCAATTTGGAAACTAAAAAACCTTTTAATTGATTGAAATTGTATTGAATCAGCCGACCACAACAAAATTATGAAGAGCACAACGGGCTTGTAATGTTCTTTTTTTCAGATTTATTGAATATCTGTTTCCAACAACGAATTAATTGTATCAATTTAAGCAGGGACGAAGTGTAGAGTAGATACCGAATGGCAGCCTAAATGCTGGGTAGTGAAGTCGGCTACCAGCGGTTGTTGCCGGATTTTATTATTATGAGATTTTATTCAGTGGTGTGAAACTGTCCACTAGTACTCGTATTTAAAAACGCAAGCAGGATAATTATGTTTGGATGTATGAATTTATTATTCTGAGAGAAAACATCAAACATCACTCCTGTAAACCCTAAACGGTTAGGTACAGACATTTCGCAAGTTATGTCGATGTCCTATGTAGTATTGGGCGAGCTTATTGCCATCAATCGGGCACAAATCCAGACACCGGTGCTGTTACTGAGAAATTCCAGATGAAAAAGACAGCAATAACACTTTTCCCGACCTGGGAATTGAACTCAGGACCTGACACTCAGCAGCCGCACTAATTGCGTCCACTACACCGACGAGGTAGCCAGTGTATTCCAACTTAGTTTTTTTGTGGTAAAATATTACGGATTAGACAAATTACGGACTGACCGCGGATACGGGACACTGACAGAAACCTCTCCACAATATCCGGTGCCACGTCCGCAATTAGTCCGGAATGGTTTAACCGATTTTTTATTGTGTTGATAACTAGTTAAGTCAATATACAATTCGGATTCGAACTAAGAGATTTTCTGATAAGTTATTTATTTAAACTTCATGTAGTGGAACATAGGCTTCGTGGCACAAGGCATTCTCTACCAGTCACCTTTTGATGATGATTACAAAAGGTACATTTGAAGAACGGCTGTAATTTTTTATTCTCATAAATCTCTCATCATTGCCAAAAATGTTGGTAATAATTCCAACTTCAGGAAATTATGGACGATTACTAGAGAATTTCAAATATTGCCCCACTCTAACAATTTTCCCTGTATCGTGGAAGCGTTTAGATCATTTAAACTCACATACGCAAACAGCCAGACCCGGAACTCCTACATGTATCTCATACAAATATAATATGCTTCGTGCGGGGATCGAACCCGCAACACGCAGCGCAGCAGCCAAACGCTCAGCCACTGTGCTGTCAATGGGATGACATCATTTGTTTTTAATCATCCTAGGATGACATGGCTCATAACTGCTTTTCATTAGCCATGATAGGCTTACAATAAAATCCTTCTAAACCACTACAGTTTCAAAACAATGTTTGTATTTTGCAAGAAGCAATATTACAAAAAACAAAACTTTTTGGTTCGATTCAATCGTTCGTTAATTTTTGGGTTGGTCACATAAATCTCTTCAAAATAACATCATGAATCATCATCATTTGAGCCGAAAGACGTCCACTGCTGGACATAGGCCTCCCCCAAGTGTCGCCACATTGACCGGTCCCGTGCGACTCGCATCCTTCCAACGCAACCTTCGCCAGGTCATTTGTCCACCTAGTGGGAGGCCTTCCAACGCAACGTCTTTTCAAAATGACAACTTGACTAGTCAATATTTTTTTTTTTTTATTCTTTTATTTTTAAAGGGGGTTTTTGTCCGATGGGGTTGGCATATCCGATGCCAACCCCATCGTACCTTATTACCTAGTTACATAAATATTAGGAATACTTAGACTAGTCTATGAATAAAATATAAAAATTGAAAGTTGCCATCTCGCGGGGAGTCGCGAGTTTCACTGTCGCCAGTCGACGAATGACCCGATGCTGCAAGGTTGTGTACGGGGTCCATACAAAACCCATTGTTCATATATTTAATTACAATAAAATGCAGTTAAATAAAACTTATGAATTCATGAACAACACGAAATAACAAGCAGAATATGAGCGAGCGAGATTGCAGTGCGAATCCTTTTCACTAGATGTACGGAATAATTATTTTAAAGTCACCTTTAGTATGCCTTTGACTCGTCTCTTCTTTGTTTTCTTTCGACTTTACTCGGGTAGATACGACTGACTATCTCTCAGATGATCAATGCCGCTTTATTTCGCTGAAAAAGCGGTAGATGGCAATAGGGACGAGGTATTTATTTGTTTATATATGTGTTGTCCATTCATGGAAAGGTAAGCAGGGGAGAAGGTGACTGTGAATCCATATTTTGCTAATGACGTGATCTTAGTCGTTAGAGGAGAGTTTTATATACTTCTCCTGTAATATCAGAACGATTTATTGGAAAAAACCTGTTGGTGAAATTGTGAAATAGGATCATTCGCTACTTAATTGTGACGCCATATTGCGCCTGTGCCCAGTAAAGTGGCCATTTTTCAGCTAAAATTATGTGAAGAAAATAAAAGCTACCGAGCGTAGTGATGACCTTGAATTATATTTCGTAGGATTTCCTGAGGTACACATAACTTGTAATCCACGAAGGGTTAGGCCGACCCATATTTTGCCACTAATGATTAAGTTCTATATAATAAGGACAGCCTATTGCCACCAACCGGGCACAAGATGAAGATGAGAAATTCCAGGTGGAAATCATCCAATCCAAACTCTTTGCCCGATGCAGGAATCGAACTCAAGAAGCAGCGCGCTTAAGGCCAATGAGCCAGTCTATGAGTCTAGTAAGGTCTGAGGGAGTGATTTATGTGGTCGTTTCTTAGTCACAAATATAAACCTATACCGTACTCTGCGTCTATATTAAAGAGACACCTGAATAAAGGCCTGTTTTTAAATTCAAAATCAAACAACGCACTTTTATTTAGACATAAATTCAAGCGTCGCCTATTGTTAGTGAAAATGGACAGTGGTCCCCACTGCCGATGTTGGAAAAAGGCCACTTGATGAACAGTACTACATGTTTACTCTGATTTTTTTTCTGAAAAAGGCCATCATTACAAGGGAATCATTGGGTAAAATCATGAGATAGGTCAGGCCATCTCAAGGAATGATCCCAAAACCTTTGGTAAACTACAGGTTGAAATGGATTCGTACTACACACACGACAATCAGGTAAACTATAGAGGTTGCAAAGAAAGCTAAATCAGTTGCCAGGTTGTCGACCTGAAACAAACGTAGATAAAGCCTGATAGTGATACCATATCTGTACTGATGGCACGCCGAGCCCGAAATGTACTGAAAATACTAATATTTACTTTTGCAAAAAATGACAAGTTTTATTTTCCTTTTGTATTTCCTTATTTGGGTAGTTGCTCCGGTTTTTCATCATCACAACAGGTACAGTATGAAGTCCTATGAGTACAGTCAACAAGAAATGTAACTATCCAAGTAATTAACATCATTGTACCCTAAGTTGGCAAAATTTGTTATTATTGCATCATTGTGTGCAATATTTACCTATAGAGTTTCTATAGAAATAAGCCGAACAATATCAAAATTTTGTCTGCTGAACACAGCATGGTTTAGGAGTTGTAGTTAGCTGCCGCGTTCTTTATTTCTTGTTTTGACTGGGTCAGAGCTAACGCACTTTTATTATTAAAACACAAACACGAGGTGTGTATCTAAAATATGATAAGCACATTACCTGTCGGACCAGAGAAAGTTTTTGAAGTTGGCATAACTGTTGTATATCTCTTATGCACGATCAGCCTATAATGTTCCCACTGCTGGGACGTAGGGCTCCTCTCTATGAGAGGGAATGGGCTAAATAGTATAATCCACCAGGGGCCCAGTGCGGATAGGTAGATGTCACATATGTCTTCGAATTTTTGGTTCTAGGACATGCCGGTTTCCATACGATGTTTTCCTTCACCGTTTTGAGAGCAGTGGTGATGAAATAAATTACACAAAGTAATGCGCCTGTCTCGGCTCGATCCGACGACTTACTGTACGTATGTCGGGGCCGGGCCCGCAAGGGCC
This sequence comes from Xestia ashworthii, assembly GCA_950022955.1. NCBI lineage: Eukaryota > Metazoa > Arthropoda > Insecta > Lepidoptera > Noctuidae > Xestia > Xestia ashworthii. The sequence goes on from OX465566.1 coordinate 11,621,914, forward strand.
GAAGCCTGTCGGGGTTGCGGGACTGTTCGAAAGAGATACCGCGGCCCCGGAACGTAAAGGGGGAGTCATTTGATGATTTCCCATCCCAAAAAAAAAAAAAAAAAAAAAAAAAAAAATGGGGTAAGTACCACTGCTCTTTCCATAATTTTATTTTCCATTAATTGAAATTGGTGGTGGTGGCTTTCGATGTTATAGTTGTACATAAGACATATCAATGTGATGATGAATATTCTAGTAATAATTATGATGAAGCTAAAGCTCATAATAGCATACTCGTACAATAACAGATAAAATATTAACCTATGACCCATATGCATCATACCGCTATATTTCATTTCAGTGGGCAAAATTTTGACATTTTCAATGCACGATTTTTCATGTGGAGGCTTTTCCTGGTAAAATTATTAATCAACAACCGCTTGTGTAGTGGCTATGTACATTGGCTTCACACATATGTGCTATGTGTGAAACCAATGTACATGTATATTATGTATTACATACGCATTATGTACTTACTCGTAATTGATTGAACTATCTCCACTAATGTTATCAAAGGTTTGTGTGGTTGAGTTTTGTTTATATGTTTTAGCTATTTTGTTCGTTTGTAAGGGTAGCTACGGGCCTGTTCGAAAGAGATACCGCGACCCCGGAACATAAAGGGCGAGGAAGGAACATGGATGGGTTTTTTTAGGGTAGCTACTGATAGTTCTTCCTTGGTTACCGGGTCGGGTGCACTTATAGGCTGTTATTGGATTTTTACGGTAGCTACTGATAGTTCTTCCTTGGTTCCCGGGTCGGGTGTACTTATAGGCTGTTATTGGGTTTTTACGGTAGCTACTGATAGTTCTTCCTTGGTTCCCGGGTCGGGTGCACTTATAGGCTGTTATTGGGTTTTTACGGTAGCTACTGATAGTTCTTCCTTGGTTCCCGGGTCGGGTGCACTTATAGGCTGTTATTGGGTTTTTACGGTAGCTACTGATAGTTCTTCCTTGGTTCCCGGGTCGGGTGCACTTATAGGCTGTTATTGGGTTTTTACGGTAGCTACTGACAGTTCTTCCTTGGTTCCCGGGTCGGGTGCACTTATAGGCTGTTATTGGGTTTTTACGGTAGCTACTGATAGTTCTTCCTTGGTTCCCGGGTCGAGTGCACTTATAGGCTGTTATTGGGTTTTTACGGTAGCTACTGATAGTTCTTCCTTGGTTCCCGGGTCGAGTGCACTTATAGGCTGTTATTGGGTTTTTACGGTAGCGACTGATAGTTCTTCCTTGGTTCCCGGGTCGGGTGCACTTATACTGATAGTTCTTCCTTGGTTTCCGGGTCGGATGCACTTATACTGATAGTTCTTCCTTGGTTCCCGGGTCGGGTGCACTTATAGGCTGTTATTGGGTTTTTTTGAACTTGAACTTGATTGAATTGGAGGAGCTCGTAGCTAAATAATAACAGCCACTCGGGTCGATCTTTAGGTTAAGCCGTGCTTGCCTAGGTTGGTCCGTGGATGGGTGACCACCCTTACATTCCGAGTTCCCTCCGTGCCTCGGAAAGCATGTTAAGCTGTTAGTCCCGGCCGTCATTTGTCCATCTTTGGCAGTCGTAATAGGTACAGTGGCCCAAAAAGTCTGACAACCAATCTTACCAAGTGGTATACACCCAGTGTTAACTGGGTTTTGGAGGTCAGATAGGCAGTCGCTCGATGTAAAATACTGGTATTCAGCTGCATCCGGTTAGACTGGAAGCCGACCCCAACATAGTTGGGAAAAGGTTAGGCAGATGACCTTGATTGAATTCCTCAGTGGCAGCCACGGATTCAGGATTTGCATCCGGTTGATGGCAATAGGCTCGCCCCTATTACATGGCACTTCAACATAACTGTCGAAATGAGGGTGTACTATTAGAAACACCTTTCCCAAAACCTTCGGAGATTAGAAGTAGGCGTGATGTTATGTCATGTTACTTTCTTCAAGCACGAATATTAAAAAAAAATGTTATTCTATGTTTTTGTCTTTGTGGAGAATTTTCGGGACGACCGAAAGTCTGGTAAAGTAGTGTTACCACGTGGCTTCGTAGTCTTATCCCAAGTTATTGGGGGTCGGCGCAACATGTTTATTTCGTCCATTCCCCATTGTCAATCGTCACGCTATGCTTGACTCATTTTTCCTTCATATTATTCGTCACACAATCCATACATTCTCTCCCTCTCCAACCAGCAACATTTATATTCATCTTTCTTTTAGGCACATGTGTCGACTCCCTCCTCATCACAGACTGTATAGATTTTGCACTATATTATACGCTGGTTTTCAACAGCATTGATTTAGACTGGATGCCGATGCCAACATGATAGCGAAAAAGCTAGGCAGACAATCTTTGAGCTTAGAAAATAAGGATAATTCTCGATATTTTTATTCCTAATAACTGAGGATAACATTGTCTCCTAACTTGACATGTGGTTTTCCCGCGGTTTACCTTCTCCTCACACACTTATTTGGGAACAAGTCTTATGATAACATTTTAATTCTAGGAAACAAGGACACAGCCTGTTTTCCTGAAAAACAATGTTAACAGCTACTCCAAGAACTTCTCAGTAAGTAGCCCACACGGAGTCTGTACTTGTTGATGGCAAAAGGGACGCCCACTCTTACATGAGCCTCACATAAATATAACGGGTGAAATGTGGGAGCATGCTAATGGTACACCTTGACCTCTGCTTAACTCTTTCAGGAAATACAAATGTGATGTTTTATGTACGTCATTCCAGGATTCTGGTTATTTATAATCAGCTATAATAGGCGATAGGAAGCGAAAGGTGAGACGCCCTCGTACTCGGTGGAACGACGATCTTAGCAGGGTTGGTAGCATCTGGATGAGGGTTGCCGAAAATCGATTGAAGTGGCGTGGGATTCTAGGGGCCTATATCCAGCAGTGATATGTTGCAGGCTGATGATGATGAATCAGCGATATTCTTATCAATAGAAGACTGCCTTGTAATGTCGATAACGATATTGCACAATAATTGCGCAATCTTTATTTATTTATTTACATTTATTTTTTATCTTTGGCAACAGGTACAAATTAACCTGTAGAACTTCTGTCCCTTTTTCTAACTCATCGTATTGTATGCTCGTGATTTTATCAATCTTGCGTATACAATGTCATCACTTTTTAAGGCTCACCACAGCAGAAGTCCAATATTACTACTTTTACATATTGCTTTGTATTATATCAGGTTTTTGGACAATCTGCTTGCCCTTAGCTTGTTGTAATGATGACCGCTATAGACACGTCACTGCTGATACTATATTTCGCCCACGCCAAGGCGTTACACGCGTGGACGTCTGAAATTAGCCCTAGAGAACGAACTTACTTGGAGAACTTGGATAAAAAGAATTCGAGGTCCTAACTCAGGTCATGGTTTAACAAATATCTTTCAAATTCGTCCAGCCGATTAGGCGTAAAAAGGTAACACATAGTTTTACTTTCGCATTCTGAAAATGAGCATGAATTTTTGGTTGCTATTTGAAGAAAATGTTTTTCAATAATCTTGTTAAATCTTAGCTATTCTATATATTCATACATTACTCAACATTTTATGGAAGTTCAGTTGGAAACGAGAGTGTGGAATGCGCGATGCGTAAGGCTGCGTTTTCACCAGAGATTTTCGAGGTAGTTGGGCGGTGCGAGGATACGTAGCGACGCCGTGAAACGGTGCGTAGATGAGCGGTGCGGGGATACATAGCGACGCTGTGAAACGATGCGTAGATGAGCGGTGGGAGGATGTATAGCGAGCTCGTTTAAGGCGACTACAGGAGCTAAACGCGAGTTTTATATTGCCTGAAAGTATATGATTCACTGCAATAAACAATACCAAAAAAATTAGTGATATTCTTCAGGATATATGCATGTGCTAGTATGACAGTGTTTTGAAAACATATTACAATTAATTTTAGAAAATTCTTTCAACGAGTAAAATCCATACTAAAATAGAGTTGCTAATTTAGCTCCCGTAGTTCCCTTAAGACTGACTGCTATTTTTGAAGTGAAAACTTCTTTATTTGGGTGAAATTAAAAATCATAACACTTCGTAGCACTCGTAGCCGATCCGCTACGGCGTAGCACCGGCCCCGGAACATAAAGGGCGAGGAAGGAACATGGATGGGTTTTAGTCAGTAAAAGTCTGACACTCCCTCCCGCTCCGCCCAGAGTGGGAAAAGACATTTGATGATTTCCCACCCTAAAAAAAAAAAAAAAACCGTGGCTTGTGTATTTAAATAGGACGACGCGATTACTGTCGTCCACGACTTTATCCAAATAAAAAACAACGATAAATTAATCGTCATGAATGTCATGACATAGTGGGAACGCGGCCTAACGCGTTGGTTCAGCGATCGGAGGGTTCTAAATTCAAAATGTCATTTTTGCAATAATGTTCACAACAAAATTTTTACAAACGCATTTTCAACATGCAATGTATTTCACACGCGTGTGTTTATTGTCAGTTTTCCAAAACGTGTGCGTGAATGAAAATTGCCACAGATACCTATACTTAGTCCAATCCTTAGTCCAAGATGAATGTTTTTTTTAAATTTCAGCAAAGCAATAAGCTTCTTCACGGCGTAAAAAAATTTTGAATATTCAAATTGAGTTTATAATAAATATCATAGATAAACATGATTATTTAAAAATAATATTTTTATAAACAAATTAACATTTATTTGTGTTCTAAATTCAAAAACCATAAAAAAGTATTAAACTATTTAGCGGTTTCATACCTTTGTTTCTCCTTCAACCTGGCGAAAGCAAGACAAGACAAGAATATTTTTCATTCTTTTATTTTATTTCTTCAAAAGTGTATTGAAAAACGTCGTTTGATACACGTGCACATTTCTTATTGCAGTTCTCGGCTCAAAAACACCCTCGCCTACGGCTTATGTGTTAATTCCGCCTCGAATACAATAACAAACTTTCTCCACTTGTATCAAAATGTACTATTTTGCTACTACTAAGATGATAAGCTCGAAGCTAAATATTAACAGCCGCTCGGGTTGATTTTCAGGTAAAGCCGTGCTTGCCTAGGTTGATCCGTGGGTGGGTAACCACCTAATACATACTGAGTTTGCGGCGCCTGGGAAAGCACGTCAGACCGTTGGTCGCTACTGTCATTTGTAGATCTTTGACAGTGACAGTCGTTACAGGTCACCAATCTCACCGATGGGTATCGTATTACGTAGCACTAACTGGCTTGTTGAAGTCAGATAGGCAATCGCTCCATGTAAAATAATGGTGAAAAAATTGTAATGTAAGCCCAAAAGTGCTAGGCCAGACTTAATTTTAATTCACCAATCAATAATTTAAACAAGTATTCGATAACAACATTGATAATCATACAGTATACGGAATAGTTTTGCAATTAATTAGAGGTAAAATTAATTACAATAGATACTACTTAACTATTGACAGGCCAATAAATCAACTTCGTGTGTCCCCAAAATGGACATGGGTGCCATTGAATTCCATACCGGTACACCCACATAATGTACAAAGTCATGGGCCCATAGTCCCTCCATAAGTCGAAAGGGTACATTTAGGGAAATGGGATTCAGTAATACCTTCACATATTTTGAAAATAAGTTCTTATAAGGAAAAAATCGTAATAAACCTTTTCCTGTTGTGATGCAGAACCCTAAAAACAACGACATTGCTGAGGTCAGCGCTTTCGGGCAAAAACTCGTCTAGCTTTTATTCAAATTCGCTTGAAAATTAATGTGAAGCAAATGTGTATGACTTATTGTCACTGAATTTTGTTGCATCATTGATATGAAATGTTAATGGTAATGATGTGAGGTATACGCAGAGATGTAGTAAGTAGTCGATAAGCATAGGATAGGTATATACAGTGCGGATTCAGTGTAGTTTGTAACCCATTCATAATATACTAGTTTTACACACACATAGTGTAGAAACTAATCTGTAAAATCACTCCAAGGAAACGCTAAATAAACGCTCAATATTATTATCACCATCATCGTCAGCCTATACTGTTCCCACTGCTGGGATACGGACTCCTCTCTATGAGAGGGGAATGGCGGGCCCAGTGCGGATTAGTCACACGTCTTCGAATGTTTAGTTCTTGGACATGCCGGTTTCCTTCACCGTTTTGAGAGCAGCAGTGATGAAATAAATTACACCAAGTAATCCGCCTGTCTGGGTTCGAACCCACGACTTACTGTTCGTAAGTCGGGGCCGCCGCCACTGGGCCACCGCTGCTCTATTATTATACGATACCTTTTTCAAATAAAGAAACATAATCATCATCTGCGTAGCCTTTTACCGACGATCGGTGGGTCTTCGAGTCTAAAAACAACATTAAACAGAAATTATTTTCATTGAAAGAAAAACCTATGTTTCATTTGAATCACAGACTGTGAACAACAATATCTTCTGTAACCTAAGAGCTAATAATGCAGCTGAAAATATGCTAATAACGTTTTGTCATTTTTTCTCTTTGTAATTTCTTCAGTCGTCAGGACATGATCAGTGACGGACGCTATTGTCCTAATACTAACTCCGTCCTACTATCAACTGATTTTCTGCCTAATATATAATTAGCTAAAGTTCGTTTGACCTTTTATCGAAACTCGAACTTGCAGACTGTCCACCACTAGCTAGGATCGAAGAGGATTAATAAATAAATAGGTGCCGCCAGTTTTAGATCAATGAGGACAATTACACTAAGTCCCTATATCCCACAGATAAATCAGAAATGGTGTGATACACGATGCAGCATATGATCTTGTTTTGTTTCTACGAATCTGCTTACTCCTTACTTTCTTCTGTCTTTCGCGTGTGGTTAGAGTGCCTATCCTGGCTGTGGTTTTCATAGTTTTTATGCCGCCCGTGGGCCTCTGCCCTCTGACTTGGCTTTACATGTCAGTAATATTTCTCGGGCTAGCTTACCATTAGTGAAAGAATTTTCGGTATCGCATCTGTAGTTCCAAAAAATAGCCCCTTAAATAGCCTCAGCTTTTGCGCGTAGCTTTACTACCTTTATGTTAGAAAATTAACCCACAGGATGCAGCCTACCCGGGGCTGCGGGTCTGTTTGAAACAGATACCGTGGCCCCGGAACATAAAGGGCGAGGAAGGAACATGGGTGGGTTTTAGTCAGTAAAAGTCTGACACTCCCTCCCGAAGTCATTTGACGATTTCCCAACCGAAAAAAAAGGATGCAGCCTATGACACTCTGCGATAACGTAGCTTCCCGTTAAAGAAGAATGAAAGAACTATCGGCATCGGATCAGTAGTTCCGGAGGTAAACCTCTACATACGAACTTACAAACAAATATTTTATATCTTTAAAATGTTAGTACCGATAGCGATTAAAAAAATCCCTCAAAAAGTTGATTATAGGATTAAATTATATGATAGTTCGTAATTTTTGGGAAATGTAACCGGATAAACGGCTTGTAAGGACCACGATTCAGTCAAGTTACCATGGCAACGGCTGTTACAAGAATAAGTACATACATAAGAAATCTTGGGTTGAATTTTGGTTACATAAATATGATTATGGAGTGCTATGGAAAATTTTGTACAAAATAAAGAGCTCTATTTAAATCTGACAACCAGTCTTACTGAAAGAAATCGTATTACCCAGTATTAACTGAGCTGTGGAGGTCAGATAGACAGTCGCTCTATTTAAAATACTAGTATTCAGATACATCCGGTTAGACTGGAAGCCGACCCCAACATAGTTGAGAAAAAGTCTATGCAGACAATGATGACTTACGAGAGTGATATCCGTTTTCTCCCAACACTAAATTAATAAGACTTAAATGAAAGTCTAAATATTATTGTACTGTTGGAATATCAACTCTAGGGGCAACACTGAGAGTTCAAAATCGAATTAGATATTTTTTGTGTCGTCTGTAGTAGACTGGGTATTGATAATAAGTACGCAACGTAACAACAGAACATAATAATATTGTCTAATCATAGAAATAAGTAATCAACACAGTGAACCTCACTACCATGCTACACGCGCCCCGCATCAAGCCACACATAATCCAGTATAACCTGACCTTGATTTGTATGAGCGTCTCATACAATGAGAGATTAAGTATCTTAATTCAGAATAGGCTAGTTTGCTCCACCAATAAATTGCAAATCTATATAGTCCGTCAGTCAGAGCATTGGAAAATAATGGACACGTATTTTTTTGTTTTTGTAAATCAATGAATGTTGACAAAGATAAAACGCATCAAAACTCGAGAGTGGGGGGTGTCGGGGGTGGAGGGGGCTCGTGACGTCACAACGCACTAAAAATTATAGCACGGCGGCGTCGGATTAAAAATTTTAAAGGCGTCGTATCTTAGTCAATTATGGTATAAATATTTTTTGATAATCCAACTGACGGACTTATTAGATTTTTTCAGGACACAAGCCTATTGCATAGCTGAATTGGTCGTCGCCGTGGTCCGAACCAATTTAACTCTGAAAGCGCCTTTATGCCGTCCTAGTAGTAAAGGATGCTTTTCGTAATTCAAGTCAATCATAAAACTTTCAGACGTGAGTACGTAGCCTTTTTCACAACAAACGAAAAATCACGAGCTCCGTTTTTTTTTACTAGCTGTGCTATGCATCACACTAGCGCCTTTTTTCAGAAACCTTCTCTGGCGTATATAGAACACCTCAGCAAAATGGCATCAAAATCGGTTCAGTATTTGCGGAGTGTTTAGGGTATGAACAGAGATTGGTTTTTATTTACAGAGTGTAACAGACAAAACACAAGACATTTTTTTTTCCCATGCATGTTGATCAGCTGATGGCGTCAATTCATATCGAGAGTCAATTTTTTTTGTGAATTGCCAGAACTCTTAGAACAATAGTCCGGTCCGACACCGGACCATGAAACTGAACAACGGTGTCTTGTGTTTATTATGCTACATCTTGATGGCATTTTACACTAACACTAAATAGACGGCCTAAATAAAACGCTCGGCCGAGCGCCGAAAGTATAAAATCTCACACCGCGCTATTATTCAATCAACAGTCGCACTTTGCGACTACTACACTTGCGAAGTCACACACAAACACGAGACGACAAAAATTAATTAGTACCCCATCACTACACCGACATCGACACGAGCTCAAAGTTTCATACGTAACATTTCAGAAGCTCACTAATCAGCTGTTATGACGTAGCCCTGATAACGGCGTGACGTAACTCACTAAAAATAACATTTTATTATTGACCGCTTAATGACATGAATGAGTAACCTTTACCTTGTGGCCAGTTTACAACGAAAACACGTGAATTGCTGTTTTTTTTTTCTTTTTGCTCTTATTAGGAATATTTATAATTAGAATTCAGTAAATAATCCCGTTGATTTTTCGGTGGATCCGTGGATTATAGAAATAAGGATAAAATGTATGGAAAATTCCACGCTTTATAAAATGTTCAGTGGCAAAAGTATTATTCGGTGTTCGCTAATTTATACACTTTGATGTATTCTTTATTCTTTTGCTTGTCAAAGTGTTGTTGTCTATGTAAGTTCAAGATGGTTAGACTCTGTATCGTGTATGTTGTTTTTCTGGTCGCGTGACCGTTTGCAGAAGTCATAATCTGCCTAGCCAGGCGACACAAAAAAAGTCTAATTCGATTTTGAACTCTCGGAGTAGCACCTAAAGTTGATATTCGAACAGTACAATAATATTTAGACTTTGATTAAGTTTTATTTAGTGTTAGAGAAAACGGATATCACTCTCGTCTTTTCCCAACTATGTTGGGGTCGGCTTCCAGTCTATCCATCCTTTAGCGCATCATTGAGTTCTACCACAAAACATGATTTTTCACCCCAAAAAGAAAGTCGTTTCCCATCAATAATTTTTGCGTAAAGTTACTTAGTTTGATGTCCAAAATGCTTGGTTGACGGCTTCGTGATGAGGTTGTTTACACCATTGTACTTATTATAAAACAAAGTTCTCCGCTGCGTCTGTCTGTCTATCTGTTCGCGACAAACTCAAAAACTACTGCACTGATTTTCATGCTGTCTTCACTAATGGATAGGGTGGTTCAGGAATGTTTTAGTATATAACTAGCTTCTGCCAGCGGCTTCGCCCGAATGAAGTTTGAATTGACCAATGGTATCTTACTACCGGGATAAAAAGTATCCTATGTGTTAATCCAGATTATAAACTATCCGTGTGCTAAATTTCGTCCAAATCCATTCAGAAGTTTTTGCGTGAAAGAGTAAAAAACATACATCCATACTCACAAACTTTTGCATTTATAATATTAGTAGGATAAGATTTAGAAGCCGCGACGCGCGAGTATCAACTAGTATTGTATAATTAGCTGTTGCCCGCGATCGTCCGCGTGAAAGATACTGATCCTCCTATTGGTTACAGCGTTATATTATATGACCTATAGCCTTCCTCGATAAATGGGCTATCCAACACTATTTTTAGGGTTCCGTAACTCAAAAGGTAAAAAAGTAACCCTTATAAGATTACTTTCTTGTACGTTTATCCGTCTGTCTGTCCGAGAATGGGTGGACCTAGCAAGTTGAAAATACCAGATACTGAGGTCTAATAGTTTCTATTAAGTGTATAAAAATCAAGGCCCTGAGTCAACACTTATATAAAAAGAATAATCTGAAAACCGTAAACCGTATAAGTTTAATAACAAAATACCTACAAGATTATACGGAACCCCCGGTGCAAGAGTCCAATTCGCACTTGGCCGGGTTTTTTTAAATTCAAACCAGTAGTTCCTGAGATTAGAGCGTTCATCCAAAACAAACTCTTCAGCTTTATAATATTGGTATAGATTAAGTTTCAGTTTTCAGAAGTAGTTGTGAAATAAGCCATGGTGTTGGTGTCGCCACTCAGCACTCGGCCGTCGAGTCAAGTGTGTGTAATTCTCCGAAGGTTAATTCTCGCTCGTCAGTCGCCACCATCAGAGTTTATTAGAGTTGATTAGTCTCTACATAGCTCCACTACTCTTATCAACACATACTTAGTTTCAATTTCCACTCTGTGTACGCTACAAGAACAATTTGTTAGAAGAATTCCGCACAAAAATTAAATAGGTATAATGTTGCGCTGCCAATCTGCTCGTAGCTTGGAAAATTACGATTTAACACGTTATTGTATTACCTAAGTTTGTTTTCTTTGATTTGGAAAAGTTTTATACCTTTACTATTATAGTCAGAATTTAATTAAAAATTACCAGAAGAATTATGCATAGATGTGACTAATTGTACATCCATATTTTGTCACTTAGTTTTAAGTCCTATTTGTTAGGGGCGAGCCTAATATTCAGCTGCATCTGGTTAGACTGGAAGCCGACCCCATCATATTTGGGGAATGGCAAAGCAGATGATGATGTAATAGGGGCAAACCTAAAAGCATCAAACGGACACAAATCCAGTATCCGTAACTGCTACTGAGAAATTCCTGAACGAAAAACCCAATAACACTCTTCACGACCTGGGAATCGAACCTAGGACCTAATGCTCAGCAAATATACTTTAACAACTTTACACTCACCGACACGACAGAGCAGAATAATAATAATTAAGGATATACTGGACAAGGTATCCGTGTACTATGACGTCACACACAAAACCCAGGTTTTCCTGGTAGACAAGAGCTCTGATAGCGTATTCTATAGATTGAGTAGCAGGATGCTGAACACACACAGATCATCGGCTTCCATTGAGCAAGCAAGCTGTAATAATGGACCAGGAAAATACTAAGTTGATAATGAATAAGGAAACTGTTTATCTGAGTACCTGTGAGGTGCCTGAGTTCTTCGTATAGTACATGCAACTGTTTACGAATCTAAGGTCCATGTTCACCGAGAAGATAACAGTCTGATTATCGAAAAACAGCTGTCACTGTGACATGTTCCCATACAAAAATGTGTTTTAAACAGCTGTTTTAGATAATCAGACTGTTATCTTCTCGGTGAACATGGACCTAAGTAGACTAATAATCATCATTATCATCATCATCTGCCAAGCCTTTTCCCAACTATGTTGAGATCGGCTTCCAGTCTAACCGGATGCAGCTGAATACCAGTATTTTACATGGAGCGACTGCCTATCTAGCCTCCACAACCCAGTTAGTACTGGGTAATACGATACCCCTTGGTAAGACTGGTTGTCAGACTTTTTGGGTCACTCACTGACTGCCTAACGACTGTCAAAGATCAAATCAAGTCAAGTCTAAGTAGGTTATAATATCAGCCCAAGGTACATTCAATTTTGATGATACGGTTGGCGCAGTGATTGAGGGACTGGCTGCAGCGCTGCGTATCGCAGGTTCTATCCCCGCATGGAAAAAGTATTTGTATGTCCTTATCCTACAGCTAGTTGTTCTGGGTCTGCCTGTTTGAAAAATGAGTTTAAATGTTTTTAAACGCACCCAGAATGCAGCAGAAAGTCATAGTGGGCAAAGTAAACAATACCTTGGAATCCTGCAATCCGACACAGTATTTTGCAGTGTCTAAGTAAACTTTTGTTAGTAAATACATCGTTAATCTCAATTTAAGATTACTTATAGAAAATTTTCATTAATTATTAATCACATATGTATTTTCCTTCTTATATTTCTCTCTCGATATTACGGCTTAAACTTCAGCTTTTCTACAAATATGCTACGTTTTGTCGAGCCTGAGAATAGTTCCAATAATCCTTCTACCACTATGAAACCATGGTATAGCATGGAACCAGGTCTAGAATACGGTCTCCCCGACTATCTCATAGTCAAACGTCCCCGGACCACTCACAGGCTCTGATAAATCCCTCCTTGGCTCCGTTCCGCTGCCCCTGACCTGAATGCGGGATCTGGCAGATTGGCTGTGATGCGACTTAGCTTTAATTTTTAACAGAAAAATCACACTTTTTTATCGTGTTTTTATTTTGTACTTGCTTTTAGATCCCGAATGGCGCGGCTGTGGTTCTTAATCGACATATTATGTATGTCAGCGTAAAATTGTAAAAACCGTGAGATTGTAATCTATCTAGCGAGATTGTAAACTGTAACTTAGAAGACTGAAATTGTTTTTTTTTTTTTTGAAGTTAGAGGCATTTTGTGTTGTGTTGTGATAAAATGAGTTTGTTATCCAAGATGAACACGATGTGTTTTTACTTATTGCCACTAAAAGTGAAAAAAATGGTAAAAAAAAAAATAAAAAAAAAATGGTAAAAAAAAAATTAAAACATTAAAGATATTCCTTAAAGTTACTGGTACACCAATCTGGACACATATCGGTGCAACGTTGCACCGGACATGGACAGATATTATTCTGAAGTATCTGCGCTCCGCAATTCTTCCGTACACTGATCCCTTACACGTTCCAAAAAGTTCGGATACTTAAATCAAATCAAACTGTAATCATTATAGTGAACCCTAAAGACTTTTGGTCATAAATAAATCAGTCAAGGGTTGTCAAAATTCTCCTCCAAAGTACTTAAATGATTTGAAAATTAGAAGTGAACACTTAAAACTGTCAGGAGATGGTACAAAAACAGTCAAGTAGAAGTACTAAGTGAGTTGCGTGATTAGCGCTAAGCACCATAAATCGCTATTACAGGCGATACAAATCACAACACTCAAGTTTGTCAACTGGCTGGCTAAGCTGGCTTTCTTTTATTTCTAGGTATCTTACTGTCCTACTTTTGTTTTTATCAGTAACTACTAACTACCATTTTCAAAAACATCAGCCATGGTTTGAACAAGCTCATTTTCTCTAACTCTTTTGCCGAAGGTTGGTGGTACTATACTGATAATTTTTCACGCGTAAAATCACGAATTCGAATCACATTCATACAGTGATGGAAATTTATTCTTTATCAAATTGGCACACTACAACAATTCGACTTGTTACAGTCTTTAGGCCAGGCTGTCAACGAATGACAATTCGAATCATATATTCGGACAATTTAAGTTGTTACTTAGTCAATTTCATTAACAATTAGTGGCCCTGTTTTTAGGTAGTCTTTATAGACATACATATATTCCTAAGGGGGTTGCCAGAAACCAGAACGCCACCTGTTACGATACTTACACACTCCTTTCTCCTTCCGTCCACGTTCATACATCATTTGAAAAATTCTTTCAGCAATTGAAAGCTACATTATCAGCGAGTAACATAAGCTATATTTATCCCCATACTTCCACGGGAACGGGAACCACGTGGGTGAAACCGCGTGATGTCGGCTAGTATATATTATAAAGAGGCAAGATTTGAATTTTTGTTTGTTTGTTACGATTTTACTCAAGAACGCAACCGATTTAAAAAATCTTTGACCATTAGGAAGCCACACCTTTACCGAGTAACATAGATTATAAATTATATTGATATCATGCAAATTAGCCGAGCTATCACCATTTTCGCAGACGAAGTCGCGGGCGAAGTGCTAGTGTAAATACTGTAAATACTGGTAATACTGTAAATACTGGTAATACTGTAAATACTGTAAATACTGTAAATACTGTAAATACAGTAAATACTGTAAATACTGGAAATACTGTAAAATTTGTAAATACTGTAAATGCTAATAAACGTACTATACTATGTACTGTGATCTCTTCTTGTATTGACGATCATATATTATTCCATCAGAAGTGTAAGACTATGTGGCAGACCCATAAAGCTTCAAGCATTTTCTACTTTATTCCCTAACAAACTAGTATGAAACTAACTTAACCCCTCAGCTGCCAAACTTCAAGTTAAACTATTGTTAACTGATTACCATGAGTTCAAAATTAGGGATGCCTCGATACGCCTTTTTGCCGATACGATACCGATACCGATACTGTTATGAAAATATCGGCGATACTGATTCGGTATCGGTACCGATACGCTTATTGAATTCAAAAAGGAAGGTAGAATAAATAAAACACAATTAATTAAAGGTTTTAGTAATCAAAATCAACATTTATAAGATTTTTATTTAAAAAACAAAGTATTTTAAGTGTTGCTGGCAAAGGCGATTTCGCAAGTCTGTTTGAATAAGAACTGCGGTGGAAAATAGTCTCTCAGATGCGACAGAACCCATTTGGAAACTAAAGTCCTTCTGCGCCATTTTTTTCAAGTTTGGGTATAAGATGTCATTTTTAAAGCGCGAAATTTGAAAAGTATCGTTGAATCTGCCATAAAAATATCGCCGATACCGAGATATCGGCAAACCCGAAGTATCGCCGATATATCGGTATCGGTATCAGTATCGGATGCATCCCTATTCAAAATGAAGTGTTAACCATTGAAATGAGCCGCGCTGCGTCGTAGTTGGAGTTTTCAAGGATTTTTCGATAATACCATGACTTGCTAATGCCTGAGTTCTCAGCAAAAAGTTTTCTTACTGTTCGAAGGATTGACATAGAATTTATTATCTCTCCATTGGCCTAGTAACAGGATTATTCACATAGTTCTCGATTCTAATGTAGTGGATTTGAAACCTTGGTAATAGAAGTTTCGGTCGATATTTTTAGTAGGTACTACAAAAATTCATTGTTCTGTGATGTGGTGATAGGTTTTATGCTATTTGGCGGAGACTCATTTACACTGTGTTTTAGGCTTGATTTTCATTAGATAATAAGTAGCGTCTTTATATCACAGTTCTTCATTGAGAAGCCTGCCAATGCCAATTTTGGTCTGACGAGACGATACCACTAATCCTAGGTACTTGAAACTATAAATGTCTTTTTTTTAATAACCTTAACTGTCCCACTGCTGGGCAAGAACCAACCCTCGCGGTACGCGTCCCTGATGGTCTCGCCATCTCTTACTGGGCTGGCCTTAGCGGGGCTGTCTGTCTATAAAATATCCGAATATAAAAGTCACAATGTCTGTTGTACTCTCAGTCTTCCTAGACTGAACTGCGAGATGCCCTAACCAAAAAAAAAAAAAATGTAAGTACTCTTCATTTTACTCATTCACTAAATTTTACAATACCTACCTCAAGTTTTATTTTTTAAACCTCATCTTTTCTGCTCCTCGATTGATTCTTAATAACTCAGAACCATTCCTTAGAGTCCGGACCCCTTCTGTTCACTACTACAGCTTCACTGCTGACCTCTGCCTACACTCCCAAGGATTATAGGCGTAACGCTATCGTTACGTAAAATATAAAAACTCATTAGTTGCTTAGGTAAGTTCCCGCGTTCGACTCGAAAGAGAGATTGTTCTGTGGTTCTCAGGGCGAGCGAGACGGCAGATGTGTAAAGAGTATGTACTATTTTTACTTTACCTTTGTAACCAACCAATGTGTGACGTCAAAACTGATAGGTAAGTGACATTTGAGGTTTTCAAAAGGTATTCACTGAAAATAAAAACCTATTTGTTTGAGCATTAGGTAATTAGTCAGTTGCAAATGTTAGTCCAATAGCGCTGGGCTATTTGATGCGATAAGTTTCAAAAATTCTAAAGTTGCTTATTTCTTGCCTTTGTCATTTTAGGTACTTGCAATCTAAAATGACACAAATTAATATAGTAGGTTGGGCAAATGGTCCGGAAACTATATGCGAAAAACAAATAATAATTTAAAATTTTTGAAACCTTAAAATCTACTGCATCGGTCTACATATGTTTCAGAATCGGCATACGGCATATTCCAACTAAGTTTTATTTTAAAGAATGATGAATCTCTTGCTTCGCGCTCTTTTCAAGGAAACCTCAATGATCTTCTTAAAGAGGTCCATCAGTTTTTCACTAGTGAATATGGAAATCTTTGACTCTGACGGACCACTGCCTCTAGTTCTCTTTTATCAATGCTGGATAAGAATAAACAAAATAATATAACATAAGAATAAACTAAGGAAACGTAGAGCGATATAAATGTTGAGTTGAAAAAGTAAACGCATTTTTCAGGATAAAAGATATCATACAATTAACGAGGTCATCATATTTCACCTCTTTTTAAAGGTCATCGATCCTATTGATTCCCATAACCTAATTACCACAGTTGTGACGTTCTGTCACAAGTGAACCAGTAGGGTTTGAACCCTGAACTTTCCAGCCCGTCGACTCGCGTCCACAGCATCATTGGTATCAAAAACAATTTTTCTATCGTCCATAGCTCTGTGACGATAACAATTTCGGCCGTATGTTAATGACTTACTCATTTCCCACCACACTTGAATTATGAACTCTAGCAGGAAAAAGATACGGTATGTTTTTGAGTGATAATAATTTTGGACAGTTACCGCCTAGCCAGTGATGGAGGTTTTAGGTAGAATAAACAGGTTTCGGTCGTTCGTCTACTAGTAGAAGGTGCCTCTTCTGACGTCGAGATTCGGGGTTTGATTCTCGTGTTGCGCCACGTTGCTTATCCTTGAGTAGGAGGCGGAATTTCTGATTGCAATTATCTAGAGATGATTCTTTTTACATTTTGATGAAGAGATTCCCGTGTAGACAGATTTATTTTTTCATTGATTTCGTACGATTTCGGGAAAAGGTCAAAGGTTTACTTTCTGGCGTAGCAACATACAATGTCTGTTCGTTTATGGACAATAAGACATCGATGGGGTTTCAAAGAGTAATTTTTATGTAAAAAGGAAATCCTGAAAAGTGTTGTCAAAGTTTTGTTTGTTAACATAATATACATAATTATGCACATATGTAATGCTACATTTTCTATTATGTAGGTTAGGAAAAAGAAAGGATAAAATAGCCAAACTTTATTATAAAATATCACATATATTAACATCTTAAATAAATATAACACACATTTATAAATCACATATTTAGTCAATCAATTCAATCATTCAATTTTTCCTCGTAAAATAAACTCCAAAAGTTTATGTGTTTTTATACATACTTCCATACCTATCGATATGATAAAATAAGAAAAACAACGTTCAAAACTACTGTTATTTTAACGCATAAAAAAATACATAGTGAGAACCATGTGTTACTTAGTAGTTTGTAAAGATAGGTTAGTTTTAGACATCTAAACCACGGTTCAAATCACTCGGTCATTGCCCCACATGGGTTCAAAAAAGCACCGTAGCACAGGTACCACTCATACTGCTTGCCCCATTGGGGACGTCCAAACTTCGCGCAACCTGTAGGATGGTTGCCGAGAGCACCGGTTGCCGACGGCCTTAGATAACGGGAATGCCGACCGAATTCACCCACAGCCGACAAATGTCCCCATTCGCAGGGAACCAAGAGATACACTCCATAGATTAGCTGCTAAGGACGTCTGCACTTCTATAATATAACCTTACGCCTGTTATCTCCGAGGGTAGAGCAGAGGTGTTCCTAAAAGAGAGCCTATTGCCATCAACCGAGCACAAATAACATATATGCACTTTATCAAGCGAAATATTAATGACAGCCTCATTAATCTGACTCTGACTTCCCGGAATGCCAACCTTCAACAAAGTGTAATAAAGATACTTCTATATTAACAATTCTCAGATTCAGAGAGACGGAAGTCAGCAGCTACCAGATTAATATCTAGGCACAAATTAACCACAATCTGACCTGTAATAAACCCAATATATTCGGACAAACACACATTCTCGGTTCGAAGATTGAAAACAAGTCTGAACGCACAAAGAAACATTCCAGAGAAATGTACTGACGAACAGACTGATAGTACGAGTATGGCACAGTGCTCCAAACCATTCGATTTCTATTACACCGTCTAAGGTTCATAAACTAGAGTCTTGGCTCTTTGGCATCAGACTCGGAAGCATTAGAACCAATAGAACAACGATGAAGCTACCCTGAGAGGATGCTCGACAATTCAAGATCAGGCAATTGACGACGAATTAGTGGAAAAGCTTACCCTCTACAACACTACGGCGCGATATAAAAGAGATTGGTAACCTTTTTTTGGCACAAACAAAGCCTAATTCATTGCTCCGCTCGAAGGAGCGACGCCGCATTCGTAAACAAAGAGCGCGCAAGCTACAGCGACGTCCAAAATAGCCCCCTACGACGACGCCGAAGACGACGTTTTCTCGTTATAATTTCGTGTTTTTATCGAGTCGAGACGAGCCCCGGTGTCGGCGTGGCGCTCGCAATGTTTTCCTCCAGCGCTTTATCTCTCTCTGCCTCTCTGCTCTTTGACATCGGCTGACGTATACAACCTCGACTCCTCTCATTATAAACCTTATGCCCAACAGCTAAGGCCGAAATCCCCCTGAACGTCCTTTCTTGAATTTTCAGACTCATTAAGCGTCATTCGGAAATTTTGGATTTAGTAAACAGAATTTTAGAGAACGAAACGAAACAAATGAGAAATACAAAACAAGTTTTAATTTCCCTCTCTTATTAAAATCGACTAATGAAAATTAGTGCTGTTATGTTTAATTAGGGCGCTACGAAGATTGAAGTCTCTCTAAGTTAGGTTTGCTAATGCCATCCTGCCAATGCGACATCTACAGCGTTTGCTACGAGTCTACGAGATACGGAAACATGACTAGCGTTGTGCGTTTAGAAATAGTCGACAATGTTAGTCAAGGCTAGTGTATATTTCGGCAGTGTATGTGAAATGCGCGAGTGTTGGCGGCGCGGCAGCGCGACGGCGGCGCGCGGTGCGGGCACGGCGCGGCGCGATTGTCAAGCGCTGTTGGTGCTCGGGCGGTCGCTGACGCAACGCGCGACCTCTTTGTCCGGCCCCACGGACTCCGGCGGAATGTCCGCGGAGCCGGCCTCGCCTGAGCCGCACCGCGTCCGCGCTCGAGTAATTACGAATGTCAAATGTTATCGCACGCAACCGTCCGCCGCGCCGTCCGCACTCCGCTGCGCCGCTCTTCATAATAATAAAACCTGATATTTAAAACGGAACGTCCTTCTAACGCCGTGTAGTTGCGCCGACGCCAATCTACGATAATAATAAGCCGGCTACCTAGAAAGCGTTGCGCTGCAGCGCTATCCTACCAAGTATCGTTAGACGACCAGAAGTCGTAAAGCGCTACAGCGCTGTGAGCGTGCGCCACGTAGCGCTCACATAAGTACGGCCAGTTCTATGCGCGCCTGTATAGCTATTAAATGTATATAGAATATATAGTAGTAATCGCTCGACGCAGCGGTATTATGTCGGAAATATACCGGCCGCGCCGCGCCTCAAGCCGGTATACGGTTTTGCTATTTAGTTTGTATGGGAAGCTTATTTTCGATTTTTTAATCTGGTGGAAAGAGTTATGGATTCAGTTCTTTTGTTAAAATATAAAGTATAGGGTAAGCTTTCCTTGAAGCTATATGGGGTATGTCCTGTGTCTCAATTTTTTCCGAAAATTTTAATCAGTCATAATTTTTAAAACAATGCTACATAGATAAATTCAACGTTAAATACCCATATAAAGCTAGTAATAATATATATTACATACCATTTATATTTTTAGAAAGAACTAGAACCAAAAATAAAATACATAATATAAGTATGACCAAATAATTAATAACAGGCTTGTTAACTGAAAAAATCTAATTAGTCCGTCACTTAGATTATCAAAAAATATTTGACCCGTATTTTTTCTTTTGTTCCATAAACCAAAATTGACGAAGATAGGACGCTTTTAAAATTCTCAATACGTCACTGTTTGGTATCATTTTTAGTGAGTAAAAATACGTGTCCATTATTTTCCAATACTCTAACTGACGGAATAATTAGATTTGCAATTTATTCATGGTGGAAACTAGCCTATTGTACTTAATTGATTATTTCCTTATCTTCCCTATTAATTTACGAAGTACTTAACTGATAATTATAATTTAAAGTAATTTTCAAAAATACATTTTGTGAACAGGGGATTTATTGAGAGAGTTCACTAAAACTTAAAAAGTTATTGATTTTCTAATAAAATCATAACAGGAAGGGTTTTTTCTGAACTTGGTGAGCAGTATAAGACGTACAGTAAATGAGTGTTATTTAAACAATAATGCCGAGTTAATTTAGTTAAGTTATCTATGGATTAAATAATTCTCTTTTTTATTTAATGGATCAAAATACATTATGATAAGTCAACGAGAAAACGTGCAAAGGAGTCAATTACCCTAATGAGCTGGTAATTACTGTGGACTTTTATTTCATAGTTGACTTTGCATAATTTTTTCCAACTGAAAAATATGTAGACCATAAAATATATAACCTAATAAGTAAAACCCAACTAAGCACCTTTTGGGTACGTTTGTCATTTCACTACAAAATAAAAAGTTACTGGGATTCTGAATAAATTTCAATAGTAAAATAAATCATTCATTGTTTCTCATCTTTTACACACTATGTATACATCTCTTTTTATATATTTTCCTTTCGCAGGTATGCTGGAAGAGATTTCTTTAGAAATAAGCATCACCTTTGTACCTATTTTCTATTCCTTTCTCCTTTTCTGTATGTAGTGTGTACATAAATTGTTAAATAAATAAGTAAATAAAAATGGAAACAGGACTTCTTTTGAAGGAACTAAGTAGGTAGTGAATGTTCCTTCGAAGATGTTACTAATACAATGTTTAGCTGACTCTGAAATGGAAGTGGTTTACTAACTGAATGAATAACAAAAGGATTTATCGTATATAATTCTGGTACATAGTATACCAAGCTGTTACACTCATCCCTTAAAGTGATTGATAGCAGACTGAGACTTAAGCAAAAATGAAAAAAAATTTTAGACATTTTCATTGTATATCTACTACTCCTCGAATGCTAACGAAACCAACATAATACGCAAACTGGCAATTTCCAACTACAAGGCGAAAATTATTTTATATTAATAAAAGTCATTAAATTAATTAATTATAGGCACATAATTTTGGATTTTTAGTTATAAAACTACAAAAATCTCTGAAGCGACGTCTACATCTTGCCTGGTGTAAAACCTCATGCTAAAGTTCATCTGTAACCACAGCGCGCATACACATTCATTTCTCCAACATTTCTGTCGCTACCTAGATATAAACACGAACAAAGAAAAACCCAAATATGCAACCGGCTCGTGGCGCGGCCCGTCCCTTCGTCAGCTATAGCGTGGCCTTATAGATGGTTGTTTGCGCTCACAGAGTGCGGTGAACAGCGCTCACCGGCGGCGCGCGTGTGTGCGCGTGCACGGACGCGGCGCACACACCCGCACGCGCACACCGGCGCACACCAGCGTGCGCCTCGCGCCTCTGTGCGGGTGCGTTCCGAAACCGCTCTCTATTCTATCTATGCGAAGGCGTCGTACCGCCACGTATAGCGGGCACGCTCGGGGCGAGGAATTTAGAGGCGGGGGTCGTATCGTTAATTGTTATGAAGTTGATTTCGGTCCTGAAATTCCGAAATAGGTATTTTGAAATAACGCCTCTTTTTCGTCAACGAAACGGCGACGCTACACCGCGCGCCGCTGTTAACCTATTTCTGCATCTGCACGAGTTGATCTCGTAGCGTCGTCGTCTCGATAGAGCGGCCCGTGTGATTGTAAACATATGTTTTCATTTATGAGTGCGTCGAGTCGCCGTGTTATCACTGCGCGTGATAACGACGTGAATGCGGCCTTGTGCCCTGTGGTTAGGGTTTAGAATTGGTTGGCTTGGACAGTTCGATGTATTGCCAATCGCGAAACAAGTCCATGGTTAGCGAATTGACTGACCACGGAGGGGTCTGCAGGTCACGGCATTGGTGCTGATGACTCGGTACAATAAGTTGGGAGAACTTTGGAAAAGTTTGACGACTTGCTGACTACATTCTAGAGTGCTAGAGTCATGGATATATCTTTGTCCTGTTGTCAGTATGGATATCAAATGCACAGTTTCTTCAAATGTAGTAATTTAAATATTTTCCGTAACTTTTCAAACTTTTTGAACAACACAAACTAAAAATAAACAAACAAATTGAAACTGTAAGGCATGTAGCGACAAAGACTATTTGTCACCAATTCGCTTCGTACTGGAATAACAACGCAAGAAATTAATCTAATAGAGCGACTCATACTCATACCTACTCTAAAATACATTCAGCACGACAACAACACTAGCTGCTGGCCTGTTTACAACGCCATACATCGCGTGTTTCATATCAACAGGACACGTCAGCCCTCGTGCTGGGCCAGCAGTGTATTTGTAAACAGTTTTTTTAGCTTGTCATCTGGCACCAACATGCGGCGAAGTCCGAAAAAGATGTCATTCCCCTTCATTCGGTCCGTCTCTGACTATCGTTCAAAGTCGACGTTCTGCTGCGGCCTCTATTCGAATTTCGAACACTCGAACAAAACAAGCAACTATCGTGCTCCAACTCACGCAAAAACTCACTCACCTTCACCTTTCTCTCAAAGCAAATCTCGCACTAAACGACAGACGTGCGACTTTCACCACCCTAGTAGTTGCTAATCCCAAAAATTCTACCACGGAGGAACGAAACACGAGTTTCAAGACTTTTTACAGTTCATCGCGTTGTTTCTGCAACGTGACTGCTAAAGTGACCTTAGGAAACCAGTGGAACGAAGAGTTTCGGAACTTCGTGAGTTATTCTCTCGCAGTTGAGTCACGGAGAGTGGAAACGATTCGAGTTCGCGTGTTAATGGCAAAGGTTAGGTTGGCTGAAAATCTGAACTGAACTGATGGAGCACCAAAATAATTGTGCGCTCATTAAAAATACACTTGTGCGAGAATTCAACGTATGGTTCTTTTGTCGAAATAATGAAGCGATTCTAAAATGAGAACTACATTATCTGAATTCGGTACTTTAGAGGACAATATTAGAAATGGGCAGTTAAGTAAGTACCCTTTGATCACAAATAATTCTTTAAATTATCATTACCAATCTTTAGACTTAGTGGCCATCAGCTAATAGTTACTTAGACATAACATTATTTGTGCTTCATTAACTAATTATTCTGCTGGACTATATCCTACCCTAACTTAATTCTGCCCATCGTTAAGAAACTAAAAGTACGCACGACGACCTATACAAAAGCAGTTTATGGGAATCTCTCATTTTACAGGAAATCTCTACAAAGCGAGGCCATGTTATATTTACAAGGAAAGATCATCAAAAAATCACCACTAATCTCACAACACATTAATCGCAACACTTTTCCAAATTCTTCGTAAAAAGTGAAACACGAAACAAAACACTGTCATAATGACATTACATTAAAGATGGCGGCCGTACGTTGCATTTGAAAGGCGTGTGTTGCTCTGTCGCTCGCAACACGTCGCGTAGTCATGGCTGGTTGCTCGAAATATTCTGCTGCTGCTTCGCTCGAGTTTCATTCGACTTCTCGAGCCAAGCCACTTAGACGCGAGCAACTCGAGCTACGGAGAAAACCAGCTCAGAGAGTCGGTCGTACTTTCAACGGAACAAGAACGACGGTACTCTGTGAAAACCACAAGCAAAACATGAAGAAGTTTTAGAAATGCTGGTTCTTTCCAACTGTGAGAAACTTGACAACACGAATATTTTTGTAGTTATTTGTCCTAATTTTAATGATAAAAATAAATGTTTAATCACTCAACAACAACAATATTTTCATACATGGTCAAATATATCTTTTACAGTAAAATACATTTCATAGTATATGAGCTCATATCTAACAACATAAACATTTGTTTACATGTCGCGCGTCCAGTTCGTGAACTGCGTAGCACTCGTAACCCCGCGAAGTCTTAATTGCTCTTATTTTGCAAAAGACATCAACGAGTGCGTGCTACGCCGCTACGAACCCTACGCCATTTGAATTGTTATTGTAAACTTCGACGCAACTCCCGTCCTAAACGTCAAACTGCCGCAGAGAGACCTACACCGACCCGCGACCCCACGCTACACGCGCCGGCATTAAACCCCAACGCAAGTTATTCTTAAAACCCTACTCCCGATATCATCAAGAATTCATATAAAATAATAATTTCACAGTTATGGTCCACAAACATGGTGTCAAACGAAAAGAAAATTTGAAAACAGAGCAACATAGTCTGTGGCGGCGCTGTTGGTCCGGGCCGCTAGGTGGCAGCACATAGCTCGCTATTCACAGCGTATATTATTTACCGCGTTTATATATGTATGTCGTTATATAAGTGAACAGAAAGCTACGTTCGGTGGGCGCGCGGCGCACGGCCGGCCGGGCTGAGGGGGGAGGCGGGGGCGCGCGGGCGGCGGCGGGGGGCGCGCGCACACCGGCGCACGCTCGCGCACACAAGCGCGCCGTGCCGCGTCCGTGTGTATCGAACGAGCGAGCGCGCCAACCGACCGACTCGACGTATTCTTATTATTATGAAAGGAGAAACGCTTTTTGTAGGGCAAGAACTAAATTTGTAGTATTACGGCTGCCGATAATAAAGATCGTAAACGCATTTCAGTTCGCTGAAGTTTGCGTGGTGGCTCATAGATGTCGCGCTTCCTATCGGCTCGTAGCTTAGTGCGAATTAAGTTTTCCGCGTCGGACTTGCCATTACGTGATCATAACGTCGTGATGTGTGAAGCTTAATGAATAAAGAGAGCTCGTTGTGGGCTGTGGCTGTGGCTGTGGCGTGTTCGTGCTACACTCTTACTTGTAATAGCTCGAACGTACTTTACGTTAACCGTAGCATTTGCATAGTAATGCGTAGATGCCTATCTGTTTAATTGTATTACAAAGCTCAGTATCAACTCATTTGACAAAATAAGTTGCGATTTTGTATTAAAATATTCCGACATTTTGTAACTAACTACACATACATTAGAGTCTTGAATTGTAGAATTTTGTAGCATAGAAATGATGATAGGCAGTTCCTCCAATACACATAATTTTTTGAAATAAAAAAGGGAAAATCTTAATTGCGACAGTCAAAGTTTCATCAAACTAACTTCAACCAAGATACGCACACAATAACATCAAAACAAAGACGTTTAGTGCATCACATCGACGGTAGGTGGCGTCGCGATGCGTCATCGTAAGTGGTCGTCATAAGACGGAACGACGTCGGTTCCCGCCAAAACTCGCGGCGCGGGAAACGCAACCAACTTTTGAACTATTACAATGTAATAACATAGGTAGTATTTCGGTAATCTTCTGTTTTTATGTCAATTCATCATTTTATCTAAATGTAAATGTTTTATCTTTTTGATTTTGATTAGATTTTAAATTCAATTCTTGAGTTTATTTTGTGCATTATAAAAATGTTAAATCTAAGCCGGAGAGGTGATCTGTACCACAGGATCTTCCTACATCAGACACCTTTCTCTATCTTATATTGTAAACAATGTTAACCAGCGCCTGTAATTCATGATGTCGAGAAAAATAAAGATTTTATGATTATGATTATGATTTATGATTACGTAGACTGACAGAACGAAGACTGTACTTACGGAAGTAGAACCGAAAGCCTGAATGATTGGAACTTTTTTTTTTTAATAACATTTTACTAAGTAAAATAAACAATAAAAAAATATGAAGAATAATCGCGAAAATTTATATTTAAGTAAGTACTTAATACATAACTTTTTTTTTTGAAAAAACTAGTTCCAATTCGTTCTGAAGCCGACTCCAACGAAGTTGGGAAAAGGCTAGGCGAATGAGCTCATCATCTCATCCGCGTAGCTTTTTTCTTTTTTTTTGCTTTTTGAGTTTTTTTCGGTTAGACTTTAGCTTTCGGTTGCAGAACGACCTAAAATTGACCGTGTACATAATAACTTTTTTTGTTTTTTCTCATAGGAAATCATCAAATGACCCCCCCCCCTCCCCCTCCTGCTCTAGGCGGAGTGGAAGGGAGTGTGTCAGAGTTTTACTGACTAAAACCCATCCATGTTCCTTCTTTACCCATTTTGTTCCGGTGCCAAGGTCTCTGACTATCCCTAAGTCGGTTACATGCGTGATGATGCTAGTTACTTGATACAGCTTTAATAGCTTAAATACAAGACGCATTAAATAATAGTGTGAACTTTAAAATTGAGGCCGCGACAAATAGAGCTTTTACAGTTTAGATTTTGGAAAGTAAATCGGATCGACACACTGAAGTCTCCGATAAAACTGATTCCGTAACGTTTTATGAAGAAGCTGATAATAACTTCACTGAAAAGGTATTACAGGAAAATACAAATGGAATAACTATAGATATAAATACAAGACCGATACCGGTCAATGCGACACTTGGGGGAGGCCTATGTCCAGCAGTGGACGTCTTTCGGCTGATGATAAATAGTATATATATATATATATATCGCTAGACATTAACACACAGCGCCATCTAGTGCCACACTAAGCAAGGCTTGTGTCGTGGACACCAGATAGTTGATATACTGAATATATACCTTTTTTGTTTGTAAATACATACTTATTACACATATAAACATCCATGACTCGGAAACAAATGTCCATGCTTATCACAGAAACATTTGCTCCTACCGGGATTCGAACCCAGAGGCCCTACTTCATCGCACTCATCTGCAGACGTGCGCGAGAGAGACGGATAGATCCGAATATACGGACGAAACGTTAAGGAGTAGGGCCTCAGGACACTAAGTTTTGTCCGACACTAGAGGACATAAACATAACATAGCATCACACCGGTAATCTCAAGAGGGGTAGACAAAGGTGTACGTAATAGTACAGCCACATTCGCCAGTCCAACTGCCAGTTATGGTAGTTAGTATCATGCAATAGGTAGCGAGCCTGTGTTGCCATCGAACGGGCTCAAATTCAGACTTCGCGTAGTTTCTACCGAAAAATCCCTGATGGAAAAACCCAATATCAATTTGTCGACCTGGAAATCTAACCTAGGACCTCTTGCTCAAAAGTCACGCTTGCGATCACTACACCAACAAGGCATTCCACTTTAAAATTAGTACAATAACAAGTGCGCCAAATGTTGATATTCAACATTAGGCGCTAAAACTATAACTATAATTATAGATGAAGTTCCAATTGTGCAGACGCCAGTACGTTAAGCTAGTACTACAATTTGTCACATTTCTTTAATAGATATTTAACTTTATTGCTATAACATTAGGTTCAAGGGTGATTGGGAAAATTTGACAGTTTCAGGTAAATGATAAATGATATTTATTCAGCAAGTAGGTTTTCTCAAACATTTTTACACGTATTTTTTTTAAACTAGATTAGGCCGGTGTTTCGTACCTGACTACTCTGAGAAGAAACAGCCGGAACAAACTCAGAGGTCATAGCTTGATGTGTTGGCGTCTCTACGTAATTTTTCGTATTGGTGTTAGTGGCAGTTGTTCACGTGTTTTCACTAATTAGTATCGAAAGATCACTTAATCAAAGCTCACATGTCGATGATAACATGAATAATCATGGAATAATCGTAAAAATAGAGCCCCATTGATCTGAGTGACGTACCCTCCGTTCTAAACTTCTAATAATACCGTCTGTCTCCCTTGCTCCATACCGAGTACAATCCACCGCAACTTATTCTAACAATTCCTTATTGACAGCGCGTTTCCGTTGTAGCAATAAGGGCGGTTTTTGCTAGATCACATGTTGTTTGAAGGGTGTTTCAGTGTACCTCTCCCTAACGAGTAGAAGTCATTACACTCGGAGTGTAGGGATCTACAGGCTGCGGGTTCGTTATCTGTGGTCCATTGATGACGATTCTCTTGGCTTTTGAGTTGTGCTCTATGGTTTAAAAAGAAAAATACAACACTAAGTTTTGCTCTCAGCTTTCGTTGTGTTTTGATCGGAATTGTTCCACGGGAATGGAATTTAAATATAACCTGTGACTGTGAGTGTCGGGCTGAAGGCCGATTTCTGGTGGAAGCCGACCGAAGACCCTAGGAAATTATGTTCAAATTGGCTTTGTTCACCGAGAAGATAACAGTCTGATTATCTAAAAACAGCTGTCAATGTCACATGTCCTACAAAAATGTGTTTTAAACAGCTGTTTTTAGATAATCAGACCGTCATCTTTTTGGTGAACATGAACCTAAGTGTTTTATTATACCCGATTAAGGCAAGGGTTATTTACTTTTATATTTGTTTATATTGACTGTACGAGAGGAGTTCGGGGCTAAATAATAACAGCCGCACGATCTTCGAGGTTAAGTTGTGCTTGCCTAGGTTGGTCAGTGGATGGGTGACCACCCATTACAAACTACGTTTGCACGTTTGACAGTCGTCACAGTTAGTCAGTGGCCCGAAAAACTGACAATCAGTCTTACCAAGGGGTATCAAATCAGCTGGTGCTAAAGTGGGTTAGATACTCGTAGGCAGACTAGGCAGTCGCTCCATGTAAAGTACTGGTTTGACTAGAGGCCGGCCTCAATATAGTTCAGAAAAGGCATGACTGTACATAAAAACGTTGCAAAAGTTATCATGAAAACTAAATAGCCTTAAGACTGTGATTGTAGTTGGCTTATCGGGAACATCAAAATTAAATAATAACTCATTTTCATTTCATTTGTTTTCTTATGATGACGAATCGGGACTTCTTGTACTTATGGAAAATTAACAACGATTCGGGCAACACTCAGATAATTTATACTTATCAGTAGCGAAGGGTCTAGTTTTGTAAGAGGTAAACCGGAGCACATATCTTTAATGCGGTTTTATTATTTGTCTTTAGAATAGTGATTGTGCCATTTTTAAAAGGGAAGCCGGTAGGAATCGAGTTGTATGGATCCTTCGCCACTGATACTTATTTAAAAAGTAAAAACAGAAAGTTGTTTTTGCGTCAATACACTTTCATCGTAAAATAAAATGTATAAATTATTTAAAAAAATTGCTAATGAAAATGCTACTCAAGAGATCAAATATTTAATCCTATGTGTACCAAAATATTTATTCTCTTTAAATACTTATTAAATGCTTCATATTTATTGCAAAGCAAATCATGAAAACTGGAAGAAAAAGTCACCCTAAGTCGAAAAACTATTATCTGAATTCAAGTGACTCAAAAATCGGAAAAAAAACACGCCTTGACAGGTTAGCAAGTAGGTACAGTCGGCCAACGTAGTCTCTTTACATTCTTAAACCAAAATCGCTTGCACCGATGACCACATCTGCGAACCATCCATTTTTGTGAGAACCAATAGTAGTCAAAACAAAACAAAACGAGAAAAAAAAACTGGCACATTTGTGATTTCTAACAATGATCACAGATGTCTGACCACCCTTTTTACGAAAAGAACAAAGAAAGAGAAATCGATCCCTTTTCAATAAAAAAACTAAGGATCTCGGCAAAAAAATAGATGCTGCGATGCTATTGGCTGACGCATGCATAACCGCTTCTATAATGGCCGAGCGCCTGCATAAGGGAATAGTCTTTAGGGTGGTAAGAGATTACATTGGTCGGTGGTACCTGCAAAACCTTTGTGTTCCATTGTACACAAACAAAACGACCAACATATCTGTGCAGGAGGCAAAATACAGAACTAAAATAAATGTACCAATTTTGACATAACGTTGCATTTTTTTTTGACAGGCAGCGCCACCCCGAGATGTAAACTTATACTGGCCTTACTGTAAGTTTGAGGAAGTCAGTCAGCAGGTACCTGATTGTGTTCTCTCCGGTCACGGGCAGCGACAATGGCGCCGATAACAAAGTGCAAGACCAAGGATTACGTGCAAATGTTCCAAATACTTGAGATAAGAATATAGCTCTGAAGACTAAAGGACGAAGAGAGGTACGAGTATTAGAGAATGCAGGGTACTGAAGTTTTACTAACCGACTACAATACACAAAATGGCGATGACATTGCTTTAGTTTTATACAGGGTGTAAACAGACTCTTCAGGAAGCCGTCAACCAAGCATTCTGTATATCAATCACGCAAAAAAAATCTGAGAAATTACTTTTTTTTTGGGGTGAAAAATCTGAGTTTTCGGTAGGACTCAATGCAACGCACTTAAAAAATTGTGCTGATGGATGGATTGAATAGTATGGGGGTCGTGAAGGTGTTAAAAGTAATCTCACATTAAAAACATGAATTTAAAAAAAAAAAAACTTGTAAAAAGTTGAAACTTTGACCCCCAATTTCTGCGCAACTGAAAGATTCCCAGTTATAGTGTAGAACAAAAACATGATCGCAATGATGGGAAGAACAAGTGCCTTTTTTACACCCAATAAATATAATGTATCTTTAATTTTATAATGATCCTATTGTCTTAAATGTTTAGTCAAAATTTGTTTCAGTTGAGCAAGAAATTATAGCTGAAGTTACTGTATTTTCACATTTTCTTCTGTTTTTGTGAGTGTACGTACGCACTGCGACTTAACAAAAGCAGTTTATGCAGATCTCTCATTGTACGAGAAATATATACAAAGCGAAGCCATGTTAAACTGGAATTGTACAGCTTGATGTGTTGCCTTGTGTACTATGTTTTCAAATCTGCATAATCCTTTCGAAAAAACAGGCGTGCTGTTATGACACGTTGTTGTGTTGTTATTTTCTTCATAAACCCATATGTTTTGCTCTTTATAAAAGCAAAAACCCAAAATGACTAATACTGCAGATTTGATTGGCTCTTCACTTGATATCCAAAGTCCAATATCCAGCAATAGGCTAGTTTCCACCATCAATAAATTGCAAATCTATTTAGTCCGTCCGTGAGAGCAGCGGTGGCCCAGTGGTGGCGGCCCCGACTTACGTTCAGTAAGTCGTGGGTTCGAACCCAGGCAGGCGCATTACTTTGTGTAATTTATTACATCACCGCTGCTCTCAAAATGGTGAAGGAAAACATCGTGAGGAAACCGGCATGTCCTAGAACCATAAATTCGAAGACATGTGACATCTACCAATCCGCACTGGGCCCGCGTGGTGGATTATATAGCCCATTCCCTCTCATAGAGAGGAGGCCTGTCCCAGCAGTGGGAACATTAATAGGCCGATGATGATGATGATTTAGTCTGTCAGTTAGAGTATTGGGAAATAATGGACACATATTTTTTGTTTTTGTAAATCAACGAATATTGACAAAGATATAACGCATCAAAACTCGGGAGTGGGGGCTCGTGACGTCAGAAGTCGCAAAAAATTATACCAAGGCGTGACGTATTGAGAATTTTAAAACGTCGTATCGTCGTCAATTTTGGTTTATGTGACAAAAGAAAAAATACGGGTCAAATATTTTTTGATAATCTAAGTGACGGACTAATTCAGTTAACAAGCCTATAATTGAATCCAAAATCCGACTACAAGTCATTTTACCATAGTAGTTTTACCTATTTCCTTAATTTGAACTTTAGAATGATTAATTTATCATATATTATTATGACGTCATATCTGGAATGCCTGAAGAGTGCAGCAAAGGTCTATGGTACGCCTATATTTCGCCAGGTATTAAGCAAAGTGAGCCTTGCTAACCTTCAACCGGATTTAATAGGGTAGACGACAAGTAAATAATAATTTAGTCTGTCAGTTAGATTATCAACAAATACTTAACCCGTATTTTTTCCTTTGTTACATAAACCAAAATTGACGAAGATACGACGTTTTAAAATTCTCAATACGTCACGCCTTGGTATAATTTTTTGCGACTTCTGACGTCACGAGCCCCCACTCCCGAGTTTTAATCTGTTTTATCTTTGTCAATATTCATTGATTTACAAAAACTAAAAAATACGTGTCCATTATTTTCCAATAATCTAACTGACGGACTAAATAGATTTGCAATTTTTAATACTGTCGTCATACCCTTTCTAAACTCCTGACTGCAACGAAGTAACTGATGTAAAAACCCATTAATTAAACAAACAAGGCAACGATGCGAATTTGTTTTATAAGCACACATTTACATAGTACATAGTTAGCCCGACTTTGTAACCTGACAATTTTTTTTTTGGAGCTCAGATCAGATATCGCTTCATGTAAAATACAGGTTTTCAGGTGATTCCGGTTAGACTGAAAGGCTAGGCTGGTGATGACTAAGTAATTATTTTATGGATTTCGTACCAGAATTAAATATGGTCCTCAACGCGTGGCGTGATAGCGATGACCCTATCACGCGTTGAGGACCATAACTGAGACGGAGACAGAGACTCAAATGGTGCTCATATTCATGCGAATATGAGCACCGTTTGAGTCTGAGGTTACAGTAATTCATGGATATTTTGGCGCTCAAATGACGTTGACAGAGGAGCGGTGTTGGTAAACATTTGAAAGATTCTTTTGAAAAAATTGAAAAAAATATGTAAATGGCGGTTTTAGTTCTGATTTTGACCAGACGTCAAAATAATGATAAGTTTTCAATTTACAGCTCTGTTGGTTTTCCTGCTAACAATGAAAAACATTATATGGGTCCTGTTTATCTGTCATCAGGGTTCTTGCAACAGCGTCGAAATATCAGGAACTCACACCAATTATTAAACATGATAGATATCCCCGTTTCAGTGTTAATGATAATGATAAGCACGTCGGGTAACTAGCCATATGGTCTGAAGAAAATCATGTTACTAAAATTAAGAAAAATCTGATAGCTTCAAACAATATTTCTTCTCAAATCAGCGGGGCTAAAATGGCCACTTTAGCAGAACATAATATGAATCACTTTAAAAATTTTAAATTCTTAAAATGGACCATAAAACTATGACGATAAAGTCCAATTTAAGAATTTAAATTTTGTAACGTGATTCATATTATGTTCTGCTAAAGCGGACATTTTAGACCCCCTGTACATCACCATCCACCAGCATGAATAAACTAACAATCCACATTAATTAAACACTGTTTTAAGCTTTCACGGTTTAAAATAAAATAAAAAAAAATAAAAAATAAAACTAAAATTATACTGCCACTTAAGGGATAACAACCCGCGATCATGGCGCTTGCAACAGCATCGAAATATAGGGAGATCAAAATAACAAATAATCACGGAAGATATCCCGTAAGTGACAATATAAGATCACATTAATGAAATCACTAACTATCCTTTAGTAGTCCTGTCCTCAAGTTAACAAGTCATCCCCAACACACACACAGCAATAAACAGGGTGCACATAGGTATACCAAATAGCCGTAACAATATCAGGTGGAGCTCAAAGGATTCCTGGAACTAGCCAAAGCCTTCCTTTGTCTCAATGTCAGTAGCCACTGTAGCCAGTGACTCAGTGACTCAGTGACGTATCACACGTACTGCGATATGTTAATCATGCGATATCTCTCACACCTCACTGTGTAAGTGATAGCCAGCACATTTCGATGTTGTGCTCGTAAAGCAGAGCAGTTGAGTCTGACTGAAGTTGTGGGTTCGATTCTAGATTGTTTCAAAGTCATGGAAAGCGTCAACAGAAAAACATTTCAATAGGGTAAATGACAAAAATCGAATTAGTCCGTCTGGTAGATTATTAAAATATATTTGACCCGTATTTTTTCTTTTGTTACGTAAATCAAAATTGACGAAGATACGACGCTTTTAAAATTCTCAATACGTCACGCTAATTATAATTTTTAGCTAGTTCTGACGTCACGAGCCCCTACTCTAAATAGATTTGTACTTTTTTGATTCTGTCGTCATGCCCTTTCCCTTTCTATGGGTACTTTTAGATGTGTCATAGATTTAAAATCTATGGTAATCTATCTTTCTTATGGTTATGTTGGCTATCCGTGGTGTCTGTCTATCCCCATGGTAAAGATCCGTGAGATTATGAATGTTTATTATAAACACTTGTACCCTTGAGATTAGCCGGCGCAACTTAGGTTTAGCCACAACCCCTTGGCTAAGTTGTTTTCGATCTGATTATCATTTCAAGTATTGTTTAATTTGGCTTGTATAGGTTAGAACAATGACCAACAATTTTCGAGCCGAGATGATCTCAGTAATAAGTTGGTTAGGTAAGAACTGTAATCGAGCAACATCCAAGTATGTACCAAATAGTCAGCAACAATCGATCTTCAATTTTTTAACTCCCGACGCAAAACCGACGGGGTGTTATAAGTTTGACGTGTCTGTGTGTGTGTCTGTCTGTCTGTCTGTCTGTGGCATCGTAGCGCCCGAACGGATGAAACGATATTGATTTTATTTTTTTAGTTTGAAAGGTGAATTAGTCGGGAATGTTCTTAGCTATGTTTGATGAAAATCAGTCCAAAGTAACCGCCGCCACAAAATGGCGGATTAAATATTTGTTCAAAAACTCCCTCGATATGGGTATCAAATGAAACGACTGACTAGTAGAATACTATACACTATGATACATTTAAAATCCAAGATGGCCGCTACCACAAAATGGCGAATTACCTAATTATTTTCTATTTTATTAACTTTTAGTACATTGTGTCGGGGGGTATTTTAAATTGAGCTAGTAATTATAGTATATTTTATAACGAGGGACTAAACGAAGCCATTATATACCCGAGGTGGTTTGACTCCCGAGCTTGCGAGGGAGTCATTAAAAAGCGAGGGTATATTAAGTTGGCGTTTAGTCTCGAGGTGCAAACTGTACTTTTCACTTCGAGTGCGAGAAAAATAGTCATTTAAAACCGAACAAATTTACACTCGACAAAAATTCTGAACTGAGCGGTCAGTTTTTTCTTCTATCAGGTCAGTCACAGATTAACAATTTAAAACACAACACAAACTCTCAACATTGTCGCAATGAAGATGATCCACACTCCACAGATAATTAGTACCTATATTACTGCAGCGGCTAGCAACAGAGGCATTGCACATACTTTTCAAAATCAACGATGCACACAAACAACAATAATTTTTCTCGCGTTGAAGAGTTCATTTGTTTTTTTTTTTCAATAAACCGCTTTCTATTTGCAAGCCAATTCGAAATTTAAATAATACCTTTGACCCATAAAAATAAAGTTACTCTTTTGTGACCATGTTTCAGAGTAAAAGATCGTTCCATTTTTAAATTACTTTTTACTCCCTAGGGAATAAACGGTCACTTTAATCCCGCTTCGTAGGGCTATAATGGAGTACTTTTAGAGCATGAGAAGTAAAAATTAGTATTTTAGCTTTTTGGCTAGTATCAACTTTATTTTCACACCCATTTTTATCCGTAACAGATTCATTTACATCATCATCATTATTTTGCCCGTGTCCCAATTCATTAGTGGTTGGCACACCATGTCTTCCTCTTCCATACTTCTATAATACTCGTCATCTTATCAGACACCTTCATTCTTGCCATCATCATCATCATTTCAGCCGAAAGACGTCCACTGCTGGACATAGGCCTCCCCCAAGTGTCGCCACATTGACCGGTCCCTTGCGACTCGCATCCAACGGATGCGATATTCTTGCCATTTCATCCTTTAATCAGTCCATCCATCGTTTCTTTGGTCACATTAACATAGTTTTTAAAAAAACATTTTACTGAATACCATTGATTTGACTAGTTCACCATTCATAAAGGGTGTAAAACACCTCTTAACGAAGCCGGAAGCCACTTGTTTTTCCCGTCCCCGTCATTGTGATATTTTTTTTTTTGGTTCTATGCCAACCATACCTGGGAACCTTCTAGTTACGGAGATATTGGGGGTCAAAGTTACAACTTTTTGACAAGTTCTTTTTTTTTAATGCATATTTTAATGTAAGATTTTTACTTTGAACATCTCTTTGACACTCGTACTATTCAATCCATCCATCAGCACGATGGTTTTAAGTGTGTTACATTGAGTTCTACTACCACAAAACATGATTTTTCACCCCAAAAAACGTCGTTTCCCAGAAATAATTTTTGTGTAAAGTTCCTTAGTTTGATGTTCAGAATGCTTGGTTAACGGCTTCGTGATGAGGTGGTTTACACCCTGTATTATACATTTTCAATACCTTCGTATCACAATGGAACTAAGTACTTCAAAATTGCAACTTCGTCTATCCACCTTTCACCGAATTCAGTATAGAAGATTAACTTGATATGAGTATGTTTTCAGTGATATCTGCGCAAAGGGTCTATTTATTATATATTTTAACATACACATCGCCACGCCAGTAATCCGCAAAAGGGTAGACAGACGTAATGTGTATAACTACCCCACGTAGCATTAGGCACCGCACCGCTAGGGGGCGCCTTGTCAGCATTTATAGGGTGCGATTCTAATGTTTGGTTTTACGTTTCTAACACTGACAGTGTTGACCAAAAAGTTTTAAGTATTTCGGGTCGAAAAAACCCCATGAATATAGTTTTTCAAAATGTCTTGCGGTAGGAAGAGTATGGCCATGGGTGTTAATTACTTTAATTTTGTTTATTCAGCATGTATACGGACTCTTCACGAAGCAGTTAACTAATAATTACTACGCAAATAATGATTGCTGGGAATTGTTTTTTTTTATTTCTGTGGTGAAAAATCACGTTTTACGGTAGGGCTCTATGTAACGCATTCAAAACATTGTGCTAATGGATGATTTGAATAGTACGGGGGTCGTGGTAGTAATCAAAATCTTAAAAACTTTCTTTAAAAAAGAGTTGTGTAAAAACAACATCTTGACCCTCAACATTTCCGTAACTAAGAAGGTTCCCAGGTATGGTCTATAACAAAAAATCGCAGTGGCGGGAGAACAAGTGCCTTTCGGATTCGTTAGGGTTCTTTTACACACATATAACTCATCTAAATCAAGGAGTAATTCAACGCTGTTCCTTACATGAATCAAACTTGCTACGAACGCGACGCTTCACCGTAGCACAGGTACCATCACTTACTATACTTGTCCAGTAAGCTCATCAATCGCAAAATACATAGCTGCAAGAATATTTTAGGGCTCCAATAACTTTATGAAGTAAAAAATATAACAAACTGTTTTGAGTAAAGTATAGACAAAAAATGGCGGTGTTATTTCCGATTTTAATGACGCGCCAAAAGATTCTTGTTCACCTATAAATGTTTAGGTCCTCTTGTCATAAATCTCCTTTTTTCCCATTTTCAAAAGTAACTCACTTCCCTAGTTCGTTATACTTGGTCTCCCACGGCCCTTCACTTTCATTTCATAACCGTTCGTTCGTTCGTTCATTCTTTCACCGTTCTTTCGACACATTTGAACGACATGTGAATGGTGCAAGAGGTTTCACTGAAAAGAACCTCCAATGAGTTCTTTAATTAGTTATTTTGTGGTTATTTTTTCTTTTTTCTAATGGTTTGAGTAATACTTTTTCAAAGAAGTAATGTCGTCAACACAGTAATTAATAATATACAACTTTTGAGGACAATCGATGCACAGTGGACCTTCAAGTTCAAACGTAGGTATTTGCGCTTTGTCGTATGCTAGCACGGCGAGCTTTTGTGTTTAGACCTTTCTAAGCAAGGCTCATAGGTTCTAATTCTTGCAGCAATACAAATATACTTATTGTTGTGCCTTGTTTTCCCCTTCAATCATCATTTCAACATAAAAACACTATATTACTGAACAACAACTCGCATCTCACATCGTTATTCACTATCACTTTGCTTAAGGTTCAAAATAATCTTGATTTTGGATTCTGTAAGCATCACCTAGTCACGGGAAGTGACGGGGAATCCTTACAGAATGCCACCTCCTACGTCATCTCATACTTTATCTGTCAAAATCTCTCTGTCAATTTAATTCAACTCGCTGACACGTTCGCATGGGTGGCGCTAGTCAAGAAACTCACAGCGGATTCAGACACGGGTCTTACAGAATCACACCCCTGATCAGTGGCAATCGACATCAAAACGTTATAAAATTTGTAATTATTTCATTCATTTTGTCACACATTTCAGACTATTCATTTATCCTCTGCATCCTTATCTTTACATCGTATAAAACAAAGACGCTCCCGTTATTTGTACGCTTCAATCTGTTAAACTTACGCAACGGGTTTTAATGTAGTTTTCAGCAATAGATAGAGTGATTATACGATACCGATACCCCTTGGTAAGACTGGTTGTCAGACTTTTTGGGCCACATGACTACCTGTAACGACTGTCAAAGATCTACAAATGACAGCCGGGACCAACTTTTCAAGGCACGTAGGAAACTCGGTATATGTAAGGGTGGTCACCCATCCACAGACCAACCGAGCGGCTGTTATTATTTAGCCACGAACTCCGAGGGGTACTATTACGCAAATCAAAAGTATTGGAACGAATTTCCTTATCGCGCGTTGTGAAAGGGGGCTAGACGGAAAAAAATCTTACGAAAAAGTTGTCACGACACTTTTTAAAAATAAATGAAGGTTGCAATGCGTTTGTTTCATTTCTATTTAGCATTGAACAGTGTGGTGTCGCGACGATTATTTTTGTTGAG
The DNA here is from genome assembly GCA_950022955.1 of Xestia ashworthii. Taxonomy (NCBI): domain Eukaryota; kingdom Metazoa; phylum Arthropoda; class Insecta; order Lepidoptera; family Noctuidae; genus Xestia; species Xestia ashworthii. Next base: position 11,660,987 of record OX465566.1, read on the forward strand.
TGAACATTATATTTGTTAATAATAAAAAAAATATTATTATAACTTAAAAAAATAAAATTTTATTACAATTCCTTCACTAGTTAATCGAAAGAACTTCGTTCCATCCGGGTGTCCCTTGACACCTCTCAAGTTTTTTTATTAATGCAAGTACGGAAAACCTTAAAAATGCAGTAAGTCATATTGCAAAAGGCTTAATAAATAAATAAACACTAAAATTAAAAACAAATTATTAGTAGCACACGATAGACGTACTAGTTTTTGCTTTTATTACTTTTAGTGTTTGTTTATTATTTGATTTAGTATCATTAGTAGTGCCTTAGTTTTAAATAATGCTCATGACTTCAATTCCACCCTGTACAACTAGCCTAACCTAACCTAACATTCTCTTGTACGAGAATAACAAATTCACATAAGAATAGGGTTCATATTCGCATGCAACAATTTCTTTGTAATACAAAGTCAAAATCGAGTATGAGAATCGTGTCCTTAGTATGTTTGCACAAGACAAGAGGTATCACCGTAATCTTATTTCCCATGAGTGGGCATGTAACACCAACCTCAGCGATTCCATACAACCATTACATACATACAAATTGAGACAGAATCAGAGCATTAGCAGTTAGTGCTACAACCTCAATTCAAGCGTCAGGTTGTGTTGCACGAGTGATTAGCAATGTAGCAGTCACTATGGTACTTACAACCTTATTGTGTCTTAAAACATTACGCTTGTAATCCCGAAGAGTTGGACAGAGGTGTTCAAAAAGCGTGATGCTGTGCTGAGGAGAGCTTACAGTGCGGCGCTGGTTTTTGAAACTAAACAAGCGCTGTCTCGTGACAACAAAAGGTAAGACTGCAAGATTGATAACCATCCATTGATGTACGGTCGACCTAGCTATTTGGCTTACATTTTGCAATTTCATTTGCATGTTAAAATGTAAACCAAATAGCTTGGTCGAACGTTCATCAGTGGATGGTCGCACTAGGCCTTCAAAAAAGTGTTACTCAGCGTAACTTACGCTACTCATTTTCAATCAACTTGAGGTTTGTGTCAGAGATGACGCAAATTCAAAATAAAAGTTGCAATCCGACTCATTTTCAGCAACACAAATTACGCCGTAGCTACGTCGAGCTTTCCTGTAACTGAAACACGATGTAGGTACACGTGACGTCTAATCGACGTACGTAACGGTAATGTCGACGCGTTCCGGAGGCGTAGCGTATTGATTCTCGAACAGGAGTCCAGAGTTTACCAGGAAATCTTAATTAAATATCCCATGACCTAATTCCCGTTGTTTCTGAATAGACACAGAAGCATATGAGAGGCAAAGGGACCTGTATCTGGATTAAGAACAGCCATTAGTGTATTAATAGATCTCGTGAGTAAATAATAACAGCCACTCGGGTTGATCTTAAGGTAAAGCCACGCTGGCCTAGGTTGATCTTTGGATGGGAGACCACTTCATTCCGAGTTTCCTTCGTGCCTCGGAAAAGACATTAAGCCGTTGGTCCCGGCTGTTATTTGTAGATCTTTGACAGTCGTCAGGTTATCAGTGGCCCGAAAGTCTGGCAACCAGTCCCACCAAGGGGTCTCGTATTACCCAGTGCTAACTGGGCTGCGGAGGTCGGATAGGTAGTTGCTCCATATAAAATACTGGTATTCAGCTGCATCAGGTTTGACTGGAAGCCGACCCCAACATAGTGGGGAAAATACTCGGCGGATGACAGTAGGCCGCTCTTCAATGGTGAAACATCCAGTATAAGATGGATTCAATTGAAGGTTAAGCTAGGCCAGCTTGAGGTCAACCACTGCTGGCGTGTAGCTTGCTATAAAGGGTGTAAAAACCCTCTTAACGAAGCTGAAAGGCACTTTTTCTCCTTATCATTGCGATATTTTTTTTGCTGTACACCATGCCTGGGAACTTTCTAGTAACGGAGATATTTGGGGCCAAAGTTCCAAATTTTTGATAAGTTTTTTTTTAATACATGTTTTTAATGTATGATTTTTAATTTTAAACACCTACACGACCCCCGTACCATTCAATCTATCCATCAGCACAATATTTTGAGTGTGTTACATTGAGTTCTACCACAAACCATGATTTTTCATCCCAAAAATATTTTTTGCTTCGTGATGAGGTTGTTTACAGCCTGTATACTACTAATACACGTTTTTTATGGTTTATTTGGTTCTTGTGAACTCGGCAGGATAGAATACCCAGTATAGTTAATTGATATACCGTGTCTAGTTTATCTTTGATTCAGACTTGGAAATACTTTATTTATTTATTAATACGATTTAAAATAAGTGATGCTGAATCCGTCATCAAATGGTTGGCCTACGTCATTGAGTTTCGGCACATGTTTCGAGATTCGATGTAGCAACAAGTTCGGTGAATGGTTTAATAAAAATGTTTCAGAGACTTATGACCAGCGCAAGCCTCAACATATATCGCAATATGTGCCTAAAGAAGCCATCTGAAAGTTTAGTTTAAGTACCTATATTTATTGATTAATACAAATGAAGTAGTCATATTTGTATGTTCCCACATGACACATCTCCTATGCACCTCTCTGTGTGAATCGGTCACTGGTTGACGGGTGATGGACGTCAAATATTTCGATTTTTTCTTATTCTTATTCTTTATTGCACAAAATAATAAATAATATACATGTTAATTGCAATAATATAGCTTACGTACAAGGGCGAGCTTAGGCCATGCTGGTTTCCTATCGACGCGAAGTCGGGCCGTTACCAAGGTGCGGCCATTGTTACTGCGATGATGATTATCTTAAGCTGCGCTACACTAGGAGAACAAACGAACCTAACACGAATTCACTTAGTGTAGACGAACTGAGGCACATCGGAAGAGGCCTCCCGCCAAGCTAATTACGGTGCTGCGGCTCATTCAGCGTAGATGCACGCACCTTTACATGCCACAAAATTCGCTTCATACACGTTCATTCAGAAGTGATAGCTAGCCTAGTAGTGTGAGAGTCGGGCTGTCGAATCATATTTTCGGATTGCTTCGATGAAGGAAAACATCGTGAGGAAACCAGCATGCCTAAGAGATATTTCTCGACGGCATGTACAGCGAATTCAGAGGCCCACGGGTGGCATAAAAACTCTGCCACCAGGTTAGGCAACTAACCACACGATAAAGAAAGAAAGATTCATTAGGTAAACGAGCGTCGATAGCAAGTAATACACGCTTAACAATACGCATTACGCTCGTAATACCAATCCCAATAAACTGCCAATACGACGAACGTCAATAAATGTCATGAACTATGATCATCACACCTCACACGCGGTTGGTGATAGCAGGTGACATCAAGATGACGTCACTAGTAGATACGTAGTACTGAAGTGAATGTAACTGACTACTGCCAACAATGCGTTTCTATCGCTTAGTCACTTCTGAGTGACGGTATGTGCGCGAAAGGAATGAGTTTGCAGCTAGTGACAACGTGATGCGAAGTTGATAAGAATAGTATTTCTGATCGTTTTCGGCCCATCATGACCAACATTGGTCATCATGACCAGCATTGGTCATCATGCAGTCGACAAGGGAGATTGTACACAAGTTTGTGCCCAGACCAAGGTGTACTCTGTCGTCCCTCCGCCGCCGCCTTTAGAGCGACTGCTGATTGCGGACCTGATTCGATCTTCGATTCCCGAGCCAGGCAAAGTGTTATTTGGGTTTTTGATTAAGAATTTCTCAGTCAAACCGCTTGGAGTTTGAAAGATGCGGATATATAGATGGATCTATACCTCCGTTATTCGGAAGTATTAGACAAGAAACTGTTGTTCCTGCTCCTCATCTTATACTGTGTCGTAGTATTGGTAACAGCTAGTACATGCTGATCTCTTATTACACTAACTCGTCACTGTTTATTTGGGATAAAAACAGTAAAACAATGAATGCAATGTTACGAGTATCTTATACTACTACTACTACGGCTCTTTAGTTAACTCATCCCACACGGGCAAATCCCGCGGGATCAATCGACCTAAAGAATAATAAATGCGAAAGTTTGGATCGATGGATGGATTTCTCAATCAACCAGAACGACTCAACGCCTCTGAATGAAATTTGACATATCGATCGTTAAGTAAGTCTGGAATAATATAACTGTTATTCCCGCGTAATTTTACTTAAGACGTTCCCTGAATCAGCCCCAAGCCATTGGTGAGGTTTCTCCCACTTATTAACTACCACAAAACTTATCATAATCAAGACCATCCAACTACAACATCTAAAAGACAAGTTTACAGAATTAATGCGTGAGCGCAGTCTCTCCACGAGTAATAGACGCGGTGATGTCATCGCCTAGACGGAGCCCGTACACAACGCTATCAATACATAGGAAAATAACTAAACATAGTGTTTATATTCAGTCTGTATGGAAGAAATACAGTTTTAATAAGTTTGACTCCTACAGTGTCAAACTTGTTTACCTATGTTTACGTCACTGCAGTTCATCGTGACGTCATAGATAGGTACGTTTGGTATGTATGCTATAAGTTTGTTTGTTTATTTGTCTCCTGAAATGATTACGATGACATTAAAAGTCTCATCAATTACTCGTCTGCCATTTATCTGCATAGATATACACATGGATGTGCAGACGTTTCATCCATCTGCTTCCTCCTATCAATCCATCTATTTCCTCAAATATTTGTTTTTGCGTCGGCTTCCAGTCTAACCGGATGTGGCTGAATACCGGTATTTTACATAGAGCGACTGCCTATCTGACCTCCACAACCCAGTAATACGCTACAGTTATCAGTGCAGTAGTAAATAAATATGACAATGCAGAACATGGTTTCTATAATGTTCCAGCATTTCCATTGCGTGAAGAATTATGAAATGAAAATAATAAATGGATGCTTATACGAGTAAATATGCTTAGTTAAATTAATACTTATGCAAAAAGAAAGCTGACATGTAAAAAAGCCTCTTAATTCCATCACCTTTAACAATTAAAAAATTACAAAACAAAAAAATTTAAGTCATGCAAAATTTGAAATCATTTTATGTATTATTTATTAGTAACATTTATAAATTTTAAATAATGGTGACGTAATAACTCTGAAATCCTATAACAATCCCACAAGAGTCAGTAAAGTTGCAACATAGTTGAAAATAGACAGAATCACCAATTCACCACAATCATTGACCTTATTCGCTGATCTCCACCTTATTTCTGTGGACGTAAAGATTCAACTGATCCAGGGCACCCCGCAAAATACAAATTTTCTTACGTTTTTTGCAATTTGCAGGTCAGTGCTAGGTTGTCTATTGTTGATGAAATTATGAATCGCAGCTGTAGGACATATGTAGTCACAGAATTATAATAATCATAACAACAATCAATACAACCCTCCAAGTTCATAAAGGTCTAGGAATGACTTTGACCTTGAAAAAGTCTTACCTAGTTGTGTTGATGATTTTTAACCGACTTCCAAAAAGGAGGAGGTTCTCTATTCGACTGTATGTACTTTTTTTTTTTTATGTATGTTCACCGATTACTCGAAGACACCTGAACCAATTTGAAAAATTATTTTTTTGTTTGAAAGGGTATACTTCCAAGTTGGTCCCATAGAAATATTGCCATGATCTGATCACGAACTTCGGAGATATGGAACGGAACTCTTCAATAATAGACAGCAAATCTGTCGTGATTGCTGCAATTGCTTGGATGTTTATTGTTTACACAACATCATAACATAACATCACGCCTGTATGCTCTGAGGGGGTACGCAGATGTGTACAGTATACCCATATTTCGACAGTTAGGTATGTTATATAGGATAACGTACAGCAATTTTGGTATTTTCTACAACAAGTGAAGCATTTGCATTTGATAAGAACCATTCTACCATCAGATCTGATGATGAAGCCAAGAGTCACGGAACTCCATAATGAGACCATGTATCCTAGTCGTGTTTGGGCTTGTTGTAATTGTAACGGTATGCACTTTCCATGTGTACCAAGCACATATGTGAACCACTAAAAAGTGAAAAATAAAAACTTTTTTGCAAAAAATAAAACCGACTTCAAAAAAAAAACAAAAACGTGAAAAATAACTTTAGCTTCTGAAGTCGGTGACAAAAAAATGAAATCAATCAAACAAACGTCACCGACTTCAGAAGCTAAAGTTATTTTTCACGTTTTTGGTTTTTTTTTGAAGTCGGTTTTATTTTTTGCAAAAAAGTTTTTGATGATTATAATTCTGTAATACGTCTTACGAACAGAGTCGTGGGCTCGAACCAAGGCAAGCGCATTACTTTGTGTAATTTATTTCATCACCACTGCTCTCAAAACGGTGAAGGAAAACATCGTGAGGAAACCGGCATGTACTAGAACCAAAAATTCGAGGACATGTGACCCAACCCGCACTGGGCAAGCGTGGTGTTGTTGGATAAGCCCATACGCAAAATACGCGCTTTGACGTGGAGTTGCGGATGCCAGCCCGTTGTACAATACAATACAATACAATACGTCTTACAGCCCCGAATCATATTTTCATCTACACACCCCAGACCTGCAAATTGCAAAAAACGTAAGAAAATTTGAATTCGCGGGGTACCCTGCCGCTTCCACCTTAAGTGACAGGCTATCCTATCTGTAGTTCAGACTCAGACCACGGCGTGTGCTTTTGTGGTGTTACTAGTTTTAAAATTGCGTTAATGACCAATTTGTGAAAGTTATCTAGCCACCTACGCCGAATGGTTTGCCGACTCGCCGGAATGTGCACGGAATGAATCGATGTTCGGGAATGATGTTATCCTAGCCTTCGTAAGAGAGGGGTAAGATGATAATATAAATAAATAAATATCGCTACACAATACACACAGCGCCATCTAGTGCCGCACTAAGCAACGAGGCTTGTGTCGTGGACACCAGGTAGTTGATATAGGTACTACACAGATACTTTTTGTTTATAAATACATACTTATTATACACATAAACATCCATGACTCGGAAGCAAGTGGAAATATTCTAATTGCGTTTGCGTATACACAATCAGGACAAAATTAAAAGTAAAAGCAAATATTTCTTTCCCTATATCTAGCCAGCCAAACATGCCAGTAAATATAAGGTACGGGTAAGGAAGATGTTCCCTATAGTAGACCTAACTGGCTGCTATGTTTAAGCCCCATGCAATGGGAGCGAGCCTATTGACATCACCTGGGTACAAATGAACCTAGCAGCTGTATATAAGTTCCGGTGGAAAAACCGATTAACAACTTCTCCGAATCGTACCCATCACCACCACGTGCTTGGAAATTATTAACAATTCAGGCAATTATTACTAGCTGTTACCCGCGACTTCGGTTTCGTGGAAATTTTTGTGTGTGTGACAAAATATAGTCAAAAATTTCATGAAAATCGGTCAAGGCGTTTCGGAGGAGTTCGATAACCAACACTGTGACACGATATTTAGAAATATTTGATATTTCATCATTTAATGTGCAATGTCTTCCGTGATGTTCAACTATTGGGAGGTCACAAAAGTTGAAAATCACCGAAGATATCCCGTAAACGACTCTAGGTTATTATAACCCACTAAGTTTAAAACAGTGATTAAATATGCAGTCAATAAAGCATAAAAAGTGTCTTTCGTTCTATCATACACCAAAGAAGCAACGAGTTGCAACAAATAATCAAACAAGTGGTATCTCTTTGCAGATCTCATCTAGGTCGACCCCTCAACCTCCCAGTCCCATAAAGCTTAGCGATGTTTTCATAATAATTAAAATGCTATATTAATTTTCTCCGAAATCGAGCTGGATGCTCCTTTGACCACTTTTGCGCTTTCCCGCATAGTTTCTGCTCTAGTTTATTTTCTAAAAGTCACTCTGCACTCAGTGCAGATATGAATATTTTCTGGAAAAAGAAAAGGATGACGAACATATTTTCCCTACTAGTTCTTAGAATTAGGATATAGGGCAGAGATTTGATATGAATCTTTTGTTTAAATATGTTGTGAATGCGTTTTGCGATTGTTTTTTTTTTGCAACTCTACTAACATAGCTTATAAGTTCCAATTGTTAGTAACCATTATGGATCTTTGTAATCTATGAACTGGCTGGATACTGAGACCAAATAAACAACCTTTGTAGTGGTGATGTATGTAGGTACATGTATAGGCAATCAGGCATCACTTCCAATTTCCAATTTGGAACTGCAAATGCTACTAAAATTAACAGATTACTTTTTTAAACGTTGGCCCCACACAAGGATTTTCTCCTGTATCGTGGGTGCGTTTACAAATAATTCTATCTATGAAAATAATTGTTCCGTGGGGGATCAAACCCGCGACAAGCACCGCAGCAGCCAATCGGTCAGCCGCTGCGCCATCTATGCCAATTTTTCATTTAAGATATTTTAACCTCGTTCGACGGCTGGATACATGTCTAGAAATTTCCAGGAATTTTCAGATTTATACAATCAGTGGTATAAACTTCTGCCAGTCGCTTCTCTCAAAGCAAAAACAGTCCATCAGAAAGTTCTCACGAACATACCCGATCCCAGGAACATGAAATGGTTTCCTAGAAACAATTAAAGCGTTCTGAAAGGCGTTGGTAACGGGCGTTACGAACGGCGGATAACGAAGCTTCACTCGTTATTCCGTGTATTATCCTGTTCTGAGAAAAATCTAGCACCTTCCAGAAACTTCGTAAAATACCGTCGCTTAATATAAAGTTGTTAATCTTTGTAATAATTATCATTATCATGTTCGCCGAAATACAAGAATATTATGGAAAAACAGAGGTTATCTTGCTATCAGTCTGATAACAGCTACATACGATGTACTGAAATCAGCGGTTGAGGATTATAGTTCTGTCACTTAAGGCCTTATACAATGCGTGTTTTGTTCACCATGTACAACCGACTAGCTTTGTTAAACCAGCAATGGAGAGAGTATACAGTGTTGTTGCAGTTCTCATAGCGGTAGCTGAGTGGAGTTGACAGTATTTTTGCAAACATCATGCAGACAAAGAGTTTCCACGCAACAGGATTTTCTTTTGCGTCAACTAAAATCTACTAACTACGAGTCATATTATCCTGCAATCGTAGTACAAGTATAAAGGGTGTAAAAACACTCTTAACGATGCCGAAAGGCACTTGTTCTCCCCGTCATTGCGATAATTTTTTTGTTCTACACCTTACCTGGGAACCTTCTAGTTACGGAGATATTGGGGGTCAAAATTGGAATATTTTCATAAGTTTTTGTTTTAAAATACATGTTTTTAATGTTGTGAACTTTAACACCAAACACCTCCACGACCTCTACACATGTACCTCTATTCAATCCATCCACCAGCGCAATGTTTTGAGTGCATTACATTGAGTTTGAAACCTATATTTGTTCTAATATTTGTATGCCTTTCTATGGCGAAACATGTGACTTCACAACTCTACTTTATAAGACCTTAATGTATCATGTTTTTACACAAATTAAAAATATTCAATTCTGTTCTAACGTGATTTTCACCTCAAAAAGAATTATAATTTCCCAGCAATCATTCTTGCGTAGAGTTACTTAGTTTGATGTTCAGAATGCTTGGTGAAGAGGTGGTTTACATCCTGAATGATTATGATCTGTCAAAAATTAGCTAATGTAGGTCTGTTGTGGTCGGCGTCCAGTCTGCGGTTCAAAATAAATATTAAAACGGAGTGGTCTGGCTATACGACCTCTCACCTTCGCTACCCAATTACGGAGCATTACAGATATCAGACGGTTAGACCGTTGTCAGACGTACAGACTACTAACTGATGTAGGTAAATATTTTTTATGACAGCCGGGTCTGACGGTCCAGACGCCCCGATATGGAGAAAATGGTCCCCCATCCGAAATTTGATCGTAGCTTATATTTTTTTCTTTTATTTTTTATTTATATATCTACTTACATCTACATCAACTAATGCGGTTAATGGTACATTACGGCCGATGTATCTTGGCGAGTCTGGACATAGGCTCTGCGAACTTTAGCACATGTACACTCGTGAAGAAAACTGTTATTGCCAATATTTTTTTTTAAACTAACGTACAAATTAAATTTCCTATGGTAACAAGTAAAAATAAAATAAACATCAAAACACTGAAAAAGAAAGCTAAAACATTTGTATTTGTTACTTAAAACTAGTATCTTTAACTAATTACAAATAAAGCATTCCTCGTAAACTTAAAATGTTAATGTTACGTAAACGTAAGTGACCTTACGGGATATCTTCCGAGATTGTTATTTATATTGAGAAGAAGACGAAGGCACATCCCTTTTTTTTTAGGATGGGAAATCATCAAATGACTTCTCCCACTCTGGGCGGAGCGGGACTTGTACTGACTAAAACCCATCCATGTTCCTTCCGTTCCGGGGCCGCGGTATCTCTTTCGAACAGGCCCGCAACCCCGGAGAAGGCACATCCCTTAGGTGACATTTTAAGTTTAGTTTTAAACCGCGATAGCTTAAAACAGTATTCCTCGTAACTTCATTATTTGTACCAATTAAATTTTCAAATTCATCCAATAGTCAGAATCGGCACAGTTGGTTCAGTAGCCGAGCTATTGTCTTGCTGTATTACACGCGGTTCGATTCCTGCTCAGATCAACTAATTCTTGTATTGCACACCAATACTTAAATAGTTGTATCGAGTTTGGACGTTTGTTTTATCAGATTTGAGTTTGTAAGCCGACAATTCCTGAAAGATCCTTAAATGATGCAATGATTTTACTAAACAAAAACGTATTTGTCCCCTTGCAGGTTGATTATAGAAGTCTTCCCACATAACCATTTCATAAGCCATCAGCTCCACCGTGACGCACAGACAGGGCCGCCAGAGCTCGTGCGTGAGGGCGCTGACGTCACAACGCAGCTGAAGCGACCGCCGAGGCCGCCCACCCTCCCCTCACTCGTGGCCTCGTGATGAACACCACGGTCTGTCTGGTATTTTAGATTTTGGTTCTACAAACCATGTAGGTATTTGTTTTTGCTGTACCTTGGCCAGTGGCTAAGCGTAAAAACGTGGCAACGATGCTAGTCTCTTGGGGAAATTACCAGTTGACAGCATTGAAGAGGAGTTTTTTGACGTTGTAATTTTTTAGTTTATTGTTAGGTTAGTTACTTTGGATGTATTTTGTTAGTTTGTGAAATAACTAAGTTTTGTTTTTTCAGAAATGAACGAGGTTCATTCAGAACAGTTACGTCACGGAAATTATTTATTACGGAGTGGCTTATTCCCAAAAATCAATTTGACTTCGATTTTAAACCCAGACTGTGCCAAATAAAGCTGATACAACATCCTAAATATTAAGTATCAGATCAAAAGCTAATGATGAGCAAGATCATCAACAGCAGCACTCTCTTGCTGCCGTCACCAGTCTGACTCCAAAACCGGCTGATTATAAAACCTCCTTAGACCATATTGATAGGATGACAAGGTTTCGACAATTTAAAAAAAGTTAGTGCCAGTAACCGCCAGAATCAATATTGACTTAAAAAAAGAAACAAAAACTTTGAACTTATTGATTAACATAAGTAAGTAGGTACCGCGTCTTCACTGAAACCCGAAGAACAGGCAGATAGTAAAGGGGTAACTACTTAGTACTACAGCTACAGACTGAGAGTGTGAAAAACAAAATGAAAACAGTTCTCTCAAAAAACCTGATGAAAATCATGGAAAAAACACTTTATTTCGTAAACACATAAAGGCTAGAATTAGTGTGTCGGTAGTACCGTCACGGTAGGTACTGTAGGAGTGTAGGTGCCAGCTACCGCCGGCGTCGGATCGATGGCGCCATCGTCGTCGGCGCTGCCATTCTCCTAAGATAAAACATCACTGCTGGAACCACTTTCCTTTTTCCACCGTCCATTTATTTTTTCCAAGCTTATTAGTTTCCCGTAACGCAGAAAAAATACTCTTACCTACATAATGGTATCACCTATTTACTTTATTTTTGTGGTTAGGTAAAAAGCTTTCCAATGTCATCGAAACAAATGTGGGTTTTCAAAATTTTCAAATATACTTGTAAAAGCGGCTCGTTTTTATGGTCGTGCTTGTATCACCACTCGTTGTAATTGTACATGATTAAATTCACCATTTATTTACTTAAGGTTCACCCACAGCACATATATACACATACATATACTAACTCATACGGTAGTGTTCTAATAGATATGCCAATTACAGGTAAACACAACATTGACAACAAAGACGCCAGATTACCGCTTAGTTGCTAACTTAAGTCTAGGTGTACAAGGAAAATGGGATATAAATTTAGTAACAAAGAAATGAAAATGAAAACAGAGTAATTCATTCACTAACAGTAAAAGTTCACTACGTTTCGTTAGCGTTAGGGAGGCGAAGATGCTTGATTTAAACTTCATCTTATGGTCATTAAATAAACACCATAATAAATGAACAAGAATTTATGTTGTATACTGTAATTAACAAAACCCGACTAATGAAAAATATGTAGCCTATGTTACCCGAGCCATAATGACAAATCGATTGACACCTTATTCATCAAAATCGGATGAATAGTTTAAGCGCTACGGAGGAACATACTTCCATACGAACAAACATACATACATAGACTAAAATCGTAGCCGGGTCAAAATAATTAGGCCAAAATCTCTAACCTCCTACAAAATATAGCATCATTCCAAAAGTAATTGACACTAATATCATAAAGAATTCTGTAACAATGATTTCCGTGCAATATCCCTGCTAATGAACTGTTATGAAAAATTCTTTCGGTGTCCCGGAAACCTGTTCCTCGTACAAATACTAGAATACTCCCACATAGTACAATCACAAAATATACGCCACCACGCTTATTGTCAATGGTTTTAACAAAAACATTCCATCAAAATGAATAGCAACATTACTTTTTACAACACTGCATAACTCCGTTAAAATTTTAGCTTTTCCTAGAAAGCCGTCCAAACCACTATTTAATATAAAATAAATAAGACGAACTGAAAAAGCTCTCGTCTATTTCGAGATAGAATCGAGCGCCATTTTGCGTGTCCTAGTTTATCGACGGATTAATACAATTTCCTAGCACGTGAGCTCTCTCCGTGGAAAACACTGCTCTATTGAAAATTGTTGATAATTCCGTGCTCATCACGGGCCAATGTGATTTCAAACACATTCGAAAATATTGTTTACGGTTTTATTTGGCGTTTCGTATACGAGTAGGTAATTAATGCTTATTTTTGGTCCGTTTAGAGACGAGCTCATGGTTCTCTTGCTTATTGCTGTTTGTGTCTGATGTGTTTGAGAATAGACCAGCTCGATTATTTCTGCTGTTTCAGGATCGGTCAATGAGACCGATTACAGATTCTGCAAAAAGGATTGGCAAGGACATCCACCGGTTTACATAACTGTGCAGCCGATTCTACATTTAGGTACTCTATTCGTTTATGTATATCCTCAGTAGGCGGCACATGGAGACACCAAATGGAGGAAATACTCTGAAATTATCATCGTGAAATTAAAGAAACATACTGAAAAAAAAAACGGTTTACATCGTTTCAGTTGTGATAAAAAAAGACCTGCATAACTGGATTTCCTAATGTGTACTACATATGTATACATATATCGTCTTGTTGCCTTTTGAAAGAACCTTAATCATTTACGTTAGGGTTTAATTCACTAGTTATTTTTCAACTACAATGTTCAAATCATAACAATTTAGCTTTAATCATAGATACAAGCGAGAAAAACATTTTGAAATATTTATCAAGAGACACAGGTTAGAAATAGAACTTCTATTTTCTCTCGTAATCCAGGATGTTCCAAGGAGCAAGTGGGCAAGGAGTCTAGATAGAAAATCTATTCCTGGAAGCACACTGCACGGTCCAATTAAAAATGTCTAAAAGCAGACGTTTCCTGGAATTGATAAAATACATGACAAGCCCTACCTGAAAATTCACAACTGAAAATGATGCCGACATTTTCTTCGCATTTCCACTGAACTATAATGATGATTACGATGAATTCTGTTGTGTAATAATGCAGCTTTTACGCAGCTTATTTTTATATCGAACCGTGAATATTCTGTGATTTTCCAAGAATTCATTATTTTACCATTTCCAAGTTTACAGGAGTGTACGGAAAGCTGTGTATTATTTGTAGAAATGTGATTCTGTATTTTATTTTTTGAGTTGTTGTCTTTTGTTAACTCACTTTCTTTAACAAGATTGTCAGGTCTCCTTTCTCTCTTGGGCTCTATGGAGGAAAAATCAACACGTTCAATTTTATTTTTCCACGAAAGAGTCCAAGTAATGTAGCATTCTGCCAAGTACGCCGCATAAGCCTGCCGCAATGACGTAGCGTACAGTTTGCATATCGGTACTACAAAAATATTATAAAATGATCTACTTAGTCATGTTTGAAGTACCTACCCCATTTTCTATGTCCTTCCACACTACCTACATAGTAAAATTTTATGAATGCAACGCAAGCCTGTCCGATCTGAAATGGGCATAGGGTAACACAACCTCCAAATACCCAATGACATTACAAAATAAAATAAGAAACATAAAGTATTCATGAAAGTAAACATAATTATTAATGAATTTTAAAATGCATGTTTTTTTTGTGAGTAAGTATACCTAATTTTCCCCTATTTATCTTATATTTATTTATTTTTTTTAAAACGTGACAGCACCATCTACGGCGTTAGTGTGTTCGATCGTCAATTGTTTTTTTATGACGTCACTACCCGAAAAGCGACCGGAGTGTCCCTGCCCGTGTCCTGTGTTGCCATGTGAGTTTCCTCATTTTATTTAATTTGATCGGGGTATTTTTTTACTTGTTATATAAAAAGAATTACATAAATATAACCTAATCTCGATACCTAATAATTCACGGATCGGACAGTTTTTTTAATGTATTGTATAAAAATAGATACATGCAGCCTTCGAGCTTATAACTGTTTCTACATAAACCATTTCCTGGCATCGTATCTCTGTCTTGTGCAGTATTATAGTATATACCTGATTCCAAGAACGGATATTTATTTCTAAGGAAAAGATTATTTATTAATAGTTACACATCCTTGTCATTTGCAGCTATAAGCAGTTATTTGACCAATCTTATCTGTTTTTATCAGTTGAATCTGGACACTGCAGTGAGATTAACAAGTACTCGTATTTTTGACGCGTCGCCGCGTGTGATTTTTTCCCCTTACAAAACTTGTAAATTTATTTATTTTAAGTCAATTTATAGTTTGTAAATAATGTCAATTAATTAAATTATGTAGGTCCAACTGTAATTTTTCAACTCATGCGGCGGAGGAAACTACATAGAAACACGTGGAAATTTGAGAAAAAGCGAGTTTCCATTGAGAGGAGACGCACACAACTCTATACTACAACTTAGCCGGCCAAGCCTTCTGTCAAGGCAAGTGGCACGCCGTGCAGCTGATGAACGAAATGGGGAATTTATATAAGATAATAATAATACCAACCTATTTACTGTCCCACTGCTTGGCAAAGGCACGAGCATTGATCACCACACTTGCCCAAGACGGGCTGGTGGACGGTATTTCAGACTTATACATATTAATTATAAGAGGGGGGGGGGGGATTTATATCAATTTTTTTTTTCATTACTCATACTCGGAAGTTTCGAGGAGCGCGGTTGAAAGTAATACTTTTCAGCCCTAGGGAGAATCGCTTTCAACTGACAGCTGTCAAATTATCTTAAAAAAAAACTAGTTACCATGTTCCAACTTTCTGCCACACAATTACAGCGCGTTTTAAAATTGAAATGACAAAAGTTAAGTAGTAATTGAAGAATACATATTTTTTAAATAACTCCGTAATTTTTTTTTTAACTATTTCTTAAAAATAACATAGATTTGGGCAAATTATTTACCATTTTTTCAATGATTAAAATGAAAAATAGGTAATGGCTGATTAGCTGGCCGGCCACAGATAAAAACAAACTAATAGGCGGGAAAGCGGTCAGATCTTAATTTGTTTTTCGATTGATTCATGTTTTAATTTTTTTTTCCTTGTATTCGTAATGAAAAGCACAGTGTTTACCTCGGGTTAAAGACTTATATAGTCCCTCGAAATATTGGCGCCCTCACTATGTTCGGGCGCCAAAGCCCGTCTCGGGACTAAATAAGTTACTTTCAGCCCTAGGGTAACAATGTAGTATTGCAGCACCAATCCCAACCAATCGTAATTTTATGAACGCCAACCCACGAACCACCAATATCGAACCGTTTCGTCGCCATCACGTTTATCTGGGAAATGGCAAGCTCCGGGCGTGCGTCATCTTCTCATGTTGATATCACAAACAACAGACTGGCTGGGGTAATACGCCGGACGCTATCCGTGTGCACTCATATCAGGATTGGTCATACGAGTTTCTGGTTGATACAACTAAAAAGTTAGTGTCTGGGAAAGTGGGAACCCCAAATGGTCCTGGTAGTCTAGTAGGTTGGTAACACTTTTTAACCGACTTCAAGAAATTTTAATTTTTACAAATTCAGGAGTTATTGCACTTTCAATGGCAATGCCATTCATTTCGATAGTTCAACAACATTTACTGCGCTGCAATTACACGACTTAAAAAATAACATGTACATAATACGAATTATAATGTTTTTCCTTTAAAATTGAAAGTGTGTTACGCATTTAAGGCGCTGTTCAAATGTATACAACGTGTAACAGAAAGGTTATAGACATATGAAAGGGTGTGCTATAGACCATCAAACTGAACAACTTTCTACATGGGACCACCATCGAAATCGCGAAAAAATAATCAGCTGTTTCATACATTTGGTCGAGTAGGTATTGGAATTTAGTATGGGGCCGTTGATAATTTTTTCGCGATTTCGATGGCGGTCCCAAAGAAAAAGTTGTTCAGTTTGATGGTCTGCAGCATACCCTTTCATATGACTATACCCTTTCTGTTACACGTTGTATATTAAAGTAAGACGAATAAAACCACAGCTTCTATTGACAAAATCATAGAAAATAACATAACATTACGCCTTGTAGTCCCCAAAGGGTTAAGCAGAGGTGAGTAACCTAACAAGTACAGCCGCATTTCGCCAGTTTTGTTTAAGTCCCATTTAATAGCGACAAGCCTAATGCCATCAACCGGGCACAAATCGAGACTCCGTGGTTACTACTGAGAAATTCCTGACAACAGAAAAACCCAATAACACTTTGCCTGACCCGGGAATCGAACTCAGGATCCCATGCTCAGCAGTCGTCCATGCAACCGCTAAACCAACAAGGCTATCATAGAAAATAATGTTCTAAAGTTCAATGATCCTCTCAGGATAAAAATACCAAGAAAATTTGGTGACTTAATTCTGCTTCCAGCAGAGTGGCAGTTAGAAGAATTAGAAACCACCAAAGCTTTCGAACTTTGATTGAATAAATATTTCTACACAGACTTCCTTTTGTATAAAAAATAATTACAACGTCTACTCCAAAATTGCTGTGGCCGAAATCATTGAACAAGGTCTAAATATTTTTTCTCAATCATGACTCTTATTTACTTGGTGATAGAAGTTGGATTCGCGTGTGTATCTAGATAGTGTTGTGTGGACATGACTAAGTGTTTGTGCTAGTACTGAGCGTTTTCCTTACTGAGCCGTGAGTCACAGGCAGACTTGTGGCCGCGAGAGGGGATCGTGGTAAACTATACGTATATGGTGAACGAGAGTAGATATAAATACATAACATAACATCGCGCCTGCAATGTTCGACGGGTTGAGCATAGGTGTACCGGTAATAGTAAGTACCTCAGATCATAGAAACAACAGACTTCTTTATATTTTTCAATAGAGAGAGAGAGAGGAAGTGTCCTCGAAAACTGGTTCTTTTCGCACTACGATTAGGTTCAAAATGCAGTGTATTTCACACACGTGCGTTTTTGCTATTTTTTCCACACGTGTGCGGAAAGCAAAATTGCCGCAGATAGTGTGTGTAGTGAAGTTCATTAAATCCAGGGACGTTTTTAAATCGAGAAACGATTTTGACCTCGAAAAAACAGTTCCTAGACCTTTATAAACTTGGAGGGTTGATTTTGATTAAATTATAATTCTGTAACTACGAGTACATACGCCTTATATACAGTCGCGAACGATATTTTCATCAACATACAACCTAGCACTGGCCTGCTAATTGCAACACACGTAAGAAAATTTGAATTTCGCGGGCTACCCTGGAGCATCAGCCTAAGACCTCTTGTACACACACGGTTTTTCGCCGTGAAAATCAACGGTTAATTCGCCGTGTGTAGGCACGGTCGTCAGTGTTGTATGGATCACTATGGAAGCTTGTAGACGTGCACGGCGGCGCCACGGCACGGAGCCGCCGCCGCCGCCGTACTTGGCCGATGTCTCGCCCGGTGGTTTTGCCGTATCATGGACAAGCTCTCACGTTTTTAGGGTTCCGTAGCCAAATGGCAAAAAACGGAACCCTTATAGTTTCGCCATGTCTGTCTGTCTGTCTGTCTGTCCGCGGATAATCTCAGTGACCGTTAGCACCAGAAAGCTGAAATTTGGTACCAATATGTATATCAATCATGCCGACAAAGTGCAAAAATAAAAATTTTAAAAAACATTTTTATTAGGGTACCTCCCCCAGACGTAAAGTGGGGAGCGATTTTTTTTTTAATTTTGACCCTGACGTGTGATATATTGTTGGATAGGTATTTAAAAATGAATAGGGGTTTTCTAAAATCATTTTTTGATAATATTAATATTTTAGGAAATAATCGCTCCGAAAGTCAAAAACAATGTGTCCCCCCCCCCCTCTAACTTTTGAACCATAAGTTTAAAAAATATGAAAAAAATCACAGAAGTAGACCTTTATATGAACTTTCTAGGAAAATTATTTTCAACTTGATGAGTTGAATAGTTTTTGAGTTATATAGCACTTTTTCAAAAAAACGCAAATGATAACTTTGTTTTTCATACAAATACTATGAAAAACAAAGTTATTTTTGCTGACGAACAGTTGAAAAACCGTGACGTGGACAAGAGGCCTTAAGAGTTAAGACCCATTTCAAGTAAATAATGATGCAAGAGTGACTGCTGAGCATTAGGTCCTAAGTTCGATTCCCAGGTCGGGCAAAGCATCGTCGGGTTTTTCCAATATGAATTTCTCTGTAGCAACCACGGAGTCTGAATTCGTGCCCAGTTGATGGCAATAGGTTCGTTCTCTATTGCATGGAACTTAAATATAACTGGCCAAATGTTGTACTATTAGATACACCTCTGGCTAACCCTTCAGAGATTATAGGTATGATGTTATGTTATGTTTGAGAGTAAATAAATACTTGATATTGATAATAATTAGGTTGATTCCAGGAACATTTGTTAATGTTTGTTTATCTGTCTGTCTATTTGTTATGACTTGGCGGCAAAACAACTGAACAGTTACCATGAAATTTAGGAGAGAGCTGCCAAATATAATTATTCAACCTGGAAAAATGATATTGAGGTTTCTAACATATTTTTTCTCTAAACTGAATTGTTTGCGCGAGATACACTTCCAAAGTGGTAAAATGTGTGTAACTGGAAAACATAGGTTTCAAATTCGGGGAAAATCTAATGAAGTGGGAGGATCTCAGGCGCAAGAGCAAATGACCTGGACTTCTTTAATTTAAATACCATGGATTATTATAGCGCTCGGTTCGATCTTTAGGTTATGCCGTGCTTGCCTAAGTTGGTCTGTGGATGGGTGACCACCCTTACATACCGAGTTTCCTCCGTGCCTCGGAAAGCACGTTAAGCTGTTGGTCACGGCTGTCATTTGTCCAATATCTTTGACAGTCGTTACATGTAGTCAGTGGTCGATAAAGTCTGACAACCAGTCTTACCAAGTGGTACCGTATTTCCTAGTGTTAGTTGGGTTGTGGAGGTCAGATAGGCAGTAGCTCCATGTAAAATACTGGTATTCAGCTGCATCTGGTTAGACTGGAAGCCGACCCCAACAAACTTGGGATAAGGCTCGGCAGATGATGATGACTTAAACTTTCAAGAAGCAATGACTATGGTTCAGACTCTGAACCAACAAGGTAGTCTTCCAACAAGGTAGTCGCTTGTGGACTCAGAACTTCTGAGTCCACAAGCGCGAATGCTGAAAGCGAGGTTCCGTATTCATTTCCCTAGTACTGTAAAGTATTTTATTGGGTGTTTTCATCAGAAATTCCTGAATACCATCAGCTTGGAATCTGAAGCTGTGCCACTTTATGGAACGCAGTTACTCGCTATATGTTGGAACGGGAATTAAGGGGCTACCTCACGCCAACGACCTTGAGCGAATGGGAGAAGTTTAGCAATAGCGTATACCCGTGCGTGAGAGTGGTCAGCGATACACTGCTGCCCGTCGCGCCGAGGAGCCCCGCACCAAGATTATTCGAAAAAACAACCCACCTTGATTTATCAAACACAATACGGATAAAAGCCGTATACTAATTTATAGGGCATAAAAAGGTATTTCGTGCTCTAAATACGAAAAAAAAGTTAAGAAGGAACCATCATGTCGTCAACATAGGTCATGAAGAAAAATACCAAACCACTGAACCGATTTTGATGAAATATCTAAAGCACCAATCGGAAAGTACCTATGTCTTTTCACACAAAAAAGGTAAAATGTCGATTTAATCACCACCTCTGCCAACTCCTTTTGAAAATACTGGCCTGATGTTAACATTAATCAAGAATCATCAAACCGATATCATTGACAGAATGAGTAGGTACCTCGTGATCGCTCTGACGTCACTCATCTCGCTGTAATGATTGAAACTATAAACTTCACGCTCTTATTGGCTTGCACAATGAGCAGTACTCCAAACCGTGTCATCATGCATTGGCATCGCCCGACGAAGTAACACAGTACCGTTTCGAGAGGATTTACCCGACTTCAACGAAGCCAAAAAGAGGTTATTGTTTTTGTATCCATAATACTACTTATTTGATGTTTATTTTTATGTAAATACTGCCAAAACCTATCCGATCTAAAAAAATATATTAACACCGAATAAGTAATGCCCCAAGTTCTACTTATATGATGTACACTTATACAGGGTGTTAAAGAAGTCGCGTGCCATATCTACTTGTTGAGTTCAGTTTCGATAAAGGAACCTGTAAAAAAAGTTTTTAATGTCGTTTTCAGTAGCATTCGCGAGAAGTGAAGAACAAAATGACTACGCGTCCGATAGTAGTTTAGTAATTAAAGCGTTTAAACAACATAATTTAATTTTAAACGATTGCTATTTTAAGTAAGCAAGTACTAAATTAGGTTGACCTTGCAATTTTTTTTTTGTTTTTATTTTATTCTTTTTATGATTTATTTTTATTTTTTACGGTTTCCTTTATCGATACTGAACTCGGCCCTAAGCTATGTGGCACGGGACTTTAACACCCTGTATATAACTGCTAACGTAGAAAAATATAAAAATAGTCATCTGGTCTGAACAAGGTATAAAATGTGGACACACCAGAGTACGAGAAAAATCGAGAGGTTAGGTCCCCGATTAATATCTTCGCAGGTTTTATATGTATGCAACTGGAACATCAAAGTACTTCCACAGTGCCGCCATGGCTAATGTCACGTAGGCGTATACATGCCATACCAACAATTATAAAATAACTCTGAGTTATCCGAAAATAAGAAGTTGAAAATGATAGGGGTCATTAGCGCAAGACAATGGGCGAATTTCGCATATATGAAACTGAACACGATCACGACTTCTAAATCGCGTTCAAGAGCTGTCAGTGTCAACTGTCAATGTCAATTAAAATGATGACACTGACGAGTCAAGTCTTCAATGACGTAAACATGGCGCGCTTATGAAACGTCAAAAGTTTGGTGACTTGGTTTAGTTGTGCTTATCGTGATCACGTTTATTTTTAACCGACTACCAAAAGAAGGAGGTTATCAATACGCCTGATGTGTTTTGTGTTTGTTCAACGATATCTTAGACAGTAATTAGTAAACCGATTTGGTTTTTTTTTCAGTTTTCCTGGATTCGCGGTAATCCCGTTTTTTGGTGAAGATCTGATCCTGATCTTCAGAGACATACAATGAAATTATTCAATAATAATAGACAACAAGCGAAAAAAACTAAATCCAACAAACAAAAGGCATCGACTTGTGAAGCTGGAGTTATTTTTCACTGTTTGGTGTTTTTTTAAAGTCGGTTTTATTTTTTGCAAAATATCATTTTTTTTTTCATTACGGAAATTCTTCGGAGAGTTATATTGAAACCTTTATTAAATACTACTTTAGAAGCTCTCAAAGCTATGTTGGATAGACATTTTAGCTCCGGGAAAAATCATGGTGCAGAGCGCCACGATGCTGTGAAGCCTCGATTTCTAGGAACTGGCTTTTACATCGTAGCCTTTCCCCGTACCTTAGTAACATCAAAGAGGGGAGCTGCTTCCATTTCTGCCCCTTACACGGTTGCTTGTTTATATTGCGAGAGTATTTTTTAACTGATTACTTACTGCGAAAACGTACCTATTGATTTTCACTATTTTACTGTTGTGTCATTTAAAGCCCAAATGTCCGGGACTCAAGTGAGCCTGTCAGCCTGCACTTGCCCGGTGGATAAATGATTCGTAACAGTGTTGTAACAAAAAAAAACTTTTGGAAAAGTAGGAGTGGTCTACACGTGCTTTGCACGAGTTTTTCTGACGTGACGCCACGAAATATTCCCAACCGATCCATAGTCACACCAAATTACCACACCAGTGTGACTATGGTTCATTTGATTGAAGAGAAAACTTCTTTAGGCGCGTTGAGCACTTTTTGAGTGAACAAAAATCATGGAACTCACGTGACCGTCACCTAACGCTTCGTAGCACTCGTAGCCGGTCCGCTACGACGTAGCACCACTAAGGCGTTTGCGGGGCACATGCACAACCCGTAGCAGATATAGATTACTTAGTTTTTACTTCTATCACCAGTTAGCCGTCCCAAAGATTGCCCCGCACGTATTTTTTTATTCGCAGTCACACCATCACACCATTGGGTCAATCTATGTTTTTTTTTACATAATATGTGTAAAAGGAGATTGGCAAACCATGAACACAAAAATACAACAATTTCTATCCATCTATTTTAAGGCGATTACACGAGCTAAGCGCGAGTTTTATAATTACTTAAATTCACTGCTATAAGCAAGACCAGAAAAATATATGATATTCTCCAGGATATATGCTAGCATGATACTGTTTTGAAAACATAATACAATTAATTTGGCTAAAAATATCTTTCAAACAATAAAAAACATACTAATATGCATGCGATCATTCTGATTTTTGGCAAATAATTCTACAAGCAAAATATTAGCATGATACTGTCTTAGTTTTTTAATCCAATCAATAGTTTTTTTGTAAATCGATCGAAACCACTCATTTCGCGATATTTGGCCCGCAGTGGCTGACGTAACAACCACTTTGTAGTGCAAGCTGATTAGAACTTTATTCTAACAGCATTTCAAACGAAGCTTGAACCACCACAAATAGAGTTGCTAATTTAGCTCGTCTAAGCGCCTTAATTACGTTTCATTGAGTCTTATCGTAAAACGTGATTTTTCACCCAAAAAAAAACGTCTATTCCCGGACATAATTTTTGCGTAGAATTACTTAGGTGTACAGAAATACAGAATGCCAGGTTGACGGTTTCCTGAAGAGTCCGTTTACACCATGCAGTTGGGCACAGGTTAAGCAGGTGATGATGACTCGGTTTAAGCACTGCATTTCACTACTTACCTGAAGAACAAAGATATGGAAAGCTTAAAAACTAGGATTAACAATTCTAGCAACTGGATTATTCTGCATATTTAAACGTTCTCTTTTATTGGGAATCATGCTCGTTCATGTCTCTAAAAAAGACGTTTATCCTTTAGCTGAACAGCACGTACCTTTTCAAGTCAAATTTTTGTTTTTGGCATAATTATTCCTGAGATTTCTCTCAATATTGGTGACAGGTAAGGTTCGCCGCGGTCACTCTGGTAACGTAGGTACTTACCTACAAATTGTTGACTGAGTGCGGACAATCAGAGTCTAATAGATATTTCAGTACCTTATCCGGGAAAGTCCGGTGTCCGGATCCGCGTCCCCAACATCTCCGATCTGGGTTCGACCAAATCATGACAAATTGCGCTGTGAGATTGGCACCTGAGTCATAACATGTATGAGTCATAAATGGAGATATAATACTCTTATCAGTTTATCGCCTATTTGATATCAAAAATTGGTTTGATTATGATATCTTCAAAACAAATCCGTTGACTTGGTGCTACTCATTGCTGTAATGAGTCAATCATAATAACATTGTTAAGAAAGGAGGGCTGAGCCAGGATTCAGGATACGGGATCAATTTCACTCTGTGAGTTAAAAGGATGAATACTTGCCCGCTTTGACTTTTTGATTTCTAGTTTGGAAGAAGTGGTGTCGAAGTAATAGCTTACTAGTTTAAGACCGTGGTTTCGCCCGCGTGAAGTTTAGTAATAGGGTAGAGGGCAAAAAAAAACTAATTAGGCCGTCAGGTAGATTATTAAAAAATATGTGACCCGTATTTTTTCTTTTGTTACGTAAATCAAAATTAGCGAAGATACGACGCTTTTAAAATTCACAATACGTCACGCCTAGGTACATATTTTTTAGCTAGTTCTGACATCACGAGCCCCCCACTCCCGAATTTTGATGCGTTTTATCTTTGTCAATATTCATTGATTTACAAAAACAAAAATACGTGTCCATTATTTTTCAATACTCTTACTGACGGACTAAATAGATTTGTAATTTTTTGATACTGTTGTTATGCCTAATGTCCCACTACATCGTACTGCCGAAAAACTACAAAAAGGTATACCTATATGTAGTATATCAACTATCTGGTGTTCACGGCACAAGCCTTGCTTAAAATCAATCAAAATCGATCAAATCAAAGCATTTATTTCAAGTAGGCCAGTTACAGGCACTTTTGAATTGTCGAAACAAAAATGAACATTTAAAAACAAAATAATTAATTTATTTCTTAGTGTGGCACTAGATGGCGCTGTGTGTTAATGTCCATCGATATTTATTTATTTATTTAATCCAGGTTATAAACTATATGTGTTCCAAATTTCGTCCAAATTCTTGCAGTATTTTTAAGTTATAGAAAATGACCGTAAGACTGGTGAACAGACTGGTATCAGCCTCATTCGGAATATTCTTATGTGTGTTTATCCATTAAAAGTATTTATTTATTTATTTTTATTTATTGGCCTATCTACAATTGTAACACTGTTTATCACAATAATACAAGCAATATGATGATACAAGCATAGTGTACAATATGATGCGATAGACACAGCATGCAAAAAAGACAAATATACTTTAGGTAAGTATATTTTCATCCCCCCATCTCGGAAAGAGTATTTTTGCTCTTCGATATCTGAGTGCAAAAGCCGTTTTTATCGTCTTGAGGGTAAAGTAAATTTGAATTTAGAACATAGTGTGCACTAAGCATGTGAATTCAAAACATCATTAAACCTATTTACTTCTACCTCTATGGTGCGCAATTTATCATATATTTTTTTTAATTTGTTAAGAACTCAGACTCGGAACCTTCTTGGTGTAGGAATTTTTTTTATAATAATAAATAATAATAATTTATTTATTTCAGACATAGTCCATACAGAATATAAAAATTCAAAAACACATGTACATTAAAATCTATACATATAATAAAATCGTTGAGACCAAAAAATCTGTACATTGAAGATTAAAAAAAAAAACCGACCAGGGTGACTTAAAATAAGTAACTGAACACATTAAAACCATTTTTAAAATTTTTGTTTGTTTGTTTGTCTGTTTGTTTGTTTGTTTGTTTGTTTGTTTGACCGCGCATCACGTAAAAACTGCTTGACGGATTTTGATGGAAACTTCACTAATATATTGAAATAAACTCAGAATAACATTTAGGCTATAGAAATTAGGGAAAATTTTGGAAAAAGGGGGTGAAAAGGGGGGGTAAAGTTTGTATGAAAAAATTTTTTTAGATTGTTCTAGAATCATAAAACTCAGAGTAAATACTTACTATTAAAAATAAAGAAACACCTGTTTCAGCATTTAAAAAAATCTCATACAGAGACGTAAAAAAGAGGGTTTTGTGTTTAAAATTAACTAACTTCATACACCTATAGAATAAAATCCAATGAAATGTAAACCTTTAAAAGTTGCTGTAAATACTTCAAATCTAATACAGGTAAATATAATTTCTCATTTTTTTTTAAATTTGATTTTTAAAGTGAATACGCCCAAAATAGCGGAACTCAAGAAAATCGGGCAGTAAGGGGTCGAGCTGCAGCTACACGAATATAGTCTTAGAAAACAACCCGTAATTTTTTCGAGAAATGTTGATCCCCATTCACAGATTTAATAAAAAACCTACAGGTAGCAAGAAAATTGCTATTTTACACAACATTTTTTTGATGCCAATCGATCCTGTTTCTAATACCCAACGGTTAAGGTAGCACCCTTTACTGCCCCCGTGCCCCGTTAACCGTTTCCACCCTGTATAATACATATTATAAATAAAATAATACAACGAACTACTGGTCCAATCTATTTCAAATTTTTACCAGAATTGATGGTAGACGTGTTTAATTGAAAATCTAACGGGGTTAAAAAGGGGTAGAAAGTTATTTTGGCGGTGATTTTGTTTCGAATTTGATATCAACACTCCATAGGTCCATGTTCACCGAAGAACGGTCTTATTTTCTAAAACCCGCTGTCCTTGTGACATGTTCCCATACCAAAATGTGTTTTAAACAGCCGTTTTTAGATAATCAGACCGTCATGTTTTTGGTGAACATGGACGTTAGTGGTTTTGATTTAAACTACATGTTATTTTGATAAATGTTTGAAAACTCAATCCTATTTTATTCAAAAAAGGTTGAACTCACATATAAACTTGGTGTTAATACTCTTTAAAATTGGAATGTCTCGATAGTCACCGTACTATATTAACACCGCATTTGAAGGTTTCTAAACTTTAAAGAGGTTGTGCACTTTAGGACACGGCCTCATAGGCACGTAGAATTCGAAATTTGAAATGGCTTACAGTTGTAAGAGGTCCGCAACAGTTTACAGCAGCTATATCGTGTCGCGGCTCATTTCATACACGTTGATGAGAACTTCAGACCTAGCTGGAGTATGACTGTCATCGAGTGGCTAAGGATGAAGACGTTAGGACGTCGAGAGAAGCCCTTTAAACTGTTTTTATAAACATGGTAATTTATCCTTATCAAAATAAATACGTTGTTAATCACAAGTATTTCATTTTAAACATAAGTGCCCTTTTTTTTTTTTTTTTTTTTTTTTTTTTTTTTAGGGTGGGAAATCATCAAATGACTTCTCTCATCGGGCTTCGGCTCTCGACTTCTCTCATCAGGCTTCGGCCCTTGCGGGCCCCTCTCTGCTGCTGACATCTCTTTGAGGCGCGCGTGGAACACGAACGCGCCGTCGACACGGCCTGTCGTCACTAGACGGACGGACGGCTAGCTAGCCCATAGCTAACCGTCCACAGGCCCGCATCTACGGTGGCCGGTAGCCACCACGTGGCCCCCGACGCCCGGTGCGTCTCCCGCGGCGGCCGGGAAGAGAGGCTCTCTCCCTCTCTCGTTCCGCCACCTCCTTCGCTAGCATGACTGCTTCGCAGAAGGAGGTGACGG
Organism: Xestia ashworthii; assembly: GCA_950022955.1. Classification (NCBI taxonomy): domain Eukaryota; kingdom Metazoa; phylum Arthropoda; class Insecta; order Lepidoptera; family Noctuidae; genus Xestia; species Xestia ashworthii. The sequence goes on from OX465566.1 coordinate 11,688,715, forward strand.
CTTCCCATTCCGTCTCGCTCCGGACCATGGATTGAACCAGGGCCGGACGCGAGAGGTCGCCGCCGCCGATCGCCGCTACGAGGACACGGCGGTGCTCCGCCCACGCAGGGCAGACCTCCACCGTGTGCTCCACCGTGTCCTCCGGTCGATCCTCGCAGTGGAGACACCCGGGCGTTTCCTCCCGCCCGATTCGGTGCAGGTACCTCCCGAAACATCCGTGTCCGGTGAGGACCTGCGTCAGGCGGAAGGTGAGGACGCCGTGGCGCCTCTCTAGCCACTCCTCAAAGAGGGGACTTACCGCCACTATCGTGGCGTGCCCTGCACGGGGTTGCGACAGTCGCTCTCTCCATGTCGCCATGAGATCGCGCCGGAGGTCAGTCCGCTGGGCGGCAATTTGCCGCGGCAGCGGAGTTTCCCCCCGGCGTAGTACCTCCGCGCGCCATTCGTGTAGGCGCGCGAGGACTATCGCCTCCAGATCCCATGGCGGCAATCCGGCAAGCAGGCCCGCTGCCTCGCGGGAGATCGTGCGGTACCCACGGACCATCCTTACGGCCACCACTTTTTGGGGCGCGTTCAGATAATGAGCGGCACGCCGCTTCAAGGAACGCGCCCACACTGGGGCCCCGTAAAGGGCCATGGACCGCACGACCCCCGCGTAGAGCCTGCGGCAGGAGGCGTTTGGCCCCCCAAGGTTGGGCAGGAGCCGCCTGAAGGCAGCCCCGGTCAACATAAGTGCCCTTGGATACGTAATTTGATTTCAATGAATATCAGAGATACACCGTTTTAAATAACTCATCCCTTTTCACTATGCGGAATGATGTGTGTGATGTGATTTGCTCTTTGACAATTGTATTAGAGGTGATTACGACCCACTCTCTGTAACCCTGTCTTTCACATATGTGTCGCAGACGAAGTTGCGCGGGTCAGCTAGTAATCAATAAAAATAAAATTACAATTACATATACACATTCAAATTACATAATCAAATTAAATATACATTAAAAAATAATAGACATTAAAACATTCAATAGCAATAACAAAATTAATACCTACACAATATATTATATAATCATACCCACATGTCAAATAAAACGAGGAGAGGCTCTAACATGAAGCTGCATCCACCTCTGTATCAGGGGCAGGTCCCACCACAGCAGGTCCCACAGGTTTAATATGTTTTGCGCTCGCCATTTTCTTTTCACGGCTTAATGTTAACACCTTAGGTTAAAGACAAGGAAAACAAGTGAAAAACCTAAAATGACCACTCATTATCTAGCGACGAGGAAGTTTATTGACGCCAACAGAATTAACTGAATTTGTTAATAATGCGCAATTTTTTTTTTTTGCGTTTATTAATTTCCTCGCTGAGGTGGGATGTAAAGTTACGTGTTGCACTCGAGTGCAAAGATTTTTCACCTCGAGCTCTTTTGATTCCCTCGCTAACGCTCAAGATTCTAAGTTTTGAATCACTCGCTGCGCTCGTGACTCAATTTTAGAATCTTTCGCTTGCCCGGTCATCAAAATTGAGCACGCGGTTAAAAAACAAATTTGCACTCTTGTATAACAAATAACTATTGTCTTTTTGCAAAAATAAAATTACATTAACAGTGCAGAAATAATACTTTCAACAACAGTGGGTAGATTTAGCAATACAGTAAATACAAAGATGACAACAGAAAAAAGACAATATGCTGATTAGTTTTGATGGACTTGGCGCTTGAATTTTTGAATATCCCGAATGAGGCTGCCATGACACCAGTCTGTTTACCAGTCTTAAGGTCATTTTATATAACTTACTTACGTATAACTGTCAGCTTATACGCTATACGATCGCAGCTGTCGGTGTTTCTATAAACAAAGTTAGCATGAAAAATCAAAGAAAGCTTTACTGTGTCGTTTTGTTTTTAACCGTCTGTAAGCAATAGGAACCCACCCAAACCTGCTAGTTAGTTAATGAACATGGCCTTTGGACATGTTGGTCCAAAGTATCTAATCATGTCACATACGGCATAATTTGACATCTGAAGCAAACTTCTGCAATCCTATGAAACTTTTTAGTAGTCTAATTTTAGATGTACTTGTTTGTTATGACTTCGCAGCCAGATACAAATCAATAACCCATCTAAGTTCGCTAATTATCATCGCGGCTAATTGCAAATGTTCTGCTCTATGTACTTAGGTACATGGTATAGCTTTATAGTCATAGCTAGCACATAGGGCAATATACTTACATGAGATATGAACGTTAATGAAGCAAAAGGTTTACAAGCCACCTTTTTGCTTTGCCACAGTCTTACTAATATTATAAAAGGTAAAATTGTTTGTTTTTCATTAGATCCAATTCTAAAAATTCTTTCACTGATAGAAAATATTTTACTTTCGGCTGAGATGATGATAATGAAGATGATATGGATATCTGAGCTATCACACTTTTTGTGTATGAAGTCAAGGGCGAAGTGCTCCAATAAAAAGGTCACAGCAGACAGCGTTCACAAGTTTCTTTCGGAAAAAGCCGCGGAAAATAATTCAAGTAACTTTTAACTGCTAATAACAAACAGACCTACCTTATTTCAAAAGATGACGTTCTGACTATCTAAAAACAGCTGTTTATAACACATTTTTGTACGGGAACATGTCACAGTGACAGCTGTTTTTAGATAATCAGACTGTTATCTTTTCGGTGAACATGGACCTTAAAGAAATCAAACTGTATCTTTCCCTCCTTTGCCCAGCTTTGCTCTTTCGGCTAGAATGATGCTGGTTTCATTAAAACGCAAAGTAATCCGGTATTGTCTCTTACCCACCTGCCAAAGCATGGCGAGTGTACCCTCGGAGTCGTTCGATACAGGTCTATATCCAACCAGTAACCACTCCAACTTGCTTCGGTAATTTCAAAAGATCGCACGAGGACTTTCTTTGTTTTACCAATATTAACTCTAACTCTAACGAAATACGGTGCATATTACAAAAGCATTGGTTGTCAGTCGAAAAGAAAATTTTGCCTCGACAGAGTACAGAGGAAATACCGGGAAAACTCTAGAAAAAAAAAGAAAAACTTCTATTTCAGGATTCATAAGTGAGTTAGTGTTTATAACTCATACAGGGGGGCAGGAAGTTTGCTACTGGTAACGAAAATAGGAAGATGAAATGACTTTCGGTTTGTTGGAGTATTATAGCGGGTTCGTTTCCCGCATAACACGAAATAGATCTTAGTCTGGAAATGATGTTGCTTCTACGGTATCATATACTATAAGTCCAATACTCTTTTTAATCTTTAAATGGTTTAAAATTAAATTAAAGTCAATACGACATTTCCACAAAACAATTCCATAGTCCAAGTCTACTCCAGCCGATACCCTGAAATCAGTTATGCGTCAAGTTCTTAACGTATTTAATTTAAGATTTCATCCATCAGCAATGCCCTGTGACCTTTCGCCGGCGCCCCGTGGACCGGAGGCGCCGACTTCCGGCCCGGACCGAGGCACAGCCGGCCCGGCGGCCTACCCGCTTCCGCCCGACTTCGCTCAGCCTCCAAATCATTATTGATACAAAATAAATTAACTATCTCACTCACCTATGACATTTCGTCTCAATTTGTTGCCTATTACTAAATACTTTTTTCCCCGGCGTATGCACCATTGACCTGCACCATCATGGTCAATGGTCTGCAATTTGTTTTAGTTTTCAGTTATTTGTTGGGTGCGCATCGAATTTTGTAAATAAATCATCATCCTCATCGTCTGCATATTGCCAACAATGTTGGGGTCGGCTTCCAGTCTAACTGCAGCTGAATACCAATTCTTAATTTTGTGTCTATCTTTGTCGACGAATTCTAGTTATTGTATTTCAATTATCACCCAATTCGGATGATTTCTGGGCGTAATTAAACACCTAATGCAATAGAAAGGAAAATCATCACTTCATCAGGCAACACAAAGGGAAAACCGATTTCAGTGGGTTAATAGTTCGGGTTGATCGCGCACTGCCATGAACAACCCGCCTACTTACGACCCGGAAAACTTCAAAAACTCATCTATTTACGAAATTATCCCGCCAATTTTATTTCCCGCCTTAATATTGCCATATTTTATCACGGGTCTGGAACGCTCAGAATCCAATAACTTAGTCTATGACAATATTCCGGAGTGTGCCGGAGTGAGACCAAAATAGATAGGCCGGAGTTGTTCTTTGTAGCAGCCCCTAAATAGAGTGCGTAATAGGAAGGGGAGGCCTGGAGGGCGACCCTCGGCCCGCGCATGCGCGCACACACCACCGCACTAATATCGGTTTTATTACAACGGTTTTGTTGTTCTTCTCGTGTTAATTTTATTTTGCGAAATTAATTGTGAACTTAATATCAGTATATTAATAAGACGTCGAAAGATGCTTAATTATTCTGCAGAATTACAGTATTTCAGATATCTTTCCAGAAACTTCTGTGTAGGAACCATTACTTTTTTAACAACATCTTGAGTCGTCTAATGGCAAAAGGAACAAAGATAGAAGCCGATTGCCTACTGAAAAGTAACTTAGTGTTATCATTATAATATGTACTTACAAACTTTGATTAATGTTCCGGGTTAACAATTTTCTATAAATTGAAAAGTGAATGTATTGGTGGAGCGAGCTGCGAGCTGTGTTTAGAGATGTAGGCAGGAGGGTGGCCGTCACCCGCGCGGCAGATGTGCTCTGCACGTGGCCAGCCGTCGCCCGAGCGCTGCGCACAATGGAACGCAATTCACATCCAATATGGCGGCCGGTGGGGCACTTTCCCGCTCTTTTCACTGACTTTTATTATGTTGACGTAACAGTCAATATTATAATTTTAATTAAAAAAGTAAAGCAGACTTTAATACTTAGCTGATTCAGCTTGTTTTAAGAAACTCTTGATGCTTCTTAATGAAAATTCAATCAACGGTTTGATTGTAATATTTTTTTCAACACACTTGCTCATAAAGTGGCTCTAATTTCACCGCAATTAGGCACATAATGACACCTGTAATCAAACTGTGACTTTTTCATTGCTATTATTCACAAGTGAGTTATAGGGTTTTTTTTTTTTATTTTATTGGTTGAATTGCTTTGTTCTTAAAAAAGTTTCGATACAAAAAAGATCGTGTTCAATAGTACAAATAAATTAATGTACCTATTGCTTGCTCATTTCATACAACTTCGTATCTACATAGATAATTTCAACTTATAAGTTTTTAATAAATAAAACTTTCACTCAAATGCAACTTTTGTTTTCTTTTTTTTTTACTTTTTTTTAAATTATAAAACTTCGAATTCCCCATTTCGTACGTGGCTGAAACGCTATCTGCGAAAAGCCAAAAAAAAAGGAACCTCATTCTTTTAGTCTATGGGCGATCGCCATTGTTAGATGCGCGCGCATAGGAAAACTGATGAATTATTCCCGCCATTGCGAAAAAAAATTCACAACTCGTTTTCACTGTTGAAATTATAGTTATTTTTGTATTATTTTATTCTCAAGTGTGTTGAAAAACGTCGTATGATACACGTGTGTGTTGATGATTACCGTCTCGGCTCTCTTAAGAACCTCGCCTAACGGCTCGGTTCTCAATGGCGCCTCGGCGGTAATCACCAACATTACACACTTGTACCATAATGTACTATAATCCATCTGTAAAAATTTTACTTCATGATTGTCTTTTAACTGATTAATTAAACTGGCTTACCTTCTTGACAACGTTTTTAGTACATTTTCAATCAGTGCTTGTTTCTGTTCTGATACCACTGCTAGACGACTGAAGCTTTAAAGTTGGTCAAAAAGTCATTATTAGCAAATACATAGGTAGTACATATGTAGGACTGCAGTATCTACATGCTCGACCACTCCTTGTGTCAAAAATGTTCAAAGGAATAGGAAACAAACTACTTCTTCTGATACCTACACCCTATACACATGGAAGTTTGTATAACGATTCCGTTAAGAAAGCATGTCAGGGATCAGGGCAGAAAGATACGAATGTGATAATATAATTAAATCATCGAAAGTATTACACACTAGGTACATTAAAAATTCGCTTCATGAAGTTTCACTGAGCTAGAAGGGAATGTGCAGCAGGGGCAAACGGCCAAACCCAAACACATGGCATGTTTGGTTTTGAAATTCTTCAATGTGGATATCTACAAGGTATATACTTATTACTACTGTGAGACAGGTGCTGTTGTGTGTTGTTGCAGTATTCTTATTGTGCTTGAAATAATGTTGGTCTAACTTAAGCCCACAGATCTACACTGAGAAGACTACAGCAACATCATGTACCCTAGGCCTAGTCTTTTGCCAAGTATGCTAGAATGAGCTTCCAATCTAACCGGGTGCAAATCATACCCAGTATTTGACAAGGAGGGACTACCAATCTGACCTCCACAGCACAGTTCCTTGGTCACGATAATCATTAAGTAAAACCGGTTTAAGACTGTCGGACGTCCGATAAGCTGTAACGAATGATATCCAGGAACAACAGCTTAACGTGCTTTCCGAGATATAGAGGGGAACCTTGTTTACCTTTTGACAACGTAATAGATGGCAGATCACCTATCCACGGACCAACTTCGGCAAGATGGACTCGTATGACTGCGAACTATACAAAACCCCAAAGACAACAAGCAACTCTCAAGAGTAAATTATCTATGACATTTGACCACGGCCACTGTGAGAGGTGATATTATTTTTAGCAGGTTGCTTGACCAGCACACACTCACTACATCAAGGCCTATGATAATGTGATTCTGCATGAAATAATACAGATCAAGTTGCAAATTTCTGTACCTACTTACGTAGTTTTTTCTCTTCCTGAATTGGATGTTGATCTTAAATCTGGAATGTTAAAAACCTATCATGTACCTAATATTAATAAGAAGCTTTTCGGAGAAATAGCTATTTCAATAATTTTATGTACGCGATCAAGCTCCAGTGAATTTGATCCAAATTGTAGTGAAATGTCAACTAATATAGGATAAGTAATAAACGTTTAGGTAGTTAGTTCATCATCCATATTAACAGTAAACTAACATTATACTTAAAGGCAAAAGTTACTGTACTGGTATGTCTGTTACCAATTAATGCTTAAACATCTGAATAGATTTTGATGAATTTTAGCAGACCATAACTTGGAAAAAGAATATTTCTTATCCCGGTGGTATAATCGCAGAGGATAATTTCTTATATTCAGACGTCGGAAACTAGTATTGGCATCCAGTATTAAAGATGTGTATTTTGGAGAACTCGGAACTCAGAGCTCGCAACACAGGTAAAATCGAAGATCACAAACTGACTGCGATATTCAACAGTGACCTCAGCTATGCACATCACCAAACTCCATTCACGGTGCTTGTCTGCAAAGGGAGGCTTCTAAAAGGTTTCGGATACACAGCAAGTTAATTTATACGAAATCTATTCCAGGAGGCAGTCCATATCGAATACTCGTAGAACGTCCAGTTCAAATTGTGACTGATAAAACTAAGTAAGTAAGGATAGAAAGCACATAAAACAGTTAGCCAAATGTCGTCATACATAACCAAGCTGTGGACATCGCAGCTCCTGGTTTTAAGAATTTACTATCCTCAGTCTTTCTAAAACCTTCGCGGAAAGCCAGTTTAGTGATGTCCGAAGTCATGTTCGTGTTTAATATATTGTATGGGTGAATATCTTTTTGATATCGGTTCAGAATAACTAAAACTATGAGGCAGGTATTTCAGGTTCTCTTAGAGCCTAATGACTGATCCTATCAGAACATCATCAGAAGCAACTGAATAACCGGTTTTGGAGTCTTGTGGATTTTGGGCACACTTAAAAATAAATACGTACTCTTTAATTGCTCATTGCGTAAAATACGCTGTGGACTCAGACAGCATTATTTTGTTATTTGAAACGCTCTAACTAGATTTTAAACCTTACCATTAAAATTGTTATTTGCTCAATGAAACGTAAATGCTTCAGGTTTTATCCAGGATGCTTTGAAATAAACATTTCTTTTGCCTCAATGATAACTATTTCTAATACCTACCTAATGCAAAGTAGGTAGACATTCGATATTTACCTACACCGATTCTGTTAGTCGCTCGACCACGGCCGCTCGTCATTACGCCGACGGTCAACCGGTTTGTGATCGCATCAGAAAAACAGCTACCCCGGTACCACGACACTTTATAAACCAGCGATACGACGAACTCGATGAACGGTTGAATGGAAATTAAAAGGGTAATAGTGTTCTCGTGGTAGAGGGTGCCCGATATGCGCGATCGTGGAGAGCGCCACAAATTCGGTGTCGAAAATTTATATAACGCTGCGAATTTAAAACGCGTTCGTTCACTATGCATGGCACAACGAGCTGACAGTGGGTAGTCAGAATACTTTGAGGTGCAGCAGCATGCAATGATATATGTATAGGTGCACAGGTTCGATGTTCGTTATTATTTTCCTCGTTGTCACCATGGCACTAATCCTTTTAGTTCTGACTGTTGTTCTGAGATATGGCCGCTACATTAAGACAAAGTTGAACAAATAGCAACATAAACTCATTTTCTCAGCTCTTTATTTCTTTTTAGCAATGACACTTAGGTGGCTCATTTGCATTTTTATACAATACAACGCCAAGCTTTGATTACATTTATGATAGCCTGGAGGTAGGCGTAAAACTAAACATAAATATAGCAAACTTCAGAAGTTTTTAGAAAAACCACGTTATAATATTTCCAAATTAACGTATATTCATAAACTTGCGCCTCTTTCCTATGAGGGACAAGCAGAAACCACAGATCCCTACCTGCAACCTGTAAAGTGGGTAGTTTTGAAAAAGAAATTGTTTTAAGAAGTGTGCCCCAAAGTTGTTCCAAGTGTGAATCAACGATAAACCGACTCTGCATCTGGGTACGATATACCCTTGGTAAGACTCGTTGTCAGACTTTTGGGCCACTGATTACCTGTAACGACTGTCAAAGATCTACAATTGATAACCGGGACCAAAGGTTTAACGTGCTTGCCAAGGCACGAAGGAAACTCGGTATACTATGGGTGGTCACCTATCCACAGACCAGCCTAGGCAAGTGCGGCTTAACCTGAAGACAGACCCCAAGCAGCTGTTATTATTTAGCCACGAGTTCGATCTTGGATGAACGGAGCTTGGTACAATACGATATTGACTATTTCTACAAGTGCATAAGGAAAAAGGGATCTCATAATATGAGATCATGCCCTTTGTCTATCTAGGCGAGATAATTATCAACTCTTATTAGGTGTGAATAAATGAGATCTTCGGATTATACTACGAGCTAGTATATTTTAGTAAAAACTAGAAGTTACACCCGGAGTAGGAACTAGGAATATTTATCCTAATATTTATCTATCCTATACTCCCGATATTTGTCCTAGGGTCCACAACTGCATATCAGTCAGTATGTGATGACTGTAGTACGGTCGAACAAGCTATTTGGTTTACATTTTACAATGTAATTTGTGGGCTAAACTGTAAACCAAATAGCTTGTTCGACCGTACATGGCACATGATCGAAGTTGATAATGATAATAATGTATTTAGGATGTTGATCGGGCTGTCGAGTTTCTGCAGTGCATCTGGTACGTTCGGGCGACATTCACGCGATCATTAGAAAGAAGTCTGCGTCTTACTCGATCTTGAAGACTATAGCAGGGTGGTTCGTCTCCCCGATATTTGAGGCTATTGTTCGTAGATGCATTTCGAACAGCAAGTCTAAATAAATATTAAGTAAATAACATAGTTTATTAATTTACTTATATTTTACTAACCTTCTATGGATGTTGCTTGTCCGAAATATAAGTCATTGTTTGTATTTGTAACTCATCAGCCTAAAATGTTCCACAGCTCACCACACACAGACCACTTCTGTGAGGGTTGTTGGTAGACGTGACGTGTCTTGGCAATTTTGGTTGAAAAACATGCCTGATTATCGTTTCCGTTCCAAAAGCAGTGATGATAAATGAACAATATTACGCTATTGTTTGGGTTCGAAACCACGGTGACGATATTGAAGAGTATTCATGAAAAAAGTAGTACTTAGCAAGGTAGTTTTCTGTACAATAATGGCGGGGATTCCCCTGACATTGAGTTACTACGATTATCCTGATTATTCATAAATTGATAACTATATGTAGTTCCATCATTTTTACAGTTTTGTAAGTTTTCATTCATTTCATTCAATATTCATGTCATTATGAGTTGTTGGTTTATCCCTGATTAGGTAACTGAAGTGTGGTCTTTGAGCCCCTAAACCTCGAACTTAAACCTAAACTTAAAACTGGAATCGTACCCACTTGACTTTAGCGGGTTCGATTACCATGTCGGGCTTGTCGGGTAGTTTTAGTGGTTTTTGATTAGAGGTTCTGGAGGTATGAAGCAAGGCTGCCTTTTAGATGGAGCAAATCTTTGAAAGAAAGGTAAGTAGTACTTACTTATGGTGCAATGGTGTAGTCATAGTAAAATGGCTGACTTACAAGTTGCAGGGCGTTAAATGGAACGTAGGCAGACGCTTTACTTTGTGACATTTATTTTAATCACAACTGCTCGCAAAACAGCGAAGGAATTTAACACACGCTAATGATTGCTCAAACATCAGTGAAGCCCTGGTTTACACCTTTTTTTTTTCGGATGGGAAATCATCAAATGACTCCTCCCGGTCTGGCTGGTCTGGGCAGAGCGGGATTGTCAGTGTTTTACTGACTAAAACCCATTCATGTTCCTTCTTAGCCCTTTGTATTCGAGGGCCGCGGTAGCCCTGGCTCACATCTGTTATCAAGAGACCTCTCAATTTGACCCAACGTTTTATACCACAGTTTATCTTTTATTTACTCATTATTAATCAGAAGAAGTATAATTTTACCGAATGAGACTGATATTGGTCGCGTAAAATCCCCATCAAGTCCATCTTAGTGAGAACAAATCAAATGAACTATGACCGTTTTTATATCCAGTTTATTTCCTTAAATTAGGCAGAAGAAGCAAAGTAAGTTTTTGTGAAACGGCCCAATAAAAATCATTCCCGAATTTGAGGATTTTCTCTAAAACACTCTGTACTTCGCAACTTTTCTGATATTTTTAGGCGAAAGTTACTTAGTTCAATGGAAAAATGGATCATTTCTAAAAATAGATGTTTTACTACATTAAATTGGAAAATGTGTCACTGAGGAGCTCGTGGCTATATAATAACTGCCACTCGAGTCGATCTTTAGGTTAAGCCGTGCTTGCCAAGGTTGGTCTATGGATGGGTGACCACCCCTACATACAGAGTTTCCTCCATGCCTCCGAAAGTACGTTAAGCCGTTGGTCCCGGCTGTCACGTGTAGGTACATCTTTAACAGTCATTACCGGCAGTCAGTGGCCCAAAATAGTCTAACAACCAGTTTTACCAAGTGGTATCGTAACTGGGTTGTGGAGGTCAGATAGGCAGTCGCTTGATGTAAAATACTGGTATTCAGCTGCATCTGGTTAGACTTGAAGACAACCCCAACATAGTTGGGAAAAGGCTAGGCAGATGAGGATCGTAAAGTGTGTCTCTTATAGAGCAAAAACCTCCAAAAGCCAAAACTCCTTCTAAAAAACTGGTTACTTAAATAAACACCAATATATTGCGCACTGCGGAAGTAGGTACACAAGACACCGAAATCTAGACTTTTCTTTTATTTCTTAGTGTAAACCCTTTATTTCGGCCAAACCAAGATTATGTTGGGGAAATCGTGCGTAAAAGAAAAGGGAATTTCGTTTCCTTAGAACGTAGCTCTCCATTATCTTTCTTGTACTATAAGAAACCGACGGTTTGCAACAGACGCTGCTTTCATCGTTCTCTGGGTGGCAATGAACAATCAACTAAGTGTACCGCAAAAAAAAAGAACAGAAGAAAAAGACCGCAGTCCACTGCTGGACCTAAGCCTCTCCCTCTCCTAAGCTGCATCTTCATAACCAGCCGGTGTCGTTAGCCTGCAGCAAGTAGATATCCAGCCTGTCCTAGCCACCTTTCAACCGAAAGACGTCCACTGGTGGACATAGGCTTCCCCCAAGTGTGGCCACATTGACCGGTCCCGTGCGACTCGCATCCAGCAGATTCCTTCAACCTTCAAAAGGTCAAGGTCATTGGTCCACCTAGTGGGAGGTCTTCCAACACATCGTCTTCCGGTTCGCGGTCGCCACTCCAGAAATTTTCGGCCCCATCAGCCATCCGTTCTGCGAGCATGTGGCCCTGCCCACTGCCACTTAAGTTACCAAGGAAAGAAAGAAAGAAAACCAAGGTTACCGACGTAGGCCGAAGAATTGCCAATTCTTAAATTCGGCCTACGTCGGTAGCCTGGGTGTTCTTGCGGAAGTCGGAGAATAAGGTTGTCAGTTCTAGATAAACTAGGGTGTATTTTTTGTAAGTTCCTTTAACTATATCAACTAGAAAGAAGAAATTTTTCACACAAATGCGACTAGGTACGAAAAACCTTGTTCAAAATAAGTAACTTTATGTTGTTTTTCAATGAGTATTATTTCTGCAATGGCATTGTATGATAATTTGCATTGTATTTGGTGGATTTTTCCGAAAATAATCATGTATTTCATTTAGCACTTTTCTAAAACGGAGTTTTTTTTTTTAATAATTATTTCTGATTATTCCGAAATGAAAACTAAGAAAACTTACTGTGTTATAAGTACAACCCTCCCGTTTTCTTCTCTTGTTTTCTTGTCTGAGACACTAAACGGCAGCAAACGGATTTTATAGAGGCTAGAGGCCCTTAAACAAAAGGTCGGTTTTGATGCACACTCAGATGATGAGACGATGATGACCATGAGACGATAATAAATAAATATCGCTTAACATTACACACAGGGCCATCTAGTGCCACACTAAGCAACGAGGCTTGTGCCGTGGACGCCAGATAGTTGATATACTACATTGATACTTTTTGTTTGCACACATACCTACTTATTATACATATCCATGACTCGGAAACCGTTAATGTCCATATTTATCACACAAACATTTGCTCCTACCGGGATTCGAACCCGGGACCCTAAAAACGTAAGCCATCAGCCTACCACTAAAATTAATGATTATGAAATTCATCTCCATTGGTGTCGATTCTGTTGTGCACTTGAACTAAATTTAATTTAGGCTACTGCTATCTTTTTCTCTCTAATAAAACGAGAAAGAGACGAAGGGCTGTCAAATTTAATTGGAACTAATATTTCCATACAAATGAAGGGTGCACGTAAAACATGTCGACTAAAAACACGGTGAAGCGCAAGGCATAAACTAGTTTGACATCTCTAATTTAGTTCATGGCTATTTTCTGGCACTGCCTTTTAGTAAAAGATAGCAATAGCCTAAATTAAATTTAGTTTGTGCTCAACAGAATCGACACCATTATCAACCTAGCATTTCCCAGACTATGTTGGTGTAAGTAGGCTTCTAGTGTAACCGACGCAATACCAGTATTTGACATGTAACCACCAGTACCCATGGCAGAGAGTCGGTATCGAGATACCCCTTAAAAGTACAAGGGTGTAGCGAGGTACGGGCAGGGGGGAGCCAACTGCCCCCCCCCCCCCCCCTGGAAGATGCAGAAATGCTCACAAACCGTAAAGTAATATTACGTATTAATAAACAAAAACAAAGAAGTAGATTCTATCGACAGGCGAATTTTATAAGAGTACTATGAATGGTTGAATATAGTTTTGTTGTTCATTTTTACCTTAGAATATTCTTGGTTTGTCTATGCCTGCACCCCCTTAACAAAATCCTAGCTGCAATCCTAGCTGCCTTGGTAAACCAGATTAAAAAAATAATGTAAAACTACCATCCATAATGTTTGTGAAAAAAAATAAACAACAGTATTTGGATCAAAAATCCCATTACCTGTTCGCATATTTAAAAGGGTGCACGATTTTTAAACTTATTTCGGCAATCCGATATAAGGGAACGAGCACACGAACCAACTTAATTGCGTTGTATTGACGCAAATGGATCCGACTGTCATGATGAACGTCGAACTTGTAATGCGTGAAGGGGTAGGCAGTAGTATTGGACATCGGAACACCACACTGGGATAAACTGTATCTACAGTAAAGGTCAGTTAGCATTCTGTATAAAAATATCTAAAATTGCATATATATATAGCAAGAAGCAAGTAGAAACTTGCTTGAGGCGTAAGAAAAAGCCATCACGCCGGTAAGCTCCAAAGAGTTAGGCAGAGGTGTAAGTATAGTACACCATAAATAGGCAATTATGTTGCGGAAGGGGCCAGCCTTTCGCCATCAACTAGGCACGACTCCAATCTCCGGACAGTTACAGTGGATTTCGATTTAATTTGATAAAAAAGCCTAATAATACTTAACCTGAAAATCCTGAAATGTAAATCAAACCTTACACCTCATAATCAGCAGCAACACGAAATGGTACTGAAAAAGTTTACCAAATAAAATGTTAATATATCTAATACCTACCAAAGTTGAAGACTGTTTGTAAACAAAACAAGTGTATATTTTTGTTATGCAGTCGGATTCAGATTCAGATTCATTTATTTGCCAGAATGAATTTAATTGGTAAACATGATATAAATGTCACGATTTCATTATCGCCTCAAACACCGAAAGCTATCAAATTTTAACAACAATCCACTCATAATGATTTGCATTTTCCGGAGCGAGTGCAGAAAACCGAAAACTGATAGACGCGTTTTCATCGATGAATTTAATGAGCGTTACTTTGAAGTGAAATAGTAAAGTTATTGTTCAACTTGGAACCTATTCCGCAGCCTCCAGACCTACAAGACCCTTTTTAGTTGGATATTTCACCCTGTTTTGGGTCTGTCGAAGGGTGGAATCGCATTGATCATGCAGAGATCCTTCGAACAAAGAACGAACCACACAGCATCCAAGCTCTATGAACACAGTGCTTCTTTGATCTTAGACCCCCAGCTTACACTGGTTCCTCCCGGGGCTGCGGGACTGCTCGAAAGAGATACCGCGGCCCTGGTATACAAAGGGCTAAGAAGGAACATGGATGGTTTTTTTGTCAGTAAAAGTCTGACACTCCCTTCCGCTCCGCCCAGAGCGGGAGGAGTCATTTGATGATTTCCCATCCGAAAAAAAAAGCTTACCGACACTGATGGTTTAAACAACTTCATAACTTTTGTAAAATCTACCCGCTCATTCATAAAGCACTGAAAATTATGTAAGTAACTGAAACATAAGTCTGGGTTTTCCGATAGGAGACGTCCGATTTTGGCAAGACGTTTTTCGATAGATACCTTATTTACGATTCTTTAGAAGGTTACCTTTCTTTTGAATAAATCATTTTCCTAATTCGATATCTAAGTCAAATCTTTAGTCCTGAAAATACAAGCATGAGTTACATAATTTTCCTGTTTATAATTTCATATTGGTGTGTAAGTTAGGTTCATGTACTTGTGTCCTCTGAAGCAGCCAACGAACTCAGCATGTACCTACCTACGTAACTATGATACCTTCGTTCGCGTGTATTTGGGCCAAAATTAAGCATTACTTTCTAATTCGACCTTCTGGTAAGAAATTGTTTCCATCAAATTGGTCCCAGTCTTCCGTGAACTACAGTTATTTCAATTTCAAAGCGGAACACTCGATGACATTACCTGCTTACATCGTAAAGTTCTTAGTAATAGCTTATATTACAATAATAATTATAATGAGTTTCACTAATACGCCAGAAAATAAAAATAAACAGTGTTCTAAAATTATTTTTATTCCGTTATGGTCAGCAGTCCTCCCAATCCCCAAATCAAATAGTCGTAGCACTAATAATCTATACATATAATAAAATCGTTGAGACCAAAAAATCTGTACATTGAAGATTAAAAAAAAAAAATCACCCAGGGTGACTTAAAATAAGTAACTGAACATATTAAAACCATTTTTAAAATTTTTGTTTGTTTGTTTGTTTGTTTGTTTGTTTGAACGCGCATCACGTAAAAACTGCTGGACGGATTTTGATGAAAACTTCACTAATCTATTTAAATAAACTCAGAATAACATTTAGGCTATAGAAATTATGGAAAATTTTGGAAAAAGGGGGTGAAAATGGGGGGTAAAGTTTGTATGAAAAATTTTTTTTAGATTGTTCTAGAACCATGAAACTCAGAGTAAATACTTATTATTAAAAATAAAGAAATACCTGTTTCAGCATTTTGAAAAAATTTCATCCAGAGACGTAAAAAAGAGGGTTTTGTGTTTAAAATTAATAAACTTTATACACCTATAGAACAAAATCCAATGAAGTGTAAACCTTTAAAAGTTCCTGTGAATACTTCAAATCTAATACAGGTAAATATAATTTCTCACTTTCTTGAAATTTGATTTTTGAAGTGAATACGCCCAAAATAGCGGAACTCAAAAAAATCGGCTTTCCTCGGTATAAGTAGTTGGTAATACAGGGTGGAAACGGTAAACGGGGCAGTAAGGGGAACTGCAGCTACACGAAAAAGGTCTTAGAAACAATCCATATTTTTTTCGCTAAATGTTGATCCCCATTCACAGATTTAATTAAAAAGTAAAGTACAGTTAGCAAGAAAATTGCTATTTAACACAAAACATTTTATGATGCCAATCGATCCTGTTTCTAATACTCAACGGTTAAGGAAGCTCCCCTTTCTGGCCGGTTAATCGTTTCCACCCTGTATTTACAAATAAAATAATACTACGAAGAAAATGTAGACTATACGAATGTACATCAGACATATAACCCGAAAATTTACAAATACAAACGAGTTCAAATCCTACTATCTACAAATAATAAAAATGCTTTGTCCTGAAGGACTGTGATGGATCAACGCACAGCCTTTACCGCAGATTGTAGAAACCTGAAACTTGCAGGGTGTACTTTTTGTATAATAATTTCAGAAAATCATTTCTTATCGTATGCCTATGATACGATAAGAAAGGATTTTCTGAAATTATACCCCTAAGGGGGTGAAAAGGTGGGGGGCAAAGTTTGTATGGGAAAATGTGATTCCTTGGTCCAATCTACTTCAAATTTTGCTATCAACATCAACAATATTAACAGAATTGATGGACGCGTTTCGTGTTGCACGTAAATTGATTTCAATGCATGTCTTAGGAGATACACCGTTTTAAATAACTTCGCAGCAAAATAATGATCATGTACCGGGCGCGCATTTTCATTATGCGGAAGGATGTGTATGATGTGCTCTTTGACAATTGTATTATAGGTGCTTACGATCCGACCAATCTCTGTAACCCTCTCTTATGTGACGCAGACGAAGTTGCGCGGGTCAGCTAGTTATTTTAATAAAGATTCAACCTTCAGACGACAACAGCCTGTATTGATAGTGCAACTGGTAACAGTTTAACCTAATATGTTCACCTACATAAAAAAAAAACAAGTTGCCTAAACACATAATTTTCTTGACTGATAAAAGAAAATGTTGGATCTGCAACGTTAAGAGTAATTGTGAGCGATAGCAGCGTCACAAAAGCTAGATGAACGCATAGAGGGTGTGCAAGGACGCGGGGGCACCCGAGGGCGCGAGGTCGCCGGCGAGGGCGAAGGGCCACGGACGGCCAAGGGTACTGGGGACGCGCGGCGCATCGGGCCCTAAGCCGTTAAGAGGCACTGCATTTGTACTGCTTATTATGCTACCCCTGTTATGAGAGTTGGCGTTACATTTCATGACGTACCGTACAGTTAACTTAAGATTTTGATACATTTTCAAGTGTTTTGAGATGGTTTTGAGTTAGGTACTTTTGTTTATATTTGTTTGTGTAACAAATATAATCGCGCAACACATCGCAACTTTTTATGAGATATGAAGCGAAAACTTGCTGAAATGTGGGTAAAGTGCGTCGGGTGCTGCAATGTATAACGTGCCGTGGGAAAATGTCGTGTACCTTTTACTGTAGGTAATTGATTCTTATAAAAGCTATACAAGTGATTCAATATTTTATTTATAACATTTCATAATACAGTGCGTTAACCTTTTTGTTTTAAAAATAGACACGAGTTAATGTCTACTAAGTAGGTTTGATTTAAATAGGCTATATTGTTTGTTTATGCTGAAACTGAAACATTATTTACCCTGTATTCTAATTATTGTACTATTTGGTCCACGTTGGTGCGTTGCTCGCAGTTCGGCTCTGAAACGTGGGGTCTAAGGTTCAACCACCGCGGTTTGTAAAGAGCAATATTGAACCTTGAGGGTTGACATAAACATCGTCGGCACGGTTGGCGCAGTGGCTGACTGCTGCGCTGCGTGTCGCGGGTTCGATCCTCGCACAGAATACTTGTATGGCCTACAGGTACGCTATTACGGGTCTGACTGTGTGCTTAAATATTTGTAACCACACGCTGTACCTATACAGTGTGGGGGATACTTTTAAGAAATTAAATTGGCAGCGTTTTTAAACGGTATGTAAGTAGGTAATTCAGTCATAGATTGCAATTGTTCGTACCTACGTAACAAACCGTTATAACTGTTACCAGGATTTGCATAAGTATTTGCTTTTGGGTCCTTAAATGCAGTAGACAAATATGCATACATACGTACGAGTATATAAATAGATTATTTCAATTATTTTCAATAAACGCTCCAGAGGATGTCAAAGAGTGGACTGTGGGCGCATAAACATGTTTACACATAGCAAGCGAGCTCGTACGAGTACGGGAAATTGTTTCCCAGGCAGCCAATCGAAAACATTACCAGTTTTATTGGTTTACAACAGGATAATTCGTTAAATATCTAAGGTTTTCTATAACTAATTTATTTTTTAAGCTTTCGGCAGCGATATTACGTAGCTAGACATATTACGAAATAGGTAGACGAATTTAAATTGATTACGTAGGTAAGGTTTAGCTCTAGGCGAGCTTTTCAGCTTTCATTCTGCATATCGTACGAGTATTTGAATGGAAATTTCTCTTGTATCGTGGTTACTCTTACAGATTATAAGACATTTATTTGAATTTACAAAACTCCGTATTTACTCGTTGTTGTAATACTGTTGCTGTACTCCGGTTACGTGGTGGACTATAGCATGACGAAGCTCCTGTTATTGGAGGAAGAACTGTCAACCCAGGAAAGTGTCCTGGCGCCTCAAAATTAGGTGAGAGAGAGACCCCAGCTAAAGCAGGATAGCGCCGAGTAGAAGACAAAACTAAAATTTTGCCCGGGAATCAAACCCACGACGTCACAGAAGTGCAGAAACATTATAATTATTTTTTACCCGTCTGTGGCCAAGCGTAATTGGTGGGTGTTGATTTTCAGTCAATCCATAAACATAACTATGTACAGACTCTGCTATAATTCTTCATCATCTTTTATGAAGGAATCACTCCAAGCTTCAAATCTCTTAAAATTAGACGCTAAACGTGAACGCCAGAATTTCAAATGAAGTTTTCTAACAGCCAGTTTCCAGCGCAACGAGTGCGGCAATGTGATCGGCAACGTTCTCTATCGCAGCCCAGTTTTCCTCAAATTCATTCGGCACAGCAGCGAGTCATCCGGCGGCACGGATTCGAAGCGAGCGGCGAGCGGAGCGTGGCGTAACGACCACTGCTAGCTACCCAACAACAAGTTACATAAAAATACAAGTCTGCCAAGCAACGAGTGGCTTGCCGTCGAACAGACCACGGCTGCGTACCGGTTGCTCCACACTGACACACTACTTGCTGTCCACTCATTTTTATTCACGATGCAAGACGCTTTATAATTTACAGAACTTTATGCTGTAGGTACGTCCCAACTCACTGGACTAAATTACTCCTGTTAATAGCCTAATTGAAGTTGTATGGATATAAGAAATTGGCTACATACTCATAGTAGACGTCTCTTGCCAAAAGCAAGTCAAACCAGTCCGTTTCCTTGAAGTTAGATTTTTTTGCGCGTACCAATGCCATGCAATCAAAACAAGCTGGATAATTTTCACAAGGTTGGTTTATGACGTGAAACGGAAAATAATGGTAGTGGAGTGGATTACGTTTTTAACAATTATTATCTATAGATACCTATTTTAATAAACTATGAAGCGCTACCAACAGTGCCTATCCTACAACACAGTCATTGCAATACTTCACAGCGCACTAAACCAATTTGTCAACAACTTTAATGGACTACCCGCATTTGATAAGACCATAGTGTCCTAGTCCTTGGAGTGAATTAGTTCCAAGTACATTGATATTACAATGCTTTATGGACGTTGCGACTTGAGCTCGGTGGCAGTGTGGCGGGCGTCGGCGGTGACACATCGGCGCGTGATTCAGAGCCACCGGGCTGCGCGTGCACAGGCATCCCTGACGTCAGCGCGCGTCCGGCGGTGGCTATTATCAACACTGCGTGGAAAAATATCGCACATTACTATGCGATTTAAAAGAGTTGACTATTATGTTGAGTTTTTGGTACCTAGTTGCAGCTTTAGTTAAATCTTTTGCAACATTTATGTAGAATGTTCTGCTGTCTTCATAAAAAAGGTCGCAGTGCTACCTACATGTTAATGTTGGTATTTTGTAAGAATAGGCATGCGACAGTATCAAAAAATTACAAATCTATTTAGTCCGTCAGTTAGATTATTGAAAAATAATGTACACGTATTTTTTGTTTTTGTAATTTATCAATGAATATTGACAAAGATAAAACGCATCAAAACTCGAGTGGGGGCTCGTGACGTCAGAACTAGCTAAAAATTGTACCTAGGCGTGACGTATTGTGAATTTTAAAAGCCCCATATCTTCGTCAATTTTGATTTTCGTAACAAAAGAAAAAATACGGGTCAAATATTTTTTTAATAATCTACAGGACGGACTAATTACTTTTGTCGTCTACCCTATTATAAAAATATACCTAAAATAATAAAGTAAAATATACCTTCCTGTGGGTGTGGTGTATGATCTGTGCAGACCACAAAAAAGAATCAAATCAACAATAGCAACGAAAGAAAATGATTAACAGAGTGCGGTTTTGGGAGCATATTTAGACGTTTCGTGTCGCGCCAAACGTCTAAATTGAAAGTTGAAAGCATAGATATATATGTTACAGCTCAATGGTTGAAAGGGTTTATTGTGCATCTTAACCCACTTGCTTGCTTACCTACTTAGTTACGAAAATGATCGACGAAGCAACATAGCTTATTAATTAGCTCTGCTTTTTACTATTCCTTGCTTAAAATTCAACATTTCCAGTGCTGTACCTACGGCTGTACCGGTAGCTATGGTTCATTGTCACTAGTACCATTAACAGTTCCATGATGGAACTAGTGTTGTTTTTTATTATCACTAGTTCCATTTTGAGAGAATTTGAAAATAATGGAACTAGTGTTGATTTTTTTTTATCACTAGTTCCACTAGTAACATTAACAGTACCATGATGGAACTAGTGTTGATTTTTATAATCACTAGTTCCATTTTGAAAGAATCTGAAAATAATGGAACTAGTGTTGATTTATTTTTATCACTAGTTCCACTAGTAACATTAACAGTACCATGATGGAACTAGTGTTGATTTTTAAAATCACTAGTTCCATTTTGAGAGAATCTGAAAATAATGGAACTAGTGTTGATTTTTTTTACCACTAGTTCTACATTAAGCACTTGTGAAATTTTTCAAGGGTGGAAACACACTAGGGGTAAAAACTCTCAGTTTTTTTTATTAATTTTATGCAATAAAAATAAACTTTTTTAAGAGAATTCATTGTTGTGAAGTATTTACTTATATAGATTGCAGGTCGGTACATGAAATAAGATGTAACCGCGAACCGGAAGACGTTGCGTTGGAAGACCTCATACTAGGTGGACCGATGGCCTGGTAAAGTTTGCAGGAATCCTTTAAATCAATCAGTTCAACTCGCACAAGAACTTCATAATTATCACACATCCTCCTCCGTGTTGAAGACGCATAAAATCTTTTTTTGATACTCTTTGGTTTTACTGTTATGTAAAGGGTGATTGGTAAAATTAGGTCCAATCTGTGAAATGGGTTTAAATACCAAACCTTATTTGCAAAAAACTTGACCTTGTAATGTTGGTGGATATAAGGATACAATTAATCGGGCGACTGTAACTTGGCATCCAAAGTTATGCCTAAGAAAACTGTGTTATCCTCCGGTTTCAACTCTTCATCCTTGATTAGTACCCTAGTTTCCGCTTGACTTACGTGGGGTATCGTAAACCTTATACATTTGGTTTTTTTCTTATTTAGGAGTAGATTATTAACATTAAACCAATTAACGACTTTTGTCAGGGCGCTATTAACATCGTCCGTAACTTATTGCTGGTGTTTGAGTTTAAACAAAAGAAAAGTGTCATCTGCAAACAATAGTATCGCATGGTTATCCTTAATTAGGTAAGGCAAGTCATTTATATAAATAAGAAACTAAAACGGGCCGAGAATTGAGCCCTGGCGTACCCCCATTCTTACTACGGAACCGGGAGATCTTTTCTCATTAACATCAACTCTCTGTTTGAGTTACATCTGTTGTTTAGAATAAATACAGTGCTTTTTTTAGTTTTTCCCGCTAGTCCAAAAAGACCAGAATTTCTATTTTTTAATTAATTTGAACTTTGAAGTTAAGAGCGCATATCCGGAAAGTTGGCAACCTCGCAAATACCTGTCAAATGTTTACCTTTTTCCAACATTCTGAATGCGCCCTCTTAACATGGTACAGAATTTTGTAATACATACATATTATTATTGTGACATACCGAATGCTGTCACTATCTTAATTTGTCGGATTTTATTCCAATTGTATTTAGTTATTTTTTAATGCCGACTGTTGTTTTTAACTGCAAACCATTGTTTAATTAACTTTTCAATGTATACAATAGTTAACCATTTCATTAATGTTTGCATGTATTCTCCATCATGGATTCTCGCTCGTATTCTCCATCATCATCATTTTAGCCGAAACACGTCCACTGCTGGAAATAAGCCTCCCCCAAATGTCGCCACATTGACTAGTCCCGTGCGATTTGTATCCAGCGGATTTCTGCAACCTTTACCAGGTCATCGGTCCTACTAGTGGGAGGTCTTCCAACGCAACGTCTTCCGGTTCGCGGTTACATCTTATTTCATGTACCTACCTGCAATCTATGTAAATAAATATTACTATACTTCACAACAATGAATTCTCTTAAAAAAAAGTTTATTTTTTTGCATAAAATTAATAAAAAAAACTAACTGTTTATACCTCTAGTGTGTTTCCACCCTTGAAAAATATCACGAGTGTCTAGGAACTAGTGGTAAAAAAAATCAACACTAGTTCCATTATTTTCCAATTCTCTCAAAATGGAACTAGTGATTATAAAAATCCACACTAGTTCCATCATGGTACTGTTAATGTTACTAGTGGAACTAGTGATAAAAATAAATCAACACTAGTTCCATTATTTTCAGATTAATGTTACAAGTGGAACTAGTGATAAAAAAAAATCAGCACTAGTTCCATTATTTTCAAATTCTCTCAAAATGGAACTAGTGATAATAAAAAACAACACTAGTTCCATCATGGAACTGTTAATGGTACTAGTGACATTATAGTTGACGGTATCGAGCAAGTTACAAGAATAGGACCCCGGTGTTCGGGCGGCGGTTTGTCCGTCGCGTTCCGTTCCTCGACCGCAATGCTGCGCGTTTCTATACCTTTTGTATTCATAACCTCCACATCACCTCGCTCGGCTCGCCTCCTCTACTCGCTTGTGCCGAATTTGCTTGACTGATTACGACCTTCCGTTACTATACTTTGAGTGGAGAATTTTCTTTGCTTGTAATAATGAAGAAAATATTATTGTTGTTCAGTTAGGAAGAGGGTTGGCTAGTGTATTTTTCTAATTCAAAATAATTTTAAAATAACTTACCTAATCATTTATTGTAGCTTGAAAGGTCGACTACCTTTCAGAAGCTACAATAAAGGTTAACAACGTATACAATAAAGCTGAAGAGTTTATTTGAATGCGCTAATCTCAGGAACTACTACTGATTGGAATTGAAAAAACATTTTTGTGTTGGATATTCTATTTATCGAGGAAGGTTTATAGGCTATATCATCACGCTACAACCAAAAAGAGCGGGGCATAAATGAAAAATGTTGCATAAACGAGGAATAGTTATTTGTTATAATAGTGCAAAGTTGCTTTTTAACCGCGTGCTCAATTTTGATGACCGAGCAAGCGAAAGATACTAAAATTGAGTCACGAGCGCAGCGAGTGATTCAAAACTTAGAATCTTGAGCGTTAGCGAGGGAATCAAAAGAGCACGAGGTGAAAAATCTTTGCACTCGAGTGCAACACGTAACTTTTCATCCCACCTCAGCGAGGAAATGAATAAACGCAAAAATTGCCCATTATTAACAAATTCAGTTAATTCTGATGGCGTCAAGTAAACTTCCTCGTCGCTAGATAATGAGTGGTCATTTTAGGTTTTTGACTTGTTTTCAAGTTCCTTGTTTTTAACTTGTTAACAATTTGACGTGAAAAGAAAATGGCGCGCGCAAAACATATTGAAAAAAGTAGGTACACCAAGAAGGATCCGAGTCCGAGTTCTTAACAAATAAAAAAAAATTGTATGATAAATTCGGCACCATGGAGGTAAAGTAAATAGGTGTTTAATATTATGTTTTGAATTCACATACTTGGTGCACACGATGTTCTTAATTCAAATTTACTTTATCCTCTAGACGATAAAAACCGGCTTTTGCACTCGGATATCGAAGAGCAAAAATACCAATTCCGTGGGCTTTTTCACTGTTATGTGACGCAGACGAAATTCCGTGGGTCAGCTAGTATTGAATATAGCTGCGGTAACAGTGTGCATCTGGATTGAGGGCCCATTTTTTAAATCCTTGAGAAACGAAATGAGACTTAGGTTTAGGGAATTTAGTTAAAATAGTAAAAAAACTTAAGACGCCTGCGGAGCATGCGTATTTCATACAAACGTAATACCAAAATAATTTGTAAATTAAACATATTCCTAAGGTAGTGTGTATTTATTTCGATTGAATTACAGAATATCTAGGTTCCCAAATATATATTTTGATTGGACACTGATTTTAACAAGAGTTATAAGAAAAATTAGTTTTCTATAGAAAATTTAAATTCCTCATATCTCGTCTTTGCATCACTATTCCCTCAAAAAACATATTTGGGAACATAGATATTCTGTAATTCAATCGAAATAAATACAGACTACCTTAAGAATATGTTTGATTTACAAATAATTTTGGTATTACGTTTGTATGAAATACGCATCCTCCGCCGGCCCCTTAAAGCGATAGGCCAATTTCTTAAACGTGAATTAAAAAATGCTGTAATCTTCTACTACTGTTATAAACGCGAAAGGGTTATAACCTATCTGTGTGCAATTTTCATCCAAATCCGTTCAGTAGTTTCTGCGTAAAAGAATAACAACAAAAATCGATCCTTACAAACTTAAAAGGTTGCGTGCCTCAACTCTTTGGTTGACTACATACATAAAACTCACGCCTTTTACCCCCCATGGGGGTGGACAGAACCTATAGAACGCCACCTGCGACCACATACAATATTCCTTTCGCCTTGAGGTACATACACTGGTTATACGCGGACACGCAGGTTGCGAGTTCTAACAGTAACATCTGAATGATTTGTGTGTATTTACATTTAGGGCATGCGTATACGAAGTACTTTCGTCCGCCGGATAGAAATGAGTTCTTGTTCTTTGGTTGTTGTTTTCTCATGTTTATTGACGTCCATTGGTTGTTGCAAATTGTTTCGCAGGACTATAATTATTGTCCCTAGTCTGCGTAAGTGCGTAGGTCCTTATAGTGACAAAACTGAGACTTGATTGGGTGTTCATACGTTTTGAGTGTTGTGTAACTTGTGTATTTGCCACGAAAGTACAAGAAAAAGTGATTTCTTGACAAAGTTTACTTTATTGAAAAATGTGTGACGATATCGGATTATCAAATTCTGTACGTTTGCTGCAATGCATTAGCTACATACGGTCAACCGCGCGTCTTTGGTAATGAAAAAAACTTTGAAAATACCTTTATTATGTAAGAATAAGGGTGAATTCGAAGTTCATGTGTACCTAAGACGTGTGGCTAACGGTATACGTGCTCAACAACTTCAATGAGCCGCCTTGCGTACATACATACATTACAATCATTGGCATTTTTTTATTGGCGACATGTTATGACACATGAAACTTCAGTGTAGCTCGACTTTAGGTTGATTCGACCGATAAGCTAAAATAAAAAACCAATAAAAAATTCTACATCCATTATATTTTAATGTCATTAGTGGTGACAATTAAAATTAATACATTTTAATCGCGTTTGAGATTTCTTGTTTACTTTTTTACAATAAAATGTACGAACTCAAATGTATGTTTTTCTTATTTGTTAAGATGTCCTATGCTCATCCATTATATCAAATATTTGAAGCCATTGTTACATATGCAGCTTCAATTTGTAGATAATGATTGAACATCGAAGTTTGAATAGTAAAAAATCAGTCTAAACGAAGATGCCTGCACAATAGTTTGCCGTTGGTCTACAAGCTGCTTCAATACTGTACTATCATCAGTTTTGGTCTTATAACTAACACAGGAACAAAAAGTATAACTTATAAATAAAGAATAGTACCTACCGATGGTTAATAAATTCAGTCAAATTTGTATAATTAGCCAAACCTACACCGAGATTCCAAATTAATAAGACTAGTTCTGTATAATTCTCAGTCAATTTCGTTTGGCATTCTCCCTTAAAAACTTGCAATTAAAGCTTATTCGAAATGATAAAGATCGTCGCAGTAAAGCAAAGACAAACACAACCTTAAGATAATCGCACCATCAAACACCACAAATAGTAACCAGCCGACGTCATGCATGCTTCGTTCTAGTCGGACCTTTCCAAAGGCTTACAGCGAAATACTAAGCGCCTGATATTCCAAACATATACAAGACAATTACAAATATTGAGAAGACATCTGTTCATGAATACAATATATATTATACTTTACATACAGCAAGTTTTGCAATGCCTAAATAAATAATAGAACCAACTGTACATAAGCGTCGCTACGCACCCGACCCAATAAATACTTAACACAGCCCGTCGAACAAGCCTACAGTCTTCTTGTCATGATCAATATCACAATAACACCGGTAGCTCATAGACCAACGACTAACAGCCCTGCACAGGTTTGGCAGTGGCTTTACGAAAAGTTGAGTAATACATATACGATAATTAAGAATCACAATACAGTTAATACTTATGAATAGAACTTACTTAGATCAAATATGAGAAGCGGTGACGGACGGTGCGCACTGCTAGGCCGGTGGCGCGCCTCGTTTAACAGAATTCATACACGACGCGAACTTTACTGTCCCACGACAGAAATATTATACACAAATGCTCCTATATTTATTATAGGCGCAGCGCAGCTTACTAGTGTTTACATCTAAAACCGCCGCGCTTTACCTGTATCTTGATGTATACGCAGGGTAAAAGAGCGCAACATCGATGAAAGTCTATAGTTATTATGACCTTACTGGGTCCCTACAAATTCGAATAGATCATAGTGAAAACAATGGAATAGCATTACGTGCGTGGTCTGGCAACTCGTATAAAGCACCATGATTTGGCCTTTACGGACCAAAACAAAGAAATTATGCAAGTTCAATAAAATACTACCACATTATGTTGTACACATACAGGAATGTCTAATAATAATAAAAGTTTCGCACTTATATCTATGTGACTTACATTCAATAACTTTACTTATAGCAAAATTAAACTTACGTAGACACATTGCCGCTACACATTGCGTCTTATCGTAGCAGGCTTTTATTGGAATGACGCTTCCTAATACAATTTTACAAAAGATCGAATACTATAATTTTTATTTAGTCGTAAAAAGAGGCCTGGTACAGTGAGACACAACGGTAATGGTATGGTATTAAAAATCTACACATTAGAGACTTGTCAAGGACAATATTGTAGATTACTTAGTAGCAACCTTGGGGCACTTGTTAAACCCATGATACAAGTTACCTAAGTACAATGAAAGGTATAAATATTGTTCTCCTGAAAAATCGTGGGGAACGCTAGTAGCGTATGCTTCGCGTCAACAGAGCGCACCGACCGACACCGCACGGTACACAGTGAAATTTCAATACACGTATAAACTAGGAAGTGATGTCATTTAGCGTGGAAGCAACCTCAGTCTTGTCAATCTTCTGATGTGAACCAACAACGCTACGACGCCCTGCAGTTCCACTCGTCCGACCCTGAAAACAAGGTTCAAATGTAGTATTTACTGGTTAAGTTTTCATTACAAACTAAATTAGTCCAATGGAAACGTATAACAATCCGTTCATAAGTTTACTATCACAGGTAAAGGTGATCACCCAGACTGGACTATTTTCAAAAGTAAAACCAAAATAAACTGATTTTAAACCTATTTTATTATTGCACCAAAGTCAATTCACCGAGAAGTTATTCAACCACAAAATATCAGAAATCATCCAGATTGGAGTAAGTTTTTTTGCCAACTAAATTAAACGCAATAATTAAATAGAGCTTATGAATATAAACATTTTTTATTATGCCACCCAAATTCAATGCTACTGCTCGATGAAGACGCTAATCAAGGGAGATCTGCCTAGGGCACGCCACGATAGTGGCGGTAAGTCCCCTCTTTGAGGAGTGGCTAGAGAGGCGCCACGGGCGTCCTCAGCTTCCGCCTGACGCAGGTCCTCACCGGACACGGATGTTTCGGGAGGTACCTGCACCGAATCGGGCGGGAGGAAACGCCCGGGTGTGTCCACTGCGAGGATCGACCGGAGGACACGGTGGAGCACACGGTGGAAGTCTGCCCTGCGTGGGCGGAGCACCGCCGTGTCCTCGTAGCGGCGATCGGCGGCGGCGACCTCTCGCGTCCGGCCCTGGTTCAATCCATGGTCCGGAGCGAGACGGAATGGGAAGCCGTCACCTCCTTCTGCGAAGCAGTCATGCTAGCGAAGGAGGTGGCGGAACGAGAGAGGGAGAGAGCCTCTCTTCCCGGCCGCCGCGGGAGACGCACCGGGCGTCGGGGGCCACGTGGTGGCTACCGGCCACCGTAGATGCGGGCCTGTGGACGGTTAGCTATGGGCTAGCTAGCCGTCCGTCCGTCTAGTGACGACAGGCCGTGTCGACGGCGCGTTCGTGTTCCACGCGCGCCTCAAAGAGATGTCAGCATAAGAGAGGGGCCCGCAAGGGCCGAAGCCTGCCGGGGCTGCGGGCCTGTTCGAAAGAGATACCGCGGCCCCGGAACATAAAGGGCGAGGAAGGAACATGGATGGGTTTTAGTCAGTAAGTCTGACACTCCCTCCCGCTCCGCCCAGAGTGGGAGAAGTCATTTAATGATTTCCCAACCTAAAAAAAAAAAGGGAGATCTGCCTGTCTTCTTGAAGTCCAAACTCATCGATTCCTTCCTCGCCCTTTCCGTTCCGGGGCCGCGGTATCTCTTTCGAACAGTCCCGCAGCCCCGGATTTCTGGTAGACCCTAAGAGCTCGTTTACGGAGACGCGACGCGTTGTGCAGCGCGGCCCGCTTTTAATTCTAACATAAATGACGATGTATAAGAGCGTTTAACAGAGAAGCGATTTAAGCGCGTTTCCTTGAAAACAATGTTGGCTAGCCAGCTTCAGGCAGCGTGCGGCGCGTGACACGTAGCGATACCCGCGCGTGACTACGCGGCGTCTCACGCACCACTTTACGCACCGCGTGAAGTAAACAACATCGTACATTGCCATGTTTGTGTTTGCGCGTGTATTAACGCGGGCCGCTGCACGCATCGCCTCTCAGTAAATGAAAAAAACGCGCAATGCGTCGTGTCTCCATAAATGTGTCCTTGGTCTGCAGTTTGGTTTCAGCTATGCCTCTAATATAAAGTCTCCTAAAGGGTCAATGCACAACTTACTATGGGAACAATCTTGAAATCGCAAAAGCTGTTCAGTATGTTTGTTTTTTTTTACGATTTCCAGCCTAGCCCCATCGTAAAAATATTAATAATTACTCCCATAATATTTCCGTTTCACCGTTGCGCATGCTATAGGTCACGTGACACTCACCGTACTATCTTATGCTTCCGTGGGCTGCTCTATCGGATCGTTGCGTGGCTCGTCGACGGCTACCGTCTTCACTTTGATATCAGCTACATCAACTTCAGAGCTAACTTTGGATTTGTCCTTGTCATTTTCAGTATTATCACCGTTTGCTCCATTCACATCCTCTTTTCCGTTTTCTATCGACAGTCGGGAACTTAATTCTTCCTCTTTGCTAGAATCTCCGTTTTGAGTCGCGTTTTCTGCATCGCCGTGAGTAGTTTTGCCGTTTACTTGGGCTTCTTTAGTTTCTTTTTCTTTTGACTCACTTTCAGGTTTAGCTTCTTCAGGAGCTTTTTGACTCTCCTTAGATTCTACAGGAGTTTCTACTTTTTCTGTATCTGTTTCGGCAGGGGTCTCTTTCTGTTCTGGTTCTGGTTTATTATCTTCGACTTTCTTTTCTTCGGTGACAGTTTCTTTATCTGCTACACCTTTCTCTGTGGCAACTTCAGGCACTTTAGTTTTACTGTCATCTGTTTCAGGTGTGGTCGTAACTTCCATTTCCATTTTCTTTTCATTTTTATCTGCTTCTGGTTTTGTTTCTTTTTCATCACTGGCTACTTTATTTTCTTCGCCATCTGTAATCTTAGGGTTACTACTGTCAACAATTTCCTCCGCTGCTTTAACTTCTTCAACTTTTTCTGCGAGTTTTTCTTCTGGGGCAACTTTCGTTGTATCATTATTGACAACGTCTTGCTTTTCAATTTTTTTTTCTTCTGCTACAACCTTGGTTTCTTTTGCTTCTTCTGCGGCTTTTAAAGCTTTCTCCGTCTCCTCATTCTGTTTCATTTCCATTTCCATTTCCGAATCTAATATTCTCTCAACAATATCATTTGTATCCAAATTTTCAGTCTCCATGGTTTCTTCGGCAATAGTATTTAGTAAAGGTTTGAGTGGTATGTTATCCAAGTTGGTGACATCCTGTACTTTGGACAATATTTCGTCGCATTCCTTCTCTAGCACTTCTCCTACATTTTGCAGTTCTTCCATTTCACTACTAGGGGAGGGTTCTTGAATGACCGGTTCAATATCTTCGATTATTTCCGCGACTTCGTTCAGCTCCTCTTTGTCATTAGTCACATCTTTGATTTCTGTGATTACAGAAGCAGGAGGAGTTTCCTCGGGAACAGGTGCATCTTTGTCACCATTTTTAACTTCGACACTCTCTTTTGGCTCAGGAACATTTTCTGAAGTCTCTGTCTCCATTTTTTCAGTCTCGGGTTTTTCAGTCTTATCGCTACTCTCCTCAATAATAGGTTCAATGTCGCAGACTGGAGTATCGGCAATTTCATTCGAGTCTGTGACTTCTTCAACACTTGTTACGACTTTTTCAGCGACTACATCCATTTGAACATCTTTATCTTTACCGTCAGCTACCTCTTCCTCTTCCACATCCATTTTTTCTGGCTCTTCGGCTGCTTTTGGAGCAGATTTTTCAGGTTCAGCCGCAACGGTTTCCGGTGACGCTTTGGCTTCTGTGCTCTCTTTTTCTACAGGAGTAGCTTCGGTTTTAGGAGGAGTAGTTGTATCTGCAGGAGGAGCTTTGTCTTCAACGGGTGCTTTTACCTCAGCTGGCAACTTAGCCTCAGGCTCTTTCTCTTCAGATGGCGCTTTAGCTTCAGCACTAACATTTGCTTCCGGAGATGTTTTAACATCGGCATCCACATCGGTTTTCGGTACCTTGGCTGGTTGTTCATCCTGTAATTACATGAATTTTTTTTTAAAACTACTATTGGAACATGAATGAATTAGCTTTATATCAAAACAAAAGCTATTGACATTTTCAATTTATATCATGTGACTGATATCGTCTTTAATAACTTATTGTCAAAAGCCATCTCACTAAGATCATCCTCTACAATAAATTAAAAGACAGTGTTGTCCATCGATTGAGTCTACGTCTGACCATTTTTTTATCAACCATTCCACGCTGCAACCATTACCAGCCCTTTTCTAAATATAAAGCTTAATTCTTCTTTGTGGAAGAACGACACATTAACACCATGCTTAGCAAACACGTATTATACCAGTATACAATGTGCACATATTTATAATCAATGGGACAATGTTGCAGCCCTTGTAGTGCATACTTTCACTCAACACAAAACCTTTATGCAAGGTCTGAAGAATACTGCTACGAAATAGAAATTGCAGCGCATAAACTGAAGTTGTTGAAACAACATTGATTACCTTAGAATAATTAATAAAGAAAACTCCAACTAACGATACGAAGAAATAAATGTTTGGTGTATAAATAATTTACACAAATAATAAGTTCTAGAGTTGTTTTGTCAAAATTTTCACCAAACCAAAAACCACAGAGACATAATAAACAACAAATTATTTGATTTCAACATTCTAGTAATTAGATATTTCCAAAGGACTCTTATTTCTATTTAAGAGATGTCTTCTTTCATTCTACAGTTTTTTTTATTTATTACCAACTGTATAATACTTTATCTTAATTTAGGGAACTATTATGAATGTGAACAATTTGAAACTACATTGTTTTCCTTAATATTTTATTATCTACATTTATGTCATAATATATAACGAACAACAGTTAAACTTAACAACACTTATCACAGCATTTGCCTGAAGCATACAAAAGCGTAATGGTTCCCGTAAACAATGGTCAACCAGATTCAAATATGTAAGATAGTTACATATCACACTCGCATTCCCAAGCTATTCATTTTGACAATTATACAACATTGAGTGCATTTATTTTGTAACCAAACAATTTTATTTTTTTCAAACAAATGTATCTAATCGAATCTCTTCAAATACCTTTGATTGCGACAGAAGTGTTTCGCAAATATGGTGCTGTTAAATCAATCACTTTCTGTGGTAAGCTTTATTTGACCGAAAGTTTTGTAAAAAAAAAGAAATTGAGTGATAAAAAAACAAATACCTAGTGACCACTATGTACAGAAACCATATTAGGTACAAGAACCAGTCACCATCTACACAAGTACTCACCTGCAGTATGTCGGCGAGTCTACTCATCTACACAGATATAACTACAAGTGCATGCATTAGGCGTGCTATGGCGGGTATCGGGTATCAGCGGAGGGGCACCTGGGCGTCGGGCTTGCGCTTGTTGGGGTTGGCGAGGGTCGCCAGGCTGTACAGCACGGGGAACGACGTCGCCGCGTCAGCCGGCAGCGGCGCGTTGCCCTCGCGGCTCACCAGCGCGCTCTGCATGCCAGATGAGCGCGCAGCTTCCGCCTCTGATGATTAACACGTCGCTTCAATTTTATATATGCAGATGATTAGTAGTTATACTCTACATCTGTGTAGCCTTTTTCCAACACATTGACATTGGCATGCAGTTGCCTATCAGACTTCCACAACTCAGCTATGGCAGTAAATGATACTCCGTGGTGAGACAGGCTGTCCCATAAGGGTTTCGGATGTTGACCCATTACGATTGTCAAATATCTACAACTACTATTGGACTGAAATGGACTAATGGCTTTTAAAACAAATGCTGTCATTCACAAACCAAATGGTTATGTAGGTAGGTGCAATAAAAAATCGATAAAAGGGTATCTAGTAAACAATACAACTGCAATTGACAACCCGAATAGCGTAGTGGTAGTGAGGCTGCCTTACGTTCTTAGGGTCCTGGGTTCGAATCCCAGTAGGAGCAAATGTTTGTGTGATGAGCATGGACATTTGTTTCCGAGTCATGGATGTTTATATGTATAATAAGTATGTATTTACAAACAAAAAAAAAAGTACCTATATATGTAGTATATCAACTATCTAGTGTCCACGACACAAGCTTTGCTTAGTGTGGCACTAGGTGGCGCTGTGTGTTAATGTCCAGCGATATTTATTTATTTATTTATTATTTATAATTACAAATCAACATACCTTTTACAATGTCAGTTAGGAAAAGTATTTCTTCAGGCTTGCTGCCGATCTTCTCTGCTATAGCAGTGTAACTAGCAGCCTCCTGCTTGGCACCGACAGCGGTATCAAAGTGTCCGTCAATCGACTTGAGCATATCTCCAACCAGGGATTGACCGAAGAGTAGCTTCTGCGCCTGGACAGACCCTGAAGAGTAGATGTACACCTTCTGGCCTTCCACAGAGTGCCACTGGTCCAGGGCGGGAGATACATCATCGTACACACTGGAATGATTAAAAGAAATACTCATAGAGACAGATAGATATAGAGCATGCCTTCTACTTATACTTTATTACACACCTGTTGTTCCCCTTAATCTATTATTTTTTTGTAAGACCAAACAAGCTGCAAAAAAATCATTTTTAAATGTAAAGAGCTTTTTGTTTTTAAATAATAATCCATTGTAATGCAATTCAATTTTGTGAAGTTATGAATTGTTACATGATTCTCATAAATAATAGTATTCATAAGTTTGTTTTTCTATAAATTAAATTGAAGTTCAATAATAGTACCTGAAGATATTATTTGATAATGCGAAGATATTATTTATAATAAAAAATACACATTCATTCAAATGAAAAATCCCGAATGAAGTAAAAAACAAGAGTAGAGTTTTTAGAAGTAGTAGTAGTGGAGTAGTATAGTAGAGAAGTGACGAGTTTCTTGTACCAAAAGACCAAATCACTTAAACCTATACCCAAAATATGACTAGCGCCGCAAATGGCGCGGTCATTGACGTCTCGTAGTCAAGGAAAACTTGTGTGGGAAATGTTGATAATAATAATGATTCCTCGGATATCGATGAACGCCATTATTTTTTTGTATTGAACCCACTATTTATTTAAGTTCACAACAAACATTTACTTAAAATGCGTCATTTAGATCGCAAAACTTCTTTAAAATTCGTCGTATTTTCCTGTTCGACGGTTTCCTTTTACATTTTGTTCACCAAACAGGACCTCAAGGTTGAATTGTGAACCAAAAATGTACCTTTAGAAAGGCAATAAAAGAGTCGACGAATTAAACTTCCGATGTACGTTACGAGTGCGATTAAAAGAAGAGTACTAGGTGGCTAGTCAAGTTCAATAAACTCACTGTCCCTTGATGTCTCCCTTGTCATATCCTTGCTTCCAGATGAGGCCCTGCAGTTGTTTCAGCGCCCCCACCTTGCGGTCGGATGACATTTGCCATTTCACGCTCTTCACCAGACCCTCGATCTGATCCTCCTTGGAGGCGTCCTGAAATACAACAATTTTAATAAGAAATGTGAACAACTGATTAATGTCATCTTTTTGAGAATAGTGATTCTTATGGATAAACGTTTCTGAAGGTTGAAGCAGCACCCAGATGACCACATTTTGTCACTGAGAATAATCATGTTACCGACATTAACAAATGCGTCGAGGGTTATCTCCTCACTTTGTTGGTGCAAGCATACTCGTATCGTAACTTCTATTCTAACCTCACCATAACCAACATTTACTGCCGAATATTGGCAACCCCTCTAGCCTTGCTATTGACCAGTCTTGGGCTTCTTGCATGGACGAAAAGGAGATCACCCAGCCTCCATACATTATTGGGCTATTTTCAAAAGTAACATAACAAACATTTTTTATTATAACACCTAAGTCTTAAGTCAATTCACCGAAAAATTATTGAACCACAAAATTTCTGAGATCACCCAGACTGGGGTATTTTTTTTTGCCAGCCAACTAAAATAAACGCAGTATTTAAATAGAGCTTATGGATATAAACATTTTTTATTATGCCACCCAAGTTCTATAAACAAGTTTTGCACGTTAACGCAAAAATCGGCATCTACGGCGAAGAAAACGCGTGTTCCTGAGCACACGCGTTTAATAATAAAAAATGTTTATTAAGCTAAGCTCTATCCAAATAATAAGTTTATTTTAGTTGGTCGGCACTTTTGGA
Source organism: Xestia ashworthii (assembly GCA_950022955.1). Taxonomy (NCBI): domain Eukaryota; kingdom Metazoa; phylum Arthropoda; class Insecta; order Lepidoptera; family Noctuidae; genus Xestia; species Xestia ashworthii. Next base: position 11,724,695 of record OX465566.1, read on the forward strand.
AATAGCCCAATATGGGTGATCTCCTTTCTGAATGCAAGAAAAAGTTATGTAACATTTCTTTTCGTCTTTCAGTTATACTGCATAATTATGTTTTGTCAAATCGTAGGACCGATTAAATAAAGATCGCCAGTGATTCCTCTCAGGCTAATCTTCGACTAGCCGGAAAAAAGATCAGCTCCTCACTTGACTAGAACAAAGAAGTCATGAAGGAACACGACCCAAGAGCGTGTCGGGTTTTAAAGTACAATTCCGGTTACGCCCCGAATTGAAATAATCTTGTTCCGCGATGGAATCTGTCGAGTGCAGACAATTGAGACGAATTCGTATTCCACATTTACATGTGCTTGCTAGGTTCATCAAAGGCCGGATTACATTTTCAGTTTTGTTTTACCAACTTTTTACTACAGAATTATTTAGAAAACAGAATAATTGTAATAATCTATGCATTTTTTTTAAATTATATCCATCAACAATGACTGTTAGTTTTCAGCCAATTAATGTTCCCACTGCTGGGACACAGGCCTCCTCCAGGTTTTGCCAGTTACATAATAATTATTCATAAAATAAACAGTGAACAAAAATTTCCTCGAAAAGATTTCATATTATGCTTCACATTTTTATGTAGTACATCCCACGCGCTGTCCTCTTATAAAATTCCACGAAAAGCAAAACAAGTAGGGGTTGAAAGATTTTCCACGAAACTCAATACCAATTTGCAAGTAAACATGTTATAAACTGCTTTTATTAAGAACTAATTGGATGTTGCTGCAAGTATTCAGGGCATCAAAGTTTCATGTTTCAAGCTTTTGTATATAAACTCTGGAAACGGATCGCGCACCACGCCCTAAATAGCGAAGGCGAGTTAAGGCGACTTAGGTCCATGTTCACCGAAAAGATAACGGACTGATTATCTAAAACAGTTGTTTAAAGAACATGTTCACCTACAAAATTGTGTTTTAAACTGCTGTTTTTAGATAATCAGAGCGTTCATGGACCTTAGTCGCTAGACTGAATTAAAAGGGTTTGTGACGCTGAATGTGCACTTCGCAAAATGTGTGTGCGACAAGTGCACATCCCAATTAAAATTCGTGTATTCATAGTTTGCTTTTTGGGTTCATCGGAGGTAAGTATCGTAGTCAAACATAAGATTGTCGAGGAGATACCATTTTACAAAGTGAGAAGACAATACAGCTAGGACCAACTGCTAATTTTAAAATAGTAGGTAGTATTGAATGGTTCGATTTTAGAAAAATATCTTCGTCCGCGTCAAATTATTGTAAAAACATTTTCCCCGTTTTTGCAACATTCATTGATTTCCGCTTCCAACATTGATTGATGCTCCGCTCCTATTGGTTGTAGCGTGATGGTATATAGCCTTACCATTTCTCGATGAATGGACTATCCAACATTAAAATAATTCGAACCGGCAGTTCCTAAGATCACGGACGTTCAACCCGCACTCTTCAGCTTTATAATATTAGTGTAGATTATTTTCAAATTGCGCCTTCTATTGTTTTTTTTTTTTGTATTAGAATAAACATAATTGATTTGTAAAACAGAAATTGTGTATTTTCAATTCTAGTAGAGTTGTATAAAACAAACAAATTACTATTAATGGAGACAAAAATATCAGTTTCTTGAACTCAGCCTGATAAAAGAGCTAATGTCAATGCCACACGCCAAAACAAACACGTTTCCGAATTGTGGAGGATGACGAATGAGAACTAACGTTATGTTGTCGGTCTAATGTATTCTTATGCTAATAAGGTAATTCAAGAAAACAGTACCTAATTGAAAATGCATGACTCTGGCAATGTGATTTTTCAATTTTGGATAGATTCATGGTAGTTTATTTTATACCTACAATTCTTCATTATTATCTTGAAAAAGTAAGGTCAAAGCTAAACGCGCACTTATCCGCGCCGAAAGAAACATTTTTCATCCGTATAACGTTAGGTATCCATTCGTCCGATTCGACGCGTATAAACGTATTAGGATTTCATCATACAAATAATTCTATCTTTCGGGTCTTTCACTTCGTTTAGCTCTGATAAGTGTGCATTTACCTTTATCGTCTGACTGAAAATTTTAGGATCCTAAATTACAGAAATGAGAATGTAGAACCAATCTCACCAAAATATCTCAATACAATAAATACAATAAAATATAATAATACAAAATATCCTTGCTTGCATGAACTTAATGTGGTACCAGAGTATCAGACTACACGATAGAATTCAGCTATAACTAAGTAAACCCAACTATAACTACCAACAGTACCAACCCACACCCAACCATAACAGACTATACTTTTAGTCAGTTGACAGCAGTATGTTTGATAGTTTCATAGAATATAGAAGTGACATACCTCTCCTGGGATACTGACAAAACCCTCGACGCTATTCTCCTTGTCTTCAAGCGCCAGTTTCCTGAGCGCCGCGACTACCTCCTTCACATCTTCGGCATCCCATTGGTTGGTCAGGAAATCCTTCACATTTTCCTCAGCGTACGGAAACAGCTTGTCCTGTAACAAAATTTGCATGACAATAAGCATAATCAGCCGTTAATGATATCACAGCTGGCACTCAGGCCATCTGTCTGCAAGAGGGAGTGCGCTATTTAATTATCGTCCACGCTGGGGTGGCCAAGTGCGGATTGCAAGATTGCAAGGTTCTAGGACTTGCCACTTAATTCTCGCACGTTTTTTTTCACCGTGTTTCGTCCTTCACCAAGACTTAAACCTGTCACAGTTAATAGTGGCCAATGATGGATTTCCATCGAAGTGCCAGCATGGCGAGACGTATTACACAATTTGGGACACAGCAGATTAAACACTGCGCAACATTGTACGTCGTGTCCAGAATATTGCGACATTATCAACTTGGATTGTGAATGAGAATTCTCATAAAATAGTAATAAGTATCTTTACTGTTTCACAGCACCTTTATTATTGTATGATGAAATAGCTACTTTAGTTAGGGATCGACCTTTAATCACGTGAGTTTTTTTTTCCACTTTTCCATTTTTGTCACCCCTTGATGTTAGTATGTTACGGTGCGAGGTTTTAGGTTGCCCGTCCTCCCTCCGCGCAGCCCCACGTGTATTTTCAACCGACTTCCAAAACGAGGAGGTTAACAATTGGACTGTATTTTTTTTTTATTATTATTGAAAAGTTGAGATAGAATTATATGAGCTTTTTTGAAATACTGATTTTTACACTAATTCGCTCGCTCGCTCGGCTTGGTGGTTCCGCAATTCCATTCTTTCATCATTTTCCTGACTCCCAAGTTGGGACTGACTCCAAATAAATCAATTTATTTGGAGTCAGCGCAGCGCAGCATGTCGTTTTCTTCCATACTTATCTATTACTAGTTCTACTCAACCCTTTCCTAATTCCTCCGTATCACAAAAAAAAATAAACCAAAAGTTGTGTGGTAATCGGTTGGTTTGCTATGTAAACAAATATAGCAAAACAAAATTTACCACACAACTTTTCAGTCACAGAATTCCTTTTGTACTCATTTCTTATTTTATCCATTCGCGTAACACACAAAACCACACATTTTCATCACAGCACCTATATTTTTCAGTTACTGCCGTAAGGTTTTCTTTTATTTTCTTAGAAATGGATAAAACGAAATCTATTTACTTTTTTCGGTCGATAAATCGCAACGACCATACAGCCTATAGACGCCTAATACACGATCTAACGCACGAAAACTATTCTGTCAACCCGCTGAGGTACGAGGTACGCGAGGGGGACGGGGTACTGCGTTCTGATTGGCCAATTCAAGGTCATTGCATTTCACTAGGGATGGGACAGTTTTAAATCAAACAAGAAAGTGTCTATATTTTTTAACTGTAGGCATAATAAAATATGTTTTACATACTTTACTTGCATTAAATTACCTTCTTTATTCTAATTACGATTGAATCATGTAGGTAAAATATCTGAACTTATATGAACTTAGTAGGCGGCGACGGTTTTTCATAGGGATAAAACAATCTTCGGTAAAATGACGTGAACATATTAATAAATAAATAAATGTTGTAATTTTTAATTATTAAAAATATATTTTTTGCATAAATAAATAGTTATAGGTTTTATTTTTTGCTTTATCGACAACAGAGGTGGTCGTACGATTTGGAACATCACTAACTATGTTAACGTAACACCGAGGAAAAGAGATAGAGAAAAAAGTACTTTCAAAAGAAAGGGACGCAATCATAAAAGACATCAAGTATGACCAGTATAAGATGAACTCCGATAAATATTGTCAGAAATTTAATCTAATTTAGATTATGGAACTTTTAAATTACCGATGAAATGTGATACCGTCTTTCAGGAAACTTGAAGTCCGGCTTTCTTTATCACACCAACGTATTATACACGGGGCCATATTATGTCTATTTTCTCGATTTTTTAATGGAGTAATGCGGAAGTGTTTGCGGCTCCCAGGAGTGGTCGAAACTAATTCGAACTCGGTGAGTGACGACGGCTATAAGATTTATACCCCTTATGTGTTGACAGACATCGGTCGCCTGTTATTAGGAGTCTAGAGGCTGTATGGTCGTTGATAAATCGCAAGCATCAAAATAATCAAAACTTTGAATCGAGAGTTACCAGTTACCCTCCTATGCGTTATTAGCTTGAGCCGGGTCCAGACGTGTGTAATGCGCAATGTAAATGTATCATGTAATGTAACACGAATTTTGTGTGGATGGCACTAGGTACGAGCATTACAGTAACGCTCGTAGTGCCGTCCACACAGAATTCGCGTTATATTACACGTAATCTTACATTACGCGTTACACACGTCTGGACCCGGCTTTGGACCCATTGATTCAATCCCTAATTTATTCCATGCAGCTGCCATCAGTTGGAGGGTCGATATAACCGGTTCGTTACAACTTAATTGTGATCTTTACAAGCGGAGTGTGGACTGCACAACATAGTGTAACGCTGTTTTGCCTCATATTTTCCCAAAGCATTGAAAGTGAGAGCAACATCAATACATGATGATTTCTTCAATTTCAATTAAATGGCGGATCCATTTATGTTAATGTCAAGACTCAAGCGGCAGTGACACGTCTCAATTACTGTTTCTGCACTAATTTAAACTAGTTAATTAATCCTGATATACAGCATACTATAAGACTGTGAAGGATATAATTATGAAACTTAACCCCCAACCCGATTTTTCAAGCAAGCTTAACTGCTGGCTTGAAAAATCTGGAAAAAATCATAATGATAGGATAGTACCTATGAACTTTAAAGAAAAATTAGTTTAGCAGTAATAATAGGTAGCCGTTGAACTTGGTTGTTGGATAATTTTGTACCAAATACAAAATCCTTAGAATAAATCGTTCTATATGGTGATAACGGGCTACAACGCGGACCCATATACTGGTCGTGGCCCGGCACGAACTTAGCCGGTTTTATTTTGTGTCGCAGAATACTCTTGGTCTTATTCACCAACATACCTAGGCCCGCCCACAAATGTCAGAACTTAGAGAATTCAATTAATAAATGTTGAGCATCAGCTTGTCTTCGAAAAAGTCTTTTCCCGCATCGTGGGGTACCAAAGTATCAAAAAAAAACTTTTTTGCAAAAAATATAACCGACTTCACACAAAAAAGTGAAAAATAACTTTAGTTTCTGAAGTCGGTGACCTTTGTTTGATTGATTTCGTTTTTTTTGTCACCGACTTCTGAAGCTAAAGTTATTTTTCACTTTTTTGTGTGAAGTCGGTTATATTTTTTGCAAAAAAGTTTTTATTTTTCACTTTTTAGTGGTTCACATGTGCTTACCCTTTCACAGCGTATCGGTGTGATTTTTTGTTATGAACTGTAAACAATAGACAGACGTGAGATTTCAGCGATCCCGGTACATTTGCTAGAGTTCCGTTGCCTATCTTCCGAAGTCACCAGATCTTTATCAAATTGAAATGGGATCACTCCGAGAAAGTACTCTTCCTAAAACTACCCAAACCGCTTCTGGTGTGCCTATACTATTTCTCCGGGATCCCATTAAATGGAACTTTACACGTCTAACTGTCGAAATCTGGGTGTATTGTACACTTCTGCATACTCCCTCAGAGCATACAGGCGTGATGTTACGTCATGATGTTGTATAAACAATAAACAACCAAACGATTGCAGCAATTACTGCAGCTTTGCCGTGTATTTTTGAAGAGTTCCATTTATATCTCCGAAGATCAGTGTAAGATCTTAACCACATTGACATGGAACCACACGGAAAGCACCAGCTTTCAAATAAATGAAGAATCATCAAAATCGGTTCACCCAGTCGAAAGTTCTGAGGTAACAAACATTGTCGAAATCTGGGTATATTGTACACATCTGCGTACCCCCTCAGAGCATACAGGCGTGATGTTGCGTCATGATGTAGTATAAACAATGAACCTACAAGCGGACGCAGCAATCACTGCAGATTTGCCGTCTATTTTTGAAGAGTTCCATTGTATATCGCCGAAGATCAGCATCAGATCTTCAACAAATTAAAATGGGACCCAACGGGAAGCACCAGCTTTCAAATAAAAAAAGAATCATCAAAATCGGTTCACCCAGTAGAAAGTTCTGAGGTAACAAACACAAAAAAAAAAAAAATACAGACGAATTGAGAACCTCCTCTTTTTAGAAGTCGGTTGAAAAAAAGGGAACCCATCAAGTAACTTCTCTCACTTTGGGCGAAGCGGGAAGGAGTGTCAGACTTTTATTGACTAAATCGCTTTTCATGTTCCGGGGCCACGGTACCTTTCGAACAGGCCCGAAGCCCCCCGGCAGGCTTCGGCCCTTGCGGGCGCCCTTCGCTGTGCTGATCTCTTTGAAGCGTGCGTGGAACACAAACGCGCCGTCGACACAGCCGGTCGTCATAAGACGGATGGACGGCAAGCTAGCCCATAGCTCACCGTCCACAGGCCCGCGCCTATGGTGGCCGATGCGTCTCCCGCGGCGGAAATTGGGATGCCTTTTTTTTTTTTTTTTTAGGATGGGAAATCATCAAATGACTTCTCCCACTCTGGGCGTAGCGGGAGGGAGTGTCAGACTCTTACTGACTAAAACCCATCCATGTTCCTTCCTCGCCCTTTACTTTCCGGGGCCGCGGTATCTCTTTCGAACAGTCCCGCAACCCTGGCAGGCTTCGGCCCTTGCGGGCCCCTCTCTTATGCTGACATCTCTTTGAGGCGCGCGTGGAACACGAACGCGCCGTCGACACGGCCTGTCGTCGTTAGACGGACGGACGGCTAGCTAGCCCATAGCCAACCGTCCACAGGCCCGCATCTACGGTGGCCGGTAGCCACCACGTGGCCCCCGACGCCCGGTGCGTCTCCCGCGGCGGCCGGGAAGTGAGGATCTCTCCCTCTCTCGTTCCGCCACCTCCTTCGCTAGCATAACTGCTTCGCAGAAGGAGGTGACGGCTTCCCATTCCGTCTCGCTCCGGAAATTGGGATGCCTGACACCAGCTTTTCATGGAGCACATTTGAGCGGTTAAAGCTCCGCTAATTATGCCTATGGGACCGAATATCATAAGATTTTTATTTCGTCACGGATGTTGATGGATGAACTCTACCCGAATGCGAAACGACCTCGTGAAATTGCGTCGAAAATAGCTACATCGTCGTCAGTTCTGATAATTTAGCACTAAATCCATTTTTATGCTAAACATACATTGGTGTCAATTCTGTTGTACACAAAGTAAACTTAATTTAGGCTATTGCTATCTTTTTCTCAAATTGCTGTCAAATTTAATTGGAACTAATATTTTCATACAAATGAAGGGTGCAAGTAAAAACATGTCGACTAAAAACACGGTGAAGCGCAAGGCTGTCAGTTTGACATCTCTAACTTAGTTCTTAGCTATGGCCGTCCTTTTCTCGCACTGCCTTTTAGTAAAAGATAGCAATAGCCTAAATTAAGTTTAGTTTGTGCTCAACAGAATCGAAACCATTGTGTCCCTAATACGTAATTATTTAGTAGCACTGAAACTTAGTTCGAAGTTACGTTTATGGGAACGGCACAAATTAACCATGTAGAATAGATCGGTCGGCTCGCGGATCACTGTAACGGAGCCGGCATAGCTCTACATTAGCATAGTACATTATTAGACCAAGACACTTGTTTCTGTGTCAACTACCTGGTGCACATTCCCTTATCCACGACTTACACGTTTAGGCATGACAAAACGTGCATTAATATCACACAATTTTCGTTTATGCTAACACCAAGAGACGCCAAAAATTATTGCATTGTAGGAATTTCTTCAACTCTCAGCGCTGCGCTGATGAAAGCGTTGAAAATGCAGAGCACTTCCAGCAGCGTGGTTTTATTTGGGCATTTAATTAGGTGTACACTATTGGGCGTTCACGTTAAGCTATTATTATTCATTAATTTAAACGTTACATAGGCGGACTTAAGGCGACTACACGAGCTAAACGCGAGTTTTATAATTACTAAAAGTATATGATTCACTGCTATAAACAAGACCAGAAAAATATATGATATTCTTCAGGATATATGCTAGCATGATACTGTTTTGAAAACATAATACAATTAATTTGGCTCGATAAAAAGAAATCACGAACTTACCTCTAAAAATATCTTTCAAACAATAGAAAACATACTAATATGCATGCGATCATTCTGATTTTTTGGCAAATAATTCTACAAGAAATATATTAGCATGATACTGTTTTAGTTTTTTAATCCAATCAATAGTTTTTTTGTAAATCGATCGAAACCACTCATTTCGCGCTATTTGGCCCGCAGTGGCTGACGTAACAACCGCTTTGTAGTGCAAGCTGATTAGAACTTTATTCTAACAGCATTTCAAACGAAGTTTGAACCACCACAAATAGAGTTGCTAATTTAGCTCGTATAGGCGCCTTAATGCCACACGGCATTCTCTACCAGTCAACCTTTGGGTCGAAAAGGACAGCATTGTGTGATACGACTACAACAAAAATACCATTTTTTAAGCATAAAATTAAAACACTTCTATGAGTACTTGCCTACATACTAATACATTATGGATGGTATTTAAAAGTACTATTTATTCCCATTTCATTTACCTAATTTTGCCTGTGTTCCACCAAATATACTGAATGTGCACCAAAATATTTTAATTAAAATATGTCATAACGAGCATCTATTTAACAATTAAACACTGTATATTCTCCCTAAAGCGTAGTCGACGGAGCCCCGCTTCGCGGGGCCCCTATTTCCGAGTGCAGGGTTTAAAGGAACCTAACTAACCTAACGGGGGGGTGCCCTAAGTACGATTATGGGGGCAGAGATACTTTAATATTTGGTGCACGATCAGTATTATTTGGTGCACGATCAGTATTTTTCGGGGAAGAAAAGATTTTTGGTGAACACAAAAATATTATCCATACATTATATTATGCATAATTATGTCACCGTAATATTGTCAAACACGTTATATTACAATATAACGTGTCTCTCTAGCGATATTGTAAAGTCTCGAATTATTGTCAACTGAGAATACGGAAGTATCTCTGCCCCCATATTTGGGACTTGGGGCACCCCCCCGTTAGGTTAGTTAGGTTCCTTTAAACCCTGCACTCGGAATAGGGGCCCCGCGAAGCGGGGGCTCCGTCGACTACGCTTTTTAGGGGAATATAAAGTGTTTTAAGGTTAGGTTATATTAATCGATATTTCTCAGGAATGGTACAGTATCTTTGCATGAGAGTGGTACCACTGGGCAAGGGGGACCCCCCTTTCCCTACACTCCGCGTGTGTTGAGTACCATCGCATGCATTTCACGAAAAACAATGCGTTTTATTGTAAGCAGTATGTTCGTTTGACAATAATTCGAGAGTTTACAATATCGCTAGAGATATTACAATATAACGTTTTTGACAATTTTACGGTGACACATATAAAATAAACTAATACACACCGTGTTTCCGGACGATATCCATAAACTTCGACTGACTTCGACTTTAAATGTGGGTGATGATTTCTCCCGCTCCGCCCAGAGTGGGAGAAGGTTGTGATTGAATGTGGGTGATGATTTCCCATCCGGAAAACAAGAAAAAAAAGGGTTTGGTCCCATAGTAAAAGTTGTTCATAATGATGAGTACAATGACCGGTCTAAGTTCATGGATAATATGGATATCGTCCGGAAACACGGTGTATATTAAAATACATACAAATCGAACGAAATACGAGAAACCTTATCATAATTAGTACGACTCTAGTAAAGACTAAGTAAGTAGGTAAACAATTTAGTCCGACTTTAAATAGACCGTTTCGCAAATTCTTATGGTTCGAGGTATCCCACATCTCACCTGAAAGTGGGTGAGTGAAGGTGTAGTGGACGATGATATAAATCTAGATAGGTTACAGCCATAAAGCACCTTTTCTTACCAGAATCATAGTTTACGATTCCGTCCAAAAAACGGTGAGTTACGTAAAGCACTACATACTGATTTATAAGTATAGTGCCTTGCTGCCTCCCACAGTCTTTATGTACAAAGTGAACCTTTGAAGTTTAAAGGTCTTTGTTATTCCTGTACCTACTACCTACCTATTAAACAGTACGGTAGCGGCGTTTTTAACTTCACTAGAAGTCGTGGGCGTGTAAGTCAAGATTCCAAACAAACAAAAAAGTATATATGTAGTATATCAACTATCTAGTGTCCACGACACAAGCTTTGCTTAGTGTGGCACTAGGTGGCGCTGTGTGTTAATGTCCAGCGATATTTATTTATTATTTATTATCCACGTGCTATTTTCGCTTGTAAAAAAAGGTTTCGAGGTCCTTTAATTTGCGGCAGTCTTCGCAGGTAAAATAATGGTAATGTAAAAAGGTCGCAAAAAAAAGTTCTTAAAACCATTTTGTATTTCTGACACTGTAAATGTAACTTGAATAGGGTAAACATACCGGTTATCGGCCGTTTAAGCGGCTTGTCGACTTCAGAGGCGATTTCTGTTATTAGGCTGCACTCGAAGACTATTCAGTTTTTTTCATTTCATCCTACAATAGTCTAGTTTCATAAAACCTAACGGTTACAGACGTATCAGTGATCCATAATTTAAAAAAAAAAAAATATTATTCACAAAATTCGCAAATATACCGGCTATCGGCCTTTTGGCTCGGCTATCGTCCACCGATGTACTGGTTATCGGCCACCTAATTCACGGTAGAAAAATGACTCATAATCTCATAACGGTTTAAAATAGAGTGACAGTAAAAAGAAAAAATATCACAAACGCGACATATTTTTCTCTCTTTTACGACTTAAGAATACAATTAAGTAACAGATTAAAATCTCGACTCAAACAAATAGCTACTTTTGGCTTGAGCATCAATAAAAATCACTTAGACAATCTATAATTCTATATGATTGACGGCCGGAGATAGGTTTTATTTTTACTGGTTATCGGCCGCTAAACGTAAGGTTCGGAAACAGGTTTTGTTTTTACTAGTTATCGGCCGTTTGGTTTTTTTTTGAAGGCCATATCTTTGAAATTATGTGGTATACTGGTGGCCGAAATCTAGTTCTAAACTCCCAAAATTCTAGATGTTCACAAATATTATGGAATCTATGTTGGTGACTATAAGGTTTCCGCAATAAAGGCAAAGAGAAATGACGTGAATAAACCGGTTTTGCGACCACCCGGTCGGAAAGTAGTTTTTGATATTAATCGTTGACGTATTATCCGACCATCAAAAATATCACAAATTATGAAAAGATTGATGAGTTTGGGCACTTGAATATTGAAATTAAACATGCTAAATACACACAAACCAAATCAATCACCAATAAACCAACAGTAACATTTAAAAACTTTCGTTTGAAAATCAAGACACATGCTATTTTTTCCCCTAAATTTGACCCGCTCACACACACTAAATTTTGAAATGGCGAATGAGGGCTCAGTTCGCAAATTAAGAGGACATGCCGTTGAATTATGAACCATGAAGTTCGTCAGGATCAAATGACGCGATCTTAGAAAGGGGAAGTCTCTTAAACTGTCTATTATGCAAAATAAAGTGCGAAATGGCCGAAAAGGGGTAGTGGCCGGTAAACCGGTATTTTTACCCTAATTAATTGCAGTTTCCTATTGAGATGCTTCCACAAAAAACGTGATTATGCGAGAATTCGAAAGCTAGCATTCACTTGTTTGTGAAAATTACCTGTGTTTACAACGTGGGAGAAGAACCAAAGAAAGTTTCAACGAACTTTTGAAATACTTTGTTCAATATACCTAGGTAGGTAGGTAGGTACCTACCAACCCGTTTCTAAAATGCTCGCGGTGTGAACGCAACGTTAGTTTGTACGGCTACCCGTTTCATAGCTACCAATAACAATCTCTTTTTTCCAAGAAGTTGTATTGAATGAATACTCAGAAAATTGAATGATGGAACATCAGCTTTTCCATTTATTTTATTCATGGAGGTAGGTATCGCTTTCACAGGAATTCATTTCTATTTTCGGACTTCGTACCTAGCTGCTATTGATGTTTTACTGGATACCTATCATAATAAAATCAATACCTACCTAACCTACACCACCTACATTATTTATTAATACTATAAGCACATAATGTAGGTACAAAGGCGGACTTAAATGCATGTTACATCTGGTATTTTTTTGCAGTTCCGAGATGAAACATGATTTTGTGTCGTTCTTTTGAAAGAAAGGGAGGGAAAACAGATCTTGGTTTATCCCAGAACAGCTGTCAATAGCAGCCGCACGTCAAAAACAACAATGCAGTTTGAACACCTTTGTGCGAACATAAACTTACAACAATAGTTTACTTTGCTCAACGTCAATTCATTATGAAAATAATGGATAGTCATGGTCATTCTACTAGTACCTACTACTACTTATTTCCACGCCAACTTAAGATGGCTTATTCTCGATCTTAATTTAAAACTCGCGTCTCACCATGCCTTGAATTTAGCATAACATGATGCCCTGGTGAAACTGCATCGTCTACGATGCGGCAAGTCGGTGGGTGAACGAACTGCGCGACTTGCCGCCGGTGTCCAAACCGGATAGCGAGCCTACCTAGCCGAGCGACCCAGCCCGCGGCAGCCGCGGCCCGCGGTAGGGACGCACACCAGATAATACCCGACATTGTTGTATTAAAACATGCTCTAATTATTCCACTGGGCAGAGACGACGAGCTTCTGAATGAAATGATGCCAAGTTCATAAATTGTAGGTAGGTACTGGTTCCGATTCCCCCGCAAGCGGACACTAAGCACTCATTTAGTTAGGTTTTGAGTTTAGGGAGACCTACGTTGTCTCAATCTCGAGATAGGTAGGTACCTAGCTACCTAACCTAGTGACGGAAAACAACGCGTTTGCGTGTTGATTTTGTTTTTGTTTCAATGTAGGTAGGTAGGTATACCTACATTATCAAAAATACAGAGGTAAACAATACGTTCATTGGTTACCAGGTAGGTATAATAAGAACTTAACTTGAATGATTGGTCTCGTAAACCTAAATGAATGAAAAACACACGAATCAGCTGTACTGTAAACAGCTGACGAGTCGAAACGCGCGACCGGCGAATGAAATGCTTTTTTATGTGTGAAAGAGAAACGATGTCATATCATTTCAGTTTATTTTGGGTGGGATAGAGTGAGTGTTTTTAATTCTTCTGTACCTAAATCTCAAGCACATTCTGTTAGAACCCTAACTTTAATTAACATCACGACACCCCAAGAGTTAACCTCATTTTCCGAGGAGAAAAGGGGCGCGATTAAGTTGTTGGTAGGTATCTTACCAACAACAGGCTTTAGGAAACAATATCCCGTCTCCCTAAAATAAAAACATTATGATATGATGCCTATTGTCTACAATATTTCATTTAAAATACCGATAGGCAGTCATCATTTTTGAGCACTACTAACCACTTGAATGTTTTATTACTTTTTATTTGGATCTCGTTTTGATGTCATCATCGCCTACCCTTTTCTCAACTATGTTGGCGTCGGCTTTCAGACGAATCAGATGCAGGTGAATACCATTTATTAATGTTGATGTGTATTGGTCAAAAAAGAAAGTAGGTACTGTTCTGCAGACAACACTTGTCTTGATGAATCGTGGTAATCAACACGACAAAGATACGACGCGACGCGACAAACCTAACAAACGTAACACCACTCGTGTTTTTTTATCTCTGTCATAATTTCGTATTCCTGACGCGAGTGCGACAAGGCCAACCTATGTCGGCTCAACACTATTGAAAGACGACAGTTAATTGTTCTACATTTTTTTACCAGCCAGCTGCTCGGAACAGCTGTTCAAGCCGGTAGGTGTGATAGCACGTAAACTACGCACCATACATGAAATAGTACAGACTTTCTTATTTTAGCGGACCTAAATGTTAATTCCTGTTACAAAAATCAACCTTAACTCCAGGGTCCACGTTCAGTTTAGCTAACATAAATCAATAAATGCGAACCCATAGGTTCAATCCGTGTATCCATACAAAAATAGAAAATTTACTCCGTTTAATTTGATAAGAAAAGCTGTTTAAATTGCAGTACATACGATTGTAACACGTGGATAAATCGGACAATGAAAGGAACATGAAAAGGGGTACCATTTTGATTTCGTCCTCCATGTTGCGAATCTGAAAACGCGACCATTTTGCATGTCGAATCATGTGTTTTCCTAGACAAGAGAAAGCTTCATAAAAAATATATGAAGAAATAACGGTTTTACAAAAACACATGTTGAGACAAAACACCGGCCGGTCAATCTTTAGACCTACCTTAACAAAGCTGATCGATGTTGTGGTCCCTTCAATATCCAACAAAAGAATTTTGCATTTCTTTACGATGTCGCTGATATCATTATTGTCGTTCGCCATTTCTACGTTATTTTTATATGGAGCACTTATATTTTTCTGATTTATTTGACTAGAATTCTTCCACGCTACACTACTACACCACACCGCCACAGAAAAAAAGCATTGATTGAGCCGGCCGTGAGCGAACGAAACGCCACACAGTTCACGGTGAAAACGCGACCAGCTGACAGAGATAGCTGCGGATTGGGGCTGCTGATTGGTGGAAGAGTGACAAAGACAAATTCACTAGACAAGAGAGGAAGCGAGATGACAAACGGAAGGATATACTTGTGGCAGTGCATCCAACATTGCAAAACTCAGTTTTTGTTACCAGTTTATTTTCATTTAGCATGAAAAAATGTTTTTAATTAATAATATTCCTGATGATTGATTAGTTATGAGGATTTTATTATTCTCGCCAGGATTAAACTATGGGTTTAAATTAAGTAATGATAAAGGTTTCTCTACTTTTGTAGCAAGTTTATTTCCTTCTCGAATGCATCTCTTTTTTAAGCTAGTTTTCACTTCCATCAGTACCGCGAAAAGCGGTTAAAAAATGCCATCATGAATCTTCCAAAACCAAAACTAGTATATTTACCAAAGCGATATAAAAATATATTTTTCAACACACTTGCTCATAAAGTGGCTCTAATTTCACCGCAATTAGGCACATAATGACACCTGTAATCAAACTGTGACTTTTTCATTGCTATTATTCACAAGTGAGTTATAGGGTTTTTATTTTTATTTTATTGG
This sequence comes from Xestia ashworthii, assembly GCA_950022955.1. Lineage (NCBI taxonomy): Eukaryota > Metazoa > Arthropoda > Insecta > Lepidoptera > Noctuidae > Xestia > Xestia ashworthii. The sequence goes on from OX465566.1 coordinate 11,740,310, forward strand.
TTGAATTGCTTTGTTCTTAAAAAAGTTTCGATACAAAAAAGATCGTGTTCAATAGTACAAATAAATTAATGTACCTATTGCTTGCTCATTTCATACAACTTCGTATCTACATAGATAATTTCAACTTATAAGTTTTTAATAAATAAAACTTTCACTCAAATGCAACTTTTGTTTTCTTTTTTTTTACTTTTTTTGAAATTATAAAACTTCGAATTCCCCATTTCGTACGTGGCTGAAACGCTATCCGCGAAAAGCCAAAAAAAAAAGGAACCTCATTCTTTTAGTCTATGGGCGATCGCCATTGTTAGATGCGCGCGCATAGGAAAACTGATGAATTATTCCCGCCATTGCGAAAAAAAATTCACAACTCGTTTTCACTGTTGAAATTATAGTTATTTTTAGTATTATTTTATTCTCAAGTGTGTTGAAAAACGTCGTATGATACACGTGTGTGTTGATGATTACCGTCTCGGCTCTCTTAAGAACCTCGCCTAACGGCTCGGTTCTCAATGGCGCCTCGGCGGTAATCACCAACATTACACACTTGTACCATAATGTACTATTATCTACAAATTCTTCCTGCTCCGCGACCGAACTTTTAGTCCTACTTAATATTATAAATGCGAAAGTTTGTGAGCATGGATGGATGGATGTTTGTTACTCTTTCACGCAAAAACTACTGAACGGATTTGGATCAAATTTAGAACACAGATAGTTTATAACCTGGATTAACACATAGGATAGGTACTTTTTATCCCGGTAATAAGGTCCCATGGGTCTATTTCAAACTTCACGCGGGCGAAGCCGCTGGTATCTCTATATATATAAAGGAGAAGTCCACTCACTGACCACTCATCACGAAATCTCGGAAACTACTGGGCCGTAAGGACTAAAATTTGGCACAAGCACTCTCTAGAGGGTGCAGGCGCGTACTAAGAAAGGATTTTTTAAAATTCGCACCCCAAGGGGTTGAAAAGGGGTGTCAAAGTTTGTATGAAAGTTCTATGTTTTTAAAGTTAGAGACATGAATGTGGGCCTGAATGTTCCTTTCGGCTTCTAGGTGCTTATTCAGAAAAGGTTTTACGAAATTCAGCCCTTAAGGGTATAAATAAGGGTGTTTCTATTATATATATATATAAAATAAAGGAGAAGTCCACTCACTGACCACTCATCACGAAATCTCGGAAACTACTGGGCCGTAAGGACTAAAATTTGGCACAAGCACTCTCTAAAGGGTGCAGGCGCGTACTAAGAAAGGATTTTTTAAAATTCGCACCCCAAGGGGTTGAAAAGGGGTGTCAAAGTTTGTATGAAAGTTCTATGTTTTTAAAGTTAGAGACATGAATGTGGGCCTGAATGTTCCTTTCGGCTTCTAGGTGCTTATTCAGAAAAGGTTTTACGAAATTCAGCCCCTAAGGGTATAAATAAGGGTGTTTAATGTTTATATGGAAAAAGTTAATAATCCAAATTGAATCTTACGGTAACGCGTTATTGCTTACTTTACATTGAAATTAGAATTCGGAAGCCGATAAAGATCCAAATTAAATTTTACGACATCGTGTTAATGCATATTTTACATTGAAATAAGAATTTGGAAGTTCCTTGAGGTTTATCTTCAGTTTTTAAGCGGAATTTCTAGGTGGCCAGTATGTTTCAGTGATATGCAGGCGTCTGCTGAAAGGTATTGAAATGAGGTTCTATAACGTTTTAAAGTTTTTATGCCAATTTCTAGGTGGCCAGTATTTTTCAGTATGCAGGCGTCTGCAGAAAGGTAAGAAAAAACGTTTCAAACACGATCAAGCTCATTTCTGTTCTGCGATATTTTGCTGTTACTACTAATTTGCTTTGAAATATTTGATATCATCGTTGTTTGGTTTGTCTTCGTTTTGGTATGTTTCACTTAGTAATTTTAAATGGGAGGATAATCATTTTACTGTGTTCTTACATATTGCCTGGTCGGAATTTTGTTATGTCTATTTCTTTGCGAATTACCTACATATTGTGTATTGCACACTTTGGTATTACTATAATAGGTTTTTTAGTATTAGTCGTTCTTACTAGAAAAGGTGTCCGTTGGTATTTTAATTTTAGTGTTGTATTTTTGATTTAGGCTGGTGTTGCAAAAGAATAGCTATAAAAAAGTTACGTTCCAAATAGTATTTTTTACACTACTTACTGGTCATGAGCATTGTTTAATTAAAATGGATAATCAAATTATTATCACTTCTAATGGAGTGCAAATTCTTAGCCAAATAGTAAATATTCCTGGCGATGGCGCATGCTTATTTTCATCTCTATCCTATTTGGTGCATCACTCATGGCAGCGGGAGAATTATTGCCATTTGAGTTCCAGGTGTTTCAAGGGACAAACAGGGAGTAAAAATAATCCGATTCTCAGGAAACTTCAATGAAGGTCATTTTGATGTTTTAATTCCGTTGGCCAATTTAAATGTCAAAGCGCGTATTTTGCGTATGGGCAATCCACCACGTGGGCCCAGTGCGGTTTGGCAGATGTCACATGTCTTCGAATTTTTGGTTGTAGGACATGCCGGTTTCCTCACGATGTTTTACTTCACCGTTTTGAGAGCAGTGGTGATGAAATAAATTACACAAAGTACTGCGCCTGTCTGGACCACGTGTTCGAGCCAGCATTGTGCGCCACGTGTCTAACAACTGGGAAAGGTTTCAACCTTTCACCCAGGAGCGGTCAGTAGCTGTTTATTGTTCGATGCGTAAATACGTTACTGAAATGTCTTGCCATGGCACCTACGGAACCACCTGTGAAGTCATGGCAGCGGGAGAACTATTTGAGTTCGAGGTGTTTCAGGATGGTATTTTTATTGCTGTTTTCTTGGAACATTAACTTTCACACTAAACCTCATTTAATAAACACCAACGTATGAAACACGCGAGTGAAACCGCGCGGGTACAGCTAGTATTATATATAGGAATGGTCATTAATCACTGGAACAAAAACAGCTGAGACGAGAGCTGTACACCGTTTGACATTCTTGCACCTCCGAGCTGCCTCGCACGTCTCGGTGGAAAACCTGCCATAACGTGCTTTCCGAGGTACTAACATAATATGTAGTCAGTGCGGAGCACGGAGGAGTCTCGCTCTTGGTCTGTATGACTAGTAGTTTTTCAACCTAGACCTACCCACTGTCTGCTAGTATTTAGCCACGAGCCTCACAGCTCAGCTACCAACATATTAAAGGTGTAATTAAACCCATAACGAAGCCGAAAGGCACTTGTTCTCCCCGTCATTTTTTCTAGACCATACCCGCCTTCGGGAACCTTCTAGTTGCGTAGATATTAGAGGTCAAAGTTCCAACTTATTTAGAAGTTTAAATATTAGTTTTTTTAGGGTTGTAACTTTGCTTTAAATACCTTCATGACCCGTTTACTAGTCAATGCATACAGCACAATGTTTTGACTGCGTTACCTTGAGTTTTACAGTAAAACGTAATTTTTCAGACCATAAAAAAAGGGTAGTCTCCCAGCAATATTTTTTGCGTAGTTACTTAGTTTGATGTACGGAACGCTTGGTTGACGCCGTTGACGGGTCGTGCAGGGTCCTTTTACACCTTGTATGTTTCTGCAATTTTTCTTCAACTCAGTTTTTTTGCGATACCTATAAGGAAAAAAATAGGGAAGTTTGGCATTGTTGTACTACAAAAATAATATTGAATAATTTATTTCACGTTTTCTAGATAAAATTACAAATATGTCATAAATACACTCTTAAAAAGTTTATTCATGAGGTCTTATATTCTCTATTATTTTTTGTTCTTAAAAACTAATTTATTTACATTTTTGAAGACCTAGAGATTTGCATTTTAAGTAGTCATCATTTGAAAGAACTCTATACTAGTAAATAACAGGAATCGATGTACCTACATTATGTTACAAAGGCACACTACAGTCTTGAACAATAATAATATAAAAGTATGTACTGCAATATATTTGTAGACAGTCTGCAAATACATCATAGTTTGAGGAGCATCCTAAGAGTCAAGTATAAGATAATTCGAATCTATAGATTTAATAATGGTTTAATAGATTGCTCTTGAAACAAATCAGCTATAGATTTAAATGATCTAATAGACTGCTCTTGGGACGAACCAGCTTCTCTTCAATTTTCATTTTCTTCATTAGCTTTGGAGTTCCTAGATTAGCTTCAGCTTTTCGTTTAATTGTAACCTGAAAATACAAAAGCATAAGTATAATGAATTGTCGGCTGCCTGACATGGCATTGGCGCTAAGGTCCTGTGGTTGACCAGCGAAAGAAGAGTAATTGTATAACATAGAGATAGACGTTTGGATGATTTATTTTCTAATTAATCATAACACATCAGTGCCAACTATTAAAGTAAAAAAATAAACTTTTAACCTTTGGAACATCATCGTCGTCTTGTGACAGAGCAGTAAAGACAAAATTTCGCTTGTGTGAGGCCAGTGACCCAATTTTTGGGGCATCGTCATCAGCTGCTAACGGTGTCGCCAAAGCTGCAAGCCGCGCAAGAGCACCTCGACCGCGTGTTAGCAAAGAACCATGGTAATTTTGCTGAAATAAAAATAATTTATTGAAAAACTGATTGAATCAAGTCACTTATTCAAATTTCGTTTAGAATCCTTCTCAGTCTTTTTTGGGGATTAGAATGACATAAAACAGTCCCCTAAAACCTCTGCTCTTCTTAGTGGTTTAGGGCTTTCGCACACTATGGACAAGACTGTCTTTAGGCAGAATATTGCTTAAGGGAATACATAGTCTGTCGCGCTCGCACTAGTAGGGTAATTGTCTGTCTAAAGACAGTCTTGTCTATAGTGTGTGAAATCTTTTAGCTAAGCAGAAGTGGTGGTATTTGGACTTGGACAAAGTATTTTCGATGGAGTTGAGAAGTAATTATTACGGCAACAATATTTTAGCATATGAAAGAGGTTTTTAGAGTAGAAACTGTTTAACTATTTTAAAACTAGTTACCTGAAAGATAGAGAACGACTTCTGCGGGCTAGGTATATCTTTAGCAGTCTTTTTCTCTTGGACAACAGGACTCTCGGTATTTTCAGTTTTTGATTGATTTACTTCTTGAAGCAGGGTGGACATCGACTTTGAGGAGAGGTTCGCCTTTATAATTGTTGTTCTGTTTACACTGACATTAACACTTTCATCTTCATCTTGTTGCTGAAATTTTTATGAATTACACTTTTATTATGTTTCAGTTCTAGGGTTGTGTCTCATTTAGGGTAAAAAAAAATATAGAAGCATGGAAAAATGGCTTGCTTTGCTGCTGGATAAGGTGCAACCCTTAAACTATGATTTGGAACAGCAAAATATGATTTAGGTACAACCATGGTCGTATCCATGATAGATGATGACGGCAAAGTGCCGCTCTGTAAGAGCCCTCAGATTTAGTAGTAATTAGATACGAACCATTGACTTCAAAAAGACTTCTCGTTCATGCCTCTGTTTCCTCCATTGTTCTTCAGATTCAAATTCTTCTTCCTGTGTATCGGTAAATTCGTCGGGTACTGTCCCAGTCCCATCTTCATCACCTGTAGAAGAAATAAACATTATCTTGTAGGATTAATTATCTTGATCACTACTACCAACCCAGGGAAGGATAACAACCGGCTTATCCTAGAACTAGACACTTTCGCAAAGGATTGGCCTACAATGGCACAAGATCGCGAAATGTGGAAGGAGGGAAGGAAGTCTTTTGCCCTGCAGTGGGGCAATATAGGCTTATAATAATAATATCCTAGAACTAGAAGTTCGAAAAACATCCACCAAAATGTATTGGACCCGCATGGTGGATTACGGCCCACTTCCTCCCCTCTACAGAAAGTAGGCCTGTGCCCCAGCAGTGGGAACATTGCAGGCTGATTATGAACTATGTTGAAATTTAAACCAGGAACCGTATAGCACTATTTTACTACAATCGCATCGCATCGTAATCTGATGATTATGGCGCGTGTGTCGGACCATTTAGTTCCCTTCAAAATGGTTGAGCTGAATGGTGCTGATCCATGCGTCATGTTCGTGAACGGGCGCTGTCAGTTGTGACTGGTCATGTCTTAGTCGCCATGGTTTATTTGAATTAATTATTTTGTTTTTGAGTTGTATTTTGTTTTTGTTTTGGTATGGACACTTTTAACGTGCATATCTTGCTACATTGTTCTCACATAACATACCATCTCAACATGAATGATGTAACCAAGATTTTGTAACAATATTTTGATTTAAAAGAGTGTCCATGGAGTTTCTTGCCCGTTCTTCTCCATAGAGATCTACGCTAGGGAATGGGCAACTACAGTACTTTCACAGTTTTTATGTCTTGTGACTGGGACTGTAGCTACATTTAATTTTCATGTTTGTTTCGACAATTCAAAAGTGCCTGTTATTGGCCTACTTGAAATAAATGCTTTGATTTTGATTTTGATGCATCGCAGCCTAACCAACAAACCTGAAAACGGGAAAAACGGAAAATTAGAAAAAGAAGCCCTGTTCTCGTAACTTGTGCGGTACCGCACCGAGTGGACCCAATATGCTGCTGCGTCCCTGCTGTGCCTACGACGCAGCTGTACATTTCACGTCTGCATCAGTCCACTAAAACTGAGGAAGTGGTGCAGTATTTGAAAGTGATGACCAACCTCATTCTGAGGTTCGAAAGGTTGAAATCGCGCCACAACATCAACTTTAGGACCAACGACCATACAGCCTCTAGACTCCTAATAACAGGCGACCGATGTCTGTCAACACATAAGGGGTATAAATCTTATAGCCGTCGCGTCGTCACTCACCGAGTTCGAATTAGTTTCAACCACTCCTGTGAGCCGCAAACACTTCCGCATTACTCCTTTAAAAAATCGAGAAAATAGACATAATATGGCCCCGTGTACCTATAATACGTTGGTGTGATAAAGAAAGCCGGACTTCAAGTTTCCTGAAAGACGGTATCACATTTCATCGGTAATTTAAAAGTTCCTTCTAAATTAGATTAAATTTCTGACAATATTTATCGGAGTTCATCTCATACTGGTCATACTTGATGTCTTTTATGATTGCGTCCCTTTCTTTTGAAAGTACTTTTTTCTCTATCTCTTTTCCTCGATGTTACGTTAACATAATTAGTGATGTTCCAAATCGTACGACCACCTCTGTTGTCGATAAAGCAAAAAATAAAACCTATAACTATTTATTTATTAATATGTTCACGTCATTTTACCGAAGATTGTTTTATCCCTATGAAAAACCGTCGCCGCCTACTAAGTTCATATAAGTTCAGATATTTTACCTACATGATTCAATCGTAATTATAATAAAGAAGGTAATTTAAATGCAAGTAAAGTATGTAAAGGTGTGAGAGCAGCGGTGGCCCAGTGGTGGCGACCCCGACTTACGAACAGTAAGTCGTGGGTTCGAACCCAGACAGGCGCATTACTTTGTGTAATTTATTTCATCACCACTGCTCTCAAAACGGTGAAGGAATACATCGTGAGGAAACCGGCAATCCGGCATGTCCTAGAACCAAAAATTCGAACACATGTGACATCTGCCAATCCGCACTGGGCCCGCGTGGTAGATTATAGCCCATTCCCTCTCATTGAGAGGAGGCCGTGTCCCAGCAGTGGGAACATTATAGGCTGATGATGAAAGTATGTAAAACATATTTTCAGTTAAAAATATCGATAATTTCTTGTTTGATTTAAAACTGTCCCATCCCTAGTGAAATGCAATGACCTTGAATTAGCCAATCAGAAAGCAGTACCCCGTCCCCCTCGCGTACCTCGTACCTCAGCGAGTTGACAGAATAGTTTTCGTGCGTTAGATCGTGTATTAGGCGTCTATAGGCTGTATGGTCGTTGTTTAGGACATTCGTGGTACGAATTCCAAATTTCCAACCCACCATCTGCAGACCTGCTTGAAAGAAGACTTTTGGCCAAAGGGTGTCGTATCGACTTTTCCGAGGACGGTTACGTGATACCGCACGCAGCGAAACACTGTGTCAAATATTTTTTTAATAAATACCTGCGTTTTTCCATCGGAATTTGCGCTGCCGATGTCCGTCGCCGAGGTCACCGTCTTCGAATAATAGTTCTTGTATTATTCTCACTTCTCGTTTATCTTGGTCTAGCACATCACGCCTGGAATTAAAAAAGACGACGCTTGTGAATATAATTAACTTAAAACAGTAATATAGCAATTAATGATAAGTCACATGTTTCATCCCTGGGAACTAGCTAGAAATGGAATATGCTATGAGGGTGCATTTCCACTGAAGCAAAAGTAAAGGGAGAGGTGCAGGAATCAACCATGCTGAAAATCATATTGTTTCTCTTGTTTTCTGCATTTCTCCTTTCCTGTCAACTTCACTAGAAAAAGACTCCAAACCCAGGTAGGCTGTAGCAAATACAATCTTCTCAGATGGGGGTTTATGGAAGGGTCTCAAATGTGTATGCGGCGTTTCTCTACAGAAAAACACAGTTAGTCGTCAGTCTACAGAGCAGGGTTGTTACGGATGCAAAAATTTAGACATCCGCGGATGCAGATGCGGATGCGGATTATTAGAACTTCACATCCGCGGATGCGGATTCGATGCGGATGCGGATTTTAGAAGGAAAATTATTTTAAGTGCCTAAATAACTAAAATTCAATTTTATTTTAACCTTTTATTTATTTATTCATATTTTAAAACAAGATTATACAAGTTTTTAGTTTTACTTATGACACAACAGAATTTTAAGCTACGAGTTCCATAATAAAAAATCTTTGTTTAATAATTAAACTTGAAAACTGGTGAATTATATTTGTGGTGACATTTAATCACTTAATATTTATATCAAAATATTCATTAACCACGCAAAAAACTATGAAGTACACAGTAAACCCTCACTGTAACTATAATTTATTGACAATGAGAAAAAACACAACAAACAAAACCTGTAGGATCTTGTTACCAATGTGGGCCTTCCCATTCGTCAGTTACCGAATGAAGTTAGCAATTATCAGAACAAACGCGAAGCACGTGCCACTCTGGCTTCGCCCACTTTCTTTACATGTAGTTACGTGTTGATGTGAATCTGCATCCGTAAAAACTCCGCATTGATTGATGCGGATGTGAATGCGGATGCAGATGTCTGAATTAATGCGAATATTCCGCATTTGCGGATGCGGATGCGAATATTCGTAACACCCCTGCTACAGACGAGTCTATGGCCCATCTTCCATCTTGCGCCGCATGCCCTGACGCCTGCACACTTGACGAATTTATGACTGCATCAGCGAGAGGAGTTCGCATGGCTGAATTTTGGGCCAAACATGTTTAATAAATATTTGCCGTCGATATGCTAAGAATGGAAATAGGAATCGTGATAATGCAGGTACAGACAAGACGGAAACTTTTGTATTCAGTTCAGACCTCTTTTTTGTATGACTAATGCCAAAGAGCTATACTAAACCAAATAACAATACATACATATGTATCTGTCCCAGCTCCTTCCTGAGTTGTCCCTGGTGGAACACGTCGTCGTCTCCTTCCTCCCGCTCCATCCTGTCCAAGCCCTTTTCGTCTTCGTCTCCAGACCCCACCCATTCGTCTTCGCTTGTCAGTTCAGCCTCTTGCTCGAAGAAATCAGCCATTTTGCGCTTTTTCTTCGGTTTTTCGGGCCTAACTTCAATCTGGGAACGTGAAAATAAGAAAATTATGCAATGTCTGTTTGTTTAGGAAAATTTAAAAGTATTAAGAAAAATGGGATGCTTTCTTATATACTTACTAAAAGTCTCCAATCATGATTCATGGTACAGTGTTGTTGCAATTTTGTGAGTTCAAGAGTTGTGTTGTGTTGCCTTCTGATGAAAATTTTAGCTGCACATCTCCAAAACAGATACTGCTACAAAACTGCACGAATGCCTAATTTTAGTTGATTTACTTCATAAAAATAATCAAATAAACTGACCTCATTTTCCTCAGAGTCGTATTCTACTAATTTTTCAGTTTCATCTTCTAAGTCCGACATGTAGTCGTCATTTGCTATATCTTCATCTTCTTCTTCCTCTTCATCATCTACAAATAAAAAAAAAAACCAGTTAAAGTGCATTCAGTTTATAAAATCACAATTATATGTGATAAATGTAAAAAAAAAACCTGATATCTGTAGTGCTCTTTTTTCAGGCTTTCTCTTTTTAAGCTTTTTCTTCTTTGCTGGTGCAACTTCTTCATTTGTTTCAGCTGCCTCATTATCATCATCATCTGAGTCTATTGTAAACTTCTTTTTCATTTGAATACTTTCGAGAGCTTGTTTGGTCACTTTATTTTGAGTCCCACCAGTGAAGAATTTATTCGCTTTCGGTTTGTCGAACTCAGGGTCGTCCAACTCGACAAGTATCGACTTGAGAAGGTTTCCATCAGCATCTGCTTTCTTACTGGTTTCTTCCATTTCTTTCTTATCTTCAATGCTTACATTAAGATTTTGAGGTTCCATCTCTTCAACCTCTTTACTAATATTATCATTTGCTGCAGTTTTAGCAGTCTGTGTGTCATGGAAATCATTGTTGACTACATCCTGCGATATGTCATCAACATATTCCTTTTCATCAGTAGGTGTTACAAACTCATTATCATAGAACTTGCCAGTACAAAGAGCTAATATATCTTCTCCAATAGGTTGTGACTGAGATGACTGGGTTATTGGCAGCTGTGACCCCCCCACAATGCCATTTAAACTTGGCTGGATGAAATAAAGATAAATTAACACAATACATTAACAGAACCTCCTAAAAAATATATCTGTATTGTGTACGTCATAATACTTACGTCACGAAAGGCTTGCGACATGCACAAAACATTTAATTTACTAGGAGATTTCAGTTCCATATCCACGGTCACTCCAGATGTGGAGTCTAGTATAGAAAATGTTTGTGTCATTACTTCATCACTTGCGCTGTTCCCTTCCTTGGTTCTTTCGACAACTGCAGTACTTTCTTGGCTGGTGAACAGGTCATCTGATACGGAAGCATGTCTCTGTGCTAGTTGAATGACATCATCTGGACATAGGAAAAATAAATCTTCATCTTGCTCATTTTTGCTCAATATTTATTAAAGATAAATAAAGATACTTTATTTGTTAAAAACATGCGTTTACACACAAATCGAGCATGCAAGATCTTAGTAAAGTAGGTTAGGTCCGTACATGTTTTACCTAGTGAGGTGTACAAATTTGTTTTTTTTTTTTACAATTATACGGATTATAAAATTTATATTTTAGCCATTGTTTTCCAGTTTTTATTAATTGTATTTAAGAGAAATTAATTGTAAAGGAAATCAAATTTCAGCTGAAATAGACCATTATATTCAAACCAGAACTGTCATTCTTTGAAAGTTGAATGAAATGGTTTTAATGCTGCAAATTGAAATATTTGACAAACATACTATTTTATAATAAAATACTTTTTAGTTACCTTGTGAAGCGCTAGGAAGTTCATTTGAAACAACAGCCACTGCACTGGCGTCATCTGTTTCATTACCCTCCGTCACTAAAGGTTCTGTTTCAACTTTTTTAACAGTAGCATCTTCATCATCCGAGTCCTCGAATGCTTTCAATATTCTTCCCTTTTTAGGTTTAGTTGTTTCTTCTTGTTCTGATTCTGAAGACTCGTCATCACTGGAATCGTCTTCTTCATCTTCTTGTTCCACATTATCTTCATCATCGTCAATAATGTCATTGGGTTCATCATCATTGGGTAATTCATCTTCATTTTCTTCAGTTTCAGATTCTTCAGCTTCATCATCAAGCATTGGATTATGTTTCTTTGGTTTATCTTTAATCTCAACATCATTTTCTTCTGGCTCCTCTTCCCCACTTTCTGAACTACTCTCATCCTCCTTTGCATCATCTTCTTCCAACTTCCCTTCGATTTTCTCAAAGCTATCTTCTTCAGCATCATCTAACATTGCATCCATTTCCATGTGTTGCTGCTTTTCTTCTTCTAGACGTTTTGCCCATTCGAGAGATCGCTGTTCTGCAATTTGTTCCTCAAGTTCATGTTTTAGTTTTAAGTGTTGAGCGCCTGGTTTTAACCTGTAATTATTAATTTATAAATACAAATATTGCTGGACACTACACGCAGCGCCATCTAGTGCCACACTAATCAAAGCTTGTGCCGTGGACACCAGATAGTTGCTAAACTACATAGATACTTTTTGTTTGTAAATACATACTTATTATACATATAAACAAATGAAACAAATGTCCATGCTCATCACACAAACAAATGCTCCTACCAGGTTTCGAACCCGGGACCCTAAGAATGTAAGGCAGCCATTAGGGTCGTCGATTTAAATCAGCCAAGTGCAATATGACAAAAAAGTGGAACTAAGTTTGTACATATCGGATTTAGCAACTTCTTGATGTTCCCATAGGGGTTTTTCTTGCTGAATATCTTGTAATTCGAAGAATAAACTGTGTGCAATCTTTCAACACGGATTTAGTCCTCCTGTTTGTATGTTGTTTTGGAAGAATTATGATTCCTTGTATATTTTGAGTATTTCATCTATTTTTACTCAGCTAAATTGGTTAGACAAACATGTTTAATACATAGTAACCTCCATTTTCGCATTAATTTACTTGTAATAAAACTCACACAAAAACCTCAACTCACCTTTTTTCTTTCTCTCTTTCAATTTCTTCAGGTGTCTTTAACCTTGCAAAGTATGTAAATCTTTCTTTGAGTAGTTCGACACCAGTCTTTTTAGGTAAACAAGTACCGCCATCCAAGTCAATAACCATGCCAGGGGCTCCCATTAGAGTTGGTTTTGCATTTAAAGGTAGGGGGTCCCTTATGAGCATTGGAGAGCTAACAATTTCATCATCTGTAAAACCGAATTATGATGATTTTTATTAGTGGCCCAGAATGACAGATTTTACTGAAAAAAGTAATGAAATCGATATGTTTATCATACCTCTCAATATTTCTGCATTTTCAATTATTCTATCAATATCCTCCATATTTACATCATCATCTGAGAAAAAGTCATCTTGTTTGTCTTCTTCAGCAGCAATGTCAACTATTTCAGTTATTTCATTGGAAGATTCTGCAGGGTTTTCAGGTTTGTTTATTTCTTCAGGTTTGTCTTGTTTCTCTAGTTGTTCTGTATTGTTTTCAGTGTAATGTAGAGATATCAATTGACTCTCTAGTTCAGTATTCACTGTAGTAATCTGTTGTTCTGAATTACTTTCTAACTCATCATTACTTTTATGGATATCTTTTAAAATTGTATTTTCATTTGAAACATTTTCTGTATTATTTGTTGTTAGATTTTCTTCTTCTACAGAATCATTGTAAACTAATTTGAAATCTGTGTTAGAATCATTCTGTTCAGTTTCTTCTTGTTGATCATTTGTGGGAGTTGGAGAAGCAGGTTTTTCATTATTAACTTCTTCACTATTTGTAATATCCCCTTCAGTTGCAGCTGTTTTGACAGATTCATTTTCTATCAATTGAGTGAATGCAAGATCATTATTAGCAGCATCTATATCGGTAATAAAACCACTTTCTGCACATTCAACAGTATTGCTAGTCTTTTCAGTAATAATTTCACTTTCAGTATTAATGATGTCAGACACTACTTGTTCTGGTTCTTGCTGTATAGTGCCAGTGTTTTCTTCAGCTTCAGGAGTTTCTTCATCTGATTCACTCTTGCATAATTCCATCATTTCTTTCTGTCGCTGTTCTAGTAATAACCTGAAAATGTGATGTAACATTAATTAAAATTTCAAATAAACTGAATATTTCTTGTGCTGTATTTGAATTGGTATATCCATAAAATATTAAATCATAACTGTGAATTGTTTTCTAGGGGATAGGTGTCTGTTGTTTCTACATTTGATTTCAGTGTTTGATGACCTTGGTTTTTCACTGACTAGGAAACGGCTTATCAACTCCATAAAACCATCCCAGCAGACCACATGTGAGTGTATACTGTAATAGTTTTAGCCAACATACAAACTAATTTTATGTCTTTATAATATTACTAGCCGACGCCGGCGGGTTCGCCCTCGTAAAATTATATACAAAAACCTTCCTCTTGAATCACTCTATCTAGTAAAAAAACCCGCATCAAAATCCGTTACGTAGTTTTAAAGATCTAAGCATACATTGGGACAGACAGACGCCGCGGGAGACTTTGTTTTATAATATGTAGTGAGTAGTGATAGTGAAGAATAGAAGTATAAATTATAAAATACTTACGCATAATGTTTTAATTGCTCCTCATTCATTTTGATGGGCAATGCTTTTCCATCTAATGCTACAGCAGGCTTCCTTCTAGACATAATGTCTTTCAGAGATAGCGCTTTAGGTCTATGATACGGCAATGATACTGCTTTCTCCCTCAACATACGATTTGATTCACTTTTTATTAACTGCATGTTTTCCATGGCCTGTTTAGCTGACATCTGTGTAACAATATAAAATAATGGCTTAATCAAATATACATTGCGTTAAAAACAGTGCTGGTAACTAGAAAGTTGGGAACATCCATGTCTAATACATTAAGGTTTGATATGTTTCTTTTAAGTTATGGAATCAGTCGTTACTTTGCAAAAATACATTACAATTAATTAATGTTATACCAAATATTATTTCTTTTAATAAGAATGAACTACATATCTGTAAAATATGAATGGAAACAGCAATATCATGGTTTAACCCTTATAAAGTAAAATAGAGAGCTAGTTTCAAGTACCTACCCTTACTGGTTTCGCTTCAATAAGTTTGGTGGATTTCTGTTGTTTCCTTGGCCTCTGTTTAGGTATTTGTTTTTTGGTCACTAGGTCCTCTTCATCAGATGTATCAGGATCACAAATTGATGACATTGCAACACTCTTTTTTATTTTCTGTAAAAATCAACATAAACATCTACAACAACACAAAATTATACCCATAATGAGGTGGTCACAGAAACTTTGTAAAATTGTTTATTAAAATTGTACTCACCAAAGATGCACTATTTAAACAATAATTTACCTACTTTTATTTTTTTATGAACTGTTCCCACATGCATACGTGAATAGGGGATTTGAAGGGTATAAGTAAGTACAAGGTACGGTTGACTGATTCATTTCTTAAGAGTGTTCACCCTCACTTGTGTAAAACAAAGATCCCTACACCATGTGCTTACATAGATACTTGATTCTTAAGAAATTAATAAGTTTGTTTACTACATAGAAGTTATGGAGAGTATTACCTGTTTAATTTTAGCTATGGATGACATTTCATTGTCAGAAGGATCTGAGATTTCACCATGACTGTCGTCTGAAGACTGTTTATCACTGTTGTCTTGCAATGTTGTCTTCCCTCTAGAGTTAAGCAGACCTTTAAACTTGTCTTTAAGCTTGTTTCTTTTGTTTTTCATACGCATTTGTTGCTCTTCGTTCTTCATAGTTTCATTCCGGCTTGAAGCATCCGAGTCTGAGCTTCTTCCATCCATTCTTATTCTAGACTTTGTTCTGTCACTTTTATACGCCATATTCCTACTCTCTAATTCACTATCATGTAACGTATCTTCTTGAACAGTATCATTCTCTTTATTTTCGTTTTCGCTGTCACTATCAGAAAACTGTTTCACTCGTTTCTTTGTTCTATGAACGGGAGCATTTTCATCATCACTGGAAGATATAATACTTCTCACATCTGAATTGTTCACTGTAAGAGACATATCCTCGGAACCACGCCGCGATAGCATCTTCACTTTATATTTTATTTATAAGCTTGTTTTGAAGTTTAGTGTGGACAAGCACAAATCGTAAAATACAAATGTTCATCTGTTTATAGTATCAGCTAATTCAGCTATTGTATATTGTGCTATTTACATTTTAGCTAGTTAATCAACGAATAATACTCGAAAAATATGGGACATTGGGAGCAGTTCTACTTTCTACTCAAAAAATAAATACACACAGGCAGGACTGTGAAAGAAAGAAATAATAATAACTTTCGCGCCCAAAAAATCACAGTGACAGCTGTGGTTAGACAGTGACAATGTCATCGTCCAATGTAGTGATGTTATTTTTATATCCAATCAATTCGGAAAACTACAGCTCAATCGACTACAAACTTAGATAATGATAAAAAATCTACGATGCTAGTCCGTGTTAAATAAGCTCAGAAACTGCTTTATCCCGACTCAGATGTTCACACCAGACCGTGGTGCGAAAGATTAAGCACGCGAAGATCACGCTACCTAACATGATGGTATAAAAAGACGCCAGCACATCAAGCTATCCAAAACTCTTTACGCCAAAAATGTTCAATCAACCATGAACCTAACGTTTCAGCAATAAAGTTCAAGCAGGGAGTGACCACAAATTTACAACATAACTCATTTGAAAGACGGGTTCAAATGCAATATTTTCTACTGCGGAACCGAAAAAATCTATCCGACAGAATCATAGAGATAATTATTAGCTACAAGTTTCATAAAATTAAAAATCCCCCGACACAAAATGTCCTAAATGATTAATAAAAAATAATGAGAGGTTTTCTTTTTGAGAATTTAAAAACGAAAATAGTTTCCATGAACTCGTAGATGGCGTTGATCCGACTACGAATCTAGGTGCTAAAGCCAAAACGCTTGACAAAACACACGCCTCATACGCTCGTTGACACCTTCATTTGCATACGCTTCCGAAAATAATCATTAGGTCCAAGTGAAATTATGTGACGTTCTGTTCCTTGCAGTAACGTAGTCAGACCAACGCCATCTATCCAGCGACTACGGCAAGTTGAAAAAGAAAATCCCTCATTGAGGGATTTTCTTTTTTAACTCTCCTAGTCGCTTGATAGATGGCGCTGACCGGGGTACGTTACTGGAAGGAACGGAACGTGATATAATTTTTTGATTTTTTCACTTGTATGTTATTTTGATAACTTAAAACGAAACGTACATAAAACGTAAATAAATAAAGTAATGTCATTGTCACATCACATCACATCACATTAATATTTTGAAAATAGGTAACTATACAACAAGGAAAAATAAAACAATACTTACCAGTATTTTTTAGGGTTTTCCACGCCAGAAAGAAAATGTCCCAAGAGAAAAAGAAGAGAAGTCGTTGCCTTGTGGATTTGTGTACAAATGAAGGCATGCATCTTTTTCCTAAAGATGAAAGTCGTAAAGCGCAATGGGTACAAGCCGTCGAACATTTTAATTAAACCTGGACGGACCATAAGAAGACATTCGCACATAAATGCTCAGCACACTTTAAACCAAATGATTTTGCAAGAACACCATTTTATAAATGTAGGTACTTGTCTTGTTTATTGCCTAAATTGTTTCGTAACTCCTATGTGACTGAAATAGTCCAGAAGAGTAGCAAGCTGAAGTGGCAGTGGGCGGGCGTCTGCGGCAGAACTGATAGTCGATGGAGTAGACGGGTCCTTGAAAGGAGGCCACGGCTCGGCAAAGGCAGTGTTAGAAGACTACCGGCCAGATGGACCGATGACATGAAAAAGGTGGCTGGAAGCGACTGGATTGCAAAAGCGGAAGATCACTGATGTGGCATACCATGGGGGAGGCTTACGACCAGCCGTCTACGTCGTCATTCTATGCACAAAACTACAAACACACGCTTTGTTATCAACTTAATAGCAAGTACTATTTTAAAAATGCCAAAAATATTTGGAGCCCCCCCTAAAAATTCTTGTCCCTAAAAATGTCCCTTCCTAAATTTAGGGGCAATACCCTTAAGCTGGCAACCATGCCAAGCGTTTTGACTTTGACACTAGTAACGTAGTCGGGTCAACGCCATCTACAGAGTTCTTTTATTTTTTAATTCTTAAAATGAAAACCTCTCATTATGATTTTATCAACTTACAAATGTTGCTATTCTCCTTCAGCCTTTTTTATCATTTTATCAACCTAAAAATATTGCTATTCTTTGCGCCATAAAAAAACTTATCAGTAAAAAAAAACTGTTTAGGCTTGGCTCCTATTAATTCGAGTAAAATTATTATTTAACAAGCAAACAGCCATTATTTCATTACTTACCATAGTATGTTGATTTTTGCGGGTCAAAATTAATAACCACAAAGCCACTTTTTTCTGAGGTCGTCACACGCTAATCTCAGACCGGAACTGGATGCTAATCTCAGAACCGGAGGCATACCAGTATTTTACATGGAGTGACTACCTCCACAACCCAGTTAGTACTGGGCAATATGATACCCCTTGGTAAGACTGGCTGTCAGACTTTCAGGCCACTGACTCCCTGTAGTGACTTTCAAAGATATACAAATGACAGTTGGGACTAACGGCTTAACGTACTTTCTGATGCACGGAGAGTTTATATATGTTCTGTGGAGGAAACTCGGTATGTAAGGGTGGTCACCCATCCAAAGACCCCTGCTTGAACAACAAACGCACTGCTTCGGCGCCGCCGTGTCGAAGCGCCCTTCACGACAATTTAGAAAATTCTTGACTAATTGAACTCGTTATATCTTCTAAAGTCAGTCACATTAAATGAGAGGTTTTCTTTCTGAGAATAAAAAAAAACATAGTTTCCATGAACTCGATAGATGGCGTTGATTCGACTACGTTACTAGGTGCTAAGCCAAAACGATTGAAAAAACACACGATTACACGCTCGTTGACTTACACTTTCGTTTGAATAATAAGTAACTTCGTCCTAAGTATACTGAGTCAACTATACTTCTAATAACTTTACAGGCGATAAGAAGATCGAATGGTTAAACTTAATATTGTTAATACAAGCAAGAAAAAATAAATAATCATAGTAAATTAAATATAATAAAGCCTTTCATCTGTGCATAAGTAATAAATTTCACATTATTTTATTAATTTATGAGATAATGTAGATATACTAGTACCTATACGGCGATTATTTTTTTACTAAAAATGGATCAACTACCACTTATATTTTTATACGTCACATTATTGAATCTAAGTTTTGGGGAAAAATTACTTTACAAGTGTGGCAAAGAATATTTTTATTTTCTTATTGTATTTTTTATATATTATAGTGTCTGTCATGAATTCATATTTTGTTAAAATATAATAAGTTGACTCACTATACAAGGACATAATTTTAAAAGTGAGTACTGTAAGGCGCTCGAGGACCGTCATGAAGTTGACGGCTGCGAAGATAGCAACGCGCGGGCGGCGGCGCGCCTAGCTGAGATATTGCACCGGGGAAATTGATCCTTCTCTTGGCTCGCGGACACCTGTGGCGGACACCGACGGCTCAACATCTCTTAGTATTTGTACTACATAATAAGTCTATTAACAATTAAATATTTTATAAATCTTATCTTGTTTTTCTGAGCTCTTGTAATACAAAATTGTTAAAACAATAAAAAACGCCTCTAATGTTTAATACTTTAATCAAAGAGATCTCAAAATGGTATTAGTAACATTAACACAACTTTAGAATATCTATAACATTAACAAAACGTAACAAAAATCAACAATACTACCAATAAAAACAAACGCTTAAGTTGGTCTAGTCTTAGGTAGTAAAAATACAAAATATTGATTGTATCAATTGCATGTTTCTGTAAATTATGAGAATTATTTAATAATTGCTTGAAATCACAATAATTTAGGAACAATACAAAACAAACAAACAAAAGCTTTCTTATTTTTTAAAGAAAATCACAATTGTTAAATATCCACTTAGTATTTATTGCTGAGAATAAAATCAGTCTCAAAAATTAACTGATGAGGTAAGTACTTAGTAATTACGAAAAAAAACAATCTAGATAAAGAAAAAAAATGAATTATTAATTATTCCGAATCGCTTTCATTTCTATTGCTCACTGTATCACTAATTTGTTACAGATGTCCATTTAATCTTTGTGTTCATTTTATCTATTGGGATTGGGCGAAGATGGCCCAACTTACTGTTTGTAAGTTGGGCGAAGATCACGAAAATCTATATTAGGGACAGTTTGATTCGGGCCTGTGGACGGTTAGCTATGGGCTAGCTAGCCGTCCGTCCGTCTAGTGACGACAGGCTGTGTCGACGGCGGCGGCGCGTTCGTGTTCCACGCGCGCCTCAGGGAGATGTCAGCGGAAGAGAGGGGCCCGCAAGGGCCGAGGCCTGCCGGGGTTGCGGGACTGTTCGAAAGAGATACCGCGGCCCCGGAACGTGAAGGGCGAGGAAGGAACATGGATGGGTTTTAGTCAGTAAGAGTCTGACACTCCCTCCTGCTCCGCCCAGAGTGGGAGAAGTCATTTGATAATTTCCCATCCTAAAAAAAAAAAAAAAAAAAGGGACAATTTGATTACGTGTTTGCTTTAGGTTTATTAGCACAGTCGATACAGTTTAAGAATCTTCCATGTAACCAGTTTAAAAAAATAATTTGTAAGGATTTCCTGGCCCAATTTTTATTTCAGTGACTTTATTCCACTGCATCTTAGATCCATAACAGGTAAAACTCCAGTTGTTGACCTTTGTAAGCATTGTTTTGTCCATCACAGTATCTTGAGACACTTCGGTGACCCTAAAAGGTTTATCGTCGGTTTTAACAAATTGAAACGCCATGTACCATTGGGCAGGCAAATATAGTATTTTTCATTACTCATACTCGGAAAGTAGGTCTGAAGTTGCCTGAGGAGCGGGTTGAAAGTAATACTTTTCGGCCCCAGGGAGAATCGCTTTCAACTGACAGCTGTCAAATTATAAAAAAGAAAATAGTTCTATTTTCACCTTTGTAATGAACCATGTTCCGACTTCTATACAGCCTCTAAATTACAGCGCGATGTAAAATTGAAATAACATAAAATTCTGTATTAATTAAATAACATATCTACACTATCTACACTAATAATAATATTATAAAGAGGAAAACTTTGTTTGTTTGTTTGTTTGGTTGTAATGAATAGGCTTAAAAACTACTGGACCGTTTTTAAAAATTCTTTCACCATTCGAAAGCTACATTATCCACGAGTAACATAGGATATATTTTATCCCCGTACTCCCACGGGAACGGGAACTATGCGGGTGAAACCGCGGGACGTCC
Organism: Xestia ashworthii; assembly: GCA_950022955.1. Classification (NCBI taxonomy): domain Eukaryota; kingdom Metazoa; phylum Arthropoda; class Insecta; order Lepidoptera; family Noctuidae; genus Xestia; species Xestia ashworthii. Next base: position 11,761,356 of record OX465566.1, read on the forward strand.
GCTAGTTCTTTTTAAATAACTTAGTTATAATTTGGTTACAAATATTTCTTTTAAATAACATAGATTTGTCAAAATATTTACTATTTTTTCGGTGACGAAAGTGAAAAATAAAAGCTGAATAGCCGGCCACAGAAAAAAAAAAAACAAAATGGGCGGGAAGGCGGTAATCCGATCTTAATTTTTTTTCGAGTTGTTTCGTGATTTTATTTTTATTTTCCTTGTATTCGTAATGAAAAGCACAGTGTTTACCTCGGGTTAAAGACTTATTTAGTCCCTCGAACTATTAGCGCCCGCGCTACGCTTGGGCGCCAAACCCCGGCTCGGGACTAAATAAGTTACTTTCACCCCTAGGATAACAATGTACTATTGTCTTTCGTCTGTCTGTCTGTTAGTGCATGCTTACTATTTCCCTCGTTTTGGGTGTGGTGTGACCAACAATCAAAAAACGATGACTAATTTTTATTTTGTATCTATATCTTGCCATGATAAACATTAAAAAAAACGATTCTGTTCCGATTCTGACCACCGCAGTCATCAGGCCAGAATCGGTAATCTTTTATACCTGCCATACCTGTTTGTTCAATAAACTTTCTTTTTGGTAAAAGAGGTGACAGACATAATTACAGTACTAGAAATAGGGACCAATTAGGTAGTTCAGCCAGGCTTTAGACTCGCTAAAGTAGACTCATCTTTCATGGGGTACTGTTTGAGATGCTATAATAAAATTCCACAAAGTATTTTTGAACTGAATGAGACGAAATTTAAAACATGCATTAAACGCACATTAAGTAAACAAGCATATTACAAGTTGAGCGATTATATCGCTGATAAAAATGCCTGGCTTAATGCTGGTCCTGCTCCACACGGACAGGGGCGCAAAAATTGATAGCATTAAATGGTATTGTTGGAGCTGCTGAAGATTGCACTTAACTATCTTTGCATTGCATAGATTCAATGTTAGTATTATATAATCGCATAGCCCATATTGTGTGAGTACTATGTACTAGTAAGCTATCATTCACTGGAAACCTACGGCAGTTCTTGACTTGAATGTGCCCTGGCGGTTGAGAGTATGTCATGCTCACTCAAATGTCTCGCTGATGGTGGCGTGTGTGTCGGACCATTTAGTTCCCTTCAAAATGGTTGAGCTGAATGGAGCTGATCCATGCGTCATGTGCGTGAATGGGCGCTGTCAGTTGTGACTGGTCATCTCTTAGTCACCATGGTTTATTTGAATTAATTATTTTGTTTTTGAGTTGTATTTTGTTTTTGTTTTGCTATGGACACTTTTAACGTGCACATCTTGCTACATTGTTCTCACATAATATACCATCTCAACATGAATGATGTAACCAAGATTTTGTAACAATATTTTGATTTAAAAGAGTGTCCATGGAGTTTCTTGCCCGTTCTTCTCCATAGAGATCTACGCTAGGGAATGGGCAACTACAGTGCTTTCACAGTTTTTATGTGTTGTGACTGGGACTGTAGCTACGTTAAATGTTCATTTTTGTTTCGACAATTCAAAAGTGCCTGTAACTGGCCTACTTGAAATAAATGCTTTGATTTTGATTTTGATAAAAACACAGCTAGCAATTTCATTTGCTCCTCTTTTAGCAGTTGGTTGTTACCAGGAAAATAATACCAAATCCTGACGATGTCCTAGATCAAATTTAGTGTAATTATAAACCGTAAGTTTTCTTTTATAATAAAACTAGCCGATGCCCGCGGCTTCGCCCGCGTAAAATTATATACTTAGTACTCATTCACGTAGACTCGCGGGCGCGGTGGCAGGCTCGGTCACGAAATACATGTATGGCGTAATATCCAAGTGTTCACGTACACAACGCACGTGCGGTCTATGTAGCGGGCAAGCTATTAACTGGCGCGCACGGCAGGCTCGTGGCAATACCAAACGCGTGAGATGTGTGTTCACGTCGAACTAGCGGCGGAGCGCGCGATTCACTCTCGACGTCAGGTAAGTTCAACCAGTATGAACTTGTCGCCAGAAACGGACTCGCGCAAACGCCTGGCGGCTAATGTGAACACGAACAATATATTGTAGTCTTTGAACACGAACTCGGCACGTATGCACGCCCGCAACCACAGAGTATATAATCACTACGTTTCCGGCAACTTCATGCTGCCGCACCCGCTGCCGCGCCCGCGCGTTCCTACGTGAACAAGTACTAAAACCTTTCTCTTGAATCACTATCTATTAAAAAAACCCGCATCAAAATGCGTTGCGTAGTTTTAGAGATCTAAGCATACGTAGGGACAGACAGACGATTGGTTTTGGTTTATAATATGTAGTGATGTGCTAATGTTCCCATGGGATACAATTAAGCACTTTTGGAGATCTTATGAATATTTCTGAATTCTGTTGCGCTAATTCTTTGTCTTCTGCTGTCTTGCTAAATCTTTAAAAAAAAAATAACTATTTCTTGATAACAAAAAGCACACAATAACGCCAGAACTAAAATAAGCGCATTCGGGTCCCGCGTATATTGGTAGCAAACACTTGACTCAGCTGAGTGCAAAATAAATAAATTAGTATACTTGATCCAGTATACGCTATTCTTTTTAGTTATTTATAAATTTGTAGTTATTTTTTTACAGGTAAATAGGAAATGATTTAATTATTGTTAATACACAGAAAAGTGCAATTCTCAAAAATTTGTTAGTTGACTCAGTATACTTATGAGCCGTCGATGTGACGTTCTGTTCCTTGCAGTAACGTAGTCAGACCAACGCCATCTATCCAGCGACTAGGGAAGAGTTGAAAAAGAAAATCCCTCATTTTATCAACCGACTTCTAAAAAGAGGAGGTTCTCAATTCGTCTGTATTTTTTTTTTTGTATTTGTTACCTCAGAACTTTCGACTGGGTGAACCGATTTTGATGATTCTTTTTTTATTTGAAAGCTGGTGCTTCCCGTTGGGCCCCATTTTTAATTCGTTGAAGATCTGATGCTGATCTTCGGAGATATACAATGGAACTCTTAAAAAATAGACGGCAAATCTGCAGTGATTGCTGCATCCGCTTGTAGGTTCATTGTTTATACTACATCATGACGTAACATCACGCCTGTATGCTCTGAGGGGGTACGCAGATGTGTACAATATACCCAGATTTCGGCAATGTTTGTTACCTCAGAACTTTCGACTGGGTGAACCGATTTTGATGATTCTTCTTTTATTTGAAAGCTGGTGCTTTCCGTGTGGTTCTATGTCAATTTGGTTAAGATCTTACGCTGATCTTCGGAGATATAAATGGAACTCTTCAAAAATACACGGTAAAGCTGCAGTAATTGCTGCAATCGCTTGGTTGTTTATTGTTTATACAACATCATGATGTAACATCACACCTGTATGCTCTGAGGGAGTACGCAAAAATATACAATACACCCAGATTTCGACAGTTAAGTGTAAAGTTCCATTCAATGGGATCCCGGAGAAAAAGAGGTAACTCCTTAACTTTATAGGCACACCAGAAGCGGTTTGGGTAGTTTTAGGCAGAGTACTTTCTCGGAGTGATCCCATTTCGATTTGATAAAGATCTGGTGACTTCGGAAGATAGGCAACTGAACTCCTTAATAAATAATAGCAAATGTACTGGGATTGCTGAAGACTCACGTGTCTATTGTTTATAACAAAAAATCACACCGATACGCTGTGAAAGGGTAAGCACATGTGAACCACTAAAAAGTGAAAAATAAAAACTTTTTTGCAAAAATAAAACAGACTTCACACAAAAAAGTGAAAAATAACTTTAGCTTCAGAAGTCGGTGACAAAAAAACTAAATCAATCAAACAAAGGTCACCGACTTCTGAAGCTAAAGTTATTTTTCACTTTTTTGTGTGAAGTCGGTTATATTTTTTGCAAAAAAGTTTTTATTGTAGGTATGCTTTTTGGGACAGCCGCCCTGCGAAAATAGCGCAAATGAACAAAGTACTTTTACATGGCACAGTATCATTATTGTCAGTTCACTCTCGCCTTCCTCTCACCCACCTCAGAAAGAACCCCACCCAATCGAGTTCAAAAGAAACCTTGACCATTATTAAATATTTATTGGCTAAATAAAAGGCATTAAATTTTATCATTTACAATAAATTTAGGTTTGTTTAGGAACACGTTTGAAAGCAATAGTTTCAATAACTTGAAATTGAATTAAATTCTGGTGGGTTTTCTCTCTTTTTCGGCATTTCACAAATAACTGCTTCGGCGGTCGTAAGTAATGATGCAACGCCACTTGCGTCAGTTATAGCCCTTCTTACAACTTTAGTGGGATCTATAATACCTCGTTCAATCATATTCACGTATTCATTATTTAATGCATCATACCCATATTCAGGGCCCATATCTTCAACTTTAGATACTACAACAGCACCGTCAACTCCAGCATTAGTGGCAATCGTTAAGCATGGTGTACGTAAAGCTTTCTTAACAATGGTGATTCCAATCTCTTGGTCGGAATTTTCTGGTTTCAGTTCGTCTAAAGCCGGTATACATCGGAGGAGTGCTGCTCCACCTCCAGGAACGATTCCTTCTTCAATTGCTGCTCGAGTAGCATTTAGAGCGTCATTAACTCGATCTGATTTTTCACTTACTTCAACCTCGCTGCAACCTCCAATGAATAAAACGGCAACTCCTGCTTGTAGTCTGCCCAATCTATCGATCAGCCTTTCACGATCATGATTACTAGACGTTTCTTCCAAATCATCCCTTAATTGTGCTAAACGCTGTTCTATTTCAACCTTATCACCCTTTCCTTTAAGTAAAAGAGTTGAATCCTTTGTAACTATTACCTCGCCTACCTGACCAAGACTCTCAGGTTGACAGTCCTCGAGTCTTATAAGGTTATTATCATCTTCAAATACCACGCCTCCTGTAGCAGCGGCCAAATCAAATATCGCCTGTCTTCTGTGTTCACCAAATCCAGGAGCCTTTACAGCAACTACAGGCAATCCAGCCTTTAGTTTGTTTACTACCAACACGGATAAAGCTTCCCCGTCAAAGTCTTCTGCGATTATTAGAAGTGGTTTTTTCTGTGCGTTTGCTATCTCTAACGCTGGTACTATTTGTGACGCATAAAAGATTTTCTTTTCCGAATAGAGAACGTACGCATCATTGTATTCGACTCTTGGACCTTTAAGTGAATTTATGAAATATGGTGAAATATAACCACGATCAAATTTCATTCCGTCTATTATTTCTAGTTCATCTTCCATTGTTTTACCATTTTTAACTGTAATTACGCCATTTTTGCCGACTCTGTTCATAGCAGCAGCTATTAACTTTCCAATAGTTTTGTCACCGTTTGCAGATAATGTAGCTACTTGTTCTATTTCTTCCGAAGTGCTGACTGCTTTGGACATATCTTTCAATTTTTTCTTAACAACTTCAACGGCTAACATTACACCCTTTCTTATTTCAATCGGGTTAGCCCCTCTCGAGATATTTTCAAAACCTTCTTTTGCAATAGCTCGGGCTAAAACTGTAGCTGTCGTAGTTCCATCTCCAGCCTCTTCATTAGTTTTATTTGCAACGTTTTGAACAAGTTTTGCTCCTATATTTTGGAATTTATCTTTTAATACTATACCTTTGGCTACGGTCACTCCATCTTTTGTGATTTTGGGTGGCCCTAAACCTTGTTCTAAAATTACATTACGTCCTTTGGGTCCCATGGTGATAGCGACAGCATCCGCTAAGATATCAACTCCTTGTAACATAACAGCCCGAACGTCTGGGCCGAACCTTACTTCTTTCGCGTAAAAACGACATGACATTATTGAAATATCCTTGCACTTTAGAGCCCTTAGCATAAAATGCCGTACACGATACATAATGACAACTCAAAACTTTACAATTCACAAAAAAAACACGTATACTGTCATAAACGGTCATAAAATAAAACAGAAACGGGTGGCAGTGTGCGAAATATTTGAATTCCGAATTGAATTCAAACTACTAACTAATATTTTTCCTAATTTTTTCGCAGACCATGGAATTAGTAAATCCGAAGTTCTGTACAGTCAACCTAGCCTAGCTAGCTACTAATATTAAACGTAGTGATTATATACTCTGTGCTAATATGTAATCTGTTTATCTGTGGTTAGACCGACGATTTTAAAAGTAACGTTCTTTGTAAGTTGGTGTGTTTTGTTTTGTCCTGTCTGAATATTATTAATTGTAATAGCAATGAGTTCATTTATTAAACCTATTATTTTAAACCTAGAAATTGGTGATCAATTAACTACAATATCTTGCGGTCATGTAATGGTGGAGTTAATCAAGTTTATTGCTTATCAAAGACTGCAAATACCTTACTCCTATCAATGGCTAAAACAAGTGGTTACTAAAAAGAAATTGTGTGAAGATGAAGACGTGAAAGATAGTTTTCAGTCTGAAAGACACTTTCGGTCAGCTTCCACTGCTTTAGAAAATTTAGATTTCATATTGAAGGTAAGTTTTCCATCGAATCTACTTACGCCTCTGTTTCTTTCGATTGTGAGACACAGATAACTTCTTAAATAAAGGTTTTTCTAAATTCATTGTTGATTCGAGCTTTTAAACTTCCTAAGACTACCCACTGACTCCAGATATCATAGTTTACTCAGTATGCTAATTCATTTGTTGTTACTTACAGAGTCTTCAAAAAGAGATCAATGGGCCATCAATTCCTGATGAAGTATGTATAGCACTTGGTGCTACTCCAGTGACCTGCAAGGAGGTGTACAGGGTACTGCTGCCAGTGGCGTGCCATCGCCCACAGTGCCATTCTACACACATAGCCAATGATCAGAAAATTCAAAGAAGTGTGTTTAGGTAAGGTCATAATTCTGTTTTAAGCTTTCACGGTTTAAAACTAAACTTATATTGTCGGGAGCTCAAAATAATACATAATCATGGAAGATATCCTGTAAGTGACAATATAAGTTAAGGTCATAATTCATTAGTAAAAGACATCAAGATTTGTGCTGTGCTGAGCAACATCAACAATGATTGAGAAGCCTCAATCGTAATAGCTGCTCAGCACAGTATATTGAACTAGCTGATCTAGTGGCTTTGCCTGCATACAAATTTATACTAAAACCTTCTTCGAGAACAACTCTACCCATTGGTGAAAACAGCATGAAAATCAATGAAGTCATTTTTAGTTTATTTCAAACACAGACGCGGTGGGGTCTTTTTATGTTGGAATATTGTGTTTCAAAAGAGTTTGATATTGTCCTTCAGCCACAGCTTTTCTTTTATTATTTTTTGAAACAACTATCTAAAAATATAATAAAAAATTGTTTCTCCATTGATTTCAGAACTTTAGTAACATCAGAAAAGCTAAGTAAAATTTTTTTCAATCAGCTTCCACCTACCAACTTGTATGTTTTCATCAAGAAAAAGCTGGTGAACAATCAAGACAATTTGGTTGACTATGACAACTTTGTGTTATCCAGTGGCTGCAGAATACCACGCAACTCCAAAATAGTTGTTTTAGACTTAAGAACTAAAACATTTGACAATCTCTCTTGTTGCAATGAGTTTCAGATATTTGGAGACATTGTTTATCAGAACCTCCAAAACTTGCAATTAGAAGATTCAGAAGAAAATGTAGATGAATTGCATGAGATTGAATCCACTGATAGTATAAAGTGGTATCAGTCCTCATATGTAATGAAGGGATTTAAAGACTGTATTGTTAACGGCAGTTCCATCACGAATGCCTGGCTCAATTCTTGACTGAATACAAACATAGCTCAAATTTTATATTTTTTATTGTTAGAACTATACTACTGTTAATGCTACATTGCATTATTTATAATATTGACTGACATAATTTGATATTATGAGTATTTTTGTAAGTTCTACTTAAGTATAAATTAGTAAAATAATAAATAGTTTTTTTTTATATTACATAGTTACAATAATCATGTTTGTTGACATTGCAGTTTTTATGTAGATTCAATTTGTGCCATATAATTCTTCATGTTAGCAATTTATTTTATTTTCTGTATGTATTATGTTGATAATTATGAATAAGTATGGAATTGGACAATAAAATATGATTTTACAAAGGATGCTTGTTTTAATATTCTAAAGAGTAATATTATTTATGATAGCTATTGTAGATTATTTTTTCAATGTAGACAGATAATATACGTTGAACAGCGTTATTTTCCCATATTTTATGGGTATACTGGTAATACTGGAATTAAAGTTAAATAGTTTGTTCATTAATAAATATGCTAAAAAAGTACTAAATCTTGACCTCACAATGCAGCCATTGCACCAGCTACTAAACTTCCATTCTGAGTATTTGTTTATTGATGATAGGTTTCATCAATTTTCAGTTCATTATGCCAAGTGAACAATAATTAGTCCTCTATAAATGTATTTACACGATTTTGATGGTCCACTGTTATTCTTAATTACTTTAACTTTACATATTTCACTTCTACTTGCCCACCATCACCAAATATTTCACGTTCTTTGTGTGCTATACAAACTTTGTCCAGATCCTGATTAGAAGTCCTCTTTGTACAATTTCCCCAACTATTACAATTTTGAATGGCTTCGTTGAATTCAAAAATCAAATTATTTCTACCACCATTGGGCCCCACTACATAGTCACATCTTATAGATTTCTTTATCATGTCATTAAGGCAGCATTCTAGTAATTCATAATATGGTAGCCAGAATTTGTCTGGTAGTTGTGTTAACTTTATACCAATTGACTCTGTGAGGAGTCCAGTAACAAAGATGTCATCTATCCAAAAGTATGGGTGATAGATTGCTTCGTCACATAATGCAGCGGCCACTTTAGGAGTTGTGATGTAATACCACCCAGAGAGGTATGGAGGATACTCCTGTCTTGAGTACTCATCCCATGTAACATACCATTTGTTTTCTTTATTCCTTCTAGGCTTGGTATTGTTAAGCATGTAACCCATTAAGAATGCTGGTGAGTAGTTGACTGATTTCAGCAATTCATAAGTTCTATCCAAGTTGTATACTGTGTCATCATCCACTTTGAGAATGAATGATGCATCCTGACATGTCGTTGACACCCATTTTAAACCCATGAGGTGTTTGTAAGTCAGGTTTCTGTAGTTTTCTACAAATGTTCCTTGTAAAATATCACCAAAAGTGTTGCTCTCGTCATTGATTGCAGCTTGAGTTATGTATCTGAAAAGTGCAAAGTATTATTTTAAAGTCAGGTCAATAATTCGGAGCTTATGAATCTTTTTAGTATTGAGTTATAATGAGTTGATTGATACATACTTTTCTGCATGAGGTATTTGAGCAAGTAAGAACACTCTGGTTGCATTTATTTTCCTCAGCTCTTCTGCAGGCATAGCTCTTCTATGAGCACTTCTTAACTCCACATGTCCAGCATAAGAAGTCACTATTAAGACTAAGAATGGTTGGTCTGAAATTATATTGAGAAAGATAGGTATGTAATATGTAGTCCAGTAAAGACAAGGATGCTAATTGTATTTATGGGATTAAATAGGTGGAAAACATCTTGCAGTTTCTTTTATTTTGCAAGCAAATATTTGTGTGACCGCTTTATTGGTTTAGTGGTTGCAAGCCCTACTGGTCCTGAGTTTGATTCCCAAGTTGAGTAAAGTGTTTTTGAGTGTTTTTTATCTGATTTTTTCAGTAGCAGCCCAGTTGCAGGCAATGCCTAACCCTTCGGGGAAAACAGTCATGATGTTATGTTACTTGTGTGAGTACGTAAAAGACAAAGTTTCGCATTTTAATATCTAAGATTATGATAAATCACAATTACTTTGACATGTCGACGGGAATGGTTGCAGTGACACATCTTTTATTGTATACAGTCTTCTCCTAAGAATAATAAGGGTAAATTCAGAATTAGTTTTCCAGTAAACCCAGCTGGTGAGTGCTAGCCCAAGGAATAAGGCAATGTAAACAAACTTTCTGCGCATTCTAGACACTGGTTGATTAGCCATACTCGCTATAGTTACCCGACCTGTTCGATTAACTGGTCGGTTAATTTACATTGTCAAATCTTCGGGTTAACGCGAGACTTCTTTTTGTTAGTAACAGAAAAGATAACGTTATCGTTAATCGGTGTAAGTATTTTAACAATGAAGTGACAGTCGCAGTCACTTGTTTTTTTTTTTTTTTTTGGTGTGGCACTAGTTGTACTTTGTGCCATTTTCACAGTCACTTGTTTGTTTTGAGTTTTAAGTTTGACAGATTAGGGCCGCGTTCCAAATTAGGTTGTAAACCATCAGCGTCCTTAAACCCGTTCCGAATTACCGTGAGCGCGATATCGTTGTCCCTTGAATCGTCATAGATGACGTCATGACATACGCCATCTTGCGATTACACCGACCATGCCCCAAATAAATATCACCATGAGCGTTGTCAAATGACCTGATGGCAGTTCTTAGCTGTCATAATCGTGAAATCTAAATCGGAACGCAGAATATCGATGTGAGCGCTGTGAGTGATTATTATCTAAAACGGAATGCACTCTAGGTACTTCCTGTCATATGGTCCATTTTCCGCGAAGAACATAGTGCAGCAAGAACGAAATGTATTTCACAAATTCTTCATTATTACGACCACAGAGTACAGTAATTACGACCGTGACTGACCTACTAGTTTACTAAAGTACCTACTACTACTTCAAAAATTATGAATTCACAAAAAATAATGTAATGAGGGATTTTCTTTTTTAACCGATTTCAAAAAAAAAAAAAAGTAGGTTCTCAGTTCGACCCGTAATGTATGTATGTATGTTTGTCCGCGATTATCTCGCGTTTGGCTGAACCGATTTTGATGCGGTTTTTAACTCTCCTAGTCGCTGGATAGATGGCGCTGGCTGGGGTACGTTACTGGAAGGAACGGAACATGACATAATTTTTTGATTATTTCACTTGTATGTTATTTTGAGAACGTAAAACGAAACGTACCTACATAAAACGTAAATAAATAAAGTAATAATTACTTTATTTATTTACAATTATGACAATTATTGTCATTGTCACATCACATCACATCACATTGATATTTTGAAAATAGGTAGGTAACTAAACAACAAGGAAAAATAAAACAATACTTACAAGTATTTTTAGGGTTTTCCACGCCAGAAAGAAAATGTCCCAAGAGAAAAAGAAGAGAAGTCGTTGTTGTTGCCTTGTGGAATTGTGTATAAATGAAGGCATGCATCTTTTTCCTAAAGATGAAAGTCGTAAAGCGCAATGGGTACAAGCCGTCGTACATTTTAAACCTGGACCACAGGACGGACCATAAAAAGACATTCGCACATATGCTCAGCACACTTTAAACCAAATGATTTTGTAAGAACACCATTATCAGTGTTACAACCAAGTAAGTTCATCAATGTTTAGTAATGTAGGTATTTTGTTAGGTTCAAAATTCAACAGAGATTAATTTATTCTATTTCAGATTAGATTCTAATAATAGTTTACCTGTTCGGCCTGGGAGGAGGCAAAACACCAGAAGAGATTGAAAGAAATGAACCCTAAAAATTATAGAATTTTATAAATGTACTTGTCTTATTTAGGGCCTAAATTGTTTCGTAACTCATAAGTGACTGAAATAGTCCAGAAGAGTAGCAAGCTGAAGTGGCAGTAGGCGGGCGTCTGCGGCAGAACTGATAGTCGATGGAGTAGACGGGTCCTTGAAAGGAGGCCACGGCTTGGCAAAGGCAGTGTTAGGAGACTACCGGCCAGATGGACCGATGACATGAAAAAGGTGGCTGGAAGCGACTGGATTGCAAAAGCGGAAGATCACTGATGTGGCATACCATGGGGGAGGCTTACGACCAGCCGTCTACGTCGTCATTCTATGCAAAAAACTACAAAGCAGAGCCCCCCATAAAAATTCTTGTCCCTAAAAATGTCCCTTTTAACAATTCTAGTCCCAAGCGTTTTGATTTTGACACTAGTAACGTAGTCGGGTCAACGCCATCTACAGAGTTCTTGGAAACAATGAAAACCTCTCATTATAAGCCTGCCTTGTGCAGCCGGCGCGGTGGTTGTACGGCCACTTAGGGCCTTTCGCATATTATAGACAAGACTGGTAGCCCGCAAAATTTCTGTGTTAGGGTGTGATAATCCCAAAAAAACACTATTTTCTTTCACCAATGGATAGAGTGGTTCTCGAGGATGGTTTTAGTATAATAACTTGTACGCGGGCGAAGCCGTGGGAAGATGATGCGTTTGAGGACCTTCCATTATGTGGACCGATGACTTGGTGAAGGTTGGATCCGGTCAAGCACATATCCAGATTTTTGGTTCGGGGGGTAACAAACATTGAAACAACCATGAGAACAGTGTAAAAATTGCTCTAATCACTACTTTAATTTAAGTACTTCGCAGTGGTTATGGTCCCGTTTATTATAAGTCTGACGTGCCTGGATCCGGTGGATGCGAGTCGCACGAGACCGGTCAATGTGGCGACTCTAGGTGGGGGCCTATGTCCAGCAGTGGACGTCTTTATTATTTTTTTATTTAAAACTAGCTTCTGCCCGCGACTTCGTCCGCGGATCCTGTTGCTTTTGCCAGCGACACCGGGTTCGTCAAAATCGAACATCTGAAACGTCGAATTCTAAGAGCCCGGGGACGGGAAAATAACGGATCTTTCCCACCTGAGCAACACATACCGTTTGGTTCTTTTTGCCATTTAACAGCTTCACAAAAAGTATAATCTTGAACCATACCTCCGGAATATGTGGAGTATTCAATCATAGGAGTATACGTAAATGAACTCCGTTTCTTATCAACCCATGGAAGGTCGTCATGCCCTGAGAGACACCCGATTCTTCAGATGTTATCGACATTCTGTTCAGAGAATGTTCTTTCTCTCTCACATTCTAACTGATTATGAATATTTTGTTGTGTGCGTATTTGGGGCAATGTATGCTAATCTCGAGCAACAGTTAGTCGCGCATCACGTTCATCGCTCGTTTCAAAAGACCTGTTAGTAGATGTGCGAATACGCTGAGAACTCAAGCGCAATTCTCTATCCGTGAATGCAGTCAGGCATCTATTCTTCACTGGTCTCTAGAGACCTGGATGTAGATGCGTAAATTCGCTGAGAACGCAGGCGTGCTTCGCGATCGGAAGAGGTTTCCACGGAGCAAGTTGCAGCCTGATGTTCTCGAACAGCATCAAGTCTCTCCTGACGCTCTTCGGTAGATTCTTGGGATCTTATGATCCTCAATCTTTTTGCTTCTTTGGAACATTGGGAAAGGTTTGACCTCTTTCTAGGCATGGTTATAGTTTTGTTGTGTATACCTGATCAATTAAAATCTAAGCGCCCTGCGTTACCGGGTAGGCTACCGAGTCACGAAGATAAATGGAAAAGGAAATTAAACACTCAAATAACATAAGCCCGAAGACATATTTATTCGATAAAATGAGTTTTGGTCAGTAGAGTCAAATTTTTAATGATATACCATCGTCATTGAAAATAAGTCCTAAACTGTTACCGCCTTAACCGCGTGGAGGTACTCCCAGTTTTTATTATTTTATAATTTTATTATACAGTGAAATCAGTGATAGCTTTGCAATAATTTTCACATCAGATGTTTCTGATCTTCGATTTTTTATAAGTCAACAGGAAATGCCCATCAGACCGAAGAACTTTTGCTAAGACGTCATTCCTATATGTGTTATGGTGTAGCTGGGCTCTTGGAGTTCCACAACAGGTGTCCCAGATCTTCGATTTTTATAAATCAACAGAGAGTGCTTATCAAATTGAACAACTTTTGCTAAGACGTCATTTCTATATGTGTTATGGTGTAGCTGGGCTATTGGAGTTCCACGTTAGGTGTCCCAGATCTTCGATCTTTATAAGTCAACAGAGAGTGCTCATCAAATTGAACAACTTTTGCTAAGACGTCATTCCTATATGTGTTATGGTGTAGCTGGGCTATTGGAGTTCCACGACAGGTGTCCCAGATCTTCGATTTTTATAAGTCAACAGAGAGTGCTCATCAGATTGAACAACTTTTCCCAAGACGTCATTCCTTATGTGTTATGGTATAACTGGGCTCTTGGAGTTCCACATCAGGTGTTCCAGATCTTCAAATTTATTCTCTCAGCAGAAAATGCTCATCACGTGAAACAATTTTTGCTACGGTGTCATTTTCGTATCTCTTATAGTTTAGCTGGTCTGTTGCGGTTCTACATCAGGTGTTCAGGTTTCCAAGATAAATTATAGCCTATATGTTGCCCAGACATAATATCTATACAACGAAAAAAAAATCATTCAAATCCGTCCAGTACTTCCGAAGATTAGCGTGTACAAACAAACAGACAAACAGACAAACAGACAAACAGACAAACAGACATACTTTTTTTTTTGGATTCGTACTCTATTACTGTTTCTAAACCCCCTTCAATTATTATTTTTTAAATATATTCAATGTACAGACACAGCTTTTTTACTCTTTTATTATATGTATATAGATAGATAGGTGCACCGACAGTACATACATATAACATTTATAATTAAAGGTCCATTTGGTAGGTATGGTTCTAATGTACGTACGTACCAATTATAGGTGTACACAACATTCATAACAAAATAAAGCAACTAGATAAATGACTTAAAACTAAAAAAAACTTTTTTGCAAAAAATTAAACCGACTTCACACAAAAAAGTGAAAAATAACTTTAGCTTCAGAAGTCGGTGACTTTTATTTGATTGATTTAGTTTTTTTGTCACCGACTTCTGAAGCTAAAGTTATTTTTCACTTTTTTGTGTGAAGTCGGTTTAATTTTTTGCAAAAAAGTTTTTATTTTTCACTTTTTAGTGGTTCACATGTGCATACCCTTTCACAGCGTACCAGCGTGATTTTTTATTATGAACTGGTGTAAACAATAGACAGACATGAGATTTCAGCAATCCCAGTAAGAGACACACATTTGCTACATTTAATGAGGAGTTCCGTTGCCTTTCTCCGAAGTTCTTCATCTAATCTTTACCAAATTTAAATGGGATCACTCCGAGAAAGTACTCTTTCTAAAACTTCCCAAATCGCTTCTGGTGTGCCTACAAAATTTGAAGAGTTCCCTCTATTTCTCCAGGATCCCACTATCAGGATCCTGACTTGATGATTATGGGACCTTCTGGGAAGTATACCCTTTCAAACAATTAAAAAACAAATTCGGTCCAGTCATCTTCGAGTAATCGGGGAACATTGAATTGAGAACCTCCTCCTTTTTGAAGTCGGTTAATAACGACGTTATGGTACGTGACTCAAATATCCGGATAGCCTTTAAAAGATTTGGCCGAGTATCGTTAATTTGCTTCTAAGAATTGAAGAGTTCCGTTCCTTTGTCATGGATCCCATAACCAGAACCTAACCAAATTCTCATCAAACTACCCTTGAAGTAGGTACCCTTGCCAATAAAATAACAATACATGTCAAGGTAATAGGCTTATCCCCAATAAATGAAACTTAATACACCTAACTGTCGAAATCTGGGAATACTGTACACTTCTGCGTACCCCTCAGAGCATACAGGCGTGATGTTACGTCATGATTTTGTATAAACAATAAACATTCAAGCGATTGCAGCAGTTACTGCAGATTTGCCGTGTATTTTTGAAGAGTTCCATTGTATATCTCCGAAGACCCGGATCAGATCTTCAGCAAATTAAAATACAACCACACGGGAAGCACCAGCTTTCAAATTAAAAAAGAATCATCAAAATTGGTTCACCCAGTCGAAAGTACTGAGGTAACAACCACTGTCGAAATCTGGGTGTATTGTACACATCTGCGTACCCCCTCAGAGCATACAGGCGTGATATTACGTCATGATGTTGTATAAACAATAAACCTACAAGCGTTAACAGCAAGCACTGCTGATTTGCCGTACATTTTTGAAGAGTTCCATTGTATATCTCCGAAGACCAGAATCAGATCTTCAGCAAAATAAAATGGGACCACATGGGAAGCACCAGCTTTCAAATAAAAAAAGAATCATCAAAATCGGTTGACTCAGTCGAAAGTTATGAGGTAACAAACACAAAAAAAAAAAAAAAAAAAAAAAAAAAAAAAAACATACAGACGAATTGATAACCTCCTCTTTTTAGAAGTCGGTTAAAAAGAGATCAAATAACAGACTTACAATAACACACTTAAAATAATAAAGTATTATAGACCTTAATAAAATAACAAAATTTAAATATAAAGACTGAAAACAAAAATTAAAAAAATCGGTTCAAATGGGAGCGCAACAGGGTTATGAACTGGTTAATTTTTGGTCCAAAGTAACTCCCAGGTCACGTCTTTCGGCTGAGATGATGATGATGATGATGATGAAGCCGCGGGCATCAATTTGTTTCTTTAAGCTTAGTCGCCTCATGTTGTTCTCCTCATCGCTGTCTCTGTGGTGAAGTTGTCAATGGCCTCGGACAGCACAGCCTGCATTGCAGCCGAAGTACGAGCCGTTTTGCACAGAACGCTAACTTATATGACATCATCCGTCGATATCTTGTCACCTTCAGAGTTCCAGTTTTAAGGGTTCTACCCTTACAGGCTTGGCACGCTACGATGGCAAGAGACTATGCATAAGATTTGCTTTACCGAATGTTAAGGGTAGTGATTGTTATATATTATTGAATAATGAGAAACTTGAATTCGTAGATAAAACGGTTTTCCTGAGGATTACGCTTGATTCAAGGCTACAATGGGGTTCTCATTTAACATCTCTTGCGGGGCGGCTAAGTTCAGCAGCATATGCCATTAGAAAAATCCGTCAATTTACTGATGTAGATACCGTTAGACTAGTCTATTTTAGTTACTTCCATAGTATAATGTCTTACCGTATTTTGTTATGGGGACGGGCTGCAGATATTGAGTCTATATTTATTCTGCAAAAAAGAGCCATTAGAGCCATATATAATCTTCGTAGGCGAGATTCTCTAGGGGAACTGTTTAAGGATATTGGCATTATGACGGTACATTGTCAATACAATCTACGAAAACATAATGTATGTACGTTAGAAAAAATTTGCATCATTTTGGTAAAAGAGGTGACAGACATAATTACAGTATTAGAAATAGGGACCAATTAGTTCAGACAGGCTTTAGACTCGCTAAAGTAGACTCATCTTTCATGGGGTACTGTTTGAGATGCTATAATAAAATTCCACAAAGTATTCTTGAACTGAATGAGACGAAATTTAAAACATGCATTAAACGCACAATAAGTAAACAAGCATATTACAAGTTGAGCGATTATATCGCTGATAAAAATACCTGGCTTAATGCTGGTCCTGCTCCACACGGACAGGGGCGCAAAAAATATTGTTGGAGCTGCTGAAGATTGTACTTAACTATCTTTGCATTGTTTATGTCACCGTAAAATTGTCAAATACGTTATATTGTAATATCTCTAGCGATATTGTAAAACCTCGAAATATTGTCAAATGAACATACTGCTTACAACAAAACGCATTATTTTTCGTGGAATGCATGCGATGGTAGTCAACTCACGCGGTGTGGAGGGGGGGGGGGGGGGGTCCCCCTTGCCCAGTGGTACAACTCTCAGGAAAAGATATTGTACCATTCCTGAGAAATACCGATTATTCTAACCCAACCTTAAAACACTTTTATATTCCCCTAAAAAGCGTAGTCGACGGAGCCCCTATTTCCGGGTGCAGGGTTTAAAGGAACCTAACTAACCTAACGGGGGGGTGCCCCAAGTCCCGATTATGGGGGCAGAGATACTTCCGTATGTTCATTTGACAATATTTCGAGATTTTACAATATCGCTAGAGATATTAAAATATAATTATAAATTTTGACATGATAAACTTGAATGTATTTTAATAGACACGTATTTTTTATTTTGATATGTGTTAGTAGTAAAAAATAAAGTTATCGCTTACGAGACTTATTTACCTATAAACTTATTTTATGGTCGCTTGCCAGTCGGGCGCCCGGTCGACCGACTCACGCGTCGACCGGTCGCCCAACCGGCAAGCTGAGATCAGCTGAGTTTTGTAGGTGCGCTCGCTCGATGCGACGGCGCCGACGTAAACTTACCTACCTACGCGCTGACGGTTACTGACCGCCGTTTCGCGCTACTTTTTTAAGTTTAGGCTGTGATATGTTATTTGTAAACGTAATTCCAATTTTTCCTTCATACTTTCATGGGCTTAGGACACATCGTACGTCAGCAGCCAGCGCGTTTTCATTCACAGTATTACAATTAAATTATGTCCATGATATGCTTATTTTAAAATGGGACAAGATGGAAAAATTAAAAAAAAAAAAATTAAAACTAAAAATGGGAATGTGTTCTATTACTAACACTGAGCTACCAAAAAAAATTTACGCAGTGGTTAAAAACTTTTCCTGTATAAGTAATCGCATAGTCCATATTGTGTGAGTACTATGTACTAGTAAGCTACCTATCATTCACTGGAAACCTACGGCAGTTCTTGACTTGAATGTGCCCTGGCGGTTGAGAGTATGTCATGCTCACTCAAATGTCTCGCTGATGCTGATGGTGGCGCGTGTGTCGGACCATTTAGTTCCCTTCAAAATGGTTGAGCTGAATGGTGCTGATCCATGCGTCATGTGCGTGAACGGGCGCTGTCAGTTGTGACTGGTCATCTCTTAGTCGCTGTCGCCATGGTTT
This sequence comes from Xestia ashworthii, assembly GCA_950022955.1. NCBI lineage: Eukaryota > Metazoa > Arthropoda > Insecta > Lepidoptera > Noctuidae > Xestia > Xestia ashworthii. Next base: position 11,780,017 of record OX465566.1, read on the forward strand.
ATTTGAATTAATTATTTTGTTTTTGAGTTGTATTTTGTTTTTGTTTTGCTATGGACACTTTTAACGTGCACATCTTGCTACATTGTTCTCACATAATATACCATCTCAACATGAATGATGTAACCAAGATTTTGTAACACTATTTTGATTTAAAAGAGTGTCCATGGAGTTTCTTGCCCGTTCTTCTCCATAGAGATCTACGCTAGGAAATGGGCAACTACAGTACTTTCACAGTTTTTATGTCTTGTGACTGGGACTGTAGCTACATTAAATGTTCATTTTTGTTTCGACAATTCAAAAGTGCCTGTAACTGGCCTACTTGAAATAAATGCTTTGATTTTGATTATGACATTGAGTTAGGAGTGGCTTAGTGTTGGTGAAAACGGGTAATAGGCATTGAGTTAGGAGTGGCTTAGTGTTGGTGAAAACGGGTATTAGGCATTGAGTTAGAAGTGGCTTAGTGTTGGTGAAAACGGGTATTAGGCATTGAGTTTGGAGAGCGGCATAAGTTTCATATTATTTTGGTATTACGTTTGTATGAAAAACGCATGCTCCGCCGCCGGAAAGATTTATAAAACAATGGTTAGACCTGCTATCTTGTGTGGAACAGAATGTTGGCCCTTATATGTTGAATGTTGAGATGAATGAAAGGTATTTGCATGTCGCGGAGATGGGAATGCTAAGGATGTGTGGTGTTACGCGAATGGATAATGTGAGAAGTGAGTGTAAATAAGAGGAAGTCTGAAAGTAGCGTAAAGTGGTAATCAGTTGTCGTGGTATAGGTATGCGATGCGGGGGAATGAGGAAAATGTCGTGAAGAAAGTTTTGAGTATGAATGTGGATGGATATGTGAGTAGAGGAAGACCAAAGAAACGATAGATGGACTGTGTTAGGAATGATATGTGGCAAAAAAAGAAGTAGGGTAAGGGTGCGACTACGGTTCTACTTGACTATTCTTGTACCTATGCATTTCTGGATTTCTATTTGAATTATTTTCTTGTTTTGTCCTTTTAAGACACCTCTATTTCCGTAGTCGGGTTTTAGTTATTTAACTTTATTTTATTTTAACTATGCGGAGACTGCGGCTCAAGAGCACGGCGACGACGCGCGAATTTTAAATTTTATTTGGAAGCACCAAATAAAATTCAATATTGAAGTTAACCGTTGCTGTATTATAGGAAATATTCATACGCACAACAAGACAGTCCAAGATGGTTAGAAGTTAGGAGGACCGTTGACAAGCACGTATCCAGACTTTTGGTTCGGGGGGGATAAACATTGAAACAACCATGAGAACTGTGCGTGGGCGCCGCCCGGCACCATTTTGTTCCATGAAAACTGCTCGAAATTTTCTCTCCTCCGTACATAATAGGCTTGTTAACTGAAAAAATCTAATTAGTCCGTCACTTAGATTATCAAAAAATATTTGACCCGTATTTTTTCTTTTGTCACATAAACCAAAATTGACGAAGATACGACGCTTTTAAAATTCCCAATACGTCACTGTTCGGTATCATTCTTAGTGAGTTGATACCGAACAGTGACGTCACGAGCCCCCACTCCCGAGTTTTGATGCGTTTTATCTTTGTCAATATTCGTTGATTTACAAAAACAAAAAATACGTGTCCATTATTTTCCAATACTCTAATTGACGGACTAAATAGATTTGCAATTTATTGATGGTGGAAACAAGCCTATTATCCGAGTGGATAATTAAAGATTCAAGGAGTAGCTTGGACGATCTATCCAGAAAGGCCCATCGATTAAAAATAGTAGGATTCGAAAGGCGAGCGCAGCGAGCTTGAAAATTTTTTCATCCACCTCGAATTTGACGACTCATGATTGATTGTGTCTAAATGTGTCGTATTCTCAGTACCTAGGTAAGTACCTACTTACTTACTTTTCAATAATTACTTTTTAATATTTTTTCTAGAAACTGTGTAACACGGTATCCGTAGAACTTAATTTTAATACAGAGTTATGGTCACGTAATACCGGTAATCTGCATAATCCTTTGAACGTTTATTTTTATTGGTTACTCTTTACAACTCACGTATAGTGTTAAGCCAACGCGAATCAGAGATATTGGTGATATGGTTGTAAGATTACCGTAACGGTTGATTACTTTACTACAAACAGCAGCTTATTGATGCGACGGCGAACAAACTACTGTCATTTTTATTATCATTAATAATGAGTCGTTATCAAGAACCCGCCTACAAGCGCAGGAGCGCAGGAAGCTCAGTCGACTGATCGTTGATCAGACAGCGACGCGTGCGCAACTAACGTGCGGCTACGACCGACCGTGCTACTGCGGAACTAAATTATTTAAATTCCTGACATAAATCTAAAATTCAACATGAGTTTTGTATTGAACGAGGCAATGGAAGAGGCTTTAACAGCCAAAATAATTACAATGGTGTGCCTCTTCGCCATATCGATGGTGACGGGGTGCTTGCCGCTGATCATATCCTTAAAGTATGACTGGTTCAAGACGAGTGACTCCAGCATGCGGTCCTCCAACCAGCTGGTATTGGGCTTACTCGCGTTCGGAGGGGGAATTCTGTTCGCGACCACATTCATGCACTTGTTACCCGAAGTTGATGACAACATTGAAGTTCTGCAAGGTTAGTACTTACATTTATTTACATTAATGACCTGCTGTATGGTCCTCATACACCGATCGATTGATTAATTATTCCTGCAATATGTATTACCGTATTACGCCTAGGTTTTTATTTGTGCAGATGCAATAACACCATGCAAGTGTCTATTCATGCCATCTAAATCTGATACCCACTTGCACTAACTTGATATTTAATAAGACGTTCCACACATCATAAAGGTGTAGAACGTAGGTAGGTATCTTACAACATAATATTTTACACGATCGTGGTAAAGATGATTACGTCTTTGAATAAACACCTATGCAAATATGTACATAGATTCTAGTTTGAGTGTGTTACCGAATTTATCGACTAATTAAGTGGCAACAATAAAACTGCTAAGTAGGTACCAGGTACTTGAAAGTTTTTTACTATGCATTTTTCGCGGATGTCGTAACGGGACATAAATAGAATAGCAATGTTGGGAAACAAGAGCATAACAGATACATTCTGTTGCATTAGCGTGGGCATTGTAGCGTCTCTGTGACCATCATGCTCCCAGTTAGGATAAATTTAATTTTATTGGAGTAAAGTTACCTGCGTTTGCTGCGATAGATTTAACACGAGTCTAGTTTACATTCTAGCCATTCTTGATTCACTTGAAAACTATTGGATAGCAGGATCTTTGGATTTTCTTGCTGCACCGAAATCTTGGGCTCGGTGTCCTGTGTCCACACTGCCATATTTTGGCGCAATACTGCAAACGACCTCAGACCAATAAGAAAGTTAAAACGGAACTCTGCGAACAGAGAAGTGAGGCCGGTTTCGTAAGTAAACATGCGTGCATTTTTTGAGGCGTAGTTTAATTGTAGTTTGATGTAAATGTGTGCGTGTGAGCGTGTATGCACAGAGCGAGGCGTAGTCTTGCGCTGGCCTCACTTTATTGTTCGCAGCGCTGTCTTGGTTTTGTATTTGGTCTGAGCAAACGACTTGCGCTGTGTGTAAACATTCACAGCAAGTCGATTTGTGTCATGTAGTACTGTAAAGGTATAACTTATGCTGAGATTTTTTTTTACAGTATTTCAACAACATTTCACCTATAACATTTCCCACTGTCGATGTCGAAACAGTTCAAATTCATTTATTTATTTCTGTAACTAAGCTGATTGGTCACCATTAATTGCGTTACCCAACCAACAAAAGTTTGTTGTATTGAAGTCCATAGAACGTTTTGTAAAAACTAATCAGTGGTCAAATAAAGGGCCTAAGAAGGTGCACCTACGAAGAAAGTGGCGCAATTATATCTCCATTCAATTGTATAGTACAACTGTAGCGGTGTCAGGTGTGACCATTTTGGCCTATTACAGTTGATGTAACTGTAACGCTAACTCTATTTGTTGACATATAAAGCCACCACAATGCAAGTACAGTACCTTTTAGGACTGTAAAAGAGTTCATGATTCCATTACTTCACTAATATTCATCATTCATTCAATTTTCATTCGTTCACACCGCTGCAGTGTCTTTAGTGTTTTTGAAGAGCAAAAGATATAGAATACGAGGAAATCAGACATTGGAATCGGAGTTAGATAATATTTTATTTTGTAATTAAATTATTCATCTTATAGGGGGAAAATGATGTGCGACTGTTATTTTACTGATAAACTTTGTATGGGTTTACGGCAATATTTTAACGCCCCCCTTGAATTATTGAGGTTTTACTTAAATAAATACGAATTTTAAGTCATAAATATACTTCCAGCTTCCTGAACTCTACTATAGCACTCGTTACGAGAGACATCAACCACCATTACATGAAATTAGGGTTCCTTTTGCTCGTCCGTGTGCCATAAATGTGGTGTTTTTTTTTATGGATCTTAGTCGTTTTTTATTAAACATTTCAGAAAACATGAGTTTCTAAATCTGCACTACTACGAAGTCAGAGTCATACTTATTAGTTATTATTTATTCATACTCTGAATTTTTGTGATAAAGTTGCTGATTTTTCTTAATAGAATAATTGAGCTTCGGGAACTAAACCACTACTGGAATCATTGTTCATATTTAAATAATTCTCAATTTCTTCGGCTACGTACGTTAAATATATTTTGTACGGAACCATTTTCTATAATTAGGTCAATTTTCTATAATGGGAATCAAAATGTCATTTTTGTAGAAGCGCCGTAGAATACCTTTACACACCGTAATTATGTTTTAAAAGCGAAACGATCTCCGTTATTGTGTGAAAGAGGAACTATTACAGCTACAAAAAAATATTCTGATCTAAAAAAGTATCCTTGTGATAAGTTTATCACTACGACTATAATGAGCTTTAAAAAACCTTTTTAAGACAAGTTGGGCAACATAAATGTAATTTGAAACTCAGCTATATCACCAAATCACTCTGTCGTAGATTTTTTGTGCCCACTATATCACAATATCGCCCTATTCTTGAGTTTTCATCTCTACTATAACGAAAGACCCATTATAGTACGTTCAGAACCTTTATTGCGTTAATCAGGCGCATTAAGGCGACAGTAAACACTGTAATAAAGTTCTATCGTTGTATACTAGTCACATTGGTGGTTGCAATAACTCCTGACTATAACAGCTGTACAAAGTCACGAAGTAAACCTTTACATCAATTCCTAATAGGTCGTTTTTGCTATATAAAGTTATAGAGCGAATTTGTATTGGCAAACGCTTTTACTCAACAATCAATCGCCGCCAAAACCTTTATACAACTTTTACCCAGCTTTTTGGAGATAAAAGGTTTTGTTATAGGGCAAAATTGTTGGTTGGGTAGTTATAAGTAACTTACTAATTAATCCACAGAACATAAAAAACAGAATTAATCACACCATGCCAAATGGTAGAATGTACCTACTAGACCATGCGTTTATCTACAAGTTACGGTCTTTGAAATATTTTTATCAAAAGGAAAAAAAATGAAAAAAAACTTACATGAATTTGGGATAGAGTAGGTAAACATTCTATCCCAAATATTTCCTTCTGATAAGAATTTAATAACGAGAAGGTTGGTAAGCGTGGACTTAAATAGCATTGGAATATCTGGCAACATTGTTCCTGTAACCTGTAGGGACTCCCCGAAGGTACAAGCAGAGGTGTACCCATTACTTATATAAAGCACTAGCTTCTGCAAGCGGCTTCGCCCGCGTGAAGTTTGATAATTGTCCCATGGGATCTTACTACCAGGATAAAAAGTATCCTATGTTTTAATCCAGGTTATAAACTATCTGTGTGCAAAATTTCATCCAAAACCGGTCAGTAGTTTTTGCGTGAAAGCGTAACAAACAAACTTACATTCGCATTTATAATATTATAGTAGGGATAGCAAACCATTTGATCATGTAAGAGCCAAAAAAAAAAGTGTGTAAGTAGGTATAAAAAACAATATCAAATTGTCGCAAGTAGTTACCGCCGAGCTGTTAAAAAGTAGATAGGCACTGAGGTTTCACAGGTACGTGTTAATGTACAATATGTGAGTAGGTACTTACCTATGTATATGTCACCGTAAAATTGTCAAATACGTTATATTACAATATAACGTATTTGACAATTCATTTCATTTGACAATATTTTGGGGGTTCATTTGACAATATTTCGAGATTTTACAATATCGCTAGAGATATTACAATATAACGGATTTGACAATTTTACGGTGACATATACATACTTACTTCGGTACTTACTCGTACTTAAAGGAAAAAGACTCACTCTTTTGGAAATTGAAGGATTCCTACAGGAATAAACTTCAAATTCAAGCCTGCAAAATTTAAAAATCCTTATTTTTGTGTACCTATGTAATTTTGAATTAAAGTACTTATAGCAGCATGTTTATAATCTTTTCTTCCTTTTCTTGTAATTTATGACACATTTTATATTCGTCTGTAAAATGCATAACTCTGTTACTAACGTTCTTGCGTAACTTTCAATTAGATTATAATGCTGGCATTCGTACGCATAATTGGTTTTTAATTGCATTATATAAAACTTTCTAATAATTATACGGCGTCCCTCTAACAAAAGATGAAGGGAATGTAGGTAATGTATTACCTACATATAGGTACGTAGAAATAGTAAAATACTAATGTATGTAATAATTACAAGTACAAGTTACTTACGACGTAGTCGTAGGGTAACCAAAAAGTTTTACAAAACGACTAAATTAAATGTGATCTATAGGTTTTCATTCAAACTACCTACTCGACCCAAATGTAAGGGACAGTGTTTTTTCCTTTTCGGCTTATTCAAACGCCGCCGATGGCGCATTTTTTGGCGACAAAAATTACAATTGTTTCCCCCTTTTATTTTAGGGAATAAATAAAAACTTTTTTGCAAAAAATAAAACCGACTTCACACAAAAAAGTGAAAAATAACTTTAGCTTCTGAAGTCGGTGACCTTTGTTTGATTGATTTAATTTTTTTGTCACCGACTTCAGAAGCTAAAGTTATTTTTCACTTTTTTGTGTGAAGTCGGTTTTATTTTTTGCAAAAAAGTTTTTATTTTTCACTTTTTAGTGGTTCACAATATGTGCATACCCTTTCACAGCGTACCAGCGTGATTTTTTGTTATGAACTGGTGTAAACAATAGACAGACATGAGATTTCAGTAATCCCAGTAAGAGACACACATTTGCTACATTTAATGAGGAGTTCCGTTGCCTTTCTCCGAAGTTCTTTATCAGATCTATACCAAATTTAAATGGGATCACTCCGAGAAACTACTCTTTCAAAAACTACCCAAATCGCTTCTGGTGTGCCTATAAACTGATTTGAAGAGTTCTCTCTATTTCTCCAGGATCCCATTATCAGAATCCTGACTTGATGATTATGGGGCCTTCTGGGAAGTATACCCTTTAAAACAATTAAAAATCAAATTCGGTCCAGTCATCTTCGAGTAATCGGGGAACATTGAATTGAGAACCTCCTTTTTGAAGTCGGTTAATAACGACGTTATGGTACCTACGTGACTCAAATATCCGGATAGCCTTTAAAACATTTGGCCGAGAATCGGTAATTTGCTTCTAAGAATTGAAGAGTTCCGTTCCTTTGTCATGGATCCCATAATCAGAACCTAACCAAATTCTCATCAAACTACCCTTGAAGTGCCCTTGCCAATAAAATAAAAATAAAAAACTTATCCCCAATAAATGGAACTTAATACACCTAACTGTCGAAATCTGTAAAAATCGAATATTGTACACATCTGCGTACCCCCTCAGAGCATACAGGCGTGATGTTACGTCATGATGTTGTATAATCAATAAACATTCAAGCGATTGCAGCAGTTACTGCAGATTTGCCGTGTATATTTGAAACGTTCCATTGTATATCTCCGAAGATCCGGATCAGATCTTCAGCAAATTAAAATATAACCACACGGGAAGCACCAGCTTTCAAATTAAAAAAGAATCATCAAAATCGGTTCACCCAGTCGAAAGTACTGAGGTAACAAACACTGTCGAAATCTGGGTGTATTGTACACATCTGCGTACCCCCTCATAGCATACAGGCGTGATATTACGTCATGATGTTGTATAAACAATAAACCTACAAGCGATAATAGCAATCACTGCAGATTTGCCGTACATTTTTGAAGAGTTCCATTGTATATCTCCGAAGACCAGCATCAGATCTTCAGCTAATTAAAATGGGACCACATGGGAAGCACCAGCTATCAAATAAAAAAAGAATCATCAAAATCGGTTCACGCAGTCGAAAGTTATGAGGTAACAAACACAAAAAAAAAAAAAAAAACATACAGACGAATTGATAACCTCCTCTTTTTGGAAGTCGGTTGAAAAGAGGTGACTCGGTGCCACGCGCGGTTTAACCGGTGTGCTGTTCAGGAAGTCCCTCATATTGAGCAAAGCGCGCGGACATTTCTGTATCTTCATCGTGCATCGGTGCGGTTTCCCCGCATCGATATGATGCTCACAGACGTCCGCGCGTACTTTTCCTCCTTGGCGTAATGCTTTCCGATCCAATCTGGATACGTAGTAATATGTAATTCGTCTATTTTCTGCCCCACCGTTGGTATTGGTATGTTTCCTTCTGTAAATTCTGTTCAAACTGAGTAGGCTGAATACCAAATCAAACCAAACAAGTCCGAGAAAGAAGTAATAAATTAGGTATTCTAAGTTATAAATAATAATAGAAACGCATTTTGTTCCGTGTTAGTGGATAAATAAAGCGTGTCCATGACCTTATAAAATAATTAGAATCCCAATCCACGGAGCGTTCGAACTGCTATAGACAAAACCACGATTGCTGTTATCGTTGTATTGTTTTGCCTAATCGAAAATTGAATCATAAAAAGTAATCTGTTTATAAGAGCGGGAATTACTTATTCTAATCGGTCATTTGGTAATCGTGCAATCGTCTGCAGGTAGTTAGATATCTGATAAAAATAACGCATCGAATTTGTAGCATATTATTATGACTTCTCCAAAAAACCTAGATATCTATGCGGAGCCTACGTGTAACTGCTACGCTGCGCCTACGCGTGTTTCTACGCACAGTGTCTACGCACGATATCTACGCTATGCTACGCTATCGCCTTTACGCGACACGTCTGCGCTGGTATCACCATATTGCTTTATAGGGTATACTCACCTTATGGTGAGATGATTTTTGCTAAGTTTGAGAAATTGAGTATAACCCTTTAACCATATTAATTTATGATAAAACCGGCCAAGAGCGTGTCGGGCCACGCTCACTGTAGGGTTCCGTAGCTTCCCAGACCATTAAAAATACCAACATTTTTCGTCAGCAAAAATAACTTTGTTTTTCATAGTATTTGTATGAAAAACAAAGTTATCATTTGCGTTTTTTTGAAAAAGTGCTATATAACTCAAAAACTATTCAACTCATCAAGTTGAAAATAATTTTCCTAGAAAGTTCATATAAAGGTCTACTTCTGTGATTTTTTTCATATTTTTTAAACTTATGGTTCAAAAGTTAGAGGGGGGGGGGACACATTGTTTTTGACTTTCGGAGCGATTATTTCCTAAAATATTAATATTATCAAAAAATGATTTTAGAAAACCCCTATTCATTTTTAAATACCTATCCAACAATATATCACACGTCAGGGTCAAAATTAAAAAAAAAATCGCTCCCCACTTTACGTCTGGGGGAGGTACCCTAATAAAAATGTTTTTTTAAATTTTTATTTTTGCACTTTGTCGGCATGATTGATATACATATTGGTACCAAATTTCAGCTTTCTGGTGCTAACGGTCACTGAGATTATCCGCGGACAGACAGACAGACAGACAGACAGACAGACAGACAGACATGGCGAAACTATAAGGGTTCCGTTTTTTGCCATTTGGCTACGGAACCCTAAAAAGTAGGTTCATGGCTCACTCACTCAGCGACGGGTAACATATAGCCGACATGCGGCAGTACGTCTGACGTGAAAGGTCATGGTGGTCACGTAACATAGAGGTCGGCTTGATGGGAACACAATGCGAACTGACGGCGTTAAGTATACCGTGGGATTGTGTGGTCAGGCTATCACAACTCATGCGATGACTAACTAAGTGGTTGTTAGGGGGTTATACAAGGTGTAAACTATCCTATCACGAAACCAAGCTTTCTGTATAATAATATCAAACTCTAGGTATGCAAAAAATATTTCTGGGAAACCCATCTTTATTTGGGTTGGAAAATCTCGGTTTACGATAGGTATTAGGACTCAATGTAATGCATTCAACATTGAACGTTGTGCTGATTTATGGTTGTGAAGGTGTAGTCTAAAGATTTAACATTAAAACTTGTTTTAAAAAAAAACTTTGGCCTCCGATACGACCGCAACTAAAATGATTTCAATGATGGGAAGAACAAAGTGCCTTTTGAATATTTAAATATGTTTAGCGTCAAACGCATTTTGTGAGCAGTGGTACAAACTGGCCTTAAAAAATCAGACAAATCTGGTATAGTCTTATGCTACGCAGATTAGTTCTAATTTCTAACGTGCTAAGTCGAACTAGAACTTAGTCAGTCCTAGGTTAATCTGGATAATGATTCTAACGAAGTGCAGACGAAGTATGGTTATATAGTGGAGAAGAACTCTTAAATCATATTTTTAAAATAAGTTATTCAAAACTTATTATTACTTATATTATGATTAATTACATGCACGGAACGTGTAGGTATCTAAAGTACGCAGTTAATACAACATGTGAATGAATATCTTCTTTTAAATATAAAGGAGAAGTCCACTCACTGACCACTCATCACGAAATCTCGGAAACTACTGGGCCGTAAGAACTCAAATTTGGCACAAGCACTCTCTAGGGGGTGCAGGCGCGTACTAAGAAAGGATTTTTTTAAATTCGCACCCCAAGGGGTTGAAAAGGGGTGTCAAAGTTTGTATGAAAGTCCTATGTTTTTAAAGTTAGAGATATGAATGTAAAGCCTGAATGTTCCTTTTGGCTTCTAGGTGCTCACTAAGAAAAGGTTTTACGAAATTCGGCCCTTAAGGGTACAAAAAAGGGTTTTTAATGTTTGTATGGAAAAAGTTAATCCACTCATCACGAAATCTCGGAAACTACTGTTCCGTAAGGACTCAAATTTGGCACAAGCACTCTCTAGGGGGTGCAGGCGCGTACTAAGAAAGGATTTTTTAAAATTCGCACCCCAAGGGGTTGAAAAGGGGTGTCAAAGTTTGTATGAAAGTCCTATGTTTTTAAAGTTAGAGATATGAATGTAAAGCCTGAATGTTCCTTTTGGCTTCTAGGTGCTCACTAAGAAAAGGTATTACAAAATTCGGCCCATAAGGGTACAAAAAAGGGTTTTTAATGTTTGTATGAAAAAAGTTAAACATCCAAATTGAATCTTACGTCAACGCGTTATTGCATACTTTACATTGAAATGAGAATTCGGAAACCGATATGGATCCAAATTGAATTTTACGACAACGCGTTAATGCATATTTTGAAATAAGAATTTGGAAGTTCATTGAGGGCGTAATTTCTAGGTGGCCAGTATGTTTCAGTGATATGCAGGCGTGTGCTGAAAGGTATTGAAATGAGTTTCTATAACGTTTTAAAGTTTTATGCCAATTTCTAGGTGGCCAGTATTTTTCAGTACGCAGGCGTCTGTTGAAGGGTAAAAAAAAAACGTTTCAAAAAACGCTCAAGCTCATTTCTGTTCTGCGATATTTTGCTGTTACTACTAATTTGATTTGAAATATTTGACATCATCGTTGTTTGGGTTGTCTTCATTTCGGTATGTTTCACTTATGCTGGGGCTACACTATCGCGATAACGCGAAGATTTGCGTTGTCGCGACACGTCTGGCCAAAGAATTCGTCCTATCGCGAATCATCTTCGCGAATACGAACGCCCTTCCCGCCGCTGTCGGTAAATTGCCGCACATCAAAGGCTTTTGTCGCGACAAAGTTCGTGCGTGCGTTCGAATCTTCGCCTACAAGTCTGGCCGTAGCATTAGTAATTTTAAATTGGAGGATAATCATTTTATTGTGTTCTTACCTATTGCCTGGTTGGAATTTTGTTATGTCTATTGCTTCGCGAATTACATATTGTGTATTTCACACTTTGGTATTAAGTACTATAATAGTAGGTCTTTTAGTATTAGTCGTTCTTACTAGAAAAGGTGTCCTTGAATACCTACGATCGTATTTTAATTTTAAAGTTGTATCTTTGGTTTAGGCTGGTGTTGCAAAAGAATAGCTATAAAGAAAATTACGTTCCAAATAATGTTTTTTACGGTACTTACTGGTCGTAAGCATTGTTTAATTAAATGGATAATCAAAATATTGGTTATCACTTCTAAGTGCAAATTCTTAGCCAAATAGTAAATAATCCTGGCGATGGCGCATGCTTATTTTCATCTCTATCATATTTGGTGCATCACTCATGGCAGCGGGAGAATTATTGCCATTTGAGTTCCAGGTGTTTCAAGGGACGAACAGGGAGTAAAAAAAAATAATCCGATTCTCATGAAACTTCAGTGAAGGTCATTTTGATGTTTGATTCCGTTGGCCAATTTAAATTTCAAAGCGCATATTTTGCGTATGGGCAAATCCACCACGCGGGCCCAGTGTGGTTTGGCAGATGTCACATGTCTTCGAATTTTTGGTTCTAAGACATGCCTTTCCTTTCCTTTCGTTTCCTCACGATGTTTTCCTTCACCGTTTTGAGAGCAGTGGTGATGAAATAAATTACACAAAGTAATGCACCTGTCTGGGCCACGTGTTCGAGCCAGCAATGTGCGCCACGTGTCTTACAACTGGGAAAGGTTTCAAGCTTTCACCCAGGAGCGGTCAAGAGCTGTTTATAATTCGATGCGTAAATACGTTACTGAAATGTCTTGCCATGGCACCTACGGAACCGCCTGTGAAGTCATGGCAGCGGGAGAACTATTCCCATTTGAGTTTGAGGTGTTTCAGGATGGTATTTTATTGCTGTTTTAAACACCAACGTATGATACACGCGAGTGAAACCGCGCGGGTACAGCTAGTCTATACATATAATAAAATCGTTGAGACCAAAAAATCTGTACATTGAAGATTAAAAAAAAAAAAATCGCCCAGGGTGACTTAAAATAAGTAACTGAACATATTAAAACCATTTTTTAAATTTTTGTTTGTTTGTTTGTTTGTTTGTTTGTTTGTTTGTTTGAACGCGCATCACGTAAAAACTGCGGGACGGATTTTGATGAAAACTTCACCAATCTATTTAAATAAACTCAGAATAACATTTAGGCTATAGAAATTATGGAAAATTTTGGAAAAAGGGGATGAAAAGGGGGGGTAAAGTTTGTATGAAAAATTTTTTTTAGATTGTTCTAGAATCATGAAACTCAGAGTAAATACTTATTATTAAAAATAAAGAAATACCTGTTTCAGCATTTTTAAAAAAAAATATCCAGACACGTAAAAAAGAGGGTTTTGTGTTTAAAATTAATAAACTTCATACACCTATAGAACAAAATCCAATGAAGTATAACCCTTTAAAAGTTGCTGTAAATACTTTAAATCTAATACAGGTAAATATAATTTCTCAATTTTCTTGAAATTTGTTATTGAAGTGAATACGCCCAAAATAGCGGAACTCAAGAAAATCGGCTTTCCTCGGTATAAGTAGTTGGTAATACAGGGTGGAAACGGTAAACGGGGCAGTAAGCGGAACTGCAGCTACACGAAAAAGGTCTTAGAAACAATCCATAATTTTTTCGCTAAATGTTGATCCCCATTCACAGATTTAATTAAAAAATAAAGTGCAGTTAGCAAGAAAATTGCCATTTTACATAAAACAATTTTTTTGATGCCAATTGTGATAAACCTTAACCGTTGCAGCTACATGAAAATGGTCTTAGGAAACCATCCGTAATTTTTCGTGAAATTTTGATCCCCATTCACAGATTAAAAAAAAGTACAGTTAGCAAAAAAAAATTGCTATTTTACACAAAACATTTTTTGATGCCAATCGATCCTGTTTCTAATACTCAACGGTTAAGGAAGCTCCCCTTTCTGCCCGGTTAATCGTTTCCACCCTGTATTTACAAATAAAATAATACTACGAAGAAAATGTAGACTATACGAATGTACATCAGACATAAAGCCCGAAAAGTTACAAATACAAACGAGTTCAAATCCTACTACTATCTACAAATAATAAAAATGCGTTGTCCTGAAGGACTGTGATGGATCAACGCACAGCCTTTACCGCAGATTGTAGAAACCTGAAGCTTGGAGGGTGTATATTTTTTTTTGTATAATAATTTCAGAAAATCATTTCTTATCGTATGCCTATAATACGATAAGAAAGGATTTTCTGAAATTATACCCCTAAGGGGGTGAAAAGGTGGGGGGCAAAGTTTGTATGGGAAAATGTGATTCCTTGGTCCAATCTACTTCAAATTTTGCTATCAACAATATTAACAGAATTGATGGACGCGTTTCGTATTGCACGTAAATTGATTTCAATGCATGTCTTAGGAGATACACCGTTTTAAATAACTCCGCAGCAAAATAATGATCATGCACCGGGCGCGCATTTTCATTATGCGGAAGTGTATGATGAGCTCTTTGAAAATTGTATTATAGGTGCTTACGACCCAATCTCTGTAACCCTCTCTTTCTCTTATGTAACGCAGACGAAGTTGCGCGGGTCAGCTAGTACTTATAATAAATCTGTAGAGAGGTCAATTCTGTACATGAAATATATTTACAAAATAACTATCGGGGGGTGATTAGTGATCGATACTGATGCCAAAAATGCAATCAGTAAAATTTTTGTCTGTCTGTCTGTCTGTCTGTCTGTCTGTCTGTATGTTTATTTATAGAAAAAAAAACTACTCGACGGATTTTAACGAAACTTGGTACAATTATTCTACATACTCCTGAGCAGGTAATAGTATACTTTTCATCACGCTACCATTAATAGGAGCAGAGCAGTGAAAGGAAATGTTGGGAAAACGGGAGAAGTTACTTGGTTTTTTTAGCTTCCGTCGCGTGTGCAGCCTTAATGGTTAAAGCTACATAGAAATCATGTATAACGGAAATATTCCACATAAAATTATATAAAAAATATCCCAAGACAGCATATGTCTATCTTTTATAGTTGACTCACAATAACACGTGTAACTCCCGATAGCTTAGCAGTTCGGAGAATAAATGTGAATGTAAGTTTGTTTGTTGCGCTTTCACGCGACAACTACTGAACGGATTTGGATGAAATTTTGCACACAGATAGTTTATAACCTGGATTAAAACATAGGATACTTTTTATCCCGGCAGTAAGATTCCATGGGACAATAATCAAACTTCACGCGGGCGAAGCCGCTGGCAGAAGCTAGTTATGTAATATTATTACCTATATCGACTTAACGAGGATAAAAGTACCTATTAGTGGTATTACGGGTATTCAGACAGATGTATGGACCGATAGCTAACATTGAATGAATCATAACACAATATTAGATAATACATTAGACCCTGTACTGTCAGTGTGCCTGTCTCATAAACGTGCATACCTAGACTGATAATACTCAAAAAAGTGTTCCATTAAAATTATCTAATGACTGATTAACACAAAATACACTATACGTCATGTCTGCATTCGGTATGATGTGGTTTTACTCGTATTATCTTCGATGCATGGTTGCTGTGCAGTTGCACTTCTTCTTTATGTATAAATGGTGCAAAACAGACTTCACGAAGCCGTTAACCAAGCATTCTGGAGGTACATTAAACTGTTACTGCTGGGAAATTACTTTTCATCCCCCCATCTCGGAAAGAGTATTTTTGCTCTTCGATATCTGAGTGCAAAAGCCGTTTTTATCGTCTTGAGGGTAAAGTAAATTTGAATTTAGAACATCGTGTGCACTAAGCATGTGAATTCAAAACAACATAAATAATGAAGAATCCAGACTTGGTGCTATGTCTGCTCAAATCATTCTACATAATTATTTCCTATTCCATCACGATAACCTCTGCCTCATGGTATTCAAGTAGGGAATCATTTTATGGTGCTACCCGTACAGTAACATGGCACGGTCACGTCTATCTTTTACTTAAGGACATCGAGATCTAGAACCTGTTTGTAAAGGTATCTAGCGATATGAATATTGGCCCTTCTCATTTGATATTTACCAAAAGTTTAATAGCTTCACACTAATATCACATACCTACATTGTTGGCTTGTTGCTTACATCATAAGTTAGAGTCAGACCGAAATAAGACATTAAAATATTTTGATTGTAGGTAAGTATGTCTTCTTATTATTAAAGAAATAAAGTACCTAATTCGTCCTCAAGACCTAGGGAAATCCCCTTTATTTCTATCAATTTATTACCTAGTCAAAAACTAATCGTTAATTTTGACATAAACTGCCCGATTTGCATTTTAAAAACTTGTAGCTTTTCGAGGCGTCTTCGATGCTGCGATTGATTTGGCTATCGTGGTTATTTTTTGGAAACAACTAACTGGCTCAATTATTATTATATTCATCGACATGATGATTTTTTTGCCCAGTGCAGTTGTTTTAGATCGTGGACGCCAAAAAAAAGCCAGCGCCAGCTTTGTACATATATATGTCACCGTAAAATTGTCAAATCCACTCAAATCTATACAATATAACGTGTATCTCTCTAGTGATATTGTAAAGTCTCGAATTATTGTCAACTGAACATACGGAAGTATCACTGTCAACTACGCTTTTTAGGGGAATATGAAGTGTTTTAAGGTTAGGTTATATTAATCGATATTTCTCAGGAATGGTACAGTATCTTTTCATGAGAGTGGTACCACTGGGCAAGGAAAACCCCTCCTTCTCTCCACACCGCGTGAGTTGACTACCATCGCATGCATTTCACGAAAAATAATGCGTTTTATTGTAAGCAGTATGTTCATCTATCTATACATATAATAAAATCGTTGAGACCAAAAAATCTGTACATTGAAGATTTCAAAATAAAAACCGATCAGGGTGACTTAAAATAAGTAACTGAACATATTAAAACCATTTTTTAAATTTTTGTTTGTTTGTTTGTTTGTTTGAACGCGCATCACGTAAAAACTGCTGGACGGATTTTGATGAAAACTTCACTATTCTATTTAAATAAACTCAGAATAACATTTAGACAATAGAAAGTATGGAAAATTTTGGAAAAAGGGGGTGAAAAGGGGGGGGGGGTTAAGTTTGTATGAAAAAAAAATTTTAGATTGTTCTAGAATCATAAAACTCAGAGTAAATACTTATTATTAAAAATAAAGAAATACCTGTTTCAGCATTTTTTTAAAATCTCATCCAGAGACGTAAAAAAGAGGGTTTTGTGTTTAAAATTAACTAACTTCATACACCTAGGTATAGAATAAAATCCAATGAAGTGTAAACCTTTAAAAGTTGTTGTAAATACTTTAAATCTAATACAGGTAAATATAATTTCTCAATTTTTTTTTTTAAATTTGATTTTTGAACTGAATACGCCCAAAATAGCGGAACTCAAGAAAATCGGCTTTCCTCGGTAGGAGTTGGTAATACAGGATGGAAACGGCAAACGGGGAATTAAGGGGAGCCGCAGCTACACGAAAATGGTCTTAGAAAACAACCCGTATTTTTTTCGAGAAATGTTGTTCACAGATTTAATAAAAAAGTAAAGTACAGTTAGCAAGAAAATTGCCATTTTACATAAAACAATTTTTTTGATGCCAATCGATCTTCTTTCCGACACTGATCAAAAAGTTCTTTCAGACCAGCCCAGGTTAGAGTACTCAAAAAGTCACTGCAGCTACATGAAAATGTTCTTAGAAAACCATCCGAAATTTTTCGTGAAATTTCATTCACAGATTAAAAAAAAAACGTACGGGTAGCAAGAAAATTGCTATTTTACACAACATTTTTTTGATGCCAATCGATCCTGTTTCTTATACTCAACTGTTAAGGTAGCTCCCTTTACTGCCCCGTTAACCGTTTCCACCCTGTTTATTGCATATTACAAATAAAATAATACAACGAACTACTGATCCAATCTATTTCAAATTTTTAACAGAATTGATGGAAGACGTGTTTAATTAAATTTGAATTGATGAAAAAAGGGGTAGAAAGTTATTTTGGCGGTGATTTGTTTCGAATTTGATATCAACAGCAACACTCCTTAGGTCCATGTTCACCGAAGAGATAACGGTCTGATTTTCTAAAAACCGCTGTCCCTGTGACATGCTCCCATACAAAAATGTGTTTTAAACAGCTGTTTTTAGATAATCAGACCGTCATGTTTTTGGTGAACATAGACCTTAGTGCTTTTGATTTAAACTACATGTTATTTTGATAAATGTTTGAAAACTCAATACTATTTTATTCAAAAAAGGTTGGACTCACACAAAAACTTGGTGCTAATACTCTTTAAAATTGGAATGTCTCGATAGTCACCGTACTATATTAACACCGCAATTGAAGGTTTCTAAGCTTTAAAGAGGTTGGGCACTTTAGGACACGGCCTCATAGGCACGTAGAGTTTGAAATTTGAAATGGCTTACAGTTGTAAGAGGTCCGCAACAGTTTACAGCAGCTATATCGTGTCGCGGCTCATTTCATACACGTTGATGAGAACTTCAGACCTAGCTGGAGTATGAGACTGTCATCGAGTGTCTAAGGATGAAGACGTTAGGACGTCGAGAGAAGCCCTTTAAACTGTTTTTATAAACATGGTAATTTATCCTTATCAAAATAAATACGTTGTTAATCACAAGTATTTAATTTTAAACATAATTGCCCTTGGGTACGTAATTTGATTTCAATGAATATCAGAGATACACCGTTTTATATAACTCAGCAGCAAAATAATGATCATGTACCTATCGGACGCGCTTTTCATTATGCGGAATGATGTGTGTGATGTGATGTGCTCTTTGACACGTCTTTTTTATTAGAGGTGCTTACGACCCACTCTCTGTAACCCTGTCTTTCACTTATGTGTCGCAGACGAAGTTGCGCGGGTCAGCTAGTTTGACAATAATTCGAGACTTTACAATATCGCTAGTGATATTACAATATAACGTATTTGACAATTTTACGGTGACATATACACTTTTTCGATTAACTTGAATTCGATTAACTTGATTTCGATAAACTGAAATAGGTAAGTCAAAGTTATGCAGTAGTAGACAAGGTACTCGTAGGTAAACATTCTTAAATCAGTCTTTAGATTTGGTAATCAGCAGACAAATATATCATTATTTTATCATTTGATATGTCTACTACTATTGTAGATATGTGTCTTAAAGAAATAAAGTAACTCTCGCTCATCGTTGTAAAGTTCTAACATTATTATAATACATACGGAAATTCTCTTTATTTAAGTATATCAATTTCAGTCAATAAACCAATCGATCATTTTGTCTGATTGGATGAAATTAATTGAAAAATGATGTAATTAATGATAAGGTATAACTTTGTTTACAGCTATGTAAACTGTCATTAATGAGCTAAGGGTTTATACCCTAAAATAGTCATCTAAGAAAATACCTAGCACGAGGAAAGTTATTCTTTGTATTTATAGCTTTATCTTTATATCAACGACTTTCGCATAGATCTACCATCACACAGGTAAATATTTATCGAAGATAAGCTAACTATGTATATGTCACCGTAAAATTGTCAAACACGTTAGTTTGTAAAATAACTAGAGATTGTAACTCTCGAAATATTGTCAAACGAACATACTGCTTACAATAAAACGCATTATTTTTCGGTAGATTGTAATCTATCGAAGTGAAACCGTAATATTGTGAAATACATGGGACGGAAGTACCTGTCTCTGCCCCCATAATCGGGACTTGGGGCAACCCCACGTTAGGTTAGCTAGGTTCCTTTAAACCCTGCACTTAGAAATAGGTGCCCCGCGTTGTAACGTATTTGACAATTTTACGGTGACATAATATAGTAAGCACTTGTAAATATTTTTATGATTTTAGTGTAACTGACACAATTGCCATACGTTTCATGTTTGTAAATATTATAACAAATCTTAGTAGAGTCACACAAGAAAACTGTAAAATGATTAAAATTGTTTAAGTAATAATTTTTAATCATGCAATCGTTCGTCTTTTTTAGGGTTCCGTAGTCAACTAGGAACCCTTATAGTTTCGCCATGTCTGTCTGTCCGTCCGTCTGTCCGTCCTCGCTTAATCTCTGTGACCGTTAGCACTAGAAAGCTGAAATTTGGTACCAATATGTGTATCAATTACGCCGACAAAGTGGTAAAATAAAAATTGGAAAAAAATGTTTTATTAGGGTAGCCCCCCTATATGTAAAGTGGGAAGTGATTTTTTTTTTAATTCCAACCCTAACGTGTGATATATTGTTGGAAAGGTATTTAAAAATGAATAGGGGTTTACTGAAATCATTTTTTGATAATGTTAATAATCGCTCCAAAAGTAAAAAACAATGTGTCCCCCCCCCCTAACTTTTGAATCATAAGTTTAAAAATATGAAAAAAATCTGAAAGTAAAACTTTATAAGGACTTTCTAGGAAAATCGTTTTGAACTTGGATGGAAGCAACAGTTTTTGTACAAAAAAGACAAAAAGTTGTACAAAATAATTTCTGGACTGAGTTTGTAGTATAATCGTATATGCAAGCATTTTTTTTAACTTCGTTTACATATTTTATTATCCTGAACGTACCTATCTTTTTTCAAACAAAAAAAGAATTATTAAAATCGGATTGGATTGAACACTTGTTGTGACGGACGGGAAACTACGGAACCTTACACTGAGCGTGGCCCGACACGCTCTTGGCCGGTTTTTTTATTATCTATCTATACATTTATTAAAACGAAGAACTTCCGTTCATGTATCATGAAAGAAAATGAACACCTTCACTCAACACCAGTTCTAAACTTTAGTTTTATTACCTAGTTGAAGAATGATGTCCTGTTGACACTGAATGTTTTATGTTTCTACTTAAATCAAGTGCAAAAGTAACACAGTAGCCAATTGGTGGCAAAATGTAAGTCAGGGCCGGTATTTCTTGCACTGACGGACAATGTGGGTGCATCACTTGCACCCACATTGTCCGTCAGCATTGTATGCATGCTTAAGATACAAAGAACAAGGACTATTATAGTCCCGAAGTCAGGTTGGCATGTCTCTACAAATATACCAGCGTATGGTTAAAAATTCATGCATTTCTAGAATTGAAGTCCCACTCGTAACATATGATAAAGAATTTGAAATACGGTAGCTTTAGAACTTTTACCCGAATCCTAACATCGTTGGCCACCGATAATTCATAGAAATACTAAATGGGTAGGTCGGATATTTCATCGATAGACTACGCATACGGCATAGCCACTGGGTATTGACTAAGAATTTGAAAATTCATCCCTTAAAATAAACAGGGGGGTGAAACTTTTGAGAAAATTAGTATTTTTTCGTCAAATCCCATCGCACAGCTGTAGCTTAATCACTTTCAATTTCTCTATTTCCAGAGAATGGCGAACTAGCCGAGATCCCACTCTTCATGGCCGGGCTGATCATGTGCGCCGGATTCTTCATGATCTACCTCATAGAAGAGTTGGTGCACCTGTACATCAACAGCCGTCAGAGCAAGAAGAGGAACAACTCCTTCACCAAACCCTTCAGGTTGAGGAAGAGTTCGTTGGCCGGTTCTGTTGAAGCAGCCGTTGAACCGGAACCGGTACCGGAAAAGGAGGCTGAAATTGAAAACAATGCAGGTCTTAGCCACTTGGTGTTGCCTGAAGAAGATTCTGTGGCATCAGCGCTTCGAGGACTGCTCATCGTGCTGGCCCTGTCAGTCCATGAGCTGTTTGAAGGTCTGGCTGTAGGACTAGAGTCTTCAGTTGGAAACGTGTGGTATGTACTAAGTTTTAATATTTATTTACTGTTGGGCTTCAACTTGGAGTATGATCTGAGTTCTTGATTGTCAGAAGAGGTCATTCATGATGATCATGGTCCATCCATAGGTTTAGGTTCAAATTATGTTAGGTCCGGGACTTCAATGCTTTCTTTATCTAAGAATGTTGTAAATTAGTGTACTAAAGGGAGCTAACACGCAGTTGGTTTAATTAAGATCATTTATTATAGTAAGACATTATAGTTTAAAAATATTTTAAACTGACACACTCAAATTATAAACAAGTTGTAACCTAGTAAATAAAAAAAATAAAAAATATACTAAGTAGGTACCTAAACCTAAACTACTACTTTTGTTACTCTATGGGACGCATGAAGATTCCAAACTATTTTCAACAAAGAAGGTAGGTATGCTGATTTTAGTAAGGTTAAAATGTCAATATTGCATTTCGATATTTGATAAACATGTTCTAAATACACTAATTATTAGGTACCTACACCCACACCTCTGCCTAACCTTTCGGGGATAACAGGCGTGATGTTATGTTATGTTATGATTGATTAACTACTAATTATCTATCTATATCTATTTAATCATCATTAAAATTCATGTTTAAACTGTTATCTCCCGCTGAGAAACTAATAATACCCCAGTGACACGGATATTGTGATTCTAATCAGTAGCAACAACCGATAAGGTAGCTACAAATTAAAAATACAAACAAACAAAATTTTCCTGTTCATTTTCGTGAAAAATACGTGCCGTATTCGGCAAGATATGATCAGTAAACATTGTTGTGTGTTTACTGAAAGATTTATTAGCATATAAAGTTGACATGACAAGACGTTTCGCGGACGGGGAACAATAGTAATCGTAAGTAGTTGTCGTAATCGTAAGTAGTCGTCATAATCGTTATGGCAATAAATCTATAGTGGAAAAAACAATCGTTAGCACTCCACCTACGTCTCGTGCTGCTTTAGTCACGTAAACTTTATCTAAAGATCTTGTAGTACATAGAAATTACGACACCTGTCATATCGAACTAGCAACGATAGCGTATGCCTATCGAATTTCAAGGGTTTGATTAGACGCATCTTATTTAAATATTAGAACTGTTGGGGAGACGATAGCTTATCAACTCCAGGATGTTACGTGATGGATTAGGCGTTACTGCTTATCAAGTAGACATCTCGAAATGTAGGATTTTTGAGACTCCAGTAGGTTGTAGATAAATCCCGGAAGAATGTGTCATGATCTGAAGTATATTTTTAGTCTTTGATAACCCGATAACCTAGTCGATAGAATCTTAGTATTAGGTAAGGTTAGGTTAGGGATTGATGATTTGCTTTATAACTGGCTCTTGGGATACAGGAACTCCTAGTACAGGAGCCAGGGTTACACTGATGGTTGTGACTAATCGCTTGCCAACAAAGTTTTTTTTTTTAATAAATAGTTATTTCGTCTCAGTGTTATAATGCGTGAACAGTGTGGTAACTTTCTTCCAATTTTCGTAAAGCCTTTAAAACTAAAATGGAAGAGGGGAGGGGGGAGGGGGGAGGGGGGAGGGGCGTATGGTAACAAAGTTCAGATCTTTTAAGGAAGTTGTTCAGAATAAGTATGATCAATTATTACGAGTATTTACCCACTAGATAACATATACGTATACGTGACAAAGTAGTGTAGCCACTTAACACGTTGTTTGCTTTGCGGCCCACCGGTGAGCCTTGTCTACTATTCCATTGGAGCCAAGATAAAATCATGAAGTTAGTAATTTTCATCAAATTGAGATTTTCATCCGAAACTTTATAAAATGCGGTAATATGTATAGAAAATAAAAATTAGCAACTTTTACCGTCTAGTTTAAGCGATATAGTTGAAAGGCTCACGGGTGGGTCGCGTGGCCTCTTACGAAGGAATAAAGAATTTCCGTTGGCGGGGGCCGCGGGGTCACGCTACGGCTCACCCCGCGCACCCACCACACGCCCGCGACACTACTCTGCCCGGTCATATCCCGCACCAAAGACTACAATATACGCACTGCGTTGTCAAGTGAGGTTATTATGTTACGCTTCTCCTGCAAAAATGGATTTTGAGGACTTTGAGTTGACACAAGAGGACATAACACAGTTAGAAAACATCGAAATGATGAAACTTTGCGGAGTCTCACAAAATGCTGCGCCAATAGAAAGACCGAAAAGAGTAAAACACACCCTGGAAAAGAAAGATGGTTTGGCTAGAAAAGTAAGAAGAACATGTCGTCAATGTTACACAGAAAACGTGCCAATCATGGGTAGCAAACAGGCTAAGACAAAAACCAAAAAAGTATCTACTTATTGCGGAAGTTGTCCAAATAACCCTTACCTTTGCTTGCCATGCTCTAATATGATACATTTTTAATAAAAAAAATATAATTTTTAAGTTTCTTTTAGTAATTTATGATTAGAACAGATTATTGTTGTGATAAAGAAGATAAAGAAGTGCCATTAAAATGTGATAATTATACAAAGAATTTTGATATAAAAGTTTGTTAAAATGTTCGTAAGCAATATTTTTGTTTGGTGACGAACAAGTTATGTTCCTGTATTTAAAATAATAAACATTGCATTATATTTTTTTCGTTTTATTGAAAATAATAACTTATAATCATTGTATCGTTAGGAGCAACCCTAGTGTCATTACAATAACTTTGAAAAATCCTACAAATTTATACAGGATTTAAAAACCACGCTGTCTGGTTAGGCTACAGGGCTACGCGGCTCACTTTAATATACGTTTTATTCGATAGCTGCAATACTTGGCTTGTAGGAAACGTTTTCGTTGAACCAAACACACGGCTCACCGGTGACCCACGTGGCTCGAACGGTTCAGTAAGGAAAGGCTCACCGGTGTGTCCCGTGGCCTGTATGGAAATACTCAAATTTTCATCATCATCATCATTTCAGACGAAAGACGACCACCACATGCTGGACTAGGCCTCTCCCAAGTGTCGCCACATAGACCGGTCCCTTGAGACCTATGAAAAGCCTTAGTATGATTCTCAAAATGTTGTCCCATTGAGTCAGTGCATTTATCATTATCTCCTCTTGAGTTAAGGCTCATTCGATATGTTCGTAAGTACTTGGGTTTTCTTTACAATGTAGGCTTATAGGTAGATAAGTGCCTGGCCTACCTACATACTTATTTTCCTCCTTCAAGTTGACGCCTCCTTAGTAAGTAACTTTCCTCCGCCCTCTATGTTTTTATTGGAGTGCTGTTTAGGTGCATACAGGCTGGGGCCTAATTCTGCTATTTTAATAAATTCGCGACTCACTCCAATACGATTCCATTCTCATCCCATTGTCATTTTGCTTAAAGTTCGTAATCTGCTAAATTCACAATGGTCGGTCAATGTTCTCGTAATAAAATTGTGTTTTAATGGCATTGTCGTATTGTCATTATTATAAAACCCTTAGTACAAATGGTTTTCGAAATCTACTACTAAATGCGAACATTTATTCATGCCAGATTTCATGTACGAGATTAATATTCTATGACATTTCTTTCAATGGAGTGTCAGTGGTTGTTCATTGAGAAGTCATAATGGCGCCATTATGATAGTAGAATTAACAAACTTGTCAAAATTTGACAGAACTTGATCATTATGAAATCAATGATCGAATTCTTTGACACTATTGTAATAGCAGAATCGAGGCCCTGCTCTTTTGCAATGGCATTCATCTTTCCAATGACGTTCTCATTTAACTGAAAGTGCCAAGCAACCGGTCAGTGCAAGTTGTATGTTGAACAAAATACAACGTGTAACAAATAAAAACTTTTTTACAAAAAAATAAAACCGACTTCAGAGAAAACAAAAAAGTGAAAAATAACTTTTGCTTCAGAAGTCGGTGACAGTAAAACAAAGTAAATCGATCAAACAAAGATCACCGATTTCTGAAGCAAAAGTTATTTTTCACTTTTTTGTTTTCTCTGAAGTCGGTTTTATTTTTTTGTAAAAAAGTTTTTATTTGTTACACGTTGTATTTTGTTCAACATACAACTTGCACTGACCGGAAAATTGCAAAATTTGGTTGCTTGGCACTTTCAGTTAAATGAGAACGTTTACGACGTCGGACGTTTTTATTTTCTCTGAAGTCGGTTTTATTTTTTTGTAAAAAGTTTTTCTTTTTCACTTTTTAGTGGTTCACATGTCCACCCCTTCACAGCGTACCGGCGGCGGCGTGATTTTCTGTTATGAACTGGTGTAAACAATAGACAGATATGAGATTTCAGCAATCCCAGTACATTTGCTTTCATTTATTGAGGAGTTCCGTTGCCTATCTCCGAAGTTCTTCATCAGATCTTTACCAGACTAAAACTACCCAAATCGCTTCTGGTGTGCCTATAAAATGTAAAGAGTTCTCTCTATTTCTCCAGGATTCCATCATCAGATCCTGATTTGATGACTATGGGACAACCTGGGAAGTATACCCTTTCAAACTAATTTAAAAAAATCGGTTCAGCCTACTTCGAGTAATCGGGGAACATTGAATTGAGAACCTCCTTATTTTGAAGTCGGTTAATATCGACGTTATGATAGGTGACTCAAATATCCGGATAGCCTATAAAAGATTCGGCAGAGTATCGTTAATTTGCTCCTAAGAATTGAAGAGTTCCGTTCCTTTGTTATGGATCCCATAATCAGAACCTAACCAAATTCTCATCGAACTACCCTTGAAGTACATCCTTGTCAATAACATTTAAAAAAAAACAATACATGTTACGGTAATAGGCATAACGCCAATAAATGGAACTTAATACACCTAACTGTCGAAATCTGGGAGTATGGTACACATCTGCGTACCCCCTCAGAGCATACAGGCGTGATGTTCTGTCATGATGTTGTATAAACAATAAACATCCAAGCGATTGCAGCTGTCACTGCAGATTTGCAGTGTATTTTTGAAGAGTTCCATTGTATATCTCCGAAGATCCGGATCAGATCTTCAGCAAATTAAAGTGGGACCACACGGAAAGTACCAGCTTTCAAATAAAAAGGAATCATCAAAATCGGTTCACCCAGTCGAAAGTTCTGAGGTAACAAACACTGTCGAAATCTGGGTGTATTGTACACATCTGCGTACCCCCTCAAAGCATACAGGCGTGAAGTTACGTCATGATGTATAAATAAACAATATACCTAAAAGCGATAACAGCAATCACTGCAGATTTGCCGTACAATTTTGAAGAGTTCCATTGTATATCTCCGAAGATCAGTATCAGATCTTCAGCAAATATATAAAATGGGACCACGCGGGCAGCAACAGCTTTCAAATAAAAAAAGAACCATCAAAATCGGTTCACCCCGTCGAAAGTTATGAGGTAACAAACACAAAAAAAAAACAAATACAGACGAATTGAGAACCTCCTCTTTTTGGAAGTCGCTTGAAAAGGTATAGTCATATGAAAGGATGTGCTACAGATCATCAAACTGAACAACTTTCTCTATGGGACCACCATCGTAATCGTAAAAAAATAATCAGCTGTTTCATACATTTGGTCGAGTAGGTATTGGAATTTAGTATGGGGCCGTTAATAGTACATTGTTATCCTAGGGGTGAAAGTAACTTATTTAGTCCCGAGACGGGGTTTGGCGCCCAAGCGTAGCGCGGGCGCTAACAGCTCGAGGGACTAAATAAGTCTTTAACCCGAGGTAAACACTGTGCTTTTCATTAAGAATACAAGGAAATTATAAACAAAAACACGAAACCACTCGAAAAAAAAAAAATGAAGATCGGATTGCCGCTTTCCCGCCTATTTTGTTTTTTTTTTCTGTGGCCGGCTATTCAGCCTTTATTTTCACTTTCGTCACTGAAAAAATAGTAAGTAAGTACTTAAATATTCTGCCCAAATCTTAAAAAAAAAATGCATTCTTTAATTAAAACTGAATTTTATGTTATTTCCATTTTACATCGCGCTGTAATTTACAGGCTGTATAGAAGTCGGAACATGGTTCAATAGAAATGTGAAAATAGAACTAGATTTTTTTTTAATAATGTGACAGCTGTCAGTTAAAAGCGATTCTGCCTAGGGCTGAAAAGTATTACTTTCAGCCCGGTCCTCAGGCAACTTCAGACCTACTTTCCGAGTATGAGTAATGAAATATTTTTTTCGCGATTACGATAATGGTTCCATGGAGAAAGTTGTTCAGTTTGATGTTCTGTAGCACACCCTTTTATATGACTATACCCTTAATGTTACACGTTGTCGCAGCCGTAATACCTACAATATATTTACAGAATTAAAATCATTGAATGACCTTTTCATGAAAGTCATACAGTGGTATAGATACATAGGTCAGTAGTAGGAGAATTATAGAAAACCACATTTAAAGATTTTTTCTATCTCACGTAGGTAGGCATCACCTATCGCTTTATTTTCTTTGTTTATGAGTAATTTTATTATCTTTTATAAGTTTTATTACGTCAATAATCAATACTGTTACAATTACGTTTGTATATCGATTATTTCCGATTAACTGATTAAAATATTTAAAATGAAAGTTGATATACTTAGGTATGTTTAGATATCTTCGTAGGTACTTAATGTTGCCTAAATCTATTGCCCAATTGGTTTGATTGCTGATTCTGATAACGCATTGATACCAGTGTTCGTCGATGCTACGATCATGATTGTCCTAATTGTGATAACATGAATGTCTGTTTTTTTTAATTGGTCACATTCATTTTTCGAATCGATTATCTATAAGGTGAAAGCGTCAGGGTAGCCCGCGAAATTCAAATTTTCTTACGTTTTTTGCAATTTGCAGGCCAGTAGCAAGTTGTATGAAGTTGAAAAGATCGTTCGCGACTGTAAAACGTATATAGTTACAGAATTATAACCATCAAAATCATCAGTACAACCCTGTTCATATAAGTCGATGAACGATTTTTGCAGGGTCAAAGTCGTTAATATACTTATGCGAGCTTGGAGCGTTGTATTGATGAGTGTATACCCCCAGTTAAGGTAGCTGATGATGAATTTTGTGATCTATACATTCATATATAATAAAATCGGTGAGACCAAAAAATCTGTACATTGAAGATTAAAAAAAAAAAAACACCCAGGGTGACTGAAAATAAGTAACTGAACATATTAAAACCATTTTTAAAATTTTTGTTTGTTTGTTTGAACGCGCATCACGTAATAACTGCTGGACGGATTTTGATGAAAACTTCACTAATCTATTTAAATAAACTCAGAATATCATTTAGGCTATAGAAATTATGGAAAAAAGGGGTGAAAAGGGGGGTAAAATTTGTATGAAAATTTTTTTTTAGATTGTTCTAGAATCATGAAACTCAGAGTAAATACTTATTATTAAAAATAAAGAAATACCTGTTTCAGCATTTTTTAAAAATTTCATCCAGAGACGTAAAGAAGAGGGTTTTGTGTTTAAAATTAATAAACTTCATACACCTATAGAACAAAATCCAATGAAGTATAAACCTTTAAAAGTTGCTGTAAATACTTCAAATCTAATACAGGTAAACATAGTTTCTCAATTTTCTTGAAATTTGATTTTTGAAGTGAATACGCCCAAAATAGCGGAACTCAAGAAAATCGGCTTTCCTCGGTATAAGTAGTTGGTAATACAGGGTGGAAACGGTAAACGGGGCAGTAAGGGGAACTGCAGCTACACGAAAAAGGTCTTAGAAACAATCCATAATTTTTTCGCTAAATTTTGATCCCCATTCACAGATTAAAAAAAAGTACAGTTAGCAAGAAAATTGCTATTTTGTACAAAACATTTTTTGATGCCAATCGATCCTGTTTCTAATACTCAACGGTTAAGGAAGCTCCCCTTTCTGCCCGGTTAATCGTTTCCACCCTGTATTTACAAATAAAATAATACTAGGAAGAAAATGTAGACTATACGAATGTACATCAGACATAAAGCCCGAAAAGTTACAAATACAAACGAGTTCAAATCCCACTATCTACAAATTATAAAAATGCTTTGTCCTGAAGGACTGTGATGGATCAACGCACAGCCTTTACCTCAGATTGTAGAAACCTGAACCTGAAGCTTGGAGGGTCTATTTTTTGTATAATAATTTCAGAAAATCATTTCTTATCGTATGCCTATAATACGATAAGAAAGGATTTTCTGAAATTATACCCCTAAGGGGGTGAAAAGGTGGGGGGCAAAGTTTGTATGAGAAAATGTAATTCCTTGGTCCAATCTACTTCAAATTTTGCTATCAACAATATTAACAGAATTGATGGACGCGTTTCGTATTGCACGTAAATTGATTTCAATGCATATCTTAGGAGATAACCCGTTTTAAATAACTCCGCGCGCATTTTCATTATGCGGAAGGATGTGTATGATGTGCTCTTTGAAAATTGTATTATAGGTGCTTACGAACCAATCTCTGTATCCCTCTCTTTCTCTTATGTGACGCAGACGAAGTTGCGCGGGTCAGCTAGTATCCAATAAGGGAGTTCTTATTTTAAATTTTTAGCAGGAGACTTTAGATAGGTACCATTTCTATGTATACGGTGGATGGACCATAGAAGACCACGCTCCTTTGTAGGCCAATTATTAAAAAGTCATACTTAGTTATTGCCATGTTAAAACATATTCCTTCTACTACACACTAAGACCACTCATCATCTGCCTAGCCTTTTCCCAACTATGTTTGGGTCGGCCTTCCAGTCTAACCGGTTACCGGATGCAGCTGAATACCTGTATTTTAAATGGAGCGACTGCCTCACACAATGCAGACTACTTATCTACTGAAATTACTTATGATCTCACATATCCAGTGGAAAGCGGTGTAATTTTAAGTAAACACTTTTATCTCCTAGATGACGATACAGTATTGGTTTTACCAGCTGATAAAATAATTACCTAGGGCTTGTTATCAATCACCGTATTAAGCCACCATGTCGTAAAATTTTGTTTATTTATGAGTATTTGGCAATTGGTAGGAAATTTACCTACCTGTTGTAAAGCACACCTATGTATACTTATTATTGTTAATTTTACTGTCAATAATTTAGAGAATAGGTATACAATGACGTCATAGGTAATATCGTAAAATGCATGAATAGCAGGTATATGGTGTCACGTACTATGATAAGACTTGGGTATCTAATGATATCTAGCTATTGAAAATAATTTACCTAGGTATCTAATTTCAGGAAGCAATTTTTACTGGGTATAGGTGCATGCTTTGGCAATATTTTCGGATAAAGAAACAACAACACGCTGTATTAGCTTGGTATCTGTGTACTTATAGAAAGAAAACCTTTACTAGGTAATAAAATATATCCGAAAACATCAACATCCTATAGAGCGACCGCAAGGCCGCATAGTTTTTAAAATAAGTAAATCACTATCACTATCACTACATATATAAAACAAAGTCTCCCGCCGCGTCTGTCTGTCCCTATGTATGCTTAGATCTTTAAAACTACGCAACGAATTTTGATGCGGGTTTTTTAATAGATAGAGTGATTTAAGAGGAAGGTTTTATTATATAATTTGACGCGGGCGAAGCCGCGGGCATCGGCTAGTTGACTATATAACATACTTTACTATGATACATCTTTGATTCTTTCATACTAAACTAATTCACAAACCATCCTGTCTGTATTTCTCAAAGGGATATGCAGAAATGCACTATAGTACAGTGACTATACTATTCACGAGTACCGACTACCGACACTACCAGGGGCCAGTAACAATACGATCTTACTGCCAACCAGCAGTAAATTTTGAATAATATATCTATAAACACCACCCGAGAATCGGATCCAGAACCTCGAGTTTAGCAGACCCTAATGTGCCTATAGTGTACAGAAGTTGTAGTCAACGAAGCAAGTCACATAGGAATCATTACTATTGATTTAGTGATTTTCTTTTCTTGTTTCCCAGGTACATGTTCGGTGCCGTATCAGCCCACAAGTACATCATCGCGTTCTGCATCGGAGTGGAGCTGCTGGCGTCTGGTACCAAGCGATGGGTGTCCATCGTGTACATCTTCACATTCTCCTTCATGTCTGCACTCGGTATCGGTATCGGTATCCTGCTAGTCGGCGGCGCTGGCGCTGCTGATGCTGGCGTGTACTCGGTCATCTTACAGGTGTGTATTTGATTATTTATTGGAGTGTAAAAGAGTGTATTATAATATCCCTGAGAAGAAAAGAGGAAGACTATTTCGAAGATGGAAAGAGTATTTATAAACTACCTACTGTGGGAGAAACACGGGGGAGTTTCTTGTCTATTTATCTCCATGAGATCTAGCTACGCTTTGGAATGGACAACTAAGTCATTTCACAGTTATCATGGTATTCATGGTTGTGTTTGAGTATTAAAAAGTCCTGTAACGGGTTTATTTGAACTAAATGCTTGGACAAAGGCTATGCCAAAGCTATCGGGAGGTTTCTTTAAATCTTAACATTTTAAGGCTATTGCAAATTGGAATAGTATATTGAGGTCTTCTTTGAAATTGCGTGCCGCCATGAACATTTCAAAACAATGGTCTAGAAATTAACTTCAATGAATCTAGTTTAGGGTCAGCTGCAGTACCTACCCATTTTTTATGAGATCCTACTTTACAAGACCCACTTATTGATTTAAGTACTGGATTTCATTAATAACGACAATCGCTTTTTTAATCGTTTTCATATTCAATCAAACATTCTCATTTTACAAACTCGAAGCTAAGTCTATGCGACAATTAGTCGAACCAGTTATTTATTACTAATTAAGTAACCTGATGGATGATGACGGTCATGATGGTCTCTATCGGGTTACTTAATGTACATAGGTTTCGCAATAGGTAGGTAGGTATCTGTCACATTATCACCTTACCTAATTGGGTTGGCGAAATTATACCTACTTACCTAGTGAATCGCGTTAATTAATAGGCTAGTTTCCACCATCGATAAATTACCAATCGAATTAGTCCGTCAGTTAGAGTATTTGAAAGTAATGGACACGTATTTTTTGTTTTTGTAAATCAATGAATACTGACAAAGATAAAACGTATCAAAACTCAGGAGTGGGGGCTCATGACGTCACAACGCACTAAAAACTATAGCACGGCGTGACTTATTGCGAATTTTAAAAGCGCCGTATCTTCGTCAATTTTGGTTTATGTAACAAAAGAAAAAATACCTACGGGTCAAATATTTATTACTTAGATTTTTAGGACACAATAAGCCTATTGCAGGTACAGCATCAGTAATTAATATATCTTAGGATAGTAGGTATCTGACTTTATTCTAGAATCTAGATACTAAGAACAAAAGCTTATACCTAAACGTTTAAGTAGGTATACCTACATTGATAAGGCAAACCACGCTATTTTTGCACCAAAAACTTATTAAAATGTAAAATAACTACGTCATAATTAAATGATAATCAGTAATTATTTATTAATTCATTTGATTATGCATTAGGTACATTACCTATCGCTTTTGGTATTTTATCATCGGGCATCGGATAAATATATCTTAGTCATTGTTATTGTCTATTGCTGATTCGGGTATAATTTTTACCTGGATGCAACAAGTTACTGCTAGCGGGTTTTCAGATAGGCAGTCGCTCCATGTAAAATATTGTTATGGGTACCAATACAGGGTGTAAACCACCTCATCACAAAGACGTTATAACCAAGCATTCTGTACATCAAACTAAGTAACTTTACGCAAAAATTATTGCTGGGAAACAACTTTTTTTTTTGAGGTTATACCTATTATAAATCATGTTTTGTGGTAGAACTCAATGTAACGCACTTAAAACATTGTGCTGATGGATGGATTGAATAGTACGGGGGTCGTGGAGGTGTTAAAAGTCAAATTCTTACAAAAAAAACTTGTACTTATTAAAAAAAACTTGTCAAAAAGTTGTAACTTTGACCCCCCATTTCTCCGTAACTAGAAGGTTCCCAGGTATGGTGTAGAACAAAAAAATGATCGCAATGATGAAGAGAACAAGTGCCTTTCGGCTTCGTGAAGAGGTGTGTTTTACACCCTATAAGTTTGGGAAAAGGCTAGGCAGATGATGACGATGTATCACATAATTGGGTTGACGAAATTATAGATAGTGAACCGCGTTAATTGCATAGCACCAGTAAGTAATTAAAATATTTCAAGTACTTAAGTACCTAGGTACCTAATTAGCGTATCTGATATTTTTTCTAGAATCTAGATAGGTACTAAGAACAAAAGCTTAAACGTTTAAGTACCTACATTGATTAAGCAAACCATGCTATTTCTGCACAAAAAACAATTAAAATGCAATTAACTACGTCATAATTAAATGATAATCAGTAATTATTTATTAATTCATTTGATATGCATTAAATTATCGTTTTAAGATAGGTATTATCGGGCATCGGATGAAATAAGACGTCATCCGATGTAACGTTACCTAGATGCAACATACCATGTATGTATGGTGCAAGGGAGTGCACTAGCAGTCCCCTGCAAGGAAAAAAAAACTATTTTTATAATGTCACTAGAATGTTAATAAAAACTTAAGGCGTCTCTTTTGCTGTCCAAGTTCATCACCTTGTCAATCAATTTAGCGTCCTCTACTCTTTTCCTGTGAACAAAGCATGCACGGGTCTCATAAGCCTCGTAGCTTCCATCGACAATTTACTAAGCTTTAGGAAGGGGAGGGCATACCTACTCTGTGGGGGAGGGTGTGAAATTTTGGATAACCATAGAGAAACCAATCTATCTATCCCAGGCGTAAAGTAAAAATTTTCAAGCTCGCTTACGCTACTTCTATTATCGAATTTGTTGACTGGCAGTAAAATCTCCAATGCTATAATTTCCAGGGACTGGCGTGTGGAACCCTGGTGTACGTGGTGTTCTTCGAGGTGTGGAAGGGCAGCAGTGGTCTGCTGACGTTCACGTGCGCGCTGCTCGGCTTCGCTGTCATGGTCGTACTGGAGCTCATCGTTGAGCTTGGTAAGTGGACTCTTTTCAAAGCTATTGTTTGTCGTGAAGGCCTTGTAGATATGAGGCCTGGATGTTGAGGCCTTCGCATCTCAAGCACGAGGTTAGGTAAATTTAAAGTAAGTTAAGGGGCCGGCGGAGCATGCGTTTTTCATACAAACGTAATACCAAAATAATATGAAAAAAAAACATATTCTTAAGGTAGTGTGTATTTATTTCGATTGGATTACAGAATATCTATGTTCCCAAATAAATATTTTGAAAGGACAATGATATAAAGGCGAGATCTGAGGAATTTAGAATTTCTATAGAAAATTTATTTTTTTCATAACACTTGTTTAAATCAGTGTCGATTCAAAATATGTGTTTGGGAACCTATATATTCTGTAATACAATCGAAATAAATACACACTACCTTAAGAATATGTTTGATTTACAAATTATTTTGGTATTACGTTTGTATGAAAAACGCATGCTCCGCAGGCCTCTTAAGGCTAAGTTTATTTTTGATGTGGCTTCCAAGAGCTGGAAGGCAAAGCGAAGAGATGGGCACACAACACTTATCCCAGCAATGGGACAGCAATATGCTGGTATTATTATATTATTTATAATTGAAAATCTAAAAGGATCAACCTAAAACTCACGGCTGTGTGACGTTGTTGTTAGAAGCTTCAAGCAATCAAGAAATGATAAAAAATACGTGTTATTTGTTAATGATCTATAGCTCTTTGATTAACTCTGATAGGTATGTTGACTGTAGTAGGTATAGTAGAACGCAACACAATAAAATTTATAATCTTTTGTGTTCATACACTTGGATTTATCTGATATAAGTATTTATGTTTTTTGTATACTGCCAAGTATATTTGTACAAATTCTGCCTACACACAGAATATCAGTCACCGCAAAATTGTCAAACACGTCAAACACGTTAGATTGTAATCTCTCTAGCAAGATTGTAAACTCTCAAAATATTGTCAACTGAACATACTGCTTACAAAATGGCAGTGCGCTGTTGTGGTGATCGCGATCAATTTCATTTGAGGAATTTTCTTTAAGGCGCCTGTTACAGAAAAACGCGAAATTGCAAAGTTTCCTCGTTGAAATTGTATGCTTTTGTTTCGTTGCCTGAAATAATTATTACTTGTTTAAAATAGATCGTTATCTCTACCACAATAATCATAGAACGAATTTTAGGTAACTGGTTTATTTATTTAGTTATCATCATTCTCTCGAGGCATGTTTTGGCAAAAACTCACGGAGACCTAGTTTAGTTGCTCTAGTTTGCAGATTCTGTTGAATGTAGACTATCACAATATTTTTTTTCGTATTACATATATCTTATACTTGAATAATCATAGAATACATTTTAGTTATATGCCTTTTATGTAATGAAAAAAAATCTGGACCTAATTCAATTATCGACCGAAAAGGCTTCGAAACATGCCACGATATCTCCGAAGTCGTACATCATTTTCACGTAATATTTATACCAAAATATTCTTGAACATTTGCTTTAACTACAACAATTTTTTTTTTTTTTTAGTAGCTCCATTTATTTTTTTATTGAATAAATAAAAGTACTCTAAATGCTCTTGCGGCTATGGGCGACGGGCGGCAGTGTATCGCTGACCACTCGCACGCACGGGTAAACGCTATTGCTAAGCTCCTCCCACTCGCTCAAGGTTGTTGGCATGTGGTAGGCCCTTAAGGTCTCGATGGCTTCGACTAAGTTGGGAGCTACTTACAATAAAAACATTCGCTGACTTTGTTTTTCTTTATTTTCCAGCGGCGTGAAGATGAGAACAGAACTAGTGACTGGAACGACATGGAAACACCGAATTTCGCCGTTATTGCAGTAAAATAAAATAATTAATTATAATATATTCTACTGCAAAACGTCACCTGTAATAATAAACTAGGTAAATTGTTAAGAATGAGTCATGTTTCGGTCTAGACTGAACATTTTGGCTACTGTTCACGCTGATCTCATACCCGCAGCTAATCTGCGCGTTATTTGCTGAGATAATAATAAGTTATATGTGACCATTTTGTATGAAGAAGGTTGATACCTAGTCAATGCGAACTATTTAGCGATCGGTCAGTTGACCGAATAAATTTGTTTAAATGATACGGTCCAGTTAGTTCCTTGGTTAATGTTTGTAAGTATTGTAAATAAATATTTTGTTTAATAATAAATTTTATTAAAATATTCCCGAGGTATTTATTTTGTGTGTGTGTGTGGAAAAGGAGGATACAGAAATAATACAATTTTTTTTGTAATTTAACAAATCAATAATGTAATTAGAAATTAACAGTTTATACTATCAATTATCTATTCTTACAGAAAATAGATATAATTATTTTTATCCTAAATAGTTAATAATTTAGGCTTGATTAAAATCATTACATAGATTATGCAGGCGGTAAATTTACACATCTATTGGTTAAATTGAATAGCTGTTACAAAATAATCTACGAACGAGGCTGCGCACGCCGTAGCGTTACGTCACCGACACACTGCGACCTGTGACGTCACGAGTGATCGGAGCACAGGGGGCGCTAGTGTCGACGTCACAACGCGACAGACGAAAGGCTCACAGCTCAAAAGTTACGAGACAACACTGTTAAAATATTTCTTTATTAAAATATGATGTACTTAGATAAATGTTCGCATACCGACGATCGATATACGTATTTCCTTAGAAACTAATACGATTGAGAGAAAAAGACATAGAGAAATTTTCGAAAACTCTTAACACTAACTGGTACGAGTATATGTATAATAATTTGTCAAGCCGCTGCCTTTAACATTCCTACACATTACTCCTAAGGCCGGTACATTTTATTCGTCATACTTACAACAATACACTTTAAGTAATAATAAAGTTTTAAATATTCAACTATACGATATCTTTTCATAGACTATTGCATTATATTCTGTAATCACATTACCTATTCAATAATAATGTTAATTTTTCACCCAGTTTCTGAAAGCTTTGCACCCAACTTCTGGGACGAAAATTTCTGCTCTAATTTTTGTGATTGGTTTACTGGTGTCTACGACGACTACGACACAAGCCTCGTTGCTTAGTGTGACACTAGATGGCGCTGTGTGTAATGTCCAGTGATATCTATTTATTTATTGAGTTATCAACCAATCGGATCTCTTGACTTGTGTTTAATTTTGACATGTCGATGATTTATGCTCAAGAAATTGGGTGGTATTCTGTTGTCAAATCTCGTAATTTCACTGGCTGTTAATATTGTGGCCAAATAAATTACAATAGTTCCAGAATTGACAGCAGATTTACTGATCACGGTCTGGATCGAGCATTCAGAAGCTGGGTGAGTGTCATGTCACACTGGTCATTTGATAATCTTCCCACTACCTACCTATCTGATAACGCGACGTCCACGGTTACGAGACCAGTTCATAAGCGCTTACAATAACTGGCTTAACCAATCTACGCAATAAAAACAAAAATTAATCATTAAGTATCTTCAAAAAAAAAGAAAATTATTTAATAAGTACTAAATGCAACATTGACAAACGTAGTTACTAAATAAGAAAACTAACGTAAACTACGAATTCAGGCACCGTTATCTCTTAATCTAATAAATGAATAGCAGCAGTACATTCGAGTGTACAATTTAAGTACGCGATAAGTAAACGCTAAACGTAAGAATCACTTGCCTGTTTTCACTTACAATAAGCAACATCTAAATGATTGCCTAATTTTTATTTCATAGTTGAAAATTCAATATGGCGTCATTTTTTTTACAATAAGTGTCGCCTAGTGTTGGTGAAGACGGTCATTAGTTACATAAAATAATACTACATAATATTTAATTTTAAAAATCTCACTAATGTTTAATTTAAGACGAAGACTTGCTGATAGGTAAGTATTGTTTGTTTATTTATTAGACAGGAATCCTGAAATACGTCACGCCATTAAATGGCGGCAAAAGAATGTAAAGTTTGAGCTTCAACGTCTAACTACACCGTGCACCGCACCGCTTCTTGCTATCCACATTGCAAGCCTTATATTAATGACAAGTGCAAATGAATACGAAAATATTTCTTTAGTGTGCTTTAAGATTTGTGCAGTTTCATTACGTATGTTAAATTCATGAAAGAGCATCTTTTTGGCTGTTTAGCCGTTCAAAGTCATCTGAAAATATTTTTATCTAGTTAGTGCATTTTTTTAATAACAAAAATAAATTGTAATAGTCGATTTCTATTTAAGGGGGTGGTATCTGCTAACGAGAGGGTTTCTCCATGTAACTCCTCTTTGATGAGTGAATATAAATGTGCAAAAAAAATATATGTTGCTTATCAGACTTTAAACTTTATTTGGTACAATTGAAATAATTATAACTTTATTAATACTATACGAAAAAAATGTTCAAAGCAAAGCATTTTTTCTTTGAAATTTCGTAACTACTCCTAAACGGCATTAAGTTTTAGTTTTTTTTTACACACAAATATTTGTCGCTATTTTCTTCACAAATGGTACAATTGGAATTTTGATCTAACGATTTATTAGGCTACAATTAAATAAAAACCTCTCATTTCGCACTATTCGGCCCGCGGTGACTGACGTAACCACCACTTTGTAGTGCAGGCTGATTAGAACTTTATTCTAACAGTATTTCAAACGAAGTTTGAACCACCACAAATAGAGTTGCTAATTTAGCAGATACCACAGCCTTAAATTCTCTACAGGCGAGGTGTAGGCATTGCATCGAGGCCTTGATTTAAATTAAATATGACAACAGTAAATATGGCGACATTGTGTATGTGTGTGTTAACTAAATATAGTGTTACATATTTAGTGTGAACAAAATTTGGCACATTGCTAAAATTATGATTGTCTTTCTTTGCAAATAAAACGTTTAACGAGATTGTTTTTACATAAAGCAGTACATTATGCAACGATATTATTTTTAGGAACAAGATAATATTATTAATTGAAGCATTATTCTTTAAGATATTTGAATTCTACGATGTTTATGTCTAGCCAGATGTAAATACAATCTCAAAAATAAAGGTCAACTTTATTTCAAATGCAAATTAACTTAAAAATAAGGCAAGAATAAATTAATAGTGTATGGCAATCTCAAAGTACGAATGAACATAGTCAGGTAAGTACAGTTAACATGTATTGAGTAGGACACGATAACATTTAGGAAAATACTCGACAATTTGACTAGGAACACGTCAGTCAGTTTGTCTGCAAGCCTCGTACAATAACGACATAAATCAAATTATTGCGATTTTTTTAATTCTAAACGCGAATAATATAACTGTACTTACCGCATACATAACGCTTAAGGAAGCCTTAAAATAACGCTTTCCAACGTTTTCATAATAACTCAGGGTTCACGTCAACAGATTTTTTTTTATTGTAAATAAAAATTTATCGGTTTTTCAGTTTCTATCACTAAGTTTTTTCTTTCTTTTTAATTCTTATTGAAGATCAAGCCTCTCATTCTAATATATTTATAATTATGAAATAAAGGTGTGTTGGCAAGCGTCATTTTAATGGCATAAGATAAGTGCGAAGTGCTTAAGACTTGAGGAGCTTGCCGGCGCGCTGATTGGCCACCGCTATGCGAGTCTCGTTGCTCTCACCCTATAAACAAAACCCATTGTAATCTTACATTTACAAAAGTATACTGTCACACAAATATAGATATTATTTTGTTACACATAAGGTTTAAAATAAAGGATACATTGATGGTAGTATACTGTTAGATAAATGGATTAAACTTAAAAGAGACAACCACAAACAAAAGAAATCAGAAGAGCTGCGACATCTCGCAAATCCAAAAAAGAAAAGAAAAAGAAAAGAAGACACAAGAAGAATAAAACAAAAAATAGAGTAAGTAAAATAAAAAACAATAGAAAACATGGTTTTCACCAGAGGAAAGAAAAACGAAAAACAAGAGTTATTTTATAAACACAAGGTGGAGACATTTTGCAACAAGGGAACTGTCGAGGGTCGAGCACGCAATCATGTTCTCATGTAACGGCACAAGTACCATTATAAGTGTATTCAATTAAATCGACCATACGATGAGTTACACAGTAGTACATCCTTATTTTGACAACCTACTTTAAGGCTAATGCTCCAGGGTAGCCCGCGAAATTCAAAATTGCTTACGTTTTTTGCAATTTGCAGGCCAGTGCACTGGCCACTGTAAGACATATGTAGTTACAGAATTATAATCATCGAAATCATCAGTAAAACCCGCCAAATACATAAAGGTCTAGGAAAGACATTTTCAAGGTCAAACGTAAGAAAATTTGAATTTCGCGTGCTGCCCTGGAGCACCCACCTTAACGTAAAGCCAAAACAAAGCCGTATAATACTTTAACAACTTATTTGTTCATCAAATGTACTGCTACATGCGACACGATTGTTATCCTGCCGTTTTTATCTTTCAGCGATTTTTGGCTTAAAGCGGCAACGCCATAGCGTTAAAATTTTAAAGTGACACAAAAGCCAATTTTATAGTGCTCAATCGCTTTAAGTGCAAGCTGTGCTCCGCTTTATAAAAGTGCTGTTTTATATAAAAGTATACTCACGGTCTTCAGCGACGTGTTGTGTGTTTAGTTTGTTTGTGTGGGTGTGCAGTCTCGTGGACGAATGCAGTTTTTTTTACAGTTATTTGTTTTATGCTGTAGTTTGATAAACGTTACCTGGCTTGTTTCCCTAACAAGATCTCTGCTTTCGTTCTTATGCGAATATTTATATTTTATCATTATTTATATATAAATATAATTTAATTATTATATAATATGATTCGATAGTGGAAATATAAAGTTACGTGAGGGATATTGAGTCTGCTGTTGAATTGTCAACTTTCGACCCTTTAGCCTAACGTTGCAAATCAACAGCACGCTCATGTATCTTAAGGTATTTCAAATCTCCACTGTCGATTTGTAAAATAGTACTTACATTATATTTAATGGATACGATAGATATTTTATAATGTTTCATTACTTAAAGTATACTGCAGCAATCTACAATTCATCAATCCTTAAATTTTACCTTTACTTAACTTTCAAATAATGTATTTG
The DNA here is from genome assembly GCA_950022955.1 of Xestia ashworthii. NCBI lineage: Eukaryota > Metazoa > Arthropoda > Insecta > Lepidoptera > Noctuidae > Xestia > Xestia ashworthii. The sequence continues at coordinate 11,822,045 of OX465566.1, forward strand.
ATAATTGATTATGTTTTATATGTTTTAATATTAATTATTAACTCCAAAATGTAGTTTAAAAAGATTGAATTAACCGTAAAAAAACGATAAAGGGAAAATAAATAACTTAAAATCACTTTGTAAATGAAATGATTTATTTTTTCTCATAAAATAAATAAAAAGTTCTAAGTTAATAAATTATGATAGTTTATCGCTAGTTAAGATAGCTACATTGTAATACTAAGTTACATTATTTAGGTAGCGTCTTTTCATACTATTTCATAGAAGCAGATATGTATAGTATTGCTCAGATATGTAAAAGCTATGTACTTACTTGAAATGTTTATGTTTTTTATTTACCGATATAATACACTATAGTGGCATCGTTTTAATTGGCAAACAAGTGAATGTCAACTTGTACCAAAATCTTGCAATTGTCAACGATAGCATCGCTACCCGTACTAACTGTCAATAAATATGATGTCGCCCGCGTTTCATATTAGTACAAGTTGTTTTGTCACCATAAAACGATTTTACTGTAGTAAGAATTTAATTTTACCAAACATTTGAGCCATCAGAATATGTTTAAAGTCATTTGATGTTTGATTTTAAATACATAAACGCTCCTATGAAAAGTATTAGAAATCAAAGATGAGATCTGATGCACTTCAGATACAGTTAAGTTTCTTCGAAGACATGTGAGCGGCTAAACTCTAATCACTTAAATTGAAACTATTATCACATATCAACTCATTCCTACCATTCATTATGTCCATTTATTCATCCCCTCTTATGAATAGCCTATTCTGAAGAACAGCACATGTTTCAACTGCTCATAATGCATTTTGACTAATATGCAAGGAAGTAAAGTGAAATAATTGTTATATAATCTAGTTTGCATCTAATAAGTTGATACCAATCTATATGTGAATAGGAAGTATATGAAAATAACGTGAAATTTTGAAAGATAAGATACCCAATTAATAAAACACAGATCTGTGTGAGATTTGATCCCATACCATAGGAGTAAATAACAATTTCCTTTAAATAGATTCCTATAAATCTCTTGTTCGCAAGGTATACAGAATGTACCAGAAATATGTGGTCATATTTAAGGATGGGTGTGTGGACTATTAAACTGAAAAAAAAAAACCATGGCACCAACATCGTAATCGTAAGGAAACAATAATCAGTCCCATACAAAATGTCAATACCTGCTCGACCTAAATGTATGGGACAGTATAACTTTTTCATGATCACAATGTTGGTAGCATATCAGTCCCATACAAAAAGTCAACACCTGCTCGACCCAAATGTTGGGGCAGTAGAACTTTTTCATGATTACAATGTTGGTAGCATAGAGATAGGTGTTCTGTTGGATGGTCTCTAGTCTCTACCACACACCATTACGATGTTGGTCACATCGTAATCGTAAGAAAACAATTATCAGTCCCATGCAAAAAGTCAATACCTGCTCGACCCAAATGTATGGGACAGTAGAACTTTTTCATGATTACAATGTTGGTAGCATAGAGATTAACAAATCTCTCAACAAAACACTGTTTGATAGTCTCTACCACACCCCCAAATATGACCACATATTTCTGGTACACAGTGTATAAATCAATTAATATTTTGAATATGAATGTTTAAGCGACATTTTAACGTTCCTAGCAATAACAGTAACACTACATATTAACAAGGGGTAAATGCATTATCTCAAAATAATAAATCTCACGCTTCAACCGCCTAACTGTTTATACTGTGTAGTAGTTTTTTTTTTAATAATATTATTTTAGTATACGAGATGGCGTAAATATGATTAAGTATAATTTTATAACTTCAACATGTTCTACTGCATGAAATGAGCACCAAAAAAACTATTATGTATTAAAAAATAAGTTTGTAGTTTTGTTAGGGGTGGGAATAATTACGGAAGTATTTATTTAGGGTTTGAAGCCAGTCCTTAGGAAGCATAGTGTCGTCTTCATCATTTATAATGCACCGTTGTTGAATAGCACCGAGGCGACTTAATCATGCTTTCATTAATACGCCTTTCCAAGTTTCAGTGTAGTACAGACTGGCCAGCTCATTAACCTACTACAATCTGTCAACTTTCTTTATGAGGGGTATCACAATTGTTATTGTATTTGAATGTTTTATGAGTCTCACACTTAGAACATTCCCGGGAGAAATAATCAAACTTTCTCGGGCATATATTTTTTTAATTTTGTGGCCATACCTAAACCATAACCACACATCAAAACTTAGAATTATGGTTTAGATATTGGCCACAAAATTAAAAAAAAAAAATACATTGAGGAGAAAGTTAGATTATTTCTCTCGGGAGTGTTCTAAATAAATATATAAATTTTTCTTGTATTAGAGTGTTACTCATAAAACACTCAAATACAAGAAAAAATGAGATAGCCCTCTTCATAGATTTTCAACTTCATCGCTAAAGAATAAGGTTCAAGGTTGATTGAGAAAATTTGTCAGTTCCGGGTAGCTTAATTTACTAGCGTTTGTATATCTCCACAAGTTATGTACCCCAAACAAAACTACACTATGCACTTCACTCAACATTTCAACAACATGTACTTAAAACTTGAGCGTCAAGAAAAGCAGTAAGATACAGTAGAGTCAAAAAACGAACTAGTGTTCACTTAATACAGTAGCATGTTAGGATTACATGTTAAATATTAATATTATACACTTGGATAAATGTATCTCGAGATAGAAGAGAGACACTAAGCAAAATATTATTTGATTTTAAATTAATTTATTTACCGGTTGCAGATTCATTTTTATTTAAATTAAACTTATAATTAATTCATCTAACGTATTAAATAATGATAAGTAGTTTAGATAAACCTAATAGTCTCAAAAATGATTAAAATATGATTGCAACTAAATAGATACATATTTTATAATCTCTAAACCTTCAGTTTTTAAAAGCTTGTTTAAATTAACTGTTAAATCCCATGTCATGCCAAGAAATTTGATTGGCTATTATTGATAGTTGTGCCAACCAATCACAACGGCTCACTTAAGATTTGACAATAACATCGAACTTTTAAAAACCGGGTATCACAATAGTACTTTTTACAACATAAGAATACAAAAATGATACTCTAATATGACTTAAGTATGGTTAAATAAAGTACATAGTGTATCTGCAACCGGTGTCGCAGACCACGTGACCACGAGACCGTGTGTGTGTGTGTGTGGTGTCGGGTGTCCGCCGTCCTTTACTTGAGGAGCTCGTGCGCGCGCTGGTTCGCCAGAGTTATCCTCGTTTCGTTCGATTCGCCCTAAGATTAGAACACGCGGTTTGTTTCTGCTAGTTGTTCAATTCACAGCGACTTTTAGGGTTTGTATTTGTGATATGTGACTTGGGCCAGTTACATAGAGATTCGATTGAAAAAGAATGAGCAATTTGTTGTGACGGACTTATTACGGTTACCAAATAAATATTGAAAGCAATAGAAAAAAACGTAATTGTTTTTTTTAGGGAATTAACAGCCAAAAATATTTATTTTCTGTTGATGTAGTGTTTTGGTAATACAATATTTATGTGGATTACTTTACCCATTCTTCTTTACCGCGAAACAATATTGGTATCATTAAACAGTAACAGTAAAACATTTAAGTGTGTGCGAGGGCCTTCAGTCGCTGTCTTTTGAAACAAAAACAATGTTTCGTTAGCATTTGATGTGAATGACGTGTTAGTCATGGAGGCTAATTCAGTATGTTAGTCATGGAGTGACAACTAGTAACATTAACACAATGGTGGTGTAGGATGTGTTGTAGTCGTGGCATGTCTTGAACATCAGGAAGACAGAGAGAGAAAATCATTCAATTTCACAACAACCAATTACTAATCACATACTCTACAAAGTATGAGAAGACATGCGTCGAGTGAAGACAGAAGGAAAGTGATTTTTTTTATTGCCAGGTAAGCGAGTGACCGGAACTTGGGATGCCAGTAAGCTAAGAAGATAGTTCATAGACACAGAAGACAACTAGTCGCACTTCCGCTGCTAACGTGACAGGCACAAACATTTAGATGGTGAAAATGTCAATGAGTTAAATGAGGCGCAGTGAAATTTGTTTTTAGTGAAATTTTACTGTGTCTCACTGTGGAAAGTTTTGCCCAATTTACTGGCAGTCTTGCTACTCTCAGTTTTGTTGGCGCCATTTGATTCCGTCTCATTTATTAGGCGTATCATTCAATATACAGTCACCAGCGCATCAAGTTAAACTGTCAATTTAAACTTAACCGTCAACATAATATGAATTAAAATTATTTGGAGTTTGAGTTCGTGGTAACTTGATGTTCTGACGACTTTACAGTGCTACCAGCGTCTTTTTTGGCTTCAATGACATTGCCAAGGGACGTGGTTGTCAAATTGTATTGAGAATACAAGATGGCGTCAATTCAAATTATGCCACACGCCATAATATCTGTGTGCTAGTAATAACAATGTTGGGCAAAACTTACACACTATGAATCAATCAAGACGACAACATCAATAAATTATTTAGAATAATTTAGATGAAAAAATATTTATTAGAATTGAATCTTAAATATATGTCTCGAAAAGTAGATATTGAAGAGAAATCTATTGAGAAGAAAAAATATTAAGAGTGCACGCGAACTCGTCTTCTAGATGGTTTGGTACACGACAGTACAAGAAAGAAGGAAAGAAGATTGTACGGTTTACGTACATTCCGTCATGCTGCTAACGCAGCAACCTACTTTTCTCTTTGGTATTTAAAACAATGTTTAATATGATTTTAAGTTAGTTGACAAATTACATACTTACGCGAACACCGCGGATTAGCATCCAACCCACTTTTACTTTGTTGTGATCGGTACTCTAATAAACCTTTAGTGTTACCAAATCTGTGTGTGTTTACCTCAACTCGCCTAACTCCGAGTACTGACTTACCACTTCTTACTTAAAACTACAAGTGTAAGGTACCAACTACTGCGGGACCTTACAAAGATGTTTTTTACTAAAAAGCGGAGGTACAGCATACGTCTTTTTTGTTGTTCGTAAAATTTGTATCAGGCGAGTGAACCGTGTAATGTAACATGACTTTTATATCAGGGAAATAAGGTCCAATTAGATACAGCTCACACGCTTTTTGAGAACGAATTTTAGCTTCTCTCTCAGACTGTCGCTTGTAGTACCTGTGGCCTTAGTATTCATATCTACTTCTCGATAAATTATTTTGCGTTTCCCATGTCGACTTGATACTAACTTTTACCCTTATATGTACTTTAAAAAACGTATATTGGTGAAACTGTTGCTCTAAGAAATCTTTCAGGCGCCAGTTGTTTTTTTTTGACGCTTTGGTTTCAGGTACTTACTTTCCAAAAGCGGAAATATCTTTGAAAAATATCGTAGTACTAAGCTAGGAGTCTCCTATGCGTTATTCATGATATTTCAGTAAATATCATTATCGACTTGATGTTCGCCTCTCCTCCAGACCGCATTGAATTTAAAACGCACCCAACTACCCGAAAAGCATGTAAAGCAGCTATCGCATAAGGACCAAGTTCTGAATTCAAATCGTGTTCCTAATTTAAAATGTCAGGAGAACAGATTCAGTACAGAACCTTTCTTTATTCAAATTTGGAACGAATTCGCGTGCACTTTTTTCTCAACCAACTAGTGCTTTCCAGCCAGGCTCGACACCTTACCTTGCGGTTGACGCGGTCGATCTGCCGGTTCTGGTTCTCGAGCTCGGAGCCCATGTCCAGCGCCATGTTGCGCAGGTTGCCGATCATCGTGTTAACCTGGCCCATGTTCTCTTCCATCTCATCCTCGCGAGCGTCGTTTGTTATCCTGGATTTGAAGGACAATTAGTTTTTGAGAGAATACGGTGGTCAGTTAATTGGTAGTTATTTGAAAAACTTCTATTTGAGTCAGGGAACGATTTTTTTTTGTACAAAATGGCAGCCTGTTTTCTATGGGTTTGTACAATAACTAGGTAACGATACTATAGCTGGTGAGGATAAATGTAGGAAAAATTGTAATTTTGTATTTAGCCTGTATGTGCAAATACAAAAATAACCTGTGTGTTGTGTTAACTAATATAACACAGTACAGACAGATTTTCATAGTTCATCGTAAAATAAATTTTGGTGAATTATGTTAAATTGTGCTCTAATTCAGAGTTTTATTAATGGCCGCCAAAAAGATAAAACCGGCCAAGTGCGAATCTGACTCGTTCATGGAGGGTTCCGTACCACCGTAGTAGGGGAGCCCCCTTTAATTTTTAGTATTATTTTTTAATTTTTATTATTTGTTGTTGTAGCGGCAACAGAAATACACATACTGTGAAAATTTCAACTGTCTACCTATACCTACTACGGATCATGAGATACAGCCTGGTGACAGACAGACGTTTAATAAAAATTGTATTTTATCATACCTATGTTAAAGTTGTTGGTAAAGTTGCCCGGAAATAAATGAATGTTGTTGTTGTTTTTATTAATAGGGTTCCGTTTTTACCCTTTGGGTAGGAACGAGAGTGAAACTAGCTTGATAAAGAAGTGAGCTTACCTTCCTATGTATCCGGCTTGTGGTCCTATACCGTTGCGTTCGTCCATCACCCTCTGAGGCTGGTTGTTGACCACCTTGCCGTCATCGTTGCCCTTCCACGTACCGTCGTCCTCCTTGAACGACGCACCCCTGGAAACATAGCACAACACCCCTTAGTCTAGCTCTCCGTGATAATATGTACCCATATCTGCAAGATTGTCAGCTGAACCCATGCAAGAACAACACAAAAATCGATGCCGAAACCATACAGAAACACATCGAACCACATGATGACTTGTCGTATATTAAGTATGAGTATAAGAAATTATGTATTACAGTGATCAGCAAAGAAAAACAAAATCAGAATATGGTTAATGGTTCAAAAAACCGTTTAGTGGTTAAATGTGGCGAGCGCAGAAGCGTTAGTTTGGCGTGGTAATATGAAGTACGCACTTGTTGCACGGCAGCACACAGATGCCGCAACATTTCTCCATGCCGGACAGATTCTTCTCTGCCTCGCGCATGTCCGCGTTGATCTGGTCCATGCCTTCCTCGATTCTGTCCAATTGCTCTGTTCACACACATCAACAAACGCTTTAGATCCGCCCTTGTAAGTTTACCTGCAGTTATGTGTTCAAGCTCCTAGCTCTTTCCAATTATAAACTCGCGATTTTAATATTTTTGAATTCTTTTTTTTATTTCAAATTTAAATTTCGATTGTAAATTCTCAACGCTCTCGACAATAACCAGCGCTAAGTGTAAGACATGTATCTGGTAACGGTAGCTGAGTTTTATTCAACTATTTATGTCCATGCAAGCTGTCAACCTACAGCAATTACTATGTCATGACATTTCAACGCTAATATTTAAGCATCTAATATTTATTTGAACAATCTTTGTGGTGCTTGTGTTGTCAATGTACTTATGTCTTACACTTGATCTGGTTAAAACTAATTCAAAAAGTTATCATTTACCTTTGAATAAAATGATGTATGTGCTGACACTAAGTGATTACATTACCGTACTCGTAGTGACTAACAATTAGAGAACACTTTCTAAATATCACTTATAAAAATCTAATCATGCAAATAAACAGCAATATTGAAGAAGACGTGCATAGCTGGATGCGTGACAAAAACTAAATAAAATAATTAATACGGTTTAACTGAATCAGATAATCTCATGGTCCCAGCTCACTGGCTGTGAGTGCTGAGCACTGAGCACTGAGCACTGAGGCACCTAGGCGCACTGAGCGCTTAGAGCGCTCTGAGCGCACTGCGGAGCGCAGAGATCGTTTGATGCACTTTATTCACTAGGTTTAGTTATGATCATGACAAACAAGTTTTACCTTCAGTTTTTATCCGTTATAAATAAACTGTTAGCAGATTTTCAATCGTAACATATTTATTGTCATCAAGTCATTGCCATTCAACGAACTTTTATAAATTATCTGAACTGGCATTTCAGACAAAAGCTTTACTAAATTATGAGTGATGCAAAATAGTATGTTCTACTGGATGCTTACCGCCCTGTTCATCCAGCATGACCAGGGTTTTCATGCCCACCTCGTGACTCTACAACACAATAATGATGTCACTATAGCTCGCCAAACGAATGCGGTGAGGAGTCGGGAGCGGCGCGCGCGCAGGCCCCCCGCCGCTGAGGTCGGCTCAGGCCGCGCGGGCGTCGCAAACTCAAACCAACACAAACAAACTGATAACTAAACAGAAATAAAACATGGACATGAGGCGGCGGGCCGCCGGGTGATCATGGGACAAAATAAATCAACTTAGCAAATGAGCGTATCCAGTAAGCCATTCCTAAATGAAACGTGAAAATAGCAAAGTATTGATTTATTGAAGAAGAAAAATGAACAAACTAATATGTAGTGCGGCGAGGGGCGGCCTCGCCGACAGACAGACGTCGAGCTAGGTACAGACCTACAGCTAACATGAACAGTACGCTGCCAGCCATGGAGATGAGGCGATACCATACTATACGTCGAACAGACATCGTCAACGCGCATTCATTTAGTACCGCACATTACGGAAGAGAACAGTAGATTCGGAAAGATAAATAAATATACCTATAAAAAGCGTATCGATCAAATATCAACGGAAGAACTAAACAGATTGCGCAGCTCATTCAAATTAAATCTTCAGCAAAAGATAGAGTAACAGTCTTTTGCGACAATTAGCAACGAACGGCCATCGGGCTTCTATTTACACTATATGTCAAGGTCATCCCCATCGAAACATAGATACACACGCAACATCGATCTCAGATAAGTCGTTAGTTAAGAGAAACGTCAAAGAAAAACAAAGAGATTAATATTTATTAACTGCACATTCAAACACAGACGTTCTCACGTTTCGACTACCCATGTGTCAGTTTAACTCTTACCGCCCTGGTGACTCAACATATGAAGCGCTTGCCCCCCGGCGTCCTCGCTCTATACATAAAATACAAATCAAAATAATATATCGTAGGAGAGAGTATCGGGGTGTGTGGGTGGGTGGGTGCGGTGCGCCGGAGTCGGTCGCACGGGCGCGCGTGAGCGTGGCGTGCAGCGGCGGCGTGACGCGTGACGCTACGGGCGTGGCGGAGGCGACGGCGCGTGCGTGCAGGTGCCGGCGTGGGGCGGCGCGCGGCCCGCGTACCGCGTACTGCGCGAACAGCGCGTACAGCGCGTGGGCCGCGAGCCGCGCGCCGCCCGCGAGCGCCGCTAACACACACTACTCGATCCACAACGACATGCATGCAGTGAAGCTTGCAAGTAAAACCAGATTTAGTTTCATCTGTGCTCAGTTTCATATGATTCATGATTATTTGTGTGATGTCAAGAGTCGTGCGTTGAGGAGAAGCGTTTCGAATTTACTTTGCTCGTTCATTTAGATTCGTTTATGTGAATTCAGTAAAGTTGTTAATTTAGAGTCGAGTACGAACAATATCTGAAATGCAGAATGTATATGGTATCGGTACGCCCGAATATATATACGTTTGTAATGTCGATCGTTCGGCCTGCCTGACGTCGTAGACGATAGACCTCGTTGTTAAGTTGTGCAAAGTGGTGTATATTATCTACATAACGAATAAATATACAAAGATGTGGGTTTTCCGTGATCATCTCCGTGTGTGAGTCTTACAATGTAAACGGTAGTCTCTCAGAGGATGCCCGCACCTTTGCATTCTTATAGCAGTGACGTAATTTTAAATATATAATGCGATACCCCCTTAACTCTTCTACTTCGGTGAGCCCATCTTCGGCTCGGCTGAAAACCCTACGATGCTCAACAAAGTTAGCGAAAAAGGATAAAATAGATAAAATTGTAAATAATGTAGTGTTGCAAATTTTGCAGATCACTCACCTCCCTGGTCGTCTAGAGCGACCAGAGTACGAATGCCGGCCTCCTTGCTCTACGCCGCAGAAACAAAAAGTCACAGAGCATGTTAGTTGTGAGGGGTACAGTAGAGTGAGTGGGCGGTGGGTTCGAGCCCGGCGGGGGCGGTGTCGCGGCACTTGTACAGTCAGATGTAGCAGTCGTGTCGTGGAGGAGCCCGTCCGCCTGGTGGTGTGCAGGCCCGGACGGGCTCCTCCGCGGTGTTCAACTGTGTTGTTAGAGTAATGCTGAGTCTGTACAGTGTCGTATATCATGTTATATTTCGCGCATACATTTCGGCATATAAAATTAATAGTATAAACATAATAATTGCAAAATATCACGTAAATAATTAGGAGCTTTCTATAAAAAAACTTTAAACTAAAAATAAGTACTTAAACATTTTGAGAAATCAAAAGTATGAAATAATAATGGAACAGCAATGTAGGTAGGTACTGATAATTTTGGTTAGGTTCATGTATATTGTGTGAGAGTCAGCAATAGGTGTAGCTCGATATATTTGTTGGAGTTCAGTGGCAGGTACGGGGTGTGTTCACGCCCACATATTGACAGTAATGTGAATGTTCGAGAAGGCATGAAAATCATACAACATAATAGATGTACAGTCAAACAGAGAGCAGCCACTACAACAGAGACCTAAGATACAGATCAACTAAAACAGGATAGAACGAACATCAACAAACACTGATCACGATATAACGAAAGGCAAGGCTCGCGAGATCAGTTGGTGTTGGAACGTTTACTTACAGAAATCATAAAGAAACACAGAGAACAATAATGTCATCTATGAAGAGTGGAAGTATCGTTACCAGACAGGAAATTAAATAGTAATAGAAAGTGCGTTGAAACAGTGAGTCAGCCTCGGACGCGGATTCCTCCACGAGGATCCGAGTGGTACACAAGGGTCTCAGTAGAAAGCAAGCCCAAGCACAATGGATTCACTAGTTTTTTTTTCAGACTCAAAAGCGCACGTATTTCGTTCAAATTACGTACTAAAAGGGGTACTAACTTTAGAGAAGTATTTAAACTAAATATGGGACTTGGATTCTATTGTGGACAATGATGGGCTTCATGCTTTGAAACCTAAAACAGCATTCGGGCGAAATTACAGAGCTGACGGTTAAACACTCGGCTTTGAGTTTTTAATTTGTTTCTTTAAAAAAAAAAAACGAAAGGTAAGTTTGTAAGAATATCAATTTGTTAATTAACTGTCAGCGCCGAGGGCCAGTTCGCCCGGGAAGGTACATATAATCACATAAAATGTACAGTTCACTACGAACAACACAAAGGGCTATAGAAGTCTAACATTTTCGGACACAGTAAAGGCACGGATCATGCAACACCCATATATGTATGGTTATAATAATAACATATAATACTGATTACATATTATATATTATACTCAAATGTAGGGTTCAACATAAAATAAACAAAAGATTATGGCCGGATAACTACAATAGATATACATACACACATTTAGAAAAAGATAAAACAAAATAATATTTAGCGACATCGAAACACAACAGCCAGGGTTAGCGGAGGCTGCGCCCTAGGGGGTGGGACGGCGTCAGAGACCAAACCGAGCTTGGGGCTATCCAGACACTTCCGCTATACCCCTCACTCCCTCGCATCGAGAACACCTCTCTCACAGATGATCACAAATAATCACATAATCGACAACACAACTCAACATAATTAAACTATGGGGGAAACTAATTTCATTTTAACTGAAACGCGTCTACGGATATACAAGACCGCACAGTTCTATTGGCTCAATTCTTTCTATTTAGTAATAGATTATAGAACTTCCAGTATCGTACGCTTGGAAAATTAATAGTTCATTCAATATTAAACACATAGGTTATTAGATCACAATTGAAAGTAGTTAATCATGGATGAAGTTGATACAAAAACAAACTCTTATTTTTATACATTGAAAAATAAAATAAACAATGATTTAAAAATTTTCATATCAAATTCAAGACACTTTGGATTAGTATCAAGGGAGAAAACTAGAAATAATATGGTTTAAGTTAATTTCGGGGAGGTATTCTCGAAATCACACACAGATCTCTCCCAATACGCAAAGATAGCTCCAGAGATTTAGAGCATTAGTATTCAAAAACACAGTTATATTAAAATATGTTGTTATAGTTTAATTCACTCTTAATACAGAATTTTAGTTGATGGTGATATTCTCCCCTTATTTATTGTTAAATCTTAGATATAGATAAAGTAGACGTAGGGACAACTCACCTCCTCGCATAGTTGCATCATGCGCCGCGTGGACTCCAGCGACTGAAACATTATAACAAATTCAATTATTTAAAAGTCAGTATAAGAAAGGAAACTTCACGATGCTCTTATTTTCTAACGATTGTACTCGTATAAGTTTGAACAAAGATAACTTGTTACAAACTAACAGAACTTTGAGAGTTTTACTCGTTTTGCAACTCTTTAAATTCGTTTATGTTCATTGTTGGCTTCGAAAAAAGTTCCTCCTCTTTAACGTTGTGCAAATCCTGTACCCGGAAAAATGTATGTAGGACCTCATTCAGATTTTAAACTCAAACTAATCGGAAAGCTGCCGCCTGCCGCGGCGGCACGCAAGTCTGCATTAATACTGCGTCTTTCTCAGATGGCAGAATGTCCAGATTTTTAAGGATTAAATAAAAAGATACTGACATCATCGGTGACTTGGCCGGCGCGCAATTGCACCTGCTCGAGTTCGCTGCGTGGCGCGCCATTTTCGACGGGTGGGACTGCTGCAGGCATTCTGGAACAATGCAAGTGACAATTTAGTAGATAAAATTTATAAATACAATCCTCAGTAAATATAAATAAAGTATTCTCTGAAAATGAAATAAAACCTACTACTACTCTATTAAGGACAGCATTGCACCTGTGCGAAAATACGAAAATACTGTCTAATCCCTAATGACCAAATTTTCCACATCTACACAACACGCATTTGCCCAAATATAAAGTTAAAGGAACGTCAAGCTTAGCAGCGGCTAATTTAATTTAAACTTCGCCTGTTGGCACATAAAACCGGGCTTACTCGACGTGACAGAACTCGGAATTAGGAACTTCGCAGAAGAACGAGTCTTTGACAAATTTACAAAGTAAATTAGCAATTCGAAGACACAATGAGCGAAATCGGGTTCATATTATTCGGAAATCTGTTGGTGGAAAATGGCGACCGCGAACTGGAAAGCGGAGCGTGAGAAGTTTCTCAGTAGGCGCTGACTAGAGATGGCAGTTGGCCTTGTGAAGGTCGCGGGAATCTGCGGGATGAAGTTAATTAATGTAAACCTCGTCTCAGTTTACATGGAAGATCCCCATAAGCCAACCAGCCCCGTGGACTTAATCGTACGAAGGGTAAGTCAGGGAGAGTCGCCTATAGTTTAAAAAAAAAAACATTATTAGGTATGTATGTAAGATACTAAATGAAAAACACATACTTTATTTGAATCACTGTTTATTTATGCCATTCAGATTAAACTTAGAACTATTTAGTAACATATTTCGATTCGAGAATATTTTTTAAAAACAATGTAAAATAGGTATCTCACCCAGGCATGTGGGTGAGTTGCCTATAGATAGTCAGACAGGGAAATAGAGAGTCAGGTCCAAGTCGTCCTTTTTTAGTATTGCCTGTGAGAAATCGACGGCGAAGAGTTCTGTAAGGAATAAATTGTATTATTTCCTTGCATGAAAAAAATCAATGATTTATCTTTTACTTACTTGAGTAATGGCTTTTCCAAATCTTCTTCACTCCATGTAGCTCTATTAGAGCCAGAAGGTTTTCTTATGTATTCACTCGGCATCTAAAAAAAAAAAATTAAGATAAGAATCTCAACTAAGAAGATAAGAATCTAGAAAACTAAGAATATTTACTGGGCATCTAACACTGAAACATCATTGGGCATCTCTCCCGATCATTAGGGAGAGATAATTATGCCTATCGACTCTGAACGCACCCAAAAGCATTTGCAATACAAAGTGGTGGATTGTCAACAAAACAAGATCACAATGTTTGGTTATGAAACAATATAATACAATTTACGTGAAGAATTAGGTGAAAAAAATACTGCAAACTATCTCAAAGATTATATTATTACGTTATAATCAACTACACTTACCTTATTATAAGAATAAACACCAAAATATTATTTTAAAATCCTTATTTTGGGAATAAAACACTTCACACTGACATCTACTTTCGAAGTTTCGACTGACATTAACACAGATTATCCGTGCATTCCGAGATATGAAATTATCACTCACAGCGAGCGCTCACATCAATATTTTGCGTTCCGATATAGATTTCACGATTATGACAGCTAAGAACTGTCATCAGGTTATTTGACAGCGCTCACGGTGATATGCAATTGGAGCATGGTCGCTGTAATCGCAAGATAGCGTATGTCATGACGTCATCTATGACGATTCAAGGGATATCGATATCGCGCTCACGGTAATTTGGAACGGGTTTATCGACGCTCAAATCGTTTACAGCCTTACTCGGAACGCGCCGTAGATATTAGTAGCTAGCTAGACATTAATGAGAATGCGTTCCGGTTCACGCAACTTTTAACTATATGTTTTAAGTGGGCATCTATACCGTATAGGCGTCTCTCCCTGACTTACCCAATATTTTCACATTTTTCGTAAAATTAAATGATGATGTAGTTCCTTATGTTCCAAACTACAAAGCTCATTTCTACGAAACAAAGGTTCTTGAAAAAACAATGTTTACGATGTTTACTACGGAGTTAGCACACCAGATAGACACGATTAACATTGCTAACGAAAATAGAAGTAAGTAGTCTGGCCTTGCAATGACCTTACACATAGCCTTTTGTTTGCAGTTAACCATCCTGTGTTACCTAACTCACTTTATGATGTTCTCGTTTAAATTAGCGATGACCTTAACATATTTTAAAAACGGATACGTAACACGTGGATCCCCCTCCCACACAAATCAATTCCAACAATGTTTCATCCACAAATATAGGCGAGTGCACCTGAACTTTCATTAATTAAAATAACGGAAGGGATGCTTGGTAGTTAAAATTAAATGCCGACATGAGGCTGTGTGAAATTAGGTAGCTTTGAACTTCAAACCATAACACCTTCACGAGAGGCACTTGTGGCAAAAAAACTTTTTTTGCAAAAAATAAAACCGACTTCACACAAAAAAGTGAAAAATAACTTTAGCTTCAGAAGTCGGTGACTTTTGTTTGATTGATTAATTTTTTGGTCACCGACTTCTGAAGCTAAAGTTATTTTTCACTTTTTTGTGTGAAGTCGGTTTTATTTTTCACTTTTTAGTGTTTCACATGTGCTTACCCTTTCACAGCGCACCGGTGTGATTTTTTGTTATGAACTGGTGTAAACAATATACAGATATGAGATTTCAGCAATCTCAGTACATTTGCTATCATTTATTGAGTAGTTCCGTTGCCTATCTCCGAAGTTCTTCATCAGATCTTCATCAAATTGAAATGGGATCACTTTGAGATAGTACACTTCCTAAAACTACTCAAATCACTTCTAGTGTACCTATAAAATGTGAAAAGCTCTCTCTATTTCTCCAGGATTTCATCATCAGATCCTGATTTGATGATTATGGGACAACCTGGGAAGTATATCCTTTCAAAAAATAAAAAAATCAAAATCGGTCCAGCCATCTCCAAGTAATCGGGGAACATTGAATTGAGAACCTCCTTATTTTTGAAGTCGGTTAATAACGACGTTATGGTAGGTGACTCAAATATCCGGATAGCCTAAATAAGATTCGGCCGAGTATCGTTAGTTTGCCCTTAAGAATTTAAGAGTTCCGTTCCTTTGTCATGGATCCCATAATCAGAAGTAATCAGAACCTAACCAAATTCTCATCAATGTACCCTTGAAGTACATCCTTTCCAATGAAATAAAAAAAAAACAATACATGTCACGGTAATAGGGCTTATCCCCAATAAATGGAACTTAACAAACCTAACTGTCGAAATCTGGGTGTATTATACACTTCTGAGTAACCCCTCAAAGCATACAGGCGTGATGTAACGTCATGATATTGTATAAACAATAAACAACCAAGCGTTTGCAGCAATCACTGCAGCTTTGCCGTGTATTTTTGAAGAGTTCCATTTATATCTCCGAAGATCAGCATCAGATCTTCAGCAAATTAAACTGGGACCACACGGGAAGCACCAGCTTTCAAATAAAAAAAGAACCATCAAAATCGGTTCACCCAGTCGAAAGTTCTGAGGTAACAAACACTGTCGAAATCTGGGTGTATTGTACACATCTGCGTACCCCCTCAGAGCATACAGGCGTGATGTTACGTCATGACATAGTATAAACAATGAACCTACAAGCGATTGCAGCGATCACTGCAGATTTGCTGTCTATTTTTGAAGAGTTCCATTGTATATGTCACCGTAAAATTGTCAAAAACGTTATATTGTAATATCTCTAGCGATATTGTAAAGTCTCGAATTATTGTCAAATGAACATACTGCTTACAATAAAACGCATTATTTTTCGTGAACTGCATGCGATGGTAGTCAACTCACGCGGTTTGGAGTGAAGGAGGGGTCCCCCTTGCCCAGTGGTACCACTCTCATGAAAAGATACTGTACCATTCCTGAGAAATATCGATTAATATAACCTAACCTTAAAACACTTCATATTCCCCTAAAAAGCGTAGTCGACGGAGCCCCGCTTCGCGGGGCCCCTATTTCCGAGTGCAGGGTTTAAAGGAACCTAACTAACCTAACGGGGGGGTGCCCCAAGTCCCGTTTATGGGGGCAAGAGATACTTCCGTATGTTCAGTTGACAATAATTCGAGACTTTACAATATCGCTAGAGAGATACACGTTATATTGTAATATAACGTATTTGACAATTTTACGGTGACATATATATCTCCGAAGATCAGCATCAGATCTTCAGCAAATTAAAATGGGACCACACGGGAAGCACCAGCTTTCATATAAAAAAGAACCATCAAAATCGGTTCACCCAGTCGAAAGTTCTGAGGAAACACACACAAAAAAAATACAGATGAATTGAGAACCTCCTCTTTTTGGAAGTTGGTTGAAAATAACGATACAATTATCTCCTCCATTTTTATAGAACGAGCGAAGATGATATCACATGCATGGAAAATGGCTCTCGATGTTGGAGATCAGAATATTCTTTGTTCTTGCTCACGTTACATTACCAGGACACATTATATGACTACTTAATATTTTAACAAAAGCGAATGTCCGGGTTTGCCGATGAATCTGATACGTTTTCAGAAGAGCTTAATTAAGATGTAATTTGAGATACGAGCGAGGGATGATCATGAAGAAAATTATGAAGTAATAGGCCGATTTATAGATAGGTAATGAAAACGTGAGCAATAAACGTGTTTACGAGATTTGGGGTGTAACTTGCGCCACCCACAGACGTTAATTAGAGAAGATTAAGCCGTTAATTCCCAACGTGTTTTATCGTTACATAAAAACATCAGCGCGGCTCTCAAACCGCCGCGCGCCGACCTTTACATGGTAATGTTTAGCACCGCAGGCTCCCCGAGACTAGGCATAATCTACGTCTCTTAACAACGTTGCGGTCGAAAAAATCATTACTTAAATAGGTAAGTTCTGAAAGCTGAAATATTCATGAGAGCAATGTAAGTCCTTATTAACATAGAAGATATCTTCAGCTGAAAGAGCTTTGTTGAAATGATATTGCCAAAGTAATGAGCTTCGTAGTTCAACGCCCTGATTCGTCACTGAATTTGCAATTCAAGGAAGGAAAGCCGTTCAAAATTAACGTTGCCGAAATATCTTCAAATTAAGCTTAGAATTTGCATACTTCAAAGTGTGAATCATACAAGGCCTTTTGGTTTAACGTGATGCTATCGTAAGTTTAGGAGATATTAGACTGCAGAGCATTACGCTATCGAGTTATTTTTAGCGAAGGTTTACAACAGGACGGCGACACGACAGTTGGCTAATGTCGTATAAAGTGTAGATATAAACGCAGGACACCCCTCTCGGGTGGCACGGCCTTGACGCGCTGAACAAAGGCCGGGGACAGCCAATCTCACACGTACCGCCTCATCTAAGCCAGGATGGTTTGTAGACAGGGATTTGGGACCGCAGTCACTTGGAAAAAACAGCCTTGTTTTCCAACCTTCCCGTTAACTTAAACATTTATGTTCTGCCTCATTTAACTACGCCTGAATTTATTTAACTTTAATTTCACCCTTTAATTCCCAACTCCAACATTGACGTGGCCGTTTTAACTTTTTAATGAGCTTAGAGAGCAGAGATACATGTACCTACCTATGTACTTTGAATGTTTTAGCAACATACACACACAGCACATTTTCCTGTGAAAATTCTGACTTTAAAGTATGTACGGTCTGGTCGAGTCAATGCTCCCAAAAACGATGAATGCTGCATTGTTAATGAGTAACTTGGAAATGCTCTTGTTGGAGTTCTATTCTTGGTTTTCATAGCACGAAATTACAAAAGCAGTTTTCGAGCCGTCCGCGTTGAACTGAATTCAGTAATTCTTAAACAAATGGTTGAACAGGTTGTTCTGAAGTCTGAAACAGTTTTCCAAAGTTACGTTTTATACTGAGTTAATAAATAACGACACATTGCAATCGCTGAACTTGGGCTCCGTCAAAGTTTCGGCAAGTTGGCAATGTGCCCGCAGGCTCACGAAGAGGCAGAACGACCCACTTCTGTCGCAACAATTACGACTGTGGGCTGGCAAGTGATAAATTGAGGACTTTATAGATATAATTCACTGAAATTACTGATATTCCTCCGTTACAGACCATATGAATCATTGATCGATGATGGCACTCCAGCAGTGGGAAAATCACTGACATTAATTACCCAAACGGTTTAAATGAAACTGGGGCGCAGGTTTTGTCTAGCAGTCAAATACATGTCTGAATCGATGGAACTTTGATTTGATTTTAATTCGTCTGTTTTCGGGGGCGGTCTACAACTTAAAAATGATCGTCTTTGAAAGGTTCTCAGCAAGGTATAATAAAATACTTGAAATATTTTTAACAAACCACATTTAAATACCCTTATTCGTAACCAAATACACCCGAATAAATAAAAGTAAGGCTTCGTCGTTCGTTATAATTCCGAGGCTCGTTGGTTCAGAGTTGTCGTTAGTTATAATTACTGCGGCTACTCGTTAGAGCGTGTTTGTATGCAGAGAATACATATTCAGAATTAGGCTGTTAAATCTAAAAACTGGCCACTTAAGTTTTATTCAGAGCAGCTTCACAACCATCAGAACAAAGGCTTCAAGCAAACAGAAGCGACTTAGTCCCAAAAAGTCCGAGATGTCGTTTGCAATGTTTGTGTTGTCGCTGATTTTAAAAGAACCTTCAATAAAACTATGTACAAGCACACGATAAACATTTCCATGCTTGAGTATACTCATGAACAAAACAATAGAATACCGTATAGCGTTTACGTGGGCATAGCGTGCCGAGCGGTACCGACCTTTGAATTTTAATGATAGCCTGTAGTTAACTCTGCCAGGTTGCCTGCGGGACCATTGTTGCCTGTTTACTCATTCAACTGTCTCCGCCTGGTACCTAGTGCCTGTCCGCATCATATTCTTATCTTAATGGCCGTATTCCGAAATGATATTGTTCTGCGACACATTTCTCGGAAGGGATGGGGTGCTTCACATTGGCTCTGGAGTTTTGACAAGTTCAATAGCGCACATTGAATTATAGGTAGTAGACAGTTAAGACACAATTGACAGCATCCTCAAACAATTAATTAAAAGGATTCCTTGCTACTCGGGTTCTTCTTGACATTGATGAAGATGAAGCAAATGATAGTAAATCATTTCACGCTTCAACTTCAACCATTAAAACAACTTAATTAATTGATTACAATAGCGGTTGATTAACCTTGATAGGAATCGTGATTGAGCACTTTGCCAAAGTTCTTGCTCACTTAAGAAATATGCTTCATTCAACAAAGCATTACGTCATAATGTATGCTGATTAAGAACGCGATTTTCTGCAGACTTAGATGAATCAGTACAATTAGTTTTGTAAACACCAGGTCTGATATCAGAGTTATTTCCGTAGCACCTGTTCACCTCATGTTTACCAATGAGGGATATTTATTAAACATGATGGTCAAAGCTGCATTTCGGCACGTTCTGTGAATGCAACTTTATGATCGGCGTAGCCGTTTCTCAACTGTGTTACAGTCAGTTTCTACACGATCCAGCTGAATATCAGTGTACTTTACATGCTGCGTGCCTCGAAGTACGGCCGTTAGTCCTGACTGTCATTTGTAGATCTTTGACAGTTGTTACAGAAGCCTACCCCAACTAAGTCGGGAAATGGCTACGCGGATGATGACATGGAGCGACTACCTTTCTGGTCTCCACAACTCTGATACTAGGTAATACGATACACCTTAGTAAGATTGAGTGAAGCGATTCGGATTTCGTCAATGACTTTGTTTGTTTTTAAGCGTAGCCAGACACGTAGTAAAGTCTGCCTACGCATCTGACTACGTTCACTCAATCTTTGTTAGGCGTTGTTGTTCAGTCACGAATCTTGCTTCGTGTAATGAAAGGGTTCCCCAAGTCTAATGATTCGATTCCGTTGGATAGCTCGATAGGTCTATATATATTTTATATATTTTAAAATGACAAAGGATTTGTAGTGCCCCAGGTTTCCTAGGACCTTTTCGAAAACTAATAATCTGATCCCAAAATGAGAAAATATTTTTAACAATGCGCTAATTTTGTGCGAGGCTCGTCCTTGACGCAGAGGTTAGAGCGCGTGATTCATGCATCTCATCTGCTTCATGTCATTGCCAGTTATCGCTCTGTACAGACCCTCCCCACCCCCTCTTCAATGTCGTCGACACAATAAATTACTTTCATACGCATGAACTTTACGGGTTTGAATCAAAAATATTTTTTTCCGACGTTATAATTCCGACGTTATATTCCGACGTTATAATTCTGATGGTAATTTATGGAAGGATTTATCGCTGTGTTTCAGCTACAATCGTCATGTCCCAAAAGTGCGGGTAGCAGTAATCTTAGTATTTGCGGAGATAGGAGCCGACGATGGAGCACGTCCGCGGAGCCGCGCTGAAAATCAATAAACGCGCGCAACCCTCGCCCCGCGCGGAGCCTCCGCCGCCGGGCCCTGCCGCCGCCACCACACTTTATTGCAACTTTTCACTTGTTTACGCATCAAGGAACTTATAATAAGAAACTAAAGTAGAAAGCGGGATGGGCTGAACTAAATAGATAAAAATGGTGATCACTACTTCTGGAAAGTTATTATTGGAAGAAGACACGGCGGAGATCTTTTCTAATAGCTGCGACGTTGTGTGCACAACGAAGTTCTATTTCTGCTTAAATTAAAATGCAATCTGACTGAACAAAGTTAAAAATAACTCGATAATACCTAAATAAAATCTAAAAATACATTATAATCTACTTCCATAATTTTTAGGAGTTCCTCTTCATTTGTAAAATGATGTTAAATAAAATAACTGCAGCAATTTGCTTAATCCCCAACTTCTGGCGAAGGGTTTACAAGGGACGATAAATTCTTAATTGGGTATGTGGTTAAATGGTTTGTCTTGCTAACGAGATTATACTGCATGCATAAAACATGCGTTGTACAATATCAAATTACTAGACTTTCGTTATGAGATGCAAATAGATAGAGGCTGTAACTGATAAGAAATCGTTTTCAACAAAAGAAAATGTCTAGACAGAACAAAGGAAAGGTCTGAATGAAAATATGAATGGATGGACAGAACTAATAATTGATGGAATACTGTGTGTGTGCAAATGATACTGTTATAGAAAGGATTGAGATGAAAGACAGCTTATACATAGAGATGTATAAGCCGCCGAGCCCAATTAAATTTGGATATGGGTAGGAAGATGATAGAGGCTGTAACTGATAAGATATCGTTTTCAACAAAAGAAAATGCCTAGACAGAACAAAGGAAAGGTCTGAATGTAAATATGAATGAATGGACAGAACAAATAATTGATGGAATACTGTGTGTGTGTGCAAATGATACTGTTATAGAAAGGAATGAGATGAAAGACAGTTTATGCATAGAGTATACATGTAGTATAGTACTGATGTATAAGCCGCCGACCCGAAATAAATTTGGATAAGGGTAGGAAGATGATGGGAAAGATCAAATCTGTCTTTGAGATTGTTTTATCCCATAACTAGTTAATGATCAACCCACAATCTCACGCCGTTGAACCCGTGATAAACCCCTACAATAAACGGTCTTGTGGGAATATTGCTTTAATTACCAAGATTAGCGAACGGATTAGTATTAGCAGTATAGATAATATATTGTTGTTAGCACTGAGATTGCTAAAATACAATCTCTTGACTTAATCCCTGCCTAATCGTAACGAACCCGAAAAAGGGTGTTTTCTTAGCCCGAATTTTCACAACAGTTTCGCTAAAGATTTTTGAAAACACGTTAAATACCGTTTCATCCTATTCTATTCTAGTTATATTTAACCGGTTTATTTCCCCTTAACCTTTAACATTCAGAGCAACACGAATATTCCGAGAACATTACATTTAACACGACCTCGCTCGGGGCGAGCTAGGCTCATGGGCTCATTACAAAAATATTAACCCTCGTTATAACTAAAATGGCGCCGGGCCGTTGACGTCACATACGAACTATTAAACTAGATAAACACAGGGATTTAATTTGGGCCGAGTTCAGCTGAAGATGCTGCGGTTCATTCCAAAGTGCTGACGCGAACATTTTTATTGGTGTTCGGTTTTGTGAGTCAAGGGCTCGGAATCCAGATGTATAAAAATGGGATCATTAATTTATTATGAAATGATTTTTATTGTTTTCCAATATTTCGAGAGCCAATAATGAGCTTCGATTTGGGGTAAATGCTCTTCAAGGTTTTGAGGTTTTATGGCACCCTTTAAATTATTAACTTATTGGAAACGAAAAAGGCGTTGTGCCAAAAACCTTCAAAATACAGTATGCATAAAGATGAGCAGACAAATCCTAATAAGCAATGAGAGCAAAATATAAATATTTGTACGTCTTTGGGAAAACTATGTCAATTACGGTATTGAATATTTATTTTTCTGGTGTTATTCTTAGACTCAATAAAGGTCGTTATAAAAATGATACTGTATAATTGTATAATATGCAATGGGTCACATTGCAAGTGAACTTGTAAAGCCTTCGGCTGACGGAGCCAAGCAACTGCTATAATTAACTAATAATGTGGTTCTCACGCCAATTAGGTTACTTCAGTGCGGTTCTACCCCATAGCACATTCATTATTTATAAGTATTATTTCTATTTTTAGAATGTTCTTTCCTTTGTAGTTTGTACAGATGGTCATCAAAGCTGATTCCAATAATAGGGTAGTTTCAGCTAATGCGCAGATGTATTACCCGGGTAACGCTCGAAAATTGAATCGACAATTACTATCAGGTCAATTTATTTGCTTCGATTTTATCCTCACGAGGCCACAAGGTATTTGACAAAGGATTAGTGGTAATGCTAGCGGACAGGTATTGTTTCCTTTTTAATCAATACTGCACACCCGAAACTAGGTTTTAAGGGCTTTTTAGCACAACAGAATAGCATTTGTTCAATGTACTTACATTATAAAAGGCCTCAACGTATAATAGCAAGCAGCAATTTCACGCCGTGAATGTTTTTAATTTCCCCTCGTCCGTTGCAAAGCTGGTGAGAATGAGAATAGATAGACTATACGTATGGCTTTATCTCCGTCTATTTAGAAAACGAAATATGCCGCTACCCGGCAGCACTTTGACAGAAACGTGATATGGTTGCATTATGGTTTCAAATTCCAGAACGAGATCAATTGCAAGCTTGGAGTCTGTGAAAGTAGGTCGGTAACTCGGTAGCTCTAAATGAAAACAAAGGTGTCTGCGGAAAGTTTATGTTACATTAGTTTCATGAAGTTATATTATTTCCAATGTTGAGATATACCCGTGGGCGCCTGTGGCTGTTCATCGGTGACATTTAATCATGGAGGCGCGCAGCGTGCGTGCTACTATATTTTCTGTGGAATATGTAGGCATCTCGCTCCCTTTGCCAGGACTGCATTAGTATGAAATATTGGTTATTGATTTCTTGTTCTGGTGTTTTTAAAAATCTTAGTGCTTCTGCTCTGTATTTGGATGAAGTTTATTTCAGACTTTGTTTGAATCCGGTAATTGGCAATCAATTCTGCATGGGTGATTGATTACTGACTGGGTGCATTTATGCAGAGCACATGCATGTTTCTTTCATCTGTCTTGGCATCGCCGTAGTCCTGAATCAGTAACTGATGGTGACTTTCTGCTGATGTTATCTTAACTGTGGCCATTGAACGACTACTACGAAAATAAGTAATTAACCAGGCTTAGCAATATCGTTGTTTTCCGTTTTGTGACAATTTTAACGTATTTAACGTAATTGTAACGGCAAGTTCCCATTTCCGAAAAATCCTCAGCGTCTCGGCAAATGGGTGACATTGATCACAATCCTCCCCCCTGTGTAGGTACTAAGAAAAGTGCCAAGGTTTTGTACTCAACAACTGATCAATCGAAGGTCGCATGTACGAGTATCTATTTCTTTTAAGGTATGTCCCTACGGGCCTGTGGACGGTTGGCTATGGGCTAGCTAGCCGTCCGTCCGTCTAACGACGACAGGCCGAGTCGACGGCGCGTTCGTGCTCCACGCGCGCCTCAAAGAGATGTCAGCATAAGAGAGGGGCCCGCAAGGGCCGAAGCCTGCCGGGGTTGCGGGACTGTTCGAAAGAGATACCGCGGCCCCGGAACGTAAAGGGCGAGGAAGGAACATGGATGGGTTTTAGTCAGTAAAAGTCTGACACTCCCTCCCGCTCCGCCCAGAGTGGGAGAAGTCATTTGATGATTTCCCATCCTAAAAAAAAAAAAAAAAAAAAAGTTATGTCCCTAGGGAGGCCAAATCATGTAGGATGATTAACGAAAATAATGGCGACCCATAAGGCAACCAGACTGTTTAGAAACACTAACAGCGCAAAGAGTAGTAGGCGGTACCTTCAAACTTGACTTACCATGAATAGGCCTGTCTTATTGAAGCCAGTAATCATGTTAAAGGTTCTACAGTTAGCGTTAATTCATGCACGGTTCTGACGTAACATTTCACGCTCAGTTTCATTTACCAACTGAATATGGACAAAGCGGAAGCGACGACGGAGAAGTTAATCCCCACATAAATCCATTTAGGTAGCACGGGCCGGCTGGTTCAGTCCATCGCCGAAGGTATAATATTACATGACATATTCATGACGGTTCCAACTTCCAATAACCGATAGCGTGTTAGCGTTGAGTCTATATTAATGATATGTTATGGAAGTAATTTACGTGCATTTACTGTTTTATTTTTTAACTAGCTTCTGCCAGCGGCTTCGCCCGCGTGAAGTTTGATTATTGTCCCATGGAATCTTACTGCCGGGATAAAAAGTATCCTATGTTTTAATCCAGGTTATAAACTATCTGTGTGCAAAATTTCATCCAAATCCGTTCAGTAGTTGTCGCGTGAAAGCGCAACAAACAAACTTACATTCACATTTATTCTCCGAACTGCTAAGCTATCGGGAGTTACACGTGTTATTGTGAGTCAACTATAAAAGATAGACATATGCTGTCTTGGGATATTTTTTATATAATTTTATGTGGAATATTTCCGTTATACATGATTTCTATGTAGCTTTAACCATTAAGGCTGCACACGCGACGGAAGCTAAAAAAACCAAGTAACTTCTCCCGTTTTCCCAACATTTCCTTTCACTGCTCTGCTCCTATTAATGGTAGCGTGATGAAAAGTATACTATTACCTGCTCAGGAGTATGTAGAATAATTGTACCAAGTTTCGTTAAAATCCGTCGAGTAGTTTTTTTTTCTATAAATAACATACAGACAGACAGACAGACAGACAGACAGAAAGACAGACAGACAGACAGACAAAAATTTTACTGATTGCATTTTTGGCATCAGTATCGATCACTAATCACCCCCCGATAGTTATTTTGTAAATATATTTCATGTACAGAATTGACCTCTCTACAGATTTATTATGGAATCTTACTGCCGGGATAAAAAGTATCCTATGTTTTAATCCAGGTTATAAACTATCTGTGTGCAAAATTTCATCCAAATCCGTTCAGTAGTTGTCGCGTGAAAGCGCAACAAAAAAACTTACATTCACATTTATTCTCCGAACTGCTAAGCTATCGGGAGTTACACGTGTTATTGTGAGTCAACTATAAAAGATAGACATATGCTGTCTTGGGATATTTTTTATATAATTTTATGTGGAATATTTCCGTTATACATGATTTCTATGTAGCTTTAACCATTAAGGCTGCACACGCGACGGAAGCTAAAAAAACCAAGTAACTTCTCCCGTTTTCCCAACATTTCCTTTCACTGCTCTGCTCCTATTAATGGTAGCGTGATGAAAAGTATACTATTACCTGCTCAGGAGTATGTAGAATAATTGTACCAAGTTTCGTTAAAATCCGTCGAGTAGTTTTTTTTTCTATAAATAACATACAGACAGACAGACAGACAGACAGACAGACAGACAGACAGACAGAAAGACAGACAGACAGACAGACAAAAATTTTACTGATTGCATTTTTGGCATCAGTATCGATCACTAATCACCCCCCGATAGTTATTTTGTAAATATATTTCATGTACAGAATTGACCTCTCTACAGATTTATTATAAGTATAGAATAGATAGATAACAGCCGCTCGGGTCGATCTTTAGGTTAAGCCGTGCTTGCCAAGGTTGGTCTGTGGATGGGTGGGGTTTACATACAAAGTTTCCTCTATGCCTCGGAAAGCACGTTAAGCTATTGGATCCGGCTGTCATCTGTAATTGTAGATCTTTGACAGTCGTTACAGGTTCCTAAATAGTGGGAAAACCAGTCTTACCAAGGGGTAACGTATTACCCAGTACTAACTGGGTTGTGGAGGTTAGATAGGCAGTCGCTCCATGTAAAATACTGTATTCAGCTGCATCCGGTTAGACTGGAAGCCGACGCCAACATCCGAAAAGGGAAAAGGCTATGCAGATGATGATCATCGCAATTATAATTTGCGGATATAGGTAGCTATTGACTGTGAGGGGTTTGTGGCTTCAGTAGACACCTCAAAATATTAAAAAAATAATTGCACAATGTAACACTAGAAACCTAACATACGAGTACCTGAGGCGGACTTCCAAAAAAATCCCGACAAACTACGAAGCCTATCTGGGTAAGTAGTACCTTGTATAATAAATGTGCAAATACGTTTTTGGGAAACTTCGTCGGGTCTTCTCGTCGCGTATTCCAGAGCCTAAAGAATTAGGTCTTCAACCAGTGCGACCTGCATGTTATGACTTACGGGGCCGAAACATAGAAACTCCCGGTACGGCTGGTCCATAAATTCAAGGTCGTTCAGCGACCTATGGAACAGTCTATGCTTGGAGGGGTCTCTCTGAAGGAAGTGAGGGATCGCATCCGGAACGAGGTGATCCGACAGAGAACCAGAGTTGTCGACATACCTCACAAAATAAGTACCTAAGCTGAAGTAGCAATGGGCCGCCGGTCATATTAGCCGTAGAACCATTGCACGGTAAAGTTACACGTGTCATCTCATCTCGCGGAAATTGGCACGATATCGATAGCCTGCGTCGAAGAGACGACGCGGCGGCAGTCAAAGTCGCGGTCTTACCTATCTATACAAAGTATGCAGATAGATAGTTAGTTCTTACGAAAAAAGGTTGGATGTAGTCATGTAGTAAAATTATGAAGCCTCACTTCTGCCACGGCAAATCGCCGCTCAGCGGACAGACCAGACGGCAAGATCTCTTGGCGACATGGAGAGAGTGATTGTCACAACCCCGTGCAAAGCACGCCATAATAGTGGCGAAGTCCCCTCTTTGAGAAGTGGCTTGATAGGCGCCACGGCGCCCTCACTTTCCGCCTGACGAAGGTCCTCACCAGACACGGTTGCTTCGGGAGGTTCTTGCACCGAATTGGGCGGGAGGAAACGCCCGGGTGTTACCTCTACGAGGATCGGCTGGAGGACTGGGTGAAGCACACTTTGGAGGTTTGCTCCGCTTGGGCGCAGTCCCGCCGTTTCCTCGTAGTGGCTTTCCTTCTCGACTTCTGGTTCAATCCATGGACCGGAGCTAGAGGGAATGGGAAGCGGTCACCACCTTCTGCGAAGCAGTCATGCTAGCGAAGGAGGTGGCGGAACGTCAGAGGGAGAGAACCTCACGTCCCAGCCGGGAGACGCACCGGGCGGGGCTGCGGGACTGCTCGAAAGAGATACCGCGGCCCTGGAACACAAAGGTCTAAGAAGGAACACGGATGGGTTTTAGTCAGTAAAGTCTGACACCCCCTTCCGCTCCGCCCAGACCGTGTCATTTGAAGAGTTCCCAACTACCCTTCCAAAAAAATGTACTCACATCATCTCGGATATTTTTGTATTTTTGTGACTCCAGTCTGAAGGAGGGTGTTTTAAAAAATTCTTATTTTATTGGCCAAAATGGAGTTTTTTTAGCTCTGACTGAAAAAGAAATCCTGTGAAGAGAAAAATCAGGCTTGGACGCTTTAATTTTACTTCAACAGCCATACTTAGTAGCAAACATTCGAATTAACCAGCATCCAGAGGAGAATAAAGACCAAATGGCTGTCTTTCTGTTACCCTCATTTAATTATGTTTTTTTGAAGCATTCTCATACCTATCAAATCACATTGAGTTTGACTACAAATTTTAATGATAAATTTGAGCAGGTCTCTCGGGCTAGAGACCTAAAATAATGATGTAGTACCATGCAAGCAATGAATTAACGTTCACCATTTTTTGTTCTTCCTCATTAACTAAACATGGAAGTTACAACTGGCTGTGAGTCATAATCATCATTCAAAAGAGATTAGACATTATAATAGGTATTAGATTGTTATCAACCTTTAAGAGGAAGTTGCTTGGAAAGGGGCAGTATTATTTAGGTATTTAGTGTGTAAAAAAAATACCACGAGCGCACATTTGTTCGAATCAATAGGATTTTGGAATGAATCACTTGCCAAACCTCTAAAAAAATATAATTTGCATTTTTAGTTTAGATAGTCATGTCTAAAGTTTTTGTCCTCGTCTGAATCATCAACTAATTTTAAACAGGGATATCCTTTACAAGTAAATTATAGATGAGTTTTCATTTATTACACACTACTCTAAATATTTATATTATAAACTGGGGTTTTTTTTTCAATGTGAACAAGGTTTCATGTTTGAGCTAACATGGGTAAACCAATATCTTTTAGTCTTTACTTACAAATTAGAAAGTAATTTTCTCTTTGATGCAGTTTGCACTGAATGGCATGGCTAATCATTTTCACATGGAGCACAAATTAAATAGGTACTTTATACACACTTCTTGCCATTTCTTGTTGCATTAAGGTGTTTTCTGATAGGCTAGGATAGGCTGCATTGTTATTAAATGTATATTATTTAAGCTTATCAGAAAATCATAGCGTTGCAAAGGACCATAAAGATGGACTGGAATTTCTGTGTTGTTATGGAGAATACAGTATGTTTAGTCAGAGCCAAATTATCTGATAACGCAGACAAATATTGTTTTAAGAAATTGATAAAATAACAATTGGAAATTTGTTAACGTCAGAGATATCCGCCCATGACATCATCAAACAAGTTAGCAGCAAATTATGACTCTTTACGGCTTAGAGAAAAACAATAAAACCGGCATGATGTTCTAAAAATATGATAAGATATCATTCATGCTCATTATCATCTCCTAAACGGGATGTATACTGTGCTGTAAACTAAACAGTTATTGGTCCTCTGGCTTCAAAATTTTATCAATGATATTTTACTTATTTTTCTATGCACTTACCTGTAAGCTTAATGTTTATTAGCACTTAAATAAAACAAATGCGCCCGAAGACACTTAGCACACCCACTAGGCACCAAAATACAGCACAAGGCGAAATGAAAAGGTTTTCGCACTGACAGCTCGTTCGCTGCTGGTCGATCGACTCGGTGAGGTTAGCCACGAAATGCGCAATGCTTTGACTATGCGCATTGACCCCCACTGTAAAATGTCATGCGCGTTTAATTTTGGAGATTTCAAAACTTATTAAATAAATCCCAATTTACCTCTTGGCGGCATTTATTGACAAGCAATAAAAATATAAATAAACAAGGCTGTTATTGTTGAAAATAAGCGCCCTCTGTTGTGAAGTAGCAAACACAATACCGCTTAGGTTAGCGCCATCTACTATGGAATAGTTACCATTGTTACATCCACATTTAATAACTAGATGGCGCTTAAAGATAAGATTTCTATTCACTTTATTTGGTAATTATTTATATTTATAATAGGTAATTTGTTTTTGGAGTTCCTTTCTTTACCTATTTGTTTTTTAGGAATGTTGAATCATTGCGATCTTTAGTTTA
This sequence comes from Xestia ashworthii, assembly GCA_950022955.1. NCBI lineage: Eukaryota > Metazoa > Arthropoda > Insecta > Lepidoptera > Noctuidae > Xestia > Xestia ashworthii. Next base: position 11,852,553 of record OX465566.1, read on the forward strand.
TAATAACATAATTTACTTTAATTTTTAAGACTCGGATGTCAGTTCATAATAATAAAATCTTAAAAGCCACATCAATTTAGTTCACCCACGAATGCCCACTATGGACTGTATAGGTAGGTACTTTATGTGGAACCATTGGGGCCTATGTCGCATCCAATATTTTTGGTTTCATCTTCTTCAACATCAATAATTAGGTCTTCTTCACAGCCAGCACAAAGAATTTTCTCCTTTTCCAAACTTGTCTAGAGAAGCTAACTCAGTGAGGTCAGTTTGGCGATTTCTGTACTCTACTACTTTTGTTTCTTTGGCTGGTTTATTTTTTTATTCTCATTTCCAGTTTTCGTCTCTCTCTCCGCTTTACTCTCTTCAATTCTTTTTCTTCTTTCCTCACGTTGTTTTTATCCAATATTATGGTGGCCGTTATTACGCATCAATTCCCTTTTCAATACACTTCCTCGAAAACTGGTTCTTTTCGCACTACGATTAGGTTCAAAATGCAGTGTAATTCACACACGTGCATTTTTCATGTTTTTTCCACACATGTGCAGAAAGTAAAATTGCCACAGATAACTATACCTACCTATACTTAGTCCAAACTGGTCAATGCATAATATAAAAAACATTCAAATCACATCTGACTATAGAGTCAGAGGTGTACCTATGTTTTTTTTTTAATTTCAGTTATGCGATCTACGTCTTTACGGCGGCGTAATCATTTTTTGAATAGGTATTCAAATTGTGTTTATAAATTCAATATCATAGATAAACAATACTTTCTTTTATAAACAAATTAACATTTATTTGTGTTCTAAATTCAAATATATATTAAACAAAAAAACTATTTTTTAATAAGGCTGTTTAATAGCTTCATACCTTTGCTTCTCCTTCAACCTGGTGAAAGCAAAGCGCGGAAAAAAAAATCGTAGTCTCGTAATAATTCATGACACAAATATTTTAAGGCGCTTAGACGAGCTAAATTAGCAACTCTATTTGTGGTGGTTCAAACTTCGTTTGAAATGCTGTTAGAATAAAGTTTTAATCAGCTTGCACTACAAAGTGGTTGTTACGTCAGCCACTGCGGGCCAAATAGCGCGAAATGAGTGGTTTCGATCGATTTACAAAAAAACTATTGATTGGATTAAAAAACTAAAACAGTGTCATGCTAATATAATGTTTGTAGAATTATTTGCCAAAAATCAGAATGATCGCATGCATATTAGTATGTTTTTTATTGTTTGAAAGATATTTTCAGAGGTAAGTTCGTGATTTCTTTTTATCGAGCCAATTTAATTGTATTATGTTTTCAAAACAGTATCATGCTAGCATATATCCTGAAGAATATCATATATTTTTCTGGTATTGTTTATAGCAGTGAATCATATACTTTTAGTAATTATAAAACTCGCGTTTAGCTCGTGTAATCGCCTTAAGTACCTAAGTACTTACATTCTTTTATTTTATTTCTTCAAAAGTGTATTGAAAAACGTCGTTTGATACACGTGGAAATTTGTTATTGCAGTTCTCGGCTCAAAAACACTCTCGCCTTACGACCGCCTTGAACTACAATAACAAACTTTCTCCACTGGTATCAAAATGTACTATTTCCCTTCTTTAAATTCCCGAAGAGAATATTCGACATCCATCCACGGCACATAATATTCCAGTTGTACCTAACCATATCGATTTCAAAACTATCGTCAAGTCGACCGAAATACGCGTAGATACGTGCGCGCCGCGCGGCTGTTGACAACCCACTGCGCTATGGGTTACCCGGGTTACCGGTTACCCGGCGCCCGGTAGGTGGTCGGTACATGGAGTACAGTATCTGGTAATCTGTGCCAGTACACCCACATTTCGCCAGTTATGATCAAGTCCTGTCTAATAGAAGGCAAGCCTATTGCCATCAACCAGGCACAAATCCAAAATTCGTGGTTGTTACTGATAAAGTCCTGGTGGAAAAACCCAATAACACTTCCCCAGGTCGGTAAGTGCTATTGAGATTTTCCAGCAGGAATCGAACCCAGGACCTCATGCTCTGCAGCCACGCTTGCGACCACTAGACCAACGAAACAGTCAATGAACGGGAAAAAGGTTCTTATCCTATACCACAGATAATATAATACTAGCGTACCTATATTAATCCTACTATCCTACTTTCTACTTCCTACTGATATTATAAATGCGAAAGTTTGTGAGTATGGGATGTATGGATGTATGTTAGTCTTTCACGCAAAAACTACTGAACGGATTTGGATCAAATTTAGCACAAAGATAGTTTATAACCTGGATTAACACAGAGGACACTTTTTATCCCGGTAATAAGATCCCATGGGACAGTTACAAACTTCACGCGGGCGAAACCGCAATTCAAAATCATAAAAAATGGCTTATCATTGTTTTAAAACTGAATCACTCATAATCGTAGGCTGAAAATAAGTTGATTATACTTAAATCCAAAAGCCCAGACGGCTTTTGGATTATTTCATGGAAGCAATAAAATTAATTAAGTACCTAGCTTAAATTCTTTTTTCATGTGCCGCGGTTGCTGTAAATATTTCTTCGAAAATAAACTTGTTGCATTGTCAATTTTTAAATTTAGATTTTAGCAAAGCCAAAAAGAAGAATCGAGTTCTGGCATCTTGTCACAAGAATGTTTGGCCCTTTTTATCTCCATCTATAAACACGTCTTTGTACAAAAGGTTCTAGAAAATAGAAAATGTATTCATAAAAGGTGCAACACCATACCTGGAAACCTTCTAGTTACGAAGATATTGGGGGTCAAAAATGCAACTTTTTGACGAGATTGTTTTTGATACTTACTAGTTTTTTTTGTAAGATTTTCACTTTTAAAATCTCCAAGAACCCCGTACTATTCAGTCCATTCATCAGCACAATGTTTTGAGTGCGTAACTTTGAGTTATACCTACCACAAAACGTGATTTTTCATCCCAAAAAAAAACTTTCTTCCCAGCAATAATTTTTGCGTAAAGTTACTTAGTTTGATTTACAAAATGCTTGGTTAACTGCTTTATGATGAAGTGGTTTACACCCTTTATATCAACAAGGATTTCATTAAGTACCTAATTTAACCTAATTAAATTATGATTGATAGTCTGATGGCTATCAAATGGCTAGAACCTCTGTCTGGGAGGCTTTTCATAACGGCGTTCTATCAATGTAATCGTTACTATCTAACAAAAAACAAGCTAGATGGCGAAAATAGAAGTGCTGCAATTGACAATCCGGATTTACCTTTTGGTGGTTGGTGGCAAAGTGACAGTATTAGGAAAGGATTTTAGACAACGTCTTTCTGTACAGTCACGAGCTAATAGGAATGAGTTGTTGGATCTTCCTATTAAACAGAGATCTATTTGGCCAATTTTTAAAAACTTTCCGTCTTGAAGAAAACATGCGAGTCGATCCAGAACAAGGATTATTTGACAAATATCTCTGGCAATTAGGAAACGGAGAATTACCAGCGAATGCAATGGAAGAAGTTGAAATCTCGTAACTGAAGTTTTCGGAAATTATATTGACACTGCGAAAAACGATGGGATGAAAGATAGAGCACGAGTCGTTACCCGTGGTCCTGGTTGGTCTACCCATTACCGGGTCCATGGGTAATTTTAATTACCCAATTGTTGTTCCTCGTTGATTGTTTCTCGTCACAGTAGATTACCGTAAGTTCAGATGTGTCTGTCTGTATCGTGTTATGTCTTAGATGTTGTTACATATTTCTTGTTTGCCTTTAGTAAAACCTTTAAACGGATTTTGAAGATGACGAGGAAAGAAGAGCATTTTACGGTGGCGAGGAGTTCTGGGATGGTGAGTAGTTTTAGGATGGTGAGTAGTTTTAGGATGGTGAATTGGTGACGGACAATTTCGGACAAGGGATGGGAGGAAAAGACCGACAAGAAGCCAGAGTGTCCGGGATGGTTTTGGCGATGCGATGAGGATTTTGCAAAGGTGTGTAGTTTCGAGATGGGGGAGGAAACCTGGTATGTTTGGGATAGACTGGAAAAGACGAATGGGAAAGATGGACGGGGATGCTTATGATAAACTTTCTCGGTCTTGACTAGCTTTTTAGGGGTCTCGGAAAGACGTGATGGTTCTTGACATGGAAATGGATTTACGACAGGTGAAGAAAGAGGAAGAGGAAGGAAGATGAAGAAAGACGGAAACGACGGAGGAGATGGGGATGAACGAGGACGGTGTGGGACATTTGTTGATGTTGATGAGCTTTCTGGGGCAGGGACGAACAGTGGTCTCACCAAAGAGATGGATGTTTAGGATGGCTGAGATGGAGGGAGACGGTGATAAACATTTTGTGGTGGTCGAGGATTTTGAGATGGTGGGGGATTCTTAGGATGGGGAAGATGGTGTGGGATGTTTGAGATGTGAAGAAAACCTGGATGTGTAGGATGGAAAGGAAAGGCAGTATGTGTAATGTAAAATGTATGGTGAACTTGGATCCTTAAGGATGTGATGCACTTTTTAGGAAGCTTTTTGAGATGGACGAGGATTTTGGCGATGAACTTTCTAGGATGGTGAAGAATTTTCACATGCTGGAGAACTTTTTACAATGGTTTCATGAAGAGGAAGAAAGTTTTATTGAGGGGTAAAGGGTTTAGGATGAACAGGGGGATTTGATGTGCTTTGGAGGGTGGAGAGCTTTTTCTGGTATATTTTTAGAAAAAGAGTTTTCCTTGTAAATAAAAGATTAAACATTTGTCGAAAAGCTGGCGTACTTTGCTGATTATATCAGTGAAATTTAACGTCTAAGTTAGTAAAGTCTTAATATTTCATTGCAAGGAAATATGACAAAAATTTTGATGGCACAGGATGAAGTAGGTAGGTAAGGTAGCTAATTTCGTCCGTAAATTGGAACTTTACCAACGACGAGTGCAAGCTGGCTGGCGATGTATCGATGTTTACACAACTGTGTGAGCAATTGGTAAATATTGATTCTGTGGTTCAACATTTATCAGCATTAATAGACTCAGTAAACCATTATTTTCTGGATATGGATAATCTTCAGTCCACCCCTTGGATATTATTACTAGCTATGATAACATTATTAAAGAGGAAGACGTGGCGGCCAAACTGGAGTTTCTTGAACTTCGCGGGAATACCACTTGTGACTTGCAGAGAAGAATTTCAAAATTATGCTTATTGAAAAGCTGGTGCCGAAAATCCTATTCAAAAAATGCAAACACCCGTTGCCACAACCTATAGATGCGAGAGTGGGTTTTTTAACTTTGGTTACGCTGAAAACAAAGGCCAGAAACATGTTATAAGGATGAAGCGAAACTAAACCTTCATAAAAAAAACTTGCAAATGCAAATCAATACCAACCATCACACTAACTATTTTTACCTCATTAATTGTTTAGATATGTATAAAAGTTAAAATTGTAAGACTGATGTCAAATTTTTGATTAATAAATATATTTGTATTGTTTGTTTCAATCCGAGCATCCGTGCATCGACACTCGGGCTGTACGGGCGGCGGCGGCAGCGGCCACAACAACCACACTCTGGCCGTAGCTGGTAGGACCGCAAGGTTAACGTTAATATTAATTTATCCGTGGTGCTAGGCAACTGGGCCTATCCCAGTTGTAAACGTCCCTTTGTGCCTATTGGCCTTGTTTCGTTCTGTCTCCTGCTGACATGGAGGGTGTTGTAGTCTATGGTTAAAAATATAATGTTATTGTCTATGGAATGACGAAGCACTCTTTCGCTTTCCATATTCAACCTGAATCATGTCGTGTACAGTCATACGGTGCTAATTAAATATTATCTTTGAGTCTAAGGCAGTTTACTTTGATATTAAAGCAATCCCGACCGAACCCCAAACATGGTGTCAGAATTGGTGTCATATTAAATTAAAAGGAAAACGAAAAAGCCAATAAAAGTCGAGAAAACTGTAAGTAAAAAAGTCAAGTCATCCAAGTCACCAACATGGCGGACAAAGCGTTCTTCGTGCAATTGAAACCGTTTATCATACAAAATGGCGATAACGTGGCAGAAAAATGGAAAAAATGGAAACTTAGATTTGAAATTTTTATGGATGCTAATGATTTATCAAAAGTAACGGATTCGAAAAGGACAGCAATTTTCCTAAATGCTATTGGTGATGACGGAATAGAAATTTTTAATAGTTTCAATATAGATCGAAATACAACAAAGTTAGATGACATCCTAAAGAAATTCGACGAAAAATTCAGTCCTCTTTTAAACATAACAGTAGAAAGGTATAATTTTTTCACAAGAGTCCAAAAAACCGAAGAATCTTTGGATGAATATTTGACCATATTGAACAACCAGGCTACCACATGTGAATTTGGTAATTTGAAAGAAGAATTGATCAAGGACATGCTCGTAATAGGCATGATTAGCACACACATAAAAGAAAGACTCTTACAGGAAGAAAATCTTACAGTTGAAAAGGTGATGAAAATAGCAAAAAGTCTAGAATTGTCTCAAGAAAGATCAAATAAATTAAACAACCAAGAAATTAAAAAGGAGAATATTCAAGGGATCAAAGAGCAAAAACAAAATTATAAAAATAGAAGTCGAACACCCTACCGAAGTAATTCGAGACATCATAAAAATAGTCATGGGAGAAACAATAGTCATGGAAGAAATCAGTCAAGCAACAGGAATAAATCATCAGACAGGAATTGTACCAGATGTGGACAAATTCACAGATATAAATGCCCAGCACAGGAAAAAACCTGTAATAATTGTAAAAAACAAGGACACTTTGCTAAATTTTGTTTTTTCAGGAAATCAGACCATAAAGTTAGTAATATTTCTTATGAACAGCCAATGTCAAAAGATTTTTCTAATAATTTTGTCATAAATTCAGTTCAAAATTGTGAATCTACAAAAAATTGGCAAATAAATGTTTATTGTAATAATGTCAAACTTATATGTCAAATTGATACAGGTGCAGATACAAATGTCATAAGCAAGAAAATGTTAGATAAAATTATGTCCAGTTCTCACTCAAATATTAATATTTCAAGAACAAATAATAAACTTTTTTCCTTTTCAGGACAATTAGTGCCAAATTTAGGTACATGTATTCTTAACTGTAAATTTGAAAACGGAATAACCACAAAACTCTATTTTGTTATTGTTGAATGTGAATGTAAAACAATATTGGGTTGGAATTCATGTGAAAAATTAGGTATTGTGAAAAGAATATATGGAATCCAGCAAAGGTCAGTACAAGAAATTATTTCCAAGTTTGCTAAAACATTCGAGGGTCTAGGTTGTCTACCATATAAAGCTCATCTAGACATTGATAGTAGTGTTCCACCTAAAGTCTGCCCAGTCAGAAGAATACCTTATTCATTAGAGAAACGTCTTAAAGAAGAATTAGAATATATGGAAGAACTACAGGTCATAGAAAAAGTCGATAAGCCAACTAAATGGGTAAACTCAATTGTCTTAGTCGAAAAACCAAATGGTAAACTGAGAATATGTCTTGATCCTAGAAACTTAAACACGGCTATTAAACGTCCTCATTTCCCGTATCCAACATTCAATGATCTTAGATCTAAAGTTGCAGGTGCATCAATTTTTTCAAAATTAGATGCAAGTTCAGGCTATTGGACTATATGTTTAGACGAGGAAAGTAGTGAACTTTGTACGTTCAACACTCCATACGGTCGATACAAATTTCTAAGACTGCCATACGGAATCAACTCTAGTGGTGAAATTTTCCATAGGACAATGAATCAATTATTCGGAGATTTAACAGGTATAATTATATTTGTAGACGATATACTTGTTTATGGGTCTACTATTGAAGAGCACAATGAAAGACTAGAATCGTTATTCAAACGAGCGTCGGAAGTCAATTTGAAGTTCAATAAATCCAAATGTCATTTTGGTTTGTCTGAAATATGCTATGTAGGACACATTTTCAATAAAAAAGGTGTATCACCTGACCAGTCAAAAGTAGAAGCAATTTCGAAAATGCCAAGTCCAAGTAATGTCAAAGAACTGCAAAGATTTTTAGGAATGGTCAATTATTTAGGTTCCTATATACCAAATCTCGCAGAAGAAACTTCTTTGCTGAGAGAATTGCTCAAAAAACATAATCAGTGGCAATGGTTAGAACAACATGAAACACAATTCAAAAAATTAAAGTCAATGTTATGTCAATATCCAGTCTTAGTCCATTATGATATGAAAAAACCAATTAGATTGTCAGTCGATTCGTCACAAAATGCAGTAGGTGCAGTTATTTTACATGACAAAAATCCGATTGCTTATGCTTCAAAGTCATTAAACAAAAGTCAAATTAATTATGCACAGATTGAAAAAGAACTATATGCTATAGTATTTGGGTGTAAAAAATTCCACCAATACATATATGGAAAACCTATTCAAGTTGAAACAGATCACCAACCTTTAGTCACATTATTCAAAAAACCCTTGTCAGAAGTACCAACAAGATTACAACGTATGATGATCACTTTACAAGCTTATAATCTTATTGTGTCTTATACAAAAGGATCAGAGATGTATGTTTCTGATACATTATCTCGTGCTCCAGTCAAAGATGATAAATTTAACCAAGAATTAGTCAGTTTGGAAGATTTAGATTCAAATATTAATATTCACATAAATTTGTTAACCTCTAATTTAGCCATTTCTCCAGAAAAACTTGAGAAAATTACAAGACACACTAAACAAGATTTAGTTTCTCAAAAAATAATAGAATATTATAAAAATGGATGGCCTAAATGTAAAGAACATTGTCATAGTTTAACATTGCCTTACTGGAACATAAAAGAGGAAATTCATGTAATTAATGATATAATTTTCAAAAACAATTCTGTTATCATACCTCAGACAATGCGTACAGAAATATTAAATATATTACATGAGGGTCACCAAGGGATTGAAAAAACAAAAAACTTAGCAAGAAATGTAGTTTATTGGCCAAATATTAATCAAAATATTGAAAGTAAAGTTAGACAATGCGAAACATGTTCAATTTATTCTGCAAATAAATCAAAACAACCAATGTTAACTCATGAAAAACCTTTATTTCCATGGCAAAAATTAGCTACCGACTTATTTGAATATAAAGATAAGAAATACTTATTGGTAGTAGATTACTATTCTAACTACATTGAAATAGCAAATTTAAATAAAGACAGTCGAACATCTAATGTTGTCGCACACCTAAAATCTATTTTTGCACGTCATGGCATTCCAATGCAACTAGTTTCAGATGGAGGACCGCCATACAACTCCAATGATTTTAGAAAATTTTTGCATGAATGGGACGTTGAACACATTATCTCAAGTCCAAATTTTCCAAGATCCAATGGCTTAGCAGAAGTCTCAGTAAAAATAATAAAAAATATACTAAGGAAAAGTGATGATTCTGGATCTGATCCTCACTTAGGTCTTTTGCAATATAGAAATACACCGAGAGGAAATTTAAGCTCTCCAGCACAGCTTTTAATGTCTAGAACGTTAAGATCTCAGCTACCTAACAAAATTAGTCACTTACGACCTAAGATTGTAAAGCATTCGGAACATAACAAAAAGAAACAAGAAAAAAGTCAAAAAACCAAGTTTTATTATGACAAAAACTGTAAAAATTATCTGGATTTTCAAATAAATGACAATATTTATTTTAAGAAAAATCCTAAGGATATTATATGGACAAAAGGTACTATTATGTCTAAAACCAAATATCCAAGATCATTTATTGTCAAAGATTATAATAATAATACTTACCGTAGGAATAGTCAGCATATTCGTTTTAGGTTCAAGTCAGAAAGTCAAACGTCAAGTCAGAAAAATGTCTCTCAAAATAATAACAAAAAAGTCAACTTTAAGGATAGTCCTAGTCCTAGTCAATTAAATAATGAACTAAACAAGTCAAAATTTTCAGAAAAGGAGGATGATAGTTATACATTTATCTTCACTTATCATGAGTCAAGTCCTGAGTCAAGTTTACAAAATCAGGAACTGAACAATGAGTCAGATTCATTCTTATCTATAGAGTCAAATCATTCTTGTCAGTCAGAAAACCAGTCAGAAAACATAGTAAAGTCACCTATATTTGTTGATATCGATGAAACATTAGTTTCACCTGAAAGTCTACATGACTATAACGAATTTGATAATGAAAGTCCAATGTCTTCTCAACGTAGAAACTTAGAGAACTTACTTCAAAGTCCAAATGAATTAAATATACCAAGTAGTGTAGAACAATCTCCATTACCATGTAATGATGAGGCTGTAAATGCTGAAAAACAATATAGCTCTAGGGGAAGATTGTTAAAGAAAACACAAAGACTTGATTTATAAGATTTAATACATAGAAAATAATACAAGTTCACAATAATATTATCACAATTTAATTCAAATGCAAATTGTATTTTTATTGTATTATTGGCAAGCACTCACTTACTCTTACTATGATATTATTGTATAATTATATTAGTAATGTTTATAATGAAATGTATTTTAAAAATCTTAATTCTTCAATGTAAATTGTTATGGTTGTGTTTAACTTGGATTAAGTCATCTGTCAAATAATTGTAATGTCAATGTCAGTCTGACAGCTCTCTTTTAAAAAGGGGCATGTTGTAGTCTATGGTTAAAAATATAATGTTATTGTCTATGGAATGACGAAGCACTCTTTCGCTTTCCATATTCAACCTGAATCATGTCGTGTACAGTCATACGGTGCTAATTAAATATTATCTTTGAGTCTAAGGCAGTTTACTTTGATATTAAAGCAATCCCGACCGAACCCCAAACAGAGGGAAGTGGAAATAACAGTTTTTTTCTTACTCCTCTGCTATATTTTCTGATTAATTTCGTTGCGGGATCCAAGACAGTTAAATTCATTCTCTGGGACTTCGTCGAGCTTCATTGTCTCGGCGCTTTTCTGGTGGTCGCCACTGTTGATTCTGGCTTTCAGGAGTTACAGTGGTTTGAGCGTGTGTGGCGGGCTTGTCCCAATAAAAAAAAAAGGACCGCAAGGTTGCCGTGGCGTGTCCGGTCTAAGAACAGATCCCTCCGTCTCCTCCTGACTCCTGTGGATGTCGTAAAAGCCGACTAAGAGATTACACCAGGGGATGGGAAGCAGCAGTGCTTAACACCAATACTGCGATCACCAATCCGCCTGCCAATCATGGTGATTATTTCTAATCCCTCCATTACATTTAATGGGGGAGGCCTCGTCCAGCAGTAGAAGTCAACAGGTGATCAGAAGGTTAAAAATAAACTCTCGTTGAATGTGAATAATTAATTGTATAATTTATTAGGCAAAAGACACGTCTGTATGTTACCGGCCAAACCCGAATACAGGACAAACTAGTTTTGCCTAGGCTAAACTGAAATTTGATCTCGCTCTTGCATCTGAGTCATGGGAGTCCCGGTCGACGGAGTTCCGCGAGGCTCCTACTTCTGAATAATAAAAAAAAACTCCAAGTTTAGTTTAGCCTGGGCAAACTAAGTTCGTCTAAATTCTTCATAATTCTTAAACTTATTAGCTAACTTAAACTAACCAATAAAAACATGTAAAATATACAAAATCATCGTTAACAAAATAAAAACAAACCAATAAGATAAAGAGAATTTCAATCAATCGATCGAGTGTGATGTTGCGTTGTGGATCGAGTTGACGGAAGAGTGAAGACACGTGAACGAATATTACTACGGAGACTAGAAGACTCCACAGCTCCCGACACTCTTATTTATTTATTCAGAAATAGTCAAACGTAAAAACAACAGCTCTTGTCAGAGCTATTCCTTATCGGGTGTGTAATACCTATATGCTATAATAACAGATACTATATTTTCACTGGTCATTGTTCCAACCTAACCTAATCCAGATGATTTACCAACAATGCAGGGGATATGGCACTCGGCGGCCGCTACGGCGCGCGGCGGCGGCTCGCTCGTTCCGCTCGCTCGCCCTCGCGCCCTAATGGTCACTGTTCTAATATTGTAAACTCTCGAAATATTGTCAACTGAACATACGGAATTGTATCTCTGCCCCCATAATCGGGACTTGGGGCACCGCCCCGTTATAGTTCCTTTAAATAACGTAACGTTGTTTTATTTTTAAATATACATTTGTTTTTTTCCGTGTAACTTTTATTAGTAAGTTATAAACTGATAATTTTGATGTGTTTTGTCCTGTGCGGGCTAATAAATGCTTTTTCTTTCTTTCTTTTCTTTCTTAAACCCTGCACTCGGAAATACCGCTCTATACCGCTACGCGGGGCTCCGTCGACTACGCTTTTTAGGGGAATATAATGTGTTTTAAGGTTAGGTTATATTAATCGGTATTTCTCAGGAATGGTACATTATCTTTTCATGAGAGTTGTACCACTGGGCAAGGGGAACCCCTCCTTCCCTTCACACCGCGTGAGTTGACTACCATCGCATGCATTTCACGAAAAATAATGCGTTTTATTGTAAGCAGTATGTTCGTTTATCAATATTTCGAGAGTTTACAATATCGCTAGAGAGATTACAATATAACGTGTTTGACAATTTTACGGTGACATATACTTAGCCCGCCATAATCGAATTCTGCATCAAATTAACAAAGGGTGTAAAACCTCTTATCAAAGCCGAAAGGCACTTGTTCTCCCCGTCATTGCCATAACTTTTTTGTTCCACACCAAACCTGGAATAGTACATTTTGATACAAGTGGAGAAAGTTTGTTATTGTAGTTCAAGGCGGTATTAACACACGAGCCGTAAGGCGAGGGTGTTTTTGAGCCGATAACTGCAATAACAAATGTCCACGTGTATTAAACGACGTTTTTCAATACACTTTTGAAGAAATAAAAGAAAATAATGAAAATATTTGTGTCATGAATGTCACGAGACTATGATTTAAATTTTTATTTTTTTTTCGCGCTTTGCTTTCGCCAGGTTGAAGGAGAGGCAAAGTTATGAAGCCGTTATACAGTCTAATATATATATATATATTTTAATTTTTAATTTAGAACACAAATAAATGTTGATTTGTTTATAAAGTAAATATTAGTTATAAATAATCATGTTTATCTCCGATATTGAATTTATAAACACTATTTGAAGATTCAAAAAATGTTATAAAGAAGGACGTAGATCGCTTTTCCGAAATAAAAAATAAAACGTTTTTTTTTAAATTATGCAATGAACCAATTTGGACTAAGTATAGTGCATTTTTTTGAAAAATGCACGCGTTTGAAATACACTAGATTTTGAACCTAATCGTAGTGCGAAAAGAACCAGTTTTCGAGGAAGTGTATTGAAAACCTAGTTACGGTGATATTGGGGGTTCAAAGTTCCCGTTTTGACAAGTTTTTTTTTAATAAGGTTTAATGTTAGATTTTTACTTTAATCACCTTCACGACCCCCGTATTATTCAGTCCATCCATCAGCACAATGTTTTGAGTGCGTTACATTGAGTTCTACTATGAAACCTGATTTTTCACCCCAAAAACAAAAGTTTTTTCCCAGCAATAATTTTTGCGTAAAGTTAAAGGGAAAGATCTAAAGTATTCTGTACATCAATCTAAATGTAAAGAATACTTGGTTGACGGCTTCGTGCTGAGTCTGTTTACACCCTGTGTACAATATGCTAAGTTCTAAACATCTGTTCTTCTGTGTATTTAGGTGGTAGGTTTTCTTGTTATTCTCGTTCACAGCTTTCTATCGTTAATATATATGTCTCCATCCTTGTCATCTTTGTTGGGAATACGCTTAAACAGTACAGTGGAAATTACAATTCTGTCTCCCTGCTTTTTAATTATGATCACCATGCCATAATACCTTTCAAACGTTACTTGTTTACCATTGTTGAGCAAATCTCGACAGAATTCCTGTGTTGGCATGATTATTTCTAAATTCGTCTTTATCAATTTGAAATACTTTTTAACGCTGAGTTCGTATTTACCCACACATCTGTGCTTAAAATAATGGTAAACGGCGCAGAAAATATCTCGAAAGTTAATAGGTAAATCAAACTTTTCAATTTGGTTTCGTATTTCTTGGAAAAGTCTTGTAATGGTACAGTCGTGTTTACGAATCAGCCTGCTCACGATGTTTACAATAATCTCAGTCTTGGTCTGTATGAAGGTGCCCGGCGAGTTTCCCCGTCTGTCGTGTTGACGTTTTGCTTTTTCCTCCAAGTACTGTTCTATGAACTCGGCCAAACTTATAAAATTTAAGTAGTTGATCTCGTCTGAATTCACAGTATTCGAAAGAATGTTCACTATTGTTTTTATCAATCTGCTCAGGAAGCCTTTCCTAATTATTTTTTTCAAAAAACTTTTCAAGTATGACTTCTGATATTTTTCCAGATTTTCAAAAAGGAGAACTTCCCCAATGGATATCTCCTCCCATGCTTGCACGTTGTCAAATAGTTCGATTAATTCTTTCCAAGGTGACTCTAGCTGAGTCTGTTTATTTGAATCAGTTTTCCTGGTATTCTGCTCCGGCGGCTGTCCGCTGCCGCTGGCGCTGCCGCTGGCGCTGCCGCTGGCGCTGCCGCTGGCGCTGCCGCTGGCGCTGCCGCTGGCGCTGCCGCTGGCGCTGCCGCTGGCGCTGCCGCTGGCGCTGCCGCTGGCGCTGCCGCTGGCGCTGCCGCTGGCGCTGCCGCTGGCGCTGCCGCTGGCGCTGCCGCTGGCGCTGCCGCTGGCGCTGCCGCTGGCGCTGCCGCTGGCGCTGCCACTGGCGCTGCCGCTGCCGCTGGCGCTGCCACTGGCGCTGCCGCTGCCGCTGGAGCTGCCGCTGGCGCTGCCGCTGGCGCTGCCGCTGGCGCTGCCGCTGGCGCTGCCGCTGGCGCTGCCGCTGGCGCTGCCGCTGGCGCTGCCGCTGGCGCTGCCACTGGCGCTGCCGCTGGCGCTGCCGCTGGCGCTGCCGCTGGCGCTGCCGCTGGCGCTGCCACTGGCGCTGCCACTGGCACTGCCGCTGGCGTTGCCGCTGGCGCTTCTACTGGCGCTTCCTCTGGCGCTTCCGCTGGCACTTCCGCTGGCGCTCCCGCTGGCGCTCCCGCTGGCGCTTCCGCTGGCGCTAGCGCTACCGCTGCCGCTGCCTCTGCCGCCGTCCGAACCGGATGTATCCAGAGCTTCGTTTGTCATTTTGGCAGCAGCTTGCGCAATTCGAACTGTTGCAACCTCCACGGCAGCTTTAGTCACTTTCTTTGCCACTGATTTAGCGCCAGCGGATACGCTAGCAGATTTAAGGACAGTTTTTCCTGCCGACTTGCCAACAGACTTCCCTACAGATTTACCAACAGACTGGGCAGCAGATTTACCAAACGTCTCTCCAGCGGATACGCTAGCAGATTTAAGGACAGTTTCCCCTGCTGACTTGCCAACGGACTTCCCGACAGATTTACCAACAGACTGGGCAGCAGATTTACCAAACGTCTCTCCAGCGGATACGCTAGCAGATTTAAGGACAGTTTCCCCTGCCGACTTGCCAACGGACTTCCCGACTGATTTACCAACAGATTGGGCAGCAGATTTACCAAACGTCTCTCCAGCGGATACGCTAGCAGATTTAAGGACAGTTTCCCCTGCCGACTTGCCAACGGACTTCCCGACCGATTTACCAACAGATTGGGCAGCAGATTTACCAAACGTCTCTCCAGCGGATACGCTAGCAGATTTAAGGACAGTTTCTCCTGCCGACTTGCCAACGGACTTCCCGACAGATTTACCAACAGATTGGGCAGCAGATTTACCAAACGTCTCTCCAGCGGATACGCTAGCAGATTTAAGGACAGTTTCTCCTGCCGACTTGCCAACGGACTTCCCGACAGATTTACCAACAGATTGGGCAGCAGATTTACCAAACGTCTCTCCAGCGGATACGCTAGCAGATTTAAGGACAGTTTCCCCTGCCGACTTGCCAACGGACTTCCCGACCGATTTACCAACAGATTGGGCAGCAGATTTACCAAACGTCTCTCCAGCGGATACGCTAGCAGATTTAAGGACAGTTTCTCCTGCCGACTTGCCAACGGACTTCCCGACAGATTTACCAACAGATTGGGCAGCAGATTTACCTAACGTCTCGCCAGCGGGCATGCTAGCAGATTTAAGGATAGTCTCCCCTGCCGACTTGCCAACGGACTCCCCGACAGATGTAGCTGCGGATTGTCCAGCAACCTTCGTCAAGGAGCCTGCCAAGTTGCCGCCTCCCATTCCACCGAGCACGTCCCCGCCCAGTGTCAGAGTGGTCTGGAGAATACCACCGATGGGCACCTCACCTTTCGAAGCGGTTTCAACGATGTTCCCGACGTCTCTGATGAGCCCCTTCGGTTCATCTGTAGCGACGGATTCGGCGCAATCCCACAGCGCGCCGGCGGACGCACCGAGCGCTGCGGAACCCACGGGCCCCGCCACAAATCCCAACGCGCCGGCGCCCATCACCACCGTCGACCGGGTCGAGTCCAGTAGGGCCCGGTTCCCCGCTTCGGTGTCTCCCGTCGCATAATGAACCACAGCTTTGAAAGTACCCACGACGGGAATGGGGTTTAGAATGTTCCACATCGTTAGGCCCACCAAGAATGCGAAGGTGGTATTCCCGACAGATCGCGGTCGGAGAGGTCCTCCGTCGAACCGAACTCCTCGCGGAATCGCTTGACGAGCTCGTAGTCTGGATCGGCCTCGTCTTCGCGGTACTCTGCTATAATATCGTTAAGAATCTGAATAGTTTCAGTCAGAAGGACTCGTTTGAACACGTTGGACAGTTTTCCATTACCCGGAATATGGAACGTTCCGTAGTCATCCACTAGAAACTGTATTGCGGATCTCTTTTCCAAGATAATCGTTTTGGGTCTCGTCGTGATCTCGAAGCTGTGGTTTTGGATATTAATCTGCAAAGGTCTTATCGCTGCGACGAGATTGGTGGCCACGGCCTGCTTTTGTTCCTCGGTGAATGTGATCTGTTCTCGTCCGATGTGGAATATTAGACAGAGCGCAGCGTCGGCGTTAGCGTGGTGAACGCGTGCGGTGACTGGGTCTTTATAGCTGACGGTCTGCAGTTGCTCCAAGCGGTGGATCAGTTGGTCTACTTCTGAAGTCATTACAGGGGCCTAAAAATAAGAAAATAAATATATAATATTTAACATAAAAAGATTACAAGGTGGGATCAGACAGTTAATTTTTTGTTCTTTTCCGTGTCTCATTTTGCATGTTTCACCTAAAGTGGCACATCTAAACCAAGATGAAACAAAAGTGACCAAGGAATGAAAGAAAAATGAAGCAATGAATCAAATGAACGTTCATTCGAGTAATCTGTGATTTTACCAAGATGACTCTCAGGCTACCTCCGACTCTATTTTTGCAAATGCTTTACCAGTACGGTGGCTGACCAAAGTAAATTGTTTTGTATCCATTAGGTACGTATACGTCTATTTAAGTCATCATCGTTATTATCCACAGCGCGACTTCACCCACTGCTAGGTATAGGCCTCTCTTTGTTTGTGCCAAGCTCCACGCTCTTGTGCCAACCTCAGACAGGATATTCTCGCAATAGCAACAACATCGTCTGCCCATCTCGCCGCTGGACGACCAACACTTCTTTTTCCATTCCTAAGACGCCGCTCGGTCATAGCTTTACTCCACCTGCCATCACCGCGTCCTGCTAGGTGTCCTACCCAACTCCATTTGAGTTCCATATCTCGATTACCAATATCGAAGACCTTCGTACGTCTTCGGATTTCGAAGTCCGGAACTCTGTGTCTATCTAAGTTTATTACAAATTTATTATTCCTGCAACGAGGCTCAAAAAAATAGGGGGTACGTTCAAATGGCAATGTATACGTTTTTACAATAAACTTCCGAGCCATATTCAAGCACTAAGCCCAAATAAATTCAAATCGTTAATAAAACGGAAGTTATGCCTGAAAGCCTTCTATCATGTTAATCACTATCTCGAAGAAAAAAAGGCTTGGGATAATGCTGCTCCAATTTGCTCTATGAATGTTGAAATTTCGGACTTGCTTATTGCGGCTTGTTTATTATTGATTCCTTTATTTTATACACTGTGACATTGAATGATTTGACATGAATACTTAGTTCAGTATTTTATTATTTTTTTTACTTTACTTATTTTTATTTTTTATGTGTGTGTTTATTTGATATGAATATTTACTTGTGACTGTCATGACATTTAATGATTTGACATGAATACTTATTTCAGTATTTTATTATTTTTTACTTTATTTTTGTTTATTTTATGTGTGTGTATTTGACATTTCGTATTTTTATTGACATTTGAATTGTAAATTATTATTTATTTTACTTAATTATTGTGAATGTGAGGACCTTGTGGGTCGCTTTTTGTTGTTTTTATTTTCCACGACTGTCTGGCAGTTTGAGTACTATAAGCGACCTACAAAAATGTCCTTTCTTTGGTATTGTTCGTCGTTTCGTTGAGCTCCTTGAGTTAAAAGTCGAGCTACACGATAACTGACAAATGCTTGGCTTGCACTGACTGGACAGGTCCACTCAAATGTGTATGGTTCTTTCTTCAAAAGACCATCTCAGATACTAATCTGCATAGTTCTCATGTGAGTTGAACAAGATTGTCTGGACTTTAAAGAGACTATGACCTCTGAGTTTGTTTCGGCTGTTTCTTCTCAGATTAGTCAGGTAGGTACGAAACACCGGCCCCATATAGTTTAAAAAAAATGACGTGTAAAAATGTGTAAAAGTGTTTGAGAAAACCTACTTACTACTAATAAATATCATTTATCATGTAAGTCACAGTTATTTATTAGTAATCATTTCGATAATATTTAATTGGCGCTTGCCCGCAACTTTGTGCAAGAAGACGTCGTATCATAATGAAAAAAATATTGAATTAAATTGTATTCGCTTCTACTCTACGTAGGTACTTCCTATGTAACAATATCAATTTAGCTTTAGATAACGCTCAATACAAATCGACGGTAGTGTTTACTTTGTGTTATGTTGACTCAGTCTCACTCATGAATACGGGATTGTATTTATAGAACTCTGTTCTCAAGAAGATAACGTTCGGAGTACCTACTTGAAGCGAACATAATATGTTCATAAGTATGTATGTATTATAATAACAGGGAAGTAGGTACGCTTGTAAGTATGGCGACAAAACTCACTGGAGTGTTCTGGTATGAGTAGTTTGCTAGCTTGATGTAGTTAATAATATTACATGGCTGATCGTCCGTCTCTAAAGGACCGGCGCGGCGCATTCTGCTTTACCGTTCTTGTTCTATAAACGGAGCCAGAAACTTTTCTCATGAACGGTCACGTCACATAGACAATATTATTGAGTTGAGCGAAACGAAGGTAAATGAAGCTCATGTAGATAATACACTAAATGCCAATCTTTTGCAAATGAGCTTTCGCGCGAGCGCTCATTGGAGGTAGGGTGGAGTCTCCTATTATCGGCCTCCTCCTAATATCGTCCTTTTCGAGAAAATGGAACATAAATAACTATAAAAATTGCCTTCAAATCATAATAGCTTTTATGCAAAAAGTGCCTCTATATCCATTTGCTTAACCTCCCATATTTTGATGCGGGTGCATCAATATTTGAACGTTCAGTTGGCAATAGAGCACGCGCAGGTGCGGACACGCGTCGTTTGGTGGCAATGTGGCACTGTCAAAGTCAAATCCCTGAGTGGACGCATTGCGATGAAAAGTATTTGAATGGGATTATACATACATAGGGTATTTTATTTTATTTATTCTTGAAGAAAAAGGGCAAAGTACCGTTTAGATAGTATGTTATTTGTCTATTTTATGAAATAATCGCGGGGCCGAGATTAGGGATCTGTATTATTGATAACTCTCAATATCGGCCACCCGGCCGATATTGGGGAAATGCATGAAAATGTTAAAAAATATGTTTAGCTGTTTTATACAGGGTGTAAACCACCTCATCACAAAGCCGTTAACCAAGCATTCTGTACATCAAACTAAGTAACTTTACGCAAAAAATATTGCTGGGAAACAACTTTTTTTTTTGAGGTTATAAATTTTGTGGTAGAACTCAATCTAACGCACATAAAACATTGTGCTGATGGATGGATTGAATAGTACGGGGGTCTTGGAGGTGTTAAAAGTTAAAATCTTACAAAAAAACTTGTAGGTATTAAAAAAAAAACTTGTCAAAAAGTTGTAAGTTTAACCCCCCATATCTCCGTAACTAGAAGGTTCCCAGGTATGGTGTAGAACAAAAAAATGATCGGAATGATGGGGAGAACAAGTACCTTTCGGCTTCGTGAAGAGGTGTTTAACGCCCTTTATGTTGGCAAAAACATTAATAAGGTTAAAAATGAAACAACAGCTCAATTTGATAACTAGATCCTAATGTCGGCCGACTTTAAAATATGTTAATCAGCTACGGCCGATATAAAGGGAATCGATGCGTAATAACGGCCACCTTAGTTTTGGGTACAAACAACGTGACGAAAGAAAAAAAGAATTGAAGAGAATAACGCTGAGAAAGAGAGAAAAAAACTGGAAATAAGAAAATAAAAATAAACCAGCCAAAGAAAACAAAAGTAGTAAAGAAGAGTAATATTAAAGAAGAGCAATCGCGAGACTGACCTCACTGATTTACCTTTTCAAGACATAAGTTTGGAAAATGATAAAAAAAGTTGTGCTGGGTGTGAAGAAGAACTAATTAGTGATGTCGAAGAAGATGAAGACAAAAATATTGGATGCGACATAGGTATGCATCAAATGGTTCCATTTAAAGTATACAGTTCATCGTGGGCGAATTATATTGATCAGGCTAAAGAAGATTTTATTTGTATGTAGGTATTTACATCCGAGTAATAAAAATTAAAATAATTTCTGCTATTATAAACTAAAGATCACAATGTCAACATTCCTAAGACAAATAAAGGAACTCCAAAAACAAATTATTATAAAAAAAATTACCAAATAAAGTGATTAAAAATTTTATATATCTTCACTTTCAAAGTTATCACGTTTTATTTTAGTAGTTTATTGATCTAACTTTACCTTAGAAAAGGTATGCCGACGGTATTAGGGTCACAGCCTGGGCGGCGGATATTAAGGTGTGGCCGGTGTTAAGGGAAATCGCCATGTACGGAAAAAAACATCTATAATATCAAAAATAATAAAGGATTCATAATTTTGCGAATGTAGTAATGGAGTTTCAGTATTCCTTTACCCAAAAAAGGCATTGCAATAAAGCAAAAGCTATTGATGTAAAAATTACAATCAGTCAAAGTTAAAAAAAAGTTGAGTTGGCCGATAATAGGCTAGTTTTCACCATCAATAAATTGCAAATCTATTTAGTCCGTCAGTTAAACGCATCAAAACTCGGGAGTGGGGACTCGTGACGTCAGTACTCACTAAAAATGATACCAAACAGTGACGTATTGAGAATTTTAAAAGCGTCGTATCTTCGTCAATGTTGGTTTATGTCACAAAAGGAAAAATACGGGTGAAATATTTTTTGATAATCTAAGTGACGGACTAATTAGATTTTTTCAGTTAACAAGCCTATTGGTGCCACCACTCGCCTCTAGTTGGTACCTACTCTTGGTTAGATTTTGAACCCTACATAGGTATCATCGACTGAAACCACCGCAAAATCAATGCAAAATGAAAATCACACGTTCAGCTCATTAAAGTACCTTACTTATACTACTTGCAACCCGTAAATAGCATTACATCACATTCGTGGTAGCATTATTTACGTACCTTTGGTTCCTTAGTTCAGTTACACCACATTTACAAAAGTACACTGAAAATCCTGAAATGCTTCGACCGCTTGACAATTTAATAAAAAATAAATACTACTCGAAACAGTGTAATTTACTGTGACGTGAATTAAAACATGATTTAAATTTAATTAACTATATTTGTTAATTTAATAACAATATTAACAAGTAAGAACAAAGAGAAAAATCACGAAAGTCAAGTTGGTGCGACAGCGACTGGCCGCGCGGCAAGGAAATGCTAATCTAGTGGCGTGCTTCACATATATCTACTACGAAACGGGAAATTCCCGCTATTCACCACTATTGGGCGGAAACGCTAGCGGTATCCGGCCTCTGGAACCTTCGATACCACACACACCATCTGGTGCCGGGAGGAGTACAACTATCAATATAATCCATAAAATTCAGCGCCACGCATTCTGGCGGCGGATCGATGAACTATGCAGCACAGTCAACTATCACTATTAGCTCTTAGTCGCTAGATGGCAAAACTATCAAATTAAATTCAACCTTATATGTCTGTAACAAATGAGAGGGGAGTGCACACTGCACAGTCACAATCGGTGTTACTCGTCGACTCGGAGTTGTACTGCTTAAAAGCTCAAAAAAAACTCGCAAATTTTATAGGTAAGTATAGGCACTATAGTAATTCTACAGGTATTCTATAATAGTATAGGAGGCATATTCTTGTAAATTCACCCAAAGCACAACAGAAACAGAATAATTATTATATCCAAGTCCTCAGCAATGAAGTTGAGAGTGCGGAGCGCGCTTGTGAGCGGCATAAGGTCTCTTCAGTCTCTAAAATGCTACGTAAAGCATGCCATGCATGAAAACTGGTGCCATGTTTTCAGGTCAATACCAACAAAGTCGAAGGTTTGTCCTTGAGACTTGTGCACTGTTATAGCAAAAGCAGGTCTCACCGTGATCGCTGCCGCTGCATAGTGCATCCCAGTTGGCCTTTGTTCGAGTACAGAGTGATCCTCGGGATATGCACTTCTCCAAATTACGAAATAACATGATACAATTTTTTCAATTTAAGGGCATGTGGTGGCAAGTCAGATATTGATAGTATTCAGAAATTCACCTGTGAATTCTAGGTAGGTAGTCCGCCTTCGTATTGGTCTTTTACTGAGTCGCAGCTATGGTAGACCTTGTTTTCTCCGGATAGTTTTGCGATAATGTCGTTATTTATTCTGCTCTATCTTTCATCCCGTCGTAATTCGCAGAGTCAATACAATTTCCGAAAACTTCAGTTAAGAGATTTCAGTTTGAAATTATATGATACTAGCCTACGACTTATTTTCTAACCTACCGAATAGACACATTTTTTTTTTTTTTTTTAAAGGTGATGATGATGTTGATTTATTTATTTATTCAACTATGATGATGTTATGTTGACTCTACATGGTAAACCTTAGTTGACATTAAGTCGCGCATTTCTCCTGATACCCCAATAAACCTGTACAGAAGTCGAATCCGCCATCTTCTGGATGTCATAATAAATACCGTATTCGTAATCAGCACCCCTGATAATCTCGGAAGCGACACCTATAATGATTTTTATTAATTTTTCATTCCAACTCTATTGCAACCCAAATGGGGATGATGGAATTTCACGTCCGCCACATTAAATCTTAAAATCATTGTTTTTGTAATACACCCAACTCGATACACAATACAAACTACACCCATGTTGATTTTCAGACTTTGTCACGCCATTTCTCCATATTTGGGGTTGAATTCTGAACAAAACTGAAACAAATGTTCATTTATCGATAGGAGTACTCCTGTTAAGTTTCAAATAAAATAGACTAACTAATCTTGTTTCCCCATTCAAACTTTGGAGCCCCGTTTCACCCCTTTGGAGGACGAATTTTGTAAATTATTTCTAACTGCACCCCAAGACTACATAGGAAACCTCTTTGCCAATTTTGGAATCTGTAGACCCAGCGGCTTGGGCTGTGCATTGATTTTTAGACTTGGTTACCCCATTTCCCCCTCTTAGGGTTTGAATTTTGAAAAAACCTGAAGCACGTACCTTCTCATTTCTCAATTGGATTACTCTTGTGAAGTTTCGAATGAAATAGTCTAACTAATCTTGTTTCCCCATACAAACTTTGGAGCCCCGTTTCACCCCCTTAAAGGATGAATTTTGAAACGTCTTTAGTGCACCCCTAGACCACATAAGGAACCTGCTCACCAATCTTGGAATTTGTTGACTCAGCGGTTTGGGCTATGCATTGATTTTTGGACTTTGTCACCCCATTTCCCCCTCTTAGGGGTTGAATTTTGAAAAAACCTAAAACCCGTTTCCACTCTTTAACCGACTTCTTTCTCAATTGGAGTACTACTGCGAAGTTTCGAATGAAATAGTCTAACTAATCTTGTTTCCCCATACAAACTTTGGAGCCCCGTTTCACCCCCTTAGAGGGTGAATTTTGAAAAATCCTTTCTTAATGCACCCCTTTTTTTTTTTTTTTTTTTTTTTAGGATGGGAAATCATCAAATGACTTCTCCCACTCTGGGCGGAGCAGGAGGGAGTAACCCATCCATGTTCCTTCCTCGCCCAGACCCCTAGACCACATACGGAACCTTCTTGCCAAATTTGGAATCTGTAGACCCAGCGGTTCGGGCAGTGCATTGATATATCACCCAGTCAGTCACAAAGATTCACAGCTCCTCCCCCGTAGGTGATAGCGTGATAATATGTAGCCTATATGTTGACCCGACCTCTTAGTACATTCATGCAAAATTTGAAGTAAATCCATGCAGTACTTTTTGAGTTTAGCCCGGACATACATACAGACAAACAGACAAAAATTCTAAAAACTTTATTTATGGCTTCGATTCGATATCGATTGTAGATCACGCCCCAAGTATTCTTTTAAAAAAATTTTCAATGTACAGTTTTGACTTTCCTACGATTTTATTATATGTATAGATACAGATGGTGTATGGTGGATGGTATACGGTATATGGTATAAAGTATAATTATGTTATGGTATATGGTATCTATCTGGTATCTGATATATGGTGTATGGTATTTGGTATGTGGTATATGGTATATGGTGTATGGTGTATGGTATTTCAACTTCTGCCATTGTATTCACTGGTAATTCTCCATTTCCTAATTGCAAGAGATATTTGTTTTGGATCCACTCGCATATTTTTTTCAAGAGGGAATGTTTTGAAAATTGACCAATAAATTGCTCTGTTTAATAGATCCAACAACTCATTCCTATTAGCACGTAACTGAACAGGAAGACCCCTAATACCTACTGTTACTTTGCCACCAAAAGCTAAATTCCGGATTGCTCGTCGAAGTTAACGGGGGTCAGCACTTTTTTGAGGTCAACGCCATCTAACAACATTGTGCAACAAATGAATTATACAAATGATGCTTTAGTTAGTTAGTTATAAGTTAGTAAGTTGGTTAGTTACCCATGAAAATAAATGAAGGATAATAACGATCTCATAAAAGGGAGACAAGTCAGATATAAATAATTATATACCCATCAGTTTGATCTCCCATATCTATAAAATCTTCATAAAAGTTATAGATAATGGCATTGCTGGAGAGCTAGACAAGCAACAACCTCCCGAGCAAGCAGGCTTCCGTCCCGGACTTTCTACCACCGACCATTTGCATACAATAAATCAGATTATAGAAAAATACCTTGAATTTAACATGCCGCTTTACCTTGCATTTGTGGACTACTCGAAAGCATTCGATAGTATCACACACTCCGCCATCTTTAATGCCCTTAGTAAACAAAATGTAGAATCAAGTTATAAGCACCTTTTAAAGAATATTTACATCAGCCATACAATTAGAACGAATAGGTCCAAAATTCAAAATTCTGAAGGGAGTCAAACAGGGCGACCCGCTATCTCCAAAGCTATTCACTAGTACTTACCCTAGAGGAAGTGTTTAGAAAGTTGGCGACCGCCTGGGAAGAGAGAGTTATTTGTCTCGGCGAGGCCAGGTTAACAAACCTGCGCTTCGCTGATGACATTGTCCTCTTCTCCTCGTCAGCTGCGGAACTGGAAGAAATGCTTCAAGGGCTAAGCAATGCAAGCCTTGAGGTTGGACTGAAGATGAACATGTCGAAGTCTAAGCTCATGACCAAAAGCTCACCGATCAACGTGCATATAGACGGAGAGAAAATACATTATGTCCAAGAATACATCTACTTGGGCCAAGTGGTCTCCTTCCAGGCAGGACAGCTCAGGCTATTAAAAAAAAAAAACGATCTTCTTAGCGTGTCGAAGGCACGGTGTTTGGCAACTTCAATAACATCCATCAGCTCCTGTAATGTGCAAACAGCTGGTCAGGCTGGAGTGTAGGACACAATATTTATGTAGGTAGGTACCGACCGAACGATTATATTGATAGATAAAATAGGCACATACGTACAGTGTTGTGACTAATAATGAATTAATTGAGTACATTCCATAACAATCTGTAAATCTCGTTAAATAAGTAGATTTCAGATTACGCCGTTATGAAAAGCCTTCCAGCCAGAGGATCTGGTCATTTGATAGCCATCAGATCATCAATCATATTTAATTAGGCATAATTAACTCAATGAAATCCTTGTTGATATGTATTTTTGATGAGGTAGGAGCAATGATGTTATAAATAAAAATCTCATTGGGTAGGAGTATTTTCTAGAACCTTAAATAGGCGAACTAAAACACGTGCAGTATAACGATGGAGATAAAAGGACTACATATTT
This sequence comes from Xestia ashworthii, assembly GCA_950022955.1. NCBI lineage: Eukaryota > Metazoa > Arthropoda > Insecta > Lepidoptera > Noctuidae > Xestia > Xestia ashworthii. The sequence goes on from OX465566.1 coordinate 11,879,042, forward strand.
CTGCACCGTTTATCACTACGAAACGTTCGAAGAATAAAATCCGAAAATAAATTATCTCGAGTTACCGACATAGCTTGCAGACTAATCTGCACTCTTATTCAGCTCTATTCAGCTTATCGCCATAGAAAACAACGATTTTGTATGGAGAAGCGTAGAATAGAATAGAATAATTTTATTTGTTTAAAACATGGTACATTAAGGTCTTATAAATATTATTATAAACATGACGCATCCGTTCAGCTTCCGCCTCATACAGCTTTCGCAGCATACAAGTATAAAATGAGGACAAATAATATGTTATTATCATTAATATAATGCGAGTGCTTCAGATACAGTCATCGCTGTTCCGCCGCATTCAGCGCTGTTCTGCCGCATTCAGCGCTGTTCCGCCGCATTCAGCGCTGTACACGAATGGTTCTCGACTCCATATGGACAAGTTGCGACCTCCACAGTTTCTGCATAGATTTGATTTATTATTACGTAAGTAATCATTAGGCACGCAAGGATTGAGAGAGTGCGAACGTCTTTCAAAGTAGGTAGTGGTATCTAATTATAAGTAATTGTTTTATTTTTACGAAGTTAAATGATGGACGAAGACAATGCGAAATCGATAACAAAGCGAAACAACAAAAACATTGCACATAGCTGCTGCTCCATGCTGAGGGCACAATATCTAAATGAGTAGCTATTATTACCGTCTTCGCCGCAAATTCAGCGCCATAGATACGCAGTAGATAGAAGCGTTTAGCGGAGATAACACGCTATGACGGCTTTTCTCATTCTTTACGACCCCGTACGCGGCTGATAGAAGCAGAACTGTATGAGGTCTCGGACACGAAGTCAGCGGGAGCGGGCAGGCGGCCGCGGGCGCCGCGGCGCGGGCGGTGCGAGCAGCAGCGCGTTTCGTATAATTCACCGTAAAATTGTAAAAACCGTTAGATCTATCTAGCAAGATTGTAAACTGTCGAAATATTGTCAACTGAACACACTGCTTATTATGACGCATTAGGGACTAGGTACGCACACTTATTCAGCTCTATTCAGCTTATGCCCATAAGAAAACAACGATTTTGTTCGCGACGCGTACGCGTCTCATACAAAATCGTTGTTTTCTATGGGCATAAGCTGAATAGAGCTGAATGAGTGTGCGTAGTCCCTTATTTCCGGTAGATTATAATCTGTCGAAGTGAAACCGTAAAATTGTGAAATGTATGCGATGGAACTCCTCTCGCAAAATAGTGCGTCATATAATTGTAAGCCGTAGGTTTTGTTAACAATATTTCGACAGTTTACAATCTCGCTAGATAGATTACAATCTAACCCGAGATAGGTTATAACAATGCGACGCTGACACATACATTTATGTGGAACTGGACTCGAAATCAGCGGTGCGGGGAGCGGCGTGCGAGCGTGGCGGCGATATAGGAATTAACATCTTCTTTTGCCTTCAATTCATCATACTTTACAAAGGAATTAGTATCAAAACATGCTGTTTAGAAAATTCGTTCGCGAACAGAGATACTAATTTCTCGTAAGACAACACAACACTACGCCGCTCTAGCGCCGCGCGATCTCCCCGCTGACTTCGAAATTTAGACAAACAAGAAAAATACTTTTCTAATGATATTAAAATGTATAGTATAAAAAAATGTATCCCATCGACATTGAGACCAGGGTCCAAGCTACCGGCAGTCAGGGCTCCAGAAAGTTCCTCTCTCTGGAACCCCCACTGCCGGTAACGTGCCTTCTAACAATACGAGCCGTGTCCAGGAGTCACCGAGTCATCATCATCATCTCAACCGAATGACGTCCACTGCTGGACATAGGCCTCCCCCAAGTGTCGCCACATTGACCGGTCCCGTGCGACTGGCATCCAGCGGATTCCTGCAGCCCTCACCACTTCACCAGATCATCTGTCCACCTAGTGGGATGCCTTCTAACACAAAGTCTTCCAGGAGTTCCGTTATAATTATTATGATTTTGAATATTACTTAGGTCCATGTTCACCGAAAAGATAACAGTGTGATTATCTAAAAACAGCTGTCACTGTGACATGTTCCCATACAAAAATGTGTTTTAAACAGCTGTTTTTTTAGATAATCAGAGCGTCATCTTTTTGGTGAACATAATGGACCTAAAAAGACTGTCACAAAATAAAACAAAAGACGTTGTATCAAATTATTTATTATACCAACGTAAGAAGAAAACTATCCATATCTAATACTGGAACGCTGGACCAGTTTCTGTGCCTCACGCTGTACGTTGTTGTGGTTACCTGGGATACAGACAAATAGCCTAGTTCTACAAATATCTAATCTTAAAACCCCATTTTATCAGAAATCAATATGTAAACGTGACCACAAAGAAACAGTAGGTACCTACGCAGATCCGCGTGACAACGCTAGTATTAGTTCGTTTTGATCATGAACATTGAAAGTGGCATATTCGTGTCGCCGATGACCGATAACATATCGCGCCGTTACGTAAGCAGTTGAAGGTAACGGCCGCTATTCGCCGGTCGTTAGGTCTTAACGACGTTATCGCTATCCGTTAATCTCACAACGCCCGTATTATCGACAGCCAAAGCCTGCCGTATAGATAGATAGATATCTTTGGATTGATAACATCTATGTAGTTATAGATATGGACTAAATAAAGATTAGGACACAAATATATATTGCTTTGTAATATGGCAATGCAGTTGTTTTATCAAATACCTCCATATTTATAGTGTCATTAGATTTAATTTATTAAGCTAATCATACATTTTATTGGATATTTTTATTGTAGGTAGCTAATGCTGATAAATCCAAAATTTCTAATGAGTTTTCATAATAATTTACGGAGTTGTTTTCAATTCACAGAATTTGCAACCTGAATAATTTGAATGGCATCCTCCGCATCTACAGCTATTTCAAATTCAGCATCCAAAATTAGATCTTGTGAAACTGAAAATAGGAGTCAAAATCGTCGTTTATTAATTAATGGGTTCTGCGTATGGTGATTAGGGCATTGACCCCCGGACTCTGAAAGGTTATTTCAGCGTTGATAGAATTTTAGACAACAAATCTGATGCTATGACAACAGATTTGTCAGCAGATTATTGAATTAATCATCATTCTGAAAATCGTCAAAAAACTTCTCCTACTCTGGGCGGAGCAGGAGGGAGTGTCAGACTTTTACTGACTAAAACCCATCCATGTTCCTTCCTCGCCCTTTATGTTCCGGGGCCGCGGTATCTCTTTCAAACAGTCCCATAGCCCCGGAACAATGATACATCAAAGGTCCCGGACGCGACGTCGGTCAATAAGATGATACGTGCTATTTCTGATTGTTTTATTTCCTATAAAGTACTTGTGTAGTAATTTGTGATCTAACTAGATAGCTATCTAGGTACTGATGTCACTGTCTTCAACCAACACTCAATTGTCATCCTCCGGCCCTTTTCTCATTTGACTAGGCGTCGGCGCAATAAGTATTTTTTTCATTGTTTTCGCCCCCGTCATCCAGGAGGAATGATATGATTGAAAATAATGAATAATGATAGTGTTGATAGCTATTCATTATTTCCTATCATATCATTCCTCACACCTTCAATCATAATTTGTCTAGCCTTTTTCCCATCTATGTTGGCGGCTTCCAGTCTCACCGGACGCAATGAATACCAGTATTTTACATGGAGCGACTGCCTATCTGACCTCCAAAACGTAGTTCGTACTAGGTAATACCGTAATAATATGATACTTAAGTACTAGTTGTCCAGACGTAAGACGACTGTTTAGATACAGACAGATCTACAAATAGCAGAAGGGACCAAGGATTTAACGTGGAACGAGTTCCACGTTAAATCCTTGGTCCTAGTAATACATACCGAGGGTATGTGATGGGGTCACCCATCCATGGACCAACCTAGGCAAGCACGGCTTAACCTAAAGATCGACCCGAGCGGCTGTTATTTTAAGCCATGAGCTTTGCACTCCGTCCATCCTTTTAATCTCTTGTTATCCGACCAACATTATTAACTTATATATATATAATAACTTATATATATATTTTACACCTGGACTGGACCCAAAAGGCTTTACTAAGCTAATACAATTAAAGCTCATATTTATTTGTTAATTGTCACGAAACATAATTATTTAGAACCAACTGTGTGGAGAGCCATTAGAACTCGAGAGGTTCCGGACCGCGTCCCTCCCAAGGTTGAAGGCCCACGCCGCGCCGAGTGAACGGATGTCATTACCGTGTGTACCTGTCTGATTACCCAATCTTTGTTATCTCTCGTCATGACCATATCATTTCATTTCGAGAAGGTCAGTAACATAGTAATTGGAATTGGTTTAGTTTGTCTTACGTAGAGGGAATGGCATCTGTATGGGTATAGGTGGATAGTAGGTAGGTAGGTGGCATAGGATTTCAGGTAAATGAAACATTTGAGTTGCTTTTAGACAGATTAAAAAAAAAAAACTAGCTGTAATGTAACTCATGCTTCATTTAGAAATCATTTAGCTGTCATAAATAAAGTGCTATCAATTCAATAAAGTCATGTATGATCATCTGTCAAATGTAGACTAAACGATTCTAATAGTAAATAGATTAATGTCCATGTTCACCGAAAAGATAACGGTCTGATTATCTAAAAACAGCTGTCTGTGACATGTTCCCATACAAAAATGTGTTTTAAACAGCTGTTTTAGATAATAAGACCGTTATCTTTTTGGTGAACATGGACCTTAGTATACAACGTGTAACAAAAAAAAAATACAGACGCCATTCGTCTGTATTTTTTTTATTGAGATTGAGAACCTCCTCTTTTTGGAAGTCGGTTGAAAAGTGTATAGTCATATGAAAGGGTGTGCTATAGACCATCAAACTGAACAACTATCTCCATGGAACCACCATCGTAATCGTAAAAAAAATTATCAGCTGTCTCATATTTTGGTCGAGTACGTATTAGAATTTAGTATGGGGCCGTTGAATATTTTTCGCGATTACGATGGTGGTTCCATGGAGAAAGTTGTTCAGTTTGATGGTCTGTAGCACACCCTTCCATATGACTATACCCTTTCTGTTACACATTGTATACATGGAAGAATTCGTTTATCTACCAAAATTAACATAGATATTCAGGTACAATAGATATCTATCATGATTTAATTATAAGTTACCTACTATAAGCCCACGGCTTTGCCCACAAGGTAACGATTGCAACTTGTGTTAACTGATATACGCAATGGAATGGGTTAACAATTGTTACGGGCTTGTAGTTTGGTAATATTGTTCTTTAGTAAGATGCTTGACAAGTTAAGAACAGGTGAGCAAATCATATCGGTAAAATATGGGCCAAAAAGATAACACAGGGTGTAAACCACCTCATCACGAAACCGTCAACCAAGCATTCTGGACATCAAACTAAGTACCTAACTTAACGGGAAAAATATTGCTGGAAAACTGAAAAATCATGTTTTGTGGTAGAAATCAATGTAACGCACTTAAAACATGGTGCTTATGGATGGATTTAATAGTACGGGGGTCGTTGAGATGTTTAAAGTAAAAATCTTATAATGAAATATGTAAAAAAATTGGCACTTTGACCCCCAATATCTCCGTAACTAGAACGAAGGTTTCCAGGTATGGTGTAGAACAAAAAAAATGCTCGCAATGACGGGGAGAACAATGGCCTTTCGGCTTCGTTAAGAGGTGAACACCCTTTATACAATGAGTCCTGTAAGTTCATGATCATGTTCAGGATACAGTTCTTCTTTATAGTATGGTTAGTGCCCAACCTGGTGAGTTTCATGCTGACCATCAAGGGCCTCTGACTTGTCCTTTTTGATCGAAAATATATCTCAGGCATGCTGCTTTCCTCACGATGTTTTCCTTCACCGAAACAAGTGATAATAATTATACAAAACGCACATGAATTCGAAAAATCAGAGGTGCGTATCTTGGGTTCGAAATCATTAATTGGGTAGGTAATTATTAGGACTTTTTTAAATAAAATGTTTTTTTTTTATTAAAACTGTCTATTCAAACAGAAACATTTAGGTAAGATTTTACTTAGGCTTATCAATAGATTGTTGCATATTTCAAGAAATTGACTTAGACAGGTCCATGACTTCCACGTAAGCTTTGCTTTCCTGTCGTAAGGTGGAAAAACCAGTCTGCTTACTAAAATAGAAATGCGACTTAGGTAAAATACATTTAATAATATAAAAATATTATGTGATTTAATAATAATCTAATATAATTTAATTTAATCTTTAATTTATATATAATATCACTAGGTGACCCACGCAACTTCGTCTGCGTCACATAAGAGAGAAAAAGTAAAGGAAAAAAATGCCCGTTTATGCATAATTTTTTATTTATGCTCCGCTCCCAATGGTCGTAGCGTAATCTTAAATAGCATAAAGCAAACAAACTCTTCTTCTTTATAATATTATATACATAGTATAGATTAATCACTCCTTTAGTTATTTCCAATTCGTCCCTCCTCATACTAACTCACTTTCAGATAACAGTTCGTAAAGTCTTTTTCCTTCAAGCTTGTCCACAATATTATCTGAACAAAACGTCCGTTACAGCTATAACTTAACCACTAATTTAATAATTTAACAATACACTTTTTGACTTTTTCATCATCATCGTCGTTATAAAGGTTGTTATTTTCCCAAATAATTAATCAATTGCATGTGATGTAATCGATTAATTACATACAATGGAAATCGTGTTTCAGAACAGGGAATTACCAAAAACCCCTGTTTCCGGAAAACCTGTTTTTTTTTTCTGTTGTCGGCCAATATTTTCATTTTGCCCAAATCTATGTTATTTTTCATTACTCATACTCGGAAAGTAGTTCTGAAGTTGCCTGAGGAGCGGGTTGGAAGTAACACTTTTCACTAAATTGTAACTAAGTTATTTAAGAAAAATATATTCTTTTCATTACTCATACTCGGAAAGTAGGTCTGAAGTTGCCTGAGGAGCGGGCTGAAAGTAATACTTTTCAGCCCTAGGGAGAATCACTTTCAACTGACAGCTGTCACATTATTAAAAAAAAATCTAGTTCTATTTTCACATTTCTATTGAACCATGTTCCGACTTCTATACAGCCTGTAAATTTCAGCGCGATGTAAAATTGAAATAACATAAAATTCAGTATTAATTAAAGAATATAATTATTTAATAACTTAGTTATAATTTAGTTATAATTTAGTTACAAATATTTCTTTAAAATAACAAAAATTAGGGCAAAATATTTACTATTTTTTCAGTGACTATAGTGAAAATAAAGGCTGCATAGCCGGCCACAGAAAAAAAAAAACAAAATAGGCGGGAAAGCGGCAATCCGATCTTCATTTTTTTTCGAGTGGTTTCGTGTTTTTGTTTTTATTTTCCTTGTATTCGTAATGAAAAGCACAGTGTTTACCTCGGGTTAAAGACTTCTTTAGTCCCTCGAGCTATTAGCGCCCGCGCTACGCTTGGGCGCCAAACCCCGTCTCGGGACTAAATAAGTTACTTTCACCCCTTGGATAACAATGTACTATTAATTATACTGAATTTTATTTTATTTCAATTTTTCATCGCGTAATTTAAGAGGCTGTATAAAGAAGAAGAAGAGAAACTTCGGAACATGGTTCAATAGAAATGTGAAAATAGAACTAATTTTATTTAAATTTGACAGCTTTCAGTTGAAAATGATTCTCCCTAAGGCTGAAAAGTATTACTTTCAACCCGCTCCTCAGGCAACCTCTGACCCACTTTCCGAGTATGAGCAATGAAAAGAGGATGTTCAAACGCACATAATACAGGACCTCTGACTCATCTTTTCATCATTGTCTAGTAGGTATGAATGAATGTAGGTTACCTACTACGCAGTAAGACAAATCAGTTTCGTCACTGGGACGTGTCAAACCGCAGTCACTGATGTTTTTTACCTGAAATCGGAACTTGGTGTAATTTTTACGTCATTATTACTCGCACATTGCACTTGTTTTTATACAGTTTACAAGATGATGCTGCGTAGTTTCACAGTAGGCACCATAGGTAGGCACCTATTTGCGATTTTCCAGAATTATAGCCTAGAATTGACTCCCGAACCTGAGACTCTAGACAAAATGACAACTCTATTAGCCGGAAAAGCTGAAAATGTATTGGATTGACAAAAGCTAGGCTACGAAATGTTTTGAAAGTGACAGTCACTGTACTTGGCCCTCTGTGTCAAACTGGCGATCATCTACCCTCAATTATAAAAAAAAAACGTGGACAGCATGTGATTTAAAAGATTAACTACGTCACACTTTGAGATCATCATCATTTTGCTGTACTTGTCTTATGTTACTTGTTTTTTTCCTCCATTCTCCACTGTCAAACGTCACGCTATGATGTACGATTCCTTTTTCCTTCATATCACTCATCACATAATCCATCCATCGTTATTCATCACTCCTTTAGCCATATGCGATTCGTCCCTCCTCTTACGCCACACTTTCAGATAACAGTTCCTAAAGTCTTTTTCCTTCAAGCTTGTCAACTGTCCATCTGATTAAAAAGTTATAAATAGAGAAAACCAATTCTGTTTAGCATTCACATTTAAACATAATAAAATAATGCACGTACCTGGGCAGATCCGAGCGAGTTTCACACGGTCGGGCAGGGAATTCCCAATGCGTGTAATCAGCGGCAGGTACCGTCTGTGACGTACCTCGGGTGCATCACAATGTACCCACGTAGGTGAGCAAGTAGGCAGGTACCTCCACAGGTGTGCAGCGTAGCTGATGCAGCTCCCAGGTCACGTAGGAGGTAATGGACAGCACGGCGCGGCGCTTTGTCATCACTTGAGAGCGTTCTGAATGAAATCTAAATGTGTTTTATACATATGTTTATATTTGTACCCATAATCTCACATCCGTTCTCACGGTCTGGGAACTTGTTGCTAAAAATGCTGTTTCTGAAACTTACAAAAACATTTATGTTAGCTATTGTTATTATTTTATTTAGATATAGTTAGCTATTGTTATTATTTTATTTAGATATATTAAGCGGTTCTCTCAATATTATTCATTTTATTAATCGTGTATTTGTTTAATATTTTAAATTGTAAAGTTGCCATGTCCCAAGTGAAATAACACTGAATAATAGTTGTTTAGTTGCTAAACTGACTTTAGCTGTCAAATGGTAGATTACTTGTCTATGTTCACTTGGGAGCACGGCAGTGGAGTTCGAACACTCGTAGAGTGAAGACGTGTTAATCGTAGCCAAATAGTGAAATCAGTGCTAATAAAGTGATTATAAAGTTATACCGATTTTACTTTTCTTAACAACCGCATAGTGGATTACAGTTCAGAAGTGGGATTGCACTAAGAATACGTTGGTTTCTTAGTGTTACTGATCGCCCTGGCAATAAGTGCAATACTAAGGTACTGTTCCTGCTTGTCTTTTTACGAATTTAATTATTATTTGTTTAGATTTTAAATTTTGTACCCCACATAATATTTTTTTTTTTCTGTACGTAATGAAATGGAATGATGTTTTAAAATGTGCTTCTAAACAAGTTGCTACTTTAAATCAAATGTGAATTTAATAGTGATGGTTAACCTTAGTAACGAATAACCTTAGATTTTGTTTTAACAAATGAAACACAGATAGTTTATTATTTTATTTCACAATTGAAAATCAGTAGTTTAGATAACGGTTTACTCGTTTACAAAATTACTATTCCAGCTGATCAAATGGAACGTCAGGCAAGTAGCCGAACCAGGCACTTGGGTACTCCTGATCCCAAGTCGACTTTTGGTGCGAGGCGGAGCGGTGTCAGACGCAGCCAGTGCGGTACGAGGCACAGCCGGAGTGGTGCGAGGCGCAGCCGGAGCAGTGCGTGGCGCAGCCGGAGCGGTGCGAGGCGCAGCCGGAGTGTGGCGAGGCGCAGCCGGAGTGTGGCGAGGCGCAGCCGGAGTGTGGCGAGGCGCAGCCGGAGCGTTGCGAGGCGCAGCCAGAACGGTGCGAGGCGCGGCCGGAGCGGTGCGAGGCGCGGCCGGAGCGGTGCGAGGCGCAGCCGGAGCGGTGCGAGGCGCAGCCGGAGCGGTGCGAGGCGCAGCCGGAGCGGTGCGAGTCGCAGCCGGAGCGGTGCGAGGCGCGGCCGGAGCGGTGCGAGGCGCGGCCGGAGCGGTGCGAGGCGCAGCCGGAGCGGTGCGAGGCGCAGCCGCAGCGGTGCGAAGCGCAGCCGGGACGTTGCGAGGCGTGGCCGGACCGGTGCGAGTCGCAGCCGGACCGGTGCGAGTCGCAGCCGGACCAGTGCGAGACGCAGCCGGAGCGGTGCGAGTCGCCTCCGGAGTGGTGCGTGTCGCGACCGGAGCGGTGCGAGGCGCAGCCGCAGTGGCACGAGGTGCAGCCACGTTGACATCGGCCACAGGCACAGCGGAAGCAAAAGAGCGAAGCTTTCTCAAGGTAACACTCACGTTGCTGAACAGGTTAGTGATAAAATTTTACTAGCTCAAATGTTAAAAGAAGTTGTTCAGACCATAAAAACTGATGGAAACAATGAACGTTTTCCTGTTTTTAATGTAATTCCTGAATTTGACCCATCGAAACGGAATCAAACGATAGAAATGTGGATAACCAAAGTAAATGAGTGTGCACAAATTTATAACTGGTCAGAAAGACAAACAAGTCATTACGCACTGCCTAAACTTGTAGGTTTTGCACAAAAATGGTACCAAGGACTTCCCAGCGTCATGTTTTCCTGGTCTGAATGGCAAGATAAACTACGTTCCTCTTTCCCAAGTGACGAGAATTACGCCCAGTTGTTGTCAGATATGCTTGCTTGTAAAGCGCGTTTTGGAGAGTCGTTAGAGGAATATTTTTATGAGAAAACAGTTTTGCTAAATAGATGTAATATTGTCGGAAAGAATGCCATTGACTGCATACTTTTTGGGATTGAAGATCGTTCTATAAGAACAAGCGCGGAAGCAGCCCAGTACTCTGATCTCGATAAATTACTAGTGTATTTGAAAGGAGTTAAAATTAACAAAAGAATCGACAAAACGGTACAGCAGGCAAGCGTAATTGACAATAAACGTAATAAAAACAATAGAAATAAAACCAATATAACAGAATTCACAGCTAAATGCTACAATTGTGGTGAAGGAGGTCACCCGTATTATAAGTGTAAACAATCAATCAAACGGTGTACTGCTTGTAATAAAGTAGGACATTTAGTTAACGACTGTCCCGATAAAAAGGATACGTCCCTTAAAGCGGTTTTAGGTATATCCGCAGAACATGAAAATGACTGCAAATATTTTGAACCAGCTTTAGTTAATGGTGCAACACTAGATTGTTTTATTGACTTTGGGAGTCAATGCTCCATGCTGAGAGAGTCAGTTGCCCGTAACTTAACAACCACATGGTCAACGAATGACTTGCCAATTCTGAGAGGTTTTGGCGATTCCGTGGTTAATTGTTTAGGAAAATGTGATGTAAATATCGAAATAGATTCCGTAAAGGCAGTAGTACCAATACTTATAGTCTCTGATTACTTACTACAAGTCCCTTTATTGTTAGGTCAAACTTTTACTGAGCAAGATCACGTTATCGTTATTAAAACTAACGAAATGCTTCAGATACACGATAAAAACAAGCCAAAGGCTGTGAGAATTTCATTACATGTTTTACACGATAGCAATATAAGTGGATATACCGATGTCAATGTTTACTCTAAAACTAAATATAGTGGTGATGTGCTAATAGAACCCAGTTTAAGTCGCGAACCTAACAGGGAGTATGAAGTCGTTCAGAGTTTAATTAAATTAACTGATGGTCAAGGTCGGGTTGTAGTAAAAGGATTGCGCTCGCTAGTGTTTCCTCTGAAACGAGATACACTATTGGTTCGTGCAGTCCCGTCCACAGAAATGCAGTCATACCGCGTTAATAGAATTGTAGGAAATAACGAAGACTTACCAAATCCTATTATAGAGAGTTCGTTAATAAACGTAGGAGATGAATTGGGAAAAGAAGATCGTGAATCATTGTTTAAGTTACTGAACGGTTATAGAGATTGTTTTGCATTTTCAACCAAAGAATTAGGATGTGTCAAGGGAATAGAGATGAATATCCACCTAAGTGACAATAGTCCCATTGTATATCGGCCTTATAGATTGGCTCATTCGGAGCGTCAAATTGTTAGGGGAATGGTTAAGGAATTAGAGGATTCGGGAATAGTACGACCATCCACGTCAGATTATGCATCCCCAATTTTATTAGTAAAAAAGAAAACTGGGGATTACAGGCTTTGTATAGACTTTAGAGGTTTAAATAAGAAAACAATTAAAGAACACTACCCGTTACCAAGAATAGACGATCAATTAGACAATTTATCAGGTTTTAAGTTTTACACGACCTTGGATCTCGCATCCGGTTACTATCAGATTTGTATGGCAGAAACATCTAAACATTTAACAGCTTTTGTCACGCCTGATGGGCACTTTGAATTTAATAGGATGCCTTTCGGATTAGCTAACGCCCCATCTAATTTTCAACGAGCCATCAATAATATTCTCGGTAACGCGCGTTTTAAAGATGCATTCGCTTATATGGATGACGTTATTATTCCATCAAAAACGATAGAGGAAGGTTTCGAGAAATTAAAGAACACATTAGACTTATTTAGAACTTCGGGTATAACCTTAAAACTTTCAAAATGTAACTTCTTTATGCGATCCATTAATTATTTGGGGTTCGAAGTAAATGAAAGGGGAATACGGCCTGGAAAGCACAAAATAGAGGCTGTAGAACATTTTCCCCGCCCAACTGATCAACACAAAGTCCGTCAATTTATTGGTTTATCAAGTTTTTTTCGGCGTTTTATAAAGGGTTTTTCTATAATCACCAAACCGTTAACTCAACTCCTAAAAAAGGATACCGTCTGGTGTTGGGGAGGTGTCGAAGAAGAAGCTTTCCAAAAATTAAAAACTGAGCTTATAAAACGTCCCGTTCTCGCCTTTTATGATCCGACCTACGAAACTCAAGTTCATACAGACGCATCTAAATTAGGAATCGCCGGGATATTAATGCAAAGGTCTAAAAAGGATTCCCCATTCAACGCTGTGGCTTATTATAGCAGACAAACATCCCCCGAAGAAGCGCGCTTCACTTCTTACGATCTAGAGACTTTAGCTGTTGTAATGTCGGTACAGCAATTTAGAGTATATTTATTAGGCCTCAAATTCACGATAGTTACTGACTGCAACTCTGTTCGAGCCACATTTGAAAAAAAAGACATGATACCGCGGGTGGCAAGGTGGTGGAATTCTTTACAAGAATATGATTTTAATATTATTTACAAACCAGGCTCAAATATGTGTCATGTCGATGCCCTTAGTCGTAACCCTGTTCAACAAACCGAATATACAGAAGTTAGATTAATCGACACCAATTGGATAGCTACTGCACAGCAAAATGATTCTGAATTACAAAGAATAATAACTATACTTAATGATAAAGAAATCCGTTTAATATAATCGAAATTAAAAACAACTTTGTAGTCAAACGCGGAATGCTGTACAGGCAAACGCCTGAGGGTGACCGCTGGGTTGTACCTAAAGGAATACGGTGGCATATACTGCAAACGAATCATGATATGTTAGGACATTTTGGTTTTGAGAAAACTTATAATAAAATTAAAAGTCAATATTGGTTTGCCAAAATGAGAAGATTTGTTCAAAAATATGTCGATTCATGTCTTGAGTGTGCTCATACCAAAATCCCCGCGGGTAAAAAGTCTGGAGAGTTACACCCAATATCTAAAGTAGATCGCCCGTTCCACACACTTCACATAGATCATTTAGGCCCGTTCGTTCGCAGTAAGAAAAAGAATTCTTATCTGCTATTAATAATAGATGCGTTTACAAAATATATCATTCTTAACCCAGTGAAAACTACAAAGAGTATACATAGTATAAAAGCATTACAGACTTACTTTCACACTTTTGGGGTTCCTCAAAGAATTATATCGGACAGGGGAACTTCTTTTACTTCAAAAAAGTTTAAGGAGTTTCTTAATTCATTAGGTGTTAAACATGTATTGAATTCAGTAGCTACGCCGCGAGCAAACGGGCAAGTTGAGAGGTACAATAGAACCGTCCTCGCTGCACTCGGTGCTAAAAACTACAATAAAAATGAAAAATTATGGGACGAGGCAGTTTCCGAAATTCAATGGGCATTAAATAATACATTTAATAAGGGGACTGGTAAAACACCGGCAGAGGCGTTGTTTGGGTTAAAATTAATTGGGACTAATGATTCCTCTCTTTCGCTTACCACAAATAATGAGGAATCTCATGATGAAAGCACAATAGAAATCATTCGAAGTCAAGTCTCCGAACATATAGCGAAAAATCAGGTTAATCAGAAAAAGTCATTCGATAAACACAGAAAGAAAGTTGCCTATGCTGTAGGTGATCTAGTCAGAGTAGAAAGAGAGATCCCTTCCTCTGGGCAAAGTCGAAAACTTGTTCCAAACTTCGTGGTCCCTATCGCATAGTTACGGTATTGGATAACGATAGGTATATTGTCGAAGATACTCCGTTATCTCGAAAGGGTAACCGCCCTTTTACTGGTACTTTCTCAGTGGATAAGATCCATCCATGGTTAGTCTTTAATAGAAGTAATTACGGATCAGATAATGATTCTACTAATGACCAACAGACTGATGATAATGATGATGAAGATAATCTCGCCAGTTAATGTACGAGTACCTGTTTGATTGTTGTAGAGATATTAATGTGTTGCCCATGATTTATTTTAAATAGTAAGCTGATTAATATGAGTTAATGAAATCCCAAAGATGTATGATAAAGTTACAGTCAAACCACTGGAATGTAGAGGTTTCAGTGGAATGACTTAGCAATACGGAAGACATGAAGGGGCTTCAGTATTGATAGTAGATTTATGTTGAAGTTACAGTCAGACTACTGGAATGCAGAGGTTTCAGTAGAATGACTTAGCAATACTGAAGACATGAAGGGGCTTCAGTGTTGATTAAAGATGAATGTTAAAGTTACAGTCAAACCACTGGAATGTAGAGGTTTCAGTGGAATGACTTAGCAATACTGAAGACATGAAGGGGCTTCAGTATTGATAGTAGAGTTATGTTGAAGTTACAGTCAGACTACTGGAATGCAGAGGTTTCAGTAGATTGACTTAGCAATACTGAAGACATGAAGGGGCTTCAGTGTTGATTAAAGATGTATGGTAAAGTTACAGTCAAACCACTGAAATGTAGAGGTTTCAGTGGAATGACTTAGCAATACTGAAGACATGAAGGGGCTTCAGTATTGATTGTATTTTGTAAAATAATTATGTTATTGTGAAATCAAATTTTAGATTATGGGATAAAACATGGTAAGAGTTTCGTCCACTAAATAAATTGTGTATCCATAAAAATACAGTTGTTGTAGAAATGTAGTACTTACAACAAATATTATGTTGAAAGAGATTGTTATCACTTGTATGTAAATAGTGTTAGATTGTTTTAATTATTAAATACTTCATCTAATAAAAGGAATTAAATATTGTACAAGCTAATATTTATTCTCGGGACGCGAATGTGTCAGGAAAGGCCGACTGTTAGCTATTGTTATTATTTTATTTAGATATAGTTAGCTATTGTTATTATTTTATTTAGATATATTAAGCGGTTCTCTCAATATTATTCATTTTATTAATCGTGTATTTGTTTAATATTTTAAATTGTAAAGTTGCCATGTCCCAAGTGAAATAACACTGAATAATAGTTGTTTAGTTGCTAAACTGACTTTAGCTGTCAAATGGTAGATTACTTGTCTATGTTCACTTGGGAGCACGGCAGTGGAGTTCGAACACTCGTAGAGTGAAGACGTGTTAATCGTAGCCAAATAGTGAAATCAGTGCTAATAAAGTGATTATAAAGTTATACCGATTTTACTTTTCTTAACAACCGCATAGTGGATTACATTTAGTTGGTGACTTTTCCTTGAAGTTTTCATTAGAATTTTCCTGGATTTCTCAAGATAGCTGTTCTAAAAGATTCCTCAGTAGTTACGTAAGTATTGAATGGTTTATGTAATAGACCGTCCTTTGAGTGACAAACGATTTCAATTATGTAATTGTATCTACATCAAGAAATATTTGTCAAAGCCTGCTTGCTCTACATTTATAACTCAGTGTGAAAATTGTTTGCTTTAATTATAGTTCAGATTGGCCGACGACGATGCTCCATGTTGTTAAATTATTCATACCGCAGTCTGTACACTATATCAATGAATACTGCTCTACGAGTTGGTGTTAACATCAATTAAAATGCTAATTATGTTCTACTTATCTTTATAACGAGATGAGCTAATAGTTTGTACATGACTGTCGTAACCTGGCAAATAGGAGTACATATACTATGTCACCGTAAAATTGTCAAACACGTTAGATTGTAAAATAACTAGAGATTGTAAACTCTCGAAATATTGTCAAACAAACATACTGCTTACAATAAGACATATTATTTTTCGGTAGATTGTAATCTATTGAAGTGAAACAGTAATATTGTGAAATGCAAATAAATGATATGCAATATTGTAAGCAGTATGTTCAGTTAACAATATTTCGAGAGTTTACAACCTCGCTAGAGATATTACAATCTAACATGGTTGACAATTTTACGGTGATACATAAAATCACACCTATTTTTCCCATGCGGTAGGTAGGTAGAAACAAAGTAGAAACCACAGAACGCCACCTGCTACGATCCTTACATCTAGGGTAGCCATCCGTCCGGGTTTCCCCGGATTTGTCCTAGTTTAGAGGGCATCCGGGGAGCGTACGGGCGGGGCTTCATTTAATCCAGGTTTAAAAAATTAAAAATTCTTTATTCCTTCTGGTACATTTTAAATGGTGTTATAAGATGACTAAATTTAATTTTAAGGTCTGTAAATAAATATAAAGTTGATTTATTATGATATTTTCAACTATTTTTTATTACACTGACTATGTTTGAAAATAGCTGTTGACATGTCCGGGTTCTGGGCTCTAAAATCCGGGGATTTCACGCGTCATGTGCTGGTTGCCAAATAGAGATGGCAACCCTACTTACATCCTCCTTTTCCCTCGTGCACGCAGGCATCTGGTCTGGAATTTTCAAATTTAAAATAAGAACACGGAATGTGAACTGTAATATAAAACCTACTTAAATGAAGCCTATTTTTACCCGATTACAGCAAGCTTAAGGAAGAGTTTCGTATAAATATGATAAGGATTCAACTTGTTACTGACTGTTTTAGTTAACGAATAAACCCTATCGTACAGTTAACCACACATCCGCTGAAGAATTGACGTTGACCTCGCCTCTAAGACGTGGCAGTAATAAAGGACAGTTTTTGTAGCAGTAATGTTACTAGGGACGTGCGGTTGATCGTACTTCCTGTTATTCGTTCATAGTGTAGGTATATTATTGCTTAGTATTAATTATTGCAGAATAAGTGAAGGCTTATCATCCACAGGCTGAAGACTAGTGCCTCCTGCTTCCTGGGCTATTTCTGATTTTAGAGAAACCTATGGCTGGAAAACCGATTCCAATAATTTAATTGATTGAAATACGTCTTTTGAGCGCAGGGGTTGTTTTAGTTCAGGGCACGCCACGATAGTGGTGATAAGTCCCCTCTTTGAGGAGTGGCTTGAGAGGCGCCACGGCGTCCTCACCTTCCGCCTGACGCAGGTCCTCACCGGACACGGATGTTTCATAAGTCATAAGTCATTTATTTCTTAACAAAAAACATTGTGTAGAAAAACTTAAAATTAAATTAAATTAATAAGGTTTCGACAGTACCTAATAACAAAACAAGTATTAAAAAAGAAAATAACAAGAAGTAGCTCCTTTTCACAAAAATTAAATGAATAGTCGAATAAATTGAAAATAATAACAACAATGTCAAAAGATGAAAATAACAATAGCTAGTAAAAAATGTCAAAACTAAAATAATAATGTCAAAAGATAAGAATAATAATAGCACCTTTTTACAGTAAAAAAAAAAATAATAATTAATAGTCACATAATTACATAAAGAATTTAATGGGAATGATATATAAAGGCAATACAAATAATAATAAAAATCAATAATAGCTAATATCGCATAAATACATGATTGTCATTTTGTCAATTGATGAACTCCTCAATACTGTAAAAGCTTTTCCTCAATAAATACGTCCTTAATTTGTGTTTGAATAAATTTGCACTGGTTATGCTTTTAAATTCCAACGGCAACTTGTTGTATAACAAGACTGATTGATATCTAGGGCTATGTCGAACCACTTTCAATCTAGGTTGAATTGTGTAGGATAAGTCTTTCCTGCGAGTACTATGTCTAGCTTGTCTTTGCTCTTCAGTTTCAAATCTGTGCAAATTCTTAACAAAGTTAGTTAGCAACACAAGAATATAGAGACATGGCACTGTTAGAATTTTAAGTTTTATGAAGTGTTCCTTGCACGATTCTGTCTGTTTCAAGCGAAGCATTGTCCTTAAAGCTCTTTTTTGAATGACAAATGCTGACTGCATATTGTATTTGTAGCTGTTGCCCCAAAACTCAATACTATATCTGAGCCTAGACTCAACCAGAGCGAAATACACACTCCTAAGTTGAGGTAAAGTTAGTTCTTCCCTCAGGGTTCTGATTGCATAGCATGCAGAGCTAACAGACTTTGTTATAGACAATATCTCAACCTTCCAATTTAATAATGCGTCAATGTTAACACCTAGGAATTTAATATTATCAACTACTTCGACTTTGTTCCCGCAAGATACAACCTCAATCTTGGCACTATTTCGCACCGTCGGCTTAAATAATACACACTTTGTTTTATTTGCATTAACTTTTAAATTATTAGTGCCAAACCAGTTCTCAAAAGCTTTTAGTACATTATTGATTTTGGATTCTAATTCGTATATGTCGTGTGCAGACACTATTGCATTCGTGTCGTCAGCAAAAATTATTAATTTAATGTCATTAAAATGTCTTTGAATATACTCAATCAAGTCGTTTAGGAATATTATAAAGAAAATTGGACCTAGAACGGAGCCTTGCGGGACCCCACGACATACAGAGACTAGATTGGATTTATAGATTTTTTCTTCACCATCTACCACTGATTTTATCTCTATAAACTGACGCCTGTTATGCAAATAAGAGCTGAAAAGATTTAATACATTCTCCCGTATACCATAGTGTTCCAATTTGGCCAAGAGAATGCCATGGTCTACTGTATCGAAGGCAGAACTGAGGTCAAGAAATATACCGGCTACTTTATGCTTGCAATTTAAATTACATATCACCTCGTCAACTAATTCCTCAACAGCATCACTAGTTCCTAATGACGTTTGGTATCCAAATTGTTGCTTATTTAAGACATTGTGCATCTTTAAGTGTCTCAAAAGCCTTTCTTTAATAATTTTTTCAAAGATTTTAGATAAAATAGGTAACACAGAAATCGGTCTGTAGTTCTCAGGATCCATCTTTGAACCCTTCTTAAAGATTGGTAGCACTCGAGCGATTTTAAGTTGATCCGGGAATAGACCTTCATTAATACATTCGTTATAAAAAGATGCTAATGGAGTCGCTAATAAGTCAATATTTTCTTTAATTATAGTCAAAGGAATTTCGTCATGGCCAGCTGAGGGCTTGTTGACCATTTTTTTTACCATGTTGAAAATTTCTAAAGGTGTAACTGCATCAAAGCTCATGTTGGATTCTACTCGGCTGACACTTTCAGTTAGATATGTCATTGCTAATCTTTGGTTACAAGCTTCTAGGTGAACTATATTGTCGAAACATTTGGAAAATATATTAGCCACGTCTAGAGCATTACTAGTCACAGTGTTGTTAATCTTAAGTATAATAGGGTGCTCGTTCAGGTCTTTAGTAGCATTGCGTTGTTGATTCACTATTTTCCATATCGTTTTACTGGAATCAGAAGCCATTTCGATTTGTTTCCTAACAGCATTCCTTTTTGCACAGCTAACCACTTTTCTATACATTCTGATATAACTATTCCGATATTCCAGAACCGAATGGTCACATTGCATCTTATTTATTGTGTTAAGGAAACGTTTTACTTTACTAGCAATTTTTATTCCGCTTGTTATCCATTTGGAACATTTATTTCTTTTGATATTAATTTTTACTTTACACTTTTTAAAGATTGACGAATGAATATAATTGAATTGACTGATGAAAGTGTTAATACCTGGGCTCCAGTCGGTTTCCAATAGTTTTTGTCTAAAGACACTTTTGTTCTCGACATTATATTTCCTTTTGGAAAGACGAACATAATTTGTCCGCTTCTTATTCGTAACTTTTTCTGAGCGTAGTTTACAGAAAAGACCAGCGTGTCCGTCTGATAACCCATTGTGATCAACAGATGTATCGTCTACGCAACTGTCAGGCAAGTTAGTCAAGAAGTTGTCAATGCATGATTCAGATTTATTTCTCCGAAAGGTAGGAGAGTCTATCAGATATTTGAAATTATAACAAGTTAGTAACGATAAGAAGGAAACATGTCTCGAGTCATCTTTAAAAACATCGATGTTGAAGTCACCACAAATTATACATAGTTTATTGAGAAAAAGCTGTAGCAGTTTTTCAAGCCTGTCCATGAAATCGTCAAAATTACTATTTAAAGGAGTCCGATAACAACAAACAACACATAAATTTGTCTCAGTATCTCTAACTCCACACACTTCGAAGCTATTAATTTTATATAATTGCCTACACACTTGCAATTCTTCAACATTTCTGTCATTTAGTACTAAAATCATCGAGCCTCCTCTGTTCTTTTTGTGTCTGGTATTGTAAGACTTTATTTTGTAATTATTAAAATTAAATTGTTTTGCTAAAGTATCGTTTAAAAAGTGTTCAGTTATGCATAAGAAGTTAAGTTCCTCTGAAAGTTCGCTGACATATACTTCCAGGTCATCTTTTTTATTACTAATGCCACATAGATTTTGATGGAAAATATTAATACTTACATTATCATTATCACCATCACATAAATTATTATCTAAATTATTCTGAACGAAAAAACTGAGAGGTTTGTCCAGTTGAACTGTCGTATAATGGGTGGTCTAGAGGGAATAATTTCATGTCAATCTTAATTCTATCCATAATATTTTTAAATAATCGTAGTGTTCCAGCTTTATTTAATTTACCCGATGTGCTAGAAAACATGTCAAATGTTAGACCATAGTTGGAGTCGAAAAAATATGCGTATTTATTATATTGTATGTCCAAGCACAGGAGGTTATTGAACAGTTCCACCTTGTAATTATAAATGGGTGCCCCCCGTACATACGTGGGCGTGCTGACAATTACATTTGTGTGTGTCAAATTTGCTAAACCTTCATTGATTTCTCTCACTAAATCAATGAAGTTATCGTTGTCTCTAATGTTAGTTTCGCTCATACAATTATACAGTAGTCATTTAAGTTAAAATCCCTTAATTTGTATTGTATGCCGGATAAAAGATGTTTTATATTGCTATTAGGTAAAGAGTAACTACAATAATTAAAGTCCCTGGCAAAGTTATGTTCTACAGATTGTAGCCTGGACCTCTGAGAGCTGTTACTTAGCACACACAATTTTCTAGGCTTGATATCTTTAGTAATTTTCTGCTTGCTATTATGAGGTATACTTTCTTTTTGCAGCGTCGAATTAGTGGCCATTTTGTGGTTTGTAGAATTTGATTCAGTGCTTGAAGTCGGTATACATTCTGTTTTAGGCGTAGTTATTTCGTCTTCATATGGAGCCATCTTTAGTCTCGGTGTTCTGTCAGTCTTTTGTTTCAGTTTACTTTTTAGTCCAGATCGAGGTGTAACCATACTTTTGTCTACTAGATTTATCGTTTTGTATGCATCTATAATTTTAGATTTCGGGAGGTTCCTGCATCGAATCGGGCGGAAGGAAACGCCCGGATGTTTCCACTGCGAGGATCGACCGGAGGACACGGTGGAGCACACGGTGGAGGTTTGACCTGCGTGGGCGGAGCACCGCCGTGCCCTCGTAGCGGCGATCGGCAGCAGCGACCTCTTGCGTCCAGCCTTGGTCCAATCCATGGTCCGGAGCGAGACGGAATGGGAAGCCGTCACCTCCTTCTGCGAAGCAGTCATGCTAGCGAAGGAGGTGGTGGAACGCGAGAGGGAGAGAACCTCTCGCCCCAGCCGCCGCGGGAGACGCACCGGCGCCGGGGGCTACGTGGTGGCCCCCGGCCAACCTAGGCGCGTGCCTGTGGACGGTGAGCTATGGGCTAGCTCGCCGTCCGTCCGTCTTATGACGACAGGCCGTGTCGACGGCGCGTTCGTGTTCCACGCGCGCCTCAAAGAGATGACAGCACAATGGAGGTGCCCGCAAGGGCCGGAGCCTGCCGGGATTGCGGGACTGTTCGAAAGAGGTACCGCGGCCCCGGAACATAAAGGGCGCCGCAGGAACATGGATGGGTTTTAGTCAGTAAAAGTCTGACATTCCCTTCCGCTCCGCCCAGAGTGGGAGAAGTTATTTGATGACTTATCATCCGAAAAAACGACCCTTGTTTTAGATAGGCCATTTCAATTTGACTTATATCATAAATGTAGCAAATAAAACAAGATTTGTACCTACATTAACTAAATACTTAATTGTAGAAACTAGAACTAGACTCATAATGTTCAGATAAGGCCTAGTTAGTGGGATGGACGTCCAGGCATGCCCAGATAACAGTGTTAGATCACGTAGGTATATGTGTAAATCGTTATTTTTCAATGGAAACGTAATAAGTTGTTCAATGTTCTTTTTTGTTGCATTCAGACACCACTCATAATGTCAATATCACCTTAATACATATATTAACATTTATCTAATACCATTTGGCATATTGTTTTACGATATCATACATTGTTGTTATCAGATATCACATAATCTCATGATTGCAGGCAGTACAAATTCCGCAGTAACGATATCTCCGTTATCGCCGTTCAACGGTGTCTGTCGTTGGAAATAAATTCGTTACGCTAACATTTTAAACGCGTTAGAGACGTTATTTGTATGCATATGCTAATGATATTGATAACGATTTCTAGAATCGATGAAGGTGACAATAAAGGACACAGGTATTTATGTAACAACGTATGTACTTAGAAAAGTGACTTAGATACACAGTTTTAAATATAAATAAATGTAAAAAAGAAAAAAGCAATTGAGGTTTCTCAATTCAACTGTATGTATAGGGTGTATAAAACACCTCGTATCGAAGCCGAAAGGCACTTATTCTCCCCGTCATTGCGATCCTTTTTTTTGTTTTACACAAAACCTGGGAACTAGTGGATGCAGTACCGGTTCCTTCTTAAGAACTGGGACTGGATTTGGAACCGGGATTTCCCGGGATATTCGGTACTTTCGGTACTTACTAATAATCTATTGTATTAAGGCCACGTGTGCGTCTAAGGAACATACAATTATGTAAATATCTGTTGTAAAATGAACTCATTAGAAATAATTAAATACAAAAATAAAATAAAATAGCAAATAGAACTTAAATTCGAGGTATATTATTTTGAATTAGAAATGTCTTTTACGTCACATAATCACTTGGTT
The DNA here is from genome assembly GCA_950022955.1 of Xestia ashworthii. NCBI lineage: Eukaryota > Metazoa > Arthropoda > Insecta > Lepidoptera > Noctuidae > Xestia > Xestia ashworthii. The sequence goes on from OX465566.1 coordinate 11,902,684, forward strand.
TCGCCAGTATCATTAAACAAACATTAGCAAAACAAAACTATAGTGCTTTTTCGAGATTAAAATAACAAAAAACATAAAATTCAACAAAATTTGGGGATAAAAACATTATTATTTTTAAAACAAAAGTAAAGTATCATCTGTATCATTAAACAAACAAAAGCAAAACAAAACTGAAATGCTTTTTCGAGATCATGATAAGAAATAATAATAAAATTGAACAAAATTTGAGAATAAAAAACGTAATTTTTTTAAATAAAAGTAATGCAATAAATAAATAATGCTGCGACCATGGAGGACCTCAGTAGAGCTTCCGAAAGAGTGGGTCTTAAAACGAACATGAACAAAACCAAGGTTATGTTGAATGCCCATGTCCTATCAAGATCGGAGACACACTCAAGCTGTAGACGACTATGTGCACTTGGGACAAACGGTCCAGTTAGGTAGGTCTAACTTCGATAAAGAGTCGTCCAACTTACCGCAGTGTCTCAAGACGAAAAGTCTATGACCAGTGTGTGTTGTGTGATTACATACAGGACGGAAACGTGGTCGCTCACAATGGGCCTTATCAGAAGTTTAAAAGTCTCCCAAAGGGCAATGGTGAGGGCATGCTCGGAGTTTATTTGCGCGATCGTATCAGGAACGAGAACATCCGCAAGATAACCAAGGATACCGACGACGTAGCCCGAAGAATTAACAAACTTAAGTGGCAGTGGGCAGGGCACATTGCTCGCAGAACGGATGGCCGATGGGGCCGAAAAGTTCTGGAGTAGCGACCGCGAACCGAAAGACGTTTCGTTTTAAGACCTCCCACTAGGTGGACCGATGACCTGGCGAAGGCACGGGACCGGTCAATGTGGCGACACTTGGGAGGCCTATGTCCAGCAGGGAACGTGTTTCGGCTAAAATGATGATGATAATGAATGCAATAAATGAAACAAAGCAAAACTCAACTTATGTCTCTTTTTTACATTGTTGAATATCTTTTTTACTCTTGGTTATAATGATAATTTTCGATTAAAAATGTTTCATTTTACCAGTATTGATAAAAGTAGTTTATGTAATATGGTTTTTTTACTTTATATTGAGAAAAAGAAAGAAATAATATAGTACCGAAAGAACCGGGACTCTGGGATGTAGAACCGATACCAGATTGTTCTAAAAAATCCGGGGATTTCTCGGGATTTTCGGTACCGGGATTTCCTGGGAGCATACTGGTTACGGAGATATGGGGGGTCAACGTTACAACTTTTTGACAAGTTTTTTTTTTTAAATACAGGTTTTTGTTGCAAGATTTTTACTTTAAACACCTCTACGTCCACCGCCGTACTATTCAATCCATCCAGTGCGTTACATTGAATTCTTTTAACAAAACATGTTTTTTCACCCCAAAAACAAAAGTCGTTTCTCAGCAATTATTTTTGCGTAAAGTTGATGTACAGAATGCTTGGTTGACGGCTTCGTGATGAGGTTGTTTACACCCTGAATATTTTTATTTTGTTTATGATATAACTTCGTCGTTTATGAACCGAGTTTGGTGGTGATTGATTGTTGGAAAAGCGATATCTCAAGGGTTTTACCATGATAAGGAAACTAGGATCTGATGATGGCATCATAGAGAAATCGAGGAGAACCTTCAAAAATCGTAGTGCGACTAGTGCGTTTGTTATTTTTTTTCATTAAGAATTTTAAAGTTCTAGAGTCGATCTAATGATGGAGCCAAAAGTCAGTCGAGGGAACTCCTCAATGATTTAAAGCAATTACCTGGTGTTTGGGCTTGATTAATTTGTATAAATGAGAATTTTACACCTAGATGGGTTGTAATTGTCGTTAGGGGACTGATGATGAAGACGAAAGACAGTCAAGGGAACTCCTCAACGTTTTACAGCTACCTTGTGTTTGAACTCAATTCATTTCTATTGATGTGAACTTTGCATTCATACGGGTATTATAAGTGTCATTACAGGTCTGATGATGGAGACCATAGACAGTCGAGGGAATTCCTCAACGATTTACAGCAGATACCGTTTGTTGGGCTTACTTCAAACGGTTCAATATGCCAAAAGGTTCAGAATATTTGTATAGGATATTACAACTAAAAATAAAAAAAAACTTTTTGAGTTTATTTATTCTTTTCTTGTATATTAAGCATTTTAGAGCGGCAATTTTAAAAGTGTCTTGCTCATGTGTATCCTTTACTTTCTGCAAAACCTAAACATACTTAATTGAAATTCGATCATCCCCGAATGACGAACATACAGGTTCCGTATGAGACCTCAAGGAATACTGTGCAAAATATAAATACAAGACTATGTATATTCTCCTTCTACCCTAAAAACTAAAGGAAGAGAGAGTTCATCATTAATTACATCTTTTTCCCAACTAAGTTGAGCTTGGCTAACAGTCTAATCGGATGCAACTTAATACCAGTATTTTACATGATGCGACTGCCTATCTGACCTCCACAACCCAGGTCCTTGATGACACGATACCTCTTGATAAGATTGTCTGTATGTTCTTCAGGCTGCTGGGAAGAGACACAAATACCGAAAAAATCCATTAACCTATTCTAGAAATTCAATCCCCAGCTTCATTCAACCGTAAGTGAACCGTGTAAAATGTATTTGAAGCAACAAAACATTAATAATGTGAGAGCAAGAAGTAGTTTTAAACCAAACGGCACAGAAACATTGTTTGAGATCTTGATGTATGTTGGCAAGTAAGTTGCAGCGTAGATTTAAGATTTAGTCCGCAGTTGCGCTCGTTCTGAATCCGGCCATATACATCGCCCATAGCCAGCTGCGGCAGAAGACAAATGTTTCCACTCCACTTACCGATATTTATGTACCGTTTTAACGAGATTTGTGGAGATTAATAGACGTATGTCTGTCATGGCGTGTCGTTTGTAGGACTGAGGTATGAATTGTATAGAAATTGAAGTCCTGTTGGGAAACATAAAAGAAAGATTGGTGTCAATAGTAGTACGCTGAAGTTTGTCCTGCTGTTGGTGTATTAAACACATCTCTACTGAAATATTGAAAGAAAATGGAGAACAGTTTATTTCCACTGCTGTGTTTGTGTCGGAGCTTTGTTTCAAATTCTCTTGTAGTCTTCCAAAATCTAAAACCTGCAGCTTATGGTTTCAATTGCCAAAAAGTGACAAGAATAAAATAAATTATAAAAAGAAAAGACCCTGTATAGATTTCCGCTATTCTATGTGATTTTTCCCTCGCATTAAAACTAGATTCTAAGTTCCCGACCTGCACATCTGCGCCACATAACAACGTCATGCTACAATATTTTTCACCATGCTGCCCTGCTGTTGGATACCTCCCAAGAAACTATGACCGAGCGTGGCCGACGGATTTAATCTTATTTCTGTAACGAGAAGCGATGGGCCGCGATGGGCCGCGATGGGCTATGCTGGGCGACAGTTTTATGGCCATCATTGTTTATAAGGGCTGGCCTGAACTGGCCGGTACTTTGTATTCAGTTCGTCTGTGAAACTCTCTTACAAACATGATTTAACTTTGTTTTAACTTATTATAATGATATCGGCCCTTAAACTAGCTTTTGTGGTGTGGTGAAAACAAGTTTGTTTATGGGAACAAGGGTGTGCTGGCAGCAGTTTGGCATTAGGTTTTCTTCTTTGCGGGGTCCTTTTCTGTGTTCAAGTTATTTCGTTACAGCTTGCGAATATTGGGACATAGTTAAAGCTGCGTATGAACTTTTTGTGAAATGTAAATGTTTCCGCCGTTCTTCGTTCACTGGTCATGAAGCAGTGCGAAAGTAGGATACAGCCTAACTACGTCATTCGTAAGAAAAGTAGGCAGATGTTTTTTTCTGCGAATCTTTCTCATACTTCTAAGAGAGCTGTGGCATCACTTGTGCTCCTGTCTTACGGGAAACACCTTATCGTCAATCAACCACCATCTTCAGAGCTTTGTTTAGACATTATTTCACATGAACTTGTCGTTCAGTGTACAGATACTATTTATAGATAAACCTAAATTTCCAATAGCTATCTAATTTTATTCGTCACCGTAAGAAGGTATGGGTACTAGGTTATGTGTCGTGTATAGGTAGCTATATGTATACTTAGATGTTATTGGTGACTAAAATGATGTCAAGACAATGCGCAGTTTCAACTTCGAGTGAGCTTATAATAGAGCTATGTAGTAGATAGTGATGATACACCTACATAATGAAATAGCACGGACATTACTCTAATATTTTAATATTATGCTAATACTCTCAAGTTTCTTCAATTTACCGTTCTGCAAGAAGGCGTAATGTTTATCAAGTTGCAAAGCAAGTTTTGCAATTCACGCATCGTTTAGTAGTAAAACACAAAGTTATACCTAATTATTTAGGTGGTGGAGTCATATGAGGAAACTTTGTTCGTTAATCCACCCGCATGCTGAACGGCATTCTAACCCATCGGTAAAACCGAAGATTGTGAGGTCCATGGTCCAAGCTTTATCGCATTCAATATCATTTAACATCTCTTTAAAATAAATTAAAATTTAAAATAAAATCACTGAAACCTACTGATTAGTTTTCACTTAATTAAATCGCTGTTGTAGGATACATTTCATTGGCGAATGAATAAAATAAAAATTTTATCGTAGATTTTACGATTCTTTAACGGTTCAGAAACCGCTAAATATGGTACTACGAAAGAGCTTGCTCTTTTTGAATTTTGTGCAGGCAAACTCGTTGGTCGAGTGGTACATTCGTGGTTTATACTCACCAGAACGAATCTTGATAATTGACCGCCAACTGCCCAGACAAGCTCCTCGTAAAGAAATTGGAATCCGTTCTTTTGTTTCGGATGCTAAAATTGCGCTTATTAACCGACTTCAAAAAGGAGGAGGTTTTCCATTCGTTGGAACCGTTTTTTTTCTTTTTTTTATGTATCTGTGTTCCCCGATTACTCACAGATGGTTGGGCCGATTTTGATTTTCTTATTGTTTGAAAGGGACGTCCCAGTTGGTCCCATAATCATCAAGTCAGGATTTGATGATGAGCTCCTGGAGAAATACAGAGAACTTTTAAAATTTTAAAGGCACACTTGAAACGATTTGGGTAGTTTTAGGAAGAGTACTTTCTAGGAGTGATTCCATTTCAATTTGGTAAAGATCTGATTTATTTATGTAGGATCTCCAACAAAAAATATACACAAAACACGAAAAAAAGAATCGACGACAAAAATAGCACGTAGGTGTACTCCTACACTTACAGGAGACCACAGCATGCATAATAAAATGTATAACCAAGCAAACAAAACAAAATTATAGTAGCACTTAAAAAATAAAATTAACATCAACACAAATTAAGTAATAAAATTGGAAAATTAAATTAAATTTGATGAAAAACTTCGGAGGTAGGCAACGGAACTCCTCAATAATTATAGCAAATGGACTGGGATTGCTGAAATCTCATGTCTGTCTATTGTTTACACAAGTCATAATATGACATCACGCCGGTACGCTGTGAAGGGGTAAGCACATGTGAACCACTAAAAAGTGAAAAATGAAAACTTTTTTTCATTACTCATACTCGGAAAGTAGGTCTGAAGTTGCCTGAGGAGCGGGCTGAAAGTAATACTTTTCAGCCCTAGGGAGAATCGCTTTCAACTGACAGCTGTCACATTATTAAAAAAAAATCTAGTTCTATTTTCACATTTCTATTGAACCATGTTCCGACTTCTATACAGCCTGTAAATTACAGCGCGATGTAAAATTGAAATAACATAAAATTCAGTATTAATTAAATAATATAATTATTTTAAATAACTTAGTTATAATTTAGTTACAAATATTTCTTTATAATAACAAAAAATTTGGGCAAAATATTTACTATTTTTTCAGTGACGATAGTGAAAATAAAGGCTGAATAGCCGGCCACAGAAAAAAAAAACAAAATAGGCGGGAAAGCGGCAATCCGATCTTCATTTTTTTTCGAATGGTTTCGTGTTTTGTTTTTATTTTCCTTGTATTCGTAATGAAAAGCACAGTGTTTACCTCGGGTTAAAGACTTATTTAGTCCCTCGAGCTATTAGCGCCCGCGCTACGCTTGGGCGCCAAACCCCGTCTCGGGACTAAATAAGTTACTTTCACCCCTTGGATAACAATGTACTATTGCTTAAAATAAAAGCGACTTCAAAAAACACAAAAAAGTGAAAAATAACAAACTTCTGAAGTCGGTGACAAAAAACTAAATCAATTAAACAAGCTTAAGTTTTCATTTTTTATGTTTTTGGCAATGAAGAAATAATAACAATTTTATTAACCGACTTACAAAAAGGAGGAGGTTCTCTATTCGACTGTATGTATTTTTTTTTTTTTTTTTTTATGTATGTTACCCGATTACTCGAAGACGCCTAAACCGATTTGAAAAATTCTTTTTATGTTTGAAAGGGTATACTTCCAAGTTGGTCCCATAGTCGCCAAGTCGGGATCTGATGATGGAATCTTGGCGAAATCGAGGGAACTCTTCAAATTTTATAGGATAACGTACAGCAATTTTTATATTTTCTACAACAAGTGAAGCATTTGCGTTTGATAAGAACCATTCTACCATCAGATCTGATGATGAAGCCAAGAGTCACGGAACTCCATAATGAGACAATGTATCCTAGTCGTGTTTGGGCTTGTTGTAATTGTAACGGTATGCACTTTCCATGTGAACCACTAAAAAGTGAAAAATAAAAACTTTTTTGCAAAAAATAAAACCGACTTCAAAAAGAAAAAGTGAAAAATAACTTTAGCTTCTGAAGTCGGTGACAAAAAAATTAAATCAATCATACAAACGTCACCGACTTCAGAAGCTAAAGTTATTTTTCACTTTTTCTTTTTGAAGTCGGTTTTTTATAGAATAATTTTTGAAGAGCAGAGGTGGCCCTGTTGTGGCGGCCCCGACTTACGAACAGTAAGTCGTGGGTTCGAACCCAGACAGGCGCATTACTTTGTGTAATTTATTTCATCACCGCTGCTCTCAAATCGGTGAAGGAAAACATCGTGAGGAAACCGGCATGTCCTAGAACCAAAAACTCGAAGACATGTGACATCTACCAATCCGCACTGGGTCCGCGTGGTAGATTATAGCCCATTCCCTCTCATTGAGAGGAGGCCGTGTCCCAGCAGTGGGAACATTATAGGCTGATGATGATGATGATGATGAATAATTTTTGGAATTTTGATACAAGTGGAGAAAGTTTGTTATTGTATTCGAGACGGAATTAACACACGAGCCGTAGGCGAACCCTCGCCTACGGCTCGTGTGTTAATTCCGTCTAATTCCGTAAAAATACCCATTTTTGAGCCGAGTAGGTACTGCAACAACAAATGTCCACATGTATTAAACGAAGTTTTTCAATACACTTTTGAAGAAATAATAATAATAATAATATTCCACAACTATCACACAACGCCATCTAGTCCTAAGCTAAGAAAAGAATGAAAAATATTTTAATCATAAATTATTACGAAACTATGATTTAAAGCCGAAATAGCAGGACTGGCTTTCTGCTACTAGGGAACAAAACGATGACGATTAAGGCGCCTATACGAGCTAAATTAGCAACTCTATTTGTGGTGGTTCAAACTTCGTTTGAAATGCTGTTAGAATAAAGTTCTAATCAGCTTGCACTACAAAGTGGTTGTTACGTCAGCCACTGCGGGCCAAATAGCGCGAAATGAGTGGTTTCGATCGATTTACAAAAATACTATTGATTGGATTAAAAAACTAAAACAGTATCATGCTAATATATTGCTTGTAGAATTATTTGCCAAAAAATCAGAATGATCGCATGCATATTAGTATGTTTTCTATTGTTTGAAAGATATTTTTAGAGGTAAGTTCGTGATTTCTTTTTATCGAGCCAAATTAATTGTATTATGTTTTCAAAACAGTATCATGCTAGCATATATCCTGAAGAATATCATATATTTTTCTGGTCTTGTTTATAGCAGTGAATCATATACTTTTAGTAATTATAAAACTCGTGTTTAGCTCGTGTAGTCGCCTTAAAGTACGATGTTTGTTTACGCTGTAAAGATGCATATTTCTTTGCCGAAATTAAAAAAAAAAACATCACCTCTGATTGAACGGCATTGAAACAATTTGGAATAAGGATTTTTTTTTTGCTTTGTCTTTTGTGTGCACTAAATAAATGATTTATCTAGGTATCTATCTATCTATTTCCGCACACGTGTTGGAAAACTGTCAAAAAACGCACGCGCTTGAAAAACGATGCATGTTGAACCTAATCGTAGTGCGATAAGAATCATTGCAGTTTTCTAGGACGTGTATTGAAAAGAAATTAATAATTCTTTAAGCCCAACACCTCAGAAAACACTTTCCCTGTTATTGTTTTTCAAAATGAAGTATTTTTCCTTTGAAGGGCTGCCCGGCCGTTGAGAAAGATCGATAAAATCTAAAACACAAACAGAAATTAAAAACCTTTTTTGCATAACAAGACTGCGTACCAATAATATTCACGTTAATGTCTGAAAGAAAAACATTAATCGGTAGTGCCAGACGAATTGCAAAATATTTTGCCCCTGAGACACAATCGAATACTTAAATTGTCGATAATTAATTCGACGACAGTTATTTGATTCGCTTTCGGTTGTAATTGGAAATGATATGCGTGCAGTTAAACAGTTTTATTTCTTTTGACTAATCACCGCAAACGACGGCACTTAGTTCGAGTCATGTTCGAACTCAGTGCTAAGTAAGTTCAAATGTCAAAGATGGAAGGAAAGTTGAGGATTAATGGGTTCAATACCCCTAGAGATTGTTGCTGAACAGTGAAATTGAGGTACCTAATTCAATACTGGACTCTTCCATAGATTCTGAAGAGCTCTCATGTATGTTCATAATAGGTACGGGGGTAAGGTAGTTTTTTTGTTGATTGATATCAAAAGTAGTAATTTTGTTTATTTTTTTTTAATAGTTACTTGAATTCATTAAAATTCTCTTATAATTTTCATGCATGGTAACATTTTAGGGCCCTTCGCTGGGCTACGTAATGCAGTCTGCGATCACCTCAGATTGACGAAAAACCGGTTGTTTCAAGTATTTGCATTTTTTGCACTTTCGGGAAGTTCCATCTTTCACTGGGACCGGTTGAGAACGTGTAATTATGAGCATGTAGGTAGGTAGGTACCTACTTCTCATGGCGACATGGAGAGAGCGACTTTCGCAACCTCGTGCAGGGCACGCCACGATGGTGGCGATAAGTCCCCTCTTTGAGGAGTGGCTCGAGAGACGCCACGGCGCGGCGTCCTCACCTTCCGCCTGACGCACGTCCTCACCGGACACGGCTGTTTCGGAAGGTTCCTGCATCGAATCGGGCGGGAGGAAACGCCTGGGTGTTTCCACTGCGAGGATCGACCGGAGGACACGGTGGAGCACACGGTGGAGGTCTGCCCCGCGTGAGCGGAGCACCGCCGTGTCCTCGTAGCGGCGATCGGCGGCGGCGACCTCTCGCGTCCGGCCCTGGTTCAATCCATGGCCCGGAGCGAGACGGAATGGGAAGCCGTCACTCCTTCTGCGAAGCAGTCATGCTAGCGAAGGAGGTGGCGGAACGCGAGAGAGAGAGAACCTCTGGCCCCAGCCACCGCGGTTGACGCACCGGGCGTCGGGGCCGACGTGGTGGCTACCGGAAACCGTAGACGCGGGCCTGGTCCGTCCGTCTTATGACGAACAGGCCATGACGACGGCGCGTTCGTGTTCCATGCGCGCCTCAAAGAGATGTCAGCAAAATAAAGGGGCCCGCAAGGGCCGAAGCCTGCCGGGGCTGCGGGACTGTTCGAAATAGATACCGTGGCCCCGGAACATAAAGGGCGAGGAAGGAACATGAATGGGTTTTCGTCAGTAAAAGTATGACACTCCCTCCCGCTCCGCCCTGAGTGGGAGAAGTCATTTGATGAGTTCCCATCCGGAAAAAAAATAGGTACCTACTTGCAGCCCTGGAAACATGAGAAATAAATGCTGCCTCTATAATATTAAGTTGTAGCATAAATCCTTGCATCTTAAAGAATCCGGCTACCTATTTGTATTCTGCGCTTATGTTATACCTACGTATTCAAGGTAAACTACTTTATCATCATTGTATGCTAAATATTTTGTAGATATCGCGCATGGCACGGAATACGCACCGTAGGTTTTGATTAAGACTTTGATGCAAGCTGAAAAACTGAAGGGCAATCTAATTATTTCTGTCAGTTTTCTCAGAAATGTAATGAACCAACGACGCTATATTGTTTTCTCAATCAATGCCATGTTACACAGACAATGTTACAAAATAATGCTTACCATAGCGCCCTCCTGACATTGTCGTCCATGCGTTAATTAAAAGAACCATGCTGGACTTTACTTCGATTTTTTAATTTTTTAGATGATTATACATTTTTAAGAACCTATAAAATATCAAGTTGACCGAAAAAAATAAACGTGTCATAGAACAATAAGATTTTTTTTCTTTTATTACAGAGCAGTTTTACGTTTTTTCAGCAATACGAGCCTGTCGAGTGGTATTTTCAAGACCTAATAAAGTTAGTAAGTATCTGTAGTCTTTTGATAGACCTAAAATATTTTAAGGCTGGCCAAAGAGCTAAAAATAATCAGATTCCATTTAAAAAAAAAAATGTTTTCTTTTCTTTTATTGACAATTACAGGGTTTCCAATTGTTTCAGCAATACAAGCCAGCATCGAGTGGTATTTTACCTAAATAAGGTAGGTTGTCAATACTTACGTAAAAATATTCGTACGTTTTTATGACTGTCCAAGAAAACTGTTTTTCACTTCTCATGCTCTAAAACAGTGGTTCCCAACCTTTCTTGGACCAGGGACCACTTTGGTGTCTTTATTGTTAGAACACCGACAATATTGTATCCAGGGTGAATGCAATAATTTGAAAATGGTGATAATAATCTGTTGAAAGTAAAAGATACAAGAGCGATCAAAGTGAGCTCAAAAAATTTAGCAATCGCTCATACAAAAACAGGAATGAGTAAGTAGATTTTTGCAGAAATGCTTACGAATTTAGCAAGAACGAGCGCAAGAAGCACAAACAAAGGAGATCGGGCCAAAGCGGTTCAAGTAGCGTCGGTGAACGAGACCTATATTTTCTTAAAGCTGTCGTAAAGAGCATCACTTTTTGTTATGGCGTCAAAAAAATTCCTCCACGGGAAAAAAAGTTATTGACCATTTAAAGTAAACTATGTAATTAACGATTGAAACGGCGTCGGTGATTCAGATATACATCATTTTAAAGCTTGTAAGAAGAGGGTTGTTTTTTGTTAAGGTCACAAGCAAATCGGCGCCGGGAGAAAAAAGTTATAAACCATAATGTCCAATTAGTGAAAAGAAAATCTTCTAATTCTAGAGATATAAAGAGCGTCGGTGATTACCACATATATCATTTTAAAGCTTGTAAGACGAGGGTTTTTCTTTGTTAAGGTCACATGCAAATCGGCGCCGCGCCGGGAGAAAAAAGTTATAGACCATAATGTTCAATTAGTGAAAACAAAATCTTCTAATTCAAGAGATATAAGGAGCGTCGGTGATTAACACATATATCATTGTAAAGCTTGTAAGAAGAGGGTTTTTCTTTGTTAAGGTCACAAGCAAATCGGCGCTGGGAGGAAAAATTTATAGACAATAATGTTCAATTAGGGAACAGAAAATCTTCTAATTCTAGAGATATAAAGAGCGTCGGTGATTACCACATATACTATTTTAAAGCTTGTAAGAAGCGGGTTTTTCTTTGTTAAGGTCACAAGCAAATCGGCGCCGGGAGAAAGAAATTATAGACCATAATGTTTAATTATTAGTAACTAAAAATCTTCTCTTTCAAGAGATATAAGGAGCGTCGGTGATTAACACATATATCATTTTAAAGCTTGTAAGAAGAGGGTTTTTCTTTGTTAAGGTCACAAGCAAATCTGCGCCGGGAGGAAAAAGTTATAGACCATAATGTTCAATTAGTGAAAACAAAATCTTCTAATTCAAGAGATAAAAGGAGCGTCGGTGTCGTCGCTTTTCAATTCATAGTAACTAATGCGACCAATTGTGAAATGAACATGCCTGCTTACCCCTCTAAGAATTATAGTCGTGAAGATTTCGTCTCCAGGACTTGGAAAACATATCGTTTTCAATTCATAATAACTAATGCGATCAATTGTGAACTTCGGCATTGTGATGAATATGTCTGCTTATACCTCTGAGGATTATAGTCGTGAAGATTTCGTCTCCAGGACTTAGCAAACAGATCGTTTTCAACTCATAATAACTAATGTGACCAAATGTGAAATCCAGCGTACGATGAACATGTCTGCTTACCCCACTAAGGATTATAGTCGTGAAGGTTACGCTCATGTTTATCAGTTATGAAATGATGAGGTTTTCATACTTCTCATACTGGTAATATCGCTTGTATATTATTATCTACCTTATATTGTTTTTTTAATAAAATGAAGAATTTGATTTACAAAAAGCACTATTTTTATACCTTTTTTTAAAGCGATTTCCATGAGCTTTGGTAATTAAAAAGCATCAAACACAACAGGTTATTTGAGTATCCTAGAATAAACAAAGCTTCTTGGACCAGAGTCTATAAGTAGAAGACTGCTCGTTCTCCTTTAGCATTTCACCTCTGATAGGTATATCAGTTGTGGTGATAGGTTTTCAGTTAAGTTGGGTTGAGCTTGCATCATTTCGTGGACCATATTCAAAGCTCTTGCGGACCACCAGCGGTCCGCGGACCACAGTTTGGGAACCACTTTTATAGTCTAAAAGTACACCAATTTAGCCTTACGAAGCAGGACTAAAGTGACTACTTTAGTCCCTAGGAAGTGAAAAGTAATTAGTTTTTTAATTTCCTTCATGTGGCATAGACAAACTCAAACGAAGTTATAACCTAAATTACTCCAATTAGATTTTAAATTAAACGAAATCACTGGAAATGTCACACACAGAAATGAATATTAACTTTATAATACTTCTGTCTGTATAATTGGATAACGGGAATGCTTACAACCAACCTTAAATTAGGCAGACTGCTTATAACTTCATTCTGATTCTCCAAGGATTTTGAAATAGAACGGAACACATTTTTGTGTTCGAATTCGATTGTCAATAGAGTTTTTTCTGTAAAAGCATGGACCATAACAGTTGAAGTCGCTGAAACCCTTTTATTTTTAGTAGGTCAAGTTATAGGGCTCGTGAACTGGTATCTTACAGTACCCTACCAGCATAGTGTACTTTGGAAGGTACATTGACTATTTCATCTCGTAAGTAGGTCAGATATGTACCATAAACTATTACTGTTAGCCTGCGTAATCCCACTCATGGACAAGGACTCCCCATAACTTTTTATAGTTCACTAAGGTACCTCAGGGAAACAGCAGGAAACACCGCTGGAAGGCGTCGCGCAGACCTCGTAAAAATTGGGGGAACGAACTGGCTGTAACCAACGATGTGCGGTTTACATTGAACCTGGGAGAAGCGCCAACTATCTAAGTAGGTTATCTAGACTCTAAACATTTAGGCCTAGATTCCTGCTACGCTGACGTCGGTCGCGCACGGTCGGTCGCGTACGTCAGCGAGAAATCTGTAGCGGCAAACGCGCCGCTAACATCAGTGTTGCAGTATGGGTCCATAGGTACATCTAACACAATGTATACTCGTACGGCTCTTTAGTATTTTCATCCCACACAGGTGGATCCCGCGGGATGAATCGACCTATTGAATTTTTGAATTGGTCAACTGATCCCGCTGACCAATTTTATAAATTGTATAGTCAAGAAGAAAAGTTTCTTGATATTAATTTATATGGTGATTCCCGTTGGCCTCATCGCCCGTGTCCACACTGGTGGGACGGGGGTGGGTTAATATTTATATTACCTAGTTTAACTACTCAAAAATATTGTGTAGGATCTAGTACTTAGTACAGCTGTTGTGCTAGTTACGGGCAGTAACCTTACGAACAGTACCAGGCTGGCATGAATCCAAGAAGGTATTTATTACTGGAAGACCGTACCTATCCAGAATAATAATTATTGAAATGCATACCACCTTGAGCTCATGCCAGCCTAGTACTTGTTGGGGAACGTAAGTGTATTTACGGGGTGGAATTTTTCATTGCCACCTGCAGTGAAAGTAATTAAGTACCTACTCTAAATACTGGAGATAGCAAACTTTACTTAAAGGAAACATTCCTTTGTTTTTTAAAGAAGAAAATCTACATTCACAGATTTTAGTTCTGAATTCTGCCCAACTTCCATAGGCATTACGTTCATACCATGGTTTCTGAGGCAGTCAAATGCTTTATCACATTGGCAGCATTATAGAACCGCACAAGGAGCGCTCAAACGCAAACATGGCGTGAGCCGGAAGGTTGTGTCACCTAGCGTAGTGCCAATATTAGGTGACGGTAGTGTCTGAAGCCAGAGGCCCGACTCACCCACAGCCAGCAGGCGGGCACGCTCAGCAGTATTACCAATACTGCTGAGCGTGCCCGGTGCGTGACATCTTAATATAAGTTTATTCCGTGATTTAAATTTGTTTGATTTAAATGTTTTTATTTCGTCCTGTCATTTCGTCTTTCTCATGCTTTCTTCATTTCAATACTTTAAACGTACTGTCTTATATGCTTACTTAAAGTATCGAAAGTATGGGAGTCCCGGTGGCCCAGTGGTGGCGGCCCCGACTTACGAACAGGTTCGAACCCAGACAGGCACATTACTTTGTGTAATTTATTTCATCACCACTGCTCTCAAAACGGTGAAGGAAAACATCGTGAGGAAACCGGCATATCCTAGAACCAAAAAATCGCAACATGTGACGTCTCCCAACCCGCACTGGCCCCGCGTGGATGGGTTATGCCCATACGCAAAATACGCGCTTTGACGTGGAGTTGCGGACACCAGCCCGTTATACAATACAAGGTCTCAGTTCTTTATCGGAACCGGCTCTGCATTCCCTAAATATGACACATAATTATGTTCCTCAAAAAGTACCAGGCTTGCATAAGCTCAAGGTAGTTGGATAATTCTGGATTTTGATAATTCTGGCTGTACGGTGTTCTTTTGATAAAAACCTTCTTGGAATCATGCCACCCTAGTACCTACTGTTCGTAAGGTAACTAGCACAATTGTACTAACTCTACTCGATCCCATACAATGTTATTATAAATACGGTGGGGCACACGGGATTCTATTTTGATTTATTTTTATTCCGCCTAACATTTTTCTACACGCTGTTACTCAAATTTGAAATTCGAAGGCATTTTCTTTTTAATTTTAATAGCGGGACCAATCTACCAAAGAAAATGACATGAAAACAATAATTTGGTAAACTCATCCCGCGGGACCCAAATGACCGGGACCAATTTACTAAAGAGCCACTCGTACGCCCGACCGACGTATGACGCGACAGACATGAGACAGATAAAAGGTTTGACATGTTTAATAATAACGTCTAAACATATAAATAATTAAATATACAATCATGTTATATAACTCCAGAACTAATTGTGATTGTACTGTTTTAAGTTTTCACGGTTTAAAACTAAACTTATATTGTCACTTATGGGAATCCGTGATTGTTCAACCCGCGATCATGGCGCTTGCAACAGCGTCGAAATATCGGGAGCTCAAAATAGTAAATAATCACGGAAGATATCCCGTAAGTGACAATATAAGTTTAATTGTGATTGGTTTGCAGAATCGATATATTTTCGCTAAGTGAACGTGTTAATAATTTGTAACCTTTTTTTTTTTTTTTTTTTTTTTTTTAGGATGGGAAATCATCAAATGACTTCTCCCACTCTGGGCGGAGCGGGAGGGAGTGTCAGACTCTTACTGACTAAAACCCATCCATGTTCCTTCCTCGCCCTTTACGTTCCGGGGCCGCGGTATCTCTTTCGAACAGTCCCGCAACCCCGGCAGGCTTCGGCCCTTGCGGGCCCCTCTCTTATGCTGACATCTCTTTGAGGCGCGCGTGGAACACGAACGCGCCGTCGACACGGCCTGTCGTCGTTAGACGGACGGACGGCTAGCTAGCCCATAGCCAACCGTCCACAGGCCCGCATCTACGGTGGCCGGTAGCCACCACGTGGCCCTCGACGCCCGGTGCGTCTCCCGCGGCGGCCGGGAAGTGAGGATCTCTCCCTCTCTCGTTCCGCCACCTCCTTCGCTAGCATGACTGCTTCGCAGAAGGAAGTGACGGCTTCCCATTCCATCTCGCTCCGGACCATGGATTGAACCAGGGCCGGACGCGAGAGGTCGCCGCCGCCGATCGCCGCTTCGAGGACACGGCGGTGCTCCGCCCACGCAGGGCAGACCTCCACCGTGTGCTCCACCGTGTCCTCCGGTCGATCCTCGCAGTGGAGACACCCGGGCGTTTCCTCCCGCCCGATTCGGTGCAGGTACCTCCCGAAACATCCGTGTCCGGTGAGGACCTGCGTCAGGCGGAAGGTGAGGACGCCGTGGCGCCTCTCTAGCCACTCCTCAAAGAGGGGACTTACCGCCACTATCGTGGCGTGCCCTGCACGGGGTTGCGACAGTCGCTCTCTCCATGTCGCCATGAGATCGCGCCGGAGGTCAGTCCGCTGAGCGGCAATTTGCCGCGGCAGCGGAGTTTCCCCCCGGCGTAGTACCTCCGCGCGCCATTCGTGTAGGCGCGCGAGGACTATCGCCTCCAGATCCCATGGCGGCAA
This sequence comes from Xestia ashworthii, assembly GCA_950022955.1. NCBI lineage: Eukaryota > Metazoa > Arthropoda > Insecta > Lepidoptera > Noctuidae > Xestia > Xestia ashworthii. The sequence continues at coordinate 11,919,413 of OX465566.1, forward strand.
TCCGGCAAGCAGGCCCGCCGCCTCGCGGGAGATCGTGCGGTACCCACGGACCATCCTTACGGCCACCACTTTTTGGGGCGCGTTCAGATAGTGAGCGGCACGCCGCTTCAAGGAACGCGCCCACACTGGAGCCCCGTAGAGGGCCATGGACCGCACGACCCCCGCATAGAGCCTGCGGCAGGAGGCGTTTGGCCCCCCAAGGTTGGGCAGGAGCCGCCTGAAGGCAGCCCCGGTCCGTTCCAGCCTGGGGGCCAAACGTCGGAAATGCTCCACGAAGTTCCACCGGCTGTCGAGGACGAGTCCTAGGTACTTCAACGTCGACTCGACGCCGATGGATACCCCTCCTACCGTCAGTGTGGATCCCGACGGTGGCGCGTTCCGAGGCCCATGAAAGCACATGGCCTCGGACTTGTGCAATGCCACCTCGAGACCCAGTTGCCGGATCCTCTCAACGACTATCGCAACCCCGCGTGTCATCACTTCGGCCGCCGCCTCGTGCGACCTCCCCTGTGCCAGCACCAGGGTGTCGTCTGCGTAGCAAACGACGCTGACACCACTAGGGAGGTCGGCGCGCAAATAATTTGTAACCTAACAATGAATAATTTCATAACAGTAGTAGGTGTTACAATAAGAAACTTTTATTTAAATTTATGTAAGGTAAGACAATCGAATGTCTCTTCTCGTCTATGTCAAATGTGTTTACTGAAACTGATTTGCAGATACTTGATTATAATTTTGCCTAGTGATATAATTATGTTATAATCTAATTATGTTTTACATAATTATTATCGGGTTCCTAGACTTCCTAGACTCAAGTTATGAAAGTTGTATTCATGCATTTTACTTGCTTGAATCATTGTTACTTGTTTGGCTATGCGTCATTCATTCAAGAGTAGACGGCGAAAACCGGTTTCTTTTATGATGACCGAACACTTAACATAATAAATGTCGACGACGACTCGAATGGCGTAGTGGTAGTGCGGCTGCCTTACGTTCTTAGGGTCCTGGGTTCGAATCCCGGTAGGAGCAAATGTTTGTGTGATGAGCATGGACATTTGTTTCCGAGTCATTGATGTTTATAATTATGTATAACAAGTATGTATTTACAAACAAAAAAGTATATATGCAGTATATCAACTATCTGGTGTTCACGACACAAGCCTTGCTTAGTGTGGCTCTGGGTGGCGCTGGGTGTGAATGTCCAGCGTTATTTATTTATAATATTGCGCTTATTTGCCCCGAAAGGGTGGGCAGCAAATAAGTTAAGGCGCTACCCCAGGCAAAATTAGCAACTCTATTTGTGGTGATTCAAACTTCGTTTGAAATACTATTAGAATAAAGTTCTAATCAGCTTGCACTACAAAGTGGTTTTTACGTCAGTCACTGCGGGTCGAATAGTGCGAAATTAGTGATTTTTATTCTTTATAAAATCAAATTTCCGTCTTTTGAAAAAAAAAAACTAGCATAATGTTCATTATTAAATTGTCTATCCATTAGCATAAGAAGCAAATCAAAATAATGTTAACTTTACGAGAAGAAGCATGTTATAAATATTTTTTTCTCATTTTTGTGGTTTCATTGTGAGGGGATTTATTACACATTATGAGACTTAAAATAAAAAATAAAACTACCACTTTGCAGTCTAAGAATATGTAGAAATTTAATGTATTTTTATTACTTGGTATTTCTTTTGGATAAAGAGGAGTTGGCTCCAAAAAACTGCACAAAAAACGGCTTTTGCCTGGGGTAGCGCCTTAACCAATAGTAACCCTAATTTCGCCACATCAACACGCATCATCATCATCTTGCCCCATGTCCCATGTTACTTGGAGTCGGCGTAACAGTTTTTATCTTTGAGGCAAAAGTCTAGTACTAGACTAGACTGTTTTTGAGAAATCCCTGAGGGAACATTGGAATAAATTTGCCTGACTTGGAATTGAACCCAGGACCAGGAGCTGTAGCAGTTTTAACCACTAGACTAACGAGGCTAATATTCGCAGTTCCTATAACTACCTGATGCGACGCTGCGCAAAATTTCTAAAGTGCTTGGAACCCCAACACCTTTAACATCAACTCAAGACACAAGAGCTATAAAGCTGATCCCAAAGCAGATATCGACCTATGGCTACAGTTTTTCTCTTCTACGGACTGAATTCTTTTCACGCTGACGGTCGCGTACGAGTACCTATACATTGTGGTCTACATAGCACTATACTGTGATGCTGACTTCAGCGGCGACCGACGGCCGTATTTTGGTCTCGCTGACGTGACGTCACCACCGACAGTACGTGACTGACCGTTAGTACGATAAGAATTCAGGCCTACATGTCCTTCCTTATTCGTTTTCTTCGATACAGAGATGAAAAAGTATACTGACAGTCAGACTGTCGGACACTCTATTTCAGCCGACTACGGCAAAATCCGGGGGTTTTTTTTTATAATAGTTTTTTTTTATTTTTTTATAATACAAAAAAGAGTTTCAGTACAGACATTCAGTAATCACGCACATCCCACCTGCTTGTCTGCTACAATAAATACCTAGTCACTAGTCGTTATCGAATTATATTATCAGTAACGACGGCGTTATGTGATAACAGTGTTACGAGAAAGTACTTTAACGATACTGGGTTTTACCGGTAGGTAATAATGTATTTGCACGTAGCAGCCAAAATTAACAGTAAGTACTTTCTTATTCTACTTGCTGACTGATTTCTTATTATTTTTCCAGGAGGTACAGAATCCTTACGAAAAAATCCTCAGATATTGAATAAATCCTATTTTCCCAGATAAGTGTTTTCCTATGTGAATAAAAAAAGTAACGCTATTGGTTTTACAATTTAACCTGCGGGGTTATTGAGAAACACATTCATAATCCCAATCACAACGCTATTCATTTTGACAATCGAACAACATTCATTGCGCTATTAAGATTGTCGAGCAGACGTTTTTTCAAACATGTAGAGCAATGGATTACGGGTATCCTTCAAAATCAAGGTCAATCAGGTATGTGATTTTTTTAAAAGTAAATTGAGTGCTGAGCAGATCGCAGAGGAAAAATAAGGAAAGAGGAGGCTTATGAAAAAGATTATTTATGTTTAAAAAAAATCTTTTATGCCAATCTTTATTTCTTTATAAAAGATTATAAAAGATATCATAAACCTTGACGTAAGTATTAAAAATTCGAGGACAAAGAAACGAACAAACAGTAATCAACATATTTCATGTATCAGTGAGGCTAAATTGAATTCTGCGATAATGCGACGATCGTCTAATTGATCGATAATATCATAAATAATTAGGCAGCTTGTTTGAAGCCTTTTGGGAAATTCCAATTGAGACCATACAGAAATAAGGCTGTAATTAAGAATAGGCTCAACCTACTAGTAGTTTTATGAAGAAGACTAAGCTCATATGAAATAATATATTCAGGGAAGTGTGACAGGCTAAGTATGGCCATGGACTTATCAAGTCATGTCAAGTTTTCCTGAAAGTAATTGTTCATTAATTCTGTGGAATGAATAAAAGACGGTAGACATATGTATCATTATTTTATTAAAATGCGATGGCAGACGTTCTATCTCAAGTAAGTATTTGGAAAAATTTCCACTACCACTGAGAATAGAAAAGCCGACGTGTTTCCTCATATCAACTTTCTTACAGAACCTAGCTGAATAAAAATAAAATAACGCCTGGTTCATTATCGTTTTAATCTAAGGTTCTGGAAGCCTCTAAAGCACTGCCTACTGACCTGATTGGAACTACGCCAAGTGCGTGATAAAACATTCATTAAAAAAAAAAACAAAACATTCTACGCTGTCTGTGTCTTGTGGATTCAAAAATAAACATTATTGTAGAGGATCGTGGGACTCCAGGATTAGGGAATATTAATTAAAACAACGAGCGTGCGTGTGGTGATGACCGAGATACGAGAGTCTATCTTCTTTAATAAAAACCACAGATAATATTACATATTACGATTGATGTCACAGATAACATAATCTGTTACATGCCCTTTCTTAAAGATAAAAAGGCAACACTGAACCTGTTAGTTGACATAAATTTGACATCGACTAATTATGACATGACTTGACATTGACGTTAATGACATTTGACATTGCTATTAGAACGTAAATAAACATTAGGACAAATTAAATAACTTAACCTTAAAAATTGAATTAATTGACTCATTAAATTGACATAATAAATATACATTCATTTTTATAAATCTAGTCTTTTTCTTGACTTTAATAATCTCCCTTTGGATGAGTATCTTAACTCCGGTGTATTTGAACTTATACTTATATCTAACATTTCAGGTAAGTCTTGACTACTATACTGTGACTGACTTAACATTTCATTTTCTGACAAATATTCATTATTTTGTACATCATCATTAACTTCTACAAATATAGGAGACTGTGTCCTACTTTTATTCATTACATTTGACTTGACAGACTTATCCAATTGTGTTGGATTTTCATCATTAGATGACTGACTTGACTCGGCAGATGCATAAGAATCATCTAAATTTACAATTTGTTCTTCATTACTTTTTCTTTTACAATATAGATACTCAGGAATATAATAATGATGTATCTCTGTATCCTCCTTTTCTATTAGACTTGACTTGTATGATTTTTGATACGATTTATTATAAGACTTGGACGACTTGTGACCAGAATGATTAGCATTATCATTGTTATTTTCCAATATATTTTTGGTATTTTCCTTTGACTGTGACGATTTATAACTATTTTGTGACCTTGACTGTGACAGATTTGATTTAAATAGCTTAATATGATGTGAGTTTCTTCTATAGATTGTCCCATTACTATCTTTGACTAAGTATGATCTTGGAAAGTTCGTTTTTGATAAAATAACACCTTTAGACCATGTTGCATCCTTGGGATTTCTCTTGAAAAATATTTTGTCATTTGACTGAAATTGTTGAGGAGATACAGCATTTCTATCATAATATAATTTTCTATTTTCCAATTTTTGTGACTTATTTTTTAAATGACTTGAAAATTGAACTACTTTTGGCTTTAAATTACTTGTTGTAGTAGGCAATTTTGTTCTCAGTTTTCTTGACATAAGTAATTCTGAAGGTGATTTGAGATTACCTCTTGGGGTATTTCTGTATTGTAACAGACCAATATAAAAGTCTGTACCTGACTGTTCACATTTTCTGAGAATATTTTTGACAATTTTTACAGATACTTCCGCAAGACCGTTTGATCGAGGAAAGTGAGGACTTGACATGATATGTTGAATATCCCAGTCTTTTGTGAAATTTTGAAATTCATGAGAGTTGAATGGAGGGCCACCATCACTTACTAATTGCAATGGAATACCGTGTCGTGAAAAAATTGACTTGATTTGATTAATGACTGTATAACTTCTAGAATCTTGATTTAATTGTGCTATTTCGATGTAATTTGAATAATAATCGACAACTATTAAATATTTTTTGCTTTTGTAATCAAATAAATCTGTAGCTACTTTTTGCCATGGTAAAGAAGGTTGTTCATGAGATAATAAAGTTTCCTTTGTTTTATTTGAACTAAATGTCATGCAAGTTTCACATTGTTTTATTTTCATTTCAATATCATGATAAATATTAGGCCAAAAAACAGTTCCACGGGCATGATTTTTAGTTTTTTCTATGCCCATGTGTCCTTCATGTAAAATTGAGAGAATTTCAGAACGTAGAGATTTAGGTATAATGACAGACTGATTCTTGAAAACTAGATCATTTACAACATGAATCTCATCTCTAATGTTCCAATAGGGTAAAACAATTGAATCACATTTTTGCTTGCAATTAGGCCATCCTGACATAAAGTATTCTTTTAGTTTTTGGAGTGACATATCAGATTTTGTATGAGACATGATTTTTTCTTGTTTTTCTTTAGTAATTGCTAAATTAGAAGTTAGTAAATTTACTTGACAAACTATATTACTATCCAACTCATCAAAATTAAATTTTTCTATATTAGTTTTTGATATGGGTGCACGGGACAAAGTATCAGAGACATACATTTCAGTACCTTTTGTATATGAAACGTTAAGATCATATGACTGTATAGCTATCATCATTCTTTGAAGACGAGGCGGGACATCAGAAAGTGATTTTTTGAACAAAGTTACAAGAGGTTGATGGTCAGTTTCAACATAAGTTGTTTTTCCATAAATATATTGATGAAATTTCTTGCAACCAAAAACTATAGCATACAATTCTTTCTCTATTTGGGCATAGTTTTCCTGAGACTTATTTAAAGTTTTAGATGCATATGCAATAGGATTTTGTCCATGAAAAATTACTGCTCCAACTGCATTTTTTGAAGCATCTACTGACAATCGTACAGGTTTGTTTACATCATAATGTACTAGGACAGGTGATTGACAAATAAGAGATTTTAATTTAGTAAATTGTTTTTCGTGATTAGGAGTCCACTGCCACATATTTTGTTTTTTAAGGAGTTCTCTAAGTAAAGTAGTTTCATGAGCTAAGTTAGGTACATATGAACCAAGGTAATTTATCATACCAAGAAATCGTTGAAGATCTTTTATGTTTTCTGGTCTTGGCATTTTCATTATTGCTTCGATTTTTGACGTATCCGGTGAAATACCATTTTTGTTAAAAACATGACCCACATACGAAACTTCAGACTGTCCGAACTGACATTTTGATTTATTAAATTTTAAATTGATTTCTTTAGCTTTTTTTAAAACATTTTCTAATCTTTCATCGTGTTCACTTTGCGTAGAACCATAGACCAATATATCGTCGACAAATATAATAACACCTGGAAGGTCCCCAAGTAACTCGGACATTACTCTATGAAAAATTTCACCACTTGAATTTATTCCGTAAGGAAGTCTTAAAAATTTATATCTACCAAACTGTGTGTTGAAAGTGCAAAGATCACTACTCTCTGGATCTAATTTTAGCATCCAGTAACCTGAATTAGCATCTAACTTTGAGAATACTGACGCATTCACTACCCTTGACCGCAAATCATCAAATGTAGGGTATGGAAAATGAGGTCTTTTTATGGCTTTATTTAAGTTCCTAGGATCTAGACAAATACGTAAGTCACCATTGGGTTTTTCTACAGGTACTATGGAATTTACCCAGTCAGTAGGTTTAATAACTTTTTCTATGACTTGTAGTCGCACCATTCGTTCTAATTCATTTTTGAGTTTTTGTTGTAAAGCATATGGTATTCTCCTAACTGGACAAATCTTTGGTGTGACGGTTGTATCTACTTGTAAATTAACACTACCTGGTAAGCAACCCAATCCTTCAAAAGTATCTGAATATTTGTTAATAAGCATTTGTACTGACTTTTGTTCTTTGTTAGTGGTTATTTTAGAATTGTTTTGGGATAGTTCGAAAATACGTTTTACAATGCCACATTCTTCACATGTCCTCCAACCCAAAATTGTAGAACAGTCACATTTAACAACTATGAAATTGATTGGCTTAAATAGTTTGTGATCAAAAGAACATTCAAGTCTGACAGAACCCAAGTTTTCAATCAATTGACCTGCAAATGAAAATACTCTTTTGTTTGACTTTTCAATGAAAAAATTTTTCTTACACATGTTTTCTAAACTTTTTAAAGTATTTAGTGAAATTACATTTATATCAGCACCTGTGTCAATTTGACATCTTATAATATTGCCATGAACATTCAATTCTAATTTCCAATTTTGTGAATTTGAATTACAATTAATTGAATTAATAATAAAATCATTTTGAGGGTAATCCAGAATAACATTACTATGAATATCATTTTCATGACTATGCAACTTTTGTATACATTCAGAACTACTAATTGTACTTACATTCTTCTTGCTATTTTGATTTTTGTAGAAACAGTAATTGGCGAAATGGTTCATTTTCTTACATATATTGCAGATTTTGCCTTGTGCTGGACACTTGTACCTATGCAGCTGACCACATCTATTACAGTTAGAATTATTTCTAATATTGTTGTTGGACCTGGAATTGGCTGAAAAAGATTGTGCTGGATTGGACTTATATCGATTTTGACTAGAACTTCTATTTTCCAACGATTTTCTGTATGGAGTTATTGACCTTTTCTTTGAATTTTCTCTTTTTGATGGCTGGTTCTTGAAATATGTACTTCTGCTTTGACGAATTGATTGCACTTGTGAACTAGAATTATTATTAGCTCCATTTCCATTCTGTAATTTTCTAGATCTTTCTTGAGACAATTCCATATTTTTTGCAAATTGAACAGCTTCGTCAACATTCGTTATGTTTTGATTTTGCAATATTTGTTCCTTTATTTGAGTATTCTTTATTCCTATGATAAACATGTCCTTTACCAATGACTCTTTCAAATTTTCAAACTTGCAGCCTGATGCTAAATTGTTCAAAATTGTTACATATTCATCCAATGATTCGCTATTTTGGTACTTTGTAAAGAAATTGTATCGCTCCACAGTGACATTCTTGCATGGATTGAATTTTCCATCAAATTTTTCAATAATAGTCGTTATCGTTTCGTCCGTTTCATTTTGAATATTGAAAGAATTATAAATATCTAGGCCTTCATCACCGATAGAATTTAACAATATAGCAATTTGTTTTGACTTTGAGACCTTCTGTAAATCATTTGCTTCAAAGAAGATTTTGAATTTTTGTTTCCACAGCTTCCATGACTCGGCAGCATTTTTGCCATCTTTGCCGCCATTTACAACTAACGGCTTTAAGTTATTAGCTAGAATGATATTTTGTACCTGTTTCGGCATTTTCTTTGGTTCTTCTGGGTTCCGATTAAACTTCTGACACCATGTAGAGGATCGTGGGACTCCAGGATTAGGGAATATTAATTAAAACAACGAGCGTGCGTGTGGTGATGACCGAGATACGAGAGTCTATCTTCTTTAATAAAAACCACAGATAATATTACATATTACGATTGATGTCACAGATAACATAATCTGTTACAATTATTATGACATACTTTAAGTGATGACGTATGTCGACTGACGTTTACTTACATTTGTCGATTTAACAATGTCGAATTTATATTCACTTAGAGTGGAAGACGAGATTTTATTCAATTTATTCTCAAACACACATTACATTGTGTTTGAAATACTTAACAAAAATAACAATAATAATAAAATAGACAAAAAGAAAAACATTATTCAAACAATACAATTTATAATTAACAACATAAATATAATCTCACATCAAATCCAAATCAATGTCAATAATAAAGTACAGTAAAATTATTCAATGTCAACCCAAATATATCAAAAAATTGTTCAATGTCAGCTTAATGTAAATAATAGTAGATTAGTCACTTTTAAAATTATAGTCAAGACATACTTAAAGACAACATATAACAAAAAGCACAAACGCAAATATTACACTTATCCAGTAGAAATGCTCGAAGCTTTGTTTTAAATGAAGATGTATTAAATAAGCTTTTTAGTTCTAGCGGTAACTTATTGAATAATTTCACAGCTTGATATTGTGTTCACAAGGTTATAAAGAGGATTTATCTTATTTCTGAAATCTTTTCTCCCTGACCAGTTTTTCCTCATCCGTCTCATATTCATGTATATACTTTTTTAGATTAGTCAGAAGGACTAGAACGTAGAGACTGGGTACTGTTAGGGTGTTTAAATCAGAGAAATGTGAAAGACAACTCTCTGTTTGGGAAATACGGACAATAGTACGTATGACTCTTTTCTGAAGGACAAAAGCTCGTTGGCAGTTATAATTATAGCTGTTCCCCCAAAATTGTATACTGTATCTTAATTTAGACTCAATTAGCGCGTGGTTTACAATTTTTAACGTTTTATTTCGAGCAGTTGTTTTGAATAAAATAACCTTTGTTTTTGTGCTATTAATTTTTAGCTTATTGGCTGTAAACCATGAATAAAGATAACTTATGACTTCATTAACTTTTTTTTGAAGTTCTTTTGTGTGATTTGCCCCAATAATGGCATTTTTATCATCTGCAAAAACCACAAGTTGTATGTCTGGTAGAATTTTGTTTATATAATTTATTAAATCATTAGTAAATAAAATAAATAATATGGGCCTTAATATCGATCCTTGCAGCACACCAGCACATATTAAAAGGATGGTGTATAAATTTGCATATCGTCGTTGCGACTTTAAGACCTCTTATGTGTCACTTTTGGCAAAATCACTTTTTTACGCCAGCCTTTTTCACATTTTGAAGCTCTATCGAATGCAAAAACTCTCATGTGTATACGACGATTTAATCGTCATTTGTTTACCAATTTCAAGATCTACAATGTGCTTCCTAATCAAATGTTGGTGCTTAAAATATCTTATGTGTCAGTGTACACATACGAGTTTTTAGTTCTATGTCATACTCGGGGCCTTTTGGCAATTATTAGATCAAAATATCTTATGTGCATCAGGACGAGAAAGGCGGTAGAGAGCTGATCTAGCGGTTCCCTTATTACGCCAGAAGATTTGGGCTTAATATCTTCAGGATTGAAAAATCAAGATGATGTTACTGAAGATTTATTTGATCAAAGCATCAGCATGCTCCATGCCGCTGAAGACCCGGGTATTGCGTCTAAAGATTCTGATGACGTTACGATTGCTTCATCTGATCATAGCATCAGCATACTCCGTGCCACTGAAGACCTGGGTTTTACATCTGAATCGCAGCAAGTGCTATCACCAATACCTACCTATCTTTGACAATTTGAGCGATAACAGTGATGACGATCCAGATTCAGATTATAATCAGATTATAATCCTTGATTTTCTTGTGGTTTTTCGAGCACCCGATATTTCGACGCTGTCCAGTGTCCACGCGATCATGATGCTTGCTGCAACAGCGTCGAAATATCGGGTGCTCGAAAAACCACAAGAAAATCACGGATATAATCCCGTAAGTACTTTAAGTGTAGAGTGAGAGTGTGTAAATTATTTTTTTTAATACACTTTGCATTGGAGATGACAGTTTTCGCCGCTGGTCTAGAGAGGCTGATACTTTTGAAGAAAATATTGGGGAACAGACTGCAGAAAACACGTACTGCATCAAGTTCAAATGTTATTGCTAGGCCAGGAAGGAACGTTGAGTTGACAAGAACTGTTAAGGCATGGCTGGATATTTTACCAAAAGTGCCGAGCCATTACTGTCGTTCAAGCTCGAAAAAAAATTATGTTGAATCGAATTTTCGATCTGAACTCCACATGCATCTGGTTTTTAAGGAGTGGTGTATAGAACACAGCACTACAGTGCTGCCTCTAGAAAGACATTTTCGAAGGTAAAGACTAAAGAAAATATCAGCATTCACCATCCTCGCAAAGACCAGTGCGACACGTGCTGTAGTTATAAAACTGGTAACATTTCCAAAGAAGAATATGATAAAGAAAATTGAAGCCCGTGAAGCCAAAAAGAATGCCGTAGCTAGTGCTAATGAAAAGGTTGTGGTTATAACAGTGGATGTTCAAAGTGTTTTGCTTGCCCCAAAGCTATTGGCTATAGTGCATTGTACAACAAAAATAAAATTACAATGCCATAACTTCACGGTTTATAACGTTCTATCTAAAGACGTAACAATTTACTTTTGGCACGAAGCAGATGGTAATGTGACTGCTAATGAAATCACATCTTATTTAATAGACTACTGTCAAAACCTGCCACTTTCGACAGAGCGCGTTATCATCATTTCTGATGGATGCGGACACCAAAACCGGAACGGAATTTTGTCAAGTGCCCTAAGCGATTTGGCGCAAAGAAGGAAATTTTGTATCGAACAACTTTACCTGGAAAAGGGGCACACTATGATGGAAGTGGATAGTGTTCACTCCACTATTGAGCAATACACAAAACCACCAATATTCGCTCCCAGTGATTAAATCACCCGGATAAGACAAGCAAATAATACCGTAACCGTAAATTTATATAATGTTCTATTTGGCAGTAAGGCTGTTGTTCAAGATACATCTTTGAACAAGATCACCTAACAAAGGAGAATCGTACCTCCCCGCTATGGTCTTCAGAATGGAGTAAGCTGTCTCGCACTCTGCAGAGCAAAGAGGCAGATTTCTTCCGACGATGGCATGAAAACCATCGACGTGTGCTTGTGCAAACATACCTGATGCACTGCAGAAACGGGGCAGCCCCATCAACATCCTGAACCCGTTGTTATCTGAGGGATCCGTATTTTATAGGTTAAGACATGTCGATGAGTGGCCCGTTCTTCCACAGCGAAGAAATAACCAAAGAAACGGTCTGGTATCTCCGAACCGATTGTACAGATCTCCGTTAAAATTTACTGAGAGCAAGTTTAACTGAAAATGGTAATAGATCAGGATTATCATCCGTTTTACAATGCATGACAATTTGATCCGGGTAGGTACTTAATTCTTCATTATATTCATAATTATATGGATACCTCAGTAAGTAATGGTACTTTGATTTGTAACTTTTATAATACTCTATTTTTTATTCTACTGTTATCATAACCTAATAATGTTTTCTGAGAAGTATATATAATTTTATTTCATTAAAACTAATAGTTTTTTATTTTAATTATTCATAGGCATTTTTATTCAAAAGCTCTGATGTGATACGTAAAGCGCAACGAAAATCTCTTAAGTGTTAACTGAAACAGTTATTTTTTTTTTTTACTATCATACTACTTTTAATTTCAACTAACAAGAGCAAAATAAAAAGCAGGAAATCATATGGCTGATACCTATATTTTTTGTTGTAATTGGTTTCATTATATTTTTTTCAGTAGAAGGTTTATATCGATTTTCTCATAAAGTTGAATTTTACACATAAGAGGTCTTAAAGTCGCAACGACGATATGTCCATCTTGCATCTCACTGATTTCTACAAACATTTGTCTCTGTTTCAGGTAGGATAACAGAAGTTGGGAGGCTGTGCCTCTCACTCCGTAGTGATTTAATTTAGCTATAAGTAAGTGGTGATCAACAGTATCAAAAGCTGAGCTCAAATCTAAAAATACACCAGCCACTCTAATTTTATTATTTATTTTATTGATTACTAGCTGACCCGCGCAACTTCGTCTGCGAGTGAGGGTTAGAGAAAGTGTGAGTCAACCTTCAAAAATGGACATATGCTATCGCGGACTTTTTTTTTAATGCTTAAGAGGAACAATTCCTTCGTACGTGCAACGGAAGCCAAGAAAAAGGAATAAATCTTTGTTTTTGGGAATTTTTTCATTGATGCTCCGCTCCTATTGGTGATGTTAGCCTTCCTTGATGAACGGGCTGTCCAACACTAAAATATGTTTTTAACTCGAACCACCATTTCCTGAAATTAGCGCGTTCAACCAAACAAACAAACTCTTCAGCTTTTATAATATTTGTGTAGATTCAAGTAGGTAACAATTTAATTTCTCGGAAATCTTTGCATTAATCGCTCATACTTATGGTTTTCCAAATAAGGGCTTCCCTTGAAAGCTGGCCCATGCTGGCTCACTGCAGGCGGCTGCACACATAGGTGTAAAATTTTTCAATTTTTTTACTCTACGTCCCATGAGGCCGTGTCTTAATAGTGCATAACCTCTAAAGCTTTGAAACCTTCAAATATAATACGGTGACTTTCGAGACATTCCAATTTTAGAGTATTAGCACCAAGGTTTTATGTGAGTTCAACCTTTTTGATTAAAATCGAATTGAGTTTTCAAACATGTGTCAAAATAAAATCTAGTTTAAATCAAAAGCTTTGAGTATTTATATCAACTTCGAAGCAAATCAGCGCCATGGCCAAAATAATTGTTTACCCTTTTTTAACCCCGTTAGGGGTTCATTTCAATAAAATACGAAACACGTCTTCCATCAATTCTGTTAAAAGGTTTATGCAAAATTTCAAGTAGATTGGACCAAGGAATCACGTTGTCTCTTAAATACTTTGCCCCCCTTTTTTACCCCCTTATGGGTTCAATCTTGGAAAATTCATCTTTAACGGATGCCTACATCATATAAAGAACACACCTTGCTAGATTCAGGTCTCTGCGATCAGCGGTATAAGCTGTGCGTTGATTCATGAGTCACTAAAGCTAAATCGTCAGTCATTAAATCGCTATTTTGTTCGTATTCAATATTCACCTCAAAAATCAAATTTCAAGGAAACTGAGAAATTATATTTACTTGTATTAGATTTGAAGTATATGTAGCAACTTTTAAAGGTTTACACTTCATTGGATTTTATTCTATAGGTGTATGAAGTTAATTAATTTTAAACACAAAACCCTCTTTTTTACGTCCCTGGGTGTTTTTTTTTAAAAATGCTGAAACAGGTATTTATTTATTTTTAATAATAAGTATTTACTCTGAGTTTCATGATTCTAGAACAATCAAAAAAATTTTTTTCATACAAACTTTACCCCCCCTTTTCACCCCCTTTATCCAAAATTTTCCATAATTTCTATAGCCTAAATGTTATTCTGAGTTTATTTAAATAGATTAGTGAAGTTTTCATCAAAATCCGTCCAGCAGTTTTTACGTGATGCGCGTTCAAACAAACAAACAAACAAACAAACAAACAAACAAACAAGCAAAAATTTTAAAAATGGTTTTAATTTGTTCAGTTACTTATTTTAAGTCACCCTGATCGATTTTTTTTTTGAAATCTTTAATGTACAGATTTTTTGGTCTCAACGATTTTATTATATGTATAGACTTCTTTAACAAGAGTATATATGTATAGCGTCTCCTGTGCCAACATTTTTCTGATACCCAAATTGTCTTCTATGTAAGACTTTTGTTTAAGTTGATATGAAGTAAAAGTTGAGATTTGATAGTTTTTCCGAAAATCTTTGAAAGCATTGGTAGCAAAGAGAAAAATTACAGGCCCTTGCCTGTAATTTTTGGGATCAGTCTTTGTGCCTTTTTTGTGAATCGGTGTTAGCGACACGACGGAACTCTTTAGTCAAAACCAATTTTCGTCTGTTAATTGTTTTATTGTTCTTCTTTTGGCCTGTCTGTTATAATATTACGTCATGTGAAGAAAAATATAGTTTCCAAATGTTGCTAAGTTTTTTAATTATAAACTACGTTTATTTTATCCTCCGCTCTGTTTATTGCGGCTAGACAACTCCTACAGTGGTCCTTCGAGATATTCCGGTACTAAATGTTCCACACTCCACCGAGAATGTTGACTCGGAACTTAACGAAAAAACAAGCGGAGGAACAACGGGCGCAGTCTTCGGCTCAAGAAGCTCCACCAGAACTACCAGAGCCAGAGGAGGGTCAAGTAAGTGAAAACGTCTTACAACGTCAATGTGACACTACCATCCTACAAAATAAAAGTGTAGTTGAAAGGGGTTCCAAAGTTAGTTCCAAGAGATCCACATCCTCCTCTGTGCTGGCGCGAAAGAAACGATTGGAACTAGAGGCAGCTGAAGCACGAGCGAAGATCGAATTAGATCTGATTAATAAACGACTAGAGACAAACTTAGCAGAGATCGACGACGACTGTTCCATACATTCAGATCACACTGACGCAGGTGTAGAACACTGGCTAGAGCGCAACAATTGCGAACTGGTAGCGCAGCCAGTCCACGACAAGGGTCACACAACGGACGTGCCGCGCGCGCCGACCACACAGGATGTCGGCACTGATGGAACAGTTCACCTTCTTGCTAGCGCGCTAAAGGATCTGACAGCCGCTTCTACCAACAATGGATTTAACGCAAACTTGTTAAGTAGAATTTGTACACCAAAAGACTTACCTTTGTTCTCTGGTGATCCAATGGAATGGCTTCATTTTAAACAGGCGTATGTGGAATCATCTAGAGTGTGTAATTTCAATGATAATGAAAATTTGTGGCGCCTTCGGAAATGTTTGAAAGGATCAGCTCGCGACGCAGTCTCGGCTTTACTAATAAGTGCAACCTCGCCTGAAATAGTAATGACCACACTGGAGCTACAGTTTGGAAATCCGGATATCATTTTGTCACGCATTATGGTTGATATCAAGAAATTACATCCTGTTTCACAAGAATAAGGATATTGTGCCCTTCTCAGTCAAAGTGAGAAATTGTGTAGCCGCAGTCAAAGTAATTGGGCAAGGCGAATACTTGAATGGTATAAGTATAACGACATTTATATTATCTAAGCTGCCGCCAGTTTTGCTCTCAAAGTGGGCAGATTACAGTTTCATGTTTGTCAAGCAAGGTAAGAAGCCAACATGGTTTGATATTTCCGATTTTTTAAATGAAGAAGCTACCAAGGTGTCATCTATGGTTTTATTGAACACGAAACACTCTGCGAAATACACAGAAGGTACAGTGTTATTGAATAAAACTAGCGACAACAATGAGAAATGTCAGTTCTGTCGCAAATCAAAGCACAAACTACGGGACTGCAAGAAATTTCGCAAAGCATTACGAAGAGATCGATGGAGTTTTCTGAAACGAAACCGGATATGCTTCAAGTGACGCTTCAAGTGACGGACGGATTCCGATCACGATAGAGCTATCTGTCCAGCAGCGGCATGTGACATCGAGAACTGTGGGCAACCACACCACAAACTGTTGCACTACAACGTTCGCCAAGCACTGAACAGTAGCAATGACACTGTAACCAACCCGTCGTCGCAGCTAGCGCCGGAGGAACCTGAAACAGTAACTCATGTAAAAAACAGCAAGTGTAAAGTTTTACTGAAAGTGGTGCCCGTAACTTTGCATGGACCTAACGGTGCCTTTAATACTAGTGCGTTATTAGATGACGGATCTACTGTGACTCTTATCAGTGCAGAGCTTGCGTCACGAGCCGGGCTTAGCGGGCGCCGCGAGACGCTGCGCGTGCGGGCGACAGCATGCTGGAATGCGACGCGGACGTAATGAACGTTTGTATAGCAAACTATCATGGTGAGCGATTCAAATTTTTTGCGCGTAGTCTCCAAAGCTTTAGTGTGCCTACACAAAGTGTTAATAAATTTACTTAATTTCGACAATTTTGAACATTTACGCAGTGTTAAATATTTATGTTGTTTTAATACTAAACCTGAAATACTTGTAGGTCGGGATAATTACAATTTATGTATTCCTTTAAAAATAAGAGTCGGTAAAGCCAACGAACCTTGTGCCACTCGTACTCCGCTGGGATGGTGTGTCCACGGGCTCGTGCCTGTTTCCGCCTCTGCGCGCGGGTGTTTCTCTACGCTGCATGTCACCGAGCAACAATCAGGGTTGGCAAAAACTTCTTACGAAGACCTGCACGAGATGGTAAGAAAGTCATTTACTATTGATGCTATGGGTGTATCTGGGTCACCACGACAGAACGCTGATGAGCTGCGCGCTCTGGAACGCCTGGAACGAACTGCAACTTTAATTGATGGTCGATGGCACGTGGGTCTGCCATGGAAGGATGCCAGCTGTGTAATGCCTGATTCCGAACGCACAGCGCTCTCTAGGCTACAGAATTTGGAGAAGAAAATGTCCTGTAATGAACAATACGCACACAGGTATCGAGATCGCATTAAGCATTTGTTAGATAACAACTTTGCTAAGGAAATTTCAGATTTAACTAAAACGAACAAAACTTGGTACTTACCTCATTTTGGGGTAGACAACCCAAATAAAAAGAAGTTACGTCTTGTTTTTGATGCAGCAGCTAAAACACGTGGCGTATCGTTGAATGACTACTTATTAGCGGGTCCCGATTTACTGGCCTCATTGTTAGGTATTTTGTTACGATTTCGCGAACACGAGATCGCCGTTATAGGCGACATCAAAGATATGTTTTTAAGAGTTAAAATAATAGAGAGCGATCAAGACGCCTTTCGATTTTGTGGCGCGGCTACTCTCACGAGCCTGTAAAGACATATAAAATGTCTTCGCTAATATTTGGTGCAAACTGTGCGCCATTTATTGCACAGTTTGTAAAGAACAAGAACGCGCAACGTTACCAGTCTTCGAATCCTCAAGCGGTTCAAGCCATTCTCGAACAGCATTACATGGAAGATTATATCGATAGCTTACCGAATGAAAAGGCTTGCATTGACCTCGCACTCCAGATAATACATGCGTATGCACAAGGTGGGTTCGAGATTCGTAATTGGTTGAGTAACAGCTCGATAGTTTTAAGCAGTATACCAGACGAGCTGCTCGCCACCTCGGCAGCCGCAGTGAAGGTTGGAGCGCGGCATGAAGGTGAGCGCGCCTTAGGTATACTGTGGTACCCTAGCGACGACACTTTGGGCTTTAATACAGCTTTTCAACGCATACCCGAAGAAATTATAAATGGAACCAAATATCCTACAAAGCGCGAGTTATTGAAAGTTATTATGTCATTGTTTGATGTCCATGGGTTTCTGACGCTATTCACTAATAATGGAAAAATATTGCTGCAGGAAACCTGGAAATCAAATGTGAACTGGGACGATAATATTACGGAGGATGTCTATGTTAAGTGGCTTAAATGGTTGACACTATTAAAAGCAATAAGTAGTATTCGAATACCACGATGTTTTAAGCAAGTGCACGCGTCGACAGCATCTCCCGCCGCAGCAGGAGCGAGCAAGAATGAGGATGCACAGATGAGCACTCCTTGCAATGTCGCAGCTGACTCTTCGAAAATGCAAACGCCAGATGATTCAGCATACCCTTGTTTACAGCTGCACGTCTTTTGTGATGCGTCAATTCAAGCTATGTGCGCAGTGGCCTATTGGCGTTGGATTAGCAGCAATGGTCAAGTAAAAGTTTGCTTCATCGCCAGTAAATGTCGTGTTGCTCCTGTGAAACTGGTAACTATACCCAGACTGGAATTACAGGCAGCAATCATAGCTGCCAGATTAGCGAACACAATACAGTCCACACATCGAATTAAAACAGCTGATCGATACTTCTGGTGTGATTCCACGACGGTGTTACAATGGATTCGAAACAACACGCGCTCTTATAAACCTTATGTAGCTCACCGCTTGGGAGAAATTGACGAGTTGACACAAATACAAGAATGGAGATACGTACCCACGTCGTTGAACGTTGCAGACCTAGCTACACGGGAGAACTTTGACAGTCTTCAGCTAAATGGTAAATGGCTTAATGGACCTGCATTTTTGTTCGACACTGAAAATTCGTGGCCTACAAGTAATCTTATTCCGGTAGTCGAAGAATCTGACATGGAATGTGTTACAAACATTGTTCAGACGGATTACTTATCTGAGGATACAGTTGAACCGGAACCGACGCGGTTTTCTTCATGGACTCGCTTGCTGAGGAGCACGAGCGTTATGCTTAAATTCCTAGACAAATGTCAGAAGAAGGTACATGATGACTACACTGCGATGAAACGCGCTGAAACTCTGCTTCTACGGAATGCTCAAAGAAGATCATTTTCCACGGACTTAATATTGATTAAAAATGGAAAATCTTTAGATAAAAGCAGTAAATTACTTATGTTAACGCCTTTCCTAGATGAAGAAAATATTCTCCGTGTCGGAGGACGCATAGATGCTGCTCTGGATGTACCTTATGATCTGAAGCATCCCGTAATTTTGGATGGAAGACGTCACATCGCCAAGCTAATCGTAAGACATTACCACGTGCAAGCATGCCACGGCAACCAGGAGACGGTCGTGAACAACCTAAAGCAAAAATTTTATTATCTTGGTATTATCTTGGCAATTTTTAGTTGCTCCGGAAATATTCCCTCATTAAAGAACAGCACTTATTAAAGAAGCAAGATAGCGGTTCGGCAAGTATATTTAAATGATATTTAATGACAGATATATAGGAATTTCGTCATATCCACATGAACGTTTATTATCCATATTTCTGACAATATTACAAATTTCATTTGGAGTGGTAGGAGTAAAACAAAGTTCATTATCAACTCGCTGTGTACTCTGCTAAAGTAATAAGATCCCTTCCTCATCTGTATTATTTTCGGTAAGACATTTATTAAAAAAAACTTTTGCTAGGGTGTTAGCTACTTCTTTGGGATCATCAACTATTTTGCCGTAAATTTTTAGTAATAGAGATTCCATATGCATAACTTTTGATCAGTTAGTACATTTTGTTCACAATTTGCCAGATTACTTTGCTAGAGTTTGTCGAATTATTTAATTTTTCCCTAACTGTTATTTTTTCTTTCGCTTTCGTGATAACCCCTTCTATAGATTCTAATGTAGTTTTTCTTGTAATTTATGACACTTGTTTCAAGATTATTACCATTATTAGCGCATAAGATGCGTTTCATTTTACTGGACACCTTCACACCTTTAGTGACCCACTTTAGTTTAGAACTCTTAATAATGTTAATTTTATGTTCCTTTTTTATAACTATTCTTAAAAACTTCTGAGGACTTCTTTATGTTGAATTTGATTTTGATTTTGAAAGATAAAATCAAAATCAAATCAAATATTGTTTCTTTTAATCCGACTGCCAAGGAAGGCTTATGTTTTTTACCGGTAGGTATTCAAGGGGAAAAATCGAACTTTACGCGTTATCAATTATGTTGACAGGGTAGACGACAAAAAAGAACTAATTAAGTAGTCCGTCAGTTGGATTAACCAAAAATATTTGAACCGGTGTTTTCTTTTGTTACGTAAATCAAAATTGACGAAGATACAACGCTTTTAAAATTCTCACGTCACGCCTGGTATACTTTTTAGAGCGTACTGACATCTTGAGCCCCTACTCCAGAGTTTTGATACGTTTTATCTTTGTCAATATTCATTGATTTACAAAAACAGAAAATACATGTTCATTATTTTCCAATACTAAACTGACGGACTAATATAGTTTTTCTTAATTTTTTGATACGGTTTTCATGCCTATTTCAAACCAAAATATTTTTTAACAGCAATAATACAAATCCGAGCCAAAGTACACGCGCGTTGGAGGAGTCAAAAATATTTTCGTAAGTATTTGGGTTAAGGGAGAGAAAATGCACATCGTGAAAATGAATGCTCAAAACAGTGCTTTACGGGAGACTGCGCCGCATTTTTCTGCTTGAAATTGCACAAAGCTTCCTCTATCTACAAACCTGTAGCTCTAGAACAACAAAAACTTTATACTTCAAGGTTTTCTTATTGTTTTTGCTATTTGGCAGCTGCCGCTGAAAGTTTCGTAGCATGTCTACAGTTCTACACTTATAGTCACTGGGTGCAATTATCACGGCGTTTTAGGTAAACTTTTTATAAATAAACAAGAAGGCTAAAATTATTTCGAAAGGAAACTGGCTGGTCATACCCTGAATAAAAAAAGATTTTCTTCGTCTGACATACATGGCGTCAGTTTTTTACCGAATTCAGCCAAGCTTTTTCAATTAGGTCTTTCAAAATACTCTTAACAACATCAACATTGATTTAGGTCTTCAAGAATACCACTCCATGACTGGCTTATATTGCTGAAAAAACCTATCTGAGGCCCTTTATAAATTAAAAAAAAAGTTTATTTTTCACTTATTTTAATGGTTTCTGACATTTAAGTTTTCGGCCAACTTGATACTATTTAATCTACACTTAAGGTGTTAGTAAAATTAAAAGTATAGCGCAGCATGGTTCTTTTGG
The DNA here is from genome assembly GCA_950022955.1 of Xestia ashworthii. Lineage (NCBI taxonomy): Eukaryota > Metazoa > Arthropoda > Insecta > Lepidoptera > Noctuidae > Xestia > Xestia ashworthii. Next base: position 11,940,950 of record OX465566.1, read on the forward strand.
CGCTCATATGAGTTTTTTAGAAGGACCTTCTTGGTAAAACTTTTGTGAACTATTGTATTTCTGAGTATGGCCATGTGCCAAAAGATCCTTGTGTTATAACTTTATAAGCGTTGTCCTTGAGGTCTTTATAAGGTTGTAAAACTTCCGGTGTCCAAATAAATTTTATGAATACTTTCATTTTGACATGGGCATTTTCCGGAGAGCATTTATGAAAACATGTGTCACAAGGTCAGGTTTCATTAAATCATTTTTATGTTAACCCCCAAAAGCTTAACTTTCATGGTGATCCACACATTTGACGAAATGGGTTTGACAACAGGCGTTGCAAATTATAAGAAGAGCTAAAAAAGCTAGAGGGAAGTTCTTAAGGCGAGGATTTACTAATTTTGAACTTTTTTGAACATGTGTAACGTTTCAACTATAAAACAGAAAGCAATGAAAAATTATTTTATTATAATTGAACATACGACCAAGCGCCGGGCAAAAGCCAAAACATGATATCAATAAGTTGGCTCGATAAAAAAAAATCACAAACCTGACTCTAATTTGTGTTTTCAAACGTATTTTTTTATATGAGATTATGTCTCAAAAAGTATTGAAAATTACATAAAACAATCAAACATTGTTTATAGAAGGGACTCGCAAAAAAAAAATTGGAAGAAGTGCTATATTTTTTTTAATAAAAATAAAATTGCTTTGGCGGGTCGCGAAAGTCGAGAAATACACCAGCCAGTGCTCGCCGAGGCGTGACCGAGAGCGGACGCATGTCGCTTTTTTCACAGAGCTACCCCTCATAATTGTTACGCAACGTTTTTGTATCTTTTTATTATCTTTTAGCTGAAGTTTATTTTGAAATAGTTTTTTTATTAGTTATAGGTACATTATTAGTTTTAAGAATTTGTTTATTTTATTTAAGTTTCCCCGAAAACAGGATGGGTAGTAAAAAAAATAAAAGATCTTATAAAAATAAGGCCTGGTCCCGGTACGAAAGGCAACGAAGGAACGGGGTGGGTTGCCGGCGCCGCGTCGCGGCCCGGCCCGCGCAATCGACTCGCCCACCCGCGCAATCGACTAGCCCATCCGCGCAATCGACTAGCCCATCCGCGCAATCAACTCGCCCACCCGCGCAATCGACTAGCCCATCCGCGCAATCGACTCGCCCACCCGCAAAATGGACTCGCCCACCCGCGCAATCGACTAGCCCATCCGCGCAATCGACTAGCCCATCCGCAAAATGGACTCGCCCACCCGCGCAATCGTCTAGCCCATCCGCGCAATCGACTAGCCCATCCGCAAAATGGACTCGCCCACCCGCAAAATGGACTCGCCCACCCGCGCAATCGACTAGCCCATCCGCGCAATCGACTCGCCCACCCGCAAAATGGACTCGCCCACCCGCAAAATGGACTCGCCCACCCGCGCAATCGACTAGCCCATCCGCGCAATCGACTAGCCCATCCGCAAAATGGACTCGCCCACCCGCAAAATGGACTCGCCCACCCGCAAAATGGACTCGCCCACCCGCGCAATCGACTAGCCCATCCGCGCAATCGACTAGCCCATCCGCAAAATGGACTCGCCCACCCGCAAAATGGACTCGCCCACCCGCGCAATCGACTAGCCCATCCGCGCAATCGACTAGCCCATCCGCGCAATCGACTCGCCCACCCGCAAAATGGACTCGCCCACCCGCGCAATCGACTAGCCCATCCGTGCAATCGACTAACCCACCCGCAAAATGGACTCGCCCACCCGCGCAATCGACTAGCCCATCCGCGCAATCGACTCGCCCACCCGCAAAATCGACTCGCCCACCCGCGCAATCGACTCGCCCGCTACTCGTCTGCGTCAACGAACTGGCAGGGAACGCGGTACCAAATTCATACCAGCATGCCGCACTACAAGCGGGCCTTAATTAAATGACCCATCAAAATATTCAAACAACAGCGGACCCAGTGCAAAATGATAGATTTCACAGGTCCTCTAATTTAAAGACTATGCTAAGCTATGATGAGGTATTTACTACCTCATCCTCTATTAGTGGCTCATGATGTTTTTTTCGTTTGGGATTGCAGTAATAAAGTTTTACAAGTTATCTGAAATAGGTTTAAATTCCACACGATTACTTTGTAGTCAACTGTTAAATCAATGCAGTGCAGTGTTACAAGTAACAACTAGTATCATTATTGTCACATTTCGTGAGTCATCACCCTATAAACAAGTGTGCACGTAGATATAATAAGTCGCACTTTAATTTAGGGCCCGCTGTGCACGACACTGACATTCATTTTCCTCGGCAATCTGCCACACTCTCAAATCCGAGCGACCTTCAGTGTTCCCCCGCCTTGAGTAACGCGTCTACTTGAAATAAATTGCCGAATTCTATATTTTTTACCCGTATGATGCGGAAATTGATCAATTAAGTTTTTCTCTTGTTTTATTGATAAGATCAGCAATTTCGTTTCTAAAACCTTGATACCCATTACATACCGAGTTTCCTACGTGTCTCGGAAAGCAGGTTTAGCCGTTGATCCCGGCTGTCGATTGTAGATCTTTGACAGTGTTACAGGTAACCAAGAAGTCTGACAACCAGTCTTGCTGGTAAAACAGGACCCTTAGGTCCTGTATTATCCAATACTAATTAGGTCCATATTGTCACTCGATTTTGGTGACCACATTGTCGCATTTTTATAGTGTTTTTCTATTTTATTTGGTTTTAGTAATTATTGTTTTGTGAAATTTCACAAAACACGAAACTAACCCCGTGTTCCATAGTAGTCACGAGTTTCATTATATGAATGGACCTGAATTTCTTGGCTAGCCCCGATCGGAAATTAGCTTTAAATAGATTGGATGCGTTAATTCGAAGTACCTACCACCTACTTCTAACATTAGTTATAGGTGTGTCAATAATTGTGATTGCGTCGCAGTGAATCATAGTTCGTTTATATTTTCACTGTTTTCAGTCATTATTGCTACGATGTTCTAATGAAAGTAATAAGTAGGTACCGTAAAGTGAAATGACATTTGATCTAAAAGTCTCAGTTATTTTGCATAACTACACCTTTGTAAAATATCCCTTTTCCTTACTTTATTTTGTGGGTTAGCGAATTTGGCTGAGAAGCTGTAACAGCTGTAAGTTCTCGGATTGTTCTCAGCTGTAAGTTCTTTGTGGATTCTTGGTAATGTTAGGTATTTACCTATAAGGGCGATGTAGGTACTCGTATAATAAGTAGGTAGGTGTTTCAAGTTCAACTCGTTAATTGTAGGTATATTAAATGAAATACAGTGTTTGAAAATTATAATATCCTTACCAAGACTCGGGTTCCTAACTTCCCACTTAAGCAATTAAGTATAGGTAATCGCTGTAAATAGATATTCTTGGTAATAATAATTATTTACCTGCATAAACACAACGACGATACATTAAAATAACTTGGTGTTATTTGATAGGTAGGTAATTTCAACTTCTTGGAAAACCCCCCAGTAGGTATCACTTGGTATGGTACCTTCGCATGCGGACTTGGAACCAGTTTTTGGATTACACAACAATGGCCGCGCCTGATGTTGTTTACAATAATATGGTTTTCACCTAGTTTTGGCGTTTTTACTTTGTAATTTTATATGTAGGTATAAGCAATGCTGCCGTATAGTTTTAATGTACAGTGCTGAGTTTATAAAACCAAAGATAAAATTTTATTTGCCTTTTAGTTATTGAATTTTCATTGGCAACTATGTTCTACCTATTCAAGAAAATTAGCTGACAGTTCCTCGAGGGAAAAAGATTCAAAAGTTTTACGAACTTTCAAGATTCCTAGAAATTAATAACTCTTTTTCCGCACACTTAATTGTTTTTATAAATCTTAAATGAATGTAAGTTTACTTAAGTAATAAATAGCCAACCCTAACTCTACAAGCACAAAAAGGGATGCTTGTACTATGTAATGTAATACATAAAATATGACGATTCTTCAACAATAATGAAACAAGTTTCTTGGGAGATGTGACTCCCATTACTTAAACAAACAGCTTCAAGTTAAACTTCCTTTAAATAAACATGTTCCTGATTAGGAAGTAGGTTCTAGAAGCTAGTAGCTGATATGCTTAAAGCATCTTAACACTTTCTTTCATGAATCCTAAAAATTGGACGAGTTCCAACGCGCTATGTTTTATTTTAGCTATACTTGCAGCCTGTATTTTCTCAAAATCTCAAGCACTAGATTCATTTGCGATAATAAATTGTGTCTACTGATTAATTAATTACTGATTAATTGATGAACGGCCGTTTTCTATAACTTCATCATCATCATCAGGATTTTAATGTTCCCACTGCTGGGACACAGGCCTTCTCCCTTTAAGTTAAGAGGGAAACTCACTAACAAATAACTCGTTCTCGTTCTAGTTCTATAACTTATTTACGTATAACTGTTGGTTTTTATCACTTGATACATAGAAAAATCAAAGAAAGCGTATCTGTGACGTATTGTTTCTAACCATCTGTAAACAAAATGTCAAACAGACAGAGATAGCAACCTACCGAAACCGAACAGTAAGTTATTGAAAATGGCCGTAAGAAAACAATTAGCAACCCGTCGGGAAAACATATTAGGTACCTACTTAATAAGAAAGACGTCAACAACATTACAATAATAAAATAACAATTGTTTGATGGTTACAATTTATTCTTGGATTTCATTTTGTCTACATACTTAACTTGTTTTTTTATGATCTGACGATGAATTGTGTACATAGTCAAGACATATTAATAAAAACAAGACGTTGGCTGGCAGTAACTTAGAATAATAGTGTCTCACCATTAATCTTTTTGCTAAGGTAGCTAAACGTTACTAAAAATCCCTTCGGCAAGCCGCAGGGGGAGGTAGATTTCGAAGAAGGATTCACCCATATTTACATTTACCCATACCCATATTTACCCATACCCATATCACACACATTTACCCATATTTATATTATTTTTATATTCTACTTGTCAGGGTGGTCATTAAGGGGGGGGGCAGTTATCAAACGACGAAGAGAGAACGCGCCGTTTTCGAGATATGAGCAAATTTAGAATTACAACCAGCTGCGACTCCATGAAGCGCGCTCGCTACGCTCGCGTTTTACATTACACTCCCACTTTCTGTCACAAATGTCGTCGCTCCACCGGCCTTCGGCCTACGCTCCTCATGCCAGCAAGCAAGACTTTTAGGACAACTTATTTTCAAATAACTGCAGTCTGCAAGTAGTAAAAAACATGTTTAAAATACACTTCTACTGTACTCTCAGTCCTCAGTGTCAGTCCTCAGTCCTCAGTCTCAGTCCTCAGTCTCAGTCCTCAGTCTTAGTCCTCCGTCTCAGTCCTCAGTCTCAGTCCTCAGTCTCAGTCCTCAGTCTCAGTCCTCAGTCTCAGTCCTCAGTCTCAGTCCTAGTCCCAGTCCTCAGTCTCAGTCCTCAGTCCTCAGTCTCAGTCCTCAGTCTCAGTCCTCAGTCTTAGTCCTCAGTCTTAGTCCTCAGTCTCAGTCCTCAGTCTCAGTCCTCAGTCTCAGTCCTAGTCCCAGTCCCAGTCCTCAGTCTCAGTCCTCAGTCTCAGTCCTCAGTCTCAGTCCTCAGTCTCAGTCCTCAGTCTCAGTCCTCAGTCTCAGTCCTCAGTCTCAGTCCTCAGTCTCAGTCCTCAGTCTCAGTCCTCAGTCTCAGTCCTCAGTCTCAGTCCTCAGTCTCAGTCCTCAGTCTCAGTCCTCAGTCTCAGTCCTCAGTCTCAGTCCTCAGTCTCAGTCCTCAGTCTCAGTCCTCAGTCTCAGTCCTCAGTCTCAGTCCTCAGTCTCAGTCCTCAGTATCAGTCCTCAGTCTCAGTCCTCAGTCTCAGGCCTCAGGCTCAGTCTCAGTCTTAGACCTTTTGACTCCGAGAAAGTACTCTTCCTAAAGACTACCCAAATCGCTTCAAGTGTGCCTACAAAATTTGAAGAGTTCTCTCTATTTCTCCAGGATCTCATCATCAAATCCTGAATTTACGATCATGGGATCACCTTGAAAGGTACCCTTTTCAAACAATAAACAAAAATCCAAATAGGTCCAGCCACCTTCGAGTAATCGGGGATGTTGTAATTTCTAGGAAAAATACGACTTACAGTTGTGAAAATTTATTTGAAAGTGTGACATTACAAAAAGATAGAATTATAACATCACTTTTAAACCAGTATTTTCTTCTTTAACTTATCAGAGAGGTTTAATAGGTATAAAATAGTTTACATTTACAACATCCGCCCTCAATTAAAACTCTCTTGAAAAAGGAAAATATCACATTATCAAAACCTACGCTAAATCCAGACCAGCTACACATCTCTTATGTGCAACACGCCCTAACGGTTTTGTTAGCATATCAGCAAAATTCAAATCTGATCTGACGAATTTAATATCTATGATAAGTAAGAGCATAATCTATTGTACCTCTCAAATATTGCAACACTCTCTTTAGTTCAAGCCAATGTTCTTTATTGAACTTTGTGTTGAACTGACTGAGATAGCTCGTCACAAATGCTATGTCAGGGCGAGTGTTTACTGCCAAAAACATAAGGGATCCAACTAAACTTTGAAATGGATACTCGTCTTCTCCACTTCCAGTAGTCAGCTTCTTCAGGCTTGATGGCGTCTCAACAGTCTTGCACATTTCCATTCCAAATTTTTTCAGCAAACTTAAAATGAATGTTCTTTGACTAATTTTTACTTTACCATCGTCACTTCTATGGATATTTAATCCGAGATAATATTTTAATTCTCCTAGATCTTTTATTGAAAAAATATTTTTCAAAACATGTTTGACAGTGTCAAATGTTATTTCATTTTGGTAAAAGACAATAATGTCATCGACAAAAACTGCCAATATGACTAATTCATTACCAAAAAGTTTCTTATACACGCATGGTTCGGAAGGAGTTTTTTCAAAACCTAATTTCAACAGTGTTTTATCCAACATCCTGTTCCATACTCGTGGTGCTTGTTTGAGCCCGTATAAGGATTTCTGCAGCAGACAAACTTGAGCTTCTTGTCCTTTCTTTACGAAACCTTGAGGTTGTTCCATAAAGACTTCCTCTTCAAGATCTCCATTTAGAAAAGCTGTATCAACATCCAAGTGTCTCATTTGTAGATCCATTTCTACAGCTAAAGCAAACAATGTACGGAGTGAAGAATGACGAACTACAGGGGCAAACGTTTCAGTGTAGTCAACACCTTCTACTTGTCTGAAACCTTTAACCACTAGTCTTGCCTTATACTTCATAATATTTCCGTCAGCATCCATCTTTAACTTGTAGACCCATTTACAAGGAATGACCTTCTTATTTCCATTGGGTCGGTCAACAAGCTTCCACGTTTTTAATTTTAACAAAGAATTATGTTCTTCAGTCATTGCCAAAAGCCATCTATCAGCATCATTTGCATTCACTGCCTCGAGATAATTCTTCGGTTCAATAATCTCTTCAGAAAATACCTTAGAGGTAAAGAAATCCGGTTGCTTACGAATCCTAGTAGGATATCTACTTACTTGCTGATCCACAGCTGGCTCTATCCGTTCAGGACTAGTAGGAACCTCTGATTCTGCCGAATTATAATCATTTTCATCATCACTACATACAGAATTATTTTCTTGACGAACTTCATTCTCATCCTGCTGCTGCTCATTAATCAAAATGACTGGTTCCGTTTTTACAGATTCAACAGCATTACCTTTTAATTGTGAAAAATGATTTTCAAAAAATGTTACATCTCTTGACTTCTGTATGCTTCTTGGATTTGAAGAATCCCTGAAATAATAACCGTTTGGATCTTCTGAGTATCCAACAAAGATTACTTCTTTAGTCTTCAGATCTAGTTTCTTCCGCTGACAAGCCGGAACTTGTATGAGTGCTCTACACCCAAACACACGCAAATGGGTCAAATCACCCTTACTGCCATTCCATTTTTCAAATGGTGTTTTCCTTTCAAGAGCTCGATGTGGTGACCTATTTTTCAAGTATACAGCAGTCTTGAAGGCATCTTCCCAGTACGCCTTGGATAGCGAACTCTGAGCTAGCATGGACCGTGCTTTTTCCACGATGGAACGATTGGTCCTTTCTGCTACTCCATTTGATTGAGGGCTATACCCTACTGTAGTCTCATGCGTCACTCCATTTGTAGCCAAGTAATCCGCAAGCTCTTTATTGACATACTCCTTTCCGCAGTCAGTTCTTAATCTCTTGATTTTAGCGCCGGTTTGTCTTTCCACTAATGCTTGGAAAATACAAAACTTTTCCTTGACTTGTGCTTTAGAAGCAATAAAGTAAGGATAGATCATCCGCGAAAAATCATCTATGAAAATAAGAACATACTTATTACCTTGGAATGATGTCTCAGACATTGGTCCACATAAGTCCGAGTGGATCAATTCTAGGTTTGAGGTAGCTTTCTTGTACGCAATCGTCTTGAAAGGTTTTCTCGCCTGCTTGCCTTCAACACAGGCAACGCAACTCGATTTATCTATTTCAGTATAATCTATACCTACGTGAGAATTCTTTAACTGGTTCATACCAATGCGACATAAGTGACCTAACCGTTTGTGCCATAACAGGTACCTGCTCAACGTGTCAGAGTGCACCTCGTACGCAACGTTTTGGTGGGAATTAGTTGTACAATCGAGAGTGTACAGTCCACCACTAGCCGAACCATGTAGAATCGCCTCACCTTCAAATGAAAAATCATTATCTTTATAAAAACTACAACCATTCTTATCAAAAAGTACTACAAAACCTTTGTCTACGACTTTTTTGACAGAAATCAAATTATTAGTAAGTTTAGGTACATACGCTACATCTTTGATGCTATTTACTACATTACACACAGTGTTAATAGATATGTCACCAATACCACCACAGTCGATCTTTTCGCCATTGGCAACAGTAACAGTGCTACCTTCTAATGGTGTGATGTCCTTGAACCAATCTCGTCTAGGAGTCATGTGTTTTGATGCACCAGAATCAATAAACCACTTATTTACCTCCAAACATGAAGAACCAAGGGCACTAAAAGAAGTGGTCCCTCCGTCTGATGGACTAGCGCCTTTCTTTGCCTTATTCCGTAGAGGACATTCAGGCCGTTTGTGTCCAGGTTTGTTACATTCATAACATACAACAGGTTTCTTCTTCTTGGTTTTATGAACATCAATGTCAGATCGATTTTTCAGTTGAAAAGCTGCAACAGTTTCTGTGGAGTCAAGCTTTGACATTTCATTCAGTATCTTCCTTTTAACTAGCTCGGTACTTACTTCTACATTGCTATTTTCCAATGCCATTATTAGAGGTTCGTATTTAGAAGAGAGACCTCCTAATAAGATCGCAGCAATCGAAGCATCTTCAATTACCTTGCCGATGTCAGCCAAATCTTGTGCAGTACTCAAAACAGCGTTAATGTACATTTCAATATTTTGAAATTCATTCAGCGAGAGCCTATATAGCTTTCTCTCTAAAGCTAACCTTCTGCCCATGCCTTTATCTTCATAAGCATCTTGCAATGCCTTCCAGGCTTCTAGAGCAGACTTTGCACTCCTAACATGCGTTATTGCAGAGCCATCTACTGTTAAGCATATTTTTGCTAGTGCTCTCTTATCATTTCGGGATCTTACCTGTTCAGAGGTGGCATCTCCTTCATCGTACCCATTTATTGTGCACCACAAATCTTCATGAATTAAGTAGTTCCTCATTTTGAACTTCCACGAAGGGTACCCATCTCTATTAGATAGGAGGAGCGAGGGTATTGATGATGAAGACCATCTAATCGCGACAGAATCACCACTGGACATCTCAAAATAAAATCTTCGAAAATATTCAACAACACAAAATAACCTTTTACACACTATTTGTAATAAGATTCACTGTATTTCCTATGAGCGCTTTTCGTGCTGATAACGTGTTGTAATTTCTAGGAAAAATACGACTTACAGTTGTGAAAATTTATTTGAAAGTGTGACATTACAAAAAGATAGAATTATAACATCACTTTTAAACCAGTATTTTCTTCTTTAACTTATCAGAGAGGTTTAATAGGTATAAAATAGTTTACATTTACAACAGGGGAACATAAAAAAAAGGAAAGATTCCGACGAATTGAGAATCTCCTCCTTTTTGAAGTCGGTTAAATATGAGAAATAATATCAATATCAAAATATTCCACAGGGCGTCTAAAGATTCGACCGCATCGATGCCCATGCCTTCGATCACGTGAAGAGTCTATCAACCGTTTGGCAATGTTCGGAAATATTAAATAAACTGTACATCACATTTCCCGGTTAGACAGGAAAATCGGAGCGGAAAAACTTCGGATTTTCGTGGATTGCCGCCTACGATCGCAGCATTATACCGAAAGAACCATTGTCAATTGAAAAAAATCGCCTGAGTACATATTATGACAGTCTCGTTGATCTAGTGGACCTAACTGCTGAGCATCAAGGTCCTTTGTTCGATCCCGGTCGGGCAAATTTCAACTGGGGTTTTCCATCAGGAATTTCTTAGTAGCAGCTTCGAGTCTGAATTTGTGCTCGGTTGATGGCAATAGGCTCGCCCGTATAATATGAGACTTTAACATAAATGGCGAAATGTGGGTGTACTGTTAAATTTGACGACTCGAATGGCGTAGTGGTAGTGAGGCTGCCTTACGTTTTAGGGTCCTGGGTTCGAATCCCGGTAGGAGCAAATGTTTGTGTGATGAGCATGGACATTTGTTTCCGAGTCATGGATGTTTATATGTATAATAAGTATAAGTATGTATTTACAAACAAAAAAGTATATAATATGTAGTATATCAACTATCTGGTGTCCACGACACAAGCCTTGCTTAGTGTGGCACTAGATGGTGCTGTGTGTTAATGTCCAGCGATATAAAAAAAGAAAAAAAAAAACATTTTTAATTTTGTCTCTGCCGCAGGTCCACGCGACTCGGGCAACCAGACAAATGTTCCTATTGTCAGGGCACGGAATGACTCGGTAACGCAGAACTGTGTCAAGTATGCGTTTAACTTATTTGCTTTGATTACGACACGCGCGCTGGATAGTACAAGTGCATTATGTTTGTGCACTCATAGGTTTCTGAGAAAGGAAGTACATGCGAAATTTTATATGAAATGAAAACACGAAAATTTTATAGGTATGAAAAATTCTAGAACTTTTATCCATCAAAATAATGCATTATTAATATGATTTAAATAGAACTTATTCCTTAAGAACATTGAGGTTACGAAAACTGTTTTCATGTTAGTCTTTTATACGAAGAGTTCAATTCAAATGCGCGTAGGCAAGTTGCTACGAGAGCGCTACGAGACCTACGTGATTTAATGATTTAACATAAAGTTTGAACTGATTTTAGCTCGTTACGTCTACGTTATTTGTCCGTTTGTTAAGGTTATCTATGTCATCATCATACATCATCTTGCCCTTATTCTAATTTATTTGGGGTCGGTGCAGTCTGTCTTCTTCTGCAATTCTTCTCAATTAGTCGCCATCGCAGCAGTCACTTCCGTACTAGCCATACCATATCCATCACACGGTCCATCCATCGCTTCTTTGGACGATGGGTGAACTGTGTATATAAATAACATTTTATCTATGTATAGATAATTAATTAATAAACTATGTGACTACAGAAGATAATTACTATTAAAAACAAGCTACTGAAGGTCTTCTGTTACGATACGTTCTAATGAGGAAATAAAAAAATGATTGTGTTAAACTGGGACAGAACTTTTTATCTACCCAATTAAAATTGAATTGACATACTTTATTATTCTTTCTATCTTATGACAAAGTGCAAGAAACAAACTAGAACTGAACTTCAATTCAGAAGTTCATAGAGAAAATGTTGGAGCGGCGAACTGGAAAGTCATCATCTACCTAGCTTTATCCCAACTATGGGGTCGGCTTCCAGTTGAACCAGATGCAGCTGAATAACAGTATTTTATCTGACCTCTACAACCCAATTAGTACGATACCCCTTGGTAAGACTGGTTGATTTTCGGCCCACTGACTACCTTGAACGACTGTCACCGGAGGAAACTCGGTATGAATGGGTGGCCACCCATTCACAGACCAATCTAGGCAAGGGCGGCTTAACCTGAAGATTGGCCCGAGTAGTTGTTATTATTTAGCTGGGAACTGGAGCATATAGGATGAAAAGTGTGGACTTGAATTGAAGTCAAGAGAAACGTGGACGGAAATGGAGGAAGCCTTTGCGAATAGGCAAACAGATCAAGACAGCAAAGAATAATAGAATAGTCATGACGACAGAATCAAAAAATTACAAATCTATTTAGTTTGTCAGTGAGAGTCATCATCATCTGCCAAGCCTTTTCCCAACAATGTTGGGGTCGGCTTCCAGTCTAACCGGATGCAGCTGAATACTAGTATTTTACATGGAGCCACTGCCTATCTGACCTCCACAACCCAGTTAGTACTGGGTAATACGATACCACTTGGTAAGACTGGTAGTCAGTGGCCCAAAAAGTCTTACAACCAGTCTTACTAAGTGGTATCGGTATACCTATAACGACTGTCAAAGATGGAAAAATGACAGCCGGGACCAACAGCTTAATGTGCTTTCCGAGGCACGGAGGAAACTCGGTATGTAAGGGTGGTCACCCATCCACAGACCAACCTAGGCAAGCACGGCTTAACCTAACGATCGATCCAAGCGGCTGTTATTATTTAGCCACGATGGTATTGGAAAATAATGGACACGTATTTTTTGTTTGTAAATCAATGAATATTGACAGCGACAAAAACGCATCAAAACTCGGGGCTCATGACGTCAGTACGCTCTAAAAATGTACCTAGGTGTGACGTAAGTATTGAGAATTTTAAAAGTAGTTGTATCTTCGTCAATTTTGATTTGTTATGCAATAAGAGTTAAAATACAGGTCAAATATTTTATGATAATCTTACTGACGGACTAATTAGATTTTTTTTTCGTCTACCCTATTTATTGAAATATATTTGAAATACTTTCATTTTTTATAAACATGATTTTATTTCAGTAGGATTAGTTTTATTCTGAATTGGCTTTTAAATTGAATTGAATAGGATTGAATCTCTCTATCGATAGTGTATGTTTTACCTGCCGCCAAAGACTTTGTGAAAGAGAATAAGCTAAAAGATATTGTATCCGTATGATGATACCATGCTAATATTGAACAAGGTATTATTTACATGTTCCCTTGACAATAAGGATATTTCTTTGTAGGTACTGAGGATATTTGGTGAGATTCCTCAAGGCATACAATGCTGATAAATTGTTTTTGTTCGTTTTAAATATAAGTACATGAAAATATACCTGCTGGCAAGGCTGAGGCACTGAATATCACGATTTAAATTGTAACCTAGATTTTATTTACTACCACTAAATAGTTCGTTGATAATATTGTTCAACCTTAAATGGTTGTTTCATACGTTTATACTAGCTGACATGACAGCTTTTGAATGCCGTTTAGACGTGCGAATTGCGTTCAGTTTCATTAATGCAATCCGCTTTAAATGTACCCAGTTAATTTTCGTTGGACACAGTTGAGTTATCAAGTCAATCTACAACCTGTAAATTATTGAATGAATTGATTTCAAGAAGATTTAAACATCTCATGCTGTACGTAGGTACGTGTTTTTAATAAATGTTGGATTGATAGAGCCTTGGCATGACAAATAATAGGTTAGGTATCATCCTTTTTCAGAAATTATTTAAATTATATTTTTCAGCACAAGTCACATAAATTACACCTATTGTTGTTATGTATTATATTTTTCACACATTAAACACATAACTCGTTAACACAAAACTGCTATCAGACAGAATGCGAGAAATGTCACATCTGACATTTCTCGCATTCTGTTTGATTACTGCAGTAATACCAAAAAATATATAAAACATTTGACCTGTGGACAGGCTTACAAACTCCACCTAAACGTTGCGCATGGGCTTTAAGGCTGTGCGGCGAGCGCGGGAGTCTGCGCGGGAGTGGAACGAACTGCGAGCCGGCCGGCGCGCGCATAGTACTGGCGCGGCGCTCTCCGACGGCGCACGCGCACATCGCTGATACCACACCACGCTATAAAAGGGTAGGCGCCCTTGCTACAACCCATTTACACGCGTGTTCTTCAAGTAGAAGGAGCTTTGGTGACCACAGTTGGGACCAACATTTGTGTCAAAATGTCTGCGGAACATGTGCATTTGGACATCCGACAAGCCGCCGGTGAAGAAGACACGGATGGAGTCGTACTGGCCAAGGGGGTGTCTATGATCGTCCTCTTCTGTGCCTCCATGATCTGTGGCATGTTTCCGCTGCTGTTGGCCAGGAAGTTCCACTGGCTGTCGGCCGAAGATGCTGGAAACTTGAAGACCACCAACAGGATCGTGATGACCCTGCTGTCATTCGGTGGTGGTGTCCTGCTGTCCACAACCTTCATGCATTTGTTACCTGAAGTGGAACATAACGTGGAATACCTTCAGAGTGAGTACTTCTCTTTATTTTTAGTTATACAAAACTGTAAATGTAAATAGACCGAAAATAAGTAGGCCACATAAATCACGTCAATTAATAACACATGGATGCCTTGAAATATGTATATTAAATTGGCTTTATTAACAGCCTATTGATTTGTTGTGTTCAGTGGAGTTTTTGGGAGGAATGATAGATATTCCCAACTTTGATTTAATACCGAAATAGATTATTTGGACATGAGGGTTAATTATATACTTACTCGTGTTTACTGTCAATTGCGGAGAAAATACGGGACAAGAGCGGCAGCTAATGTATTTTTAATGAAAGAAATTACTTAAATAATGTTAACGTTTATTTAAGTGTTTTAGTTATGTTTTCGATGCGGAAAATACAGAATATCCCAAAATATTGTGAGGCTTATCAATGCTTAAAAGTTCGTACCTATCAAATGCGGACATGGAAGGAAGTTAATGCAACTGAACAAAAATCTAATTAAATTTATTATAATGAGTTTCCATTAAAAAAAATATCCATAATAATTTCCGGAAAACATTACCTGAAATCAATAAATAAGTACAAAATTTGTAGTTAATATTTTTTTTAATTTTTAATCAAATGGGAAATTGGTGTCCAACAACAGGATTTAAAAAAAAACTCATAATCATTGAATCGTGTTTTGAAAGCAAACTTAAATCTTATACTTACAGCTGCTGAAAAATTAATTTTGTCCATTTTTATTCAATGGACATTTTCCGTCAGTCAGCTAAGAAGTTAATTTGAATTGGTCTCTATCCTCTGACCTAGAGATAGCAAAATTTCAGAAAGTCTCAAAACCCCCCTTGTTTTGGTTAGTCATTCTTTTTTTTTGTTTCTCTCTTGAAACTAAGATCCCAAATCTCCATCTATACAAATAAATAAAATTGAAGTTTCTGAATTTTATTTCTGTAAAAACTTTGTCCGTCTGTCTGTGCTAATCTCCGAAACGGCTGCACCGATTTTGACGAAACTTTTACTGGCATACGGCTGTTGTTATAGCGGAGTAACTTAGGCTACTTTTATTTTAGAAAAAGGATAAGAGTTCCGTGCAAGAAAAACTAAAACATCTGTAATAAATAAACAATATATACTATACTTACTATTAAATTCAAATAGGGCAGTTATATTATTATTATATATACCACAATGTTTATCTAGTATATTGGAGTGATCCCAGATGTAGAGACAGACATTATTCAGCAGATTATTTATCTGTGATCGTTCATTTAAGAAATGGGCGTTTGTTTACTTCCCATGTTCGCATCAAACCCACGACTGTCTTAGCCATAGACAGTAGGACATTGCATAACAAAGTTCTTGAACTACAAAGTCACCAATTTGACGATCACGACAAACCATTAGTATTATGGCTATTTACGTAAATATTTTTAGTGAGAAAGTAAATGCATGCACATAATCATCCTTTTGGAATCCACCGCAGAAATGCCGGACGTTGCTCTTTTCCCAAAGGCTCAGGATTTTTTTAGGATTTTTTTTTTAAGTTGGTTCCTGTTACATGAATTACGCCTGTATTCCCAGAAGGGTAAGGCATTTGCCTTAATACCTAGTATTCCCACATTTCGGTTACATTTAAGGCTTATGTAATAGGGCCGAGCCTATTGCCATCAACCGGGCACAATTCCAGACTGCAATTGAATACTACTCAGACATTCCTGATGGAACAACCCAATACCACTAAATACTTATGAGTTAATTCAGACAGGCACGTATCCACGGGGGGGGAGATAGTTGGGATTTATCCCAACCCCCCCCCCCGAAATCTGACTTATAATAAAAGGGATCATAACCACTGCGAAGTATGCAACTTATAGCAGAGTGATTATAGGTTGTTCAATAGGTTTGTGTCCTAAAAAAATCTAATTAGTCCGTCAGTTAGATTATAAAAAAATATTTGACCCGTATTTTTTCTTTTGTTACATAAACCGAAATTGACGAAGATACGACGCTTTTAAAATTCGCAATACGTCACGCCGTGCTATAGTTTTTAGTGCGTTGTGACGTCACGAGCCCCCACTCCCGAGTTTTGATGCGTTTTATCTTTGTCAGTACTCAGTGATTTACAATAACAAAAAATACGTGTCCATTATTTTCCAATACTCTAACTGACGGACTAATTAGTTTTGCAATTTATTGATGGTGGAAACTAGCCTATTCACATGGTTGTTTCAATGTTTATCCCCCCCGAACCAAAAGTCGTTACTAAGATTTCAAGATTCAATTGTTTTAACCCGACGATCTTAATGTAATGTCAGAAGTCGAGAGGACATTATCTAATGCTTGCGCAAGCGCCGATATGTGTGCCACTGTATAGATACAGACGTAAACACTCATATGTCTTGAGTTTTTTTCTATTGATTGATTGATATAAATAGCTGCAATGATTGCTTACTTCAATAATGCAGCGATTACTAACATTATTGATCAAGAATATTTGGTTATTGTGTTTTCTATTTAAACTTCCGAGGTCAAATAAAATGGGTTTAAAAGAAAACATAATTAAATGCAGATCTTGTAATAAAACAATGCACAAGATTCTATCTTTCTAACTTAGAGCCAATTCAACCAATGAAAATGAATGCGGTCAGTGATTTTTAAATATTTAATGGGCCTTATCTTGACCTCAAACTTGTCCTAGGACAGAGATGGGGTCGAAGATGGAACGAACTAACCAAAAAGAAGCCTATTAACTCGCGACTTAAATAGATTGAGGTCATATGAACTTGGGAACACCGACGGAGGCAGGGAATGATCTTAACCGCGTTCAAGGACTGTCAGTCAGTCTGGGTTGATCAAAGTCAGTTTTTATTTATTTTATTTTAATACTTGGAGGAGTTACTTAGTCACCAGAAAGCCAAACTTGTAATATTAGTTTGTAGTGTGAGCACAAAAATAACAAACACACTGTTTTAATTAAAGTAACAATCATTTTAAAAGTGTAATCGGCTCACAGTCGGGACCGGTCAATGTGGGCGACACTTGGGGGAAGCCTATGTCCAGTAGTGTACGTCGTTCGGCTGAAATGAGGATGCTCACAGTCTACTTCAGGCTGATCGAAAATATAAAACCTTAGGACTTACAATAAAGTTACTACTACTACTGGCTACTTTAGACCATTGCACCTGCATACACTTCACAATATGCAAACAGCTGTGGTAGTAGTGTCCGGTTTATTGCTGCTGGCTTTATCTGTTGCTATTGCTGACTTTCTCTCATGACTCTACAGATAGTATATATATAGTATATAGATCTACATATATAGTACTATTCCGGGTTGCCTTAACGATTCAATTTTTTAAATTATAGCAGGGTTTTTTAGAATTTGTATACAGGAGATCTGACAATAACACTATTTGTTGGAAACCAGAAAAGCGCGAGCGCTTTAAGTCATTTAATTTATCACCACTTGCTCATAAAAGGTGCAGGAAAAGATCGTGAGGAAATCGGTTTCTTTTAACTTTACCCCTCACTAGGAATTTCTCCTGTATTAAAAACATTTGAAACTCACATACATAAACAGCCAGAGCCGGCACAACTATCTGTAGACCATACAAATATTTGTTGAGTGCGGGATTCGAGCCCTCGACACGCAGCGCAATTGAGTCAATTATAGCTCAGCCACTGAGCCAACAGGGCCGAATTTGCTATACTTACTATGTGTAGGGTTTATTAGCTGTGGAGAAATACGTCAGAAGGCTCGCCACAACGTGCTCTGCACCGGACGTCAGCTAAACAATTAACTTATTACCAAGTCAATGAAGGGAAACAGAACCAGACCAGCGCACGCGCACCGCATCATAACATTAGCGTATTCCCCCGCTTCGAACATGTATACATGCAATTTACTATTGTATTTTGGTTTATTGCATTCTTGTGGTTATTTCAAATTGCACTCATGAAATAGGAATTTCGTTTTTGGATTGTTGATTTAATTTATTTGCTTTACAATAGTACAATACAATAGTTGCTTGAGTTGCATCGCAACACACAGTTTACAATGAATTAATTTGCAATCCATAGAATATTTCCATGTGTATGACAACTCATGTGCAATTATATTGATTGGTATATGATTGCATTATTTATAAATTGCTAATTTTATGAGTTACATAAACATACTTGTGCTTGTGTCCAACTGTTACCAAGCTTTTTAATTCCATGGATACTGCAATTGGATTTTCCATGTTAAAACATATCTGTCATCATGTCTGACATAATCAAACAATAGGCTAGTTTCCACCATCAATAAAATGCAAAACTAATTAGTCCGTCAGTTAGAGTACTGGAAAATAATGGACACGTATTTTTTGTTTTTGTAAATCACTGAGTACTGACAAAGCTAAAACGCATCAAACCTCGGGAGTGGGGGCTCGTGACGTCACAACGCACTAAAAACTATAGCACGGCGTGACGTATTGCGAATTTTAAAAGCGTCGTATCTTTGTCAATTTTAGTTTATGTAACAAAAGAAAAAATACGGGTCAAATATTTTTTTATAATCTAACTGACGGACTAATTAGATTTTTTAGGACACAATTTAAGCCTATTGCATGCATATTTCTATATTCTTTAAGACCTTTATTTCCATGAAATATTATGTATTATGTGTGTTTGTGTTTGTTGTTGTTGTTTGTGTATTTATTTACTTATGCATCTCTATTAGGGTGTTAGGGTGTTTTGTAAAAGGATGGACACATTTTTTGAGATTAGACGTGTCTTTGAAAAATTTAAAGGCTAACCTAACCAAATATACATAAACTCATGATTTTTTCGTAGGCAGGAAATATATAATGCAGCCTTTTGCCTCTTCCACGTTTCTGGTCATACATACATAAGCATATTTCAAGTTAAGATTTTGCAACACAAACATAATTTTCTTTAAAATAATAAGGTCCCTAATAAATCATTACACAACTAACTAACTCATAAAGTCATGAGGAAATGCGTGACGGCCGTGGGAAACACATTTATCGCACACGACCACATAAAAACAATGTTTCTCGGAACCTATTCTCAGGGCTTGGAACCGGTTTTGAAATACCGGTTAATATTGTTCATAAAACCGTTATAATATCGTTCATCGATTAACCGGTAAATTACAAAAACGGTTTAGACTAAACCTAAATCATTTTGGTTACCGGTTATTACAGAGAACATAATTTTAAAACTCGCGCTAACCTGAATAAACCGGTTTAACTCAGATGCACGGCCGTCGCGCGGCTGGCGGCGGCGACGCGTCGCCGCCGCCAGCCGCCATGTGTCACAATCTCACGGACGCGCTTACTTGTTTGTGTTTAGTTTGCTTTAGTCGTTTGCCGCAGATACAAGTGTTGTGGGGCCGCTACTTATTCAACATAATTTATTATGGGAAGAAAGAAAGAAAATAAAGTGTAGGTACTCTATGTTCGAGTACAACCAAGAAACAAACAGATCTCTCATTTGTAGACTTTGTGACTTTTGTTTGTTTGATTCAGTTTTTTTTTGCCACCAACTTCTGAAGCTATAGTAGATTGTTGCATCGAGCGCAAAGTGAGTCATTAATGTACGAGTGTTATGTTGGTGCCCGAGCGCAAGCGAGGGCACTAAATTAGCACAAGTGCATTAATTACTCACTTTAGCGAGGTGCGTAATCTACTTTTCTTTCAACTACTAATCTACCTACCGTGATAAAAATAACTACACAAGTTAAATGTAAAACTTAATAGACAAGTATCAAAGTTTTGCGATGGTACAAAATTCGCGCCATATGTTTATTTTCAGCCAGTATCTTTTTGATGTAATGCAGACATTTTATATTAATGGGAGACAGTAAAACTCTGCGGTCGGAAGACCCCCGTAAGGAACATACATGTTCCTTACATTTTTTCTTCAACTCCGAATGTAATTCGAATTGAAATTTGTGTTTCAATTTTTATTTTACGAATATTTTCATCGGCGCCAATTTGGATTTTCATTTTGACATCATTTTCATTATCAGTGACCCGAAAAACCAAAAAACGACACCCATGAAGAAAAAACCGAAATTTTCGTCGGCGCCATCTTTGATTTTCATTTTGACCTCATTTTCATTATCAGCGACCCTAAAAACTACGAAAACGACACCCATGAAGGAAAAACCGAAAATTTTCGTCGGCGCCATCTTGGATTTTCATTTTGACCTCATTTTCATTATCAGCGACCTCAAAAACCATGAAAACGACACCCATGAAGAAAAAACCGTAAATTTTCGTCGGCGCCATCTTGGATTTTCATTTTGACCTCATTTTCATTATCTGCGACCTCAAAAACCATGAAAACGATACCCATGAAGAAAAAACCGTAAATTTTCGTCGGCGCCATCTTGGATTTTCATTTTGACCTAATTTTCATCAGCAGCGATCCCAAAAACCGAAAACGACACACATGAAAAAAAAAAAAATCTTCGGCGTCATCTTGGATTTTCGTTATCAGTGACCCCAAAAATAAAAAACAGTGCAGTAAAGTTGTATGAAATCTCATTATTGCACTGTTTTACATTAGTAATTCAGTGCAATAATGAGATTTCATACAACTTTACTGCACTGTTTTGGTTCGAAGCAAAAAATACGTCCTTTGTGATCGGTTTTGTAGTGGTTAATGACAACATTACTACGTAGTTGGAAGAAAAAGTTATTTTTCATTATTTTTGTGTTGTTGAAGTCGGTTTTATTTTTTGCAACAAAGTTTTTTATTTTTTCCATTTTTCCCTTCAACATTTTTAATAACACTAGTACTATTTATTTTTATTTTTAAATAGCTACTATTATTTTTTATTAATTAAATAAAAGTACTCTAAATGCTCTTGGCTATGGCGACGGGCGGCGTGTATCGCTGATCATTCTCTCACGCACGGGTAGACGCGCAATGGTCGCGAATGGCCCATTCCTCGAGTAGTGGTAGCTAGGTAGTTAGCTACCTATAGTACACATTAATTTTAAAAATGTAGGTGCTAATGTGTTTTTACTCGTGTTTTCTCGAGTGTTAAAGAAAACAACATAACTTGAAACATGAATTTGTTTCTAAATTAGAATAAAACCCTGTATGTACGTACGTACTTACATACTTATTTAAAACTTTACATGTAAATAGAGAAACACCGTTTTAAGATAAGGTAACTATTAAAAGGCACAATAAAATACAATAAGCATACCTACATCAGAGTCCTGATGTAAATACCAAAATACTTACCGGTTCCTGCCATTTCACAATAGGTTTGTCAACAAATAGGTACTCTGCAAAAAGGTGAACCAACCAAATAAACGTAAAGTACATAAACGGAACCGCACAGCACGACGATTTGCCTGGTAATGTTTACTATTTTCTAATGCCAACAAATACAAATTACCGGCATTACGATATTCTGTTTCTTTCTCGTAAGGTCATTTTCAAATTAACCGGTTAATTTCGCTCAACAGAACCGGAATTTGTAAAAAACCAGGTTCTCCCATTAACCGGTTAAAACAACGGTAACCGAAACCTAAACCGCAATCGTTTCTGGTTTGGGGTCAATGACCGAAACCGGTTTGGAAAATTAACCGGTTTCCGAGCCCCTGTGGTACGAGAACAGAGAAAGTGTCGCATACTCGTACACAGAACACGTGCGATATTAAAACTCGAGTTAATACGAGTTAGTAAACTGCCGTCACCACATTGTTAACTCGTTTCCACCTTCCATTTAGCCTTAGAACAGTGAGAACATACATTTATGCAACATTTATGTTAATAAAATGATATTTTTTCTTATTTAATTATTGTACTCTATCACGATGTTGTCCTATTTGACCCAAAGGTTAACTGGTAAAGAATAATGAGGAGCTCGTGGCTAAAAAATAACAGCCGCTAGGGTCGATCTTTAGGTTAAGCCGTGCTTGCCTAGGTTGGTCTGTGGATGGGTGACCACCCATTACATACCGAGTTACCTCCGTACCTCGGAAAGCACGTTAAGCAGTTGGTCACGGCTGTCATTTGTAGATCTTTGACAATCATTCATTAGGTACGTACGGTACAGATAGTCAGTGGCCCAAAAAGTTTGACAACCAGTCTTACCCAGGGGTATCGTATTACCCAGTGCTAAGCTGGGTTGTGGAGGTCAGATAGGCAGGCGCCCCATGTAAAATACTGGTATTCAGCGTCACCCGGTTAGACTGGAAGCCGATCCCAACATAGTTGGGAAAAAGTCCAGGCAGATGATGATGGTTGACTGGTAGAAATTGCCTTGTGGCAGTAAGTCCGCCTATGTAGTATGTACCGTGAAGTTTATGTATGTAAATAAATAAAACAAGGAATTGTTTTGACTCAGTAGCTTTCGTGTGTTACGTATCGTACATAACCTATCGAATGGATCGGAAACTCGGAAATCGTGTCCGCGGTTATCGTAACAAATGATTCATAATAAGGATCTTTTTTTTTTCTTAATGAGCTGACGGTCATAAAACATACCTTGTTAGTTTGTTTCCGCAGTGTTAAGCGTGCTTAAGTTTCATTGTCATTGTTTATGTGCAACTACGACATAACTGCGACATTAGAGAAAATGTCTAGAAAAGATAAATTATGATTGTGTGAGAACATAATATTTGAAAATAGCCGGTAACATATATGATATTATAGAGTTTACTCACCCTTACGTCTTATTTAAGACTGATTAAATAGTGATCATCAAAAACCTTCATAAGTTGCAAGGTTATGGGAAACACCTTAAGACAAAAAAATACATAGGTACTTATTATTTTACTACTATCTATCTACTTTAAAGACAATAACAATACATTAACAGTTCCACATATAATAAAATGTATAAGTACTGAAAAATAGCGTTGGGCTGGTTTACCTACATTCTTAAGCACCACGTCATTCTTGAAATAACAATTGTTTCTATTAATAAAACCAATGAACCAAGACAATTAAAGATCGTGATGATTTCATAGACTAGGTTTTTCCTCGTGCCCTTATCCGCTAGATATCCTCGTTCAATAATATGAAGTTCACAAGCTGTCACGGTCAGGTATTACGTCGGATTACATAGGCGATTATATCATTAACATTACACTGGTCACGCTTTAGTAAATAACA
The DNA here is from genome assembly GCA_950022955.1 of Xestia ashworthii. Lineage (NCBI taxonomy): Eukaryota > Metazoa > Arthropoda > Insecta > Lepidoptera > Noctuidae > Xestia > Xestia ashworthii. The sequence goes on from OX465566.1 coordinate 11,964,594, forward strand.
CAACATAACTGTGGGACTGTCTTTGTGTCGTGTTACTACTACCTACTGTTTTGTTAAATCACTGTCTCCTTTGAATTCAGGTTCAGGCACTGGTTTCGAAAATACAAACTGTATTCTTCTTCTGCTCGTGTCTATGACTCATTTTGCTCCTTAGCAAGGGCCTCCAAACTTATAACAATGGGGTGCTTCTTCTCGCTTATTCGCAAGGAAACCATCCAAGACGTACCGCCATCTTCTCATCGGTTTGCCGCGACCCCGTCTAGCTGTCTCAGAGCTCCGGTCTTTCTATATTTGGGCCCACAGCTGTGCCCGGAAAACATGGCCTGTCCAGTCCCATAGTAAAAAAAAAACATGATTCAAATCTTGTTTAAGGAGTCAAGACTGTAGGTATACATAACTTAACGTTGACTGATCAGGGGGTCTAAAAAGGCCACTTTAGCAGAATCATAATTTGAATCACGTTAAAATTTAAATTTCTTAAAATGGACTTTATCTTTATGAATATAAGGTCCATTTTACCAATTTAAATTTTTTAAGATGATTCAAATTATGATTCTTCTAAAGCGGCCATTTTAGGCCCGCAGCTCAATGGTTATGTGATACGTCATCATCGCCACCGCGGATAAGTTAGTGTTAACTAGTCATTTAAACTACTTCCCACAAATTGTAATCCCCTTGCTCAACCAAATGCTACATTAATAATTTTCCGAAAACTGTTCAAATTTAATAATTTTCCGTACGTTTCACAAACACCTGGGTTTCTTTTTACTTGATTACATTATTGTTTTTCCCTTTTTCTTTAACATAAGTAGGTATCTGACGTCTTACTGCATGTGCAGTCCGATGTCCGATGTCGGATAATCCTAGGCAAACAGTAATCACGAACATACTAACTGATTTCAAATTGAGGCAATTATAAACTCGAACATCAAATTAATGACGTCATCAACCGCAATCAAGACTGGTTTAAGACAAAATAAATACACACAGTAATTAGCCATCTACAGATCGTAATAAAAACGCTATTTAAATGATTCTTTGTAATACGTAGCACCAAAGAAATAAAATAAATAAAGACAATGGTGGTTTGCTCGATTATATTCTTGATTAACTACAATTTCTCTACTTTCTAGCGTCATTAGCCCAGGGTTTTACCAAAGTCCACTTTCAGACATTTTCCGTCATTACAACGTTCTCCTATAACATTTTATGTTCTCCGTAACTGGTTGGCAAACTAATAAAACTAGACACCCAATTAGTAATCATCAAATTTATCGATTTATCAACAAGATGTCTTTTGTACCCATTTACATTGTTCAAAATCAAGTTTCGATCTAACCAACAAGGCAGTATATTGCCTTCCGCCGATAATATTTTTCACCCTCCCCTTCCCCCCTGAAACCCTGATTTCGGGAAAATATCGACTGGTTCCGGCGCTCCATCGTAAACCGGCTTGAAAAATATAACATGCATAAATATATTCATCCAGCAAACCTGTTAATAATGCGTAATCATGCAGTTAACACCAGTTTATGTCGAAACACGTAAAGGCCTGCCTTCTATAAGGAAAATGTGCAGTTTTTGTGCATAATTTTGTAAAGAAGAGGCATTTCCTGGTACCGGGTGTTTCACCGTAAATACCTACTTCTACGAGATTGAAATTGAGAAATGTGACGTAAACAGGAAAACAAAATGACACATATCATTAGCCACTTGGGTGTTCTTGTTTATTTAAAGAATGACACCTGAAGTTAAATAATAGATTGAAAATAAATTAATCAATAGGATCGGCTGACTTCATGCATATTCATAGGCGGACATTTCATCACAATAAACTGTCTACAATTCTATATCCCTGGAGATCACGTCCGCTAAGCCTGCCATACAAAGTTATGAGCATCGTAGAGCCGCTGCACCTACACCAAAACATAGTAAACTGGAAGGTTAATAGTAGACGAGTTGCGCCGGTTATGTGCACTCCATGCAAATGAACCCTATTGCCAAGTATTGGACCACTATATTATGCTAATACAGCGGCACTATAACCACGCGCAGCTTGCAACTTTATGCGGTCCTGGTACCTACATGAAATATTTCGCCGTTTACTTCATTTTATACGAACACGTATAAAACTTCAGATATATGTTTTGTTTATATTTTTAGATTAAGGATCCCACGATAAAAATACAAACGAATCTTCTTATATTTTTATTACCTCTCTTTTGCATCTTCAAACAACTTTTGAGCTACGTCAGCTAATCTAAAATGTACAAAGCTTTGTTTGTGAAGCTACGATCAAAAGGAACGCTAGGTGTATAATAAATGCGCTTAACAAACCTGTAGCAAATATCTGTCCTTATGTAGAGAAGAAAAATGTGAATTATTTAATGCTGTCCATTTCCGAACGAGCCGCATTTGGAGCAAGCGATACTAACATATACATAGGTAGTTGCAATCGATATTTCCCGCTGTTCAAGTATTGTCTAAAAAAAGAGTTGCTATTTGTGACTTGGGTATTTAAAGCAGGTTTAAATATGTATGCTTTACGAGTATAACCGTAAAGGACAAATTAACCAATTCGGGATGCAGTATCTCGGTCGAATATCCGTTAGGACATTAGGTGGCCATTTTTTTGTACAATTCTAAAGTTTTCCAATACGTTACCTATACATTTTACATGCCATAGGCAGGACACGGTTGAGCATTGATCCGTCCGTGACTGCTGTGCAAAATATCTGCTGCCAGAATGTCGCCTAAATTCGCAAAGGTGTCGGCACCAAAGGTTCGCCTGATTCATCGCGCTAGATATTTATAACGATAGTCACGCGTGTATTTATTTTAGCCGATATGTGTCGCACGCTGTACATAATAGGAGTATTAGGACGCTTAACGGAACTGTACTTTCTTGTCGTCAATCGGCAGTAATCGTAAACAATACTATAGTAGCAACCGTTTATAAGCACCCGTTTAACCTTTAAGTATGTGTATTAATTGATAAAAGGTGTAACGTATTTACGATTCATACGCGTGTAAATTGGCGTAGAATCTCCTATTACCTTAACACCTGTTTCAACGACGAAGGAAATTCAATTAGCATTATTTGATGACGATTTTTTCACACTTGTGTTAGGGCGAATGTGTTTCAAATTGTTATTGTTAATTTTGAAACCATTGTCAAAGGCGTACGACGTTACTCCACTGCTAACGTGTAATTAATTGCTACAAGACAATGATTATTCTTCGTCGACACTAATTACTTTACTTAGGTGTTAAACTCGGCACTTTACGTAGCTACTATCCATTATTTTCCCGTACGTATTTTATATGCATCAATGATTCTCTGAACAAAGATGAACAAAACATAACTTTCATATTCACCATACATTGTTTTTACATGGGAAGCGGGGACAATATTGTGTGTTTTATTGGTTTGTGTGTGTGGTAAAGTGTCCGCAACTCTGCCTGTATGTCTACTGCTTAAATAATGAAAACGTGTTAGACGAGACGTCTTTAGTTTAATCTTCCATTACTGGATGTCGCCCCCGAGTCACGCTGCAATATCCAGTATTTCGCCTTCCGTATTTCAATCGATTTCAAGTATTCCTCAGATCTTTGGCATCTCTTTAATCATGATAGATGCATCATAATTGCTATCATGATGAATATAAAATAATTGTAGACTTCCTTACCTAGGTACGTTGTCAGCAATTTGCATTTAAACAAATATTTTGCAAGTTGCAAAATATTATTACATCTACACGTCAAGTTTACTTCACGCTCCAAAGTCCGGTCAAAAAACAAAAAAAACCGGCCAAGAGCGTGTCGGGCCACGCTCACTGTAGGGTTCCGTAGCTTCCCAGACCATTAAAAATACCAACATTTTTCGTCAGCAAAAATAACTTTGTTTTTCATAGTATTTGTATGAAAAACAAAGTTATCATTTGCGTTTTTTTTAAAAAGTGCTATATAACTCAAAAACTATTCAACTCATCAAGTTGAAAATAATTTTCCTAGAAAGTTCATATAAAGGTCTACTTCTGTGATTTTTTTCATATTTTTTAAACTTATGGTTCAAAAGTTAGAGGGGGGGGGGACACATTGTTTTTGACTTTCGGAGCGATTATTTCCTAAAATATTAATATTATCAAAAAATGATTTTAGAAAACCCCTATTCATTTTTAAATACCTATCCAACAATATATCACACGTCAGGGTCAAAATTAAAAAAAAAATCGCTCCCCACTTTACGTCTGGGGGAGGTACCCTAATAAAAATGTTTTTTTAAATTTTTATTTTTGCACTTTGTCGGCATGATTGATATACATATTGGTACCAAATTTCAGCTTTCTGGTGCTAACGGTCACTGAGATTATCCGCGGACAGACAGACAGACAGACAGACAGACATGGCGAAACTATAAGGGTTCCGTTTTTTGCCATTTGGCTACGGAACCCTAAAAATCTCGAGTCGAACTTTTAATTGATAAGTCTGATGCACAATGTTCTTAGTTAAAGCTGCTCCGACTAGTGGACTTAACCTCCGTAAAAAGTGAAGCTCTACTGACGTATGCTGGAAAAACCCATCCGGGAGTATCATATTTTCATGAGACTTTTTAAATTTTCTAGTGCTTGAGGTTGTCCAGTTCTTTGTTTTGAATGTGAAGTAGTGCTTGTGTTTTAATCGTTACTGATAACTACAATGTAGGTAATTTACACTTGAATTCATTATTGCGAATGTAGCAGTCTCGCGTAACAGTTGTACTGAGAAATATAATTTTCAGAACTTGTTAAATGGTTTAAAGACGTTAAATAGTTTAAAGACGTTAAATAGTTTAAAGAGCGTTCATAGTAAGTAAAACGTTGATCTTTAATATAAACAAAATTCTTATAAGTCCTGTTATGAATCTTTTAGTGCCTAAATTCCACCATTTGTGGTTGATATAGAAGGTATCTTGAAACCGGTTCTGCAAGATTCTATATATATTTTTTATTTGAAAAATGTTGATTATAAAACCTAATAAATAACTACCGCTTTAAAAAAATTATGAGCGTATAAAATTCTAGGTATTGGTTTGTAAGATAGCTGATTTGAATCCACGTTTCTCAAAATCGTATAAAGTTTCTCGTGCTCATCATACCGAAACAAATAAGTTCTGGAAATCAAAGCATACCAATTTAATCGTACCTTTACTAATGAGAAGCAGTTTGCCAAACAAGTATTAAAGACAAATTCTGGAAATTCTCTTGTGATCATTTTGCCAAATTTTTATTTGACAAAACACTTTACATCTTACGGGCTACCTTGATTTAAAGATAAAGTTGCAACATTCTTGTCACCTTCTATGCTGCGGTACAGTCCCTGCCTTGTACAGGTAGTTACGTTGGTACTGATTCATGCCGTGTTTCGTTTTAACGGTCTACCTCAGAGAAGCCATTAGGAGGAGAAACCTCGAGCCAAGGCTGGCAACATGACGACACACTTTAATTATGTCTAGCCAGATAGAAATTGAGACAAAAAGCTTTCATGCCGAGACTCACTATAGGACACAATGTGACTCAACGGTCATGACTTGCGCAGGGATTAGAAATGTAAATTGAAATTCAATTATGCAGGTATATTTTGTTTAAAAAAATCAAGAAATTATTTGAAACCAGGGTTGAAAATCACATCGTAAGCCAAAGTAGTGGGACCTTATTTAAAATAATATTTTCTATTTATTTTAGATGTGAATATTTACTAGTACCTGCCTAATATGGGAGTTAAGAGATTTACTATAAGTAGTAAAATATGAGTGAACGAAAGGGATAGTATTGCAAATGGCAATGAGACTGCAACTTACCATTACATAGCTTTACAGACATTTCACTTTCGTGGTTTCTAACTTCCAACAGTGCATCAGCACTAATAAGGCTTTAAACTGAGTTTAATAAACTCTGACCGCTTTGTCGTAATAGAGAAAACGGATGAAACAAAGATTTTCACACAAAATCAAATTGATTCGCGGTTAATGCTATTTTTATAGAGAATCAATAGTAAGGGCCCAGAATGCATCCCTGCGATACTCCCACTACTAAACAGGGTCAGGTGGCGCGTAAGCGGACAGAATATGTGTTATTTGATGGTAATATTTTATGTTAACTACCTAATCAATATATTTAAATTGTCCATACCTATCACATACACCCAAAAGTTCTGTTTTTCTTACAATATTGTTAAGTGGGAAGCCAAGCAAACAGAATCAAACGCATTATTCTTAAACTTTTGCAATTATGCACCGATAACATCGTAGTTACTTTCATTTCCTTAGATATTTCACGTCTATTGTGTATTGAACAATCACTGAAATATATCACACGGACAAAGAATGTAAATTAAACTCATGTTGCACATAAACAAAAACAAAGGTGTTTTTCTGGCATGTTGCACATTTTTTGTTTTATATGCGGCTGTAGAATCCAGGTTAAATGTATGATAAGGAATGTCTTTAGCTTTTTAATCTGCATTGCTTAGCGATAAGTCACTGTTTAGTGAAATGCAATTAAGATCGTTGTTCTAGAGATTAAAAACATCAGGTCACTATGCCAGATTTTTATGTACCTTCCCGTAATTCAATATTGTTGGAATTCATAGCAATTATGTAGGTACCTAATATTAATTGAAGAAATCTCTACCTTACGGGATCTTAATAAAATAAGCACCAGCTGAATCTATTACAGGGTTAATGGGTTTTATATATCAAATAGTTAATATGTCCGGTGTGATTAACGGTGATAAAATCTATAATCTCTTATCGATAATAGATAGAACTGCGACTTATTAGGTAAGCCTATCGTATCTTCTGCTTCCTATAAGCAGAAGATACGATAGGCTTTATGCCAAGTTCATTGAATACATGTGATGACTTGATTAAATTCTTAGATGAGGATTTGTTCACAAAGATCTTTTATAATAAGAGTCTCACCCATATTATATTTTCGTTGGCCATGACCTATTTGGGATTCTAATATCGTGTTTTATGACCATGTATGTGTTTGTTGCACACGTATAAACAATACACATACATTATGAATATTGAAATGTAAATGCAATTTTTGCATAACTTATTTAGGTATGAAAAAAAACTCTTGTTAATTACGTCCAGAAGACGCAACACTAGGAAATTACACTATGTATGACTAACTATTATGAAAAATCAGGGATGTGGTTTTTCTTAGGATACTTAGGTCAGTTTTATGAGGTGTCTTATGAGAAGACGTGTAATAGCGATGTATGGAAGAAGAAGCACGCCGACCACAAATAAATTGGGATAAGAGCAGTAGAATGATGATGATGATGATAATGATGAGGTTGGTACTGTGCTAAGAAAAAAAAGCTGCCAAGTGCGAGTCGGACTCGCCCATGAAGGGTTCCATTGCAGCAAGTAATAACATAATATAAAAGTTCTTGTAGTTCGTTGTAAACGAAAGGTAAATTGCGGTTTACGATTTATGACGCATTAACAAAAACTACTTACTAGTTCTCGTTCAAACCAATTTTCGGTGGAAGTTTATACGGAACCCTAAAAACATGTTAATATTAATTATCACTAAATAAGATTTACATTTAGCTGATGTTCTCGTTAGTGGCATCAAAAACAGCAGTTACTTTGATGGTAATAAAATAATGCTTACAGTTACCTTGTTAACATATAAAACAGTTTCGTGACGAACAGACAAAACAAATGCTACACAGAATACTAAAATGAATTTGGAACATACGAGAATTTTCCTTGATGTAGAAGTGAAATAAGAAAGGCTTTCAAAAGTCAACTCACGAACAACTCAAACCGGGGATTAAAGTTTTTTCAACACACTTGCTCCTATAGTGGCTCTAATTTCACCGCAATTAGGCACATAATGACACCTGTAATCAAACTGTGACTTTTTCATTGCTATTATTCACAAGTGAGTTATAGGGTTTTTTTTTTTTATTGGTTGAATTGCTTTGTTCTTAAAAAAGTTTCGATACAAAAAAGATCGTGTTCAATAAATAGTACAAATAAATTAATGTACCTATTGCTTGCTCATTTCATACAACTTCGTATCTACATAGATAATTTCAACTTATAAGTTTTTAATAAATAAAACTTTCACTCAAATGCAACTTTTGTTTTCTTTTTTTTTACTTTTTTTTTAATAATAAAACTTTGAATTCCCCATTTCGTACGTTGCTAAAACGCTATCCGCGAAAAGCCAAAAAAAAGAAACCTCATTCTTTTAGTCTATGGGCGATCGCCATTGTTAGATGCGCGCGCATAGGAAAACTGATGAATTATTCCCGCCATTGCGAAAAAAAATTCACAACTCGTTTTCACTGTTGAAATTATAGTTATTTTTAGTGTTATTTTATTCTCAAGTGTGTTGAAAAACGTCGTATGATACACGTGTGTGTTGATAATTACAATCCTCGGCTCTCTTAAGAACCTCGCCTAACGGCTCGGTTCTCAATGGCGCCTCGGCGGTAATCACCAACATTACACACTTGTACCATAATGTACTAATATGCAAAAGACGTAAGAAAGATTGAAGACGTGCCGCGTTAGTCTATAGATCGTAAGCTATACTGCTTATAAAAATGAAGTCTAGAGTTCGATTCCCATGTCGTGCAAAGTGTTATTCTGGTTTGCATCAGGACAATCTCAGTAGTTGCTCAGACCCTGGAATAGTACCTGGTTGATGGAAATAGGCTCGCTCCCTTTTACATGCTACTTAAATATAACTGACGATGCCTAACTCTTCGGGGAAACCCAGTCGCGATGGTTATGCAAAAGTAGTCGCGGGTCTTTTTGCGCGAGACTTATACTATAAATAAGGAACGTCAACAAAATAATATTAGCAATGCGGAATTAATTACAGAGTCAAATTGGCGCAGATCTTTGTGACGATCCGCCGAAAATGACGTAATTATGCATGAGATTGAGCAGCTTCGATGTGCCTGCCCATACATAAACATTTATAATATAGACTGGGACTGGTACGTGAAGATACAACTAAAATAAAGAACCAGTAAGAAGCTATCGTGTTCCGAACTATAAATGTATTTGCTTTTGGTTAGGCAATCGGAGGCCATGACATTTGTATTTGGTGACAATGGATCGAATTACATTGAACAACTAGATATGATTTCGAAGTATTGGTTAGTAATGTTAGTATGCTTTCATGTAAGTGCGACTGTTGGTAGATTGCCAATAGCATACAATTTATATTGTCTTTTAATAACAAAGCATTTTAACTTTTTCTAACTTTAACTTTAACTTTTTTCTAACTTTAATATCAAAGCATTTTTACAATAAATACATTATTTACTAAATAAGCAGACTTAAAATTTCAAGAGTAAAACTCCAAAATATAGACATTATTTGCATTGTGTAGATGCTTCCTTATCATTCATCATCGTTATTCTGTTGCCCTTGCTTCTTTATTCTAATTTATTTGGGTAGGCTTCTTCCTCCATATAGGTTCTCCTCATTCCTATTCGTCATCTCGGCAGCCACCATCTAGCCTTTGCTTGCTTGAAAGATAAAAAACTAAAAAATCTTTTGCCAAATATTTGTTTTGATGGCATTGTTAATGACCTTATAACGCAATAATCTATATATAGATAAGTAGAAGTGTGAATAAACGAGTTACCACTTAACTGCGCTTGTCGTGCAATTGAAAGCGAAAACGGAATAACAACCACAACTTAGCCGTCGACAGTTTTATGCTCGCCATATGGCTTACCATGGTCGTTAATATTACTCTGACTTCTAGATATAAAACGATTTATTTGATTAAATTACGTGTTATTACTTAAAGCTTCATCAGTCATCACATTTTAGAAATTTAATAATCTGTTCATGCCCGTCTTATTATATCAGATGTTATGACTAGATTTATTTATTTCTTTCTAAACATGACGTTCAATGTTGCATAACTTTTTATACAGCTACCATGTGTATTTTTGTCATAGTATACTTTGCAATAGACACATATGACAAGTAATGATAAATACGCACTTGACGCTATGGGCCGTTGAAAAGATTAAGATAATATTATAATCTCAAGTTAAAAGATAACTTGGTACAGATTCTATTAATAGACACTTTTCCTTAAAAGATACGTAATCTAAGTACCTATTTGATTAAAAATTCTTGTTAGAAGTGAAATCCCTTTGCAGCCCTTATGACGTCAATGGTCCAATCATAGGTAAGCTAATTATTCAGAAGACAATGTAGCGACTTAACCAATACAGGAAAACTAACGAACGTCATGCCTTTGTATAATCAGTAATAATTCACTCTACAGCAAACATAAAAACTATAAACTAATGAGCAGATGGTCTAGTTGAAATGTCGATTTCCACAACGATTGTGATAGAACGAACAGTCGTTAAAATGATGATAAATAGGCAAATGGTAAACGCAGATTATAGTGATAGGTTATCAATGATAACATTGACAATGACATTGACTAAGTTATGTGTGTTACAAAACTACGCAGGTTAGCGTTAGAAACGCAACACGAGAATTGTAAGCGTTTTCTTTTTAAGTCCGACAGAAGGTCTAATTTTAGAATATTAAGTTCACTAAGAAACACTAGTTCACTGCGAAACTACAAAAATAATTTGCTATCGCCAGTGTCATCTGCCACCACTGGGGAGAGAGGTAGGAGCAAATGTGACTGAATCTGAAGCAACCACCAATGGTGGTAGATGCGAAATAAAGCTGCAACTGCCACCAGTGGTGGTGGGGACAGATTGTGGGGCTAGAACATAACGTAGGGGGGGAGTAAACCCTTTGTTACCTGTACTTCCTTCAAAATCAATAGTAGTCGCTAGTTATGTAATAAGGAGTGAGCCTATTTTTATCCACCGGGCACAAAAAGACTAGGCTGCTAAGGAAAACATCCCGAATTTAAAATGGTTATTGAAAGTAAATCTAGCAACAAAACTGATCTGAAGCGAAGCATGAAGCAACACTAGATTTATCGTTCATCAAATTGTTATCGACGTATTGCATAAATTAACAACTTAATATTCGTTTGATATTTTTTTAGAATTATCGTAAACATATCCTGAAATGTGCTCGTATCGAATTGTATTAGGACAACATAGTTAGTGGCGTGTAGATTTTTCATTGCTTGATTAGTCACCATCAGAAATACTGTTTCACTTTTTTTATTGATAGCTTTCTTGGAAACCATTACTAATAATAGCTAGCACCTTTAAAGACTGTTTTCCTGACACGTGTAAAATTGAACAGATAAAGTTTCTGACAAAAGGAAACCTTGAAGTTCTTTTACTGTGGCAGTTGCTAAATTGGTCTTTTGAGACGTAATGATTTGGGATCGACTTTCCTTTAGTGGGAAACGATTGCGAAAATGAGGAACTTTACTAATTGTAGTGTTTAAAAATATTAATCATCATCGGTTGTAGGTAATCATTAAGTTTATAAATGTTCAAATAGTTTGTTACAGTTTAAATAATGTACCATTGTACCTACCTACTTAAAACAATATGACATTGACACAATTTCTATTTTCAATAAATGGACGCATGCACAAATTCATCATCATGAAAAATCTAATTTAATTGTCTTACATAAAACTACCATATATATAAACTCTGTTCCCCAATTGAAATGATAACTTAATGATTTAAATTATATCATAAACAATCAATATTCTACCATTAAATACTAATTACATAACTTATGAGGTCAATATGTTTTTAATCGCTTCTAAAAATTAATTGATTTTGTTTATACAATCATCATGATTGATAAGCCTTGTTCTACCCTTTACTGAGATTAGACCTCCTCTCTTCTGTGCCATTATTTTATTCTAACGCATTTCATTAATTACGGACAATTCGACATCATCGCTACAAAAAAAATATCAACAAAATAACTTATAGAGGCACGCATAGACAACAAGTGGAATGTTCCACAAACTGTCAGACAAGGTTAGAGCGGCACGAAATGGAGTTAAAAGTTAAATTAAAAATAGCTTCGCTGCGATCAATATTTGTTATTTCCGATTAGGTAACTGTCCTACTTCCGGATCGCCTCTCTCGCTGCTGAACCAGTTCTCTTTCAATGCTTTTAGTATTACGCGACACACTCCTCGCTAGATAAATAAAAGAAATAAGTAAACGATGTAAAACGTTTGTTGTTGTAGAGTTTTTGCGTACTTAGGTGAGCCAAGTACCCGCTAAATGGTGAATATATATTTACCAATAAATACTAGGAAGGCTCGACTCACACTTATAAACTTCTATATCTTGCATTGTGCAATATTTTGTTTTCTTTGTGCGTTAATTACCAAACCTTAGAAAAGCTACTTCACCGTCTCCTCGTTCTACCGTACTTATGTACCTATAGTAAATTTACTGAGTTCCTTTTTTTCCGTACACTTAAACCGTCATCGCAGTCTATCAGTCTCAGCTAGAGTCTAACATCTCCGCTGCCAGCCGACTGGATCAATCATGAAGAACACTATACTACAGATATCGTACGCAGACACTACCTACGTCTTCGGACTTCCCCTCATCCACGAAGATGTAACAGTGACGCATCTCGCAAAAATAAAACGAAATGCCGAAAAATAAACGAATTAGAATGTCGCAATCCAATAGCATTGCGCATCACGGTGACACTTCTGAGCTCTCCACATACTTTCCGGGTGACGGCTATCTGTGCTAATGGCATACTGGAAGAAAGATGTTACGACACGGTGATGCGATGCTTAGGTAAATAAAGAGCCGACGTGATCTGCACACCAAGCTGCTTGCTGGTGATGAGGACATTACGTATTCAGAACGGATTTCCAGATTCTAAGTAGCAAACCTATGTCTAAAACAAAAAGAACGCCTGCTGCTACATAAGTTGTAAATGATCATTCATTTCATGTCTCGCATGAAGAACACCAACCATTTTGTTTTTGTGTTTTATCCGGGCTATTAAATGCGTTTTCTTTCTTTCTTTCTAAACACACACATTTTTTAATGGTTTAAATTCCTATTTTTTACTGCCAAGAATTTTTATTCGCATGTGCTTATTTTCATTTACCAGCGCGCACAAAGTTTTCATGACTGTTGGATTTAGGACTGCAAAAAAGTTAATTCATCTATTTTAAACTGTCATGGCAGTCTTCTGCTAAATAAATACATACCGCTTCTAAGTAGTGCCGCACCGCCTGGTATTCACCATTCCATAACGGATCTATATGGTTGTGCTGTGTCGGAAGTAAGTTTGTCGATTTTCGAGTTCTATTAGAGGTCTCATCAGCTTCATAGGAAACCGGTCCTTGCTCTAAAATCACTTGCAGTTTCTTTTTTAAATCCACATTATCAGAAATTACACGCCTGTCGGTCGGCGGTGTAATACGATATCGAGAATCGCTACACAGATTTTGATGCGGTCGGCACCGATTCATTGAACAGTCCATAAACAAAATGAATGTTGCATTGGCATGTGGCAAAACGAAGTCTATAGAGATGTCAGCGTCTGCATGTGTGTTTAAAGACATTTTACAATTCGTCTCAGTTGCTTTAGGTACTGTCCCCGACCAGCTTTGAATATTTATAAGTATTTTCGGCTATTGTGCGCGTGAGCACCATGTAGTCCGTAATTCACCTATAATTTTTTATTGCTGCCTTATTTGTCTGTTGTTGTATGGCAATAAAACGCCAGTCAATTGTTAGGTCAATATTGTTCTCGAGTGCGGCTTTAAGTGCTTTATTTATTTCATGTTTTAATCTATTAGCAGCATCAGTAGATGTGTATCTAGGTTCTTGAACACAATACAATTTCCTAAGCTTACCGTAGTACCGTCCTTTGTTCGGAACCAGCCATTAGATCCCATGCATCATTCAAGGTCATTATAAGCTACACGGAATGTAGAGTATACTATAGATTCATGTACATTTCAAGGTTAGCGTCGGGCGGAGGTGGCGCAATTCGTGCACGAATGCTAAAAGTTGTCGGCGTGTGCGCAGCTCCACTAACGATTCATGTTCCCACTGATAGCGCGAGCTTGCGGTAAGGGAACATTGACTATCAAGCACGATTTGTACTAAAATAAGTGTTTTATAGCAATCTGGCGAATAACTACAAATTGGATTTATCTTTGCCTTGATCTTTCATCCATGAAGTTCACTGAGGTCGACTTTCATCATTTACGTTCCGTAAGATTTGTGTCTCTGTCCTCTGTTCAGTAAATTCCCTTGTTGCTCTTATTCTGCTTGAAATAGTTACATATTTAGTCGACATCGACAGTGGGTAGAGATTTGTTACAAGTTTGAATAATATGACCGCTGCCAGGGTCACGACATTTTATAATATTTAAAAACTTGTTGACCGTCATGCTTTACGAACCTCTACTACTTACAGAGCTGTGTTCAACCTGAAATAAAAACCCTATTACATACTTACGGTGTCTTTAAAATTGTTTAGAAAAAAGTTTGTTAAGATAATATTTCCCGCTAGCTGGAGTTTTCAGTTTACTCATAATACTGTTTCCTCGTACCTAACCCGATTAATAACGGAGCAATAAATTATACCTACCTGTAACTTCATATTTTATCAATGTGAACATGATAGAAATTAAATTAAATTCTTAACGGTTGATATAAGACAGCTTGTGCCTTATAAAATGAATGAATTCTCTCGAAACATTGGTTTTTAAAAACATCAATTGGAAACCCAAACAAGCGTCTCTCTATGTCTCAAGTTCCTTAATGTATTTACTTTTTCTCCTAAACTTTCAATAAATTGTCTTCGCTTGTGATTATAAGTAACAAAACTAATATCAGAACATGGCTGGTCGTGAATGTGATTGATGTATTTCTTTCGCGACAAACGAATCTGTCTCAAGCAGCTAAGACAGCGGATCTCGCGATCGATGGAAAGCGCTGCCGGCTGCCGGGACTGCGCAAAACGCATGTCGAGGTCAGCCGCTTTTGCCTCTTTCTTATTTTATTAAGGCCTGGTTCCGACATGTTGTTTTTTGAACCACTGTTTTATTGCAATGAAGATGCAATTTAGATACTTGGAACTTCTAGGTTTGAGATTTTTCTGTTTTCGTAGTTTGCTGGTCCTGTGCGGTTTTAACTAATATTTACTTGATGTTCTAGAAACCTTTCTTTTTCAGTTTTCCTTGTGTATGCGGAATATAGCAAACCACACGTTATCTATTCTGACATACAATAAATATTCAATTAATTTTCGAGAAGTGTGAATGAACTGCCATTTTCCTTGTGTCTTCCTTCTTCCTCGAATACATTGAGCTATGCATGTACATACGCGGGCATTACATGCGTAGCGCGTAGCCCAGCATAAATGTACCTGCATTATGTATGGACAGGTTTTTTATTTTATTTTTGTAATTCTATTATTTTGCTATAAAGGGTTTCATGTGTTTCTAATTATTTGCAGTGATTTAATTTTATCGATGTTCTATACAATAAGACACTTTTTTCCCCTTTTTGACATTTAACCTCCATGGTTGCACAACGTAACGTGTGAAACTGTCTTGGCCTTAACAAATTGACATATGAAGTGAAAAAAAACAGGATACTCTGGCGCCGATGAGTCAGACACTCAGCCTTTCTGATCTGATGACTTTAAGAAAAACTTGAATTTATTTTATGTCAGTACTAATAAAACCGACCCTAAGAAATGAAGAAAGGAAAAGACGTCCTATAAGTGAGTAATTATTTTTAAGACCGTTAAATTTATCAAAAAATTCCGATACTTTTTCTGAAGAAGAAGAGTTTTCATACGACAAACAGAATCTAAAGTAAACAAAGACTATCTACACAAACATTTCCAAAAAAGTAATGTTGATAGTGGCCATGACATTGAATTTTAAGATAGTTACAAGATCACTACAAAATATTATTATTCATATGCTAAAACTTGTAGATGACCAAGCATAATCTAAAGAAGCTTCCAAGAGTTGATTAATCGAAATTAATGATTGATTACCTGTACCTACATTACTACATAGAAGCATCTTACTAATCTTACTTTTAATAAGTTGATCTTGGTACGGCTACCATAAGTTCGAATCTGTAGAATTTCTTTTTTGAGTCGTGATGCGACTTCTTTTCTGAAAAACTTTTCAACCGAATCACTTAATCAACTCCGTCTTTTGTTATCCCTTTGAAAAAATCGTAAATAAAAAGGCCATTGACATGCAAATGATGTAGATCTGTCTATGTTGTTAAAATGTTAAAGTAACTATGCGTTAGGTGATCACGTACGATACTACGAATATTGTTTAGATCAGTGAACTGTGAATTACATATTGGAGTTATAGAGGCGTGACGGTGATGCAAGATTACGCAAAAATGAGAGTAATGGACCCGAAACGAGCTGACAGACATACCTAAGGCTACCTTTCTCTCTTGTTAGTTACGTAAAGAGAATCAAATCATCAAAAATACTATAAATGTTATCACCTGTGGCAACCAAAAACAATGATAAACATGTCCGTGTCATGTCAATCACAAAGCCTATTTATGTTCCAAATTCGAAATGATTCCGAATTCAAAGTAAACTGAATTATGGTGACGTCGTAATATTTTGACACTTAGCATTGCGTCTAGCATTGCAGAAGATAATACTAACTTGCATACATGATACAACTATCATAATTGATGCGGTTTCGCCAGCTCAGCGGCGCGGTATGAATTTGCATCATCCGTTTATGTTCAACCTTCAACCCGACCAAGGTTGAGATAGGTAAGGTGCCAAGTTGTGACATTATAGATTTAGGAAGCTATTAAAAGTAATTGCGCATATCACATACCGTTTAACGCATGTGCCGTAATCTATATTTGTGTGAAGGATCAGCGTCGAAGCACTCTTACCTGTATAAAACAGTGAAACAGTACTTAAATCGTGAGAAATGTAGATTTATTTATTTTTATTGCAGTTATTACATAACTATTTAAAACAAGCCCCTAGATACATCAAAAACCATAACCAAACTAAGAAAACATTTTGCTAATTTCTACTGAAAAAGAAAATGGACTACTTCGTAAGCAGAAGCCAGTCTTCGTAGACTGAACTGCGAGATGCCATATCCAAAAAAAAAAAAAAAAAATGGACTACTTCGTTGATGCTATCCAAGGTTCGAGTTCGTTTACCCAAAACCTGTACAAACGCCGTACTCTTATCTGCCATCTTGAAAGTAAACAGAATAGTAAAAACCTCGGAAAATGCAGCCAAGAAACATTGTACAAAATCATAAATGCGGCACTATCTCGCTGTGCAGGCAACATTTTATGCTAATAGAAGAAAAATGGTTACAGTAAGATCTTTTTTCGCGTGGGCGAGATTGTTACACGGCGCACAACTGAATGGGTTTATGTAAATAGGGTATGTAATGTATCGACACACATCATAAATATCTTTGTTATACAATTTCTTGCAAAATTGCACTTTTCGTCTGTAGTGTAGACTGGTATTATCTACCTACGAAATGGGATGCTGAAATTCTTTACTTTATTCTGCATACGTAACTTTTTGGAAAACATGCGAAATGAACTCTGTGTCTGTTGTAGAAGCTTAGATACTTATTTCGTATTTGGTGAAGTATTTAGTGAAACTACTTCATATGAAGCTTTCCTTCCTATTATTTTCCTTTTAATGCTAACACTAGATACCACTTTCTGTAATTCCATGCAAGAAGCTCTGGGCCTCGATTCTGCTATTACAATAGTGTCAGAGTATTCGATCATTGATTTCATAATGACCAAGTTCTGTCAAATTTTGACAAGTTTGTTAATTCTACTATCATAATGGCGCCATTATCGCTTCTCAATGAACAACCACTGACACTCCATTGAAAGAAATGTCATAGAATGTTAATCTCGTACATGAAATCTGGCATGAATAAATGTTCGCATTTAGTAGTAGATTTCGAAAATCATTTGTACTAAGGGTTTTATAATAATGACAATACGAAAATGCCATTAAAACACAATTTTATTACGAGACCATTGACCGACCATTGTGAATTTAGCAGATTACGAACTTTAAGCAAAATGACAATGGGATGAGAATGGAATCGTGTTGGAGTGACGAATTTATTAAAATAGCAGAATTAGGCCCCTGCTCTTAGTTCAGTGGAACTTTGGTTCCAGAGCGATTCTATCTATGTTGGGTTCGGTGGTTCGGCTTCCACTCTATGTTGATTCCCATTCCGATGTTAATTTTATTTTATCATGGACTGCTTTACATTTTCAATATCTTGAAATCCGGATACTGAAATAAATTCCGGACGGATAGCAACCGTCCTTACATAATTATTAATATAACTATTTGACTACCCGAATGGCGCAGCGGTAGTGAGGCTGCCTTACGTTCTTAGGGTTTCGGGTTCGAATCCCGGTAGGAGTAAATGTTTATGTGATGAGCATGGACATTTGTTTCCGAGTCATGGATGTTTATATGTATATTAAGTATGTATTTACAAACAAAAAGTATATAATTATGTAGTATATCAACTGTCTGGTGACCACGACACAAGCCTTGCTTAGTGTGGCACTAGACGGGGCTGTGTGTAATGTCCAACGATATTTATTGAAATTTGTATAACTATAAAAATATTTCAAATGAATCTACGAGTAGTATCTGGCTGGGCCGGTAGACCGGTATTAATCTGGTACGCTGCCTGAAAAATATTTCAGGTGAGATGTGGAGCAGAAGGCTATTGTTGCATTCCGCCTGACAAGCCGTTTTGTATGCTCGACATAGGAATTCTGTACTCGTTTTTAGGGTTCTGTAGCCAAATGGCAAAAACGGAACTCTTATGGATCCGTCATGTCTGTCTGTCTGTCTGTCCGTCCGTCCGTATGTCACAGCCACTTTTTTCCGAAACTACAAGAACTATGCTGTTGAAACTTGGAAACTAAGTAGATGTATTATGTGAACCGCATTAAGATTTTCACACAAAAATAGAAAAAAAAAACAATTAATTTTGGGGGTTAGAACTGATATTCAAACCCATACGTGTGGGGTATCTATGGATAGGTCTTCAAAAATGATATTCAGGTTTCTAATATATATATTTTCTAAACTGAATAGTTTGCGCGAGAGACACTTCCAAACTGGTAAAATGTCACACATTGCCCTGTAACTTCTAAAATAAGAGAATGATAAAACTAAAAAAAATATATGATGTACATTTCCATGTAAACTTCCACCGAAAATTGGTTTGAACGAGATCTAGAAAGTAGTTTTTTTTAATACGTCATAAATCGTAAACCGCAATTTACAAGTTAACGTTACAACGAACTTTTTTAGTTACTTGCTGCTACGGAACCCTTCAAAGGCGAGTCCGACTCGCATTTGGCCGCTTTTTTAACCTTTAAGCACCGACGTGCATTTTTTGTAACGTTAGTACCGACGTGAGGCCTGAGAGGCCGCTTTTATTATGTAGTGTTTTTTAAAGAAAGTTGTTATTTAAATATTTGTCTTTGCGATATAATGAAAAATAAAGGGATTTAAGAAAAAATAAGCATAGAAAGAAAATAACATTTTGTTATTTATTTTATTTTAGACTGTAATAACATTTGGCATGAATTTTGGGGAAAAAGCCGACTATTGGATATAAAAAATTGTAACACAAAGAATAATCCTCTCAGAATAACAAAAAATAGTATTTCTTACTTAAGACTAATATAACTTTAAGAAAAAAAATACAGTAGGAACACCAACCTTCTGAAAAAAAAATGTCCGCAGTCGGACTACACCTTAAATTCTAAGCACAGTCAGGGCACACTTGTTTCGCGCACTGTAAACAAATGTGTTTTTTGCATGAATAGCACCTATACCTCGATTTTCTTTTGAGTTTAGGTTGACACGAAAGACAAGTCTTGCGTGTCTTGACTTCTTCATGCTTCTTCAGTTGCCTCTGGCTTATCAGAACCAAGTACTCTTGCCAAACTCATCCTAAGTTCACGAGGCAATCTTAGGTTACAAAATCATCGCTTCATGTGCTCTAATACCAACTGTCGAGCTATTTTTTTTACAAAAGCTCCTCTATCAGTTTCTCTTCCCACATGTACGGTCGAACAAGCTATTTGGTTTACATTTTACAATGTAACTTGTTGGTTAAACTGTAAACCAAATAGCTTGTTCGACCGTACATCATGTAAAATATGAGAATTGACGGAACTTATATCCAAAATCCGGTAAAAGATTGAGAGCGGAACCTCTTCATCTTATGACGATGTCGGCGCGTCCCGGTGTTCAGGTTGAGTTTCTGTGCTCCGGACAAAAATCTTCGCCAGCGCCGTCAACCTCGGATCCGCTAGGATCTTCAGCCGCGATCCAGCTCTCAATCACTCGCGCATTATTTGGGTTAGATGCATCTATACACATCCGAGGTTTCTTTGAGTGCTGTAAATCTGTCGCAGAAGTATTTCTTTTACAACCAGAAGGTCTTGGTATATCCATAGTTTACAATATCTGTAAAAATATCAGTTTACTGTAACAAAGAAATAAAACAAAAAAACTTACGTTAGTACCGACGTGAGGCCTGAGAGGCCGAGTCGGAATTTCAAATCGTAATTACTCACCAAATGCGCGCACGACGTTACGCCTTCTTACTTCAACGTCAACGTGGGCACTGTCCTTGCAGCTACTTAAAAGCGAGAATCGGGATTCCTCGTGGAAAGGGGTAAAGTGGCAAGTCAAGTGCCTGCCGGGGCCTCTCAGACCGCACGTCGGTACTTAAAGGTTAAAATAAGACGGTACCTAGATGTATTCGCGCTAGAAGTTAAAAACGAGGGAGGTTTCTGTCGAGGATTAAGCGCTCAAACTAGATTATTTAGATTAAACTATAGCTCGAATTAGACCGCTATTTATGAAAAAAGTAGATTACCAGTTAATTTCATTTTAAATGTTTATGTTCCCACTTTTTTGGTTGTACCTAGGTATATCTATCTATTCAGATCAAAGTTATAATCAACAAAATCAGATATTGTTTAACAGGGTTTTATATGATCAAATCTACATATTATTATAACAAAGCACTGAATAGACCCAGATACATAAAATCGTTTATTGAGGCAAATATCGAAATACCAACGACTTTAGGTTAAAAGTACATTACAGGTACCTTACCTACCTACTCTAATTACCTACATAATTATGTAGGCAGGTAAATAAGCACAATAGCGCAACCTTTGTTTACATGTACATAATATACAGGCTCCAGCATCCGGCACGAAAGGCGTAGTCACGGAAACGACATCCTATTCATTATGCAGTGAGATCAAAATGTTCATATATAATTGATTTACGAGATAATCAACCATTGGATACGTTAGGTAACAACTTGTCAAATTAATGTACGGATGTACATTTGAGAAAGCAAAAGATTCTATTACTTCGGCAAGGCAAAATAATTGATTTGGCAAAGAGGATGTTGATGCTGAATGAATAGGTAACAGATTTTGGCCACTATTTTCCTCTCTAATAATGAAGGATCCATAAAGATTTCACTGAATTAAAACTAGAAGTCTAGGTACTCACTAGTGCAAAGCAAACGTTGGTTAGCCTTTCAGCTTGCTCATGCAGTAGTAAAGTCTGAAATTAAAAGATCATCTCCCTTAAAATACCAGCGACTACGGATGACACAGCTAAACACATTGGCCTACACGCACCATATGAAAAACCCGTTCACCTTAAACTTCACTTAGCATTATTGTTCTCTAACCATGTCGATCGTTTTGTTCCAGGTATTGGCTCTTTGCGTGAGTTCGACTTCTCCCTGACCCCACTCCTGACATGCTGTGGCTTCTTCATCATGTATCTGGTGGAGGAACTGGTCCACATGTACATCCACCACAGGGAGAGGAAGAATGGCCAGGTGGCTCCTCTCGTGAGGAACCTCAGTGTGCGCCAGAGCCGAAGTGGAGTCACCAATGGAGAAAAGAGCGTCAACAACTCCACTGCTGATCTTGTTGAACCAAAAAAGGTCAGTTAAATTAGCAAAATGTTCCTGAACTTGTAGTTATTAATCTCTTTTGCGTAAATTGAACAAATTTGGATGTATGAAAAGTGATTGATGTGTCTGGTCCAAATTTTAGATGCACTGTAACATTCACCATATTATTTAAATAACCTGTATAGAAATGTTTAGCTAGTAGACTTATTAGGACTAATTTCACGAAGTATTTTTTTTCCAGGATCTTGAAAGTCATCACCACCATCACAACGGGCATTCCCATCACCACAGCCACATGCCAATGAACGTTGGAGATGATGTTACTTCCGCCCTCAGAGGATTGCTCATTGTGCTAGCTCTTTCCATCCACGAGCTTTTCGAGGGTTTGGCTGTCGGTTTAGAATCCAGCACTTCTCACGTCTGGTAAGAATTTTATTTTATTTCAAAGTACTACATGCGCCATCTGTTATCGAATAGGAAAACTCATATAAATGTTAGTTTACTTTTTGAATTCGAGATGTTGCTACTCGACCATAGATGGCGCTTTATACAATTTTGAGTATGTTCATCGGTTTTTTATTTGACTCACTTCCGGTTACAGATTTTTAACTTTACTATTTTATTATTTTTCAGGTACATGTTAGGAGCTGTTTCAGCCCACAAGCTTGTTATTGCCTTCTGTATCGGTGTGGAGCTCATCGCTACACGTACTAAGACTTGGTTGACGATCGTATACATTACGACTTTCGCCATTGTATCACCCTTGGGTATCGGTATCGGTCTCCTGCTGGTGGGAGGTCAAGGTGCTGCCGCTGCCGGTCTCTCGTCCGTGGTGCTCCAGGGGCTTGCTTCAGGAACCCTGCTCTACGTCATCTTCTTTGAAATCTGGAAAGGCGATAGAGAGGGTATTTTGCAATTCATCGCATCTGTGGTCGGATTCTTCATCATGTTCGGTCTGCAATTGCTGAGTAAGTATCTTCAATATCTATATAGGTATTTAATTACAAAAATAACTCTTAGGCCAAAGTTAAAATCCTACTTGTCCTGATAGTCACTAGAACACTAAAAAATGCGTGAGGCGACTTGTATTTTCCCTGTTAATGACTACTGCAGTGTGTCACACAACACTATAAATAAAACCAATCTAGTTAAAAAATAATTTTCCTTTTCTTTACTTTCAGCCGGTCACTCACACTCTCATTCGCACGGCGGCGGCGAGTGCGAGCCCCATGACCATGGCCATTCCCACGACGAGAAGTAAATTGAAGTACTGGTAAAACCTCATAAATAACCCCGTAGTTTTTCTATGATGATGCAATGTAAATCAGACTTACTACCTTCTGATAGATAAGTGTTGATCAGTGTTGACCAAATGACAATATTTTTGTATGTGATAAATTATAATGTGTAAAAAGATTTAGTTTTAAGATAGACATTGTATGTATTAAGAAAAAAACCAATGTAAGAAAAAGATGCAGGTTACAGGAGCTCGTTATATAATATTTTTGTAAATCATTTCGGATACTCGCTTTATTGTTGACGTTAGTGTTGCCATTAGCTGCTTTATCTCACTTCATGGTTTCTGAAAAAAAAAAAACTTAGAGCTACATAATTACTTAGAACTTCTAATAATAGAAATAAGAGCACTAGCGAGATTCCGAAATAAACGAACTTTCTAGTCATCAAGTACATAATAATACTAACTACCTATATTATTTTATTTCAATATCAATTCACCAGGAAATTCTACTGCCTTGTAACGAACTGCTACAAATTGTAAAATACAATCGTCCATGTATATATTTTTGTTATGGCTGATGCTTCAGGATAGCCCGCGAAGTTCAAATTTTCCAACGTTTTTTGCAATTTGCAGGGCAGTGCCAAGTTGTACGCCGATGAAAACATCGTTCGCGGCTGCGAGACTTATGCAGTCACAGAATTTGAATCATCAAAATCATCAACACAACCCTCAAAGTTCATAAAAATCGAGGAACGACTTTGACCGTGAAAAATTCGTTCCTCGACTTTCATGAACTTGGAGGGCTGCACCGATGATTCTGATGACTACAAATTCTGCAACCACATACGCCCCACAGCCGCGAACGGTACTTCCATCAACATACAACCTAGCACTGGCCCGCAAATTGCAAAAAACCCAAGAAAATTTTAATTTGGCGGGCCACCCTGACGCTTTCACCTAAAGTATGTATTTGCACTTTGGCTAGATATTTGCCACCTACTAGAGTATATTTTGGTCGGAGCTAGACAGCTAACAGCTATAACATTATGTTGAACATTATGAGATAGCCCTTACCTATCTTACCTTATGACGTTATTCCTTTTGTACTACAATAACTGCTACAATAATATGAATACTGTCTTACCTAGTGTACTAAAACTTATTTGATTTTTAAATATTGTCACAAATAACTGTTAGTGGATAAGTTATGTTAACGGTAGGTGTTAACTGAAACATAAGTTTCTGTCATTATTATTTAGTGCAGTTGAGTGAGTGGCGTTCATCTATCTGTGATATTGAAAGCAGGAAGCAGTTTTATCGGATGGGCCATACATTTTAATGGTTACGTAGTTGTAAAGATAAATGCTAAATAATTAACACAATCCAAGTACAAACGTTTTTGATACGTGACTATGTTAAAACTTGGGTAGGTGTTACATTTGTTATTGATTTTCTGTAAATTATCCTCCAGAAACATTCCTGTATACTTCAAATGGATAATTTACTATTGATGTAGGTGTATTGACTAAATGCATTTTAAAAATGTTTTAAGGCTATTTAAATTTTGCTGGGGTCGGTAGAGTCATGTGTACTTTAATAGGTACTTAAATTATTTTAAAACTGTACCTACACTACTTAATGTAATGTGATGCAATTTTGTAAAAGTTTGTGTAATAAAAACATAAATAATATAAACATTGTTCGTTTTTTTACATACCCTCTCATAATTTGCTCCGGATTTCTCATAAGAAAATCATAAATACAAGTATTATAAAATCATTTAGTCAGTCAGGGAAGGACTGCTATCTATAGAAGTCCTTCCCTGACTGACTAAAAAGGACACTGTTGCAGAAAGTTTACTAGTGATTACAACCAGATAAATTGAACTTCTAGCAAAGATCAAAGCAGCTATTCATTTCATTAGGAGAGCATTCCACTACCAGACATATGGCGGACAGACATTGCGAGGCCTGTGTCGGCAAATTCTACAGTTTAAGGGGCCGCTTCCACGAACGAGTGAATCGCGGCGATTCAACGTATTTCTTTATGAAAATATCGCCACGATTCTGTCGCTTTCTGTCGATTCTGTGGCCCCTAAATGTCTTATAATTTACGGGGGGAGGGACCAGAATACCTTTTTCTATATTACTCACTTTTTTTTAACTATCCTACTATAAAAAAGCAAAAGCCTCCATTGCCCTCCGAGAGTGAAATATGGGCAGGTGGTAAACTGTAGTAACCACAGAGTACATTATACTTTAAAGAAAGTAGTAACAGTAGCGGTCTTGCCTTTTGCCAGCCCTGCCTTGAAGTGTCTGGCTCCTACTCTAGTCTGATATAGTTATTGCTTGTGCCGGGCCGGGCGATCAATACAAATCATACTATGATTAAGTACTAAATAAATAACAGGTTGATATAAAAATAGGGTGTGGTAATGTGGTTACAAAAATGTGAACAAACGTTTGCATCCGTTGTGTGTCAATGTGTGTTTGATAATGCTTTGGCTGTGAGTGAATAAATGCTGAATGACGACTCATTGATGATGGCTGTCTCTTTCACACATAAAGTAAAGTCTTATTGCTATTCTGCTGTCAGTGGAGCTGTCATTTGTCAAGCTTGTCAAGGTCAAGTGAAAAAACATTTTTGACAATTATCTGCGTGTTTCTGACTGATTTTACTGCGCCAAGTTTTTCCAAATAAAACAAAACACACGCGAGAAAGTTTTCTTCTCAGCATTACGCACTGACCCACAATTACAGTAAACTTACTCCATATAGCATCTCAGGATCACCTGGATTTGATAAAAAAACAGGTATGCAAGAACATTTTACGTAAATACGTCTTCTCTTCTCGGAGATATATTTTTTATTAGGTAATATGTAAATCATTTTCATAAATGTTAATTAGTAGTTAGAAAGTGAAACGTATGATATAACAAGTTGAAAGGTGAAATTGTTATGTGGCCTTGCGCTGCGTGCGGCTCAGTTGCAGTCGAGCAGGCGAGCAGTAATAGAAAGTGTCTAACAGTTCGCGTTCCCACTGATACTTAGTTTTTCAAGACTAATTGTTATCGTTGCATTTCTCTAAGTGTGTCGCAATGGCTTTGTTACTCGGTTCTACTGTTTGTTTATCTGTGCCTGATTGTAAGTTCTACATTTCCTTTGAACTAGTTTAACAACTTGCAAGACCTGAGTTTCGTGTGCTCAGTTTATCAACTAAATATTATCAGCTGTTTCCTGAGTTCAATGACTGTATACCTGGTTGTTAATGAGGAAAATAAATTGTAATACCAACTTTGCCTTATTTTTGATAAAGTTGTATTTGTTCAGTACTGTATCAGTAGATATTTGTCCTGCAGCAGTTGAGCATCGCCCGCTGGCTCGTAGGATGTCTGCCCCCGGTTTAACATCAGAAGCGCAGATGCGGTACATGCTGCAGTGGTTTGGAGAGTTCAGTGAACTGCAGCGTGAAGACTTCCTGCCTGTGTTAGCAGCTGCCCGAGGTGACAAACCTGATCAGCTCGCAGCCTCGATGGCTACAATCACTTGTGATGACAAGCCTGTTAGCCTTTTTCAGTGTCGGGTAAGTAAAGCATTTCTATTAATTTTCTAAGGCAACCAAGTACTACTACATACAATGTTAGTTCACCTTGCATTCAATAGTAACCTAACCTTGGTGCAAATATCAGGTGTCTGACTCATGGCTTAAAAATGTACCTGCATAACAAATGACTCAAACTTGAAATATTTCAGTTAGTCCATTGACAGACTGCTATTTTTTTCTCATGTGACAAACTGTACTTTACATTTCTAGCTACTATTGTTGTGAAAAGGCTTGAGCTTAGCAGTATTTAAGCTGCATCTGACTGCCTTTTAAAGCAAGTCAAGAAACCATGTGATTTCTGTGGAAAAAACCGGCAATAGAATAGACACATTAATTAATGCATATGCTTTAAAAAACCTGTTAATTTTAAAATGTTTTTCTAAGAGGTGTCAGATTTCACAGTAGGTACACTAAAAACAAGTTGGCTAATCAAAATAATTACATTCATCATCAAAATGTTTCTATAATATTGATTGTGAATAATGTTAATAATTGATTCAAGTTTTTGTGTAATCATTACTGTGTACACAAAAAAAAATGAATAGGCTGGTATTCCCACTGTAAAAAAAATATGATAAAGCCGAAAATCCTGATGTGTAGATAATTATCGGTCTTAAATTTGGGATTCCCAGAAAAACCGCTAAGGCAATTATAACATTCTCAAGTGATGATCTTTCAACAAGGAGCCCACTATACTTACTTGCTGAAGATGTATCCTTTATTCTTCTCCACCTTTGGTTTTTGGTTTTCCTGGTACTCTTGAAATAAATAGGCACTACCTGCATTCATCACAATCTAAGTACATATTGGATATTGTATGACTTCATTCAAATATGATTAGTACCTATAAGGAAAAAAATATTGTGTAGGTTAAAAATAAATGCTGTAATTTGTTAATACCTGAGTTTAACAAACAAATCAATATTTCCAGATAAAACTATTCAACGAGTGGTTCCCCTCCTGGGCTGAGGAAGACCAAGATAGACTGATCAAGAGTGTCTCTGAAACTGATCCTGAATTTGGCAAGAAGCTACAAGACATCATGATAAATGGGCCAAAAGTGAATGGTGAACAGCATGGCACCATTGAACTACATTCACCTGTTCATGAAGAAGAAGCAAAGACTGAGGAAAGTGAGACACAGAATCATGAAGAAAACGGAGAAGCAGTGGTTGAAGAACCCGCAGAACAACCAGTCCTGGAGAACATTCCTGTTGAAATAGCCGCTGCATCTTAAACAGATGTTTTATTTTGGTATTTTTGTCTTTAGTATTATTTTTTCACAAAATGTGTTTGCCACCTATACATAATGTGTCATAACTGTTTTAGTATTAGGTACATTTTGCATTATTTGCAAATGGATTTGACTTGTCTCATATTCTCGCTGCTTTCGAAACAAGAGTTTAAAATAACTATTTATTTAAAATGTAAAGGAATTTTTGAATACTGCAAGTATACAGTTTATTGAAACTTTAAGATAATATTGGACTATATTTGGACTGCATAAGCATTGTAAACATTCCATTTACTTCATTCCATGCTAGAATATCTATTAATATTCAGTTCTAATAACACCTGCTATTTAATTTGCTGTGTTATAGGATTCTATACGAGTATCGGACTCTTTACTTTCGAATCTCATTTGATATCTTCTATAAATGGCTATTCATCTTATCTGTGGTTAGATGTCTTAGTCGCCTATTTTTGTATTTAAGAATATAATATATGTAGGTGCAAGCTATGTCTGATATTATGTAATATACATATATGTATTGTGGATCATCATTCAACATAAAAATCTATCAATTAAAATGCTAGATGCATAACATGTAGTCACTGAAGTTGATTGAGTGTGTGGCAATCTAACAATTTTCTAATTTATTAATTAGAAAACGTGTAAGTTACGCTGCCGTCTCATTTTCTTCGATGGTTATCACAGGTACTGACAAGTAACAAGTAACAAAACTGTTAACAAGTAGTAACTTGCATACTAATCTGATTAGATATTATTTTGTATTATTGAATAGTATTAATACGCGTGTTGACGTAATTGGGTATGTACGGTTACGTATCATAATACCTAAGTTTATCTCAACTATTTTCATTATAACTACGGTTGATTCACATGTGTTCATAACGCATACCTAATTTTGATTCAACTAAAATCTATCACACTAACGAACGAATAATTTAATGTTTTTTTTTTTAATATTGGCTCTGACATTGATTGGATGAGACGCGCGCTCGCTATGCTCGCATTTTACATTACACACCCACTTTCTGTCACAAATATGGTCGTCGATCCGGCGCCTTCGGCCTTCGCTCCTTTCGCCAGCTAGCAAGACTCAATGCAAAAAAACATTTAGCAAAACTGAGTTTAGGTGAGTCAACCGTAGATGAATGGTCCTTTAAGAATTTCGTTCATTAGTTATTACAAAAATCTGTGAAACAATCTTTAGTATTTTAAACCACCTTTTCACCGGTCTTTGGACCGTAGTTATATCTAAAATAGTTAAGATAAACTTAGGTATTATGATACGTTCCCCAATAAACACTGTTCTACTTTAGCAAAATTGTAAAAAAAGCCAAATATGAAAGATCTTTGGAATGCTCCTAGATCGTGCGGTAAAGGAGGTAGTACAAACATAATAATACGTGCCAAGATTTAATGAGTAGGTATATTTCATTCTTTAGAGAAGTATATTTTTCCTATGTTCACAAAAGTAATATATTTCCGTAGTTGTATTCTTTCGTGATGTCGATGTGTGAGTGATAGAGCGGTGCTGGCGGAGGCCGGGAGGGGCGGGAACTGGGGCATGACTAGAAGGAAGCCATTTATACATCTAATTATAAATAAATTATTTACTTAATACAAATTTTATTATAATTGTAACATTGTTTTATTAATTCCATGTTGCAGATAGTTCACCTTCTTATTTTATTGTTAGGACACAATATACAATCTTATAAACATAGAGAATACAGCGGCAAGATGTACTGTCATGGATGGCACTCATTTGTGACTAAACTCTTACAAAACAATGTAACGCTAA
Organism: Xestia ashworthii; assembly: GCA_950022955.1. NCBI lineage: Eukaryota > Metazoa > Arthropoda > Insecta > Lepidoptera > Noctuidae > Xestia > Xestia ashworthii. Next base: position 11,994,473 of record OX465566.1, read on the forward strand.
CGTCGAAATATACTTTATTTCACAGATAGTTTTATAGGCATTAACACTTATAAATTAAGTTAATCTCAAGTTACACTGCACTTTATGTACAATACGAAGTTAATGCCTGTGTCTTAACACGTAGGTATAATGTACAGACAACCGCACATCGCATGTAAAATAAGAACTAAGTACAATAACCGCCTCTACTTCTACGAAATAAAAGCGTTCTCAAAGTCAAATTGTGAATAAGGCCGTGCGGTTGTCTCCACACATTTTTTTTAAAGTTTAAAATCTCAGTCAAACAAAGATATCGTCGAGTTACCTAGGGGCGTAACTTGGATAGGATCCAGTCGACGTATGCACCGACGCGGGTGTAGACACCGGGCCAGCCCTGGGTGCCGCAGGGCGAAGGCCCATAGGACACGACGCCGAGTACCATCCAGTTGTTAGCGGAAGGCGCCTGGCCCATGAGAGGGCCGCCGGAGTCCCCACGGCAGGAGTCCTGGCCGGCCACGCCGCCCGCGCATATCTGCGTGTTGTCTACCTGTCTAGAGACGCGCTCGTACACGCGTGCGCAGCTGTTTATGTTCACGATGGGCACGCGCACCTTTAACTTGACGTCCGACTCGGTACCTGTAATATTTGTTTTTTTTAGTGCGGTTTCAGTTGATTACTTTTTAATTTAAGCAGAATTAAGCAGGTTTTCATTTAATCAGTGGCAGGTAGGTATTGTGGTTTCTTATACCTATAAAGTACAATCAAAAGCCCGCATTACCGGAACCCATTCCCCCCCCCCCTCCTTTTTAAGATGGTTAAGGTAACGAAACTCATTGACTGATTTACCAATCAAAGATAGGTATAATTAGGTGATGCTTAATCTATTTTACGACGGGCAACATTTTATTGTTCCTCAAGTTTTTTGTACCACTATTTAAATGTAACGGCTGGCTCAGGATTTCTGTTTACAGGCGTAAGCTCAATAAAACATAATTCAGCGACTAAACAATCAAAACAAAAACAATAGTGACACATTTGCTGTTAGTGAAAATTTTATTATGAGTGAAAACAATGGAAGGGCAGCTTGAATGGATTGTTTAATCTGCTGGGTGCAGACTACTTGAAAGCGGAAGCATGATGCGTTTGGTCCAAAAGAATAGAAATAAACTATAACGTAATGAGGAACCATCATCATCAACATCTGAATTAAACCAAGACAATATTTTAAACACACAGTGCGGTATTCTTATTCGTCGTGTCTAATGTATGTACCACGCGATGACGTGATGTGGGCCAATCCAATTTTTTCTTGGTTTTTTTTGGCCCCAACTTGGTTGGTATTGGAACTGTCAATTATTTACGTTTTTCTTTTGGTAAACGCATCATTAAGCACGCGGTGTGGAATTTAAGCTATTCACATAATTTCCATGGAAAGGACATCAGCCCACCTGACAAATTAGGTCCAGTATTGAACTGCTGGGGGATGTTACTGTCGCCCTCTTCTGAAAGCAACCATGGTTAGCCGAACTACAAGATGGATTGGCGCTGGTGCTATGCTCGTAATGTACAAAGTGCAAGGTTAGTTCCAGTTTATGAATCTTTAGTTGTTAAGTTTGTAGTACTTACGTGTTTCAGTCTTTCCCCACCCTGCGACTTCCATGTCATAACCCTCGTACAGGCTGTTTCTCAGCTCGCTGTTCAGCGGCAAACATATTGGCTTCACGAAATCTGAAATAATCAACATTTTATTTCATCAACATGAAAGAATCGGCTTGTGAGTTGTGACAGATCAACGTTTAAATAGTAGGTAAGGTGTTGGTTTTTTGAGGCGTCCGGAGTTGTTGCTACTGCCTTTGTTGTTGTTTGTTGCTAATTTTGTAGTTCTTTCGCTTGGAAATCCAAACCATAAAGTTGTCCTATTTTTTTTCATGACAAAATGGGCCTGCTCTTGACCTACCTAGATCAAACATCATAAGAGCTAGGGAATCGCTTTTTAAAAACAAACAAATACTTAATTTTATTTGTACCTATACTTATTCCTTTTTAATACCTATTGGATTAGATGTTGTGCCATCGTCTTAGCTCAAAGTAGCTACCCATCATTAAGAAAAACTTGTAATATGGGACCAACCATGCAATAGCGAATGAGCTGTAGGTACCTACTATATTTTGTCGAGTTAAATGCGAACATAAATGTTGCAGCGGATTACCTATATATTTCACTATTTCAGCTGCATTCGGTTGGACTGTGACATGTTGGTTTTCTCACGATGTTTTCGTTCACCATTTTGAGAGCAAGAAAATAATTATTTTACACAAAGTGAAGCTTCTGGCTGGTTTCGAATCAACGACTTCAGGTGGTAAGTCGGGGTCGATATCACAGGACAGCTGTTCTGATGTTGATGATCATTAACTTATTCCAATAATACCTTGTAGTGTACATGTTTGAATCTTACCGTTGAACTGTGCGTCGTGCGCAAGCCTAAGCAGAGCGATGTCGTTGTGCTGGTTGGAGTCCTGTGCGTCGTACCTCTCCTGCGCGATGATCTCCTCCACGGGGATGTCCTGCACTGGGCCGCTGCAGTCGTCGTGGAAGCAGTCCACCTCGCTCGACGTGTTCCACTCGCCCAGGCGCACTTGGGAACTGAAATCATTCGATGAATTGGGTTTACTTAGGTTGATGGTAAGCATATTTGACGACCCGAATGGCGTAGCGGTAGTGAGGCTGCCTTACGTTCATAGGGTCCTGGCTCCTGGGTTTGAATACCGGTAGGAGCAAATGTTTGTGTGATGACCATGGACCATGATGTATAATAAATATGTATTTACAAACAAAAAGAAAGTATATATGTAGTATATCAATTATCTTGTGTCCACGACTCAAGCCTTGCTTAATGTGGAGTGCCACACTAAGCAAGCTGATGGCTCTGTGTGTAGGTAATTTCCAGCGATATTATATTATATGTACTTAGATGTTTCATTCTTTTTGTTTCGTAGGGACTACCTAACTAGGGATAGGCACACCTACGCCATATACGGTTTTCGTGAAAATAGATTGGAACTATTATTATACTATAACTTATGTTCCAATTTTCTCTATAATTTGGTTCTCTCATTGCTTGTACCAATCGAAAAGTAAAAATAATTACAACACACGCATCGAAAGAAAGACGGGAAATAATGGGAAATTAGTTTCAGTCGAGTACCTAATGAAAATAAGATTTATATTGTTACGAGCAACTACACGTCCTCGTATGTTTTTGGTAACTGTGAATTGTAATTTGAAATAACGATAAGAAAACACGAACTATGATTTGACAAGTTTTGAAAAGTAGGTAACTACCAACGTCCTACATAGGTACCAACCGTCGTTTTTATAAAGGTGGTAAGTACCGTTGTTTCACAAATGCAACATTTTTTTTCCAGTTTGCAGTTTACATGTGCTAGGTAGTTACTGTTAGTACTTATTGTTTTATGTGGCGCCTAAAAGATAGGTGTATTTTTCAAAGGACCGGTTAATCGGATAAATAGGTTAACCGGTTAGACTTTAAACCCATATGTTTGATTAACCCTTAACTGCCTTAACCCCTTATAATATTGGGACACAGGCTGATTAACCTTATAAAACTTTTACTTTAGGGTTTTTTACTTAACCCCAAAAAATACCTAATTAATGCTCAGGGAGTTAATCGGGTATTTTTTTCGGTCCCAGATATTTCCAGAACCACAGGAGAATTACACATTAAACATGATTGACTAATTCCAAGAGATTTCTTGAATCACGTATAGCAGGTTAACATAACGAGTAGGTAGGTACTCGACATGTTGACTTGACCTCATTCATAAATATCCCTAAGTGACTATGACACATATTAAGTAAATACAGTCAGCAAAACAGTTAGGTATGCAGGCTAGCAATCTTCTTACTACTATTATAAATGCGAAAGGGTTATACTTATAATCAAACTGTTTGCAATTTCATCCAAATCAGTTCAGTAGTTTCTGCATAAAAGAATAACAAAAATCGATCATCACAAACTTTCGCATTTATAGGTAATAGTAGTAAGAAGATTGCTAGCCTGCATACCTAACTGTTTTGTTGACTGTACCTACTACAGAAACATTATATAAAAAGTTATGGAAAGATTAAGGCAGCCGTCCATTCAAGGGTCAATAAGAATTCGCAGAACAAACCAATACCTATTTAAGTACGTATGTACATGACCTTACAAAGATTAACCGTTCTTCTCATAATACAAAATGACGCCTCCATCCGCCATCTCAACAGTAAAATGTTTATGTTGGCATTCATTAGAGGTATCTTGTGTAGGTAGGTAAGTGGAAATGTCGAAAATCCAATAACACGGTCGGTGTCCTTAATGATCTTTGTATTTTCACTATCATCATCATCATTTCAGACGAAAGACGACCACCACATGCTGGACTAGGCCTCTCCCAAGTGTCGCCACATTGACCGGTCCCTTGAGACTAGGGCATCAACCCGACTCGCTGTGATCCGTGGCTAACGTGATCTGATATTGTGATCGGTGGAGACAAACCCTCGAAAAGTGGCCATTTTTCGAACCCGGGTTTTCGGTTTAAGGCTTTTATTGCAGAACGGTTACCCGGGTTTTTCGGGTATTTCCGGGTTTTTTCATTAAATGTTAAATGATGTTTATTTTGCAAGTAGGTTTACAGACACTTTCACACGTCATTTTTTAAAAACTAGATGGGGCCGGTGTTTCGTACCTCACCACTATGAGGAGAAAAGTCTAAACAAACTCAGAGGTCAAGTCTCTTCATTGCTCAATGCACATGAGGACTATGCAGATTAGTATCTGAGATGGTCTTTTGAATTACAATATTATTACAAAATGCTCTTGCTCTATTTATTAATTAACAATAATAATAAAAAAATTACAAAGAAAGGTTATAATATTGACCAGGCGCTCGACCAAATGGTGTAAATCTTCAGGGAGGAAATGCTGGATGGCCTATTAGATTCTTCAATACGCATTGGTCTCAGGGTGAACTTGGACAAAACCCAGATTATATTATACGAACACATCACCCCAGGAGCTATTGTTGTCAATGGTGGTCCTCTCGAGGTTGCTCGAGAATATAATTTACCTCGAGCAAACTGTACAGTTTGGTAAGAACAACTTTGAGAGGAAGGCTGCCAGAAGAATCCAGCTGGGCTGGGCAGTATTTGGAAAACTTCGTTGGATTTTGTCGTTGCGTATTCCACAGAGAGTAAGGCCTTCAACCAGTGCGTCCTGTCTGTTATGACTTACGGGGCCGAAACGTGGACACTCACGGTACGGCTGGTCTATAAATTCAAGGTCCCTTAGAAGTTTGTTATAAAAATTATGTCTCAGAAGAATAAATACACAATTTACGACAAAAAATATACAACGGGTACTTTCGAATGAGAATTTTACCAATTCTACAACCCAAGAAATCTTGCAGCGTATTTCGAGAATAAATTATAAATTAGATGAATAACTCGGGAGATATATTTTTACTTACTCATATTTCTACAATTTAAACGACCTACGCTACGACGGCGACGTGGTGCGTGTCTGATCTGCAAAATTCACAGATCAATAATGATCGATTTAAAAGAGGCCGAAAAACCCGAAAGCCCGGGTTTTTATACGGCAAAACCGGGTTTATTCACAAAGTGAAAACCGGGAAATTCAAGGGTTTTTGAGAACCGAGAAAAACCGGTTCGTATGGGCCCCTCTTGAGACTCGCATCAAACGGATGATAACTTTTGATAAATGGAAAATGTTAGGCTTCGTCATCGAGTGAGTACCTGTATTGTCTGTCACACTGAACTTAACATTTTTATTATCTTAAATATACTCACAGTCTCCAGTTAGGTGGGAGGTCGGAGCCCTTCACACAATGAGCCGCGGTGAGGACATATTTGGCGGATATCAGAACGCCTCCACAGTAGAAGCCCCAGCCGACAGCTGTAAAATTACGAACAAACATGCTAGTAAGTCTATTTGCTGTTAAACTTTTCGCACAATAGAGCCTTAGGTTAGGCATAAAACAGCAAATAAACTTTTACATAGTAAATTGTCTTTAGTTAAAGGGGCGCGATTTTTCATGTCCAATACTTACCTGAAAAAACATGTCTTTATCGAAATTAGGGGTGGTCACTTTTCAAGTTTAGAAATTTCTCCTGATGATCAGATCATAATATAGGTACTTGTCATTTATCTTTGTTAAATGTATGGGACATCAAATTACAATCATTGCGTATTCACGGACCCAAGCTTGGCCATGGGCATGATGGCTGATGTTTACACTTTCACAAAATCCTGATGAGTCTTCCTGAAAATCAATACAGGGAAATCGGTCTAAACTTACGTTTGTCGTATCTAATGAGCGCCATCCAGGGGTGCTCGTCGATGTCAGCCTGAGTGCCTCCAACTATCCTGTCGTTGTTCTGGATCCCGCAGATGCGGTTGTTGGGCAGAAGAGTCGTGGGATCGGCAGCCCTCGTGGATAGGGGAGTATTATGTTCTGGAGGATTTAAGAACTGTGGTGGACAGCATATCTAGACAATCGAAACCACATTAAATTATATTAGGTTTAGCAAATAGAAAGAAAGAAAATGTATTTATTAGACTCACACAGTCTGTACATCAAACTAAGTAGCTTAAAGGTTGTAGCCCACATAAACAACTCCTCTCTCACCCAACAAAAAGAATATAATTCAAATATGTCGTGGGTTCGAACCCTGGTAGGCGCATTACTTAATTTATTTCATCACCACTGCTCTCAAAAATGGTGAAGGAAAACATCGTGAGGAAACCGGCATGTCCTAGAACCATAAATTCGAAGACATGTGACATCTACCAACCCGCACTGAGCCCGCGTGGTGGATTATAGCCCATACGCAATATACGCGCTTTGACGTGGACTTGCGGACACCAGCCCGTTGTACAATATTACAATATAATACAATTCATCATCTGCCTAGCCTTTTCCCAACTATGTTGGGGTCGGCTTCCAGTCTATTCGGATGCAGCTGAATACCTGTATTTTACATGGAGCGACTGCCTATCTGACCTCCACAACCCAGTTAATACTGGGAAATACGATACCACTTCGTAAGACTGATGTCAGACTTTTTGGGCCACTGACTACCTGTAACGACTGTCAAAGATGGACAAATGATAGCCGGGACCAACAGCTTAACGTGCTTTCCGAGGCACGGAGGAAACTCGGTATGTAAGGGTGGTCACCCGTCCACAGACCAACCTAGGCGCTTGCCTAGGTTGGTCTTGGCTTAACCTAAAGATCGGCCCGAGCGGTTGATATTATATAATTAATATCATAATATTGTTATGTATTTATTTTTAGATAAACTTTACATTGACCACATAAATTAGCTGACAGCTCGCTGTCAGCGGGCTTACCGCTGTCAATGCCAATGTAAAGTATATTTACAGAGAAATACTTAAATTAAAGCCCATATTTGAATTATATTCTTTTTGCTGGATGGGAGTGGAGTCGTGTAACTGGGCTAAGACCTTTACGCAAACATTTTACATGGGAAACGACTTTGACGACCCAAATAGCGTAGCGGTAGTGAGGCTGCCTTACATTCTTAGGGTCCTGGGTTCGAATCCCGGTGAGCAAATGCTTGTGTGATGAGCATGGACATTTGTTCCCGAGTCATGGATGCATTATAAGTATGTATTTACGTATGTTTTAGTAACAAGTTTTTAATCTTACAAAAATGTTATTTTTTTCAAATATCAAAAAGTTGGAACTTTGACCCCCAATATCTCCGTAACTAGAAGGTGTGACATAAAATCTATCTATATCTATCTTCTATACATATAATAAAAGAGTAAAAAAGCTGTGTCTGTACATTGAATATATTTAAAAAATAATAATTGAAGGGGGTTTAGAAACAGTAATAGAGCACGAATCCAAAAAAAAAAGTATGTCTGTTTGTCTGTTTGTCTGTTTGTTTGTACACGCTAATCTTCGCAAGTACTGGACGGATTTGAATGTTTTTTTTGTTGTTGTATAGGTATTATGTCTGGGCAACATATAGGCTATAATTTATCTTGGAAACCTGAACACCTGATGTAGAACCGCAATAGACCAGCTAAACTATAAGAGAAACAAATATGACACCATAGCAAAAATTGTTTCACGTGATAAGCATTTTCTGATGAGAGAATAAATTTGAAGATCTGGAACACCTGATGTGGAACTCCAAGAGCCCAGCTACACCATAACACATATAGGAATGACGTCTTAGCAAAAGTTGTTCAATCTGATGAGCACTCTCTGTTGACTTATAAAAATCGAAGATCTGGGACACCTGTCGTGGAACTCCAATAGCCCAGCTACACCATAACACATATAGGAATGACGTCTTAGCAAAAGTTGTTCAATCTGATAAGCCCTCTCTGTTGACTTATAAAAATCGAAGATCTGGGACACCTGTCGTGGAACTCCAATAGCCCAGCTACACCATAACGCATATAGGAATGACGTCTTAGCAAAAGTTGTTCAATTTGATGAGCACTCTCTGTTAATTTATAAAAATCGAAGATCTGGAACACCTGTTGTGGAACTACAAGAGCCCAGCTACACCATAACACATAGGAATGATGACGTCTTAGCAAAAGTTGTTCGGTCTGATGGGCATTTCCTGTTGACTTATAAAAAATCGAAGATCAGAAACATCTGATGTGAAAATTATTGGAGCTAAAAGATTGAGGATCATAAGATCCCAAGAATCTACCGAAGAGCGTCAGGAGAGACTTGATGCTGTTCGAGAACATCAGGCTGCAACTTGCTCCGTGGAAACCTCTTCCGATCGCGAAGCACACCTGCGTTCTAAGCGTATTTACGCATCTACATCCAGGTCTCTAGAGACCAGTGAAGAATAGATGCTTGACTGCGTTCACGGATAGAGAATTTCGCTTGAGTTCTCAGCGTATTCGCACATCTACTAACAGGTCTTTTGAAACGAGCGATGAACGTGATGCGCGACTAACTGCTGCTCGAGATTATCATACATTGCCCCAAACACGCACACAACAAAATATTCATAATCAGTTAGAATGTGAGAAAGAAAGAATTGCTGGAGTACGGCATGAAGAGACAGAAGAAGAGCGCGAAGATTTCGACATTCTCTGAACAGAATGTCGATAACATCTGTGTCTCAAGATATAGCCGTAGGGCATGACGACCTTCCTTGGGTTGATAAGAATTGGAGTTCATTTATGTATACCTACTCCTATGATTGAATACGCCACATATTCCGGAGGTATGGTTCAAGATTATACTTTTTGTGAAGCTGTTAAATGGCAAAAAGAACCAAACGGTATGTGTTGCTCAGGTGGAAAAGATCCGTTATTTTCCCGTCCCCGGGCTCTTAGAATTCGACGTTTCAGATCTTCGATTTTGACGAACCCGGTGTCGCTGGCAAAAGCAACAGGATCCGCGTACGAAGTCGCGGGCAAAATATTGCAATGACGGGGAGACCAAGTGCCTTTCGGTTTTTGTAAGAGGTTTTTTTACACCCTTTATGTAAGTGTAATAAATACTAACTAAGAAGAGTAAAAATACGAGTAAGGCTCTATCAGATTTGGTACAAATTATTTGGTGTCCCAATTTGTACCGTGAAGTTATCTTAAAAACCTTTTCAAAAATGTTTATAGTCATTTACCCGTATAATGTTACCTCTAACCGTTTGACGTTTCATCTGGTTGATAGAAATAATATTAAAAATAAACAATGTAGCTGTTGGTGTGTGAGCAAACTGAGCTTAAAGAGCATTATTAGGAACTGGAATCTAGATTGGCTCACCATTGGCAAGTCGCCGTCCTGGAAACCGCAGTGTAGGCTGCGCAGGAGTGCCGTCAGCTGCGGTGTGTTGCCGCGCTGCAGCTGATTGTACAGACCCGTGCAATCACTCAGAGGGATGCAGTTCGCGCCGCCATTACACCGCTCTGGAATATGTCGAAATAAATAAAATAAATAAATATCGCTGAACATTAACACACAGTGCCATCTAGTGCCACACTAAGCAAGGCTTGTGTCGTGGACACCAGATTGTTGATATACTACATGTATACCTTTTTTGTTAGTAAATACATACTTATTATACATTTAAACATCCATGACTCGGAAACAAATGTCCATGCTCATCACACTAACATTAACTGGTGTAGGGCAAGGTATATCGTGTAAAAAAACTCCGGTTATGGAACAGACCTCATTAATCAGTAATGAAAGGTCATATGATTTATGATTAACACTTTTAAAATAGTACTAACTAGCATCCCAAAAACTGTATGTTTTTCGAATTTTTTTATACTTTTTTTGCGTCTCCTTTTTAAGGAAATCTCCCACCGACTGATCGACACTTCGCGTGACCAGTGGTCTTCCTTTGGCCAAAGAAATAGCATTGCCTTTCAATGCTGCCAGTCTTCTGGGCACGTTTCGCGATGACAGCGATACGGAGGAGTACTTTGACGCCTCAGTGTTCTATTGACATTGTTGTGTATATGTAGGTACTAGTTTACGTTTAGTTTTATTTTTGTACTTATTTTGTAGGATGATGATTACTAAATTTTAGGTCTCGATGGCAGTCAGAACTATCAAAGATTGAATACAAATCGTCCATGTCCATACATGGTGCAGGCAGACCATAATGGAACAAAATAATAGGTAACTAGATGAAATTGATGAAAGAAAACCCTGAAACCTATAATTTAAATTAACTGGATCAAATCAATTGAAAGCAATAACTTTCAAATAAATTATGAAAAAAATATGATTATAAATAATTGACGCGGCAAATGAGTGAATATTCACATTGAGTATAAGTAGGTATTACTGATACAACTTTCTCGGAATTCCCCTGTTTGACATAATACGTTAATTAACACGCCCCAGTAACATTATCATACCAGAAACATCTTGAACGAATACTAGATACATAGTATACTAAAGGCACAAGAAAATGTATTACTATATGTATAAGTGGCGGAGTCATTGATTCATATTGAGGAAGTTAAGAGTTTCGGAAATTAAACTACATAATTTTATAGAACAGCTATTCTAAAATATTATGTTGTTTAATTTCCGAAACTCTTAATAAAACTTTAACCTCTTAACTATTTTGGGTTTTCTAAATGATCGAATAGAAGCTAATCTTGTTGTCAAACATGGGTTTTTTAGTTTTTTGTTTCCATAATCTCAACACAAAAGCGAATTCGTATTGATTGACCTTTGGTAAACTATTGTCAAACAGCGTGCGGTGGCTCTCTTGATTATGCTAATCACGTGGCCTCGTAAAACCACATTATTAATTAATTAATCTACAATATAATATAATAACGTCTTATGCATCTTCCTTGTTTTCCAACTATACAGTGTTGTAATTGACTTTAATCATTTTCAGCCTCTTATGATATCCATCAACCAAACGGGCCCCCCTGGGAGATAATCATCATTCTCTTACCATCTTGCTTATCTTAATTTAGTTGGGGCAGCGCAGCATATCTTTTTCTTTCATACTTATCTCTATTACTTGTTAACCGACTTCTAAAAAAGGAGGAGGTTCTCAATTCGGATGTAACTATGTTTTTTTTTATGTTTGTTCGCGCATAACTTCGTCGCTTGCCAACCGATTTGAAAAATTATTTTTTTGTTGGAAAGGGTATACTTTCCAAATGGTCCCATAGCCACCAACTCGGGATCTGATGATGGAATCTTGGCGAAATCGAGGGAAATCTTCAAATTTTATAGGATGACGTACAGCGATTTTGGTATTTTCTGCAACAAATGAAGCGTTTGCGTTCGATAGGAACCATTCTACCATCAGATCTGATGATGAAGCCAAGAGTCACGGAACTCCATAATGAGACAATGTATCCTAGTCGTGTTTGGGCTTGTTGTAATTGTAACGGTATGCACTTTCCATGTGCACCAAGCACATGTAAACCACTAAAAAATGAAAAATAAAAACTTTTTTGCAAAAAATAAAACCGACTTAAAAAAAAAACAAAGAGTTAAAAATAACTTTAGCTTCTGAAGTCGGTGACAAAAAAAAATCAATCAAACAAAGGTCACCGACTTCAGAAGCTAAAGTTATTTTTAACTTTTTGTTTTTTTTTTTGAAGTCGGTTTTATTTTTTTTCATCTCAGTAGTTACCTCCTTTCTACATAGAATATAATCCTTCCCACAGTCTATACATCGTTTCTTCGGCGTTCCTCTACTCTTATAGCCAGATGGATAACGCCTTTTAATAACAAAGGTAAAGGTACTTCCAAAGTTGAGTCAACCAACCCATGGGGTTTGCCCAAACTGTTGACGATTGCGATGTCCAGAATAAATTGTCCAGCTTTAATATGGATAATTATCTAAGCATACACATCATCATCTGCATAGCCTTTTCCTAACTATGTCAGGGTCGGCTTCCAGTCTTATTAGATGCAGCTGAATGCCCGTAGTTTACATGAAACGACTGCCTATCTGACCTCCACAACGCAGTTAGTACTGGGTACCGGGTAAAACGGGGTGAATAGAAATGCAGGGGTGAATGGAAACAAAACTTTTAAAGCGATTTTATCGCTGAACTTATATTGTAAATTGCCAACAAGGTAAGTACCTTTATAATTAAGTAAGTAAGTATAATTTAGTTAACACAATAGAGTACTTGTTGGTACCGTATCATGTGAATTCAACTTTAAAATCCATTCCAAAGTTTTGTTTCTATTCACCCCTGCATTTCTATTCACCCCATTTTACGGTACTATGTTACCCCTTGGATAAACTGATTGTCTGCCAACGTCTTCAAGCCACGGAGGAAATTCGGTGTTTCTTTATCGTGGTTAGTACCTAACCTGATGTCAGAGTTTTTATGGCGCCCCTGGGCCTCTGACTTAAATTGGCTTTACATGCCGTCAAGAAATATCTCTCAGGCATGCTGGTTTCCTCACGATGTAAGGAAACTCGGTATGTAATTGGTGGTCACCCATCCACAGACCAACATACGCAAGTCTTAACCTAAAGATCAACCCGAGCGGCTATTATTATTAATCCACGATCTCTTCACAAGCATAAACACCGTGTTTAAACTGCTCGGACACTGGGTCTCCTCTCTGCTCTGCAAGGGGGATTGGGCCATTATCCACGTTGTTTGTCTTAATTACTTAGGAACTTGACTTTTGGCTGCAGAAGGTTAGATCAGGAAGAAAGTTTAGTTGCACAACAGGGTGTTCGACCAGTTTTATTCAAGATGGTGGCGGGTTATGCGACAAGTCTTGGTCGTGGCCGCATTTTAGGTTTTAAGACATGTCCGTTTCATCATGATGTTTACAATCCTTCGCAGTTTTTAAAGCAGTAGTGATGTAATAAACTCCACACAGTGTTGTGTCTGCCTGGGGTTTGGGCTACGACTGTTGCTAAGCTAACAATTGCCTTGATGACCATCACGCACAGTTTTCTTAGTCCTATATAAAAAAAACTAGCTGACCCACGCGACTTCGTCTGCGCCACGTATGCCCAAAAAACTCACAAAAGGAATAAATTTCCCCCGCTTTTGCAACATTTTTCATTTATGCTCAGCTCCTATTGGTCGTAGCGTGATGTTGTATAGCTTAAAACCTTCATTCGATAAATGGACTATCCAACACAAAAATATTTTTTCAAATCGAACCAGTAGTTCCTGAGATAAGCGCGTTCAACCAAACAAACAAACTCTTCTGCTTTATACTCGTAATACCTACTAGTATAGATAGATATGCATCGATGAGGAATAATAAATTGCAATCAATTCAACTATGCATTATTCTTAGTAATTGTGTGTACATTATACATGAAGCTTTATTTCTCCGGCATTAACAACAAGCAACAATTGTAAACAGGATTAGTCATATGTAGTTTAATAAGAAGGTACTTTTCGCTTGAACTTTGTGAACTCAACTGATGAATTGACTTTGAGTAATGTGTGATTTATTCTGAAGAGGAAAGCAGGGAATTAGAGTAGGTATCACGGCATTCACTGAAATATGGTACAAAGCATACCGAACATAGATAACTTCCGTTTAAGTTTTATAAGTGTAGCATTTTCCTTTCGCGTTCACAAATATTATACAAAGATCCAACTTCGCTCTAATAATTCAAATAAATTTTTACTCTGTTTCAGGTTTCAGGTCAGATAGAATTTACATTAACAGGACAGTAATTGTAACAGGAAGGTGAAGACGCCTTTGAATTGTAAGTGAGCAACCACTCTTTTACATACAACCGAAATATAACGCACCTAAAACGTCACTTTACCACGCCGACGAAGGTCTAGGAGATGCCTACGCAATGCTCACGCTACGTCTCCGCTATGCTACCGCTTCGACTGAGCTACTGTTAGTACCCGCGAACGCGAACGCGACCTCTGTGGCTACGACCCCGCTACGCAAACACTACGGCTACGACTCCGCTACGCGAACGCTACAGCTACGACCCCGCTACGCGAACGCTACTACGTGTGTACTAGTGCTACGATTGCGCTACGACCCCGCTACGGCTACGATTCCACTACGCCTGTGCTACGATTGCGCTACGACCCCGCTACGGCTACGACTCCGCTACGCCTATGCTACGATTGCGCTACGCCAGCGCAACGGCTTCGCTTGTCAACGCGAAATTAAAACGTTGCGTATTTCAAGTTCATGTAACTTATACTATTACTTCCAGTTTAACCCTAGTTTAATATTTAATTGAGAAACCGCCTCGCCATATTTTGAGAGCATTCCGAGTCAAATGGTCACAAAAAAAAATCCTTAGTTAATCTTTAAGCGATTTAAAAGGACACTACTATTTTTACGATTTCACGTTTTATACATTATCTTTAATATTAATATCGACCGCCTTAGTACTTTGACTTTGAATGCCCGAAACTCGTTTCTGTTAGGTATCATAACATCGTCAATTAATAAAAATCTGTGGTTTTGTACTAAAGATTCTCACCAAATTGCATTAGAAAAAACCGGATTTCTTATTGGTATTAAGCTACGAGTATTAGTCGTGGTTGTACATAAAGCAAGTGTGTTACCCGCCATGTTTGAATATGTTTTTAATAATTGAGGTACAAAAGAAAGGAGATTGGTTTTCTGCATGATTGTTGGCTATTTAGTACCGTTAGCCGTTAGGTTACATGTCTGGGACGAATCAGTGTTCTTTAATGATACCTTCCACTGTAATAAGTAATAACAGAGCTAGCCGGATCGTCTTCTTTCATGGCTGTTTCGTTTTATAGTCTTACATACATACTGCACGATATTGGTTTAATAATAAAGTCTACAAAAACGTATTAATCGCTATTCAAATGACTGATGCCATTTATATACAGTTAAGTTGATTTGGGTAAGATGGACATTTAAGTGATAATATAAAGCTTAATCTAAGTCTTACGATATTTACAAATGACACATTTCTTAGATCGTAGATACATAGTTTCTTGGGTGCTTAATGAAGAAGTTACAGGCTGTTAAGTATGCTCACTTTGTGGTTAACAGTCCTTGATATTACCGCTTCTTGACAAACATACACATACTCTTGTTTTCTTTAGCCAGACATTTTGCCTTTTATTCGCAATAAGTAGAAGTTAGTACCTATATCCATGGTTGCGGGACTGTTCGAAAGAGATACCGCGGCCCCGGAACGTAAAGGGCGAGGAAGGAACATGGATGGGTTTTAGTCAGTAAGAGTCTGACACTCCCTCCCGCTCCGCCCAGAGTGGGAGAAGTCATTTGATGATTTCCCATCCCAAAAAAAAAAAAAAAAAAGTACCTATATCCATTACCTAATGGAATATGTATTTTGTTGCGGATATAACATTTTACAAGAATTCGTTAAAGGCCACTTGTAACATTTAAATAAGTCTAAAAAACAAATCAAAGGCTACAATGTTTCCTAAAAAACGTTGTCGCCTTTGTTTAACACTTCACGAGTACGCATCAGATCACGTTGTTCGTTACAAGTCAATTAGTAAAACGGTAATTTAAAAAAAAAATACGTCTCAAAGTTGCTTAGTAAACAGAAATATGTATATTCACTTATGTTTATACGAGATCACAGATGGGTAGGCAGTCGTACTACAGATTACGGAGGTTAACTTATGCAGTAAGGTCACCGGAGTTTAAAAACACATTTTTTTTCTTCTCACTTTAATTACGAATACAATAATGGAATAATACTCACGTCCACCAGCGTTTGAAAATAAGGCGACGAGAATGCAGGCGATGACAACCGTTCCCTCGCGCAGGCTCTTCATCTTTTGGCACTTGTGATATTACAACGAATTATAAATCATTAAGTTGTGTACGAAGTGTGTCAACAATATTGTTGTCCAGAGGACGGCCGGTGCGCGACTGATAGTTCAGTTAACCGGCCACTAGCCGCACTAGCCGCTACCAGCCGCCGACACACACTTAAGGTTATCAACAATAAATATTTTTTGAAAATGCGAATAAGTAGCTGCGATCATATTGTGATGACGCGTGCTTTATTATTAAAGACAACACTCAATTTTCCTTGTATAAAGATACTAGTTTTGTATCAGTTTGTTCGATCGATTTGTTGTTCGATTTTTGGTATTATTGCTTAGTCGTTTTGCATTTTATACAGTTTTTCCAATGCTATCGTTGTCATCATCAAATATAACAAACACGCGTAATAAAACAACGACAAAATGTTAAAAAATAAGTGTATATTAGCACGTGTAGTGTACGTAATTAGACTTACCTCGTCGCTAGCTGTTATGCCACTTATGTGCGACTAGAAATGTTTTGCATACTACTTCATTTTATACAATTAATCGCCAACTTGTGAGGAATTTTATTGCGAAATGTAGTTTTAAAGTGGTATGATTTGTTGGGTTGTTTGTAAATCCTCGGTCCTATGTTCGATCCTGGAGGGTGTGGACTGGTCCGTCACAAATTACAAAACGAGCTTCGTCTATATACGTTACACGTCACAACTCACTAAGTTTTTTTATAGATCGAGCAGATTGTTCTTACATCGTTTAAAGTTCACGGACCAACCCAGAGCAACCGCATGCTTGTGTTTTGTCTCCAGACTTTTGCCAGAAATAACTTCGAGCTTGTGAAGAATTAACTGAAGAGTTGAAGTTTTTGCTAATTTCTTTTTTTTAGGCAACCTTTTTATGTTCGAAAACGAATGCGCTACTCGTACGACATGAAGAATCTCTAAATGCCAACCACAGGTTTGCGGTCGACTGTACAACTTTGTGCTTAAAAACTTATCTTATTTTGGAAATATCATTAAGTACGTTTAAAGGGGCTGTAAGTGACTAAAGATCTGACATGCTTGAAAAGATTCTGAAAACTAAAACAACTATCAAACACTAATCTTTTTGATTTCACGGAATACAGGTTATTAATGTTGCATTAATAAGCATAACATTGCAGCTGTTGTAGTTTTTATCATCATCATCTACTTCATCATCATCATCATCAACATTAGCCTACAACAATCTACTGTTGGACAAAGGCCTCTTCAATCTCACGTCACTCAACTGGATTTTCGGCGACTCTCATCCAGTTGATCCCACATTATTAGCGACTAGCTTCTGCCCGCGACTTCGTTCGCGCGAAGTTTTGATATCGCAACGCATCGCCTGCTCAACGGAAGCTTTTTTCCCGCTTGCAACATTTCTATTGCTGCTCCGCTCCTATTGGTTATAGCGTGATGTTATATAGCCTATAGCCTTCCTCGATAAATGGACTATCCAACGCAAAAATAATTGTTCAATTCGTGCCGGTAGCTCCTGAGATTAGCGCGTTCAACCAAACAAACATAACTCTTCTGCTTTATAATATTAGTATAGATTCGCGGTCTCCACTCTGAAACACAGAATCTACTTCAAAGCGTATATAACTTAAGAAGTAACGACAAATAAATAGTAGGTATTTATGTAATTACATCGATCGCAATATGTTTATTTAATGTAAATAAGTTTGTATTTTTGGTAGTCAAACGTGTTTGGCTCCTATATTTTAAAAGCTTTTGGATGCTATGCTACCTAAGTACTACCTTTTCGAATGAACAGCTTTGGAGGACTATCCAACAAAGATTTCATAACATTTTAGATTCTTTAAAATATGTATCTTTGTTCTTATTTCCAATTGCGATAAATCTTTAACAGCTAATTAAGAAATTAGAACTAGCTGAAATGTAGGGACAAGTCTAACCTTGTCCCTATATTTAAGCTTCCAGTCTAACCGGATCCCGCTGAATACCAGTATTTTACCTGGAGCGACTGCTTATCTAACCTCCACAACACAGTATTGAGAAATACGATACCCCTTGATAGGACTAGTACTTAGATTTTCAGGCCACTGACTGTAACAACTGTCAAAGGTCTACAAATGACAGCCGATATCAAAGGCTTACGGTGTTTTCCAAGCCATGGAGGAAATTCAGTATGTAATGGGTGGTCAACCATCCACAAACCGACCCAGGGCAAGCTAAAGATCGACCCGAGCGGCACAAGTATTTATTATTTTATTTGTTATTAAGTCACAAGCTCCTAAAATAAATTACGCGGGGGAAACCGCGGGCGGACGC
Organism: Xestia ashworthii; assembly: GCA_950022955.1. Lineage (NCBI taxonomy): Eukaryota > Metazoa > Arthropoda > Insecta > Lepidoptera > Noctuidae > Xestia > Xestia ashworthii. Next base: position 12,013,092 of record OX465566.1, read on the forward strand.
TAGTAGGTATTTCTTTATACATGAAAGATATTGTTTATCCTTTTTTATCTGTTATTCGGTAGGTACTTTGTGTATGATTATAAGAACCACCAAGACGTCATCATAAAGCGCAGACCACACCGCCAGCTAGCGAGCCGGGCGAGTCTTTTTTATACTTCCCGGTGTGAACAAAGTGTGAAAAGAGGTGAGCCCAGCTCGCAGCTTGCTCGCTCACTCGCTAGCTGGTGGTGGACCCTGATCCTATCAATTCGCAGTAAAGCTTTGAGTGATCACTAAAGTAAAAAGTTCAATGTTGATTGGGAAAATTTGAGTTTCGGGTAGCATGATGTGCTGGCTGTGCCTACGCCAGACGGGTAAAAGCTGACCTATCTACTTAATATTATAAAGCTGAAGAGTTTGTTTGTTTGTTTGAACGCGCTAATCTCAGGAACTACTGGTTCGAATTTAAAAAAATCTTTTTGTGTTGGATAGTCCAGTGTGGTCCCATTTCAATTTGGTTAAGATCTAATGCTGATCTTCGGAGATATTAATGTAACTCTTCAAAATTAGACTGCAAATCTGCAGTAATTGCAATCGCTTGGATGTTTATTGTTTATACAACATCATGACAGAACATCACGCCTGTATGCTCTGAGGGGGTACGCAAATGTGTACAATACTCCCAGATTTCTCACAGATAGGTGTATTAAGTTCCATCTATTGGGGATAAGCCTATTACCGTGACATGTACTGTTTTTATTTATTTTATTGGAAAGGGTGTACTTTAAGGGTAGTTTGATGAGTGTTTGGTTAGGTTCTGATCATGGGATCCATGACAAAGTAACGGAACTCTTCAATTATTATTAGGAGCAAATTTACGATACTCGGCCAAATCTTTTATAGGCTACCCGGATTTTTGAGTCACCTACCATAACGTGGTTATTAACTGACTTCAAAAAGGAGGAGGTTCTCAATTCAATGTTCCCCGATTACTCGAAGATGGCTGGACCGCTTTTGTTTTATTTTTTCTTTTGAAAGGGTATACTTCCCAGGTGGTCCCATAATCATCAAGTCAGGATACTGATGATGGGAACCTGGAAAAATAGAGGGAACTCTTCAAATTTTATAGGCACACAAAAAGCGATTTGGGTAGTTTTAGGTAGAGTACTTTTTCGGAGTGATCCCGTTTCAATTTGGATCTGATGAAGAACTTCAGAGATAGGCACCGTTGCCTATCTCTGAAGTTCTTCGTCAGTACATTTGCTATCATTTGTTGAGCACATCAAGCGATTTGGGTAGTTTTCGAATAAGTTCTTTCTCGGAGTGCTCCCACTTCAATTTGGCGAAGATCTGATGATGCTTCGGAGATAGGCAACGGAACTCTTCAATAAATGATAGCAAATGTACTGGGATTGCTGAAATCTCATGTCTGTCTATTGTTTACATCAGTTCATAACAAAAAATCACGCCGGTACGCTGTGAAAGGGTAAGCACATAATGAACCACTAAAAAGTGAAAAATAAAAACTCTTCGCAAAAGATAAAACCGACTTCACACAAAAATTGGAAAATAACTTTAGCTTCAGAATTCGGTGATAAAAAACTAAATCAACCAAACAAAGGTCATTATCTCTTTTATGTGACGTAGACGAAGTTGCGTGGGTCAGCCAGTTATTTATAACCGTTATTAAAATTATACTAGGTTTGTTCATGTACTTATTAACTTACTAAGAATTAAAACAATAGTTATAAACCTTTTGACAAGTAGGAAGGGATTCCCCCACGGAGGCGACAGCGGCGAGACAAGAACCAGTTTTCCTTCAACGATGGTGACTTGAAGCGAGTCAGGATTTATTTTTACTCGTTTTTTTTTTTTATTGGATGGGAAATTCTTAATGTGTAGGATTTTCAAATTGGGTGAAATTTTACGATACATAATTATTTAAATGTTATAAAAATAGCTAAAGAAATCGGAGAACCAGTCTTTGACTTGCCTGGTTTTTTGAAACCTCTTCATTTCTCGCTGTGCTAACTGGTAGTGAAGGTTTTATTAAAAATACCTATTTAAAAAGCAGTCCGTTGGTGGGAATGGGGTCGCAAAATAAGTAAACATAAGTATACCAGTTCTCCTTATTTCTAATGGGGATTACATTTACAGACCGGTTCGATTTATAATTAAGAGGCCTATCACATAATTATAATCTTAGCGTTTTTGGTAGATTTACGGATTAAAAAATATATAATTTCCGTATATATTTTACAATCCACGAGCTCGAAAAAGTGACGTCCACCAAGGGAAGGCAAAGAGTGCAATCACTATAGTAAAAACGAAAAAAAAATGCAATTAAAACAGTCGGTCGACAGTCCACCCTCGCTCACATTGTATTTCTTAGCTTGACATAGCATTGCAATGCCACTATTTACAATGTTACGAGTACTATCTACCACTCGCAAAACTATCAGTGTTTCGAAAATGCGTTTTTTTAGGTTATATAATTTGTTGTCAGATTGTTGCTAATCTTACTAATATTACACCTAAATGCCAAAGATGTTATCTACCACTCGCAAAACTATCAGTGTTTCGAAAATGCGTTTTTTAGGTTATATAATTTGTTGTCAGATTGTTGCTAATCTTACTAATATTACACCTAAATGCCAAAGGTGTTTCGTTACTCTTTCATGCGAACTAATGAACGGATTTGGATATAGTGAAGGATTATAGCCAGGGATCGTCAAAAGTGGAGTGAGTGGAGCTCGAGGAGGCCTATGTCGCAAGACAGCCTGGCCTGGTAGCTGATAAGATAAACAATTAAAAGAAAATATGTATTATTTCAGTTTAGTTAGTTATAATTTAAAGTTTAGTTAAAAGTTATAATTTAGGTTTAAAAAAACTTTTTTGCAAAAAATGAAACCGACGTCTAAAAACACAAAAAAGTGAATGTTTATTTTTCACTTTTTAGTGGTAGGTACACATGCACTTACCCCTTCACAGCGTACTGGCGCGGGCGTGATGTTATGTTATGCACTGGTGTAAACAATAGACAGACATGAGATTTTAGCAATCCCAGTCCATTTGCTATCATTTATTGAAGAGTTCCGTGGCCTATCTCCGAAGCATCATCAGATCTTCGCCAAATTGAAGTGGGAGCACTCCGAGAAAGAACTTATTCGAAAACTACCCAAATCGCTTGATGTGTGCCAATAAAATTTGAAGAGTTCCCTCTATTTCTCCAGGATCCCATCATCAGATCCTGACTTGATGATTATGGGACCACCTGTGAAGTATACCTTTTCAAACAAAATAAAAATAATCCAAATCGGTCCAGCCATCTTCTAACACACACATAACAACATAAAAAACAACATACATACATAAAACATACATAAAAAAAATAAAAAAAGGCTCCGACGAATTGAGAACCCTCCTTTTGGAAGTCAGTTAAAAATAAGATGTAGGAAACAAAAGAAGTGTACTTAGTTCCTATTTTATCGTTTTTTTATTTTCCATCATCATCTGCCTAGCCTTTTCCCAACTATGTTGGGGTCGGCTTCCAGTCTAACCAGATGCAGCTGAATACCAGTATTTTACATGGAACGACTGCCTATCTGACCTCCACAACCCAGTTAGTACCGGGTAATACGATACCAAGTTAAGCTATTTAAGTCTGACAACCAGTTTTACCGATCTGGTAAGACTGGTTGTCAGACTTTTTGGGTCACTGACTGCATGTAACGACTGTCAAAGATCTGCAAATGACAGCCAGGACCAAGGGCTTACGGTGCTTTCCGAGGAACGGAGGAAACCCGGTATGTAATGGGTGGTCACCCATCCACATACCAACCTAGGCAAGCACGACTTTACCTAAAGATCGACCCCGAGTGGCTGTTATTAGCCGCGGGCTCCTCTAAGTACTAAATAATGTGTAGGTAAGTATACGAAGGTCAATAAAGGCCATTTTTTTTAGATATATTTTTAGCAGTGTCTAGCACCCCAATTCCGTTGCACACTTTCAATAGCAACCCGAAGAATTTTGAAGCAAACTACTAATGCAATCCATTGCTCCTAATATGTTTAAAGAAATCGTCTGATCAATAACGTAATGAATTTTGTTGAATAGGGTAGACGACAAGAAAAATCTAATTAGTCCGTCAGGTAGATTGTTGAAAAATATTTGACCCGTATTTTTTCTTTTGTTACGTAAATCAAAATTGACGAAGATATCTGGGGGCACGGCAGTGCCCCCGCCAAGTCGAGCGCGAAGCAAACACTGCCGTGCCATCCTTTACTGGAACCATTTCGCCGCATTTTCAGGCCCCTATTTGAGAACCTCTGGATAAGACCAGAACGCAGAAATTTTCGTCATCCAGTAAGCTATAATTTCATACTTAAAATCCAAAATTTCAAGTCTGTAGGTCATTTACTTCCGAAGTTAAGCGAAAGCAAAGTTTCGCATTTATGACACTCACTCACTCACTCATGATCATCAAAATAGAACTAGTACTTCCCATAAACTCAGAGAGTTGAAATTTGGTACAGAGTTAGGGTTTAATGGCCACATAAAGGGAAAACTATAAAAACTAGGATAATCGAAGATCTGGAGTACCTGGTGACCCTGATTAGAAAACACAAGAGCCCAACCAAACTATTAGAGGGATCGACATACTTACCGCCTTTACAAAAAATATTCAACATGGTTGGCCGCTTCATTTGATGTCAAAAATCGAAGGTCTGAAGTATCTGATGAAGAACCCTCAGCTTGTCTCAGCTGTATTAGAGACTAGCCTGTGCCCGTGACTTCGTTCGCGTGAATTTCCCGCTTGCAACATTTCTTATTGCTGCACCGCTCCTATTGGTCACAGCGTGATGTTATATAACCTATAACCTTCCTCGATAAATGGACTATCCAACGCAAAAATAATGTTTCAATTCGAGCTGGTAGTTCTTGAGATTAGCGCGTTCAACCAAACAAACAAACAAACTCTTCTGCTTTATAATATTAGTATAGTTATGGTAATGCTCCCTTCTACTATTGGTACATAAAAAAAATCGACTGTCATTGCAAAAATCCAGCGTAATGGGACACATCTTCTAATTTAATCTAGCCTATAGCGTCCCACTGCTGGGCGAATGCCTCCCCTTCTGCTTTTAATACGCATATAAATAAAATTAAAGGAAAACTCTGGATAAGACTCGACTGGCTTTTATACTTATACTTACAAGTTTACAAGAAGAAATAGTCGAACGATTAACTTTATTCTACTCGAACATTACACAAATTAAATAAACAAATTAAACTAAAATATTAATTTCGCATAGAGAGGAGGCCTGTGTCCCAGCAGTGGGAATATTAATAGGCAGATGATGATCATGATGATGAGTAAATTTGCTCAAAATATAATGCATTGGACTAAGAGTGGCGGTGATACCCACAAACGTCGCTAGATGGCGCTGACTGTATTTTAAAACGAGCTTACGTTTGTTTTTCCGATAACCTTATATGGCGAAGTGGCAACCGGCCGCGTTACAGTCGTTTACGACATTCTTCTACTGCGCTTGAAAACGTTTGCTAGGGATTAGGAGGGATTATTCGCATTTCATTGATTTCGCTTATTATTTCGTGAGGTTTGCTAAGGTTAGCAGGTTGTTATTATAACAATTCGAAGATTTGAATAGCTTAGGAATTTTATGAAGAAACAGTACTTCGAAAATTCGCTAGTAATTTGATTCACGAATTATTGCCTAATAAGTCAAAATTTGAGATCATACCCCGGGTATACGTGTACAGAGAACAATTCTCAATCTGTGTGGCGTATGCCCTAACAATTCACAATAGCCAAGGTCTAAGTCTAAAAAATGCCCTCATGGACATTGGCACCTCCATATTCTCTTGTGGCCAAGCCTACGTGGCGCTTTCACGAGTAACCAATCTTCATGGGGTGCACCTCATAAATGTTGACTTCAAGAGTATAAAAGCTCAAGCTTCAGCGATCACCGAATACAACCGGCTTAGGCGTAAATACCGCGCCGATCTTCCAGAAATTTACCGTCTAAAAGAATAAATAATGAACGCGAATGGGCCATACGAAAAACTGTTGCTACTGTATACAATAATCTGAACCGGAATAAAAGAAAAGAGAGATTTGTAATAATAAAAAAACTACTACTGAAAAAATATGTGTCAAATAAGAAAATCTAATAAAATAAATCAATATGCCCACGTTTCTACAAAAAGAAGTGAAATCCCACCAAAAACATTCTGTAAAAAACTAGCCAAGTCTCGATGGAGCTGCTTGTTTATCTCTAAAAAGTAATGAAATCTAGACAAAGTCGTGCAAAGTCTAAGGTTCCGTTGAACATTAATTTTGTTTACACGTAATGTTATATCTATTGTAACTACAAAATTGAGTTGTAGGTACCCACCCACTAACGTATAAAGAATGTTCAACGGCCAAGTCACACAACATTAACTATAATAATAAAGAAATTGCAGTAAGGAACCTTAGACTTTGCACGACTTTGTCTAGATTTCATTACTTTTTAGAGATAAACAAGCAGCTCCATCGAGACTTGGCTAGTTTTTTACAGAATGTTTTTGGTGGGTGAAGCTTTCAAAATCCCAATACGTCACGCCTAGGTATAATTTTTAGCTAGTTCTGACTTCACGAGCCCCCACTCCCGAGTTTTGATGCGTTTTATCTTTGTCAATATTCATTGATTTACAAAAACAAAAATACGTGTCCCTTATTTTTCAATAATCTATCTGATGGACTATAGTACATTATGGTACAAGTGTGTAATGTTGGTGATTACCGCTGAGGCGCCATTGAGACCCGAGCCGTTAGGCGAGGGTCTTAAGAGAGCCGAGGACGGTACCTAATCATCAACACACACGTGTATCATAAGACGTTTTTCAACACACTTGAGAATAAAATAATACTAAAAATAACTATAATTTCAACAGTGAAAACGAGTTGTGATTTTTTTTTCGCAATGGCGGGAATAATTAATCAGTTTTCCTATGCGCGCGCATCTAACAATGGCGATCGGCCATAGACTAAAAGAATGAGGTTTCTTTTTTTTTGGCTTTTCGCGGATAGCGTTTTAGCCACGTACGAAATGGGGAATTCAAAGTTTTATTTAATACTAGCGGACGTCCCGCGGTTTCACCCGCATAGTTCCCGTTCCCGTGGGAGTACGGGGATAAAATATATCCTATGTTACTCGTGGATAATGTAGCTTTCGAATGGTGAAAGAATTTTTAAAAACGGTCCAGTAGTTTTTAAGCCTATTCATTGCAACCAAACAAACAAACAAACAAAGTTTTCCTCTTTATAATATTATTATTATATTATTATATCCCTTTATTCATTTTTTTAACAAATTTCTTACATTTTTAAATATTAACATAAAAAATATATAAAAACATTTAAAAATATAAAAAATTGTAGCCCACCGGTATCGGGAACAGGGTCCAAGCTACCGGCGGTCAGGGCTCCAGAGAGAGGAACCTCCTAACAATACGGGCCGTGTCCAGGAGTACCGCTTTCTGAATCAAGCCCTTGATCCAGCTGCCTAACGAGAGCCTCCTCAGGTGTTGGTCGAGGCTCTTGGCAGTTAAGCCATGCGCTGACACGACTATCGGCACAATGATTGCTGAGTCCACTTCCCACATGTCGACAACCTCGCGAGCCAAGTCAAGATACTTGATTTGTTTATCTTTCTCGGCTTTCACGAGGTTCTCATCATGCGGGACCGTTATGTCAACAATCATTGCGCGCCGCTCTGATCGATCCATCACCACTATATCAGGCCTATTGGCTATAACAGTCCTGTCAGTGATGATGGATTGATCCCAGTACAGTGTGATACTGCCATTAACGAGAACTGGGTCGGGCACATACCTATAGTAGGGCACTTCCGATTCCACAAGATTGTATTTTAGAGCAAGTTGCTGATGGATAATCCTGGCTACAAGGTTGTGTCTATGCAAGTACTCTCCGTTAGCTAGACGAGAACACCCGGAAATAATGTGACGGATTGATTCGCCTGGACGGTGGCATGCCCGACATATGTCAACCGTACCGTCCTTCACAATAAATCTCCGGTAGTTATTCGTCATCATTACTTCATCCATAATTGCACAGACAAAACCTTCGGTTTCTCCGAAGAGGTCCCCGGAACGTAGCCAGGACACGGACGCTAGAAAATCTACATCGGGCCCATGAAGAGCCCGGTAAAAGCGCCCGTGAAGCTCCTTGCCCTGCCATTCTTTCCTGCGGTCATCAGTAGTAAGTATTATAGGTTTGCGCCAGTTCTCTTTAGCCAAGGAGAGCGGGGTGAGGCCCTTGTCCATCGCGACCACATCTCGATGCATCCCCACGTCGGCTTCTAGGAAATAATCCCTGAGACTGCATATCTCGCGATTGTGGAGAGTCTTAGCGTTTAAAAAGCCACGACCCCCACACTTCCGCGGGATATACAGTCTCATAACTGAAGAACGCGGGTGATGCATTCGATATGCCGTCAACAATTTACGGACCTTCGTATCCAGGGCGTCTAGTTCGGTTTGAGTCCATTTGAGTATGCCGAAAGAGTACATCAAAACTGGCATGACCCAACCGTTGAAGGCACGCACCTTATTTCCGCCCGATAAAAGACTATTAAATACTTTTTTCAGGCGGCCAAAGAAGCGTTCCTTCAACGATTGCTTCATGTCAGCCACATTGATGCCCAGCGCTTCCGACATACCCAAATACTTATAGGTTTCAGTTGCTGAGAGGGATCTAAGATTTATGGAATCTGAGAGCTGGGTTCCCACAGACTCCACAATCTCCCCTCGCTTTACATGCATAACCGCACATTTATCCACACCAAATTCCATCCTGATGGCGTTACTGAAGGTTTCAGTTACCTTCAGTAGCTCCATCAGTTGAAAATCGTTGGGGGCAAAGAGTTTCAAGTCATCCATGTAAAGGAGGTGAGATATAACCCGACCATCTTTCCGCAACTGGTAACCTAGACCTGAATCCTCCAGCAGTGTGCTAAGAGGATTCAAGGCTAAGCAGAACCAAAGTGGACTCAAACTATCGCCCTGAAATATTCCTCGCTCTATCCTAATCGGCTCGCTATTCCTCTGAATTCGCCGACATCCTGGATAGCGAAGGACTGTCCTCCATTGCCCCATACACGACATCAGGAAGGTGCGCAGAGTTGCATCAACTTTATACAACTCTAGCACCCTCATGAGCCATGTATGTGGCACTGAGTCATAGGCCTTCTTATAGTCTATCCAACATGTCGACAGATCCTTTCGGGAACGACGAACCTGTTGACTAATGGCCATATCAATGAGGAGTAGCTCCTTAGTACCACGGGACCCATTCCTACATCCATTTTGGGAAGCAGACATGACAGAATTGTCATCTACATGTTTACAAATTTTTGTTCTCAAAATGGATGTAAGAACTTTATAGACTGTCGGGAGACAGGTGATTGGTCTATAATTTTTGGGTTCCGCAGTACTACCCGATTTATGAAGCAGGTGGGTTATACCTGTTGTCAGGAACTCTGGCAGCGACCCCGACTCTAAGGCTGACTGGAATAGGGTCGCCAAGCGAGCATGCGACCTTGTGAACCATTTAATCCAGAAATTGTGCAGCCCATCCGGCCCTGGAGATTTCCAATTAGGCAACGGACGGACTGCACAAGCTACGTCTTGGGGGCTGATAGTAATTGCCCCCATTTCTGGTACTGGATCGCACGCTCGCTCAATAACCCGAGTCCATTCACCCTCAGCATGGCTGACAGGCACCGACCAGATGTTGCGCCAGAACGAACACATTGCATCATCATCCGGTAAGCGCGTGTCAGCCACACCTTGGTCCGGTCGCTCCCAAGCCCTATAAACCCACCTTTCATCTCTTTGGAATGTGCGATTCTGAGTGTATCGATCCACCCGCCGCTTATACCTACGTATACGGCTTGCCCATGCATACACTTTCTGCTTCAGGAAGTCGATGCGCTCTGTGGCACGGGACATGTAGTCTCGAGGATTGATATCAGTCCCCGAGAACGCCCGCCTCACAAAACGCATCACTCTAGGGCGAGTATTGCCCTCCCTGAAGCAGATCAATTTGCCGATGAGTGCTCTGGCCCCACCAATACGTTGTTCAATCCTGTACTGCCATGCCGGTACGGCTGGTTTTGGTCGTGTAGCTCTGTCATCTGAAAATTTGACACGAGCTACACGACATGCCGCTACGGCCGCACAATACAGGACTGAGTGAACATCGGTGAGGTCTTCGCAGTTATCAAAATAATTTGACAACTGCGAATCCAGAACAGCCACCAGCATCCTATTTTTGTTATGCATGGGCAAGCGAGGTAAACGCGGTCTAAGCTCTGGTGTCATGAACCGATATTCCCGAATCGCACCCTCCAAAGCACTCCTCATATCCTCACTGTACTGGGTACCTACATTAGTAATCATGTCACTACTCACGTCGTCATCGCGATTTGTTATTGTGGTTGACTGTGGTGGAACCACAGCCTGCGAGGGCGGCGTGACAATGACATGGCTACCATGCATTTCAGTTCGCAAGCGATCAAGCACGGTGTCATCCAACATACGATTACGCTGGATGACTCGCACCTGATCCGACAGTCGTTGTGCCGACACGTTATTATATTATTATTATTATAGTGTAGATTTATAATATTAGTGTAGACTAGCGGACGTCCCGCGGTTTCACCCGCATAGTTCCCGTTCCCGTGGGAGTACGGGGATAAAATATATCCTATGTTACTCGTGGATAATGTAGCTTTCGAATGGTGAAAGAATTTTTAAAAACGGTCCAGTAGTTTTTAAGCCTATTCATTACAACCAAACAAACAAACAAACAAAGTTTTCCTCTTTATAATATTATTATTAGTGTAGACAGAGAAAACAAAAGTTACATTTGAGTGAAAGTTTTATTTTTTAATAACTTATAAGTTGAAATTATTTATGTAGATAATTAAATATAAGATTCATATATTATATTATTAGATAGATACGAAGTTGCATGAAATGAGCAAGCAATAGGTACATTAATTTATTTGTACTATTGAATACGATCTTTTTTGTTTCGAAAAATTCAACCAATAAAATAAAAAAAAAAAACCCTATAACTCTTGTGAATAATAGCAATGAAAAAGTCACAGTTTGATTACAGCTGTCATTATGTGCCTAATTGCGGTGAAATTAGAGCCACTTTATGAGCAAGTGTGTTGAAAAATAGATTTGTAATTTTTTGATACAGTCGTCATGCCTATTGACCAAATTAGGGTTGTGATTATTTTACGTAATGTAGTGACGTAGAGCGGGGCAGCTGGTCTGTCTGATACCCACCCTTATGTATAGGTAATTTAGAAAACTATCTCTGTTTATGTAACTATCAAAACATTAGCAATACGAACAACTTTCTACGGCAACAGAAACACAGTTTTTTTTAAAAAGACCGTTTATGTATAAGCAATTCTGCTGCTTCGATTATTTCGTTCTCGTGGTGATAAGTCGGTTTGGCGGGAATCAGTTCTTTAACTTGCATTTATTAATTGGAGCGCAGGGGCTTGGAGGGCAGGGGCTTGGAGGGCAGGGGCTTGGAGGGCAGGGGCTTGGTGGTTTGGGACATTTGTTGGTTCCAAACAGGGCGGCTGAGTTTCGGGATATGTCCCGGAACAGCTTCAGACCTAAACTGAACCATAAGATACTCTTGAAGACCGACCACTGGTACTCGTCATTAGTCATTTTTTTCCAAAAGTTGCACAGGGTAGCTATCCACGTCAAAACCTTGCGATGCAACAAGTCGAATTTCTGCAAAGAATTTTTTTGTTACTTCATTTCTTACCCATAAGCAAATGGAATAAAATGGGAATTACTTAGTAGCTATGTCACCAAGATGAAACTAACTAACAGTTTACCTGGTCACAGCTCAATAACCCGGTGTCCGGGCATACCCACAGGAACACATCTGTTACATTACCGGACATTACGTTAACTAATTTCACTGTTAATTCAATTTAAACATACTAATTGAGTCATTAATATTAGATCATGTTAGAAAGTAATTGATCGTACAATCATTTAAAAGTTTACGATAATGGTAGATTAATAAGTGTTAATGGAAAACATGTTTCACTATGATTTACCCTTTTAACTTGCTCACACTACGCTCTCTGACGCTCACAGTCGCATTGAGCGTTGGTTCAGCGTAGGTGTTAGTCGAAATGCCTTAATTATAGTGCAGCATGATTCTTTTGGCATTATTAGGAGGACGTTGCTGGTTGACAAATGCGAAATGTCTGTGGAAATTGTATTGAAAAATCTAGATGGCAGCGTTAGTTCCGACTATGGCCACGTGCCAAAAGAACTATGCAGGACTACACAAGGTGTAAACGTAACCTCCACGAAGCAGTTAACCAAATATTAGATTAACATTACATCAATCTAAAGGTCGTGGCTCACTTGACAAGCACCGCTCCAACCCAGCAATTAACTTGCCATTCAAATTAGAGCATTAAATCGTGTGTCGCATAGCCTATTTTATAATGTCCATATGAAAAAGCTTACGGCGGGCGGTCAACGCGCTTGCCGCTACCATACGACTCGACTCGCGGGCGACTCGGCACCCGCGCACGCTCCGCGTGCCGCAAGCGAGTAGAACGCGCTGAAAGTGGTCTCAGTAGCTGAAAAGTTTTGTGGTAATCGGTTGTCGTCCTCCGCATCACATGCAGTATGGGCAGTCAATGAGGAAAATGTCGTGAGAAAAGTTCTGAGTATGAATGTGGATGGGTATAGGAGTAGAGGAAGACCAAAGAAACGATGCATTTAAGGATGATATGGCAATAATGGAAGTGTCTGATGAGATGGCGATTAATATAGAAGTATGAAAGAAGAATACATGCTGCGCCGACCCAAATGAACGGGATAAGAGCAAAAAAGTGATGATAGCCCATGTCTTGACACGTTCCAATTGGGTTTCGGGGAAACTATTTGATATTTTATTGTAACTTTCATGTAGTCAGAGTACGTGCTTAGGTTTGTAATTTTTGCTTTAAGAAAATGTTTTCATCACAGCAACCACAGAGTTAAAAGCGTAGACAACAAGTCACTCTTCAAAAGTAATACTAACACTAGGGGGAGGGTCGAAGACGCTGGGATTATGAGTACGTCTGCCATGCTGTTGTGAAGTAGGGATTATGATGACGTCACTTGAAGCATTTGATGCTCCATCCCCCGACCTGCGCTCGCTCTGTTCATCGTTTTCTTCATTGTCGTTGTCACCATCCTCCCGTGTCCTTCTCGGAGCCTGGACATCTTCACCATCATCTCGTCGGGTCCTACGGCATCCGGGGATAGAACAAGCACACATCACACTCAATTTTGCTTTACTGGCCCGGCAGCAAAAGTTCTCTAAAGTTTTGTGGATCACACATAAACATAAATGAAATAAAAACGACAACCACTGGACAAGAACAAAATTTTGCAAAACTTGACAGCAGCGGTCAGTGTCAAAAGACAGTGCATCCTAGTCTTTAGAAATTGCATAAATAGTACTTACTAATTCCTTGTTTGTAGATAATCGGAGGAAAGTCGTAGTTAAGTAATAACAGCCGGGTTCGACTTGCCACAGTTCAACCGTGGGTGGGTCAAAGAACACGTAAAGCAGTTGATCCTGGCTTTCATTTGTCGACTTTTGACGGTGGTCAAGGGTAACCATCAGAAGCCCGACAGACTGTCTACCAGATATGAAGCACACGCGCTACGCGACTTGTAGCATGACCGGTCGCGCGCTTGAACAAAATCATCGGACCGGTCCAGTCGTGCGACCACCTTTTCCTGGTCAAAGCTTCTGCGGCCAAGAGTAGCGGTCGTGGTCGCGTAGTCCGCGAGATGCCTTAAGACGTGTGCCAAGGTTATACTCCCACCATAATACCAGTGGTGGGTTGTGGTAGCTGGTTAGGCAGTCGCTCCATCTAAAATTCTGGCATTCACCTGCATCCGGTTGTGGAAGCCAACCCCAATGTAGATGGGAAAGGGCTATGCAGATGTTGTAGCTAAATAAAGGAGCATCTTTCATAGACAGAATAAAGTGTAAAGCCGAAATACACTTGTTCTCCCTGAGATTGCGAGAACGAGAGGACGAGTTACACAGATATTCCGGGGTCCGAGTTTTTTTTTTATTCATATTTTAAGGTTTATACTTTAAGCCCCCCGTATTATTCAATCCATCCATTAGCAGAATGTTTTGAGTGCGTTATATTGAGTTTTACCGTGAAACGTGATTTTTCAACCCAAAAAAAAGTCAATTTCCCAGCGATAATTTTTGCGACTAAAACTACATCGTTCTCTCGTACACTTGCGTCGTCGGGGGGCAGTGGGATCTAATTCGAAGTCCACTGCCCCGGACGCTCGTCCCGTGGGGCAACTGGTGTGCCTAACCTAACTTACTCACAGGTACCCAAAGGTTGGAAGCTTTTCGAAATTCCATTCAGTATCAGGTCTCTCTTTCCAGCATTTAAATGTTTTAGGTTACATTCCTTTAGTCTAATAGGTCTAATCAAAGTAAACAAAGAACCATACATACATTGAGTATATTTCTTCCAATATGATACGAGATAAAATTTTGACAATTATTTCAAGGTTTCACGGTCAAACTTAGAAAATTTGTTCATTAAAAAATACAACAAGATACAATATCATGACACAATACCGTTGTGTGAAATAAACTTAACCAACTTGATTTACATGATCTACGTATATATATCACGCCCTTTACTTACCAGAACGCACGTTGGTTATACTATGGCCGCACGTCAGCGGTAGTGGAAACCGTTTTTTTTTTTAAGTGAAAACTTCTTTGGCGTCGTTTTGGGATGGGTAAAAATGTTAAACTCGCATCAGCACACGTGACCTGATCGAAAATTCGTAAGACGGTTGAGGTGATTAAAAGTGAAAATTTCAACACAAACTTTGAAGACGATAAAAATCAAACTTTTTGGGATGGGTTAAAAAATTTAAACTGGCGTCAGGACACGTGGCCTGATCGAAAATTCGTAAGACAGTTTAGGTGACATTTAAACATAAACTTTGCAGACGATAAAAATCGAAGTTTTTGGGATGGGTAAAATATGTTAAACTCGCGTCCAGGACACGTGTCCTGATCAAAAATTCGTAAGACGGTTGAGTGGAGATTTCAACATAAACTTTACAGACGATAACAACAACTATTAATTGAATTTTTAAATAATGAAAATGATCGCAATCTTAGCACAACGAAATACAAAACTACTATTGATGCGGTCTTTATTAGACATTTAATTTTTTTTTTGTTCGTTTCTTACTTCAGCCACCATAAACCTATTGTATCAGTTTTACAGATTGGCGATGATGATTCTGGTAATGATGATGGTGAAAGAGTTGTTGAAATTATGGATGGAAATTAATTCTCTGAGAGATAAACTTTGTAATAGTTCTGAAGTGTTAAATTTTTAATGCAACATAAATTGTCATGTTTGTGTACGATAGCGCAATAAATGAATATTGTATTTTACCACTTAAACGATAGTACTAATTAAAGCAATTCGTGCGAAATTATTCCCTAACCGTTCCAAAATTATCAACAATGCACAACTTTAATGTAGGTGTTCACTTCCGCCGGCACTCCCGGAGTGCAACCCGTTGTTTTTATTTCTAAATGCTCTTGACTTCGATCACGCCTGATGGAAAGCGATGAATGAGCTCTCGCTCTCTACTACTGAGGCTACTGTCTTCCTTTTCATCCACAGTCCGACACATGGCAGCATTGTCCTCACTATCTTATGACAGCTTCTTCCGGCTAGATTCTTATTCTATTGAAACTCCTGATTTAATCAGGCAGGAGTTCGGCTTCGACTCGGCCATCTTTGGCCAATAACCTTCGGCTTCGGCCAAAATTATGGCCGAAGCCGAACAATCACGACTGAAATTCCAAGTGACAGTATAAGTTTAGTTTTAAACCGTGAAAGCTTGACAAGTTGCAAGGTAATTTAAATCATCTCGTCAAGATGTATACAGGAACCTTCACAAAGCCGTCGACCAAGTATTGGCAAGCGCTTCATAACCTTTAAGATAGACTTTATAGATAAATAATAACAGCCGCACGGGTCGATCAACATAAACTTTACGATTAAAACCACCCTTAGCTACTCTTGCACAGAATTTCTATAGATTATTAAACCTTCAGATTCGGCCGAAGGTTGTTGACGATAGCGGATTATTATACAGTGTGATTGGTAATTGGGTGCAAGCCTTGAAATGGAGGATACTAGACCTTATTTGCAACAATTTTGACCCGATTAGGCATAAAGTGCCGATTGTAAGAAATCTTCGCCAGTCAGGATATTAAACTGATACTTTTCTGATAGCTCATGAACGAATGTATCCTTCGAAAACCAATTTATCAAAACAGTACATCTGCGTTTGGAAAATAGGCGCCATACTGACCAGTATGGCGCCTATTTTCCAAACACATCATCAACATCAACATCATCTGAAAATTTCTTGAAACCAACCTAGGCAAGAACGGCTTAACCTAAAGATCGACCCGAGCCGCTGTTATTATTTAGCCACGAGTTCCTCACTCTGCCGGCCCTGATCCTGTTTAAATGACGTTTCAACAGAAGAAAATGACTGCTTTGCCTGTCTGAAAGGGTAGGTTAAAATACACTTGATAAGGCAGATCTTCATGATCTGATCGACCAGGATCCGGCGCACTAGGTCAAACCTCTAACATCACATATCGGGTGGGAATGCAAATCCGTTCAGTTTCAAAATCCGGATTTTAAGTAACGGATTTTTGGTCTAATCCGGATTATCCGGATTTTACGGATTTTTCATGAAAATAAACAAATCTGCCCATATTCGTTAATTAATACGATGTTTCTTATTTTTGTGTGAATGGGTTAAAATATAAACTCAGGAAAATCAAATCATATGATTTTTTTAACTTTTGTTATTTGAAATTATTCAAATGCAATACCTTGGTTGGTTTCGTTTAATAGCCATTATAATATTCTTTGTAAACAAATATTTCACATTTTTTTTTATATTTCTTAAAAAACAAAATTGTGGTCCGCAAGTGTGGCCGGTGTCGGGATCAGGGTTCATGCTACCAGTAGTTACCGGGGATCCAGAGACAGGAACCTCCTCACCATACGGGCCATATCGAGGAGTACTACCTCCCGAAAAAGGCCCTTGATCCAACCGCCTACAGAAAGCCTCGACAGACATTCGTCGTCTGGGCCCATCCCAGTTGTAAAGGTCCCATTGTGCCTATTGGCCTTGTTTCGTTCTGTCTCCTGCTGATATGGAGGGAAGTGGAAATTATTGTTTTTTCCTACTCCACCGCTATACTTGCTGATTAATTTCGTTGCAGGACTCAAGACAGTTAAATTCATTCTCTGGGACTTCGTCGAGCTTCATTGTCTCGGCGCTTTTCTGGTGGTCGCCACTGTTGATTCTGGCTTTCAGGAGTTACAGTGGTTCGGGAATTGTGTGGCGTGGAAATATTATGTGTTATTTTATAATGCCATACTGATCGGTCTATCCGCTATGTCAGGCTTATTGGCGACAATAGTCCTGTCAATAATTAATAATAGGTGATCCTAGTAGGTAATAAATATCGCTACAAACATGTTTATATTTCAAGGCAAGTTGCTGGTGAAAAATCCAATAAGGCATCTAAAGTGCTATCGTTTAACCTGCTACGAATTTGGTTACACTCAATACCTACTGCGGAAAAAACTCGCTCTGAATCGACGTTGAATGCACTGAATATGCTTGCAAGCGGCCTCCAAGTGAAATATCAGTTTCAGGCTTTCGGCTGATGACCAAATTTTCGAATATTCGCGCGAAAAGGTAGCCCGCGAATAACAATTTCTTATTATTCAGAAAATCCGGATTCGGTTTTCAAATCGGATTTGAAAGACGAGTAAAAATGTGGTGAAATCCGGATTTTTCGGATCACGGATAGTCCGGATTGCATTCCCTACATATCGGTAACAAGGAAATCTGCAACAAGGAAGACGTACATCGGAAAACCTGTTCTACCCAGTTTTATTAAAATACTACCTTCTCATGAACAATCATTGTTTTCTGGTCATTCATAAATATACTAAAACAGGGTATTGTACAGCTAATGAGACAACAAAGTCGGTTCTGTAATTTGCACGACAAGTGTCGTACATTTATTTTGAGAAACCGGCGTCAAAAAACAAGAAAAGTTTTAAGAAATTTTCAGAATATGACCTTTATGGCGCCTATTTTCAAAAGGCAGATGGTGTGTGTGTGTGTGTGTGTGTGTGTGTGTTGAATTGCTATTTTCGCGAGAAATAACGATTGTAACTTGGATATATGATCTTTTTCATAAAAATATGAGTTCCAGAATACTATGCTATTTTTACATTTAGCTTGGCTTGCCCTTATAACTTACCACTCTTCATGATGTTAGGGTTTCTGAACAGTGTACTAGCCAAATGGGCTTGCCTTATTGTTGACCACTAGGCACGCCACTGATTAACAGTAGTAAGTAACAAAGCATACGCTCGCTCACAGGGCCTAAGATATAACGCCAAAAAGAGAGAACTTATATGGTTTTCAATGCAGGTTCTAAGTGTCCGGCAGAGGTTCCACCAGTAAGGCTACGTGGGGTGTCCTTGGAGCGGTCGGTGAGGGCGAATATGATTTCCCGCAGGTTTGCTCATAGCTCCAAGGATGTGAAGTTCACCTTGTTTCGAGCCTACTGCACATCTTTTTATATGAGTAGTCTGTGGGTGTCACATTCGCAGAAATCCTACAGCATTCTCGGCGTTCACTATAATAACGCACTGAGGGCATTGCTGCGGCTGCCTCGTTTCTGCAGCGCATCGGGAATGTTCGCAAGCGTCCGCATTGACTGTTTTTATGCCAGGTTGCGCAAGAGAGCAACCTCGATAGCGAGTAGAGTGCGGTGCACCAGCATCAGTCTTCTTACCGTTGTTTCCAACAGGTTGGACGGACCTTTCATGCAGCACTGGCAGTCCTTACATGCACCCGTATATCGGGCCTGGGGCAGGTACAAAAATGTGAAATAATCAATAAAATCAAATGTAAAATGGTTTATATTATAATTTATAGTAATTTAATAATTTTTAATATTGATTATGTATATTGCAATTAATTTATTTTAATTTTTAATTTCATGACGGACATTCTAATATTTTATATTGTATTTGAAAAAGAAATGTGCGTGTGTGTTAATATTTAATTTTATTTGTATAAAACCTAGTTATAATACTTAGTATTTGTTTCGTGTGTATTTGTCTATGATTGTTTGATTTCCAAGTGTATTATAAGAACGCATCTTTGTCTGATGCAAATAAATAAATGAAAAAAAAGCTACTGATCCATGCCCATTTAAAGCACCAAATAAAATGTAAGAATTACTGATTCTGTTAATTGCTATATTTTACAAAGGACAGATCAAAATTACAAGTATATTTCACATAATACTATCAGTGGAATTTTCAAATACTTTTCAGATTTCTATTAAGTTCGTCGGATTGTCGCTTTTACTACGCATCTCCCTGAAGAGAGTGACCGCAAGAGTGAACCATAGAGTACTCTTAACGATTTGCCACCTGAACGGGTCTCTGCAGAATCCCTTCCATAACCCATACAGGTCTTCCAGGTTCGCCATTATTATTTTCGTCCACGAACATCGGCACTGCAAAGAAATCAAAACATCTAAAGCTGGGTTCCCCGAAAGGTTAAGCAGAAGTATTCTGTATTACCTACCACCACATTTTACAAGGTTCATCCATGCTCAATAATGCTGTTCATTTATGATCACCTAACTAACCCAATTAAATGATGAAAACCGCAATTTGTTTTGCTGTTTTAGATTTTGTCTCATTGTATAAATTTTTCATTATGATGAGGTTAATGGTTTTTGAGTTTTTCAGTTACTTATTTAAGTAATTTACGCAGTGTATATGTCACCGTAAAATTGTCAAATACGTTATATTGTAATATCTCTAGCGATATTGTAAAATCTCGAAATATTGTCAAATGAACATACTGCTTACAACAAAACGCATTATTTTACGTGAAATGCATGCGATGGTAGTCAACTCACGCGGTGTGGAGGGAAGGAGGAGTCCCCCTTGCCCAGTGGTACAACTCTCATGAAAAGATATTGTACCATTCCTGAGAAATACCGATTATTATAACCTAACCTTAAAACACTTTATATTCCCCTAAAAACCGAAGTCGACGGAGCCCCGCTTCGCGGGGCCGCTGTTTCCGGGTGCAGGGTTTAAAGAAACCTAACTAACCGAACGGGGGGGTGCCCCAATTCCCGATTATGGGGGCAGAGATACTTCCGTATGTTCAGTTGACAATAATTCGAGACTTTACAATATCGCTAGAGAGATACACGTTATATTGTAATATAACGTATTTGACAATTTTACGGTGACATATATATTCATCATCATTCTCTTGCCCTTATCCCATTTTATTTGGGGTCGGCGCAGCAAGTCTTCTTCTTCCATACTCCTCTATTTTTCGTCATCTCATCAGACACTTCTTTTCTTACCATATCCTTCTTAACACAGTCCATCCATCGTTTCTTTGGTCTTCCTCTACTCAAATACCCATCCACATTCATACTCAAAACTTTTTTCACGACATTTTCCTTGTATTTATTGATGGCCTAATTTGGCTCCATGACCATGTAATATACTGGTATTCAGCTGCGTGAGATTAGACTGGAAGTCAACCCCAATATAGATGGGAAGAGGCTAGGCAGATGTTGATATGGTTGGCCTAAATTTTGCAACGATACGAAAGTGGAATAAGGCTGATGCGGGAATGTAGAAAGCAATGTAAAGCCTATGCCTGCCGGTGGGTGAAATCTGGTTGATGATGTTTTAGATGATGATAAAAAACTGCTGTAAGAAAGTTTTAAAACTATGTAATACTAACGGGACAGGGCGGACAGGGTTCGTCGATGCGGAGACTAGGCGTTGGTTGGCGTGGTCGGTCATTACATCCCTGTACTATGATGACGTTAGTATTTCCATTACGCCCACTCGAGTTAAACCTAGCCTTTTTCAAACTAGCATCACCTTTGCCCTCAAACACCGACTCATTGATCGTCATCCCGCTGATTTCTGCGATAACATGAAGTTATCACGTCACACCATACGATCGTCCACTTAATAATTTAAGAAACTTGATTTTTTTCTGCTTTTGTGGAGGAGACCACAACTTTGCCAATAATATCAAACAAATTAAATTATTCTCCGGTCTGTAAATTACTCTACAGACCAGAGAATAAATAAAATCAAAACGCGGTAGTGATCAAAGTAAAATTAAAGAGTAGAATTTCCCTTTAAATATTACTATACTCTATTAATAGAATATTTCAAAAAGTAGAATTATACTTCAACAAAAATTAAATGGTGGCGACATCTATTATTCTTTACCAACAACGGCGCACTACTAGAGTCGCTATACGTTAAGTTCTTTGTTCATTTTTCTTACATACTATTTGCTTTTTAAATATTTTTACTATGGGTAATGGTTTAAAAAATAAATAAAAATAAATTGTAGCCCACCGGCTCACAGTGGGCTGAAATTGCGAAGTAGGTGTTTTAAGGATTGATTTCTACATTTTTGTCATTTTTTATGTCTGATGACCTTTTTCATCAACCCTTTATTTACAGAGTGATACTGAGTTATTATACACCTTTCAATATTGTATAAAAAAAAAATACTAGTATTGCAAAATATAATCGAATTAGACGTTTTTGTGGGCACGTGCAAAGATATTGAACACCCCTCCCGTGACGTCATCTGTAAGTGAGAAGTGCAAAGATTGTCTTATTATTAAAGAAAACTGAACTGGCACTGGATGAAACTTTAGACTTGTTTTTGTCTCTTAAAATGACCAAGTGGCAATATGATACGCTACGGAAAAGAACCCAACAAGTAAATTATGTTAACACATTTCCCTCCTACTACGCACTTCAAAATGAGCAACTGAAATGCCATCTACCTATAACTACTATACCAGTAACAGCCACGTCAGATAAAATAGAATTGCAAGCTCTTTTGGATGTTACTTTGAAAATAAGTGTAAAAACTGGAGATAGCAAATGTTACTCAAAGGAAACATTCCTTTATTTTAAAAAAGAAACAAATCTACATTCACACATTTTCGAAAATTTGCTTGTCACATTCGAGCATCGAACCCGGGATGGATCCACTAAAGTTAAAAAAATAACATTCTGTACCTTTTTGACATCAATCGATAGGGTCAATCATGTGGATCAAATCTCTCTTACAAACATGATAAATTAAATGAAAGCTCTCACAAGAAAAGCGATATACATTATTTTCTTAGTAGCAACGTTTAGGGAGGTAGTTATTATAATGATCCCCTGCCGGCTAAACGTTAAGGATATGATTTCGAGTAGAGTCGCGTACTTGGGGACAATTAATAAAGCAAAACAATTTTAATTAAGGACACTGTCATATCTGTATGCTTTTTACGTTATTCTTGTTGTGTTTATTTTTACTAAAATACACGTATGCGGCTGTGTCCAATTCGTCGTCGGTTTATACCATCATAGCATCACGTTTGTGACCCCCGAGCTTAGCTGAAGTACCTACCAAGTACCTACATGCACATTTCGCAAAAAAATGGAATAAGGGCAAGAGTATGATGATGATGATTTAAGTCCCATATAATTGAGGGCGAGCCTATTGCCATCAACTGGGCATAAGTCGATGGGAAAACTCAATAACATTTTGCCCGACCCGGGAATCGAACCCAGGACCTCATGCTTAGCAGTCACTATATTAACGAGGTAGTCAACAGCAACGATGCTATTTATTAAAACAATAATGTTCTTTTTATTCATTATTCTCCTACATATGGACCATTTTTAGGGTTCAGTAGCCAAATGGCAAAAACGGAACCCTTATAGATTCGTCATGTCTGTCTGTCTGTCCGTCCGTATGTCACTGCCACTTTTTTCCTAAACTACAGGGTGAAATTGAATAGATGCGACAAATTTAAATATACAATAATACTTGTTGTCAAGAAAATGTATAAAATATCAAATTTAAAATTGTAATGAACGAAGGAAGGGTAGTGGGCGGCGCGCGGTCGCCGGGAAGGGATGTCAGCGCTGGCGCACATGCGAGGTTTGGCAACGTCGCGCGATACTTACATTAGAAACTAAGCTAAATTAGGTAAATGACCGCTATGAACGGGAATACCGATAATTCGTACTTAAATAAAGATAATAACATCAATGGACCTTTTGAAAACGATAATCGCGTAATTTTTTTTAACGATTTAGATAGTAGAAAAAACAGTTTATAATTACTATGTTACTGTAACTGAAGCTCCCATTTCATTTTGTCGCATTTATTCAAATTCACCCTGTATAAGAACTATGCTGTTGAAACTTGGTAAGTAGATGTATTCTGTGAATCGCATTAAGATTTTTACACAAAAATAGAAAAAAGACATTAAATTTTGGGGGTTCCCCATACTAAGAACTGAAACTCAAAAAATTTTTTTTCATCAAACCCATACGTATGGAGTATCTATGGATAGGTCTTTAAAAATGATATTGAGGTTTCTAACATCATTTTTTTCTAAACTGAATAGTTTGCCCGGCAGATCCTTCCAAAGTGGAAAAATGTGTCCCCCCCCCCCCCTGTAATTTCTAAAATACGAGAATAATAAAACTAAAAAAAATATATGATGTACATTACCATGTAAACTCCCACCGAAAATTGGATTGAAGGAGATTTAGTAAGTAGTTTTTTTTTAATACGTCATAAATCGTAAACAGCAATTTACCTTTCATTCAATCTGCTACGGAACCCTTCATGGGCGAGTCCGACTGGCACTTGGCCGCTTTTTTTACTTTTCATTTTAGATTATTTTATCGGGTCTTTCGAAAGGTTCTTTCGATACCTGCCCCATCTAGTGAGGTTTATTAAGACTTTCAGCTGCATAACCTTTCGGTACAGAATGCAAGATGTCGCTACAATCACACAAAATATGCTTTTACTAAGCGTGAACCCTCATGTAGTGACTGGAATATTTGACAATTTGAGAGCAATCTGTGTGTCAACATTTTGACACGTGACATAGAAGATAAAGAGGAGAGTCTTATGCAAGTAGGTTTAATGGTCATCATCTTCCTAGCCTTTTCCCAACTATGTTTGGGTCGGCTTCCAGTCTAACCGGATGCAGCTGAATCCAAAGATTAGATTAGATTTTACATGGAGCGACGGCTTATCTGACCTCCAAAACCCAGTTAATACTTATAGGGAATACCACTTGGTAAGACTAGTTGTCAGACTTTTGGGCCACTGACTACCTGTAACGACTGTCAAAGATGGACAAATGACAGCCGGGATCAACAGCTTAACGTGCTTTCCGAGGCACAGAGGAAACTCGGTATGTAAGGGTGGTCACCCATCACGGCTTCACCTAAAGATCGACCCGAACGGCTGTTAATATTTAACCACGAGCTCCGCAAAAATTAATCGATCAACTCAGGCCATCACAGTCCATTCTAGACATAGGACTACAACTCTCCCCCAAGATACGCCACAACGTATCATCGTTCGACCTCCTGACCCAGGTGTGGGTCCAGTGAAATGTAACTAACACGGTGGTCACTAACAAAAAAACAGGTAAGTACGTAAGTCTCCTCAGGAAGATTTATTTCGTTTACTTAATTTTTTAAACAAGTTTTTTAGTACAAGTTTAATACAGATCTTGACCTTGATGAACATGAAAAACAAACCAAATGAATATCATACAAGATCATTTATTCAAGTGTTCAATAAACATACAGGACTAGTATAATTAAGACAAACTAACAGTAGAGGAGTACAAAAATATTCTTTACAAAGAACACACCACACACCACACTTTGATAATTCACATCCTATGACTAGTTACAATAATCTGGTCATATCCAAGTACAGCAGTCTCAACATAATGACACAAAAACTATATCCTAGGTATGCAGGAAAAGTATGCAAGTAATCGACCAAAAGACTAAGTTTTACGTCTTGACTCTGGCATTACTTGAGCAATAGGTATTTGCGATCCAGTTATCTAGCATACTACATTCAGCGTTTGTTCTTATTATTATGTTTTAAATGTAGCCTTGGTCATAAGAAACCATTTTTTCCAAATCTTTATCTCAGTCTACCTAAAGATTGTTTGTCAGACATCACTGTATTAGTATGATAGCCGACATTTCACAGCTGCTAAGTATTTAAAAAAGTCTAATATATTTCTTATCTATGCTTGGCAGATGTGCCTGCATCAGGAGCCTTGTCCTTTCAAGTTCAGCGTTAGTTGCCTTAACACTTGGGTCATGGCTTTCCCCGATCGTTCCGAGTATTAAAATATCAGATGCGTCATTTCAGTCATGCGCACTATCAACTGTGCATATTGTCTAGAATCCACTTCATGTAGTAAGCCACGTTGGTGTAGACTCCTGGGAAGCCTCCGATGCCGCATCGCTTCGAGCCGTAGGAGACAAGTCCTCGCTGGACGTACCGCACACCAAATCTTCCGTAAGAACCAGGATACATGAGAGGCCCGCCCGAGTCTCCTCCACAAGAATCCTTGCCTTTGACTCCACCAGCGCAGATTTGCGTCTCCCTTACTCTCGGTGTTCTGTAATATATGGAGTTAGTAAAAAAAATTACTAATCTGTTACATTCAAATGTCGAGAAGAAATCAAGGATGCTAATTTGAAGTGAAGTCAATAATGCTACCTTGGGGGATACCTCTTCACACAATCATATTTAATTCCCTATCGTGGTTCATGTATTGAAAGTTATGATTAAAGGGTTACTCGATACAGTAATGTTTCTTCAATGCTGCTTATATATTCAGTTCAGATGAGCCTCACGCCTTTGCTCAAGTACAAAATACTCCTGCAGATGATACCTGATAGAAGAACGGGGCTTAGAAAGTAGATACCTAAAAAGATGGATTGAAGAGAGAAAGTTGGCTATGATGAAAGTGAAACTAACCCGCGGTACGCCGCCGTACAATCCTCGGCGCTGATGACAGGAAGCTCGACACTGAGGAGTACTGGAGACTGTAACCCATCCTCCGTGACTCCCCAACCCGCAACATTCGCATTATTTCCAGCAAGATTCTCCATTTGAAGCTTTGGAGTGATGGGTAGACACAAGGGTTTCATACTAGCTGTAACCAAAATAATATAGAATTTGTAATATCATTCACAATATGTTGAACAGTAAGTCTTTCTTTGTTACTAGTAGGTTAGTGAAAGAGAAAAACTTAAGGCACGGCCGCGAATAATGCGCAGTGGCTGGCTCCCCTGTGGCTCCCGGTCCCTGTGCGCTTCAAAGCACTAGCCAGAGAGCGCACCATTAAAGGGGGTGTATTAATGTATCTATAGACCATCTACATCATAAGGGTGTGACAGAACCCTTAACGAAGCCAAAAGACACTTGTTCTCCCCGTTATTGCGATATTTTTTTTGTTCTAGACCATACCTGGGAACCTTCTGGATCCGTTTACATCTTGTATAATTAAAATCATACAAAAAGTACTTACGAAGTGTAAAATTGGCAGGTCGAGCAAGTCGTATCAAAGCAATGTCGTCGACCAGTGACTGAGGTGAATATCCAGGGTGTGCCAACACTTCGGCTATCGATACGTTCTGTGGGATAAAAAAACACAACTAAAGTACACAACATAGCAATAACTTAAAACCCGGGACAGCAAACATCAGGTTTAAGGTGGACGCACACTTATCCGCGCCGAAGGAATCGACCGCGCCGAAAGGATTTTTTCTCATACGTATGACGTCATCTATTCGTCCGATTCGACGCGGATAAGTGTGCGAGGTTTAGTAATATTTCATACAAGTACTCGTAATTCTAAAATTCGATTCTTTCGGCGCGGTCGATTCCTTCGGCGCGGATAGGTGTGCGCCCACCTTTAGCGGGTGGAAATGGATAAATCATGGAGTAGTTATGAACGAATGACAGTCGTCGTGTTTCAAAAAAGATTAGAAGACTGCTGAATGCCATTCACCAGCGCAAACATTCTAAATATTTTCTTGTAGAAACAGTCAATCAGAAAGCTGATCACTGTGCACAGAAAGGGATAATTGAGAGTGGCCGAGATGAACGAAGATGTCTATGAGATGTAGGAATTAGAATGAATATCGCCCTCTAGGCTGGTGGTGAAATATTAAAAGATTAGATAGGTACCTCTATTTTCGGTGCGCAGTATTCATGATTATCCGACATTTCGCAGTCAGGGTCCTGTCGGATATCGTGCTCTCCGAGGATGACTGCATCCAGTCGCAGTCTGTTGCCCAGGAAGGACACACAGTGAGCTGCCGTGAGCACATACCATTCGCTGATGAGTGAACCACCACAGCTCAAAGCTGGTCCACGCGCTAGAAATTATAGAAAAAGTTTTTTATTTGGTGACAATGGTTGAGCTGGCTGAATGAGAGAATAGACTATCAATCATTTCATACTATACTTAGATTAGATGTATAAAATGATATCATCGTGCAAGTTCAAGACACCTTAAATTAATAAATTTAATAATAGTGACTCATTATTTAGAGACCTACCTGAATCGTAAGATAGAAGCACCATCCAGGGCATTTCAAACAGCTGTGTTCTATTCCCACCATTGATTCTGTCACTATCGATGCTCCCACACTGCATGGGTAGAAGGCCCAGGTTCGGATGAGACTCGACGCCTATCGGCCCGTTCTTATTCTCTAACGTAGCTCTCGTAAAGGGTTCTACATCGTCTCCAGTGTCTGGTCCTAAGACGAAAGTTTGAGTTGCTGGTCTTTCTGTGTTTCCCGAAGAAACGCAGCATACCTGCAACCACCATAAAAAAATTGTTTTTAACATTTTTAAAATGTATATGGGCTACGTCGCAACTAGCTACTTTTATGACTCACTATTGTTGTTAAGTAAATTAATTACTTTCGCGTGCTTGATATGAGTCATTCACGAATCGTAAATTAAAACATGCCTTCTAAGAAGAAGGTAGTTTTGGAAATTTCCAGGATTCAACGATGCAAAACCGTTGTAAATAAGCATCTCGCTAAAATACAACACATGCCATGATTCATTTATCTTCGTTTGACAACATTGTACTTTAACCGTTGTAACTGTTTTCATACACACATGTTGTCGTCATTCATTCAAATTACTTTATTAATTATTAATATTAGTGGTTAACCTATATTAGCACTAAACCGTTTAGCGTAGCTTTGTTATATTAACTTAGTTAATTACAATACTGACTGTCTACTAAGCATGATACCCTTCCCCTCCTCCGTCTCATGTAGATATTATGTAAAAATGTTGTTGGTTTAGTCAAATTATTACCATAGGATTCTTGTCCTCGAAGCCACAGGTCAGTCTCTGCAGCTTCATCCTCATGTATGGCGGGATGGGGTTGCCAGCCCGACGGACCTCGTCGATGATGTGCTGGCATTGCAGCAAGGGGACGCAGATGCCAGCCCCGGCTTCAACAACACAATGGTCCCCGTCATATACTGGAACAGGATAAGCGAAGGATGATTATTTTCAACAAAAGAGAAAAACGTTAACATACCTGCAGCATGCATGTGTGGGAACACATGCATGCTGGAGGTGAAGCGGTGGTGTACAATACACCCGTATTTCATGGAGTTTAGGTTAGGTTTATTGTTTTCAACTACACAAAAATCCAGACCGGCAGTTGTTTCGTTTCGGACGGAACAACACAAATCCACTTCAGTCGACCTCGGGATCGAACCCAGTGCTAGACACGCTTCGCTTGCAACTATGAGAACAACAAGGCAGTCTCGCTCGAGAAGTGATTAAAACCTATAAAATTGGAGTTAGAAAAATGTGTTCCTTTTCGTAAACCTTGCCCTTGACGCAAGAGTTTATTATAATTACTAGATGGCGATGGATGGGTAACGGTTATAATTATGAATTAACTGTTGTTGATTTTTTACTCTGATTTCTTAAGATTACCTGACACAATGTTCTTCGAAGTAGAAAAAAATAATTGAATATTGCCTGAGTCAATTACTCAACATGGCAACGCTGCTCTGTATTTTGAATGAAAATGATCGATGATAATGCTCTTTTCAATAGCTTCACATCAGAATATTTAAGGAAGAGATCTGACAGATAATATGCTGCTAGACATGATAACGAATCAGATCCAGTCTTCAATGACAGTAAGTTAACATTTTAGCAAGTTTCACTAAACGGTAAAAACATCGTAAGTCGTCTAACTTCTTTGTTGGGGGCCCGGTCACTGGGCCAAACATAATT
This sequence comes from Xestia ashworthii, assembly GCA_950022955.1. NCBI lineage: Eukaryota > Metazoa > Arthropoda > Insecta > Lepidoptera > Noctuidae > Xestia > Xestia ashworthii. The sequence continues at coordinate 12,042,526 of OX465566.1, forward strand.
ATGTTAGTTATATGGTATGGCCAGGACATGTTTACCGACGAACTATGGGCCATATTAGCAGAAAACTGGTACCCTGACACAGTGAGGTGGTGTCGCAGCATCTCACGAAGGAGATGACGGGACGAACTAGCGAGGTTCCGTCAAAACTGGAAGAAGAACGCGCGGTTTTGCGAGAAACGGATGGAGTGCGTTGGAAGGCAAAGACCTTCCAACGCACTCAACTCCACTCCTACGCCCAAGAGTAGGACAGAGCAAGCTAAAAGGAACTGTTATGTAACTGACGAGTGTTTAGAAGTGCAAATGCAAATGGGATTCAAACACACTAGCCTTATGGACAGGTACCTAGATCCATAAGTGATACTGGTGATACTAGATGGGAGGACGTTGTTATAAATATATGCCTGTGCTTTTGAAAATTAGATATTTAACTAAAATGGACACAGTGTTACTATTTGCCAAGGCCCTCAGATGGTACAGTTACGCCACTGATCACAGAGTTAGAAAGAATATAAGTAACACAGGACGGATTTCAGTAAGATAGGGAGTTGAATAGGTATGACAACAGTAACAAAAAATTGCAAATCAATTTGTACGTCAGTATTGGAAAATAATGGACACGTATTTTTTCAATGAATATTGTCAAAGAGAAAATGCATCAAAACTCGGGAGCGGGGCCGTGACGTCAGAACTCGCTAAAAATTATACCAAGGCGTGACGTATTGAGAATTTTAAAAGCGTCGAATCTTCGTAAATTTTGGTTTGTGTAAAAAAAAGAGAAAATACGGTTCAAATATTTGTGAATAATCTAACTGAGGGACTAATTATTATTTTTGTCGTCTACCCTATAGCATTGTCTAACCTCAATTGAAGGGGTCTTGTAATTTCAAAACGTGCCCAAATTCCTAAACTCGACAAGAAAGAGTCTTTTTAGACGTTGACAGCTGGACATGGAGCCCCTACTAAAGCAAGCTGCTACCTGCCCTGTGGTGCTCATCAATTGGCTTACCAATACCTTTACCTGGTCAAGTGACAATTGCTCTCAAAGCCCCTTGTGCTTCTGAAACGACTTTCTACAGGACTGACCTATGCTTGATTGGCTCAAGTCAATCCAATACTTTTAGATTTCCATCATTATAACTGTATGAGCCCAAGACTATTTGTTTTATTTGAGGAGGTCGTGGCTGAATAACAACAGCCGCTCTGGTCGATCTTCCCGTTAAGCCGTGCTTGACTAGGTTGGTCTGTGGACGGGTGACCACTCAAAACATACCAAATTTTCTCCATGCCTCGGAAAGCACGTTAAACCGTTAGTCCCGGGTTTGTAGATCTTTTATAGTCGTTAGGTAGTCAGAGGCCCAAAAAGTCTGACAACCAGTCTTACCGAGGGGTATCGTATTACCCGGTACTGGGTTGTGGAGGTCAGATAGGCAGTCGCCCCATGTAAAATACTGGTATTCAGCTGCATCCCGCAAGAGTGGAAGCCGACCCCAACATAGTTGGAAAAAGGCTAAATGGGAGATGATAAAGCCCACGACCTGTTTCCTATTTTGTTTATATAAGCTGTGGCTAATAGAACGTCACTTTTGGCGTCGGTATAAATGTCCTCAGGATGTACCAGCTTAGTCTTAGGTACCTATCATGGGTCTTTGACAGTTTTGTTGGGTTTGGTACTTCTAAGAAACTAAGAATTAGGTAATATGTGGTTTTGTTTTTCTGCAAATGATTTTATCGATCGATACATCACTTTGAAAGTTTATTTAAGTACCACTTGTCATGCTTATTAAGGACATGTGAATAAACACTTCTTATTAAACACTACCTCATTGATTTTCTTGTTTCAAATAAGTTTAATCACGTCAAGGAACGACTTCTGTTATGTAACATTTTGCAGGAGAATATTTTTTGGCTGTTGTTTTCGGATATATAACTATTATCTTTATCATGTTTATACATACATATGGTTTATGTTTACAATGTTAATGCATAATTATTGATATAAGTTTTAAGTAAACTCCGTGTTTCCCCACATATGACTGTTAATTGCAAATTGATGTAAACACGTCTTAAATTATGATCATGTCACTGGTTCTGAAGTGTTATTTAATGTGAACTGTACGTGTCTAACATAATGTATGCATCATTAGGGTCATATCAGACATTGCCCATGTATAATTCTGCATATAATAATAGATCACTGGCACTCAGGCCACACTGCAAAAGGAAGTGGGCCGTAATCACCCACGCGTGTCAAGTGCCTTTGTTTTGTTGACATCTTGCCTTCCTTGTACTCATTAATGTCAATTGAATATCTAATTGGATCCAAATTAAGCACATTTAGATATGGCTATAAAAAGGTGCATTAACTCGTTTAACGTTCCGATCCATCGCCGTCTCTAGTTTAATGTCAGGTGTAAAATCGAATTTCACTTACAGCATTCCGTTTGCAGCAGTAATTGCAAGAACACAGTCACGGTTATCATTAATTTAAACATTATTAATTGTTTACATCACAGTCTTTAGCCAATTTAAAACAACACTGTTCACGTCAAACTCACAAACTTGTGTAACACGCACAAAAACCACTTATAAATAACCTTCTGATCGTCGATAGAAGAGAAACACTTAAATATAATCGATCGATTTATTCCGTGAATCTGTCGCGCTTCTATTAAATTAATTGTCTGTGTGGATTGGTTATCCGCCGATAAAGCCTGGGTCAGAATGAGCGCCGGTTCGTTTTATACGAGTTTACAAACTCCGGCCGTTCATGTGTCATTTTCCTTGTGTTGTTGTTTTTTATCTCTTTTCAAACTTATAATTTGTTTTAAAAGGTATTAGCGATACCGCTCGGTTGAGGAGATGGACAGAATGACGTAGTACGGTCATCGGTGACTAGATAAACGAGACGGTCATTACCATACTAGTTTTGGCGAGGAAACACGCTCATCTCCTTGACTCCGCGATCTTTGTAAACACATAACTACTTTTCTATGAAGATTCTCACATATTATATGCACTTATGGTGAGATGGCGCTTAGGTCGTCAGGCAGCGCCTCAAACCAGTACTCCTTTTACTTATTAGTAATAACTACTGCAGGTTGGTCACCCCCTCAGCTTGTTGCATAACTAGTTTGTCGGGTACCTTCAAATCATTAAATGGCTGTTTGACCCCACCACTCTTGGATTTACGGCGGTAAAAAAAACAAATACAATCGTAATCGCTACAAAACTTCTGATTGATTAATTTTATCCTGGTTGCTGCTTCCCACAAAAAAAAACTGATGCAAGAAGGCAAGTGCTGTCCTATCCAACTTCAGTTTGTCACAATTTTGACTCTCACCAAGTACCTACTTAGCAGGTCAGCCACACCGATAAATATGTCGACTTTGATTACAATAATTACGATGATAACGGTTGACTGGGATTTGTGGATGTTTAACAGGTCAACAGTAATTCGTTTCCATGCTTGATTTCCCTTAGATTTATAATACATGTTGTACTTAAGTAAATTAATGTATGTATCTTAAGGACGTGTTTACAAAAATGGCTAAAACTTGCAAATATAAGCTGTTTTTCGGATACTTTTGCGGCATTATGAAACAAAACCAAATGTAACTAATAATTACAATAGATAAATTACGCTTTCATCTTCAAACGATAGTAGCTTTTTATTCGAAAATATTATAATATTGTAAAAAAATATTTCCGGTGCCTCTCCACACAAAGTTACGATATCGTTTTGAGTTAAGGATCTTTTTTCTTCTATTTAATAACATAAATTTATGCAACTCAGAAAAAAAATAAAATCGCATCTATATTTTCAACAAATTTTGCAAAATCTGGTGAATCTTAAGAGCTTGAGTTAAGGCTTATTTTGCTTGCAAAAATGTTGTAACGAAATATTAGTCTATGCTCGGCCGCGCGCCGTCGTGAGTTGACACTGGTGCCGATTCTGTTGTGCACAAACTAAACTTAATTTAGGCTATTACTATCTTTTTCTCACCAATAAAACGAGAAAGAGACGGACGTAATTTAGAGCTGTCAAATTTAATTCGAACTAATATTTCCATACAAATGAAGTGTGCACGTAAAAACATGTCGACTAATAACACGGTGAAGCGCAAGGCATAAACTAGTTTGACATTTCTAACTTAGTGCATAGCTATAGCCGTCCTTTTCTCGCCCTGCCTTTTAGTAAAAGATAGCAATAGTCTAAATTATGTTTAGTTTGTGCACAACAGAATCGACACCACTGTGTCGCTTCTAGGATTTTTTTTTCTGTTAAAAAAGATCGCTGTATGAATACAATAATACAAACTAGTTGACATACCAAACGTCTTAAGTATTGCTGAGATAAATTATCTTGCTGATGAAAACCTTTTAGTTAAGGGGCCGGCGGAGCATGCGTATTTCATACAAACGTAATACCAAAATAATTTGTAAATCAAACATATTCTTAAGGTAGTGTGTATTTATTTCGATTGGATTACAGAATATCTGTGTTCCCAAATATATTTTTTGAGAGGACAATGATACAAAGACGAGATATGAGGAATCAAAAATTTCCATAGAAAACTTTCTTTTCTTAAAACTCTTGTTAAAATCAGTGTTCAATCAAAATATATATTTGGGAACGTAGATATTCTGTAATTCAATCGAAATAAATACACACTGCCTTAGGAATATGCTTAATTTACAAATTATTTTGGTATAATGTTTGTATGAAATACGCATGCTCCGCAGGCTTCTTAGGAAAACGTGATACGCCGAAGCGACTAGATGAATATTGCTCCTACCTTCCGCCACGATGGGCCACGAGGCATAAAAATAATCAAACGGTGTTTAAATACTTCTATGTTTAAGTTCATTGTAAACAGCACTTTCGCATTGCATAGCCAATGTGAAAAAATAAATTTCCATCTTTCCTTCCTTCAAGATCTGTGCGAACTCAGGAACCCTTCAAATAAATTAAATCTTACTGACAAATATCACTCACCCCAATCCATCAAGAATGCGTTCTAATGCGTTGTTTAAATAAAGGTAAACCTAGCTTTAATTTATTCTGAAATTATTTCAGCCTAGTAGGTAGGTAAATAAATTATACTGCAATACAATGTAATTTGTTAGGTGCTATTTTGCTAGTATTAGGTATAATGAAATTGTAATCAATTTTCAAGGTACAACTTTAACTAATTCAATTTGAAACATAGCGTTACGATAAATATATAAGTATAAACAAATATGCCTGACAGTCGGACAGTATGTTTATTTTTCATTACTCATACTCGGAAAGAAGGTCTGAAGTTGCCTGAGGAGCGGGCTGAAAGTAATACTTTTCAGCCCTAGGGAGAATCACTTTCAACTGACAGCTGTCACATTATTAAAAAAAAATCTAGTTCTATTTTCCCATTTCTATGGAACCATGTTCCGACTTCTATACAGCCTGTAAATTACAGCGCGATGTAAAATTGAAATAACATAAAATTCAGTATTAATTAAAGAATATAATTATTTTAAATTAGTTAGTTATAATTTAGTTACAAATATTTCTTTAAAATAACAAAAATTTGGGCAAAATATTTACTATTTTTTCAGTGACGATAGTGAAAATAAAGGCTGAATAGCCGGCCACAGAAAAAAAAACAAAGAGGCGGGAAAGCGGCAATCCGATATTCATTTTTTTTTCGAGCGGTTTCGTGTTTTTGTTTTTATTTGCCTTGTATTCGTAATGAAAAGCACAGTGTTTACCTCGGGTTAAAGACTTATTTAGTCCCTCGAGCTATTAGCGCCCGCGCTACGCTTGGGCGCCAAACCCCGTCTCGGGACTAAATAAGTTACTTTCACCCCTTGGATAACAATGTACTATTGTTTCTTTAGTTAGGTACAGACGAGCCATAACGCACCACCTTGGGTCGTCGAACTATAAAGGATTATAGCACATAAAGCCTTCGCAGTCATCATAACTATTTTGACAGTAGACCTTGTTGCAGACTTCCAACTCTGCCTTTTCAATAAATTATTCGTGGTTTCCCTCCACCACGGATGATAAAGTGCCCCCCTTAAAGGAGGCTTTGTAATACAGGAGCACGGAACCCAGGCAGGCACGAGCCAATCAGCGCAATGCAATCACCGAAATTTCTAATCAGACTACCTACATGACTCATGATTGGCATAATATTAGGTAGGTTTAGCTTCAAACGATGGGGTCAGAAGTCCGAGAAAGCACATTTGTGGTTCTTAAAATAATTATACCTAACTAAGAACTTTTCCTATGACCATGGACCATGCTTCGAGATTGATAATGGAATTTGTCGTTGTTCGTCGATTTCACACAATCTTTTATGTCATTACCATTAGAAATGACGTCAATTTCAAGCTCGAGAGACGTCACCTGAGCAGCTTTTTTATAACTGCGCGCATATTTTTACGACTACAAGGAGGAAGGAAGTTCAAATAACGGTATTTTAAAGTATCCTCTACTGACTAATCCAAATTAAGAAACTTACTGACGTAGCTTATGCTTTTTATAAAAAAGAAAGTTAGGTACAACAGGTTACGAAGGATGCAAAAGACCAGGAAAGCTAAAGGAAACTGCGTATGACTTATGAGGTGTGGGCGAAGTGGAAAAGAAAAAATCCAGGACATTCAACCAAAATACTTTCCTTAAGTATAATTATTAGAAGTGTAACTTTCCAACTTGATAGGTAAAGTCTCATAGATAGAGGTAAGAACACGTAGCTAGTACAAGTACTCGTTTGTTTTCCTGGGATTAGGACTAGGTAATAGTTACAATGCCTTCGTATTAGCATAAAATCCATTGCAACATTATTTCGCCATCGGTAGAAAGAGGATACTTGTACCTAATAGAGCGAACTTAGGGCGAATTTCTTCGTTTGTAATTTAGTCGTACCTATATCATTTGATTTTTATACAGCAATACTTGAGAGTCTTGCAACACACGAAATCTGAAAGTACGATACTTCTGGGTGATAATATGATAGTATTAGTTGAACTTGAAAGAAGAGTCTCGTGTGTCCTGTTTTCTATCAAGAATGTTTTTTTATTATGCGTAGTTGAAATGGATTACGCTGCTCTCATTTGAATTCCATCTCCTTTATAGTATATTTTATAACGAGGGACTAAACGAAGCCATTATATACCCGAGGTGGTTTGACTCCCGAGCTTGCGAGGGAGGCAATGAAAGCGAGGGTATATTAAATTGGCGTTTAGTCTCGAGGTGCAAACTGTACTTTTCACTTCGAGTGCGAGAAAAACAATCATTTAAAACTGAACAAATTTACACTCGACAAAAAATCTGAACTGGGCGGTCAGTGTTTTCTTCTATCAGGTCAGTTACAGATTAACAATACAACATAAACTCTCAACATTTTCGCAATGAAGATGATCCACACTCCAAAAACATTACTGCAGCGGCTAGCAACAGAGGCATTGCACATACTTTTCAAAATCAACGATGCACACAAACAACCATAAATTTTCCTCGCGTTTTTTTTTTTTTTTTTTTTTTTTGTTTTGGCGTTGCACTATTCGTGCTTATTGCCACTGACAATACTTTATTTGATAACAAAACGAAGGAATCAAGTACTCGCGAAATGATAAAATATTACAACGGGAAATTTGGAAATGGAAAGGAGATTAGTTGTTATGTATAAAAATAATAAATTAAAACAAGGTAAGGAACTATAATACAACAGAAAATTCTAACCATTTAACGCCACCATAGGCCTAACAAAAAGGCCGACTTGGAGCGTAAATTAAACTAGGTACATGGTAAATTATGTACTTATTTACAGTTTATAAATTAATGTTTAAATAGCTATATCATTATTTACAAGGAATAGAGCTATGGTTTTATAAATATCTACATTAAAATTAAATAAAATACATGAGATAGAAGTGGGTAAAGGGACTCGGAGGGAAACAAGACTTTGAAAAAGTGAGGAGTGGTCATATATGGGGCAGGAAAAAATAAGGTGGTTCAGATCTCCCACTTCAGCGCCACATTCACACGCAGGGTTCTGCACAATACCAAGCCTGGCAAGATGAGCAGGAGTACATACGTGACCCAATCGCATACGTATGAATATTGAAGTAATCTTTTTGCTAAGCTTGTACTTGCTAAACCAAGGTTTAACAAAAATGGATGGTTGAATAGTACGATAAAATTTCCCTTTCACTGATTGCTCGGACCAAAGCTGACCCCAGGATTCCTGTAGATAAACCTTGGGCAGAGCTGCCAGATCTTGGGAGTTATTTTTGTACGGAAAAACATCTCCACAAAATACGGCATCATTAGCTAACTGATCAGCTCTCTCATTACCTAAAATGCCACAATGCGAGGGTATCCATGCAAAATGTACTGAATACCCCTTAATAGAACATCTATAGAGGAGTTCACGAGTTTCAGATATAATAAAAGAATTATGAGAATAGAAAGGGAATTTGGCCAAAGATTGTAAGGCACTCCTTGCATCAGTTAAAATGATTGAATTCCGTAAGCCCATCATAAGTATATATTCGACAGCTTTGAATAGACCGTAACATTCTCCCGTAAATACAGATGATTCGGGCGGGAGCTTTATTTTTTGTACGATATTTAATTGGGAGTGGTATACACCTACTCCCACACATGAGTCTCTTCCATGCTTCGAAGCATCTGTAAACAAGAGCTGACAGCCCTTCCAGTCTCTATCCATAGTGAAGTTGAAGTTAAGGTTATGACATACGTCATCTCGATAAATGTTAAGGTTATAATGTATATTTGGTGACATAATTAATGAACTGTATTTACAGTGAAATATTGAAAGAAATTGAGATTGGTGACAGGGAGCTTCAATTAAATTATATTTTCTGAAGCTTTTAACTAAACACGGAGTATCTTTGTGCCTCCAGTAACTGGATGAAATAACTTCTTCAGAGAGAATGGAAAGTTTATTTCGCAAAGGATGATGTGTAAATTGCAAACACCGAGCCATAAATCTATCAGATAGAAATTGACGTCGTAAATGTAGTGGAGGGTCTCCACATTCCACCTGAAGACAATTAATAGGACTACTTTTCATTGCACCTGAAACCACTCTAAGTGCTTTAGACTCAACACTGTCCAGTTTCTTAAGACAAGCCACATTTGCAGGTTCAAGCAAAAAAGTCCCATAGTCCAATACGCTTCTTATCAAGGTGTTGTAAAGTAGTTTCAATGAAAAAGGATGTGCTCCCCACCAAACACCAGCAAGACATCTAATTATGTTAATATGACGTTCACATTTAGCAGCTATATAATCACAGTGTGGTATACCAGTAAGATGTGTATCCAAAACAAGGCCTAAAAATTTAACCTGGTTTTTAATGGGCATGGGAATATCATTATAACTTACTGTGACATTAGGAGGTTTACGCATTCTAGTAAACAATACAATGTTGCTTTTATCAATTGACAGGTGTAGACCATTGGTTTCCAGCCAGCCAAGTCTTCAGTAAACTTAAAGAAGAGGTTAAGGAAGTACAAATATTTTCAACAGAATGACCAGATAAATAAAGAAGTAAATCATCTGCATATTGAAGGACTTGTACTGACTTATTAAGAGAGGGTTCCAAATCATAAGTGTAAATATTGTAAAGAATTGGACTTAGTACTGAACCTTGAGGGAGACCTTTCCATACTAACCGGGTGAATGTACACCCTTCCATATGAAGATTTAAAGATCTCTCTGAGAGCATATTAATTATGAAGTTAGACAGCATTTTTGGAACTTGTAATAAATTTAGCTTTTGTTCTAGAATTGATACCAGGACATTATCGTAAGCAGAGCTAATATCGAGGAAAGCAGCAATTACAGAATTATTAGAAGAGAAGGCTAAGCGAATATCAGTTGTGAACACACTAAGGCTGTCCATCGTACTTTTACCCTTTCTAAAACCAAACTGTGATGTGGCTAGCAAGTTTTTGCTTTCCAAATACCACTCCAAACGATTCTTAATAAGATGTTCAACAATCTTAACAAGAACAGTAGAAAGTGCGATTGGTCGATAAGAAGTAACATTAGAAGAAGGTTTGTTTGGTTTCAGGATGGGAATAATTGTTTGAGACTTCCAACTTGATGGAATGTTGCCAGATATCAAAGCTGTATTGATGAGGTTTAAATATATTAAAAGAACAGAGTCAGACAGATTAGCTATAAATGAATATGGTATACCATCTTCACCAGGAGCTGAATCCTTAACATGAGAAAGGACTCCTTTCAATTCACTTAGTGTGAAGAGAGAGTTCATTTCAGAATTGGGAATAGGGACATAGGGGAAATGTAAAGATCTCTGTTCTGGGGCTGAAGGAGGGGCTAAATGATCCATAAACTGATTGGCTAATTCTAGTGGTAGTTTTGAGGCTGTTGTGTCACTGAATGCTGACCTGAATCGCCTAATATTTTGCCATACTAGGGATGCGTTAACTTCTGGCGAGATGGATGCACAGAATCTTTGCCAACCTTCAAATTTCTTTTTTCTAAGGAGCTTACGAGTTGTACGTGCAGCTTCTTGGTAGATTTCAAAATTGTGACGAGTCATAGTATGACCATAATTTTTTTCTGCTTCTTTTCTTTTTTTAATGGCCTGAGTGCACTCAGCATCCCACCAGGGTGGTGAAGGAATTTTACCTGAAGCACCATTCTTAATAGGGAAAGTATTATCTGCCACCTCTATTAAAATGTTGGTTATTTGATTAGATAATAGCTGAGGATCATGTATTTGTAAAGAATTAGATATAGCAAGGATTCTTTCTTCTACACAATTTTTATATGTATCCCAATCTGCATTTTGAAGTCTATACTTTAAACGTGGAGTTGGATTACAAACAGCCGGTTTTTTATGTGGAAAAGAAATTATTAAAGGGTAATGATCACTTCCATAAGAAGACTGTAAAGGAGACCAGGATAATGTTGATGCTAAATCAGGTGTGCAGATTGAGAGGTCAGGGGCACTTACTCCCTCATCTGGGTTCGTTTGGCGTGTTGGGAGACATGTATTTAAAATACACAAATTATTAGAGTCTAGGATTTCCAATAACTTTTCCCCATAGTAATTGGAACTAGAACTACCCCAGGACTGATGTTGTGCATTGAAGTCGCCCATTACCAAAAATGGTTTAGGTAAAATTGAAAGGAGATTACTTATTTCAGAAAGAATATTTACAGTGGGACGAGAATAATATATACATACTAAACAGATTTTATTTACAATAGCAGCGACAGCAGAAATATCGTCACTGAGACTTGGAAGAGGAAAACTTTGAAAGGACAAGTTATTTTTAATAAGTATGGCGACACCGCCATACCCATCGCTTCTGTCTGTTCTTAGACACGCATAGCCAGGAATTCTAAAAGAGAACCCTGGTTTAAGCCATGTCTCACAGAGAGCGACTGCAAAGGGATCGTATTTGTTCAATATGTAGGACAGATCAGATTTTTTATTCACTATACTGCGACTGTTCCACTGAACAATCCTGGGTAGATTTGGATCCATTATGATGGTTAAATAAGTTGGACAGAGTATCAATTACAGTGGCAACGTTGGACGGTTCAATATTATTATTTTTAGACAAAGTATTAATTAACAGGATTATTAAATTTAAAATTTGAGTCTCATTATTATTTGTTGTTTTATTTTGGAATGCAACACCATTCCCTGACACAGAAACTTCATTATTAATCAATGCCTGATGAGCTGCCCGGTCATACCCCTTAGTTGTTTTTGGGGGATCCCGAGGTTTGAGGAATACCGTTTTTCTTTGAGAGGAGACAATTGATGTGTTACGTGACTGGGGCGAAGGTTGTGGATAAAAAGGATTTTTTGTGGTATGTGATGGGGCAGATGTTACCACATCTGCATACAATTTTGATATTGGTGGATGTAGTTGCGCCGCTTCAGCATACGACACGCAGCTATGGGACATGTAGTGCTTAATTGATTTTTGTCTCTCAAATTCTGGGCATTTTTTATTGATGGCGTAATGAATGCCACCGCAATGACAGCATTTACTATTGCTCTCGTCTTCAATACTGCAAGTGTCAGCAGAATGCTTCTCCCCACACTTGAAGCTCTGAGGGTTCGACCTACATTGTACCTTTGTATGGCCAAATCGACAACAATTAAAACATTGAATTGTAGGGAATGTATACAATTCCACTGGCATGGAATTGTAACAACAAAACACACGTTTTGGTAGAATTTGTCCATCAAAGGTGAGCACGACTGTTTGGGATGGTTTCCACACAGGGGTCGGTTCGTGTACTTTATAATTAAGACGTCTAGCCTTTATGACTTTCCCGCATCCAGCGGGGACGGATATATTTTCAATTATTTCCTCCGGAGACCATTCGGTAGGTACGCCTTTTACAATTCCAATCCGACACACATTAAAAGATGGAACAAATGCCCTCAAGTTTTCTTTGGCCAAACTTGGGTCATTTATAAAGGAGTTTGCATCTACGTAACGGGAAAAGCTTAATGAAATTCGATTGCGACCAATGCGTTTTAGTGAACCGTTAATGATGTGGTTAAACCTGCGTTTTTTTAGAAAGTGCCCTAAAGTTATTGGGTGTAATGTTTGAGCTGAGTTTTGTGTATCAACATTTTTTTGGATGTGAACAACGTATGGCGACAGGTCTGTGGCTTCGTACAAAGCCCTAGCAACCTGTGGCGCCTTCTGGGGAAGATCTGAGCTTTGAAATTTCAGTCTGAGGACCATCCACAGAACGTGGAGTGGCTTCTTGTTGAAGTAGAATTGCCTGTACCGGTATGTCTGATTTTATATTTGGACTATAAACTGAGTCATTATCACAATGACAATTCGCTTCATTATTTGTTCCTGATGAGCGCCCATTTCGCCTTCTTTTATTGCAATTTTTACATACTTTACGAGGCGCTCTAGCCCTTTTCCGCTCCGATCGGTTTAAGGACGAGTCCGTATCCATACTGGATTCATAAATCGTTATATTATGCCCGACCGAGGGAACTGTGCCCCCCGGATCTGGCGGTTCATTGTCCATTGTGGCCACTGGCCAGAAAAGTAAAATAGAAAAAACTTACCCTAAATGAAGAACTATATCTACAAACAATTATATCAACTTATCTAATGAATATTTACATATATCTACACAACTTATCTCCGATAGCCAACGTTTTTTAATATTTTTATGAAAACGAAAGAAAAATCACGCCCGCCAAATTCGATGATTCTTTCCTCGCGTTGAAGAGTTCATTTGTTTTTTTTTTTTTTCAATAAACCGCTTTCTATTTGAAAGCCAATTCGAAATTTAAATAAAACCTTTGATAAGTTACTCGTTGCACAAAACGTGTGAACCCATTAAAAAAAAAAAAGAAGTTACTCGTTTGTGCCCATGTTTCAGAGTAAAAGATCGTTCCATTTTTAAATTACTTTTTACTCCCTAGGGAATAAACGGTCACTTTAATCCCGCTTCGTAGGGCTATAATGGCGTACTTTTAGAGCATGAGAAGTGAAAAAATTGTTTTTTTTTCTTGCAGCTCATTAAAAGCGCTTTAAAAGCGAATGCCACCAGCTGTAAGGACGTTATCGATGAGGGTCACCCAGAATCGGACAGTAGGTACTCAGGTGACCGCCCCAACGTGGGCGATTCCGAGCCGACATGATGATCATACCAGGTCATAGAAAAAATCAGAATCTTAATAAAACGGGATCATAAGTAAAGTCGAAGCGTAAACACTACCTTGGTCAGTGGGTCGTCTTATAGGGGCGGAGTTTTAGGAGTTTAAATACTCCAACTGGAGTTGGTTGTTGTCCTGCTACTAACAGCAAAGATCGTTGTGAAAATGTCAGAGAGATTTTCTATCCCCCTTGGGACTTTCCGAAAAAGATAAATTAACATAGCAAAATCACCTCTATTCTTTCATATCAACGCCAAATACATAGGTCAGAAAATATTTCTGCAGCATTTGACCGCATTGTTTGAGTCCAGATACAGGAACGGTGATTTATATTCCAGTTGTGTAGCGATTCATTTGGCATATCAGTGAATATTACGATGTATCTTCGCTACGGTACGGTTCAGAGTTGCTAGCCTAGGTGCTAGCTAGGTGAGAACAGAGCAGAAAACGCGCGTAACTAATAGAGTTTGTACGCTGCAGTGCTGCACTCGTTGCACGGACCAACAAAACACTGGCCACGCAAACCTAGCAGTCATGAATGTTTGTTCAAACAGCAAACTTCGTCAATATATTTGTCTGAAAATAATAATCGGATAACACCAATTATGTTTTCGATCGAATGGCGGTTTGCGTTAGCGTTTACAATCCTGCTACATTACGGCGTTACGGGTAAGTTAATCGATTTAATAAATACTAATTCCCACTAAGTTCCGAAGTCAATTATTGGGATTCTAGTGGTTTTATTATTTCACGGTGTAGTTCGAATCAAACATTAAATACTTGTTGCATAAATACGTTTTAAATACGTTTTGCATACTTTGCTTTGCGTCAGCTGTACATTTCTATTTTCCAATTTCCTTAACAACGAGTAGGTGATCCACCATCAATATCATCTACAGCAGCAGCCGTCATAAAGAAACCCTTTATGATATTAACTATAAACAAATTTCCATTTTAAAATATTAGTCACTTCCTTCCTTTAGATTACTCATTTAATTGTATATTCGGTGGTCTGTTAGTATCTTTGGGATCAGGTTTGTCCCCGATGAACGTCATGATACGTAATTAACAACTATTTACCACATAAATTCCTAGAATCCTACGTAATATAGTGCTATGTACACCTTGTTCACCTAATGTGTATTCTATTCTAATTGAATATACTCGTAAAAAAATATTACAAGGCTTTATTTAAAAGATATTGTAATAACGAATTATTCCATGAATATATTACAATTAACACGTTTTTTGCTCAATGTTATGACATTTTATGAGGAAGCAGTATACTGAAATAATATCTATACCTACAATAGTGCTTCATTTCCTTACAAATTATGACTGGATTCACAGGTACTTGGCTCCAGTGGTACAATCCTAGGAACAATTTCTTTTGGAGGCTCGCTCCTCCCAGACCATTTAAAGGTGGGTGCTAGGTGTATTTCTTTACCCAAGGAATTATGATCGAGGTCTTCTGAGCTGACGACCTGTTATGTAATTTTCAGTTCGTATTTTTCGAAGCTCAGAATAGCGTCACCACAATCATATTACTTGGGTACAAAAATACACCCTGTATAGAGCTTTGTAGCGACCTATGTCAGAAGGGAGGATGACTGGATTGAATCAAAAGCCACTGGCTCATTGGCTATTTCCTTATTAGCTCCAGAGTTTCTAACTTGAAATAATATTAAATAAAAATATTGGAATAGAGAAAACCAGAGAAATGCAGGAGTGGCATTTTTTCTACCTACTTCTATGTTCCTCTCAACTATTCTATAGACACTCTGAGAGATCCAGCATCGACTGTAAAACAGTTACCGATATTGTTTTGGTTCAAATTTAATCTTCCTTAAAATTCAGGTCGTTAGAAAAAGCTCTATACAACCCCCTGAAATATTTTTCATCAGCATTGTATCATATTGCGTTACAGTTTTAAACAAAATTCATTTAATTATATTTCTTCTTATGAGTGAAGTAATAATTACACACAAATTAATGATTTAAGGATTCTGCCCACTACGCCGCACAGTGGGCCCATACTGAAAATTAGTGGACTTTGGCAACAAAGTTCCAATATCGATGCAATTTTTTTTTGTATGACGTGTAATGATATTCCTGACAACTTTTACTCTTATAAATTTCTTCTAAAGTTGATAGTTAGTCTGAAAAAAAAAAATGGATTTTTTTGTATGGAGCGAATCACGTTTAATTTTTTTTCTTCAATTGTACTAATATTTTGGGTGTGTGGCGTGATTATATGACAGCTAGGGTCATTCTCTAACCAAGAAAAAAAAACCAGCTCCGGTCATCCGCGGCAGCGCGAGTAGGTAATCATTTGGTGGAGAATTCTATTATAAAAGAACACCTATGTACTCTTACTCATGTTTGCAAAGAATAAATGATTTGATTTGATTTGATTTTTGATTTGGTAAAATAAAATATATTTTGTATGAAATTTTTTGCCATTTAAAATAAATTCAAAGTATACATTTTGTCGTCATATAAAAGAAAACGCATCGATATTGGAACTTTGTTGCCTAAGTCGACTAATTTTCATTATGGGCCCCCTGTGCACCGTATTATACCCATGACCGTGCTATGAGCTACGGTGCAGTGAGCAGATTCCTTAAGCCTCGCCAATTTTGTGCTGTAAAGTTCGGCGTTTCTTGATGGTCATACTGGCATGTCATACTAGTATGACTAGTGAGAATCGCTTGTATTGGTGGTCATACTTATTATTTTTATACACATCGTATAAAACGAAAAAAAATATTTATTCACACTAAAGCACTTACGGGATTATATCCGTGATTTTCTTTTGTTTTTACAGTGCATTATTTGTTCCTGTTTTTCTACTAGTTAATGAGAAGAAAATCATGTTAAAGTGCTAGGCATTTAATCAAAGCACGTTCAAAGCAAGTTAAGATTACAGATAAGCTGACGATACTATTTCTAGGTATACGATCCATTTCCGTTACTTCTGTTTACGATATCCATATCAAGTGCGGTCTCTACTGCACTTGAAATGCTTTCCATCATAGTTTCGACTTTTAATCCTTGATAAAGACGAGGAAAGATGAAAACAACGTCACGCGTTTATGTTCCGGTAGGTTTCCATGAATGTCAGTAGTAGTAGCACTTCGCACCATGTTCGAATCATATGTATCATGGGGAGAGCCTATTGCACCCGGGGCCAGGGGAACTAAAGCAGAGCCTGAGGTTGATTGAGTTAGTCCTGATGGAACAAACCCTTTTGCCTTACCTAGGTATTGAACCCAGGACCTCACGAGGCTCTGGATTCAATTCAGTAGGCAGAGTGCTGTAAAAACTGCGTAACTCAAACATACATATTTCTACTAGTAGAAATATGAAATATGTATGTTTGCATCTAACTCAATCAACCTCAGGCTCTGCTTTAGTTCCCCTGGCCCCGGGTGCAATAGGCTCTCCCCATAATTTCCTCGACTAACCGATTTTACTTGAACGTGTAAATTATGATGTATGTTCGTGTAAAATCTGTGTGGGCAAGCCAAGCCAGAGCAGTATTATCGGTGCACCGACGTAAGTAATACGTTTTGATTGATCACGAGGAAAGTAGAAAGGAAGAATCGTTTGAAAAATATTTTACTTGCGTACGAGACCCTTGACGCAACGTCCTTGCGTCACACGTTACGTTTGACAAAAAACAAAAACAATTGAAAAAAACAACTGCGTCATGAGTGACCAAAATGTATTCACCTGCATCCGGTAAGACTGGAAGCCGACCCCAAAATAGTTGGGAAAAAGTTAAGCAAACGTTCGTCCGACTGTCGGTCGTTTTGTCTGTTATTAGGCTAGCTAGACTATTCAACTCCAGTCTCGAACAGCCGGAAATGCTCAGATATTCCGGAAAACGATCTTACATCAGTATTGAAGATAAACAGCAGCGATTTCTTCGATAACCCAGAATGTTTGAATGATGTCAATTTGTGTTCTTTTTTTACGTTTAATTGTGTACCTACTAATCCTTCCTACCTGTCTTTTAGTTAGATAATTTTGATTTTATTAACTTTGTTTTGTTTAACTATCTATCTATACATATAATAAAATCGTTGAGACCAAAAAATCTGTACTTTGAAGATTTAAAAAAAAAAAACCGATCAGGGTGACTTAAAATAAGTAACTGAACATATTAAAACCATTTTAAAAATTTTTGTTTGTTTGTTTGTTTGTTTGTTTGTTTGTTTGTTTGTTTGTTTGAACGCGCATCACGTAAAAACTGCTGGACGGATTTTGATGAAAACTTCACTATTCTATTTAAATAAACTCAGAATAACATTTAGGCTATAGACATTATGGAAAATTTTGGAAAAAGGGGGTGAAAAGGGGGGGTAAAGTTTGTATGAAAAAAAAATTTTTGATTGTTCTAGAATCATAAAACTCAGAGTAAATACTAATTATTAAAAATAAAGAAATACCTGTTTCAGCATTTTTTTAATATCTCATCCAGAGACGTAAAAAAGAGGGTTTTGTGTTTAAAATTAACTAACTTCATACACCTATAGAATAAAATCCAATAAAGTGTAAACCTTTAAAAGTTGTTGTAAATACTTCAAATCTAATACAAGTAAATACAATTTCTCATTTTTTTTTAAATTTGATTTTTGAAGTGAATACGCCCAAAATAGCGGAACTCAATAAAATCGGCTTTCCTCGGTATAAGTAGTTGGTAATACAGGATGGAAACGGTAAACGGGGAAGTAAGGGGAGCTGCAGCTACACGAAAATGGTCTTAGAAAACAACCCGTATTTTTTTCGAGAAATGTTGTTCACAGATTTAATAAAAAAGTAAAGTACAGTTAGCAAGAAAATTGCCATTTTACATGAAACAATTTTTTTGATGGCAATCGATCTTCTTTCCGATACTGATCAAAAAGTTCTTCCAGACCAACCCAGGTTAGAGTACTCAAAAAGTCACTGCAGCTACATGAAAATGGTCTTAGAAAACCATCCGAAATTTTTCGTGAAATTTTGATCCCCATTCACAGATTAAAAAAAAAACGTACGGGTAGCAAGAAAATTGCTATTTTACACAACATTTTTTGATGCCAATCGATCCTGTTTCTTATACTCAACGGTTAAGGTAGCTCCCTTTACTGCCCCGTTAACCGTTTCCACCCTGTTTATTACATATTACAAATAAAATAATACAGCGAACTACTGGTCCAATCTATTTCAAATTTTTAACAGAATTTATGGACGACGTGATTAATTGAAATTGAATTGATGAAAAAAGGGGTAGAAAGTTATTTTGGCGGTGATTTGTTTCGAATTTGATATCAACACTCCTTAGGTCCATGTTCACCGAAGAGATAACGGTCTGATTTTCTTAAAATCGCTGTCCCTGTGACATGCTCCCATACAAAAATGTGTTTTAAACAGCTGTTTTTAGATAATCAGACCGTCATGTTTTTGGTGAACATGGACCTTAGTGCTTTTGATTTAAACTATATGTTATTTTGATAAATGTTTGAAAACTCAATCCTATTTTATTCAAAAAAGGTTGGACTCACATAAAAACTTGGTGCTAATACTCTTTAAAATTGGAATGTCCCGATAGTCACCGTACTATATTAACACCGCATTTGAAGGTTTCTAAGCTTTAAAGAGGTTGTGCACTTTAGGACACGACCTCATAGGCACGTAGACTTCGAAACTTGAAATGGCTTATAGTTGTAAGAGGTCCGCAACAGTTTACAGCAGCTATATCGTGTCGCGGCTCATTTCATACACGTTGATGAGAACTTCAGACCTAGCTGGAGTATGAGACTGTCATCGAGTGTCTAAGGATGAAGACGTTAGGACGTCGAGAGAAGCCCTTTAAACTGTTTTTATAAACATGGTAATTTATCATTATCAAAATAAATACGTTGTTAATCACAAGTATTTAATTTTAAACATAATTGCCCTTGGATACGTAATTTGATTTCAATGAATATCAGAGATACACCGTTTTAAATAACTCAGCAGTAAAATAATGATCATGTACCGGACGCGCTTTTCATTATGCTTAATGATGTGTGTGATGTGATGTGCTCTTTGACAATTGTATTAGAGGTGCTTACGACCCACTCTCTGTAACCCTGTCTTTCACTTATGTGTCGCAGACGAAGTTGCGCGGGTCAGCTAGTTATTTATAAAGCTATTTGTGAAAGCTTGGCCATATTGTTGTTATTAACTAAACTATTGTATCTAGACCCATGACATCGTCGTAGTCGGATAAAAGCAAATTACCTAAGTGTGGTACTCGGGTGATGATCAAGAACACGCCCAATCGCGCATCCATGAGACCATGACATGTCGTTAACATTTCCTAATTTGCACAGATGACAAAACCCTAACTGCAGAAGAGATATCAAAGCACTCAGCATGGGCAAAGCTGGATGCTGTCGATTGTGGAGACAGTGCTGCTGACCGCATCATCGGCGGAATCAACGCAGGACTGGGACAGTTCCCCTGGATCACACGACTTGGATACATTGGTCAGTACTTTACCGACTACTCTTTAGGTTCCTTAAAAAGTTAAACAAAGTGTTTACGAAGACAGCTTGTTTCTTATGGCTAGATAGCAGCACAAATGATGCTTCATCTCAGGATGAGCGTGTAAATCTTTTAAAAGTTGTTTTCAATTCAGCACAACCCAGATTAATTTATAAATCTTTAGTCTTTTACTGACTAAAATCTACACTTTTAAACTGCAATATATTATAACAAAGTAACTGTTCTGGTTAACTGGGACCTAATTTGAGAAATCAAGATAAACTACTATGAATCGATTATTGACATCGGATACAAACATTACGTTAATACATGGTAATTATTCATTTGACATTATTATCAACATTAGTACATCCTAGGTTTTCTTAATTTCAAGAGGTATCTTACATGAATGCATCCAGAGGTCAATTATTTACTCACGTACACGCACCACGACCACGACTTGGAGCATGGCCGGCCGCAATCTTGAACAAAACGAATCGGACGTGGTTTGGTGGTACGACCAAACTTTCTTCCTGGTTTCGACCGAAAGTCGCTTTCCTCTGCTTTACCATCTTCCAGAACTGGTAGTCGTCCATCCGGGATTCTGTCGAGATCGTCAGTCAATAGAAACTACAAAAGTATTGAAATAATAATGAACAATAACGAACATCTTTCGATTGTCTCTTATTCTTATCTCCGCTGCACTGATCTTCCGACATCGGTGGTCCACTACTTTTTGTTTTAAATGTTTTATAGAAATTATTTTTGTTAAAAATGAGCAGCTATGGCCCACTGGTGGCAGCCGACTGCCGGCCCCGACTTACGAACAGTAAGTCGTGGGTTCGAACCTAGGCAGACGCATTACTTTGTGTAATTTATTTAATCACCACTGCTCACAAAACGGTGAAGAAAAAAGCATCGTGAGGAAACCAGCATGTCCTAGAACCAAAAACTCGAAGACTTGTGACATCTACCAATCCGCACTGCACACTGGGCCCGCGTGGTGGATTATAGCCCATTCCTTCTCATAGAGAAGAGGCCTGTGTCCCAGCAGTGGGAAAATTAATAGGCTGATGATGATAATGATGAAAAGATGAACATTTTACCTATCAGACAGAAATAAATAAATATGAAGTTAGCTACGTTCTACGTTCATCATCATTCTCTTGCCATTTGGGGTCGGCGCAGCGTGTCTTTTACCAAGCTTCTCTACCGTCATTTTATCAGACACCTCATTTCGTAGTAAGTTAGTCACGTTATTTTCACGAAATTAAAAATGTTAATGACCTGCTATGTTATAGAGGACGATGAGATCGACTGGATGTGCGGAGGTACGCTGGTTACCGACCGCCACGTGGTCACCGCCGCGCATTGCGTGCAGAAATCTGAATATGGATTCGTATTGTAAGTATTATAAAACAAAATCTTGTTTATGAAAACCAGTAAGCAATTCAAAAGGTCAAAATTTTCAAGGATAGCCACCTTTTCCGCAATGTGTACACAAGTTTTTTCTCTTTAGTAGATAATATTATTATTTTGAAACACGAGGTCTAATTGAAGAGTTTAATTTTAGTATACCAGATTAACTTTTTTGGGCAAAGGTTTCGCCCTTATTCTTCCAGACCTCTCTATCTTTGGCCATCTCCGGCCAGCCTGGCAAGAACCAGTCCACCTGATAAACCTGTCACTGAAACATCTATTTCATTATATTCATCAGGACTAAAATTCGAGTGGGTGAACACGACACTCGGACGGACCCTGACTGCGAGCTGAAAGTGTGTGCCCCTGCAGTGCAGGACCGATCCATCAAGAACATCATCAGTCACCCCTCCTTCAACAAACCAGCCTTCCACAATGATGTTGCCATCATTGAGTTAGACAAACCTGTAACCCTAAATGGTAACTAAAATTTATTGTATCGCAATTTTGTTAAAAACTGCTGTAGATCGATGTTGTACCAATACAAAATCATTCTGCCAATATTAGGAGCATTAGCTGGTTGATCTCCATCAGGAGCTGTGATTGGGAATGCTGTCCTTTTGCTAAGAGATACTTCCCTATGGACCATCTTCCGACAGAACTCATAAAGCTTACAATAAGCAAATTCTTCAAACCGAACTCAAATCTGAATAATAATATAATATAATATATATTATGATTCTGCATATTATGATTCTGCATGTAAGAAACCAATTAATTTGTTGAATGTTCCAAGATTACGTGATGCCCATCTGCTTACCCCGTACGACGGAGCAGCTGGCAAACCTCCGCATTGGAGACCAGATGACGGTGGCGGGCTGGGGGAAGATGAACATGACCACGGAAGAACGTGCCGATGTACTGCAAGTTGTTAGTGTGAGTACTACTCTTGTTACAAACTTTATAGAGATGATGTATGAAGGTATAATCTGAACTGTCAATATCGATTCATACTGAAACTATTTGAATTGATGCTGCTTGAATAAGACGGGACATTGCTGTTGCCAAAACAGAACGGTGTCTTAATGCTTATTTTGTTACATTCTTAGATTCCAGTAGTAGCTCCCGAGTTGTGCAAAACTTTCGGCAAGGGGTTCAAACTGTCTGATTCAGAGATCTGCGCGGGCGCAGAGCACAATAAGGATGCGTGTGGGGGTGATTCGGGAGGTCCGCTCATGAAGGTAATTTATAATCCACTAACTGAACCACACTGTTCACCTACTAGAGTGACAAATACCTACCCACCTTTTCTACTAACATCTCGTTTAGAGAAATCAGGACATAGGTAATTAATGATAGTCATTTATTATTTGGCAAAATTCGAAATGCCAGGCTGATTATCCTAGCTTTCCTTTTATAACATTTTGACCTCTCTCATCGGAGTATTACGTCAGACTCAGTAGGTACATACTCATCAGTAGCGAAGGGTAAATTTTTGTAACAGGTAAGCCGGTTCGGTGCATATTTTTAATAATGTTTGAAAAAACCATACATCAAACCGTTTCAAGTAGTTTTAGTCATGTTTGGGCAATCACGTCCTAACTGAATTACCTACATTGTTTTACTTTTGGCTATATTAGACTCCAGTACAGTGGTTGTTCCGAAGGGAAGCCGGTAGGTTTCGAGTTGTATGAACTCCTCGCCACTGATACTCATGGTAGCTTAGATGACCTTCCTAACCAGTTGACTTTTACTCTCTAGTAAAATTAAGAATAGGCTAGCTTGCCTGTGTCAGCAAGAACGGTAGCGAGGCTGACTGCTAAATACTGAAATTATTAAAAATGTGTTAAACCTGTTAAAAAAAGAAAATCTAACCATTACAATGTACTAAAATGTTCCGATTTGTCACGTTGATATAACTAGAGGTATTGCAATTTTTGCACTGATATTTTACCAATAAAAATTAACAATACGCCAATCTAACCATAATATTATGCGGTCTGTGTGTATGTGTATGGTATTAAATAACAATGTTTGCTATATTGTGATAGAGAAACTGATTGACCTTTGGTATTTCCTCAAAAGTGCCAACATTTCGATCATATTTCTAGTTTTATTTTTTTGTTTCAATAAAAAACTGTTGTTGTTTTTCTGAACTAGATAGAACACCTTTCGCATACTATTGCACCGCTCAATTACCTACAGAATGTTTAACTTATCAATAGTCACAGTCGGACATTACAGGATTGACTGGTAGAAAATGTAAGACATCAGTCTTTGTACCTTAGGTATTTGTTTGAAACTCCCAACAAAATGTCACGTAATTTTTGTTAAATTTTTCAGATGTTTGATTCAACCGAGGGGCCGAAGACCTATTTAGTTGGAGTGGTTTCCTTCGGGCCCACGATATGCGGGATCAAGAAGCCAGGAGTCTACGCTTCAGTGTCTCACTTCCTTAAGTGGATCTTAGATAATCTAGTCTAACTCAAACATTCTGTAGTCATATGTACTAGTAGTTCCTTTTGTAGTTTTATATGTACATACATACTAACAAGATATCTGTAGGAAATATTTTATGTGATTGATAATTTTAATAAACATACTTGACGCCCAAACTGATTTAGTTGAACATTTATTAATTAAATTAAATATGACATCTACAGTGCACTACTGAAAACATATTTGATGCAGAATCAAAATAACAATTTCCCTCTATCTAATGTCTATCGGTCACGGTTTCCGAGTCCGAGTATTTGTCATCGATATCCATTCTGTTGAGGAATTCTGTCACATCTCCTGTGTATGTCTCGGCTGTGTCGATAATCGATACTTTGCGCGATCGAGTGGGGCTGTTATAATGGTACGATTTGTTCCTCGAGCTACGTTTCTTGGTAGACTTCCTTGGTGACAGTTGCAAGGTGTCTAATGGGGCTGACAGTGACCGTGGTGCGTAGAACCTCTCGAACAGCATCGGCTGCTGCTGCACCCTTCCGTACATCAGCTCCATCTCATGGAGAAACTCCTCTCGTCTCATTCTCTCCTCATCGCGCCGAGTTTGAAGCCTCATTGCAATATCCTCTTCATGGCTAGAAAATAATAGTTGTTTGCTAACAATCAATTAATTAAGTAAAATCTTTATAAATTGACGATTTTTCGCTATGTAATATTTATCTAATTTATCAAAACCTAAAGCATCCTGCTTTGTTAAGATGTTCAGTAGTGGGTAAATATTTGATCTAGTCTTATTAGATTGTAGGTACCTATTATGAGTTAGGCATACTTAGTAGTAGTAGGTAACGTCGTAAATAACGTGCTGCGAGACTAAGAATGCACAAAAACGCGTTTCGAACATATAAAACATCGCATTAAAAAACAAACTCAAAACAGGAAATTTCGAAAAGGATGGTGCTATAAAAGATTTGAAATCATATGACATTCTAATTGCTCTTACATGTTAATGTTGTAAACTAACTTGTTTTTAACAAGATGCCAAGCAGGTTTGGATCGGAGCTGGCGATCCCTGAACCGCATCTCGTTGCGCCGACGTTGTTCCGCTATTCGTGAGGCTGCCTCCATTTCGAACCTTCTCCTGACCGCCTCGGCTCTGAGTAACGCTGCTAGGTTAGATCTCCCTGATGCTGAAGCTCGTAGATCGAGCGCTGAGTACGCACGCGCACCGGGGCCATTACCAACCCCACTGGTGACACCACTTTCGGTGCTCTTATTTCCAGAATAAATTTTCATTGCTACATCGTGCATCTGAAATGGGCAATAATTTATCTCTACATTATTAATTAACTTTACAAAATTAATCAAAAGTAGCGAAATGCATTTATGTAATAAAATAAAATAATGTGAACACACTTTCTTAGCAGCTCTATCCGCCGTGTATAGCCGGAACGGCTGTGGACTTGTTGTAATTAAATCTTCCTTGTGATATTTGTCTCGTTTCTTCCGATCTTTCGTAGGACTAGAGCATCTCTGTCTGTCGGATGATGAAATGGACGGTACACCTGGAGAAGGATCTATAGGCAGGTCACTGTGAGCGGCAGGTGTCGAAAGGCGACTGCGATCTCGAGCCGCCATGGTGCCTGGGTAATTGGCGCTCCTTAGCATTTCATCGGCTCTAATACGTTTATTCATTGATCTGCAATGTTATTAAAATCCTATCACTAATTTAAACTTGAAAAATTTTATGTTAGACGCCTGTAAATCCCAGATCTAGTCGGAAACAACGGCTCTTACGGTCAGGCATCAACTCTCGTCCACAATCACTGTGATGGTATAGCTGGTCCAAGGGAGGAAACTAAAATTTGTATAACGGTCAGTTACCTGAAAAAGTCATCCTCTCTCATTTTGTCGTAAAAGTAATTGGAAAACAAGTTTTTAGGCACGGGTCGAGCCCTAAATCTTTTCTTCTTTTTACTTTTAGGCAAAACGTGAGTAGCTCGTTCACACATTCCGCCAATTCCCTTTTCTTCTCTTTTTGTGAAACTAAATGGTTTCATTTGAGCTCTTAACTCTGCTTCACTATTTATCTTTGTTACTGCTCGTCTGCAAAATGTCAATGAATCTAATAAGCATGATTTTTGTATAAACAGCGCAGCGCCACGCTGAGTTAAGAACATCATTGATGAGCTAACAAGCCTTGGTACAATAAAATAAGATTGTTTACCAAATCATAAGAACGACGATTTCAGTCAAATAATAGGTAAAAATTGAGAATTTACAAAAAATGTGCTTTATGTCGCGAATCTGGAAACTATACTAATCGAGATAGATAAGTACGTAGCACGGCAGGTGTTTTAAAAAAAAATGGTGAGTATGGTCGTTTTCATATTAGGCGGTAACGACACGATATCGTGGGTTTTTTTTTTTTGTTTCATTTTCGACAATATCGAGACGACACTGTTAACAGCTTCTATTATGACACCGAGCAATCTCGAGGAGCTAAGTCGCGTTCAGCCAGCAACTTACATCCACAATATGTATGAAACCACCAGTCAGTCCCACGATGTCGTTCGTGTCGTTGTCGTTATCGCATAATGCGAAAATGGCCTGTGTAGGTACATACCTATCTGCATTTAAATAAGCACTAACACTAAGTAGGTAGGCATAAAAAAACTTTTGAAATAATATGTAAAAGTGTAGTCTAGTAAGAAGCATACAGGGACTTTTCATGACGAATGGAAACCTCATAGCTTGGTCCTCTAGGATCTTGTCGTAGAGAGGGATGCGCGACTCGATTGGAACAGGCTTGGCTCTGAACTTCATCCTCTCTCGCTTCTGATGGAGCATGTCTTCAGAAAACGATTTCCGGAGACACCGGAGTTCGTTAACTATTCGCTCTTCTTCGTCCCTGAGGGAAATTTACAATAAATCATAGACAGCCGATTTTTTTAAGAAACTAGTAATTTTTGGTAAGGCGATACGCCCTTAGTGCCACACTTTGAACCTTACCTCTCGGTCATTTTAAATGGTTTTGGAATAGTAATGCTCTTCCTGCGTCGAACAGGTGATCCGGAGCGTTTCGATCTTAAAGGACTTGAAGGCATGCTTCGCGTTTTGAACTCATCTCCATCGTCAAAATCTACTTTACTCATAGGACTCTCATACTTTTTGCCGTCAAAAAAATCATCGAACTTTTGATCGACTTCATTTTTACTTTCAAACTTCGCATCATTCCATGATATGGAACAGGCTGAGTGATTCCTTTTCGGACGTTCGTTCCTAGTTTTTTCTAAATTACTTTTCATTGGAGCAATTTTTAACTCTTCGTGGCCATTTTTCTTATCGTCTATCACAGCTTTTCTAACCGGTCGTTTTAGACTTGTCTCTGAATTATTTTTAGGTAAGGGTTTCGAGCGTACAGTTGTATTAGATGTCTCGTAACTATTTTTTATTGGATTTGAATTTGTCGATCCCGTAGATAGTTTTCTCCTTGATACGCGATTTGATTTAGGTTTATTACCTTTTGTCATCAATAATCTGCTGGTTTCCTCTGTTTTTTCCAATAAATCATCTAAAACTTTGTCACCGTGTCCATTACAATCATCAATAAATTCAAAAGCCATACCTAACATAACTTTTTTCTTGTCTCTCAAAGATTTCAGTGTGGAATAAAATTCTTCGGCAGGTAAATGGTTGATTTCATTATAGTCAGGAATGCTTCGGTAAAAATCCTTCATTTTAGCTGCATCCACGTTTGCCGCAGCAACAGAACACGTTGAAGAAGAATCAATAGAACACTGTTGGGTAATATGTATCTTACCCTTCCGTTCATATGCAGACTTCGGCATTTTACTAACGGGATCCACAGGAACTCTTAGGCAAGAGTTGTTAAAAACACTAGTATGATGTGTCATACCGATTATAACTATGGAAACATTGGGAAATAACTTATAGATCGGATGTTCTTAGGGCACGTTATTACAGTATTTGTTGTCATTGTAGTCACTATGGAAGCCATTTGTTACCCCAAAATAAAGCTTTCAACTTTGACTTTATTAAAATATAAGGATATTTTCATATTATTAAGTGCTATGTTTTAACCGGTAATTATCTTTTAATAAACTACAATTAAATACTGTTATTGAGTTACCGATCAATAAAATTCTATATTGAAGTTTATTGTGCGTAAATCTGAACGCACGGCTATTGTTTTGACATTAGAATCAGCGATTGACACTGACAGTTCGAAATTGACAGAAAGAAACAAAATATTCATTATAGCCCATAGAAAACCAAAAAAAACAAATGATTAATTGCGAAATCGGTGTATTCTCATAAAATAAAAACCTGTAAATAGACGTAATTAAGTCGCAGAGAACTGATATACCTACAAAACGTAGAAGCTAAATATTTAGGTACTAAATTAACCTTAGTTTTACGAACGAAAAAAATACGTTACCTACCAAAGCGAAAATGTTCAGTAACAACGTAAAGCGACTATTGATACGACAAGTAAAATGCAATATCAGAAATGGAACTGTTCGTACACTGAGCACCGCAAAAGACGACACTTCTTTGACTTCGAAACCGCCGCAGTTTTTCAGGGGAGACTATGATGTGATCATCGCCGGTGGTGGAATGGTTGGATGCACACTGGCCTGCGCGCTTGGTACGATTATTTATTTTTTAAACTTTGGATGTCAGAAAGGTTAGGTGCGTAGTACTCGTATCTGAGGCCCTACCCCCTTACGCTACGTCCGTTTATTTGGATCTATCCGTCTCTATCGCGCACGTCTGCAGATGAGTGCGAGTGAGAGAGACGGATGAATCAGAATATACGGACGAAGCGTTAGAGAGTAGGGCCTCTGGCGTACGTGTATGTCAAAATATACTATGAGGATGAGGATGAGGCAGAAGATTATGTATGTATACCAGACCAACATTCGGCCATCTGGTTGACTCTACTTCTTGAGTAAATATTTATCATAACAGTGCTACTTATGCTACAAAAACAGACATCATACAGGTACTGTATCCTGAAAAATGCAGGAAAATGTTACTTGTCTGTGTAATTTCATGGCTTATGTATGTCAGTGAAAACTGTTAGGCAATCAAAACTATTTTAACAATAACTAACATTAACTTAGAAACATATTAGGTTGTTAGGTTTTCTTTGTGACCCTTTGAAAAACATCATGTATTTTAGGACTAGGTAATTACAACTGAGGTGTTCTAAAAAAACATATTTTTAATGCAGAAAACGCATTCTAAATTCATAAGGATTTTGACTGACGCCAGTCAAAAGTGGTTTTGACCGATTAACTGTATCATTTTAATACATACTTAGTTAACATGCACTTTCACTTAATTTTACAGCTAAAGACTCAATACTGTCAAACTTAAAAGTACTGCTCCTAGAAGGAGGTCCAAATAAGAGTTTCGAACTAAAGCCAGAATACAGCAACAGAGTTGTGGCCCTCAACCAGAACACCAAGTCTTTAATGACTCAACTAGATGTATGGAAGAATGTCGAAAATATGAGGCTACAACCTGTCAGAAATATGCAAGTAAGTCGTTTAAATGGAATCATTTTAATTTATTCAGTTGCTTCATGTATAATACTGGTATTCAGCTGCATCCGGCTAGAATGGAAGGCAGATAATGTAAATCATACTCAAAACCTCTTTACTGACATTGGTTTGAACCAAATTGTGTATTCAAAAACAACAGAAGTTTAAAAAAAAACATCTTGAAGAAAACATGGTATGACTAGCTGACCCACACAACTTCGTCTGTGTCACATAAGAGAGAAAACCGAAAGGAAAAAAAATACCCTGTTATTGCAACATTTTTCATTCCTGCTCCGCTCCTAATGGTCGTAGCGTGATGATAGATAACCTAAAGCCTTCCTCGATAAATGGACTATCCAACAAAAAATAATTTTTCAATTTGTATCAGTAGTTCCTGAGATTAGCGCGTTCAACCAAGCAAACAAACAAACAAACTCTTCTGCTTTATAATGTTAGTATAGATTAATGAACTTTAACATTCAATTTAATTCCTTTAGGTATGGGATGCCTGTTCAGACGTCATGATAGGCTTCAACAGTAATGAGATGTTGGACGATGATGTCGCCTACATAGTTGAGAATGATGTCATGCTTCATGCCATCAATACAGAACTAGCTTCAGGCAACCACCCAAATGTCAGCATTGTCTATGACTCTAAAATTGCTGGCTACCAGCTGCCAAATCAAATTTCCAAATCCGACTCAAAAAGTTGTGTTGAGATGGCCAATGGAGACGTGTACACATGTGAGCTTTTGGTAAGTCAATGTTTTTATTATCATCTAGTCTTAGTAGAAATTGCCATAGTAAGTGTGGTCCGCAGTTACTACAGGGTAACTGCACACACTTACTATGGCAGTTTCATGAATTATAACAATTCCACAATATTCATTGTTCAAAATACATCAGCATACAAATTTTTATGCAATTAGGTTTCCTTACAATCCTCCAGATTGCTGTTGAGAGTGTGTTACACAATTGGGATTCTGATCTAGAAATAATTTACCAAAAAGTTGGATCTAGAAAACCTTGTACAGGGTGTTGTGGTGGCCTAGCAGTAACAGCCCAACTTACGATTGGTAGGTTGTGGGTTTCAAACCCAGAAATTACACAGTCATGCATGTAATAACTGTGTAACTTACGAGTATTTCATCAGAACTGCCCAAAAACCACTGAAGGAAAACATCGTGAGTTGTCTATTATCTATCTATCTGTGATAGGGTGCTCCGTCCAGCACAGATCCAAATTCAAAACCCCGAGAGCTTTCAGCTTGAACTCCAGAAACGTTTCGAGTGCCTAATAAGCTCAGTGGACGAATACAACGATGTGCTCGTGGAAACTGTCCATACGACCGGGTTAAGTTCTTCAAGACACGTCGGATTAGAAAAAAGAGGTTCGCCGATCAAACTCTCAACCTCATGAAGGAGCGGCGTGAGATGATCCTGCAGTCTTTCAGACGAGGCGTTGAAATACCGGCAGCTCAATCCTTGAAGAGCGACCTCGGCTGCTTTAATACCGAACGTATTAAAGACGCGATCGAGCGGAACAAAGGCTCCAAAGTATTTTCAAGATATCTGGGGGTCTAAAAAGGCCACTTTATCAGAATCATAATTTGAATCACGTTAAAATTTTAAATTCTTTTTTTTTTAGGATGATTCAAATTATGATTCTTCTAAGGCGGCCATTTTAGGCCCGCTGGCTATTGGGCAGGGCCAGCTCACGAAACTGAAGACCGACGCGATGGCAGGATCTTATCCGCCAAACCAGAGCTACTGAGGGAGATCGAGAGCTTCTATGGACAGTTGTACACGTCAACCAGGAAACCCGTTGTCGACCTAGCAAACGACCAAGAACTAGACTGACCCGACACTATACCGAAGACATCCCGGACGTCAGCCTGTACGAGATAAGGATGGCTCTGAAACAGCTAAAAACCAAAAGGCACCGGGTAACGACGTAACTACGGCCGAACTCATGAAGGCGGAAAACCGGTACTTAAGGCCCTTCAGAAGCTGTTTAATTCCGTCATACTCGAGGGGAAAACGCCACAGGCATGGCGCAGGGGTGTGGTGGTACTCTTCTTCAAGAAGGGTGATAATGCCCGGTTGAAGAATTACAGGCCATCTCACTTCTAAGCCATGTCTACAAGTTGTTTTCAAGATTCATCACGAATCGTCTCGCGCGCAGGTTTGACGATTTCCAGCCACCCGAACAAGCCGGTTTCCGAGAAGGCTTTATCACCGTGGACCACATACATACGATTCGACAGGTTATACAAAAGGCCGAAGAGTATTACTTGCCTCTCTGTTTAGCGTTTGTGGACTACGAGAAAGCTTTCGATTCCCCGGGTTTTCCCTGGACTGTACTACAGTCTCTCTAACGGTGCCAAATTGACCGGTACATCCAGGTGTTGAAGTATTTGTACAAAAATGCCACCATGTCAGCTCGACTTCAGGACCAAGCCTCGGAACCTATCCTTCTGCAGCAAGGGGTGAGACAGGGAGACGTCATATCTCCGTAACTGTTCACCGCTGCATTGGAGGATGTCTTCAAGGTTCAGTACTGGAGAGGGCTAGGCATCAAAGTAAATAGCGAGCACATCACTCATCTTCGGTTTGCCGACGATGTAGTGGTCATGACTGAGACCATAGAAGAAAAATTAAACCCCTTCTTTTATTTTCGAATTATAAACCGAGTTTTTTCTTAGTGATATTCTGTAGTTAATTTTTAACACCTTCAAACTCCGCCACGCCGCTGCCGGACTAAATTCAGTAGCACGCCGCCGCCGTCAAATTTGGAGGCGGCGCCCATGTCTAATTGGGGGTCAAAGTTACAACTTTTTTTAAATACATGTTTTTAGGTAAACCTTAATCTAGGGCTTTTCACTTAACTCTTACCTATCTGCTATTCGGGTAGTCTTTTCAGACCCTGGTTCAAATCATTAGTCTACACGGGCCTTCCAAGTAAAAACTGCATAATGATTATTGTTTTTAATTGTTAAGGTAGAAATAACAATTATTGTAACAACTGTAAACATTCTCCGAAACAACTAAACAATAATAAATGATTAAAATGGTAAACTTCCCAAAACACAATCTTAGACTACTAACATAATATCATACACCAACACCAGTTTCTTATATTATACATACAACTATACCAAAATAAAAACACATTATTAATACTAATATCAGATAATTCTTAGTACCCACATTTATAAAAACTGTAACAATTTACGGTGGCTGATTAAGCTTGTTTTCAATTTGACTTAATCTTAATTCTGTGTTATCAATTAACTTGTTTACTCTTTTTGTCAACTCTAATAGCTGTGTTTTTATATCAACCATACATATTTCTTGTATTGCATTTATGTTGAGTGATGTTGGTCTGATTCTGTCAGCATTTGACGCAGATGTTGTTCTCTTCCTTCGTTCCACTTGCTGACTCTCTGACGAATATCTGTCAAACAAATTACTCCTTCTCTTGACTAAATCTTGTTTATTGTTTAATTCCTCTTCTTCCTTACATTTTTGTATTCGGAATACGTAATTGTTGTTATGTTTTATACTTTTACGAGTATTTTTTCGACTTACCACCATTTTGTATACGGATGCTATTAAATCTTTCGGGATCTGGAATCGGACATGAAAACGGATTTAGAATAAATGTTTTGTCCACAGTGTTTAAGTTGCAGGAAGTAGTCATTTAGATAAAAGCGCGATGGTGGATGGACACACAAAAATGTTTTCATTTTGACAAAAAAGTAAGAAAATCTGTTACCCTATTCTCCCTGGGGTCGTTCGGTCGTATAGTGAGCGTGCGCGTGTGCGAGGCGGTGAGCAAGGCGCCCCAGCGCAGTACGCCGAGCAGCTGCTTGGGCGCGCACGTCAGCAGCGAACTGAACAGCATGCTCTCCAGGTGAGCCACTAGCTGCGTTTGTCGCACCAGTCGGTCCAAGCCAGCGCTCTCTTGTAATGCCTGGAAAAAACGAACAACGTTTATGACCATACAAATCTAACTGACTTTTTTTTTTGTTTTTCACCCAGAGCACATAGACTTAGAAATAAAGGGACGACTTTTGAAGCGACACTGCCAGCTGTAGGCTTGAAAGTTGATTTAAAACTCTTGAAAATAGCGGAGTACAATACGGATGGCGGCAGTCGTTCCGTGTAAAATATTTAGTAGCCAACTTAGAATGAAGTGGCATGGCGAAGATACCTAAATTTCATTTTAAACAAACCTGAATATCGCTGACTGCCAAGCCAACCAAAAGGTTCGTCAGTATAACAGTGACGAGCAGCACAAATATGAGGAACATTCCATGCGCGGTGACTGGGTACTGTGACCCGGTAGTACTGTTACTATAGAATATGTCTTCATACTCCAGCTCGCCCGACATCATCATCACTGTCTTCACTAAACTGGCCGGGAGTTTGAACGCAGCATAGTTGCTGAACAGCACGCTGAACGCGAGACCAAAGGCTATCAGCAAGCAACTGTACGCCAGAAGAAATGTCGCGAAGTTTACCGTAACTAGAAAAGAAAGAAAAAGATTTAAACAGTCAGTACAGTCTCCAGATGCACTATCAAATGAAAATTTAAACAAAATTCTGATTAATCTGCCATAATATTTATGCGACCTTTAACGAATCCATATTTGATCGAAACTGGTAGCGACCGTATCCTGCTAATACAGCTGAAAACGCAAAGTGAGTTGAAACAAGCCCATACATGTTGAATGTTTTGATGTAGGTACCTGTAGTAAACATTTGGACGTATAATCCAAAGGTCGGAAATCTTCCAAAGATCATCATCAGTTCTAACCAACAAAAGAATATCGTAATAGCTGCGATATCGTGCTGCCAATTTGATGTGTTATGCCTTATTTCACCATTATCCCAACTTGGTATCTGAAAACATAAATTGCCATAAGAAAACATAATTTCTACCGTTCACTGAATATAATTATAGAGTTATTTCGAACTAATCTTACCGTACATAAAAATACTCCGAATATTATTAACCATTGCAACCAATTTTCCCATTGCCGTACGTAAGCAGACCAATTTAAGCACGCTTGAAATATCTCTTTGCACAGGAAACAGAAATTCAGTAAGAGTATGAGATATTGAACTGGTCGAAGATATGTTGGCACGTTGCAAGTCCTTGATTCGCATAGAAAGATCTCTGAAATAGTACAATAATTTACTGATTAAAATCATTCTCTCCAAAAACTGCGTTGTCAACAAAAAATATACAAAAGAAAAATACATACGAAGAATATAGAGGCTGTATAGTGTTATAAACAAGGCGTGGTAGATGAAGCTCATGACGAAAAACTTCCGTATTCTTCGCCATTTCAAGAAAAGAAATGTTTCTGCGACTGGATGTTTCAGGACGTCTTTGCGGCTCACCTGAAATGTGAATATTTCTGTTATTTACGTTTTAATAATGTAGCACAGCCAAATACATGCATACGTACTGCAATGTAGAATCCCTACCTCAATGAATGCCATTAACAGCTCAGCCTCGCCCCTGGACAGACACGGCACTAAGGGCCTGAAATCTATGACGAGCTCGCAGTCCACGTCACCCAGCTCATGCTCACTGACATGCACCGCGTCGTCCAGCTTGCACAAGTAGCGCGGGATCACATCCGGCACTCGACGCACTATAAACGAAAGCGCCGACACTCCGCCGTTCGTACGCAGAGTCACGTCGCCACCATAGTCTGCAAACAGTATGCGTTATCTTTAGAACATTTCTCTCCAATAATCAGAATAATAGGAATTTGACTTTTGAGATATCGACTTAATACAAACAACCTGAATTTATGTAATGGGACAACGTGTGAATCATTGGAACAAGATTGTTGGACTTTATACGTTGAAAGAAGTAATTAGTTTCTTGCCAGTTGTTGTTTAAATTAAATTTCAAGTTTAGATTACCTAACAATAACAAAACACAGGCGGAGAATTCGTTCAAGGCGGCAATGTGTAGGGGCGTGTATCCGAAGTTGTCGGGCGCATTGGGATCGGCTCCTGCGGACAGCAACGTCCGTGCTACGTCGCACGCTCGGGCTCCTCGCACGATGGCGCCGTGCAGCGGAGTGCGACCATCTCCATCACGAGCACGGACGTCAGCGCGCTTGCACACTAACAGCTCAACCACTTCCAGAGATTGCGCTAATGTTGCTGTAACAATACCAAACGTATAGTTAACGATAACAATCAATTTTAAATTCAACAAGAAAAAACAATATTTAAGACATTGTTGAAAGTGTTGTACCTAAGTGCAACGGTGTTTGTCCTCTCAAATTGGGCAAATCAATACGCGATCCATGTTCGAGAAGTAGACGAGCGCACTCTGCATGTCCATCCTCTGCTGCAAGATGTAACGCCGTAGCTTTCCCAGTACCCAACGCTGCTCGCACGTCAGCACCCGCATCCAATAATAACTTTGTGCAAATTGCCGAGCCGAGAGATGCCGCCACGTGCAGTGGAGTCTCAGTGAATACCTAAACAGATTCATGGCTTAGTAATATTGTTTTGGAACGTTTCCGTTACTGTGTTTATATTGAATGATGATTTATAATCCAATTCGTGCTGGATAAATGATCGAAACCAGGGCGCACCTGCGGTGTGTCAGGGCAAGCGCCCGCTTCCAATAATTCCTTCACGACTACCGGTGCGTCGCTGAGTACCGCGTAATGTAAAGGAGACCGCTCGCTGAGACCAGCATTCACGTCCGCCCCGTGAGCAATTAACACCTGTCAAAATAAATTAAATATTACAACAGTACTTTAGTGGGTCACCTTTTATCTTTAAAAATATTCTGTTTACCTTGACGCACGCTAAACTCTTCGCGCTCGCAGCACAATGCAGCGGTGTGGCTTTTTTTTCTGTCGACGAGTCCCACATGTTCGGGTTTGCTCCGTGCTCCAACAACAGTTTGGCGCATTCTTCGCTGCCCACTAAACAGCTTAAATGCAAACATGTCCTGAAAGTAGATATATTGCTTTTGTACTTGAATACTTCAGTCTTAAATTGTCAGTAGTACTTTTATATGCAGTTGGTTACCTCCCTGCTTCGTCAGTCCTATTTGGATCTAGCCCCAGCTTTAACAGTTTTGCTAACAACGAACTCCTCCCGAGCCAGCATGCCCAAAGTGCTGCTGTTAGGATTCCGTCGATAGTTTGCGATGCAATTTCTATTGCTTCATCGTAGTGTCCTGTTTCTATCTGACTAGATATTTCTTCAGCTAATGGCAGATGTCGTAAGTTATAATCAATTTCATCTGTAAAAAATATTACACACAAAATAGTTTTAATATTGTTGATCTGCAACCGCAATTCGCCATTCAAAACCTTGTAATGGTAATCCATCACAAGGTTTTGAATGGCGAATCAGAATCTTTATTTGTTAAACATAGGTATTTACATAAAGGTGTTAGGTTAAACATATTTGAGATGATAATTTAATTTTCCAAACCAAAACTGCCAGTGTGTAGTGTAGTGGTGTACTACTCAGTTCTCAATCTCAAGATTTCTGGTTCAATCTCGAAACAAGAGTAGAAGACATGCCAAAGTGAAAGTTGTGGAACAAAAATTCTTTGGAGCAATAAAATAAAAAGTATGAAAATTAAATTACCTAGCTCCCAAATATCTGGTGAAGGTTTGACTCTCAGCCGCTCGGCGAGGTCGACGCCGTGCGCAGACTCGTCGCTGGAGATGTAGCCTGCCTCCAAGTCGTCGTCCGTGTCCTCGGCCACCTGGCTCATACCACCGCCGCACCATCGCGCGCTGCCCTCGCGGAACACCTGCCGAACGCACAAACACTCTTTCTAATAACACCACTTACGCTGCATTTAAAACCCCCGAACCAACACTACCCTTTGATCTTTAGAACGCTAACCAGTTACCGTAAAACGAACTCTTATATATTATATACTTATAGACGCAATAGTGCGGAATCATGTTTAGATAACTTTTTGACGAATCTGCCGGATAATTTTATCAATGAACAGTTTGTTGATCACAATTGCTTGGCTGATGGACATGCAGCATTAGTATGTGGCTTAAAAACTGAAAAATTAGTTTGAAATGGCAACCAAGACTTGTTAAATATAGAAATTAGGCAGTTTAGTGACAGAAATTCGAATAATTTTAGACAACGTATACAAAATATCAACTGGTCAGAAGGTTTAAATGGATTCCGAAAATAATTACGACAAATATTTCGCTGTAGTTTAAAAAAAAGAAACGAAAAATTAATCCTAAAAAAAATCAGAAATCAACATGGATAAGAAAAGGAATAAAAGTTCATACTTCAAAACATAGGTAAGATCATAAGATGACTTGCAATGAGAAAATAGAAATGTATGTAAAAACTTATATTAGAATAAATAGAAAAGTCTTAAAAAATGCCAAACGTATATCGGTTAGGAAAGAACTTGAAATAGCAAACGATTCTTCAAAAGCTATATGGGAAGTTATAGACATAGGAACACTCAATCGAAACGTGAAAGTAGTAAGGACATTTTTTTGAAGATAGGAAACAAAATAATAACTATCGACTAATTTCTCTCTTACCTATAATTTCGAAAATATTTGAGAAAATACTGAAAATAAGGCTTCTTAGACATGTAAATCGCATTAAAATTCTTAATTACAAACAATTTAGCTATTAAAAAAATGTGGGAATATATGATGCAGTTAATGGAGGAAGTAGTGAACGGAATTAATGATAAATT
This sequence comes from Xestia ashworthii, assembly GCA_950022955.1. NCBI lineage: Eukaryota > Metazoa > Arthropoda > Insecta > Lepidoptera > Noctuidae > Xestia > Xestia ashworthii. The sequence goes on from OX465566.1 coordinate 12,080,928, forward strand.
AAAAGACGTCGGGTTATTTCTTGACCTAAGTTCTGCTTTTGACACAGTAAATCACAAGTTACTACTAGCAAAAATGGAGCATTATGGAGTTAGAGGATCAGTTTTAAATTTATTTAAATCTTACTTAGAAAATAGGAAACAATATGTAGAAATTAAAGTAGAACAAGAGAAATGTGAGAAAATTTTCATATCGGGACTAAAACAAATAAGGCAAGGAGTTCCACAAGGCTCAATATTAGGACCAGTCTTCTTCATCTTGTTTATTAATGATTTAATTAACTACATCTTAAAACAGACAGATACTGAACTCGTTATTTTTGCGGATAACACGAATGCCATTGTAACCGCGAAATATTTGGTAACTCTTAGTAGGAAGGTAAATAAAGCTCTGGCGCTCTTTCATTCTTGGTTTACCATTAATAATCTTATCTTAAACACCAATAAAACGAACGCCATGTTGTTTAGAACAACGTCGAGAAACAAGGATTCGATTGACTTATCCTTGAATGATTATAGAATAACATTAGTAAATAGTGTGAAATTTCTGGGTATTTGTATTGATGAAAGCCTAAATTGGAAAAAGGAACTATCAGCTATAGAAAGTACAATTAGTTCAGCTTGCTATGCTCTTAGAAGCCTTCGAGATTAAATCTATATTTAACAATTAAAAATAGTATACTACTCGCTGGTTGAGTCAAAATTTAGGTACAGTATTGCTCTATGGGGACGTAGTTATGCGTACAATGTAAATACTGCTTTTGTTATACAAAAACGAGCTATAAGAACTATGGTGAGAATTCCGCAGTGGGTATCGTGTAAGGATTACTTTAAAGAACAACAGATATTAACGGTCCCTTGCTTGTACATTCTAGTTATACTTACAGACCTTATGAAAGAACTAACTAAGGTATTATGTGACACTTGAGGACAGAAATAAGCGAGAAGCTACTAGACGTAAGGACTTACACAATAAAATACAACCGCATTTGAAAGTAGTCATGCTGCATGTTATTAGTATGTATATTTAGGTTAAGGTATTTATGTATGGGTATTTGTTACCTGTAATGAATGGTTTATTATAATTAATATCAATCAATCAAACTTTTTAATAAACTACCCGTAGAATCGAAGTCAATTTATACTATAAATCAGTTCAAGCACCAGCTGAAGTCATTTTTGTTAGATAAATGCTTAATACACTTGATGAGTTTCTCAGTGATGTGAATGTCTAGCCTAGACTACATAACATGATATTAATCACTTGACATGATCTATTTTTATTCGAAGGATTATTTTTACACACTTTTTTTCGTGTTTTTGTTTTTTAGTGACATAATTTTTTTTTGTTTTTATCTCAGTCTCTTTCGATCTTCTATTTTACACGTTTGATCTTTTAATGACATGATTTATTCTTTCGTTAACTTGATTTATTTTATTGAAGTTATTCTTTTCAAATTTTAATTGTATTATATTATTTTTAAATTGAAATGTTATCCAAATTTTAATTGTACTATACATTATTTTAAATTGTAAATGTTATCCAAATTTTAATTGTCTTATTTTATTTTTGAATTGTAAGCGTTAAAATCCGTGTTTTGTTAGTTTTAAATGAGTTTTCGGCACAATGTAAAATTTTTTTATGAAATAAATGAAATGAAAAAATGGAAAATTCGTAACAGAATACTGCATTGTGTCGCACAAACATTCTGCTTTGGGAGTTACAAAGTACTTACCTCTCGTTATGTTGGTCTACTTTGTAATCTATGTATGCAACCGATAGAACTACGTTTATTACAAACATACAATGAATATTTTATTAACCTTTTTCCTCTTCTTGTCACGATTGTTGCAATTGTTTGTGTCCGCGTTCCGCAGTCGAGGCGCGTGAGAGCGTATCATAGCGGGCGCCCGCGCTTTACTGAAAACTGAAAGCTTCTCAACTCCCGCTCTTGTGGTCCCCGCCGATGGATAAAATCATAACACGAGAAAATAATCTAATTTATTGCCACTAAGGTTTCGTCATTCCCGTATTCGCTATTCCAGATAATGCATATTGCGAATCAATCATTGCGGGAAACATGTCTATTAATTTTACCGCGTTTATTTATGTTTCTGAAAGCGTTTTGAACGTTTGCTAAAGAATGTGTATTCACGGTTTCGATAGCGTCGCCAATGTGTCGCGACAAGCCCGGCCTACGCAATTATTTTCGGAGCTACTCAACCATCGGGAATCTTTTATTTGTAGACATATAAATTATCCCAATATAATATTAAGAAACAACTGATAATTCAGTTGTTTCGTTATTTGTTTGTTAACTAAACCAACAATCTGCTCGATGCTGCTAAACTTGCAGTCCGCTTTTAACCATAAGTTTGTTTTTAGGTGCTCTCAACCCAACAAGACGAAATTAATAAGTTTTCGATACGATCGTGCGTTTTTTCACCCACGTATCCGTTAGTGCAAATTCAGGGTGCGAATGCATGCAGGCATGTTATAAAACGATCAAAAGATCAACATAAACTTTCCACTCTATTCATATTCGATGGAAATCATGAATCCTTTAGATTGCAAAGGAAACTGTAAGTTTGTATTAGCCATTGCTAAATTCATCGTGTCATAAAGTGACCGAAACCACCTGCTATGCGAGTGAAACATGCAAACAATGAAATCAAACATCCAATATTAGCACGTCATAACCGCATGGTTCTGGCATACTGGATTTCGCCGTTTCCTATGTTTCTGTATAGAAAATATACACCTACTTGCATTTGAAGATAATATACAACTTTCCGTTATAAAAAAAATACCTAAACAGTGTGTCAAAATAACATTTGAAAAATAATTGAAAACTTAATGGGTGGCCATTTGGACTATACCTAATGTTTCAGCAGCACATCAAAGACATTCGTTGAGGCGCTAGTACAGACAAGCTAACATTCCAAGAACTACGTATGTACGTTAAGATTTTAATGACCGTATATAATAGTATTGTAGGCGTCTTCATTTCATAAGAAAGGGGCCAAATATCTAACGTTTTCCTCAAAAATACTGATTTTACATATTTGTATTAGTTAACATCAAGGTTTACAATCTATTTTAATCTTTGTTTAGACACACGTCCGACTGATGGGGTTCGCGTAAATCGTTTCTTTACAAGATCTTGAGTTCTTGATACTTAGGCATAGGGTGACGTCTCATTCGCCTTTGTTTCTGAATTTGGAGAAGGCAGACAGGCAGAAGGCAGGTTTGTTTATTCAAGTCACTAAGATTTTAATTTGTTGTTTATGATGTCGTGAAACCGGCAATCAGCCAGAATGCTACTGTATTGCTGGAACATGCTGGACGTTAATAACATAATCAATATCGAGTAAATTGGGATATTTTTGTCTCTGGAGCTTAATTTATTGGAATTAATTTATAACTGCTGGAATTTCTACTACGCACACGCACAAAAATAGCATGATTGTTATTTATTTATTAGACAATTAAATTACTTACTTCAAGAACTTTTCGTATTAAATTACTTACTTCAAGAACTTTTCGTAAAGGCCAAAAACTAGTGATTACTTACCTACATATGTACTATGTAGTACTTACATGATTGTGAGTATTACTTACCGTATTGGTGTTGTCCTGTATTGTTTCGCGTGGCATGGTCCTACAGTCTGGTTTCCACCGGTGTACACTCCGATTGAGGAGCTCTTCATTATTTCTTCATACGCAATACTTTTTTTATTCTAAATCGATCTCACTGACCTAATTGATTTTTACCACGTTCCGTTTTCTGAGTAAGACCGGATATTATTGGGAATCCAGAATTCGGTATTTTTTCGACGAATCAGTTTTCTTCAAAATTAGCATTTGTAAGATCTGTATGATGTAAACTACGGATAACGTATTCTTCGAAGTCGAGCCTTTGTTTGAATATTGTCAGGCTTTGTTGCCTGTACAAAACCCAAAATAGTCTGCAATGCAATTTGTATCCTCATATGGTAACTTTACTTTGCGCAAGACCTAGCTGATTCAAAGATCAATTATATTGCTATGAGGGTTTTAAGAAGTAAGTTTTGCGGCCTAGCAGTCGCGATTGCGTAGAAACAGATTCACTCGAACTTTGAAGATAGCCAGCTTATAATGACCAGGGAACAGGGAACCCTGCAGTGAATCTCACAGACTGGCGGAAAATAACTGGGAGTGTATCTCACTCACGTAACGTACCATACTTTTCTTCTCATGACATGAAACATGAAAGCATGTGCGTTTGGTAGTGACTAAAGAATAAATAAACTTGAAAAAAAGTTTAATTTAACCGAGTTTATTTATAAAGAAACGGATAACACTCGTAAGCAAATGGAATGTGCAAAAATCCAGGAAAAATTTAGTGTAGGTATTTCCTACTCAAATATGTTTATAATCCACGACCCGATATTTTATGCTGTTCGATGTATTTACCTGACATATTATTTGAATGACGAATCCTTTTACACTATCTTTTAAATTATAATAATGAATTGAAACTATTTATGAATTGAGTGGTGTTAGAAACTTTTATCGTGTATATGTTATTGGTTTTTCTGCATCTTTTTAAAACATTTTGATTGAATTGCTTTGATACTGTTACAGATATGTATTAAGATTAATTCATTCCGATTCATTCGGCAGTTTGCACTTCCTCCCTATGAAAAACATACCAAGTATGTACAAAACAATGCTATTCTGTAACTGGCTGGTTAGATCACATAATAAAGAACCATAATAATATCTCAAGGATTTGCCTGCTAACAGGAAAATTCTTTTTTCCTTCCTAGGTACGTAGGTATAGGTACTAATTACTAGATTTGTATTAGATATGACTAGAACTAGATGTATCCAGATTGTTCTAGTTTTCAGCATCATTTGATATATCGTTTCGTAGTCGTATAAGTTACATCTTGATTGATTGATATAAAGAATTGAAAAAAAAACTATTATACGCAAATGATTATGTGAATTGATAGTATCTCTATGCATCGTTTCTTTAATCACCGCCGTTTCTCAGATTTATCGGGTTCCTACTGAAAGAATTTCCAGAAATACCATAAACCTTTGTTGTTGTGCGAAAAGCCAATGATCTATCGCGTGTCACTAAAAGACAAATGAACCTTGCTAAATTATATCGACCATAGCGTATTGTCATTGATAACTTGGGATTACCTTCACGAAATTAACATCCATGTAACGATCACAAATAGAAAAATTACAATATAATCAAACCTATTTCCCCGCACCGTTTACCTACTGAAGAATGATCAGGCTTTTTACCAACCATTTTGAAAAACAAAGTTCACCATTTACTTGCGCTATGTGTTGCAACAAGATTAACTTCACCTACCCAAAGAAAGTCGGCATGGATTAATCTAGAAAACCATTATTTTATTCCGCAAATAATTGACTACTTTGTACTTTACGTACTACAATCATTTTTGAACGAGTACTTAGTTTCCAATTGTTAAAAGGTTAAACCATAATGTTATCTAATCATTGTAATAACTTTTGTACAGACAACAAAGTCGAGGAATGTTACTTCTCTAGTTTTTCTTAAAACCGTCACCTTCACTGCACTTGTAAACACTCGTGGGCACTCTCCGAGAACATTTGAAGTTTCTCGTTAAAGGAGCAAGCAGGTACCTAGTCCGTGCTGCGCGCTGTACTGTAATACCACTGCACCGGCAGCCGAGCTGCTTACACGCCATACACAAATAAACCACCACAACTAATGATTACACCGCAATCCCAACATCTGTTTACTATGAAATTATAATAGAAAACTTCGCTATTCTTGTTATATTCCCACTTTTAGTGAGAAGTTCCTGTGGGCAACACGTAGGCCGGGTTCAAAAGAAGCCTATAGACATTACTGCAATCATAGCGCTATGTGTATGCTTAAATGAGGCTACCAAATGGTTTAGTTGATAATAATCTGAAAATATCGACAACTTAATTAAAACTTATCCTTCCGGGTAATTTCCTAATTATTGAGAAAGTGGTTTCATGTTTTTTGCTCCCTTGTGACTTTTCATCAATTATAGACTCAAAATATGCAACCATGCATAAATGGCTTGGCAAAGGCTATTAGAACGCGGCTTTTGAATTACAGGTCACAGACCGGTTGATACGGTCATCAAATGCAATTTAAAGCCTACTCAATGTGATGTTCATGTGCGTTAAGGTTATCTACCCTCCCCTCCATATACGTGACCATACTGTTAACGTTTACTGGAAAAACCTTAATCCCAAATCTATACGTGAACTTTTGTTGTGTAAAATCCCTACTAATATTATAAATGTGAATGTAAGTTTGTTTGTTACGCTTTCACGCGAAAACTACTCAACCGATCATCACGAGATTTGTACACATATTCTTGGAGGTATTAGAAGTAACATAGGATACTTTTTATTTAAAAAAAAACTAACCCTCACTCGCAGACGAAGTTGCGCGGGTCAGCTAGTATTATTATATAATTGGATATCTTCTAATCCATCCATCCATCTCCATTCTCCATTTCTTCCATCTTTGACAGTCAGTGGCCCAAAAAGTCTGACACCAGTCTTACCAAGTGGTATCGTATTTCCCGGTATTAACTGGGTTGTGGAGGTCATATAGGCAGTCGCTCCATGTATAATACTGGTATTCAGCTGCATCCGAATAGACTGGAAGCCGACCCCAACATAGTTGGGAAAAGGCTAGGCAGATGATGATGGTGGAAATCTTCTAATCAGAATATTCTCTCTATTTCAGATTGGAGCCGATGGTGCCAATTCGGCTGTACGGAAAGCAATGGGAGTACAGTATCTATCGTGGAGCTACGAACAAATGGGCGTTGTCGCCACATTAGAATTAGCTGAGGTAACCAAAAAATTTACGAGATTTAATAGGTTCTAAATGTATCTTTATGAGACTCTTTATTTGCATGAAATATGGTACGAGTATGTTACATGATGGTCTTATGAATTAAAAGGCTTCACATATTTCGCTGACTTCTTTCAGCAAACTTATAAATTAAAATATCTAACACATTGTACCAACAGCACTAAGCTAAGACTGGGAGATTTCCGGACAAACTTGACAAATCAGACAACCAGTGGCGCTATTAGCACTGGATTGTAAAAGATAAGTCCTTTGCATCCTTTTTTTCAACGACGGGATGATGCAGGGTTACAGCAACCAGTAATACTACCTGTTGGTAACAGTTGGAAGGTGGCTGATTCTAGGGTCACCAACATATTTTTTTTGGATTTAGCCTGAATTTAAACAAAACACTTAAATAAGCCATCGATAAATAGAAGGGGATTAAGTTTACACGTACTAATACTGCTAACATAAACAGCATTATAAATAATTACAAGTCTTCAACCAAGGTTGTCCAGTACAAGTATACTATTTATAACGATTAATGTATCGACCGCAGATATAATTGCTATTCTTTACACAACCTACAATATAATTGTTTGTGATCCCTTGATCTCTGATATATGCGGATAAGGAATCACGCTTCATATGAACAATTCATAGCCCTACGTAACCGGGCTGATTTTCCAATCATTAGATAACTTTTATCAGAAGAGTAAATCTGACGTTTTGACAGAGAGTCCATACAAAAACTGTCAAATTATGAAACTTATTCCTCGAATAAAAATAACTGGCGATTGAAAAACAGCCCTAACATGCATATTTATTAAATTAGAAAACTGGTAAGTGGTCTTTTCTTAAAATTTATGACAGAAGGACGATAATATTATGTATGTTTATTAGTCATATTGCAGGATGGTCCTTTTTGCGCTTAAATTACATCATCAGGAGCCCGCTGTTGTAACTGGATGGGTGACCGCCCATTACATACCGAGTTTCCTCCGTGCCTCGGAAAGCACGTAAAGACGTTGGTTCCGGATGTCATTTGTAGATCTTTGACAGTCGCTGCAGGTAGTCAGTGGCTCGAAAGTCTGACAACCAGTCTTACCAAGGGGTATCGTATTACCCAGTACGAACTAGGTTGTGGAGGCCAAATTGGCAGTCGCTTCATTTAAAATACTGGTATTCAGCTGCATTCGGCTAACCGATCGGTCGGTTTCGGTTAGTCTAAACTGGAAGCCGACCCCAACATAGTTGGAAAATTAAGGCTAGGCAGAGAATGAGTTTCCACTATGGCCAAAATAATCGTGCAGCTCTGCGCTCAGTTTGCGCTCATAAATGAAAACTTTGCACCTAAAGGACCACAATTGTATCGTACAAAGTCAACTTAACTTATTCATAATAGGTTTACGGTTTTATGTAGACAGATACTAACTGTTAGATAACTTAATGAAGTTGGTTATTATGACTCGTGACACCTATTAGTGATTGTGGTTTCAGATTCTTTGTTTTTCTTAAGTATTATTTGTCATTTACGAATTAAAACCAAACCACGTGCTATCTATCGTGCGTTCTATTGTGATTCCCGTCGCCACAGTGCACGTGTTAAACCGAAGATTACAATTGAAGCCAATCATGGCTCAGTTGCTAACAGACATATTGCTATCTAGATAGCTACAGGATCAATGCAACATGCGGAACATAATACTGTGATTCCTGTTCGAGATGATATTCATATTTTTCACTAACACTTAGCGATACTTGAATGAATACCTAATATATTGCACTGGAGTTTAAACTCTTAGATTGAAAATCTTAAAGTGCACCTACAAGTAGGCATTCATTTAAGTTCACCTAGTGTTCATGAAAACGGACATTACCTACCTTACTTGATTCAACTTATTACAAGCCCAAGAATATTGATCAACTTACATTTCCTTCTTTCCTTCATCTTCCAGGAGTGCGATAACACAACAGCGTGGCAACGCTGGTTGCCCACGGGCCCCATCGCGATCCTTCCCCTGAACTCGAAGCAAAGCTCTCTGGTGTGGTCCACGTGGCAGGACAATGCTAAACAGCTGCTGAAACTGCCTGCAGACCAGTTCGTGGATGCGTTGAATGATGCTCTGGTAATGTGAAAGCTCCTAACTATTATAATTGGTGGTGTATTAAAATTATAATATGATGTAAACGGGCTGCTTAAATAGTTGACGAAGTAATATTGTGGAAGAGGAAATAGCTTGTCTCTCTCCTACCTTCGATCCTAATCCAGCCGCCCTTTGTGTACTCAGTATGACTCCAGTGTGTATACAGGAGAAATTGAAGAGTACGCAGGACGGCGAACCAAGCTAAAGAAAAGCAGTTTATACAGCACTATGCCTTCAAAAAACTTACAAGACCAAGCAGACTCAGGCGAGATGAAGGACGCCTTACAAAATCTACACAAACGCATCGATGAGTACGGATCTCTCATTTTACGGGAAATCTATACTTAGCGAGGCCATATTCATACCCTTCGGAATATTGTCAAATATTAAAATATTGAAGTTAGTTAAAGGTTCGCCCAATAGGTACGGCCTGAATCCCGTGTCTGAAGCCGAAGCCCAGCCACGTGGTGTGGTTGTGGTCGTGGTGTGGTTGTGGTACGTGTGAAGAAGCCCTAACTCATCAGACTTTTTGACAGCAATTTTTTTGCAGTGCGAATTCTGCACGTTACTAATACTGATACCTATGTAACTTCCGGAACAGGTAGATAATGGATTAGTTCCATTATCTAGGATTAGTTTCATAGCCATTGTTAAATAAAAATGGATAAATGTTGCAGTGGAAGCAGTACCCTCGCAGCAGTGGCGTTGAAGCTGTGACATCATGGACGAGCTCGTGCCTGCGCAGCGCGGGCCTGCCGGACGGCGTGTCGCGCCAGCTGCCGCCCTCCATCCGCAGCGTGGCCGCGGCCTCGCGCGCCGCCTTCCCGCTCGGCTTCGGACACAGCACGCGATACGTCGCGCCCGGCGTCGCGCTCGTTGGGTAACGTCGCCACTTGACTCTTACACCTGATTTTTTTTCCATTTGACCAAAGAATTAAGTAGGGTAAATACGCCAAACATCGGCCACCCCCCAATCTTCGGCCGTCTGCACATTTTCGGCTTGCATTCATTGAAACGGTAATTAAGTGGCAATTTTACCACTTGAATTGCAACCTTAGTTCATACTCTATAGGTAAAAAGCGTTACTATCCGTTTGCGTCACTCGCTCTTCGCACACTCAGCATCAGTAGCGATGGCGCCGTTGAAGCGTCAAGTTCTTAGTTAAAATAGCTTACTTCCTGAGAATACCCATGATCCGGGGATTGATATTACAACGTTATGACGTTTATTATTTTTATTTTTAGCTTTTGTTATCGCTAAATAGTTATTTTTACTATATTTTGAGATAGTTTTTTAAATGTTTTGCGTATTGCTTCATGGGAAAAATAGGGGGCCGCCATTTGAATGCCAGTTTCGATTTAAAACCGTATTCTCGGCCGGGGCCGGCTTTAAATTAAAATCAGTCTGTTTTATAAATTCCAATTCTACCCGTTCCATTGGCTTAACAGGAGAATTTACAAAGCATTAAGGTAAATAAATCTATTTTACGTTTAGTCGCCAAATACCGGCCGGGGTGATATTAGTTGAATCTCGAGAAATAAGGTACACAAAACAGGGGCCGACTTTAGAAATATTAAAGATCGTAATGTCGGCCAGTCTCGAATTCGAGCACCAATATACAGGCTGATTACTTTTGTATGTTTTCATTGATCGTGTGGGTAGTAATTGTTTACTTATTTATTTACTTTCTTATTTTCTCAAAATTGAATAAGTATATGTATTATTATAATTAATTAGTATGTATTACAAATAGTTTGGATGTACGAGTTGAGAATTTGGAAAAATATCTATGAAAGCTAAATATGGTTTGGAATACAAATACATACCTATAAATTATTGCTCTTTTGGAATTTGCTATTGCTACCTATGTATTAATCACAATGCCCTATGTGCTTATAAAAAGAAGTAAAAAAAAAGAATCATATTAATAATATTTTTTAAATGTCTTAATTTGAAACACCCTGTACCCGGCCGACATTTGGGAAAAATACGACCGACCATGGGCCGTGAACGGCCGACTTTAGGGTTTTTTCGACCTGGACGCATTTAAACCTTATTACTTTTTTCTTTCAGTAGTAAAGCCAACCTTTTGCTTATAAACATAAAATTGATTTATCAACCTGTCTAAAACCGCATCACAAGCTATCCTTTTGTTGCAAACTGATGAAGACTGAGCGATGCAGTTTAGAAAATCCGTAAAGGGGCCGACATTTAGCGTATTTACCCTACACAATTTTAACAATATCATCAAAAATCAAATAGAAAACAGTAACTATTGATATGCCCAGAAAATGCTTCAACACTTAACTATTGCTCGACACTGACACTGGATTTGTCGAAAGTATGTGCAACAGAAACCGGGTGACAGCCAAGTCAGTATAACTCATTTTAAAATTGTAAAAAACTTAGGGCCACCTAGAATGGATCCAACAAGCACGCCAAAATCTTCATTACGTAAATTTCATCATCATTGACATTGATGAAGATCCGGATACCTTCAATGAATCATCAAAGTTAAATTACCACTAGCGACCTCCTTTGAGAATAAATTCAAGTCCGATTTGTGGAAGTAGCAGTGGCTCCATCTACAATTATTAGTTCGTTAGCTGACTACGTAGTATTACATGCAGCCGTAGAGATGACGCTACAAGTTGCGAACTTTTTAAAATAGAAAAGATCTTGCGATCCGAATCAGAGAAATTACTGTCAGTAAGGGAAAGGGGCATACACCACTCACTAATTACATGATAAATAACATGTGAAAGGGGTGATATTATTATTTATTTTTAGACTCAAAATATCCAGAGTCCTTTTATGATGCAAAGATTCAATAAAACATTTCATGTCCGGTGCAAACGTAGATGCCATGTTTTATTGGAGCACCTCCTTGATTGGAAGCCATAAGTACATAATTTGTAAAAGAAAGCTTCTGTCTACAGCGATGCAGCGCATCGGGTTCATCCATTAGCGGGACAAGGAGTCAACCTTGGTTTCGGCGATGTCAAAGATCTCACACATTTATTATCAGAGTCCATGTACAGCGGCTTTGATATAGGTAAGGTTAAAAACGCAGATTAGTAAGTACACTCTTTTGCAAAAAAAACGGACACCTAAGGAAAATTACGTTCTAAAGTCGATTTGAGTTAATTGTTTGTTGTTGTGATTTAATTGTTTGACGTAGTCTGTATACTTATAATCGTGTAAATTAATACACCTGAAGTGAATTCTGGTAATTAAAAAAAAACGGTAAATTCTTTAAAACCGACGTACCCGGCCAAACAATAAGAAGTGGTCGGCAATAAAGACAAGAAGTTTTTTTTTTCTAATTGATTAAAGTTACAAATTAATGTACAAACCTAATAACAAGTGTGACCTCCCTCCTCTTGCCAAAATCACAGCTTGAATCCTTCTGGGCATGCTTTCCACGATGTTTTAATAACGTTTTGAGGAATACGTTCCCACTCTTCTGCAATGACAATTTTCAGCTCCCTGATGTTTTGTGGAGCAGGTTGCATTGATCTTACCGACTCTTTAGAACTCAGACATGCTCAATTGGATTGAAGTCAGGTCTTCGAGCTGGCCAATCTAAACGATGGATCCCAAGTTCTTGCATGTACGCTTCCACGTCGCCAGAACGGTGCGGGCGCGCATTGATGTCCATAAAAATGAAATATTCCCCAAGAGCAGTCAATGCGGGTTGTGCATATGGAACAAGGACTTCCATTATGTACCGGTGTGCATTTAATGTTCTATTTTCTATGAAAACTAACTCCGTACGCTCCGTCGAATTAATTGCTGCCCAAAACATGACGCGTCGCCTCCGACGCACTCTAGCTTCATCAGAGAACAATACTTTATTCCAGTCCACCAGAGTCCATGAAGCACAGTTTCGAGCAAACTGAAGTCGAGCAACACGGTGCTCACGGAGTAATTTAGGGCCCCAAGCCGGGCGGTAACTCCTGATATTGGCAGCCAAAAGCCTCCTCCTGACCGTCCAAAAGCTAACTTGTACTCCTCTTACTTCTTCAAGGCTCTTCTTCGAGTCCACACTTGACGCCTTACGATTCCGCAACGCCTGACTCACCAAAAAGCGGTCATAATTTGGTTCTGTGCATCGTTTTCTTCCCAAATCGGGTCTTCTTTTGACGGAACGGATCCCTTGATACCGTTGCCAAGTTCTCTGGACAGTTGAACGACTCACATTTAGCCGCTGAGACACGTAAGTTTGCGAACAACCTTCTTTAAGTAGGGCTATAAATTTATCGGCCCTTATCGCTTTATCACTCATATCAAAAAGTGGTATTTAATGTAAAAAGAAAAATTAAATTGTTTAATTTCAGAAAATATCCAAAAAGTTTTAAAATTTTAATAATCAGTAAAAAAATCGTTTCAGCAATTCGCGCCATTAGTAACGCAATTTTACAATAACCCACAATAATCAATAATTTTCTTTTGTTATTTTCAAAATTTAAACTTGGAACGTAAAGAATCATGCTAGGGCATCAAGTTACATGCCAATGAATTGGAAATTAAAAACGTTCCTTTATCTGCAAAAGAAAGTGAGGAAGAGCTCAGTTTGATTGTATTAAAGACAGCAAATGCTGTTGGCGTTCCTCTCCAAAGATCGGAAATTAGAGATGTTTATAGCATAGGCAAGAAGGACAAAGCTTCAAAAATTATTGTCGACTTAGCTAGCGCTGCCACTAAAGAGACCATTATTAAGAAAACGAGAGAATTCAACGCAAAAAACAAGCAGAACAAGCTCAGCTCTGTACACCTAAATATGAGCGTCCCTGCCACACCCATCTATGTGTCTGACTTCTTGCCTCCTCAAGCCCAACACCTCTTCTACCTAGCTAGAAAATTCGCAAAAGAACATAACTATTTATTCTGTTGGACCTCAGCTGGTAGAGTTTTTCTGCGAAAAAGTGAACCTGAAAAACCATTAATAGTTAAATGTGAAGCCGATCTCGAAAAACTGGCACCGAAAATTTGACTATATTATTTGTGTAATTTTATAACGTTTTCTTTTTTACTAATTTTTCATGTCATAATTTATTTTTTAACAAAACTTTTTAACTACTCATGCACATTTCCACATGACTATACACACTCCACACCTAAATACATTCACTCACACTGCATTATAACATCTTTTTACATTAATACGCGTGAGAATCTCAATGTTACCATTCTTTACACACACCCAAAACAAAAAACGCTCATCAAACATTCACCCCGCAATCACAAACCCATACACCCACTATTTACTAATTTCAACATTCGCTGATCTAAACAATATAAACAATTTAGAAAATTTAGTTCTGACGGAATTGTACAGCTGTGAACCAGAATCTTGTAAATCCTCCATAACAAAACCTAATAAATTTTTAAAAATTCTGCAACAAAATATTAGAAGTATTAACAAAAATTATCTCAGCCTAAATACGTTACTAAAAAGAATGCAGTTGAGCTGTGATGTTATAATTCTGTCGGAATGTTGGCTCTCATCCGTTAATAACTTACCACTTATACCTGGCTACTCTAGTTTTTCAACTACACGAAACTACAACCAAAATGACGGCGTAGTCGTTTACATGAATAATGATATCAACTTCAATATTGAAGAACCAGATATCTTGGAAGCGAACTGCCTACTTATTAAAATAAATAAAATGACCGCCATAATTGCAATATACAGACCGCCTAGCTTTCACACATTAGATAACTTTTTAAGCTCCTTACAAGAACTGTTATTAAAACTATCCGGTTTCAAAAATGTAATTTTAATGGGTGACATAAATATAAATATCAAAGATTCAAATGTAACTACTTCAAGCTACCTTGACCTACTTTCTTACTCTGGTATGATACCTGCACACTACGAGCCAACTAGAGGACCTAGCTGTCTAGACCATGTAATAATTAAAACTAAGGCTTCTTCTATTACTTTTATTATTCAATCTACAGTTACTGACCACGAAGCTACCCTTTTTTGTTTGAGCTTAAGTGGACAAAACAACAAAGCAAAATTTGTGAACAAAATTGACTTTGAAAATCTGATCAATGACTGCCTAAATATTGATTTTAATAGTGTGTACGATAAAAATATAAATCCAAATGACCTCATGAACTATTTTATTCAAAACTTACAAAAAACTATAATAAGCAATACAATAAACATCAAAATTCCTAGAAATAAAATTACCATAAAACCGTGGATTACTCCAGGCCTCCTGAGGTGCATTAGAACAAGAGACAGAATGCATCATAAGCTAAAACACAATCCTGACAATGACGTCTTAAAAATATCCTACAAACGATACAGAAATTTTTGTAATGACATAATAAAAAAATGTAAGAGACAATATGACAGGAATATACTTGATTCGGCTGGAAATGATAACAAAAAACTTTGGTCCGCAATAAAAAATATTACCAATCTAAAAAAATCAAACGCACCACCTTTGGAACTTTTACATATTAAAACAACCCCTCAAGATTCAGTAAACGCAGTAAATTCCTATTTTGCAAGTGTGGGCATGGAATTGCAAAGTAAAATTCCAACTGGTCTTTCTCCACTCCCAACGGCAAATGTCAAGTCCTCGTGTAACTCTTTTGTGCTTTTGGAGACATCTGAAGAGGAAGTAGAAGGAGTAATCAGCAACCTTCGCTCAGATTGTGGAGCAGGGTGGGACAATATATCATCAACAGTACTTAAAAATTTAAAAAAAATTATAGTCCCTCCCCTCACCCATATCCTGAATAGATGTTTAGCAGAAGGCATTTTTCCAGAATCTCTAAAAAAATCAATTGTTATCCCTATTTTTAAGAGCGGTAGCAAGGAAGAAGTGGCCAATTATCGGCCAATTTCATTGCTCACCTCTATTTCAAAGGTATTTGAAAGGATTATTAATAACAGATTTGTAAAATTCTTAGAGGACAAAAACATCTTGTCACCTAACCAGTATGGCTTCAGAAAAGGAAAATCCACAACTGATTGTGTTCATACGTTCACTGAATTCATTGTAAGTAAATTAGATAATAGAAAAAAATGTTTGACTATCTTTCTGGACCTTCAGAAAGCTTTTGATACTGTGTGCCCACGCATATTAATTTCAAAACTAGAACAAATGGGAATAAGGGACACACAATTAAAACTGTTTGAGAGCTATTTACAAGATCGTTATCAATCAGTTCGGATAGGCAATACGCTGAGTGAAGAGAGCCCGGTTAATATTGGAATCCCACAAGGCAGTATCTTAGGCCCCCCCCTCTTCCTTTGCTATATCAATGATCTTTGCCAGCTGATGATTGGAAACTGTCATGTAATGTCTTATGCCGACGACACTACTTTAACATTTTATGGTGACTCTTGGGACGAAACTTTTGTTGCTGCCCAAGCAGGGTTCAATAGTGTAACTCACTGGCTTGCTCTCAACAAACTGACCTTAAATGCAACTAAAACTAAATATGTAGAGTTTACAATACATAATATAGCACCAAACACTAATAATTTCCATGTTTATGCACACACATGTAATCCAGTTACCAACAACTGTACCAGGTGCCCAATGATATCAAAAACAGAATCAATAAAATACTTAGGCATAATGATCGATAAAAACTTATCTTTTAAACAACACATTGCACATCTGGTTCAGAAAACTAGAAAACTCGTTCATATATTTAAAAATCTTAGGCATGTTGCAAATTGGAAACTGGTTAAAAATGTGTACGAATCCCTTTGCCAATCAATCTTAGCGTATTGTATCTCCACCTGGGGCGGCTCACATAAAACAAATGTCTTAAACGTTGAAAGAGCTCAACGACTTCTTCTAAAAGTCGCTCTTTTCAAACCACGTCTATACGCTACAAAAACCCTCTACAACGAAGCAAAGGTATTATCAATCAGGCAACTTTATATACTGCAAACAGTTATAAAAAAACATTCCTCTATAGACGTTTCTACGGCTAAACAGAAGGTTAATACTAGACGATTCTATGAAGTCTGTGAAACAACACCGGTAAAAACCTCTTTTGCCAGTAATTTCTATAATTTCAGATCAAGCCGACTTTATAATAAAATAAATAAGATTCTTAAAATTGTTAATCTGTCTAGAGTAGAATGTAAAAAGAAGCTGACACAGTGGCTTTTGGAACTTGATTATGAAGAAACTGAAAAACTGCTTACTAAATTATCCTAGTCTAGCGTTTTTCTCATAACTACAGCGGGTGGAGGGGGTGGCAGTCCACCCCTTCACGCAGACAATTGTATACACATCCATCTTTATACATACTTAACACTATCTTACTCTCTCTCTCTCTCACACACACACATACACACGCAACACCACACCTTACACTCGACACTCACACGTCGCACACAAACACACACACGCATTTTTTTTTTTTTTTTTTTTGATTTTATTTTATAAGTACTTTTTCATGTAATTCTTTTTTACAATAGTCCTACAATGACATGTATATAAAAACAAAAATTGTCATAAATCTCGGCGAGGGGGGCCAGGAGTCCATAGCACAGGGTATCCTAGTTTGAACTCCTGACTCCCACAAATCTTTGTGCCTTCAATATTTGTAACACCTTATATTGTAACTGTACTTTGTGGGAGCAAAATAAATTTTATTATTATTATTATTATTATTAATGAATAAAAACCTCTTCTTTGTTCTTCTTCATTGAAATTGAGAGAAAAATCGAAGGTGCCCGTTTTTTTTGCAAAAGAGTTTATATTTGTGTGGTGCAGTGTATGTAAACTGAACTTTTTGCTAAGACCACCCAATCTTGTGGTATTAATATAGCTTCCATGAGTGACGCTTGCTAAGATGGTACGTCACGCACAACCGGGAGGTAAAAACCTACTCTGCTTATCTCCGCGGTGCTAACCCGAACATGGTTGCATTGTAGATGCTGGAAGGAGTTGCACGATTAGAACTAACCGAGTGAAAGTGATGTGAACGTGTGTGTGTGTTTTGGCTCGACTAAGTTCTTTAACAAAAAATCAGAAAGCAATAAAGTACGCTCACATTTTAGCAGTTATAATTCACATTAACCGGACCAAGATGATTGTGTGTTATTATACGATAAGGACACGACTGATTTGATTTTATAGAATTTCCTCATTAGAAGACTCAATAACTAGACCTAACCCTCGAATCAAATCCAGGACCCTACACTCAGCTCCTGTCATGCATTAATTATCTTTTATCTATATCCAGCTCATTCAGATTGGCTAGAAAAATACGAGAGCACTCGCCAGAGGCATAACGTGCCGACTCAGCTGATGATCGAGATGTTACACCGACTGTACACCGCAGACTTGATGCCCGTAGTACTAGCGAGAAGCGTAGGCTTGCAGATCACCAACGCGCTGCAACCTTTGAAGGTAAACATGCATTTTTGTCTTTCGAATGGTGTTAACTCTCACAGACATTGTAATGGGGTTACATGCTTACAGGTTTGAATTTTTCACTGTACCAAGCAGACCTGAGTATTTGATATTAATTTCAGCTTGATACCTCCACGTGTTCTTGAGGAAGAGTCTTGACAGACGGACAACAAGCTGATCCTATAATGTCTAGGTTATTGAGCAGTGTTCTCCAAAATAAAAACACTGCACTATCTACAAGGAACTAATTTGTTTTCCTTCCCCAATGCCAGCGCAGTGGCAGCTGCGTCAAAAGTCGCAGGGTTAACTTCCGCCCGGAACACTTGTGTGAACTAATTGTTACTAGCCTGGCTTTTGTACATCCGATATTGTGAATAGGAAAATCACCACGCTCCTTAACGCAACAAGGGAAAACCGACCTTATTTACACGATTTAGGAAAACCGAAAGTTGTATCAGCCTAGGGTAATTTAGAAACAGTCCCATGTAGTGAGCACATATAGGTATACCCCCATATCTAGGTTTCTTCCACACGAATTTGAATCGTAATTGAACCCAAATGTATTAAATGCCTTGCAAAACGTTATTTCAACACTATTTACGTATTTCGCTATTAGGATACATGATAAATGTTTCCGGGTAACGGCCTTTTATCTTTATATTTGGCACTTCCACGAATTTGCATAAGCTGAAACTGAAAACCGTATAGTTATTGAAATAAAAATCGTAACTTTCACCATTACGATTTTAATTGCAGTTTGTCTTAAAAACCGCGATTTTATTATGATGTAACGTAAAAAATGCGTGTGTGCTATGACACAATGTCTTCTGTCTTGCTTATACAGCAATCGTTCCATATTACACATGGCTTTCATAACATTGATTGCAAACCTTATTCATGAAACTTGCAGCATGCGTAATCCTACTGTGAACCTTTGTTTAATTTCTTTATATAATATAACGAGACACATCAAATCATAATAGACATAAAATCATAACAACATGTGATTTATCACGTAGTCTTGCCCCTGAAGAATGGTTATGGCTTTATCCATGTTTTGTATAGTTCCATTTTATGTCAGATATTGTTTGGTTTAAAAAAATCCCCATTACTCCTAAAATGGATTTTACCTAAGTCTGCCTTTGTTACACTTAAAGCGTTATACTGCGAAGCTGAACCTTGGGTTTCGCAAAATTCAATTAGTAGAGTTTCTAACATTATAAGCGTGACTTTTTTATTGGGTGTCGTCGTGTCGATAATGTATTAGCACTACGTTAAATAAATTAGAATAAAAACGTTACGATATAGGCTGGTACCTACCTATAGTATCACTTAGTTCAGTATCCGCCCGCTAATGTCACACAATAAGTTTTGAAAACAGGACAATCGGCTACCTACTTGACACTGAAATTTTATTTGCTAAAATACTTTTTAATTGTTATTAATTATCAGATGAAATCACGTGGTCATTACTTGACAAAATCTATAATAATAATATTATAAAGCTGAAGAGTTTCTTTGGTTGAACGCGCTAATCTCAGGCAGGAACCTACTGGGTCGAATTAAAAAAATATTTTTGTGTTGGATAGTCCATGTATCGAGGAAGGCTATAACACCACGCTACGGCCAATAGGAGCGGAGCATAAATGAAAAATATTGCTAAAAAAGGGAAAATGTATTCCTTTTGTGAGCTTGTTCTCTTATGTGACGAACGCAGACGAAGTTGCGTAGGTCAGCTAGTATAATTATTTAAAATTAAAATTGGGGTCAATGTGCGATCACGATGTGTGCGTTACTGAAAGGTATTGAACTAGTGGAACATTTGAGACAGCGGGCTCAATGACCTGAATCGATATATTCTCGGCCTCGATACGACTAAAAAAATACATGAATCGATATATTCTCGGCCTCGATACGACTAAAAAAATACAAGGTAATTCAATAAATTTATCGAAAATGTAAGTAAATTTTACTTCGTTTGTTTCAGAAAATGATACTCTCTCACGCAACAACGTAAGAGGTAAAACATTAGTCACGTTGGAATGGCGACGCGCGACGGTTTCAAGGTTCTTATTTTGTTTTTTAAGGAACGCTTATCGCCAGCCTCAATGGCGAGGACAAGTTTAACTGTTGATGTATTATTTAGTTTAATAAAACGTTAATTTATATGTATGATTTTATTTACTTAGCCTAAGAAATTTACAACACAATGACTTATAACAAATTCATTTTAAATTATAATTTTATTATTATCACTAACACTTATTAGTAGTTGGTAAGTTATCAGAATCTATTTATCACCTAATAATGTTATATATAATTTAAGGGTTTCTCAGTAAAACTTAGGTCCATGTTCACCGAAAAGATAACAGCCTGATTAGCTAAAAACAGCTGTCACTGTGACATATTACCATACAAAAAAATAAAACCGACTTCAAAAAAAAAAACAAAAAAGTGAAAAATAACTTTAGCTTCTGAAGTCGGTGACAAAAAAACTAAATCAATCAAACAAAGGTCACCGACTTCAGAAGCTAAAGTTATTTTTCACTTTTTTGTTTTTTTTTTTGAAGTCGGTTTTATTTTTTGCAAAAAAGTTTTTATTTTTTACTTTTTAGTGGTTCTCATGTGCTTGATATACATGGAAAGTGCATACCGTTACAATTACATCAAGTCCAAACACGACTAGGGTACATTGTCTCATTATGGAGTTCCGTGACTCTTGGCTTCATCATCAGATCTGATGGTAGAATGGTTCTTATCAAACGCAAATGCTTCACTTGTTGTAGAAAATACCAAAATCGCAACACGTTTTCATATAGAATTTGAAGAGTTCCCTCGATTTCGCCAAGATTCCATCATCAGATCCCGATTTGGTGGCTATGGGACCATTTGGAAAGAATACCCTTTCCAACAAAAAAAGAATTTTCCAAATCGGTTGGCAAGCGACGGAGTTATGCCCGAACAAACATAAAAAAAAAAAAAAAAAAAAAAAAAAAAATAGAAACATCCGAATTGAGAACCTCCTCCTTTTTTAGAAGTCGGTTAAAAATGTGTTTTAAACAGCTGTTTTAGATAATCAGACTGGCATCTTTTTGGTGAACATGGACCTTAGTAACTAGGTACAGACCCGTTAATCTTCGTCAGTACATAATAGACTCGTTTATTAGTTAATCACCAGATTAACGTCTACCTACTGTACTATATCCATTCAACGCTGAGAATTTCCTCAAATACTTAGTAATAGTTAGTAGTTCCAATTAGCACCTACTTAATCACCGTATTAGCGAGGCTCTTTTAGCAATGGTCCTTAGCGGATTAGGGTTTCAAGGACATTTTGGCTAAAGCATTGCAATGTTATCGTTTGGAATTTTCGATAATTTCACAAAAGGGCGCAATTCTCAAACATTATTTTGGTTTACCGCATCTTATCGGAGTAGAAACGCACTAGAAATATGCGTAGGTAAACATAAAAACAATACACCTATCTACGACGTAAAATAAAATCGTGCTAGATGTAGGTATCTTTACTATCAGTCGTATACAGGCCAACATTGACTGGGAAGTTATCAACCTTGATAAAAGAATTTTATGATAACGAGGTTATTCTTTGCGAAATTTGAGAGTGCAAACGATTCTTGTTTCAACTTGTTTCCAGCGTTAATAATTTTGTGTGACGCATCATGTTGACGAAATAAACACCACGAGGTGATGTTTTGTTAGAGAGAACCACAAAAACACCCAAATCCGAATCTCTTTACTTTTGAGTTACCTACCTGCGTTTTTGTTTTCTTAAATTAACATGTTTCTTGGGACAAAGAGTCGGCTGGTGTTTGTTGGAAATAAAAGCTTTCTAGTAATTACTACGCGGTTTGGCTTTCCGTTTTAGTTTACGAGGTAATCAAAGATATGAAAACTGACAATTTACGCCAAAGACATGCGTCAGCCAAAAGATATCTTTTGAATGAAGACCTTTACTTGAATTGAACTCATTGTTACTTGTTACAAGTTTTCCTTGTGTTTTATTACCAGCTCTAGCCACGTCGTTTATTTCTGAAATGCCCCCGGACAGTCGACAAGTTCGGAAGCCATTTTGTTGACAACAGGCTCATATCCATATCATTTAAACTATTATCATAACGAGGTTAAGTATGCAGGTAAATGAGCTTGAATCTGGGAGGTACATAACTAAGTCATGTCCGAAATTATTCATCAGATTTCAACAATTCTTTCACTTATGAAAAGCTAGGAACGCTATTTTACCGTGCCATAGGATCATCATCATCATCATCATCATCTCAGCCGAAAGACGCCCACTGCTGGACATAGGCCTCCCCCAAGTGTCGCCACATTGACCGGTCCCTTGCGACTCGCATCCACCGGATTCCCGCAACCTTCACCAGGTCATCGGTCCACCTAGTGGGAGGTCTTCCAACGCATCGTCTTCCGGTTCGCGGTCGCCACTCCAGAACTTTTCGGCCCCAACGGCCATCCGTTCTGCGAGCAATGTGCCCTGCCCACTGCCACTTAAGTTAAGCAATTCTTCGGGCTAAGTCGGTGACCTTGGTTCTCTTGCGGATGTCTTCATTTCTGATTCGATCACGCAAGGAAACTCCGAGCATAGCCCTCTCCATTGCCCTTTGGGTGACTTTAAGCCTTTTGATAAGGCCCATTGTGAGCGACCACGTTTCGGTCCCGTATGTAATCACTGGCAACACACACTGGTCATAGACTTTCGTCTTGAGACACTGCGGTAAGTTGGACGATACCGCGCAGTTTCCCGAACGCTGCCCAGCCGAGTCGGATTCCACGATTGACCTCTTTCTCGAAATTAGACCTACCTAACTGGACCGTTTGTCCTAGGTATACATAATCGTCTACAATTTCGAGAGTAGAGTCTCCGATCTTGATAGGAATGGGTGTGACATGGGCATTCAACATGACCTTCGTCTTGTCCATGTTCATTTTTAGACCCACTCTTTCGGAAGCTCTACTGAGGTCATCGAGCATTGTACTGAGGTCCTCCATGGTCTCAGCCATGACCAAAATATCGTCGGCAAACCGAAGGTGAGTGATGTACTCGCCATTGACGTTGATGCCTAGCCCTCTCCAGTCCAGAACCTTGAAGACATCCTCCAGTGCAGCGGAGAACAGTTTCGGAGATATGACGTCTCCCTGTCTTACACCTCGCTGCAGAAGGATAGGTTCCGAGGCTTGGTTCTGAAGTCGGACTGACATGGTGGCGCACCACTTGTAGACATGGCTTAGAAGTGAGATGGGCCTGTAATTCTTCAACCGGGCATTGTCACCCTTCTTGAAGAAGAGCACCACCACACCCCTGCACCATGCCTGTGGCGTTTTCCCCTCGAGTATGACGGAATTAAACAGCTTCTGAAGGGCCTTAAGTACCGGTTTTTTGCCATAGGATAGATATTATAATTAGGTACTTATATAATTATATATGTCACCGTAAAATTGTCAAACACATTATATATATTGTAATCTCTCTAGATAGCGATATTGTAAACTCTCGAATTATTGTCAAACGAACACACTGCTTACAACAAAACGCATTATTTTTCGTGAAATGAAGATGGTACTCAACTCACTCGGTGTGGAGGGAAGGAGGGGTCCCCCTTGCCCAGTGGTACCACTCTCATGAAAAGATACTGTACCATTCCTGAGAAATATCGATTAATATAACATAACCTTAACCTTTTGGCCGCCACGTCAAAAACGAAAAAGCGTGCCCTCGGCGCCAAGCTATGAATTCATCCTTTAATACCTACAAAATAGTAGTGAGTTCGAAATTATATCGATAGAGCACTACTTAACTATTTATTTTTTAACCTAGAGTATGTTTTTAATAAAAGGTTTTTACCGGAACAAAAGTCGCAGGGTTAAGACGCCTGCGGAGCATGCGTATTTCATACAAACGTAATACCAAAATAATTTGTAAATTAAACATATTCCTAAGGTAGTGTGTATTTATTTCGATTGAATTACTGAATATCTAGGTTCCCAAATATATATTTTGATTGGACGCTGATTTTAACAAGAGTTATAAGAAAAAAAAAGTTTTCTATAGAAATTTTAAATTCCTCATATCTCGTCTTTGTATCATTGTCCTCTCAAAAAATGTATTTGGGAACATAGATATTCTGTAATCCAATCGAAATAAATACACAGTACCTTAAGAATATGTTTGATTTACAAATAATATTGGTATTACGTTTGTATGAAATACGCATGCTCCGCCGGCCCCTTAACTTCCGCTCGGAACACTTGTGTGAACTAGTTGTTACGAGCCTGGCTTTTGTACATCCGATATTGTGAATAGGAAAATCACCACGCTCCTTAACGCAACAAGGGGAAAACCGACCTTATTTACACGATTTAGGAAAACCGAAAGTTGTATCAGCCTAGGGTAATTTAGAAACAGTCCCATGTAGTGATCACATATAGGTATACCCCCATAACTAGGTTTCTTCCACACGAATTTGAATCGTAATTGAACCCAAATGTATTAAATGCCTTGCAAAACGTTTTACGTATTTCGCTATCAGGATACATGATAAATGTTTCCGGGTAACGGCCTTTTATCTTTATATTTGGCACTTCCACGAATTTGCATAAGCTGAAACTGAAAACCGTATAGTTATTGAAATAAAAATCGTAACGTTCACCATTACGATTTTAATTGCAGTTTGGCTTAAAAACCGCGATTTTATTATGATGTAACGTAAAAAATGCGTGTGTGCTATGACACAATGTCTTCTGTCTTGCTTATACAGCAATCGTTCCATATTACACATGGCTTTCATAACATTGATTGCAAACCTTATTCATGAAACTTGCAGCATGCGTAATCCTACTGTGAACCTTTGTTTAATTTCTTTATTTACTATAACGAGACACATCAAATCTTATTAGACATAAAATCATAACAACATGTGATTTATCACGTAGTCTTGCCCCTGAAGAATGGTTATGGCTTTATCCATGTTCTGTATAGGTACTTAGTTCCATTTTATGTCAGATATTGTGTGGTTTAAAAAATCCCCATTACTCCTAAAATGGATTTTACCTAAGTTGCGTAGGTCAGCTTGTATATTTAAAAATAAAATTGGGGTCAATGTGCGATGTGTGCGTTACTGAAAGGTATTGAACTAAGTGGAACATTTGAGACAGCGGGCTCAATGACCTGAATTGATATATTCTCGGCCTCGATACGACTAAAAAAATACACGGTAATTCAATAAATTTATCGAAATGTAAGTAAATTTTACTTCGTTTGTTTCAGAAAATGATACTCTCTCACGCAACAACGTAAGAGGTAAAACATTAGTCACGTTGGAATGGCGACGGTTTCAAGGTTCTTATTTTGTTTTTACGGAACGCTTATCGCCAGCCTCAATGGCGAGGACGAGTTAAACTGTTGATGATTATTTAGTTTAATAAAACGTTAATTTATATGTATGATTTTATTTACTTAGCCTAAGAAATTTACAACACAGTGACTCATAACAAATACATTTTAAATTATAATTTTATTATTATCATTACACTAACACTAAATTTTATTATTATCATTACACTAACACTTAAATAAATAAATAAATAAATAAACACTTATTAGTAGTTGGTAAGTTATCAGAATCTATTTAACACCCCTTTTTTTTTTTTACCCTAAAATAATGTTATATACCTATATCATTTAAAGGTTTCTCAGTAAAACTTAGTAGGTAACTAGAGACCCGTTAATCTGAGTCAGTACATAATAGACTCGTTTATTAGTTAATCACCAGATTAACGTCTACCTACTGTATTATATCCATTCAACGCCGAGAATTTCCCCAAATACTCAGTAATAGTTCTTAATCACCGTATTAGCGAGGCTCTTTTAGCAATGGTCCTTAGCGTTAAAGTAATCGGATTAGGGTTTCAAGGACATTTTGGCTAAACCATTGCAATGTTATCGTTTGGAATTTCCGATAATTTCACAAAAGGGCGCACTCTCAAACATTATTTTGGTTTACCGCATCTTATCCGAGTAGAAACGCACTAGAAATATGCGTACCTAGGTAAACATAAAAACAATACACCTATCTACGACGTAAAATAAAATCGTGCTAGATGTAGGTATCTTTACTATCAGTCGTATACAGGCCAACATTGACCGGGAAGTTATCAACCTTGATAAGAATTTTATTATAACGAGGTTATTCTTTGGGAAATTTGAAAGTGCAAACGATTCTTGTTTCAACTTGTTTCCAGCGTTAATAATTTTGTGTGACGCATCATGTTGACGAAATAAATACCACGAGGTGATGTTTTGTTAGAGAGAACCACAAAAACACCCAAATCCGAATCTCTTTACTTTTGAGTTACCTACCTGCGTTTTTGTTTTCTTAAATTAACATGTTTCTTTGGACAAAGAGTCGGCTGGTGTTTGTTGGAAATAAAAGCTTTCTAGTAATTACTACGCAGTTTGGCTTTCCGTTTTAGTTTACGAGGTAAACAAAGATATGAAAACTGACAATTTACGCCAAAGACATGCGTCAGCCAAAAGATATCTTTTGAATGAAGACCTTTACTTGAATTGACATTGCAATAACTCCTTGTTACTTGTTAGAAGTTTTCCTTGTGTTTTATTACCAGCTCTAGCCACGTCGTTTATTTTTGAAATGCCCCCGGACAGTCGACAAGTTCGGAAGCGATTTTGTTGACAACAAGCTCAATTCCATATCATTTAAACTATTATTATAATATGGTTAAGTATGCAGGTAAATAAGCTTGAATCTGGGAGGTAAGTAATAGGTACCCAGGTCATGTCCGAAATTATTTATCAGTTTTCAACAATTCTTTCACTGTCTTATGAAAAGCTAGGTACGCTATTACCGTGCCATAGGATAGATATTATAATTAGGTACCTACTTATATATCTTAGTCACGGACGAAGCCCCGGGCAAATGTATCTATGTACATAATATGTAGGTGTGTAGGTACCTACCTAAACAGTGAAATAAGTCCATTATGTTTACCTACCTAATCAAATACGTACAAGTTATTGTCAACATGTTTTGAGGTAGATAAGTACCTACCTATTACGAAAAAAGTTGTGGCTCTATGGGTAAATCTAATAATAACTGGAAGTTGAGTTACCTACATACGTAGGTATAAGTAGCGTAGGTCCCTAGGTACCTACAGGATAATTTTGCAAGTTCAAGAATAAAACTTGGTTGGGTAAGTACCTATTTTGTATGGATTCTCAAAGGAAGCCCTACTAAAGTTCTCATGGCTTTGTTCGATGAACACAAAGGAAACCATGTTATTTCCTTTTGGTTTTAATAATAATTTTAGACAAAACAAGGTCGGCTAAAGTCCGTTGCATGCAGCTGCCGGCCACCCTACCCTGTTTATCGACCGTGGCGCGAGCGTGAGACCGTTGGGGTGACGTCACAACATGGCCGCCTTCCAACCGTGTTTTTTTCTCCCCATCTCATTGAATAACGAGACACGGAAAATCCAACCTTAATTTAAATGTCAGAAGGCTAAATACAGATCAAATGAAAGGCAATACAGACGTTGGTAGGTATCTCGTGACTCAAACGTGAGAAATAATAAAATGATTCACCATTCTATTGTTCATGACTGTATGGTATTAAAAGTGTCAACACAGGTAGTAGGAACCTCAATGCTTGGTATTCATGTCTGCGTCAGTTATGTGCGTCAATACCTACTTGCTAACGAGCTATAAATTAATCACGTTTGACATTTATTCAACTGACGACGACGCCGCAAATGTACAGGACAGCTAAATATACCTGATTACCTATATTTTCCCCATTCATAGCCTATTTCGGGGTTAATTCTGACGTATTATCCTGAATTCATAGAATGTAGAGGGTAACCACCAATTTTAGTCAGCTATTTCGGTACCCTTCACGCCTATTTTGAAGTTTCTCCTATTACCTATAGGTTCACTGACACCCATGTCTAATTCCAATACTTACTTAGTAGTTTTTTGCGAAGTTGTTATCTACCACCTATCTACGTCTGCTGGCATCCATTCTACAACAATGTTTAAATCACACGTGTATTGTGATAACGAGTTGTTTACCTAGTTGCTTCCCATGAAACGTTACTTTACCTGATTTACACATGACACGGAATGTTTTTTTTACCATGATGAGCATCGGATTTTTTTTTAGAATAGCAAGGTACCTAAGTACCTAGGTACCTATAAACTGTGACGCCGCGACGACGTCCGCCGCCGCGGCCGTGCCAAATAGATACTCAAAATGTACTGCAGTCTAGTAATATCCTAATGAGTAATGGAGGGTCCATTATTACCATGTTCACCGAAATAAGTAAGTAGGTAGGTAGGTAGGTACTTAAGTATCTGGTAGGTACTTAAAACAGTCAATGTTAATAGGTAGGTAATTAGGTAGGTATGAGTGGTATGACGGACAACTGTTTTTCTAAGTAAGTAAGTACCTAGGTAGGTACCTATTTGGTAATTGCTCATTGGTAATTTTCTGGGAAAACAAGATAAGTAGGTACCTAGGAACCTAATGAAATCACTCGCATAATGAAGACTTGATTGGTGCAGCTGCTCTAATTAGAAAATGCTTTGATTATTTTAGAGTAAATAATCTAAGAGAAAATGTTACAAATCTTGCTCTTACGATTGTATTCATCCTTATTAAAAAACCCCGTATAACCATAGAGCTTAGTCTAGATAGGTACCTACAGGGTATAGTCTAACTTTTAGCTAGGTACGTCAATACTTCGTCGGAAATATCTAGAACATCCCCCGACCCCCTGATACATGTCCCCCTCCCGCCCGCCGATCTCCCAAATGGAGCCTCTTTGTTGGATCGATATACTCCTTTTTCTCATTCTCTCCATCATGCCGTCTCTTTTTATGGTGCATGCGCTTTTCTGGTATATTCGGAAATATTGTAGCACGAAAAGGCGTACTGACTAAGCGAGCTAACTTTGCGACGAATTCAGTCATGATTAGCTCTCTAAATCTTTATCTGACTATTGATGGACCTTGAGCTTAGATACCTATTACATAATTTGATCTTTTGCTATTATAAGATCAAATTATGTTGCCCGCGACCTTCGTCCGCGTGAATTTATTACTTATAAAAATATTTATTGCCTATTTGAATCGGATTTTTTCGAGGGTATCTATTTGACATTGTGGTATGATTAGGTTATGGTTAATTTTTTAAGCGTTATAATTAGTGTACGCGAGTTTGAATGTATTTCTTAATTAATAAATATAATGCAAAAAAATGGGATCCTGCCGTTTTGGCGAAAAGATGTAAGTACCGTACTCAAACAATTTTTAGAAACCTTTTTTATACCAATGCAATACCTATTTGGAATTAGTACGCACATTAAAAAACTGTACCGTGATCCGAAGTCTAATATATAATGAGATAAGCCATCGCTTCCGCTTCCGTTTTTCTGTCTCTTTTCCTCCTTTAACGCATATATCGCCGTCCCTTTCGCTCATCCCACCACCACAGGCAGCGGCTTCTCGTCAAGAAGTTAGTTTATTTTACCTGGCATTGACGTTGTTGTTTTCGCTTCAAACAGACGTGCACTGGTGAGCTCATAAATTAATTTATATTTAGATTCTCAATTAATTTTTAAATACTTGGGAATTAATTTCAATAATTATTTCCAAATCAAGTTTTCTTTCGATAACATTTGCATTTATTATCTGTGTTGCATTCAACATCATTCATTCAATACGTGTGCGTACGGTACATCACTAAAGTTTTTAGTGGCAGTTGATTTTAATTTAACGTCTACCGTCCTGAGCTAGATAACTATTTTATTCCAGTTCGAACATTTTATAAAGATCATATAATTTATACTGTGCAATTACGTATTGTTTAGAAAATTGAATATTGTGTATAAAGAACAAGATTTTGGTAAGTGTTTTTCGTTTATATCAGTGCACAGATCTGTAAAAGAATCTTTTTCCTCCACTGTGTCGGTGCGTTGTTCAAACTACTTATTTAAAATAACGGTGTAACCGTTCGTTAACTTTTTGTTATTTTGTATGTTAAAGGACGCGGGAGTAGGTTCCGAATCCGATACAAGTTCATCATCTGCAAAACGTTCACGCCGTCACCGACGCAAACGACGTAGGCATCGTTCGTATACCAATGATAAATTAAATAAGGTTTTAGCAGAGGTTAGTGAGCTTAAATCGAAATTTACTCATGAACATAGCCATATTTTTTCTGAAGGTGATCAAGTATACAATAATGATTTCATCGATGATAATATTAGTAGAAATTTATATTCAGAGTCTAACTCTGGATTAAATGAAAATGAATTAAATTTTTCTCTATCAATTGGAACCAAGTTAAAGGACCCTGATGTGTTGAAAACGCCGCCATTGTACCTAGAGCTTTTAAAAAATATTCAACGGTTTGATGATGTCGAGTGGCAAAATGTGAGATATGCGGAAGTGCAGAAAAATTACCGTCATACCCCCGGGTTTACAGAATTAGAGGCAAATGAGGAAATAAAACGTTACGACACGTCTCGCACCACTATAAATGCTGATAAAGCTTTTGCGTCTATTAGTTACGCGTTAATAAAACAGAAGGATCATCTTGAGAAGGAGCTACGCGGTTTCCTATTTTGGGCAAAGGCTACGCCTGACCTGAATTATGAAGCAATTCATAAAAAGATTGAGGACATTTTTGTTGCGGGTGAGTTTTCAATGATTTCTAATGATGCTCTTCAGTTGGTCTGTGGCCACAGAGCTGAGATCATTCAACATAGAAGGGAAGCAGTCTTAGTCTCGGTTAAAGATCCTTTACATAAAAGCGTATTGCGCAAGATACCCCCTTCATGTAGTAATCTTTTCAACGCGGAGAAGTTCACGTCCACCTTGGAAAAAATGGGAGATTCTCGAAGAATATTTTGGCCTCGATTTAAAGACCGCGCTCCTGCTACGCAGACCGGTCCAAATACTGCTGGTCCAACCGCTAGTACATCTAGCAGATACAATAATCAATCTACTTACAGGGCGAGCAACGCTCAACCCTCTCATACTAAGCCGCGTGGTGCTTTTAGCTCTAATAAATCCTTTCGAGGTAGAGGTGGAGTGTCAACCAATAGAAGAAACGACCATCGGCCAGCAGGGTACAAAAACTCACGAGCTAGACAAAACTCTCCCTCATCCCACCGGGATAGGAGAGGAAATCGGAAATACTGACTCACCGAGTCTTTTCCGTGCCGGACAGCTGAGGCATTACCGAGAAAGATGGGAGGAAATGGGTGCGCCCACATACGTACTCAAGATAATTTCAGGTTACCGTATCCCATTTTCGAATCGACCTCCGCTTCATTTGCCCAAAATATACAGCAGTCGGCAGGCCACACGCGAAACCACAGAAATGACAGCAGTGATAGAAAAGATGAAGACAGAAGGCGCGCTAGTTCCTGTTCCAGTATCCCAGAGTTTTCTATCCCGCATGTTTCTCGTTCCGAAAACAGACGGAACTATGAGACCGATATTCGATCTAAAATCGTTAAATCGTTTCGTCCTAACATCACCATTCAGACTGATAAATGTTCAAAAAGTTCCAGCTTTTATGCAGTCAAACGATTGGCTGGCAAAGATAGACATTTCACAAGCCTATTTTCATCTTCCAACCAGGAAAACGCACAGGCGTTTCCTACGCTTGTTGTATCGCCAGGAATTACTGGAGATGACTTGCCTGCCTTTCGGGCTGAGCTCAGCTCCAAAAACATTTGCCTCCGTGACCAATTGGGTAGCCCAGATACTCCGCCAAAAAGGAATCAGGGTGCTGGTATATTTAGACGATTTCTTGCTTGCAAACACCAACCCCGTTATTCTCAGGGAGCACATAAATATTGCTCTGCATATACTGCAATTTCTAGGCTGGAACGTAAACTTCGAAAAATCCGTGCTCACACCAAGAAAAAGTCTAGAATACCTGGGTATTGTGTGGGATCCGTGGTTCAATCGCAAGTTTCTCCCAAAATCAAAATGCCTCAAAATACGAACGGCAATTTTAAAATTATTGGAAAGTCGGATGATAAAGCTCGTAGATCTCCAAAGTCTCGTAGGCATGCTGAATTTTGCGAGTTTCGTGATACCTCGGGGCAGGCTCAATTATCGTCAGCTTCAAAAGCTAACTATCCACAATCACAGCCCACTTGTGACTCTCAACGAGCAGTCGAAATTAGATCTAATATGGTGGCTCGATCATCTAGAAGAGTACTCCCAGATATATGTTCCCCAGCCCACGCTGTATATGGTAACAGATGCCTCGGCTATAGCTTGGGGCTCTCGGATTCACAACATGAAGTTTTCAGGGGATTGGCTTCCTGCGGAAAAAGACATGCACTCGAATGTGAAGGAACTTCTCGTCATTTACAAAGTTTTGAAAGAGCAAGGTCTGAGCCTCCAATCAACCGCCATACACTTGCAATGCGACAACAAAACGGCTGTTTCTTACTTGCGCCACGAAGGGGGGACAAAGTCACAAGATCTATTGGATTTGACGTACAAGATTTTCCAACTATTGGACTTGTATCACATAGATCTAACAGCATCTCATATCCCTGGTATATACAATGCCGAAGCCGATCGGCTCTCTCGCTATCGCCCAACACCAGAGTGGCACCTTTTACCCCAAGCTACTACTCTAATATTTACCAAATGGGGTACCCCGATCATAGACTTGTTTGCGACTCGATTCACTCGCGTGGTTCCCAGGTCCCTGTCACAAACCTGGAACTATCCACTAGCATGGGTCTTCCCCCCTCCGTTTCTAATACCGAAGGTCCTTCAACATCTACAGTTTTGTCGGGGAATATACCTCATAGTAGCACCACGATGGGAGAAAGTCTTTTGGCGTCCAGATCTACGGAGCCGGGCAATAGGACCTCCCTGGACAATTCACAACCTTCACCGAGTTCTGGTAGATGCCTCTACGGGTTACCCTCCTCAGAACGTACAAGAGATGGAGCTGGAGGTTTGGAGATGTGGGGCTGGGGCAACCAGCTAAAAGATTGGACACCTCAACAAAGAGACCTCCTTTTAAAGAGTTGGCGTCCTTCTACCATTAAAACTTACAAACCCGCATGGTCTAGATGGATAAAGTGGTCAGAGCAGAACAATGTATCTAAACACAAGCCTACGGGTAGCGAGCTAGCGAGATTTTTGGCTGATTTATTCTACAATGAAAATCTTTCTTACAATACAATCCTAGTCCATAAGTCGGTAGTCTCTACTCTTTCCGATCCAGAACAGTCCGAGAGTCTGAGTAACCATCCCGTTGTAAGGCGGATATTGAAGTCGATCGCTTTATCGAAGCCAACTCCAACTAAAGCCCCGGTGTGGGACGTTGATTTAGTTTTTAATTATTTGTCTAAGATAGATCCTAATATAAACAGCCTTTATCAAATATCTAGAAATGCTGCCGCTATTTTACTACTCTATTCTGGAAGAAGGGTGCACGATTTAACCCTTCTTAGAATTAATCCTGAAAACTGTATTATCCATAGCGATTACGTTATCCTATGGCCAATTTTCGGATCTAAGACAGATTCGCCCAATTATCGTCAATCTGGTTGGAGACTTAATGTTAACATTAAAAGCAAAAGTTTGGATCCAGTTCATTGGATAAAGAGGTTAATTGAGGTTGGTCGAAACAGAAGGGAATCTGCTGACTGTACAAACCTCTTCATAACTACATGCGGTCCGCCAAAATCTGCCTCCAGATGTGTGATTTCTGGTTGGATTAAAAAATTGTTAAAGGACGCGGGAGTAGAAGCATCCGCTGGTAGCTTTAGAGCTGCAGTAGCCTCTAAAAGTTGGATTGAGAATACGCCGCTAGAAGAAATTCTTTCCAAGGGAAACTGGAGATCACATAAAACTTTTAAAAAGTTCTACTGTCGACAGATAGTACAATCAGGTGGAGACAATAATCAGACTGTAATGCCAATTTTTCAAGCTGTATAATATGATTCATATGATTCACATGGAATAATGTATTAGTTTAATATAAGAGAATAAGATTCAATTATTCTTTTGAATTAATGTTGAAATTTATGTTGTGTTAAAATTGAAATAAAACTTTATTTAATACAAGTTTTTATTTTATGTTAATCCACTAAAATAGAATGCTATACCTATTGTTAGTAATACATTCATCTGATACAGACTTTAACTATCTGCATGTATATTCACATTGACGCCATCCACCACCACCAGGCGATAACAGACATCTCTCATTATATATTAGACTTCGGATCACGGTACAGTTTTTTAATGAAGACGTTTTACCTGAAAATAAAACGTTTATTAAAATACTTACCTGATCCGAAGTCTAATACTTTTAAATTCTGCCTGGTGCTAATGCAAAAACAACAACTTTAATGCCAGGTAAAATAAACTAACTTCTTGACGAGAAGCCGCTGCCTGTGGTGGTGGGATGAGCGAAAGGGACGGCGATATATGCGTTAAAGGAGGAAAAGAGACAGAAAAACGGAAGCGGAAGCGATGGCTTATCTCATTATATATTAGACTTCGGATCAGGTAAGTATTTTAATAAACGTTTTATTTTCAGGTAAAACGTCTTCATTTTCATTTGGTCAAATTACTCGGCAGAATATTATCAAGGAAAATGTCATTTGGTCTGTATTATTGTGTCTCAAATTATTTGTTATGACAAAAAATTTAATTTAGACAAAATCCCCAGGTCCCCTTTGTCGTAATAACAGCTCTGTGATGACAGTGATTGAAAATGGTCTCAGAAATGATTATTTTCCAGTGGTAACTAAAATTTCTATTACGTACGACACATAATTTCCGAACTGACCGAATCATCGGGTGTCTTCGGTTTTGTTCGGCAAAATTCGTGAACGACTTTGATATTGGAGAGACGCCATTTTGCGGCCAACTGCGCAGTGCGGCCCCCCACCTCAGGTCGGGTATATAACACGGCCATGACGTCAAGCGCCCACATTCTAATAATCGTCCTGGTGAAGTGCAGATGTGTCTCCGTTGTGTAGTGTTGAAGATTTCAAGAAGTGATATTTGTGCCTGTACGGATTCAGGTGTGTAGTATTGTCTCAAAACAGTACTTTTTGGCCCATCCTTAAAAATGGGCTACAAAGCAAATGAAAAATCTATCGTTGACTTTTGTGAAAGTAAAACCGAATCCCTATCTAATTGGGTTCGTCAAGTTAAAAGCAAATCCCTAAATGCCAAGACAAAGAGAAAACGTGATTTGAGAATAATCGCCATTTTGAGTAACTCTCTATCACGTGCGGAGAGTGAACTCGTAACGAAACAAAGAGAACGCGCCAGGAGGTGGGCTCAAATGCAAGCTGATCTTGGATTGTGCAATAAGGAAGAAGAGGTCGCCAAGCAACACCAGGAGAAAATCGATAATCTATGGAAGAATGATCTCAGCGGCTTAGATAGTTTTTTTAGAGAATTAGACAATGTCAAGCCAGCTATTAAATAGGCCATTTTAGGTAAAGTAAAGTGAATTTGTATCTGTGATATTATGTAGGATGTTTTTCTAAATTACAGTCCCATTGCGTTTCGCGTGGGCCTGCATCCGTCGGCCGCCATCTTGGTTGCCGCTGAGGCGTGGTCGCTGCTAGCTACAAAATGGGTTTGTAACGGTATCATGCATTTATTTAGTTTTGTATTTTAAGTGTTTCAATTTATTCTCTCGCTTAACGATTAAATTGGAAATTTGATTTTTATTCATATTGAATAATAAAATTGTACCTACATATGTTTAAGTATGGAAATAAACAATTTTTGAAAAAAAGTCGTATCAATGAATTTTCATTTTGCTTATCTTACAATTTCACCACACCAACAATGTATTATTCCATGAGTCATCATCGCCTCTGCGTGGAGAACATGGCAGTGTTGCGTCAGCGATGGCGTGTTCGAGTTGCTGTGAACGAGTGTATGAGTCTGCGGGGTCGCTGGCTTGCCTGACACCTGCGTACCACACGCACTGGCGTGCTACCTGTCTGCTATACGACGCGCTCGCACGAATCCGTCCCGGTTGTCAGCCCACTAGGTAACCGTTAGGTTGATGGCGTGAAGGTTCATAACCTACATTTAGCTAGTGTTATTTTTTTGGCCCGTACGCGGGCCTTTGCGTGTAACATTGTGTTTAAGTCTCTCAGAGCCCTGCCCACCGTGGCCAGCAGCTGCCACGAGCGACGAGGAAAGGCTTCCAAGCTTAACCTCTGCCGTGATGATCTAAACCGTCGCCACAGAAATTCTGCCTACTGTGGAATATGAATCTTTTCTAGAAGTTGTGAACATTGGTGAGTCGCTTGTTTTCAAAACAGTGGTCATTGTGTATTTAATATCTTTGAACAATACTTGTTGTTTTGATCTTTAATTAAAGTATTTTTACATAATTATAACATACGTTAGGTTAGCCTTGTGCCATAATAATTCAATGAACAGGAACGAAATATCCACGAAAGAATTATCCTCAAGACGATACATAAACATGGATGGAAGCAGTAACAATTAGAAGAGGCCGACAATGTACCTGTAATATTTCCGAAACAGCTAATTGTGCTGGCCTCTACATACCTCAGCTACCTGCTGCCGTCGACGCGGTGGTGGCGGTCGAGGCGACTTTCACTTTTAGGTAACGACTGGTTATTACTTTATTTTCGAATCAGAATTATTGGCATGCTGTTTTTATTTATCACTGTTGTAAAAGGAAACATCTTCGAGAACAAACTAGCTTCCATCACAGTAGGTGCTGATTATAATGGATCACCAAAACGATAGGTTACACAAAACATTAAATATTATCTGGATAAGACGTTATGACTATAACATATCAAGCAAGATATCGTGGGCTGATGACTAAACCGGGACAATACTCTATAAGCGAAACCTGACTGAAACCTAAGTAAATAAGCTGAATAACGAACTGGGGGTGAATACGTGAAAAGATAGATTGAATGGTGAGTTGTCGCAACTGTACTGACCTCTTTGATCTTCTGTAATAATTAAATGTTATGAGATCTTAGTTGATGTGCTTATAGCGACAAATTAATTGTTATTAGAACATTTTACTGATTGTGTGCAAACTTCACAGCTAACTACTGGACTGGGGACTGACGTGAGCAAGTATCACGCAATCTATGACTATCATGAAAAGCAAGGTGATGTCCTTCCTAGTGAAGAAGGCTAACCCGGCTCCAGTTGATTTAGTGAGTGGATCGACACACCCCATCCACAGATAAGTCTAACCGACCGTAATCTTTGTAACTCGTAGTCAACATGAAACGTGCATATTATTCCACAGAAGCGAACTAATATCTAGGGTCGGCTACAGTAGATATGTAGCGTTTTACTTGTTCTTACACAAACATCTGAACGTACTATAAATAGGTAAGTCCTACTGCCTACATTTCTTAAAGTTATGAAATAGTTTGCAAGAGTATCCATATATTCTGCTTGATTAGCGGTTCATTAATTACTTAGTTCTTTTATTTTGCCATTCTGGCAATAGGGCCTATAATCATATAAGTTTTTTTATTTCAGATTAAACCTGTGTTATAATACCTAATTACCTACTTTGTTATCCAGCAACAGACAAGCTGCGATATTACACTTAACGAAAATTTAAAATACTTATGTGTTCAGTTGTGGCGACTAGATACAAAGTTATAGCCAACTCACCAAACCCACACTATAGCAAATGTTAGAACATTATCAAAGTGACAGTTGTAAGATAACGCAGAAACATAATGATAGAAATCGTATTTAGTATGTAGGTAATATGAAAGTATGTAAGTTTGTTTTGTCAAATCAAAGAACCTTTAAGGCATTATGAGGTATGTACCTACATTATCTGCTATGATGAACTGATGACCTTGATATTATTTTTATATAATTTGCTGGCAAGTGGTGTCATGTTGTGTTCCTTATAAAGGAACTTTGTGTGCTGAAAATTTTGATTGACAGGTCTAATTGCTTCGCACATAACTAGTCTTCAGCCAGAAAACAAAACTTGTGAAGTAACCTTATATCGACTTTCTTCGAAAAACGAGCAAAAGTTATCTACATTTCCCTGCGCAAACGAAATTTATGACGTGAGAATATGAATATAATATATTCGGTTTAAAATCTCTAAATGCTCGACTACTAGACCACTTAGATACAATTATGTCAGCAACATGAGGGAGAGGGTGCCCAAGGTGAAATCATAATGGATATTAATATCAAGTGATCAAGAGACCAATAAATTAAACAAATACCTATTTGGCTACGAAAAGGTACCTATGTCATACACTTGTTGGTGTTGCACGTTTAGCCAAAATTCAGTCAATTTCAGTCCAGTATTGATCACTGTTCCTGCAAGTAATAGGAACCAAGTTGAAATGTATGTATCAGATTGACCTTGCAAGATTTCATTACTTACATCTGTTTATTATGCCGTAATGGATTCAACAAGGAACCAAAAGGAGGTCAGACCACAAGTCGACTTCCAGACACGATTACATCTGCCGAATGGTACGAACATTTCTTATTATATTACAGTTCTACATATTTGAATACTTGTTAGATTTCCTGCTTACAATTATTTATCATAATGCATAAAGCCTCAGAAAAGTGGACAAAGTTTTATTAGTTTCTTAATATTTTTCTAAGAGCTTTTCGTATACTTAACTTCTTATGCATTTATATAGGACTGCTGAGCAGTCTTCTGTAATCAACCTTTTTTTTCTATCTGTTTAGGAGCAGTATATTTTGGATATTATATAGCAGACTCAATAAACTGACTTGCGGAGGCCTAATAATAAACCAAACATGGTTAAACCCTATTTGAAATACTTCTGGAAAGGCCTACATTTTGGAATACTCAATAGTTACTGCAAATTTCGACTAAAAATTCGCCCCAAAAACGGCATAATATTTAAATACTCAATGTAATGCTGTATCGTCTCAAAGCAATATTGTTTATCTTTTGCAATACAAGGACTGCTATGGAGCTGTAATTAATTGTACGAGATGTGATGAGAAGGATCTTCTACCAGAGTGCCTTCAAGATGTACTTATTTGCAACCTAAACTACATAAAATGACTTCCAAATATCACCTGCAAGAATTTAGCACAGCAACATTATAACTTTCCAATTTTCAGCGTTAACAGAATTTGAGGTTATCAACCGTCACAATGCTATATTGCTGATAGTAATTAACATTAAATTTACAATAATCTGATCATTAACAAGTGGATAAGTAAAACTGTCTACACATCATAAAGGTACGGGATATCTTGAATTATCTTGATGGAATTGACACATGTAGGCACTTTGAAAATGGTCTGTGACTACTCAGCGTAAAAATTAGCGGTGAAACAGTCTCTGAATCTGGTATGTTCAAAATTTTTTTTCTGACTACGCGCTATTTGTTGTTACTATGGCATGTTCATTTGTCAGGTAAAACACCACCAGTAAATAAAGCCCCGGCCGTGCAACACGGCACTATGACTAAACTACGTGAGCTACTTCTTCAACCGTCGCCGGTCCTGCAAAGCTGGTCTAAAAAATTCAGTGCGTGTCAACTTTGCGTGCCCTGCCTACTGATTGGCAAGTATGTCAGTTCGGTTACTCTAAAATTCAGGGCGATATGACGTGCGGGGTATATGTCAAATGCGACAGATTTTGTCGTATACCCCGCAGCCTATCTGCCAGTCATTGGTTCTCGGGCTCGGAATCTGTGAGATCCACCGTGCGGCCGTTGCAGGTACACTCTAGATTGCCATTTTTTCTGAATTGACTGCGATCTATTATCGCCAGTTGTCGTGTTAACTCTGCTCCCTTAGTTGACAGCGCACCCCTGCGTGGCCTCTCCACGTATCGTCAATACTCGCAGAAGACGTGAGCTCATCGCTTATCATCAATACTCCAGACTACGCGAGCTCTTCGCGTATCGTCAATGATCCATGGTTACGTGGCCTCTTCGCGTATCGTCAATGGTCGGTGGCTACGTGGCCTCGTCGCGTATCGTCAATGCTCGGTGACTACGAGGTCTCTTCGCGATCCGTCAACACGTGCTAAATGTGTCCTTTCCTAGGTAGTCAAGCCTCTCTAACGACGTGTCTTCGTGTCGTCAATGATCGTTGACAACGTGTCTTCGTGTCGCCAATGATCGTTGAGATTACGTGTCTTCGTGTCCTCAATGATCCTTGACTACGTGTCTTCGTGTCGTCAATGCTCGTTGACTACGTGTCTTCGTGTCGTCAATGCTCGTTGACTACGTGTCTTCGTGTCGTCAATGCTCGTTGACTACGTGTCTTCGTTCGTCAATGCTCGTTGACTGCGTGTCTTCGTGTCGTCAATGCTCGTTGACTGCGTGTCTTCGTGTCGTCAATGCTCGTTGACTGCGTGTCTTCGTGTCGTCAATGCTCGTTGACTACGTGTCTTCGTGTCGTCAATACTCGTTGACTACGTGTCTTCGTGTCGTCAATGCTCGTTGACTACGTGTCTACGTGTCGTCAATGTTCGCTGACGACGTGACCTGCGCGATCCGTCAATGCTCGCTGACGACGTGACCTGCGCGATCCGTCAATGCTCGCTGACGACGGAATCTCCGTGAATCGTCAATGCTCGTTGACTACGTGACCCTCTCGATTCGTCAATGATCGCCGATCTCGTGGCATCTAAGTGCTGCCAATGCTCAATTATCAAGAGGCGTCCGCATGTCGCCAATACTCACTGACTACATAATTCGTTATCAATGCTCGTTAACAGCGTGATTTCGTGGGTCGTCAATGTTCACCAGATGAATAAGTTACCCTTTTCTTAATGGTGGCCAACCACCTATCTGCTTTACCTAACCAGCCAACACCTACTACTACTTTACCTTTTCTAAACAGTAGTGCTCTAAGCGTAGGTTTTCATTGAATCCGTTCGCCACTCTGGTCCTGCTACCCGTATCGTCTCCTTAAGATTCGTGGGCTGTATAACAAGTCCAGTTAACATGCTAGACTAGCTATACCCTCAGAGGGCTTCTGGCCTTTGGTCAACTATTTGTAGACGCCTAGACGCTAGCAGCGCAGCTTCTGATAACCAGAATCAAAATTGATCAGGGGACTCAAGAATGTGCTGGATCCCTACTTGCAACCTACCTCGCGTCTACGTCCGCCTACTGACAGCTTAAACCTTCGATCGTCGCACATATTTCTGGTATGTTAGCTTCATTATTAAGTGACTGTGCATCTGCCGCCTTTCGAAACTCTTTCTACACGACCACTCTATTTTGTCGTAGGTACTTCGGTTCTTACCGGTCAGCTGACTGCGTGCCTCTATCGGGTAGCCACAGGTGCTCGTACAGACAGAGCGGTATCTACAGCCAGCTGTCTGGTCATCGTGGATGCTCGTTCCTCATCGCGAAGCTCACCATTATTGCGCCTTAGCCGAGTAGCCAGCCCCTGTTCGAATCAGCCGACTCCTCCCATCGGCCTTCCGGTCGCTGTCTGGTCATCGTGGGTGCTCGTGTCACCTCGCGTCGTTCGCGAACAGT
Organism: Xestia ashworthii; assembly: GCA_950022955.1. Classification (NCBI taxonomy): domain Eukaryota; kingdom Metazoa; phylum Arthropoda; class Insecta; order Lepidoptera; family Noctuidae; genus Xestia; species Xestia ashworthii. The sequence goes on from OX465566.1 coordinate 12,122,976, forward strand.
GCACCTTCTCCGAGAAGCCAGCAGCGCATCCATCGGAAAACCACCTAGTCATCGTAAGTGTGACCCAGTCAACTCGCGTCGTTAGCTAACTGCGCGCCTACTCCTGGAGTGCCAACAAAAGCGAAAGCGGTGCACGCCGCCTGGTCGTAGTGCCTCGTGTACTAAGCGCCTCCTCCGACTAGTCTCCGGAGTTCGTTTTTCTTCCGCAGGGCTAGTTGACAACGCGCCTTCTCTGAGCCGATCCGGTGACCGTGTCAGCAGCACCATGCAACCAACTCATATCATCGGCCAGCCGCCTGGTCATCGCAGATGCTCTTGTCACCTTGCGAAGCTCTGACAGCTCGCCTTCTCCGGTGAACTAATCGAAGTTAACCCATTTAGCAGTGCCAACCCTAGCCAGCTATAGTCAGCCAGCCGCCTACTCAACGACCTCTAGGCGGCTCGGAGACTGCGCGCCTACTGCCACTCTCCGTAGCTGCGCCGCCGGGTGGCTGCGCGCTCTTCTCCGATCAGCCTTAGCGTCACGTCACTTCTACGCGGCACGCATACTGCGCGCTTACTGCCCGCCTACTGCCAGTCGCCGGGGTTTGCTGACTGCGCGCATTCTCCCCAGTCAGCCAGACTCGTTTGAACGCGTCAGCATCGCGGTGTTTGCTGAAGCGGTCCCAGCCGCCTGATCGCCGCGTTGCCTTTGCGCGGCTTACATACTGCGTGTCCGCCACCGGGTTCGCATCTTCTGAAGTCAGCCAGCCTCAGGTGTCGACGTATCACCATCGCGGTGTTTCGTGAAGCCGTGCCAGCCGGGCGCTAGTCATTGCGTCGCCTCGGCTCGCAAACTGCGCGCCTACTGCCAGCCTCCGAGGCTTATGTCCCCGCCGCCGGGTTCGCTGACGCCACGCCTTCTCCGGTCAGCCAGCCTCAGGTGAACGTGTCAGCTAGCAGCGTCCGTCTGCTATAACGGTGCCAGACGCCTGGTCGTCGCGCCAGCCATCTGTTCGCGCGCTAGCCGCCTGCTCGTCGTGCCACCACCTCTGCGCGGTTCTTTGACTGGCGCACCTACTACCAGTCTCCGGGGTTCGAGTATCAGCCAACGAGTTCGCCGACTCCGCGCCTTCTCCGGTCCGCCACCCTCAGGTGAACGTGTCAGCATCGCGGTGTTTGCTATAGCAATGCATTCAGGCCATACTCGTCGCGTCGCCTCTACGTGGGTTGCAGACTGCGCGCCTGCTGCCAGTCTCCGGGGTTCGCGTCTCCGCCGCCGGGGTCGCTGACTTCGCGCCTTCTCCGATCAGCCAAGCCTCAGATGAACGTGTCTGCATCGCGGTGCAAGCCGCCTGGTTACCACGTCGCCTCTGCGTGGCGGGCAGACTTGGTGCCTTCTTCGTTCGGCCAGCCTGAGGTGAACGTGTCAGCCCACAGCATCCACACCGCTTTGGCGCGGTTCTCAGACTACGCACCTACTACCAGTCTTCAGAGTTCGAGTATCCGCCAACGAGCTCGCCGACGCCGCGCCTTCTCCGGTCCGCCCCTCAGGTGAACGTGACAGCATCGCGGTGTTTGCTAAAGCGATGCCATTCAGGCCATAGTCGTCGCGTAGCCTCCACGTGGCTTGCAGTCTGCCAGTCTCCGGTTCGTTTTGCCGCCATTGGGTTCGCTGACGCCTCGCCTTCTCCGGTCAGCCAGCCTCAGGTGAACGTGACAGTCAGCATCGTCCGTCTGCTAAAACAGTGCCAGCCGCCTGGTCGTCGCGCCGCTGCCTCTGCGCGGCTCGCAGACTGCGCACGTACTGCCAGTCTCTGGGGCTCGTGTCTCCGCCGCCGGGTTTGCCGACTTCGCGCCTGCTCCGGTTAACCAGCCTGAGGCGCCCGTGTCGCGCCTACTCCGGTAAACCAGCCTGTGGCGCCCGTGTCGCCCTTGCTCCGGTAAACCAGCCTGTGTCACCCGTGTCGCCCCTGCTCCGGTAAACCAGCCTGTGGCGCCCGTGTCGCCCCTGCTCCGGTAAACCAGCCTGTGGTGCCCGTGTCGCCCCTGCTCCGGTAAACCAACCTAGGGCGCCCGTGTCATCTTTGCTCCGGTCAACCAGCCTGTGGCGCCGTTGTCGCCTCTGCTCCGGTAAACCAGCCTGTGGCGCCCGTGTCGCCCCTGCTCCGGTCAACCAGCCGGTGCCGGCGGCGCCCGTATCGCCCCTGCTCCGGTTAACCAGCCGGTGCCGGCGGCGCCCGTATCGCCCCTGCTCCGGTCAACCAGCCGGTGCCGGCGGCGCCCGTATCGCCCCTGCTCCGGTCAACTAGCCGGTGGCGGCGCCCGTGTTTCCCCTGCTCCGGTCAACCAGCCGGTGGCGGCGCTCGTGTCGCCCCTGCTCCGGTAAACCAGCCGGTGGCGGCGCCCGTGTCACCCCTGCTCCGGTCAACCAGCCGGTGGCGGCGCCCGTGTCGCCCCTGCTCCAGTCAACCAGCCGGTGGCGGCGCCCGTGTCGCCCCTGCTCCAGTCAACCAGCCGGTGGCGGCGCCCGTGTCGCCCCTGCTCCGGTCAACCAGCCGGTGGCGGCGCCCGTGTCACCCCTGCTCCGGTCAACCAGCCGGTGGCGGCGCCCGTGTCACCCCTGCTCCGGTCAACCAGCCGGTGGCGGCGCCCGTGTCACCCCTGCTCCGGTCAACCAGCCGGTGGCGGCGCCCGTGTCACCCCTGCTCCGGTCAACCAGCCGGTGGCGGCGCCCGTGTCGCCCCTGCTCCGTTAAACCAGCCGGTGGCGGCGCCTGTGTCGCCCCTGCTCCGTTCAACCAGCCGGTGGCGGCGCCCGTGTCGCCCCTGCTCCGGTCAACCAGCCGGTGGCGGCGCCCGTGTCGGCCCTGCTCCGGTCAACCAGCCGGTGGCGGCGCCCATGTCTCCCCTGCTCCGGTCAACCAGCCGGTGGCGGCGCCCGTGTCGCCCCTACTCCGGTCAACCAGCCTGTGTCGGTGCCCGTGTCGCCCCTACTCCGGTCAACCAGCCTGTGGCGCCCGTGTCGCCCTTGCTCCGGTAAACCAGCCTGTGTCACCCGTGTCGCCCCTGCTCCGGTAAACCAGCCTGTGTCACCCGTGTCGCCCCTGCTCCGGTAAACCAGCCTGTGGCGCCCGTGTCGCCCCTGCTCCGGTAAACCAGCCTGTGGCGCCCGTGTCGCCCCTGCTCCGGTAAATCAGCCTGTGGTGCCCGTGTCGCCCCTACTCCGGTAAACCAGCCTGTGTCACCCGTGTCGCCCCTGCTCCGGTAAACCAGCCTGTGGTGCCCGTGTCGCCCCTACTCCGGTCAACCAGCCTGTGTCGGTGCCCGTGTCGCCCCTACTCCGGTCAACCAGCCTGTGTCGGTGCCCGTGTCGCCCCTACTCCGGTCAACCAGCCTGTGTCGGTGCCCGTGTCGCCCCTACTCCGGTCAACCAGCCTGTGGTGCCCGTGTCGCCCCTGCTCCGGTAAACCAACCTATGGCGCCCGTGTCGCCCCTGCTCCGGTAAACCAACCTATGGCGCCCGTGTCGCCCCTACTCCGGTTAACCAGGCTGTGGCGGCGCCCGTGTCGCCCCTACTCCGGTCAACCAGCCTGCGGCGGCGCCTGTGTTGCTCCTTCAACCAGCCAGCCTGTGGCGGCGCCTGTGTCGTGTCGCCCCTGCTCGACCCTGACAACGCGACTACGTGGCGCGCGTGTTGCCTTGTGGCTCGCTAGCTGCGCGCCGTCTCCAGCCAGCTTGCGGTGCCCGCGACGCCCTTGCTCGGTTCGCTGTCGACCCGACATCTCCACCTAGTGGCGTGCTAAATGTGCGCGCGTGCCATCCCCAGCCAACTTGGGGCGTACGCTTCGCCCCGTGGCTCGCTAACTGCGCGCCTTCTCCGACCATTCCGTGTGCCGCGGCGCGCCTTCTTCAGGCCTATGACGCTTGTGTCAACTGCCAGGCTCGATTCTTGCCTTGGTCGACGGCGCGGCCTGTCCGCCTGTCTGGTTCACCCGAGCCGACGGCGCGGCCATACCGCCTGTCTGGTTCATCCGGGCCGACGGCGCGACATTTTCGCCTGTCTGATTCGCCCTTGCCGATGGCGCGGCCAGTCCGCCTGTCTGGTTCATCCGGGCCGACGGCGCGACATTTTCGCCTGTCTGATTCGCCCTTGCCGACGGCACGGCCAGTCCGCCTGTCTGGTTCACCCCGACCGACGGCGCGGCCAGTCCGCCTGTCTGATTCGCCCCGGCCGACGGCGCGGCCAGTCCGCCTGTCTGATTCACCCGGGCCGATGGCGCGGCCAGTCCGCCTGTCTGGTTCACCCGGGCCGATGGTGCGGCCAGTCCGCCTGTCTGATTCACCCGGGCCGATGGCGCGGCCAGTCCGCCTGTCTGATTCGCAGCGACTGCATCGATCGGATCGATTTTATTTCACCTACTAGACAAATAACATATCAAATTGCAGGTTTATCCCAGACATTCGTTCCGGATTTTTTACATTGGAAATAGTATCTGCGGCTAGATATTTCCAACACTATGAAAACCATAGATAATAAATTTATATTTTGGTAAATCCAAAGCTGTACAAATGACAAGACTAACCTATCTTTTGGGCTTGAAAGTATTTTCTTAATATTATCAATAATAACCAACACAAATCTTCATTATTGAAAATCGGTAAGTCCGCAATAAATGCTTCTTTTCAGTAAGAACTTCACTATTGATGAAACTGCACTAGATAAAATTTTCGAGAAAGTTTTATGATTCCACCTACTATTTGGATGAAGACTGAAATTAACTTCCCTGATATATATTTACAATTATAAATATTAGAAGAAACGATTAAAAGCTCAAAGCAAGTAAAAGGGATAATATGCAAGTGTTTTAAATAATTTCTCAGCAAATGTATGAAAACACTACTACGACGATAGCCGCCGTATGATAAATAACTACAATGCCTGTGGAAAATATCAACTATAAACTCATATTAAACGGCAACTACTGAATCAGTAAGGTAGGAAATAAAAATATGATTGCAGGTGCCAATGTAACTGCATAGGAAACTCGAATGTGGTGAACGTGTGCTTGAATCCGGTAGATCCAGGGTAGTTGAACCAATTTGGACGATTTGTGCGTATGTACTTGCACGAAAATAAAAGCTATGTACAAACATACACTCCGTAAAATCTAATTACTTTATGAACATTATGCACCCATCCATGTTAGTACCTAGACCAAAATGCGTTTTGGGCATGTTTAAGGTAAAAAAACTTGTAATTACTCTGGGACTCTTGTGTTTTTATTTGTTTATTGCTATTTTTTTTCATGTGGTTTGGGATGAATCTGTATTAGGTGAGCACTTTGTTGTTGAGCCTTGTACCTAGTGTTGCGAGCCCTAACTGCTTTATGTGTACCGAGTAACATCATAGGCACCCCGGCTTCAGATGCATGTAGGTTGTTGTTAGTAAAATTGTGGGTTAACATTCGAAGTATGCAAGTAAGTAGCTCTGTTTCTTGTAATGGTACTAGGGTAGGAGCCTAATTTATATTGTTAACAGGTTTTCGCGTGCACAACCAAACAGATGCAGCATGTGTAAAAATGCTGGAGCAAAGTATTAAGTACGTTAAATACAACATAGCAATGACTGATTTGAGGTAAACATAAGCCTAGTGTAAATATATTATGAACAAATTGTGGTATATACTAAGTTCATGAGATTGAGATAAGTCATTGAGTGTGAGTTGCAAGCCTTATACCTAGTGATCCTGATCGGGATGTAAGTAGCGATTCATTATATTTATTTAACTAGGATAGGTCATTAATCCGTATTGTTAACAGATGGTGACTTTTCGTTGGAATGTCCGATGTAGATGGCATGGTATCGAGAGTAATAGTAACGTAAGCACAAACGTACTGGTAAATAATACAATATGTTGTAATGTTGTGACAGCAGTGGAATGTATTCAATAAGATCGGCTTTGCTGTAGATAACAATGACCTTAATAGTTGATACATAACATTATCAAAAGATTAATCAAACTCAATTTACAGAATAAGACAGGTAACAATTATTCACTACTTACTTTGGTTACATACTAGGATAGGTCCGTAATGTATATTGTTAACAGATGACGAGGTTTGGGAGCTCGCGAGCATACCGAATAAGCGTGCATTATGTGGAAAATGGTCGGCCTGGAGCAACTGCTTGTGTACGTAAAACACAACTTATCAATTTAGCTGATGGTCATAACAGTGTTACCTACCTATTTCTAAATTTGAAATGTAATGTTGGTGCATAACAAAGAGTTGTTAACAGATAACCGGGCGTGGGATGCGAGCCACAGAGAGGTAAATTTTGTTCCTATACTAGGATAGGCTCGTAACTCATTATTGTTGACAGGTGAAGACTTTTCGTGTCTGACTCGAATCTTGATGATGCCTTGCATCCAAGTTTTCTCGACCACCGGCACCGTTGTGTACGTAAAACATTAGGTACGCATTAGGAAATACTATATTGATTAGAATGGGATGTGTTGAAATAAAATTTGGCAATTTTATGTTGGTGAATGGCTTAATATTGTGAACATAGCAAGCGTGTGTTATATGCAATAAAACCGGGAGGTAACAAGTTATAAATAATGCTTTTATAATTATTATAGTATAACTAGCAATAGGTCCGTAATGAGTATTGTTGACAGATTTCGTTGATTGTATGTCGGAGGAAATGGCTTAATGGCAAGGCTTTAGCACCTTTTTAAGCAATTTGGTTAGCACTAAGTAGCCTGCACAAATACGGACACTGGGGCCATACATGGAGGTATTTTTTTCTTGATGTTATTCTATAAAATTAGGATATGCCCGTAACAAGTATTGTTAACAGATTAGCCGCTTGCCATAAACACCTTGCGGCTTTGAAAGTTAAAACACTATGCCCAGGAACATAGTCGTGACTGCCGCTAAGTATTCACAACACTGAGAAAACATCACCACTAATTGGATGAGGTTCGGTAGGCGCATAAAGTTGTTGACACCTGCATGAAAAAGCATTGGTTCGAGGTAGGTAGGTGCATTCTCAATTTTGCAGTTATTTGGTCTGGTATACGTGCTTTATGTAATAGTACTTACCTAACACTATTGCCAATTTTCTTTAGTTTTTTTTTTCCTGTTTTTAACTGTCTTGATGTGATTAGGTTAGGTGCATAATGATTGTTGTCAACAGATACCAAACGTGTGCAATAGTTATGAACTTTAAAAGGATGGAGCATGGACGTAGGTGCAGAATATCGTGAAAATAAGCTTATGTATGAGCGTGACAATAATGTAACTAATTCCGAGAAAGTTGCACTGTGTGTATTATAAGTACGCTGCATTGTGGTCTTGGTAAATGTGTAAAGTTGTTTGCCACAGTAAAATGAATTATTTATTATAACAACACTAGCTGTATTGGTGAATGAAGTTAGGTATGTGCAAAATTAAGCGTTGTTTCAGATACCTACTGATCGAATATGGGTAAATACTTGACAATTGCTTTAATACGGCTTAGCTTCGGTAGGTCCGCACCTAACAAATATTGTTAACAGATTCCAACAAGGTCCAGGCCCAGAGCAACAGAGATCGAGGTTCATAGATAAATATTATAAAATTTTCTGCAAAACCAAATAACAACAAAAACATCGCATCAGATAAAATAAGGTGAAACATTCCTCGGATAACTCAGCCATTGCAATCTTTGGTATGTGTGCTTATACTACACCTGTTGTATTTTTTTTTACTTATTATGCTCTTCGAACAAACTACGAAAGGTAAAGCTATTTTATGAACTCCTTGTTTTTATCAAAATGCGTTATGCATGCGTAAATAGCTTGGATGGGTGCATAACACATATTTTTAACAGATCTCTACCAATAACGCGCTCGAGATGACATCGCGTGTACTCGTGTAGATTAATGGTTTGAAGTTAACCCGGTCACGACTCACCTACGTATGAAGCATGTGATGTACCTACAATGTCTATCAATGCCAACGGCTGTTAGAATTTTTCGAGAAATATGTGGGTAGGTGAACTTTCTTAGTGTTGTTAACAGAATTTCATCAAGCTTGGTGTGGTAGAAATAACAATAATACCTACGTGGAATGACAAGTAGAAGAAAATAGAACGCGAAAAATCCCTGCAAGCAATAGCAAAGGTAGGGAAAAATCTGTTGGTGCCTGCTGCACCTACCTCTAAGTATAAGTATTGTCAACAGGTTCTTACACCGTATCTACAGTGCAAGATTGAAAAAACAGCTCTTGGAATAATCTTTTTTTGAGACCTTTATATTTCTGATTAGAATAACTAGTGTGGTGCGTAACGACTATTGTTGACAGATATCCATAGGAGAGTGGCAAACTGCGTGGTGATGTGGCAGCTTCAAATAGCAATAAGTAGAAGCCCACTACCCAGTGCTGCATTGTCTTCATTATAATCATTTGATGATAGATCTATGGATAGATTACCATCGGTAGGTGCATAATCAACGTATTGTTAACAGGATATTCATCTGATATTTCCGGAAAAGGGTAACCCAAAGAAAAAAACGCCGCTTCAATACATGATGTAACGATTACGGCGTGGCTCGACTTATCTAGGAATGTCATCGGTGCAAGGTTTGCTGAACTACACACAACAGTATGTTATCTGACTTACAGATTAAATAATGAGTACCTGACTATGAAAACTGACTCGGATGGATGAAGTATAGGTGCATAATCAAGATTGTTCACAGGTGTTCAAACAATGATCCCGAACATCAACAACACCACGAACGGTAACTACACAAAAAAAAACTGCACCGACTATAAACTGGAATCTTGTGTGGCGAGTACTGGCCTACTGGTAAGAGAAACCTTAAGTACCTACCTCAGTAATAGTTGGGAGTTTCCCGAGACAATATCGGATGGTTGCATTAAGTGGAAAAGATTTTTGGAGCAGCAGTACGTAGTTTTTCTTGAGACAATTAACAATTCCTTATAAACCAGACTTTATGGACGCAGTCTTGGTATGTGCGCATAATCATGTTGTTGACAGATAATCTTCGAGCGATGCGAGAACGCCACAATGTCATCGGTGCAAGGTTTTGCTGGACCAACTAAAGTATGTAATCTGATTTATTTAAATGAAATAATGAGTACCTGTCTTTATGGAAACTGACTCCACGGATGGCTGAAGTAAGAGCATAATCAAAAGTTGTTGACAGGTATTCGTCAATGAACCCGAACATGAGACAAACACCACGAATGGTAACTACATACTTTAGCAAGACAATATGAACTATAAATTGGAATCAACAAGTGTGCCGAATACCGCAATTTGTTTTTGTACTTAGATATTATATATATTCGTGGATGAACCAGACTTCATGGACGCAGTCTTCATGGACGCAGTCTTGGTGGGTGCATGGTGGGTGCTTATTTATGTGTTGTTGACAGATAACCGTCGAGCAGTACGAGAACACCACAATCTGATAACTAGGTACGACAAATATTTGCTAGAAATTAGCTTGGATAGGAACATAATAAGAATCTTCTACAGAAAAAGGAAGGAAACCAGGATTACTCAGTGCCCGAGATAACTTCATTGAGGCATCGCCCATCGGTGACCAACTTTACGAGAGCAAAGTATGTACTTAAAACAAAAAAAAAAGTCAATAAAACTAAAGTATGAGCTCGAGGAGCAATGTGCAACAAGTATCGCGTGCAAACGGTAACGTTCAATGATCTTTGTATTACCTACTTAAGACATCGTGCTGGGCTTTTTGAACATGTTTAAATAATATGAATTCTATTATTTAAAGGCAGGACAATAATTACTATGTAGATTATTCATTTAATTGGAATTTGAGCTTTGTTAAGTGATGGTAATATGGTACAGTAGCACACGAAATTTCTAGCAACTTTTTATTTGCCCAACATCAGCTTCACTGAAGTGGGTAGGTTGACAGATTCATGAGGCAATTAGTTCTCACTCTTCGCGTTTTAAAAGTAACTTCAAACAATTCCTTTAAATAGGCTAGGAAATGCCCGTAATAAAGTATTGTTGACAGATTATTTTACTGAGTACCTATTGGGAGGAATTGAAGTATTCGGTGGAAGAGAGACGATCGGAATGTTGTCAAGACAACAAGCAGCTCTATGAATGGTAAAGAAGGTAACCACGTTAAGCGATACTACGCATGGCCCTTGCCTCGTAATTCATGTTTAAGCGAATGCACCAGAATACTTGATAAATACTAACTGTTTGCTGGATTGCTACGTGTTTCGAAGCAATAGCACAGGTATGGCATTTCTCATTTTTTTAACATAATTCTTCGCTCTTAAATTCATTCGTTTACACAGCAACACCTGGCGGGTGCAGCGCTAATAAATAATTGTCAACATGTTTATTGAATGTACGGATACTCCACCAGATCTGGTAAACTTAATTGGTTTCTCTATAAATAACTAGGATATGTTTGTAACAGCTATTGTTAACAGATGCTTACGACTTGCGAGCGAGACAACCCGGCAAAATGTCATCATTGAAATGTAACAACATGTAGCAACACATACACCATAAAAATCTGAAAATTGACTACGCCCGGTAGGTGCTTAATAACATTTTGTTGACAGAACGTCATAGCAAGACGCACGGAATCTTAACTATGGTGATTTTGTGGATGCTTCAGCGTCACGGAATGTAGATATAAGATAAGGGCTAAGCCGTTTTTAGAGTACCTAAAATGATGATAAGTCTACTGATGGAGAACTAGTACCTACCTAATACTAATTAATGAGGTAATAACATATTATATTTTTATTTTTATCGGTAAAATAATTAGGATAGGATCGTAACCAATATTGTTGACAGATACTGTGGAAGTGATGTGATAACGACAATCGTGAACTGTGAAAGTGGTAGCGTAGCAAAGGAACCAAGCAAAATTTAAGGTAAATATATGATAAAAATGGAACTTCTAGATTAGGATCGTAACTCGTTTGTTGACAGTCCACGAGAATATAGCTCCGGAAAGGTTAAGCTTCGTGGAGAGGGTGGTATGGACATCACAAATGCGAAGAATTACTGCCATCACAAAACTATCAAGGAGGAAACGATGAAAAGACGAAATTTGGTAGGAACATAATGAAGAATTGTTACAGATGCTCATAAATGGACGGCTGCAGCAACGGCTATGTGGAAGAGTACAGTCGCTGTAAAATAAGGGCAAGGTCCGTTATAAAGTATTGTTAACAGATGAAATTCAAACTGTGAATGGAGATTTGGTGACCCTCTGCACTAGGCGACTTGGACGGCAGTTCAGTAGGTGCGTCTGAAGAAATTATGGTATGTACGTAATGGAGCGTTGTTGACAGGACGTCTACGCAGAAGCAACTTGAACATTGCAATAGTACCACGACGCCACGGACGACAATGAAGATACAGAATAAAGTTGAGAGCCAAACTGAAAAGATTACGGTCAAAAATCTGGGTGTAAATATATGCGAACAAGAAGACGACGGTCAAGCAGTCACATGAAAAAAGAAAAAGACAGAATAATCTCCCAATTCCAACACAAAACAAACAAATATAACAATCACAAAAAGTAAAAAATCAACACGAAACAAACAAGATTGATTATAATATAAAAAAAGACACAACAACAACAAGACAACAAAAAGTAAAAACCAACTTCAAGACACTGACGAGCAGCAAATAATCAACAAGACGACACGGACGAGGAGTAAGATCAACAAGAAGACGACACGGACGAGGACTGGAAGAAAAACAAGAAGACGACACGGACGAGGAGTGAAAGATAAACAAGAAGACGACACGGACGAGGAGTAAAAGATTAACAAGAAGACGACGCGGACGAGGAGTGAAAGATAAACAAGAAGACGACACGGACGAGGAGTGAACGATAAACAAGAAGACTACACAGACGAGGAGTGGTAGATCAACACGAAGACGTTACGGACGAGGAGTGGAAGATCAACACGAAGACGTTACGGACGAGGAGTGGAAGATCAACACGAAGACGACACGGACGAGGTGCAGCAGATCAACACGAAGACGACACGGACGAGGTGCAGCAGATCAACACGAAGACGACACGGACGAGGTGCAGCAGATCAACACGAAGACGACACGGACGAGGTGCAGCAGATCAACACGAAGACTACACGGACGAGGAGCAGAAGATCATCACGAAGACGACACGGACGAGGAGCAGAAGATCATCACGAAGACGACACGGACGAAGAGCAGAAGATCATCACGAAGACGACACGGACGAGGAGCAGAAGATCATCACGAAGACGACACGGACGAGGAGCAGAAGATCAACACGAAGATGACACGAACGAGGAGCAGAAGACCAACAAGAAAACGACACGAACGAGGATCAGAAGATCAACACGAAGACGACACGGACGAGGAGCAGAAGATCAAAACGAAGACTACACGGACGAGGAGCAGAAGATCAAAACGAAGACTACACGGACGAGGAGCAGAAGATCATCACGAAGACGACACGGACGAGGAGCAGAAGATCATCACGAAGACGACACGGACGAGGTGCAGAAGATCAACACGAAGACGACACGGACGAGGAGCAAAAGATCAACACGAAGACGACACGGACGAGGAGCAGAAGATTAACACGAAGACGACACGGACGAGGAGCAGAAGATCAACACGAAGACGACACGGACGAGGAGCAGAATATCAACTAGAAGACGACACGTACGAGGAGCAGAATATCAACTAGAAGACGACACGGACGAGGAGTGGAAAATCAACACGAAGGCGACACGGACGAGGAGTGGAAGATCAACTAGAAGACGACACGGACGAGGAGTGGAACTAGAAAACGACAGGGACGAGGAGTGGAAGATCAACTAGAAGACGACACGGACGAGGAGTGGAAGATCAACTAGAAGACGACACGGACGAGGAGTAGAAAATTAACATAAAAGCGAGACGAAGCAGGTTGGAGAACAAAGCCGTGGAACGTAAAACAGGTAATTATATTAAATCAACTTGCATGTTCAAAAGAAGCAATATTCTAACCCAACAAATTATTTTAAATTAACTGTTTTGTTTCGCAGTTATATGATTTTACATTTTTATTTTCAGGAAATCTTACAACACGACCGACAACAACAATACGGACGTGGTGCACCATGTTGTCGACGTCTAAAGATGAATGTGAAAGCGGCAACAGTGAGAAGAAGGAAGAATATCATGAAGACTGCACACACGCACGGGGCTTAAAACATCGAGTTTAAACCACGGTAATTATTTATAAATATCAGTTTAATTTATTACTTGAAGGGCGCATTGTTCAATCAAGATGAGTTCAACAACGACGAGGATACACAAAACGATAAAGAAAACTAAATCGATAATGTAAATAAGGTACGTCACCCAAAAACTTTTCACAAGACAAACCTAAACAAAGAATAAGAAATAGAAGACACTACTGAAGAGGAAGATAAAAATGAGGTAACGAGCATACTAAAATTTTACAAGAGCTTGAGGAAGCATTTATAATGGATACGACACGGACGAGGTGAGGAAGCTGCGTTTGGCGTGGACGAGCTGAGTATAATAATTAACAACGCAAAGATGACCCCCTGCGAAGGTAAAAATCTTAAATCATTGTGTAAATATTTGCATGACTACACAAGTTGAGGTTACGAATTGGACAAAACGGAGGCGATAAGAAGAAACAAATGGTAACAGGTAACACTTTTAACATTTGCTTGGCGAAAAATATTGAGATAGACTAGGATAACAATACGACACGGACGAGGAGCACAACACCAACAAGAATACGACACGGACGAGGAGTGGAAGACCAACAATAAGATGACACAGACGAGGAGCGGAAGACCAACAAGAAGACGACACAGACGAGGAGCGGAAGACCAACAAGAAGACGACACAGACGAGGAGCGGAAGACCAACAAAAAGACGACACAGACGAGAAGCAGAAGACCAACAAGAAGACGACACAGACGAGGAGCGGAAGACCAACAAGAAGACGACACAGACGAGGAGCGGAAGACCAACAAGAAGACTTCACAGACGAGGAGCGGAAGACGAACAAGAAGACGACACAGACGAGGAGCGGAAGACCAACAAGAAGACTACACAGACGAGGAGCGGAAGACCAACACGAAGACGACACAGACGAGGAGTGAAGACCAACAAGAAGACGACACGGACGAGGAGCGGAAGACCAACAAGAAGACGACACAGACGTGGAGCGAAGACCAACAAGAAGACGACACAGACGAGGAGCGAAGACCAACAAGAAGACGATACGGACGAGGAGCGGAAGACCAACAAGAAGACGGCACGGACGAGGAGCGGAAGACCAACAAGAATACAAGGACGAGAAGCTGAAGAATAGCTAGAAGAAGACACCAGAGAACAAGGCTGTGGAACGTAGAACAGGTAGTTAAATTAAACCAACTTACATGTTCAAAAGAAGCAAAATTCTAATCGAATAAGTTGTTTAAAACTGACTGTATCGTTGTTATAAGATTTTATTTTTTATATTCAGGAAACACCTTGCAACAGGATTGACAACAAAACGACATCACACCACGTCGTCCACGTCCGAAGATGAATAGGAAGGCGGCGGCAGTGAAGGAAGAAAGAATATCATGAAGACCACACACGGACGGAGCTTAATACATCGAGTTTAAACCATGGTAATTATTTATAAATGTCCATTTAATTTATTACTTGAAGGGCGCATTGATCAATCAAGATGACTTCAACAACGAGGAAGATACACAAATTGATTAAGAAAACTAATTCAAAAGTGTAAATAAGGTATGTTGTACAAAAACCTTGCACAAGTCACAAGACAAACTTAAGCAAATATTAAGAAATTGAAGACAATACTGAAGAGGAAGATAAAAATGAGGCAATGATCATAGAAACATTTAACAAGTGCTAGCGGAAGCAGTTGTTATAATGGATACAACACTGACGAGATGAAAAAGCTGCGATTGGCGTGGACAAGCTGAGGATAATAATTAACAATGCAACGATGATGAACCCTGCGAAGGTAAAAACAATAAAGCCTTATGTAAATATTTGCACGACTACACAATTTGAGGTTACAAATAGGGCAAAATGGAGGCTAGAATGCTAACAGAGGAGCCAAGATGGATAAGAAGAAATAAAGGGTAGCAGGTAACATTTAACATGTGCTAGAGGAAAAATTTTAAGATAGGCTAGGATAACAATGCGACACGGACGAGGAGCACAACACCAACAAGAAGACGACACGGACGAGGAGCACAACACCAACAAGAAGACGACACGGACGAGGAGCACAACACCAACAAGAAGACGACACGGACGAGGAGCACAACACCAACAAGAAGACGACACGGACGAGGAGCACAACACCAACAAGAAGACGACACGGACGAGGAGCACAACACCAACAAGAAGACGACACGGACGAGGAGCACAACACCAACAAGAAAACGACACGGACGAGGAGCACAACACCAACAAGAAAACGACACGGACGAGGAGTGGAAGATCAACAAGAAGACGACGCGGACAAGGAGCAGAAGACGACACAGACGAGGAGCGGAAGACCAACACGAAGACTACACGGACGAAGAGCGGAATACCAACACGAAGACTACACGGACGAAGAGCGGAATACCAACAAGAAGACGACACGGACGAAGAGCAGAAGACCAACAAGAAGGCGACACGGACGAGGAGCGGAAGACCAACAAGAAGACGGCACGGACGAGAAGCGGAAGACGACAAAGTAAACAGTGCAGCAGGTAACAAAACACTATTTTTATTATCACCAGGATCATTATTCAACTTTGATAAACGTAGCAAAACCTAAAGTTAAATTGCTATTTATTTTATTTCAGGAAAACAGACAAGGAGCAGAGAAAAACAAGACGAGGACACAGACAAACACGATAGCAGAAGAATCAATCACTGTACATGCACGAGAAATCGTTAGCATAAAAGCAGCAGAAAAAATACTGGACACTACAAGGTAGACAATCTTTTTATGGATTTATCTAAATCATCATTCATCATAAGATTCTACTCTTTTAATTGCCCTCTATTTTCTGCCTAGCTTTTTGAAATAAATACATTCTGCTTTACTACCAAAACTTTACTCAAGTTACTCTAATGTTCATGTTACAGATATATCTAGCAGTGAAGAAGATAAGAAGCAGCAAAAATGATAAAGTTGCGCCAGATGAAACAGAATCACATGGCGAAGATGAAGAAGGAACAGACAGGGAGCAGAAAGACCAGGGCAGTGGAGAAAATGAAGAAGGACCAGGGCAGTGGAGAAAATAAAGAAGGACCAGGGCAGCGGAGAAAATGAAGAAAGACCAGGGGCTCAATTCTGTAAAATAACCAACTTGTCAATAGTGTGTCGGTAGTGTGTCAGTAGTGTCTCAATAGGCTAATCATTGACATTTGGTATTCTACAATTTTTTATGGTATTTGACTTGCGACTGAAGTGCTATTGAAACGCCATAGTAAGATTGTTGTAATCATTGGTATTCTGCTCCACTATAATATGTCAATGTCATCATGATGGTCAAAGTAAAGGTATTCTGTAAATATTTTAAGTGTATTTGACAGTTGTGTCTATCGTGTTTGAATGGTGTTTTCGTCTTCGAGCCGCCATTGTGAGGCCATCGAACAACGACACCTCTTTTCCGTATTAAATTGGTTCAATTTGTTTATTTTTGCAATTAGTGATCTATGTTTTGGATTTAAAATAAAGTGTACATGGCTGTGTGCATCTAACGCTTTTAAGTTTATAAAGTGGACGTAGTTTTTCGTCACAATGAGTCGTATAGTTGATTTCATGTTTGAAAACTTGTGATATTAATTTAAAGGTATAATTATGTGAATGTTAATAGAATCTCGCTAGAATCTTGTTAGTTGTATTATAATTTAGCATCATGTTAGTATTAAAGTCTATTATGACCGATTAGAAAGGAAAACACGTTAATTAAAATTATTGTATCATATAATTACGTAACTTGAAATAATGTTTTTTTGTTTGTAAATATATAATGTTAAAATTAGAGTCAAAATAATGGTCTTAACTTAAAACCATTTTCTACGCAAGAATTATGTAAATCGGTCCAGTAGTTTAGAACATATAAAGCCAACTAAATAGTAAACATTTCGTACATCGTAAGTTTCACACTTAATGTTCTAGGATATTTTTAATATGCAATGTAAGGTGCAATATGATTGTTTTATGTGAAAATAAGTGCAATAAGCTATGCAAAAATGTATATATTGTAAGGTTTATTTCAATAAATAAAGATGGTATGGGGTTTCAGGTTTCGGCTTTTGCGAAAACAAACACAAAATTGGGTTCAAAACTCGCTGTTCCCGTTGTGGGTGGGAAGGGCCGTATATTAAGACGGGGCCGACGGCGAACGATGGTCTGTTGCAGCCAGCCATCGAGGAAGAAACACTATAAGGAAAAGCGAGAGGCCGAAACCTGGGGAACCGTAATTGATGAAAGAAATCCGGGTTTTAATCTATGCAGCCCACCAACCCCCTCTTTCCACCGAGGTCCTGCTTTACAAAGTCGCCAGTACCCGACCTACCCTATATGCATTCAGGGGTGCGTGGAAGCGTGCGCCACCAGCAAGTACTGCAAGGATTGCCCGCCTCATGTTTTTCAAGTAGAAAAACGCCGGTGCAAGTTTTTTGACAGTTGTCTGTTTTTTTTTTCAGAAAGGCATAAACAAGAAAATTGTTGTGATAAAATCTTATTTTTTTTAACGATCATTTCTTATTTTTAGTGAATAATAATATATAATATATAGTTTTTGGCCATAGAGCGTTTTCATATTGTTATAAAAACTTATATTATAAAGATGTTATTGAAAAAATTGGATTTCAAAAAGTGGTAGTTTTGATGTAACCTCTATAGTTGCATGGTAGATTTTTGTTAGCAACACCTAAACCTATTGAACTGCCACAATGTCGACATACTATCGACACACTACTGACACACCACTGAAACGTCACTGAAGTTTTTGCAGAATACCAAATTTGCAACAGTAGCAACATAATATCTATAGTGTGTCGATAGAGTGTCAATGGCGCGTTTCTTAACGCAAAGTTACAGAATCGGCACCCAGGGCAGCGGGGAAAATGAAGAAAGACCAGGGCAGCGGAGAAAATGAAGAAAGACCAGGGCAGCGGAGAAGATGAAGGACCAGGAAGCGGAAGATGAAGCAGGACCAGTTAGCAGAAAAGATGAAGGACTGGGCAGTAGAGAAAATGAAAATCGCTGTATAAGTGGTATAATGCAGATAATAAAATTGTTAAGAAATTATATGCGTTTCCGTTACTAAATTTTTATTCCTGATATGAGGAATATTTGGCAAAGCTAAATGTTTTAATGTAAAAAAAGGAAAAAATTACCCCGTTTTTTGATATTTATTAACCAAAATGAAAGCCGGGACCAACAGCTTAACGTGCTGTCCGAGGCACGGAGGAAACTGTATGTCAGGGTGGTCACCCATCCACAGACCAACCTAGACAAGCACGGCTTAACCTAAAGATCGACCCGAGCGGCTGATATTATTTAGCCACGAGCTCCTCCAATTAAGTAAAAGAGAAGTACAATTTCCATGAAGAGTATAATATAATTCTTAATGAAGCCACGCCAAATATTTAATCTTTTAGTAATTGATACTGATTGTTACTAACAGAAGTACCGGTACCTCCTACAATTGTATTACTTAATAGTTTATACATGCAGTAAAAATATTGTTACCGACACTAATCAATCAGTCTTGAGGAACTAGTGATTATAAAAAACAACTAGTTCCATCATGGAACTAGTGACAATGAAGCGATTAGATGCTTGGACATCAAATCGGGAGAATAGGCTTGTTTCCACCATCAATAAATTGCAAATCTATTTAGTCCGTCAATTAGAGTATTGGAAAATAATGGACACGTATTTTTTGTTTTTGTAAATCAACGAATATTGACAAAGATAAAACGCATCAAAACTCGGAGTGGGGGCTCGTGACGTCACTGTTCGGTATCACCTCACTAAGAATGATACCGAACAGTGACGTATTGGGAATTTTAAAAGCGTCGTATCTTCGTCAATTTTGGTTTATGTGACAAAAGAAAAAATACGACTATAAAATACTAATTAGATTTTTTCAGTTAACAAGCCTATTGTTTATTAAGAATCCATTAAGTACTCACAGAGCCTCTCGACGATAAGAATTCACGGAGTAATTTGGTCTTTCTCCTTTACCTTCGTATACTCTCTCTGTAAGTAGTCCAGAGCTGACTTAGACTAAAACATCATCGAAATCTGGTTACCTGCTGCTGCTGCATCGCTGGTTTTCTGTTTCTTTACTGACTTTCGTAAATATATGGTTAATTTTCAATTTATCTAGCTAGGTACGAATTGGAAAATCAGCATAGAAAATGCTATACATAGTTAATTACTTGTTTTATTATTGTATCGGGCGGGAATTCGGGAAATCAAGTTTCGAGTTTTGGATGGGTAGATATAGTTACTTTACTCCACAGATTACTATATTAGTAGCTTTACTCTTTGGGCTATGGCACAGAGTACTTTTTGTTTAGGCTATGGCCACTATGGGGTGCACAGATTATAGTAGCTAGCTAATAGGGTACCGGGTAAAACGGGGTGAATAGAAATGCAGGGGTGAATTGAAACAAAACTTTAAAAGCGATTTTATCGCTGAACTTATATTGTAAATTGCCAACAAGGTACCTTTATAATTAAGTATAATTTAGTTAACACAATAGAGTACTTGTTGTAGTGAATTTTCAAAAAGGTATTTCTTGTGTTCGTCGAGTGTTCACGGAGAATGCAAACCTTGCAAAAGAGAGTGGATATTATACCGAATTTATAAAGTTCATAACGATAAGTTTTCGCTTTTCTGTATTTCAAAAAGTTATCTATAATAAAAACGAATTATGTTTTGAGGCTGAATATATGCTTAATTCCAGTATAACTGGCTTTGTAAACATTTACTTCCGCAACTGCTGAAGGAAGCAAGGAAAGTACATGCCCGCGAAATTAAAATTTTCTTACGTTTTTTTGCAATTTGCAGGGCAGTGCTAAGTTGTTTGTTGATAAACATATCGGTCGCGGCTGTAAGACATTAAGTTTCAGAATTATAATAATCAAAATCATCAATACAACCCTCCAAGTTCATAAGAGTCGATGAACGAATTTTTCACGGTCAAAGTCTTTCTTCAGCTTTTATGAACTTTACAGCCGCGACCGATATATGTTTATCAACATAAAACTTAGCACTGCCCTGCAAATTGCAAAAAACGTATGAAAATTTGAATTTCGCGGGCTACCCTGAGACGCTTTCTCCATTAGGGCCGCGCGGCTCCGTAAGGCCGAGCCACGCGGCCGAGCCTCGTGAGTATGAAACTTCTAATAAACCCACGAGGCTCGGCCGCGCAGCTCGCGGTCAGCAAGTCTACACCCCCCTTCAAATAAGAACAGTGCCGAAAAGCCCCGGTTCTCAGCACCCCCGCTATTCCAAATTCCGACAGCATCTCTGGTAACGGTGAGGCAGAGGGTGCTAAGACTCTCTGATTCTTTGGATGTCGCCCAGCTGTCACACCCCAACGACTTCGACCGTGGCTTATTACATCGCCAGGACGCTAGTAATAGCGGGCTTTCAGGACGAACGCAGGTTGAGGCCGAATCTATCAAGTAGTTTCTCATAGGCCTACCAGAAATACGCCGAGAAGGTGAAGAGCTTTTAACACCAGGTACAGTCAGCCACCTTTTCTTCTTCAGAGCTCACGAAGATTCCTCATACGGTGGCACAGGATTTTTAAAATATCAAAAGCATCTCACTACCAAGAGTATGTATAGTTATCTTAATGCTGAATGATCGATACTCCCTAAAAATCTTTCAAGTCTACGCCTTCACATCTCAACACCCGGATGAAGAAGTGGGCACCTTTTTTACGAAGATATTAAAAAGACATTGCCCTTGCTTGTGAGTTTGGCCAGCCGCCAGCAGTTTCAGCTCACGAATGAAAGTTCTATCGGTAGATTTGGCCTTGGTCTGCGTAAAAAAAGACGGCAAACACTAGGAACTACTGCCCTTTTTTTGCAATTTGCAGCACTGCCCTGTAAATTGCAAAAACGTAAGAAAATTTAAATTTCGGGGGCTACCTTGCAGCATCAGCCTTAAAGCCGATAAAAAGTGGCCTCATTGGTTAGATTGGGACATGAGGTTATGTCCAGGCCAGCTTACACCATGAAACGATAGATGACGCTGTTCATGTCCCGTGGTTTTTTTTTATTGCGCTGTATGGAGTATAGAAGAATCTACTCATTAGATTATGTGCGTTTGTCTTTCTTGCTGCACGTAAAAACTTGATTTGCCTACGACCGGACACCGAAAACATTTTTTTACAATAAGTCATGTACAGCGACATCTATCGATTTTAAAAGGAACTGGCTTAGAAAACACTTTAGGTCCGGTTGCTCGAAGCTCGGTTACGTCAACTTTAGGGTTAAATTTGGGTTAAAGTAAAATTAACCGGGGGCAAATTTAAAAAGCGTTGTTGAAGGAGCGGTTACATTAACGAGCGGTCAAATTACCGATTTAACAGCTCTCAGTTTATAGTATCTACTAGCTGACACGCGCAACTTCGTGAACGTCATAATGACGGGACCACGCCAGGTTTTGCGAATATCATGTGAATAACATTTAGTACAATATTTCTACTATTTCATACTTTCATAGAAAAATTCTACCACCATAAAATTTTAAAATATTCCATACAGAAATTGGTCCCGCCATTTTGATATCAAAATGACGGGACCACTGTTCATTTGATGAAAAATACACGATGTGATCTTAAACTGAACACATAAAATTTTAATACGAAATAGTACGACTACGTTTGAATCGTTATTATACATTATTAACTGTAATTTCAATAAAAAAAAGGGTATACGAAATTGACATCAGAGCGCCTGAAGAAAAAGTATAATTTTATGCCACGAAGTATTCTAAGGCTCATAAAATTTATTAAGGCGTTTAAAACGTTTGGACCGCATCCAATTGGTTTTAAAAATATTTCATACAATTTAATTTACTTCTAAACTATTTTAATTCGGTTAATTTACAAGTTACAATTAAACACTACAAAATTCAATTGCAATGAGAGATTTTCTTTTTAAACTCTTCCCTAGTAGCTGGATAGATGGCGCTGGTCTCGGTATTTTACTGCAAGAAACAGAACGTCACATAATTTCACTTGGACCTAATGGTTATACTCGGAAGCTTATGCAAACGAAAGTGACAGTCAACGAGCGTATGTGACGTGTTTTTTTTGTAGCGTTTTGGCTTTGACACCTGGTAACGTAGTCAGATCAACGCCATCTACCGAGTTCTTGGAAACTATGTTTTTTTTTAATTCTCAATATAGAAAACCTTTCATTTTTCTATTCTATTTTTATTAAAGCAAGCAAATTGCAATTCTCGCGTCTTTTTGCGCGAGCCGTTGTGCTTTTTTGCAACGCGTCCACATTAAGAGCCGCGCGGCCTGCCTTGCGCAGATGCCACAGACTATATAGGGATATTAGCGGGAGTTTCTTTTGAGATGTACTAAGTAAAGTACGTTTTTAGGGTTCCGTACCTCAAAAGGTAAAAACGGAACCCTTATAGGATCACTTTGTTGTCCGTCTGTCTGTCTGTCTGTCTGTCTGTCTGTCAAGACCTTTTTTCTCAGGAACGCGTGGAGGTATCAAGCTGAAATTCATATCAAATACTCAAGTCTATGGTCTCTTGGAGCTGTGAAAAAATCAAACTTCTAAGTCAACGCGATCAAAAGATACTCCCGTTTATGCCGCAAATTTTCGACACTCGCAAGGGAATCAAAACCTACAGGGTACTTCCCGTGAACTCAGAATCTTGAAATTTGGTACGAAGCAACGTCTTATAACACAGATAAAGGAAAAATTGCGAAAAGCATAAATTTTTAGTTACATCATATAATAAAAATATTTTTAATAATTTTAAACTTATTACCCCTTTACTCATGAACGCGTAGTGGTATTATATTGAAATTCTTAACAAATACTCAAGTATATAATATCTTTAAGCTGTAACAAAATCAAACTTCTACGTCAACGCAATCAAAAGATACAGCAATTAAAGCCGCATATTTTGAAACTCGCAACTACTCGCAAGGGAATCAAAACCTAAAGGATACTTCCAGACGACCTGGAATCTTGAAATTTGGCATGAAGCAACGTTATAAAGTACACATATAGGAAAAATTCCGAAAATCTTAAATTACCATAACTTTTACTTATATACCTACAGGTTTGTACGGAACCCTCGGTGCGCGAGTCTGACTCGCACTTGGCCGGTTTTTTAGGTTCAGCAGCATTCATAGTAATAGGCACCGCAGCGGAAATAAGAAACATGTAACAAGAAATTTAAAAAAAGCTTATAAAATGATTTTGTCTATAAAAAAAACTACTCCGGCAGTCCCATAACACACCCGGCACTGCCGTACAATTCAATGAAAGAATAGGGAAGAGTTTAAAAAGAAAATCTCTCATTGTAATTGAATTTTGTAGTGTTTAATTGTAACTTGTAAATTAACCGAATTAAAATAGTTTAAGTTCAAGAAGTAAATTAAATTGTATGAAATATTTTTAAAACCAATTGGATGCGGTCCAAACGTTTTAAACGCCTTAGTAAATTTTATGAGCCTTAGGTCCATGTTCACCGAGAAGATAACAGTCTGATTATCTTAAACAGCTGTTTAAAGCACATTTTTGTATGGGAACATGTCACAGTGACAGCTGTTTTTCGATCTTCTCGGTGAACATGGACCTAAAAATACTTCATGGCATAAAATGATACTTTTTCTTCAGGCGCTCTGATGTAAATTTTGTATACCCTTTTTTTATTGAAATTACAGTTAATATTGTATAATAACGATTCAAACGTAGTCGTACTATTTTCGAAGATCACATCGTGTATTTTTCATCAAATGGACAGTGGTCCCGTCATTTTGATATCAAAATGGCGGGACCAGTTTCTGTATGGAATATTTTAAAATTTTATGGTGGTAGAATTTTTCTATGAAAGTATGAAATAGTAGAAATATTGTACTAAATGCTATTCACATGATATTCGTAAAACCTGGCGTGGTCCCGTCATTATGACGTTAACGTATCGTCTGCGAGTGAGGGTTAGTTTTTTTTTTTAATTAAAAAGTATCCTATGTTACTTCTAATACCTCCAAGAATATGTGTACAAAGTTTCATGATGATCGGTTGAGTAGTTTTCGCGTGAAAGCGTAACAAACAAACTTACATTCACATTTATAATATTATTAGTAGGGATGTTAACGGCGGCGGGCGGTCAAAATTACCGACTGGGTGGGGGTGGTTTAAATTTTGACGTTAGTAGAATTTGAAGTTAACGGTAACAGTTTTTAGGTTATTTACAATTTTTTTCTTTGCGAATACCGTTTAAAATGAGATCGGAGCGTTTTCTTTTGGATTTAATTAATGAAGACAGTTCTTCTGATGAAGAATTCATATTTGGACAAGTAGTCCGACAAAGACAGAGAAATTTTCGGCCACGAACTATTTTTTATTAATGGAAAGAAATAGATTTTAGAGCACGCTACAGAGTGTCGAGGAATTTGGCTAAAGTGCTTGTAAATTTTTATCCATAAAAATTAATAGGTAGTAAGTACCTACGGTTTTTAGAAACAATTTTTTAGTTTCATAGTAAAACCTTTTTATTACCTAACAACTAATGATGTATGTTCATCACTTTTTTCAGAAACAATGCAATTACATCTGCAGATCAAGTCTTTTTAACTCTACAGTTTTACGCATCTGGATCATTTCTCATATCTGTTGGGGATTCAAAAGGAGTGCACAAATCGACAGTACCTAATATGTAGAGCTATTCACACAGTGAGCAAGGAGTTAGCTAATCTTAGATCCCATTTTATTTATATACCAAGAAATGAAGATGAGAAGAAAGCCACTGTTAACAACTTTTACAATATTAGCCGCTTTCCAAAAGTTATAGGTGCTATAGATTGCACACATTTCTATATACAATTACCTGGTGGCAATAATGCAGAGTATTACCGCAATTGAAAGGACTCATTTTCATTGAATGTCCAAGTTGTTGCTGATGCTAATTGCTATATCAAAAATATTGTTGCAAGATGGCCTGGAGGAAGTCACGATAGTCACATATTTGATTCAAGCAACATCAAATATAGAATGGAAGATGGGGAATTTGGTGGTACATGGCTATTAGGTGATAGAGGATATGCCTTGAGGTCATTTCTTTTGACACCACTAGCAAACCCTACAACAGCAGGAGAGCATCTTTATAATGAAAGTCAAATAAGAACTAGAAATGTGGTTGAGAGGACATTTGGTTGTTGGAAACGAAGATTTCCTGCAATCGGATCCAAGTTGAGAGTCAATTTGAAATATATGCAAGCAATAATAGTAGGAACAGCTGTTTTACACAACATCTGTCGTAAGATGAATGAACAACCTCCAGATTTAGTAGATGTTTACGAGGAGATGGACATAGTTCATGAAACTGCTATAAACTATCAAGATAGTAGGTCCCTACTAGTGGAGAATTAATATCAACATAATTATTTTGACAGATTAGCTGCTACTTATACATGACAAATGTTTTTTTAATAAGTAAACAAAATTTGAAATAAAAAATACTCATCAGACTCTTTTATTTTGTCCTATAATTATTGAGCTTGAAAAGTCCAACAATTTTTTAATTATAATGTACTAAACTTATACTAATTACTTATACTTATATTCAGGGTAAATTAAAATACAAAATATTAATTTTAACAGGGATCCGGGATGCTACATTATAAATATTCAAGAGGCACAGTTAAAAAGATTGGTTTAAACCAATCTTTTTAACTGTGCCTCTTGAATTTTAATTTTTAAATCTAGCAGTTCAATTTCTTTTTGGTGGCGTTCCTCATTGTGTTTTATGAGTTGTTCATGCAGTTCTTGTGACTGTCTTAATTTTTCTCTGTGCTCGACTTCTGCACGTCTATTGGATTCTTCAATTACTCTTTCTTTTTCTTTTGTGCAGTGAAGTTTCTCTTCACTCAGCATCTTTATAGATCTCCTCACTGACACAGGAGTAGCTCTAAATTTCTTTTCCGACCTAAAAAAAAAACAATTCTATATTCATCATCCTACCACAACTGACACTTGACAACACTTTCTATTATGTCTACTTACATTTTAAAGGTGATGACACTGGCTGTCTTAATAAATACCCAGGTGCACCGGTATCTTTTATTAAGAATTTCTGAAACAGAATAAATAAAGTGAAATAATATTAAATGCACGCAATAAATTAAGCACCTTGATACTCACAACATTCTCCAATTCATGATGATGGGATTAATGTTACCACATCAGTATTGGGCATTTTAGATTGGCTTGATGGGCTTGGTGTACGTGATGGTTGTGTGAGAATCGTATCATGTGACAGTAGCAGCACATCCTAAAACAAATAAATAAAAACTTAAATATCCCTACAAAAAAGGAAAGCATATAATTATTTGAATAATAAATTAATGTTATGTCCGTGACTACCGCCGGACCACCAACGCCAATCGCTTCCATATTTGGTCAATAATTTGTACTCAATTGGTACCAATTAGTACTCGAACAACAAAATTGGTACCTTAGCAGTTTTCGAGAAAATCGACTTTGAAGGCGGTCCGGTGGTAGTCACGATCCCTTCAGCAGGACCACCATGAGCGCCGAAAAAGGAGGCATTCTACAGCTATTCTTAGTATAATAGTTATTTGTTATACAAGAGCGCAAAGTTGGTTTTTGACCGCGTGCTCAATTTTGATGACCGAGCAAGCGAAAGATTCTAAAATGAGTCACGAGCGCAGCGAGTGATTCAAAACTTAGAATATTGAGCGTTGGCGAAGGAATCAAAAGAGCACGAGATGAAAAATCTTTGCACTCGAGTGCAACACGTAACTTTTCATCCCACCTCAGCGAGGAAAAGAATAAACGCAAAAAAAATGCGCATTATTAACAAATTCAGTTAATTCTGTTGGCGTCAAATAAACTTCCTTGTCGCTAGATAATGAGTGGTCATTTTAGGTTTTTCACTTGTTTTCAAGTTTCTTGTTTTTAACCTAAGGTGTTAACAATACCTATGACGTGAAAAGAAAATGGCGCGCGCAAAACATATAAAAAAAGTACACCAAGAAGGTTCCGAGTCTGAGTTCTTAACAAATTAAAAAAAAAATGTATGATAAATTTGGCACCATAGAGGTAGATTTTTTTGACAAAATAGCTCCACCTTATGTTCCACTTTCAACAGAATGCCAAAACGCGCCCCTGCTCAATGTAACAGAGGATCCTCTTGATGCGCCATTTACTTTGGAGGAACTAAATGTGGTACTCAAACATGTTCGGGACTCAGCTCCTGGTATTGATGGTGTACCATATTCGTTTAGAACCCATTCAGGCGAAAAGACTAAAATCTACTTTTTAAATATTCTGAACTTCTGTTATACTAATGGATGGGTCCCTGATCAGTGGAAATTACAGGTCATCATTCCTCTATTGAAACCAGGCAAACATGCAGATGATCCTAATGGCCTTAGACCAATTGCTCTATCTTCAGTTCTAGCCAAATTACTGGAACACCTTATTAAAAATCGTCTTGAGTGGATAGTCGAATCGAGAGACTTGCTGCCGAACCACCAATTTGGTTTTAGGAAAGGTCTTAGCACAATGGACAGTGTTGGTATTTTAGTTACGGATATACACTTGTCTTGGCTTTCTCTAGAAATGAATCCATCGTTGCTTCGTTCCTCGATATCTCCTCTGCATATGACAATGTTCTCCTTCCCGTACTCAGGCAAAAATTGCCACAGCTGAGTCTTCCGGCTAAGATGATACAATGCATATGTGAACTAGTATCGTCCCGTTCATTGGTTCTGAGAGTCCAGGGTGAGGAATTCGATGAAAGGCAGACATGGAAGGGACTCCCACAAGGCTATATCCTCAGTCCCATACTCTACAATTTATACACGGCTGGTATTGGGTCCTGCTTAAATAATAATTGTCAACTTCAACTCTTAGTTAATGGCTTTTGTGAAAGAGTCTCCACAATTTTGCCAATATCCCGTACATCTAATGATAGACCATCAAACGAAGGACATAGTACAGTGACGAAATTTGGACAAGTATTTTAATAAAATCACAAATCTAACTAATTTTCTATTTTACACGCAGAGCAAGACATATTTTTTTTTTTTTTTTATTACCAGAGGAAAGAAGAAAAGATAAATATAAGTATTTAAAATAAATATATGCTTTAATACCTAATTTATGACACTGGAAAAGTAAATCTCTTATTTTTAAGATAATAGGTTATCTAGATTTTGATCGGAAGGGGTTTGACAAAATGGATTGAAGGCAACTTTTCGAATCTGAGAATATTATGGAGTTATTTAGATTATGAGATTTAACAAACGAAATGGCTTCAAAAATGGCAATAGATTCGCCCGTGAAAACTGATGTGACCGAAGGGCATTTATAACTTAAAATGATTTTTGTAGAGGGGATCCAAACGGCAACCCCTACTGGACTATCATCAGAGGCTTTGGAAGCGTCAGTATAAATAGTAACCCAGTTATTATAATCAGTGGAAATTTTTCTGATAAAAAACCTGTTTGCTTCCAGAGTGCTTTTGTTGATTCCAAAGTCCAAGAGGACATCAGGACGGTATACCAAAGCATCATATGGCAAAGAATAAAGAGGTAAAACAGGGTTTTGAAAAAGCGGGCTAGGAAGACGAGAGAACTGTAGGAAGGCACGAAGAAGGCACGGAAGTTCTCTATTAAACCGGCGACCAGAGTCAGAAATGATAGATAATTGGTCTAGCTTACGCAAAAGCGGATGTTCAGAATTTTGAACAAGTTTAAAGAAAAATCGATTAGCAAGGAATTGTCTTCGAATAGAAAGGGGGGGATCTACACTTTCGACTTGCATAGCATTAATTGGAGACGATTTCATCGCCCCGAGAATAATGCGTAAACATTTTGACTGAATTTTATCCAGCTTTTGAAGGCCAGATTTATTACTGGGATCTAAAAGAAATAGCCCATAATCAAGATGACTACGAACTATGGCATTATAATAATTTTTGAGTATATGGATGAGCACCCCACCAAACACCAGAAAGAGAACGAAGAACATTAATATTTCTTTCACATTTTTGAGAAATAAAGTCAGAATGAGCGACACCTGATAACTTTGAATCTAACCAGATTCCTAGGAACTTGACTTTATTTTCTTGAGCAATATTTTGACCATTAACTTTAATTTCAACCGAGGAGGGAAATCTTTTTCTAGTGAAAACAACTACGGAGCTTTTGGGAGCCGATAAAGATAATCCATTTAAAAGAAGCCATTCGGATAGATACCCGAGGGCAGAATTTAGATGCTCAGAGGCATCTTTCAGAGATTTCACGGATAGATACAGAGCCAGGTCATCAGCATATTGTAAAATTTGACAAAATGAGTGAATGAGAACTGTTAAATGAAGATCAAAAGTGTAAAGGCTGAATAGAAGAGGGCTAAGTACTGAACCTTGCGGTAAACCATTCCAGATAGTCCTAGGAGGTAAAAGAGAATCACGAGACTTAATAGAAATGGTGCTTTCCATCAACAAATTACAAATAAAACGAACCAGCTTCTCAGGAATGCCCAACTGACGGACTAATTTATCCTTAAGCACCGGAAGTAAAACATTATCATATGCCGATGCATTGTCGAGAAAAACTCCCACCAAATGTTGTTTATTTAAAAAAGAGTTTAAGAATGTCGGTTGTTAATATGCTAAGACTATCTAGAGTGCACATCCCTTTTCTGAATCCATACTGGGAAACGGGCAACAAGTTCTTGCTTTCCACAAACCATTCAAGGCGGTGCTTGAGCATATGCTCAGCGACCTTACACAAGACTGATGAAAGCGCAATAGGTCTATAATTACCTGCATCTGAAGGGTTCTTACCAGGTTACAGAACCGGAATTATCGTTTGGTTTTTCCATGGTTGAGGAACTAAACCATACATATAAAAGCCATTAACAAGGTCCAGGTAATATTGCTTAGAAGCATTAGAGGCATTTTTTAAAAAAGAGTATGGAATACCGTCTGCCCCAGGAGATGAATCCACGAGACCATCAAGTGCCAGTTGAAGTTCGGAAAACGAGAATGGGGAATCGAAAGAGCATACAGAGGGTAGAAGGCTTGAAGGAGAAGGAAAGTTGTCTAGGTTTGGAGCCGAAGACGGAGACAATTTATCGGAAAAAGATTCCAGCCAAGAAGATGTTTCATTGGCTGAAATATCGATAGAGCCACAGGAACCTCTGAATCTTTTGATTTGCTTCCAAACAAAGGAAGAAGGGGACCTAGGGGATAAACTTTCACAATAGCGGAGCCACCCTTCTTTTTTCTTTTTAGAAAGAAGTCTAGAGGCAATGGCAGCTTTCCTTTGAAAATTTAAAAAATTGTGAAGGGACATAGAGGCTTTATAATCCTCCTCTGCAATTTTCCTTTCGTTGACTGCTGATGTGCAATATGAATCCCACCAAGGTGTTGAAACTTGAAATTTGTAGGGTTTTTTAAGAGGAAAATTATCATCAGCACTAGAAGTAATCGATTCCACGAATTTGGAGTAGCAACCAACAAGGTTGTTACCGTCTGGAGTCGGGAGGGAAAAAATCCTATCCTCAAGGGATGAAGCATAAGCGGACCACTTTGCATCCTTTAATCTATACATAAGTGAAGGGTTAAAATTACGCATTGGCGTATCTCTATCAGAGATAGAGACGAGAATAGGAAAATGATCACTACCATAAGAATGGGGCAAAATACTCCAGGAAAGAATAGAAGCTAGAGAAGCAGAACACATAGTAAGATCCACAGCCGAGTTAGGGTTTTGTGTAGGACGACCTCTTCTAGTAGGAGAACCATTGTTAATGACGCAGAAGTTCGCTTCATCAAGAATTTCAAGAAGGGAAAGACCAAAGTTGTCATCATGACTTGAACCCCATGATCGATGGTGAGCATTTAAATCACCCATCAAAATGATTGGAGAAGGAACAGAGGAGATCATGCATAAAAGATCCGGGATTAAACGTGGATGAGGTATGTACACAGAGAGGAAAGTTATATCAAAAGCCCTGACGGCCACAACATTAATGTCAGCAGAAAAAGAGGGAAGGGGAATATGGGAGAACGGGAGGGAGCGCCTAACAAGTAATGCACTTCCCGCATATCCATCAGCCCTATCATCCCGAAGGCAAGAGTATCCTGGAACCCGGAAACGAGAACCAGGCACCAACCAGGTTTCCGAGATGGCAATGATAGACGGGTGAAATTTATTAATGAGAAAAAGAAGTTCAGGCTTCCTCGGACGGATGCTTTTAGCATTCCACTGAAGAGCGGAGACTGGATCCATAATTAGAATTAATGGAAAGAATATGGGAAAGTTTTTAGGCAACGTGGGGCGGTTGGGTTGAATTATTACGTGAAACTAGACTAATAATTAGAGACATAAGTAATTCCAGAAGGTTATCTTCTTGAGGCGGACCTGAAGAGGGAAGATTCTGAGAAAGGAGGGCAAATCCGTTGGGAAGGGATGAGGGTTCATCAGCAACAATGGAATGATGGGCAATCCTGTCATAAGATTTCCCTAATGGAGCTTTGGGACGCGAAGGAGAGAACACAGTTTTTTTGTAAGAGGTAGATGGAGAAAGATTGGAAAGGCTTGAATTAGGTTGCAAGGGAGAAAAAAGAGACTGGGAACGAGGGGCATTTTGCGTAACATCGGAGTATAGTTTTGTGACTTTAGGAAGAGATCTCGATGCCTCTTCGTACGAAAGATTTTCTTGAGCCATGAGGAGCTTTATGGACTTCTGCCTATTCAGCTCGGGGCAATTACCACTATAGGCAAAATGATTACCCAAACAGTGGATACACGTAGCCATGGACTCAGTAACGTCACAACTGTCACCAGTATGAGGTTGCGAACAGCGATAGCATCTGGACTTAGACCGACATTGAGCTTTAACGTGACCAAATCGGCAACAATTTTGACATTGGATGGTGGGATATTGATAAACCTCCACGGGCAAAGTATATATAGTATGGTATGAGAAAATCCTTTGAGGAAGAACTTGGCCTTGAAAGGAGATGACGATGGTTTG
The DNA here is from genome assembly GCA_950022955.1 of Xestia ashworthii. Lineage (NCBI taxonomy): Eukaryota > Metazoa > Arthropoda > Insecta > Lepidoptera > Noctuidae > Xestia > Xestia ashworthii. The sequence continues at coordinate 12,155,326 of OX465566.1, forward strand.
GGTAGGCACCCAAGAGGTCTTATCCTCCTCTCTAACTTTTCGATTAAGCCTGCGGGCTTTTAAAATCATACCACAACCCTCAGGAAGGACCACGGACTCAACAAATTCGTCCATTGACATGTCAACCGGGACATGACGGACAATACCCATTTTAGTTATGTTATACGAAGGGATGGTTGCTTCATAGTTGTATGATAATAAAATAGGGTTATCGAGGAACTTATTGGCCGCAACACTAGAAGTGAACTCGACGGAGATCTTGTTCCTGCCCACTTTTTTTAACCCATCAGTGCAGATGTTAGCAACTTTGTTGGAAAATAAAAACTGGCCAAACTTAATTGGACGAATAGTCGTCCCAGCTGAAGGATCCGGTATGGATCTGGAAACGTGGACAATGAAAGGACCTTTATCTGAATGAATAAGAATAAGAATAAGAATAATTTATTTAAAAGAAGAAGGTTTACAAAAGTATACATTTAAGTGCAGTAGAGTTATTTTTAACAATTGTATAATTAGTGCTTATAATTAAACTACAATTACAATATATAAAACAGTTGCTGCCGTTGCTGGTAACGAAATTGTCAAAACAAATGTTAGGTAGCGACCTACCTGATCTAGGTTTATTTAAACCTGTGTTTCAGGCCATCACTTTACATTGCATAATTTAATTAGGACAGTAATAGTTTTCAGAATAAAATAAATCTAATAACAATTACAACAAACTGGTACAAAAACAATAAACATTACAACTAATTTTAGGTAGGAGATGTGTACAAAGTAGATACGAGGGCATAACATAATCAAACTAAGACTTCTAGAAGTTTTTCCGTGTCCGTGTAATTAAGTGTCGCTAAATAATCTGATATTACAAATCTACATTTCCTATAACTTAGACAATAGAAGTTTAGTTTCTTGTTCAGTCTATTATACAGAAAAGGACCTAAAAACACATAGAATCGACTAGCAAAAGCATGTTTAGTTTGAGGCTTTGAGCAAACCAGGTCCTTCCTTCTCCTATCGGAAGGAACTTGGTCATAGTGAAGGGTAGAGTGCTGCTGCAGTATAATGTGAAGAACAAATAATTGCCGTACTGTGAGCACATTACATGCTTTGTAGAGCAGCTGTGTCGGAAATCTAAACGGACGAAAGGTAGCGACCTTTAGAATTGCTCTTTGAGCACGTTCTAGAGGGAGAAGAATTGAATTTCCCGCGCCACCCCAGGACGTTATGCAATACGTTAGAATAGACTGACACAAAGCTAAATAAACCTGTTTTATTAATTTATACTCGGCTACATTACGTAAATACTTAAAAACATATATTAGTTTGCGAACTCTAGTGCATAGTAACTCGATATGTTTACGGAAATTTAAATTGGAGTCAATTGTGACACCAAGATATTTCAAATGGTCAGCTTTTTCTAAAGTAGGGCAAGAACATGCAGTGTCAGCGGACGTGCTACAGGTGTGCGCGTTAATGACTAAGTTAGTAAGCGGTGTGTTAGTATTTCTCATAATAAATGAAATGTATTTTGTTTTATCAGCATTCAGTGTTAGAAAATTATCTTGGAGCCAATTAGATACAGTGTTAAAACCATTCTGAGCATGTTCATAGGCCTCTGCTCTTGATTTAGCTGCAAACAACAGAGCAGTATCATCTGCATAAGACATTACAACACCATTTTTGAGTGGGAGGCTGCACAGGTCATTAATATAGATTAAAAATAATGTTGGCCCTAATATACTGCCTTGTGGAATTCCAAAACGAGTATTAGAAAGATCAGAACTTGTGTGCGGACCAATTTTTACACATTGCTGTCGATCACTAAGATAATCAGATAAAAGTAAAAGCTGCGCTCCTCTTATCCCAAGAGTTTCAAGCTTCTGCAAAAGACTAGTGCAAGAAATAGTGTCAAATGCCTTAGCAAGGTCTAGAAAAATACCAACTGTATACATACCCCTGTCCAGATTTGTAGAAACGTAATTGATCAATTTATTTACTGCTTGGCTAGTGGATTTTTTGGGCCTAAACCCAAATTGATTGTCTGAAAGAAGCTTGTTATCTTCCAGATATTTAATTAGTCTACTATTTATTATCTTTTCCAAAATTTTTGATATACCCGTTAGTACTGAAATGGGTCTGTAGTTATTCACACTCATTTTGTCGCCAGACTTGAAAATAGGTGTGACCACAGACTTTTTTAGCAATTTTGGGAATATCCCATTAGATAAACATAGCTGAAAGATGTGGGTAAGCGGGGGGGCCAGTAGGTGTTGAAATCTTTTTAGTACGTTATTGGGTATATCATCCCACCCCGTTGCGCAGACATCCTTTAAGCCGTTTATAATTCTAACAACTTCGTTGACGTCCGTATCCAGTAAGACAAAAGAGTTCAACGTGGAGGATGTCCCTGTTGGGTTTTGAGTAGGAGGAGTTCTGATATTCATGAATTTTTCAGCCAAGTTTTTACCAACGTTGACAAAAAAGTGGTTAGCCTTATTTGCTGTTTCGGATGGGTTAATTTCAGATGTCAGTAAATCCAACGGAGGTTCGGAATTTTTTGACCTCAGTGTATTGGTTTTTATAAATTTCCACACAAGTTTACTATTTTTCCCCGCCTTCTCGAGTTCATGTTTGTCGTACTGGTTTTTTAGTTTTTTCAACAGTTTATTACAGAAATTACGATATCTTTTATAGGTAACAGAAAGTATTAGATCATTTGGTGCAAGTTTTGATTTTAGGTGAAGTTTGTCTCTGTGTCTTATACAACGAACGAGACCGGGTGTGATCCACGGTTTAATGCAACTATACTTTCTAGGGATTTTCTTAGTGAAAGTGTTTTTCTTTATTACATATTGTAAGGAATTTATGAAATACTGTAACGCGATATTTGCATCAACAGAATCGTAAATAGGGTTAAAATTAATGCCGCGTATGTCAGTTTCAAGTTTTGTCATATTGACTTTAGTGTAGCTACGCTCGCAGTTTTTTCTAGGTGAATTTATTTGCATTGTTAGTAAAACAGCTTGATGATCGGTAAGCGCAGAGTTAGTAACCAATGTTTTAGATAGATTTTTTGATTTTAGAATGATATGGTCTAAGCAAGAACCGCTTTGATGTGTGGGGTAATAGTGAGCTGGTAAGAGTCCATGAAATGCACAAATATTTAGGTAATTGTGTGTGTGGGTATCGGGTTTCTCGGAGGAAATGTTTATGTTGATATCTCCTACAAGTATTATATTTTTGAAAGAACTTATGGTTTTTAAGTTTGTGTCGAGTGAGTCTAAAAATCTGTCGATATTATGAGAGGGCGGCCTATAAATAGCCATGACTACTGTATCGGGAATAATTTTGATGAATAAGCAATTGCTTTCTTGGGATAGTGGTTCTTGTTTGACAGTTCGTAAATTATTTTTAACATAGACTACAACTCCGTCATTTTGGTTGGTGTTTCTGTCTGTTTTGTATGAATAAAAACCCTCCAGTGATGGTAAGTTGACTGTCTGTTTTGACAACCAACACTCTGTTAGTACAATAATATCACAGCTTATATCAAGACTTTGTAAAAAAACTTCAAAACCGTCCATATTTCGGTTTATGCTGCGAATATTTTGTGTAAGCAAGGTAAGTGATTTGTCGCCAGAATGAAGTAGGTATTTACAGTCCTCAACATTGCAGATTTTGGATTCGGACACAGTAAAACTATCTAGATCACTTATTATCTGATTGCTCATGATAATTACTAACTAAGAAGAAATAAAAGAAAACTATAAGCTACCTGTTTGTGTGCCTACTAAATATACTATACTGTGGCGCTCTTAGGCGCCTTCATAGTCTATTGAGTTGATGTAGTTGGTCTCTGCATATTTACGTGCCGGACAACTTACATCACCGGTTGAATGGTCACATTTCCTCTTAAATCTATTGCACGTCGCACACTGGGGGGGAGAAGATTTTCTGCTGCATTCCTTCACGGAGTGTCCCGTCTCTGCACAGTGGTTGCAAGTAGGACTCGTTTCACGGCAAAACTTGGCTGCGTGGCCAAACTGCTGGCAATTATAGCACCTGGTGACTATAGTAAAATCTCTCACCGGGCATGAGGTCCAATTTATAAATATTCTGCTCTGGTTTACCAGCAATTTTCTTATGCCAGCGGGTACTTCCAAAATGTAGTTGCAAGTAGGAAGACCTTTCTTACCGGATTTATGGCTCAGTTTAATGTTTTCAAGGAAGGATTCACGAGTTGTATTCGGCAATTTATCCGATAGGTTTTGCTCGTAAATGCAGTCGAAAACCTCCTTTTCAGTAAGGGCTACGGGAACACCAATGACGGAAACCCTAGGGCGTCGTTTGGAAGGTTCTTCTATTGTAAGACCCGAGGTAAATATCGTCTCCGAATTCTTTAATTTTTCTATATCGCCTTTGTTTTCCGTGCTGATTAGTACTCCCCCATTTTTCACCTTTTTCAGGCCACGAACCTGGAGCTTGAGTTGCTCGGGAGATATTAACTTCTGAACTAGTGACTTGGTGTCGTCACTAGTTTTAGTTTTATCGCTGGGATAAATAGCAATAGAACTCAGATTTGCAGGACGGACGAAATTGTCGGAGCCTTTCTTCACCATGCTAGCGTAGGAATTGTTGGGCGTATTCATCTTTGACTCTATTACTTCTTTGACCTGGTCCAGAGAGTTCGCCATGTTCTTCTGAAGCTGTAGGTGCTGAACGGTGCTGTGGGACTGGAGCATTTTCTGCTTCACCGACTGGTAAAGCACAGCCATCTGAGAAGTCCCACTTTGGACCTTCCGGCAAAGGTTTACGACGCGTTGCTTCTGGTCCGAGTTCATTTTTCCTTCACCAACAATACCGCAGACTTCGGTCAGAATGCCATCAATAGATAGTAACCATTTCTGGATCTCTGGCGTGCTGACAACATCACTCGGCAAACAATTCTCCTCAGGTGCTGGTACAGGTGGTGGTGGATTTGGTGCACTCGGTGGCAATTGTTCGGTAGGCGTTGGCGGAGGACTTCGCCGTAGTAATTGACTACGACCAAATGGGCTCGATCCTGGGTTCGATCCTGGTTGGGATCCTGGGTTAGACATCCTAACCACAACACTTTATTTATTGTCAATGTAAAACAAAAGATTCAGTTCATCTTGCACATAAAAGTTGCTATGGCACTAGTCACAGGTGACACACTTTAATTAGTTTTTAACTGACGCCGCATATAATTATTAAAATATTTGTCGTAACTGTTTATAGATATTTCATTTAAGCACGTACACAAAAACACGTCCGCTTAGTCTCGCGTCTCGTAAAGCGATCCAAAATATAGTATGGTATGAGAAAATCCTTTGAGGAAGAACTTGGCCTTGAAAGGAGATGACGATGGTTTGGGTAGGCACCCAAGAGGTCTTATCCTCCTCTCTAACTTTTCGATTAAGCCTGCGGGCTTTTAAAATCATACCACAACCCTCAGGAAGGACCACGGACTCAACAAATTCGTCCATTGACATGTCAACCGGGACATGACGGACAATACCCATTTTAGTTATGTTATACGAAGGGATGGTTGCTTCATAGTTGTATGATAATAAAATAGGGTTATCGAGGAACTTATTGGCCGCAACACTAGAAGTGAACTCGACGGAGATCTTGTTCCTGCCCACTTTTTTTAACCCATCAGTGCAGATGTTAGCAACTTTGTTGGAAAATAAAAACTGGCCAAACTTAATTGGACGAATAGTCGTCCCAGCTGAAGGATCCGGTATGGATCTGGAAACGTGGACAATGAAAGGACCTTTATCTGAATGAGTGTATGCTTTAATGCCTACCACAAGATTTGGGTGGACATACATTGTCTGGATGGAAGCTACAGCCATCTCTCTGTTAATAATAGTTTTTTTGCAGAAACAACGTCATTATTTGAATCTGCGTCATCCAAACGACGCTTACCATGCGAACCGGATGAAGATGGGATATCATCTGGAGGATCAGGGGGATCAGCCCGGCTAGCATGGGCAGGGGATAAAATTTTATCCACCGGTTATTTCCACTGACAAGGGACAAAATTCAAACAAAAGTGGAAATAACCGGTGGATAAAAATTTTATCCCCTGCCCATGCTAGCCGGGCAGGTAGGGGATGAGAGTCCATAATGGACTCTCTACGGAAACCTCTGCGCACTAAAAAAGAAAACATAGTTATATTTTAAACCAAAACTCACTGAATGAAAAAATAAAATTATATCTCTCGAACACGTGTGACAGCTATCAATCGACGTGCATCTTCATAATAATTGTCAGATGTTACAATCAATACGCCGATGACATTGTTTTGTATGTGTCAGATTCTTCTTTAGTTGACGCGGCGTCATCTCTATGCCTCTCACTGGATTCTTTGAACCATTGGCTTTTAAGTCATGGGCTGTCATTATCTGCACCAAAAAGTTCGGCAGTAATTTTTTCTCGTAAAAGACACATCCCTCTTATCTCAGTAAACATTTTAGGCCACAATATTCCCATAGTTAGTAAAGTCAAGTTTTTAGGCGTTATTTTAGATTCAAAATTAACTGGCAAACATCACTTTTTAAAATCCCTCTTCCCATTAATTTCCCCTCCCTTTTAACATATTCCTCTCCTGAACTACTTGTGGCGCTGATGATTTTCATCCGTCACAATAATATAAAATTGTAATTATCGTTTTCCCATAAATTCTGTGTGTGGTTGTGGTATACGTAGTGTTCTAACATATTATTTATAATTTATGTATGTATTTTTTTTTTTTTTGTTTGTTTCAGTCCAGTACTAACCCCACAAGATCTACAATGTAATAACGAAGATTTATATTAATTCCTTTTAACTTTTTATCTTTTTTTATTTTAATACACACTTGCCGTTCCAATTCACTTTAGACATTGGCAGAATAGTCGACATCGGCTTTGCTTGCCATCAACAAAAAATAGAATAGAATCTTATGATAAAATTTTATTTTGTTAATTTAATTGTTTCTCTATAATATGGTTATTAAACTTTACCTACCGATGATAGGTAACATTTTTAGTTGTTTTCAATCGTCCTTTGTAGTTCCTGCACACTTTTATAGCGCAAATCGTCATTTTATATAGCAACTGAAAGCGTGTTTACCACAGATTAGTGTTTACCTGATGTTATAAAAATTCGAATGTCACTACTTAGGGCTTTTACAGCAAAACAAACTTGGTATTTAATTGAAGTTTTAATAGGTATTAAGAAATACCATTACAAAGTCAACTTATTAGTTCGCACTACAACTTATTAAATGAGTAACAAAATTAATCAAAGGTTAGGACAGCACGAACGCCAGCGTCGAGGTCGCTCGGATTTTTTAAGCAATCAGCAATTGATCGCGCGATGATTGCGCGATGGCTGCGCAATTTTTGCTGATCGCTATTTCATACGTAATAAGCCCGCGGAGTTCAATGGCGACCACAGATTACTATATTAGTAGCTAGCTACAGATACGACAGTGACTTTTTGGTAGAGTTTCCAAAGGGTCCGTTTTGGCGCTGTTGTAGCTGTCACCGTAAAATTGTCAAACACGTTATATTACAATATAACGTGTTTCTCTCTAGCGATATTGTAATATCTCGAATTATTGTCAACTGAACATACGGAAGTATCTCTGCCGGGACTTGGGGCACCCACCCGTTAGGTTAGTTAGGTTCCTTTAAACCCTGCACCCGGAAATAGGGGCCCCGCGAAGCGGGGCTCCGTCGAGGTCGACTACGCTTTTTAGGGGAATATGAAGTGTTTTAAGGTTAGGTTATATTAATCGATATTTCTCAGGAATGGTACAGTATCTTTTCATGAGAGTGGTACCACTGGGCAAGGGGGACCCCTCCTTCTCTCCACACCGCGTGAGTTGACTACCATCGCATGCATTTCACGAAAAATAATGAGTTTTATTGTAAGCAGTATGCTCATTTGACAATAATTCGAGACTTTACAATATCGCTAGAGATATTACAATATAACGTATTTGACAATTTTACGGTGACATATATAATCAAAGGATGAATGAAAATGGCGGCCGTTTGTGCGCCAGATTTTTGTAGGTGGTCACCACAGCCTGTGATCTTATGTTCACTCACTACTAAGTCCTTAAGCCGCGTCCCCACTAGGTCCACGCAGCTCGTGTGGCCTTGCCGCGCAGCCGAGCCTCGTGAGTTCATTACAAGTCGTCAAACCGTAGTGGGGAAAGTGTAACGGAGATACAAAGTAGTTTTATAACCGATTGATTTAGTCGAATGGACTCTTTAAAAGTGCTTGATCCTCTATGATGTTCTGAGTAAAACCATAGAGCAGTTATTCCTCAACACTTCGTGAAAGCGATTCTAGCTATATTAGTCTATGATTCTAGCGATTGGCAATTTGGCACATCACTATATTTCATTATCAAAAACCTGTGCGTGATAGAATTGTATTTTAATTTACGTATAGATTTCTCATCATTTGATCGATTTATTTGTTCATTGACTAGAATTTATACAATAATTATAGTTTTACTATACTCAGTAGTAATGTCATATCAATTGTATAGAAACACCACGATCGGAAATACGTTACAAGAGAGCCTCGACGAATTGATACAGGTATGTATTGTTTACACTGTTTTGTTAATTACAGCCGTAACGATTTGTTCCCTAATGTTTGATAATTTTCAGTATGGACAGATAACACCGGCGTTGGCAGTGAAAGTTCTGTTGCAATTTGACAAATCTATCAATACGGCGCTATCTAACAGGGTGAAGTCAAGACTAACCTTTAAAGCAGGAAAATTAAATACCTATAGGTGAGAATATTTGAAGACAAATTACCATTAAAAAGTATTTTTGCAGTAGCTAATAGCACTATTTGTCTTTCAGGTTTTGTGATAATGTGTGGACATTCATGTTGAATGATGTGGAGTTTCGTGAAGTTCAAGAAGTTGCAAAAGTTGACAAAGTGAAAATTGTAGCTTGTGATGGCAAAAGTGAGTAACGACAGGATCGATTACTAAGTGATTTAGGAATAAGTAGTTGGTTTACAAATAGAGATTAAGTCATATTTAATACTCCTATTAAGTACCTAAAAATATATTAACATGTAAAACACAAGAAAGGTAAAGCCTGACACCAGTCTTACCAAGTGGTATCGTATTTCCCAGATATTTCAATTTGTGTCTGAACTCTGAAGAGATGACAAGAAATCATCTTTCAATGTTCTTTAATGGAAAATAGAATGACGACTGTTTTGAAATAAATTAAAAATAAACCTAAGTAGAGAGGAGGCCTGTCCCAGCTGTGGGAACATTAATAGGCCGATGATGATGATGATGATGAAACCTAAGTATGTAATGGGTGTAAACAGGACTTGCGCAACTGCATGATCTTGGTGTCAAATAGTATGAGCAGTGGTAAAAGGCATGGGGGCAGTCAGGTTTTCTAGACATTTTAACAGTGGACACCCGTGTGAGGTTTAGTGAATGTCTTTAGAGTTTAAGGACATTCGCAAAACCTAAATAGAAGTTAGGTTATGGTTAGGTCTATTTTTACTGCCATGTTGGTCTAGTGCAGCTGCTCAACTTATTCTGAAAGTGGGCCAAAATTTTGATTTGGTGTCATCACAGGCCGTCTACTAAAAATTTTATAAAACTTGTCTATACTAACTTTTTTGAACCAATTTCTAATTACTACTGTGGCTGTGAATATACTTTCATAACCCTTCGTCTGTGAAACCCGACCAAATCAGTCAGCGGGCCTAAAATGGCCGCTTTAGCAGGACATAATATGAATCACGTAAAAAAAAAAAACTTAAAATGGACTTTATTTTCTATTTTAAGAATTTTTAAATAGACGCTAGAATGTATAATATTAAAACAAGAAATTTTTAGCTAGATATTGGCTTACCGAGAATGGGTTCATAAGAAGAAACAATTTATCGCAATCTGGTTTGAAATCTGTTAAAAAACTGTCCAATTTATATGCATATGTATGCCTTATTGTGGCCTGCAGGTTTGGGGTTGAGCAGCCTTGGTTTAGTGTTTACAAGCACTACTGGGGGTCTAAAATGACCGCTTTAGCAGAACATAAAATGAATCATGTTTGAAATTTTAAATTTAAAAAATGGACTTTAATAGTCATTCCATAAAGTCTATTTTAAGAATTTTAACGTGATTCATATTATGTTCTGCTGAAGCGGCCATTTTAGAACCCCTGCTTAGCATCAGCAGCTCAGCAGTAGGTCTGCTGTCAGTTGATTCCCAGGTCAGGCAAAATGTTATTGGTTTTACCACCTGGAATTTCTCAATAACAGCCATGGAGTTTGGATTTGTGCCTGAATGTTGGCAATAGGCTCACTCCCTATCACATGGGACTTACTGGCAAAAATGTAGGTGTACACCTCTACCTTACCTAAAACTGAAGGTGTGATGTTTGGCTAATTTAGTTAACCTTTTGACCGCCACAGCATAAACGCTCGCGCGTGCCCTCCACGCCAAGCCACAATTTCATCTACTATTTTGTCACTTGTCACGTATAGCTGACAATGGCGTCCAAAAGGTTACGAAGGACCTCTAATTAAGATTTCCTCTTTATGATAATGATTTATTTATTTTTCTTATTTCAGATGTTGATGACCGAAGATAGCCTATGGGGACTAATTCATTTTAGGTTAAATTAAAACACATAATCTTTTGTAATATGCTCTGAATTTTTGGTATGATATTTCATGCAACTTTTGCTGAATAAGTTTGGGTACCTATAAATAAATTGTATAAGTGGTAAATAGTTTTTTTTTTGGTATTTATAGAAAAAACACAGGTATTATGAATGTAGTATTTAATATAACATCCTAGAAAAGAAATATTACGTAATGTTTATACACGTATTTACAAATCCCTAACCCATGTAAACAGATCTATTATGGAACAAAATGTCTTTCAAGATCAAAGCAACAACATTGTAATACAAAATTGGCGATAAAATGATGTCCATTAATTGAAAATCAACCTTTTTCCAGCTTTTTATTCCTCTTCCCCAAACAAATCACGAAATGTGCAATAAAACTACAAAACAAATAGAATATCAAAATCTTTCTAAGAGCATCTTAATACCTAAATCCGTCACCGGCGTGTACTGTGGGCACAATATATAATGAGATGTAGAGCCACCACCACGACAGATTCAATATAAATACGTAATTATATACGTGCGCAAGTGATGCGATGATTACATCGTAACTTACATAACTAAGCCACTACAACATTTATGGCGTTCCTATTACACTGATTTTACCGCTGGCTCATTCAGTATATTCCACGGCAATATCGATTACAGTTTGCAAGTTTCACTAAATCAAAAATTCCACTACGGAATAATTATGCAACAAAAATTTGTGTAATACATAAAGCTATTGTTGAATATCACAATTAAATCGCTTATCGTAAAGATGAGACGTAAGATAGATGAATAGTAGATTCACGCGCAGTAGGAGGGCGGCGAGGTGAGGTCGGCGAGTAAGTCGAGCTCGTCCTCGGTGAGCTGGTCGCGGTGCTTGGGCCAGTCGTCCTGGTGAGTGCGCCGGAAGTCGGCCAGCGCGGCGCGGATGGTGGCGGGCACGGGGTCGGGCGCCGCCGTGTGGCGCGCCAGCTCGGCCAGCACGTCGCCCAGGCGCGCGCCCAGGCTGTAGGGCCGCGACGCCAGGTACCCGCACAGTCCCAGCACGCCGCAGTGCCGCTCCACCAGCTGCGCCGAGCGGCAGCTGCGCATCAGCGAGCGCAGAGTGCGCTCCTCGTCCGGCAGAGCGCGACAGTGCATCAATCCCGTCAGAAGTTTTGCTGCAGATTGACGAACCTGTAAACGAACATTTTATGACCACTGTTAATGTGGACGGGAAAACTATGGCTCGTGTCTGGGATGGGTGTAATTATACACAGAACAGTAAAAAAAATAGTCAGTAAGGCTGTTGGCGGAGCAGGTGCGCCCGATTTATGAGCAGACGCTTATAATTTCAAAGAAACTCCGAACGCTTGCATTAGTCGCCTGAGTATTTTGAAGAAGTGCACTGCTGAGCTAAAATATTTATTTGCAGAACAAGAAGCCGAGTGCAAAATGTTACAAAAGAGCGAATTTCTTTTATCAGTAAGTCTTAAATAATTGTGAAATTTATTCTTTTATGCTGTTATGTATACGCTTAACCTTTACATCTGTAGGTACAGTTATGTATACATACAGTTATGTATAAACAATTCGGCAAACACTAAGCTATGATATACATTGCATCGCATTTGCACTCCCAATCATGATGGCGATGCATAAAACTACTTGTAGATAAATGTTATTATTCTGTGCAGGATTACTTAAATACTTTTTTTTGGATACCCTTAATCCTCCTTTTCTTTTTTCCTTTTATGTATTACATTTGCATGCTTTATTAAGGCAGAATGGACATGACAGGCTGTGACTTACGGACGGACAGACAGAACGCTTAAAAACAATCGACACCCTATCTAACATTTTTTACTGTTCTGTGGGTATTCATGAAAAGGGAATGAATGACAGTAAGAGAACGCATGAAGAGTTTAGTGTGGACTTCAAGTAACGAGGGAATGTCAAAGTATCTCTTACCTCCAGTCTTGGATCTCTCATAAGCTTAAGTGCGAACTTCTCTGTGGCGACGGCGCGGTCGACGCGCTCGCACAACATCGGCAGCCCGTAGAACAGCAGCGGCTGAGCGAAGTCGATGCAGGCTAGCCGAGCCCACCACGACCGTCCTGATATTACACATGGTGGGTTAATAACATATTTGAGGTTTTAGATGACATTATCGTTGAACAATAAAATAATAATAGCAGAGAATCAATTTAGGCGTACAGTACGCCCTACGATAGGCAAATTATCCGGTTTGAACGAGTTTTGCTTTATTATTTTTCTATTAAAACGCATTATCTGACTAAATGGTGTACAATCACAGTCACAAGATTACAATGTGTTTCAACAAATCTGAGGCAGAATTATCATCATTCTCTTGCCCTTATCCCAATTTATTTGAGGTCGGCGCAGCATGTCTTCGTCACTATAACTTATCATCTCATCAGATACTTCCTATTTTGTCTCTGACATACCATTAGACAGCGTCTCGAGATGCTTGAGCGCCGTATCGAAGGCTTCGCAGGAGTGGTGCGCGAGCGCGAGTGACGCGAGCAGTCCGGCGGCCGCGCGCGGCAGCTCGTCGTGCGGCTGCGGCGGGCCACGCGCGGCGAGGGCGCACGCCGTGCCCACCATGGAGTAGTGGGTCACGGTGTTGCCGTTCACGCCGCGGACTATCACGCCCATGCAGCCGCGCAGGACTGAAATAAAGAAAGAAATTCATTATATCTGCATGCTACCGATTAGGAGAAATACGTCTTATTGTTTTGTGTCTTAATTGATAAAGGAATACACGTACTGGCGTCGTTTAAGGAATATGAGTCGAAAATTGGCTGACGTAGTCAGTATAAAGTGTGATTACGTCGGCCGATGCGATAGTTTGTATAGGAAGTCTATATTTTTTTCGACTTGAGCCAGTCAATGAGAAAAAGAACATTATGTTAACGCAAAAAAAGGCTGAATGGACAAATGTGATACATGTTTTGGCATCGAAAAAAATTGTCATTGGATAAGCAGAGCCGTGAAAGATGAACAAACCTGCATTGTGGGTTATTGACAAAAAACAAGACCCAATTGACGCCGATATGGATTACTTGCGAGCTATTTCCAGTAGTATTACCTGTGGTAAGCAAGTTGAGCGCCCTGGCGTGGTCCTGCGGCGCATGCGCGGCGACGTCACCCGCGAGGTTCAGCGCCGAGTCCATCCGCGCCACCAGCTGCTTCTCCACACGAGACCCGCGCGACCCGCTCTCTGTGTCTGATGACTCGCCACCCTCCGCCGACTGACGAGATACAACATTCAACTTTTATAAAATGTTCACTAAATACGGACCCTAGCATGTGTACATGTTTATTTTTGGGACAAGCCTATTCCCAAACCACTGTAACTCCTGAAAGCCAGAATCAACAGTGGCGACCACCAGCAAAGCGCCGAGACAATGAAGCTTGACGAACTCCCAGATAATTAATTTAACTGTGTTGGATCCCGCAACGAAATTAATCAGAACAGTAAAGTATAGCGGAGGAGTAGGAAAAAAACCGTAATTTCCACTTCTCTCCATATCAGCAAGAGACAGAACGAAACACGGCCATAAGGACGTTTACAACTGGTATAGGCTCAGTTGCCTAGCACCACGGATAAATATGAACATGTGTACCTGCGGGGCGTCCTCATTGGCGGTCGTGTGGTGCGTGTGGTCGGGCGACAGCCGCGCCACGTCCACAGTGGCCACCTCTCCCACGGCCATGCTCACGATGGAGGGCAGCTCGCGAGTGGTCGCGTCGCAGTCCGGGGCCTCTTCGCGCGGACTGCACTGCATGGCCGCTGCGGCCGATGCTGCTGTCTTTATCACTAGGGTTAGAATGATAATTAAATTAATGATTAACACTATATTATTAGGTGTTAAAAGAACCTCACGAAGCCGAAAAGCACTTGTTTTCCCCGTTGTGATTGTTGTTTTTCTTCTGGAGCATAAATGAGAATCTTTTACTATAATTATGGAGATACTGGACTTGAAAGTTCCATTTTTTTTTAAATGAGTACCTATATTATGGTTTAAATGTTATGAGTCTAGTGTCCAACCGAAACAGGATTTTCAGCCGAAACCGAATACCGAGACTCTAATGAATGCCATTAAAATACATCATCATTAATCATAAGTAAAAACAAATATTTACCTAATAATGTTTGCGCGAGAAAAACCACAACCTCAAATCATCACGATCACGCTGGCTAGCGAACACAACTGGCAATCACGTTCACTCACTCAAACAAAGCCGAATGATGCGTGACAATTCACGAACACCTAGTTTCGGCGGGGCCGAAGGTTCGGCCAATAATTGGCCGAAACCGCAACTGTGGCCGAAACTAGATTTTTTGACCGAAACTAGCCGAAACCGAACCTTCGGTCGGTCCTTAGTTATGACTTTAGTTGAAATACTTATATGGCCCTTGCACAATGTTTTGAGTGCGTTAAATTGAGCCCTTGGTATTTCACCCCAAAAAAATTGTTTCCCAGCAATAATTTTTGCTTAGTCAATTCCATACCTATGTCTCCTTTCTCGTCGTACAAGGCGGCGAGGCGTGGCTGCACGGATTTGAGGAACTGTTCCAGTCGAGGCGCCCCGCCGTAGTACCCGCCCGGGAACACCAGCTCCGTGTCGAAGATAGTCATCAACAAGCTAGAATATAGACAATCATAGGGGTACGTATCATAATCCCGAATTTTAAAAGACCGAATTTTAAAATACCTATGGACGAAATCCCGAAAATTGAAACGCCGAATGGTTATTTGCCAAATACCCGAAAGTTCATTTGCCCGACAGTTTAAAATCCCGAAGTTCGAAATCCCGAAAGTTCATTTGCCCGAAATTTAAAATCCCGAAGTTCAAAATCCCGAAATTGTCACCGTTTCCGAGAAAAACGATTTTTTGTAAACCTAACGTAAAAACACTTAAAAGTTGCCTAGCAAGCAGCAGGCATGCAGCAAGCATACAGCAAGCATGCAGCAAGCATGCAGCGAGCATGCAGCAATCATGCAGCAAGCATGCAGCAAGCACGCAGCAGGCATGCAGCAGGCATGCAGCAAGCATACAGCAAGCATGCAGCAGGCATGGTTTCTGTCACGGCTCCGGCGCTGCGGGGCGCTGGCGGTCACACGCGAGCTTATCGTCGCAGAGGGTTTTAACACTCACCACCACCAAGCCACCTGCTCCTCAGCTCGCGGCCCGCCTCGCCGCTCCGCGGCTACGCGGGCTTAAATTACACTCTAGGGGTAGGGCAGAAAAGACTACGTGGAGTCGGTTCTGCAGCGATTCATTTCTGTCACAAAATTTGTGCTTATAAATGTCACCCTAAAATTGTCAAACACGTTATATTACAATATAACGTGTTACTCTCTAGCGATATTGTAAACTCTCGAATTATTGTCAACTGAACATACGGAAGTATCTCTGCCCCCATAATCGGGACTTGGGGCACCCCCCCGTTAGGTTAGTTAGGTTCCCTTTAAACCCTGCACTCGGAAATAGGGTTATTTTAGGGGCATATAATACGGCTATTAAATAAATGTTTTCGTCCATTCGGGATTTCGTCGATTCGGGATTTCATCCATCGGTATTTCATCCATCGATATTTCGTCCATTCGGGATTTCGTCCATTAGGGATTTCGTCCTTTCGGGCATTTGAACATCGGTATTTTGTGTTTCGATATAACGACTATCGGTATTTAAAACTTTCGGTATTTTGAATTTCGATGTTTTGGACGTCGGTATTTCAATCATAGGTAATAAGAACTTTCGGGATTATGATACGTACCCTGGCATCAATACAAATTAGTTTTGTACGAAACAAAACGTTCTGAAGTGTCACGTCTCCGGGATATGAGCTATCATATCTCGGAAACGTGACACTTTAGAACATTTTGCCCAATCCAAAACTTGTTTGTATTGATATCAGCTATCGATTTATACAGCGTGTTAAGTTAAACGAGGGACATATTGAGGGAAGGTATTCAGTATTCGGTTCTCAATCCAAATATGTAAAAAACCTACAACCTTAATTTTTGACATAATTGTCTTATTAAATACATTAATCATGGACACTGAGCGCGCAAGTAGGTGTCACGCGGCAAAACACGTGCCGGTCCTGAGCTCCGTGCGCAAATTCCGCCCCTTTGCTTTGTGTCCCCGATGCACCGACAGGGCACACCCCCGCGCTCACCTCAGTGTATGCGCGAGCGCCGTTTCTTCCGCATGTCTATTATTGCGTTTCCGCGTATCGCATTTAACAAACAACCCCGCTTACTTCGCGATATTAAGAGTGTCCTGTAAACGTGTTCTTTAATAACCAAAAATTACGTCATGTCATTATTCCAGTGAAGAATATTGCGATGATGGTTCGTGCTTAAGTGTTATCTAGTGATATTGTGCGAGGAACCGTTAATTATTATGCAAGGTGTCAATCAACGACTGCGAACATTCGGTCAGTACCTAGTTACCTAGATATTTGCCTGTCTAAAGCCAGATTTAAAGAATGAAGGGAAAATGGATTTTACCTAGAAAGGTCATTGACCCGCACACATGTTCTGCGATAAGCGCATGGCGCACACGTTGCGAAACTTAGGCGAAGTTTTTGGTATGGATCTATCTGTTATGTATTAGTGTTTTCTTTTTGTTCATATGTTTATTAGTATCATGTAAGCATGGACTATTGCGGGTTTGAATAAGTCCCTCGTTTAAACTCTTAACTAACATACTGTATAAGTCTTATGCGTGGCCGCTACTTTGAAAATAAATCAAAATGGCGTAAATAATCCGGCCAAAAGGTTCAAACCCCTTTCTCGGGCATATACGATTTTTATTTTCAATTTTGTGGCCATATCTAAACCATAATCAGGTTAGATGTGTGATTATCGTATGAGATATTTCTGAAAAATTGCGATGTTGAGTGTAACTTTTGAACCACCACGAGTCCAATCTATTATTTAGATACAAATGAAATGTGATTCTCTACAAATGAATTAACAATTAGATGTATTACAGACTTTTTACGAGTTCTGGTTCGATGTATTTATAGCTCGTGAATTAATTAGTATAGAAGGGCTAATAATTCTAAATTAAGAAATATTTAGTGTTAATTCTGCATCTTGTAATAAAACCTGGATCGTTTTCGCGGAAGTATCACTCAATATTTTGCATGACGTAAAATTTAGATTTCCGCAAAGTAATGGCCTGATTCCATAACTTATTATTTGATTAAATTTAAGAAAACTGACAGGATATACATTCGAGTGGTCAGTAGTCATCATCTTCCTGACCTTATCCCATGTTACGTGGTCTCGGCGCAACATTTCTCCCCTGCCAACCGTCACACAATAATTTTCTCCTTTTTCCTTCATAAATCATTCCCCACACAATCCATCCATCGTTTCCTTGGTCTTCCCCTCGCTCTCCATCCATCAACAGTCAGTAATATGTAGAAGAACACCAATTACTTGTTTTGCACTCATTAATATCGCTGGACATTACACACAGCAGTGGCGCGGGGTTCATACAACTCGAAACCTACCGGCTTCCCTACGGAACAAACACTGTACTGGAGTCTACTATTTTATTGTTTTGTGTTTGGGTGGCTTACAGCTAACAATACAAACATATAATATATAGTGAGGCAATCAACGAACAGCCATTTACAAGCCTCCACACCAGCCAAAAGTAAAGCAATGTAGGTAATTCAGTTAGGACGTGATTGCTCAAACATGACTAAAACTACAAATGGTTCAATGTATGGTTGTTTTCAAACATTATTAAAAATATGCACCGGACCGGCTTACCTGTTACAAAAATTTACCCTTCGCTACTGACACACAGCACCATCTAGTGCCACACTAAGCAACGAGGCTTGTGTCGTGGACACCAGAATCAGATAGTTGATATACTATGTACATACTTTCTGTTTGTAAATACATTTTATTATACATAGAAAGAATATAAACATCAAACATTTGCTCCTAGCGGGATTCGTACCCTAAGAACGTAAGTCAGGCTCACTATCGCTGCACCATCGGGGTTGCCATAAACTTATGTATAAAATTGACAAAACGGCTTAAACACAAGTATCCTCAATATTGAATTACACTAACTTACGTACTTAGGTACGAAAATAATGTTAAATTTCGATGTACATTACCTGCCCACAGTCTCCCGTACGTTTTGATACGGGTGCTGAATAAAGTTGGCTAGCTCCAGCCGCTTCAGGATCATGTCGGCCAGGGGCGCCGCCCGCCAGCGAAGCGACCCTAGTGCCCCCTATACAGGAAAACATTTATAAATATCATTGACTCCAACCGTGAAATATCGTCTATCTTAGCCTGACAATTAACTAGTTCAATTAATACAGTAGGAGAAAGACTCTTTTTAATTTTGCTTAATATTATTGTTATTTAGCAAAATTAAAAAGAGTTTTTCTCATTTTGATATTATTTATTCATGTACACACAAATTACTTAAAAGGAAAATACAAGAGCACAAAGGTTCTGCTTATTTTTATAATATTATTTGCTAAATAATAATATTATTTACCAAAATTAAAAAGATATTTTCTCCTACTGTATTGATTAACGTTTCCTCGAACATATAGTATTTTAGAAGCTTAGTATTACGAAATAGGTCTATCTCAAATTAGAAACCGTTATTGTACGAGAAAATCGCTTTAGTATTTTGCATTAATAATTCAAGAAAAAATTGAAGGGAAAAGTACTTTTAAAATACTTGGTATAGTTTGTCATATGGAATAAATAATACCTAAATTAACAACATAATTTCAACAGAAAAAATACCTTCCGCATTCTACTTAAAAGCAAATAATAAATTACATAGAAAAAGAAAAAAAAAACATCCCTCCGATAATCTACAAAACGAAGAAAATAAAAGTAAAAACTTGGAAGACATCGCTGAGTATAATGCAGAATAAGGTATATTCCTTCATCTAAAAACATTCACGGCGCGCGACGTAACATAAAGGTACAACAAAAAAAACATGAATAGCGAGGGATGCAGGACCTAAGGTTGCCAACGATTCCAACTACCAGGCGACATGTTGATGCTTGGCGAAAAACAAAACATAATTTCGAATTAAATGTACCACACAATTGTAATACCCCCAATAAAATTTTGAATCTGTTTGTTTAAATTGCCGTAGCACATTTAAATAATAATAATAATAAAAACAAGGATTACGACATAATACTGCATGCGATCCTAAACTACTCATAAATAAGAGGCGCGCGAGTGCTTACAGCCGCATATACACAGATGTATTTTAGCCATGAAAACCTACGATTGATTCATCAATCGTGCCTAATCACGGCGAATCAACCGTATTTTTTTACGGCAAAAACTTGTGTGTACAGCTGTGTTCACATGGGATCCGATCTCACCTGAAGGGCAGTAAGCCTAGCACACAAACGGAACAAGGTGTCACCACCCGCCTCGGTGTAGCGCCTGCAAGAAGACGTGAGCATCTCACGAAGCTCCGCCGGCATGTCGGGCCGGGCTTCAATGATGCCCTTCTGTTGGATCGTAGGCTCGTTTAGATAGTTCACTCATTCTATTGTCAAATGTAACGATACCAACGAATATGCTTTCTACTTTTAAAAACATCTGCAGCTGCAGACAAACCTGACAAACTTAAAACGCCTTACAACAAAACTCTTCGAGTTAAAATAATACTCCTATAATATACTATGTGTGTACGCGTTTCTTTCGATGAATTAACGGATTTTTTTCACTCGATTCATCAACGAATTTGCACCGCAGAAATTATACACGAAACTATACACTAACTTATTAAATGTACCAACATATAAAACAGTCAGGGTCTTTATAAAAGCAGCAACTCGATTAGTTGAAATTCGACTATACCACGCAAGTCAGTGTGCCAATATAAAGATGAGAGAAAGAGAAGATATAGAAATCATGCAGTCTCTTATCGATGCACCGTGTGAGTTGTCGCCATAAGAATTCCCCATTCCACCTTTACCACAAAAGAAACTAAATAAAATGTAAAGGCATGATTTCCTAAATGAGAAAGCCACATGACAAAGGCTGGTCGTAACTCTCACAGAACAGATAAAATAAAAGAAAGGAAATAGGTCCTGATTACTATTTAGAACGCGTGTCGCCGCTTGTCTCCCACTCGTTGAACTCCACTACAAGCAAGAGACTCATACGTACGTGCATTACGCACACAAATAAACTACTCACATTTAGATCGCGAGTTTGCTATTGATTGTCACACTAAGTACTTGTTCACGGAGGAACGCGCGGGCGCGGGAGCGGGTGCGGGCGCGGGGACGTGCCGAGTTCGTGTTCACATTGGCCGCCAGGCGTTTGCGCGAGTCCGTTTCTAGCGACAAGTTCATACTGGTTGAACTTACCTGACGTCGCGAGTGAATCGCGCGCTCCGCCGCTAGTTCGACGTGAACACACACAAACATCTCACGCATTTGATATTGCCGCGAGCCCGCCGGGCGCGCCAGTCGCTAGCTTGCCCGTTACTTAGACCGCACGTGCGTTGTGTACGTGAACACTTGGATATTACGCCATAATTATGTTTGATATTTCGTAACCGCGCCCGCCAACGAGCGCGGGAGTCAACGTGAATGAGTACTAACGAGTAAACTGTGCTTGAAGTGCACTCACACATAAAGGGTGTCCGGGGTTGCGGGACTGCCCGGGGTTGCGGGACTGTCCGGGGTTGCGGGACTGTTCGAAAGAGATACCGCGGCCCCGGAACGTAAAGGGCGAGGAAGGAACATGGATGGGTTTTAGTCAGTAAGAGTCTGACACTCCCTCCCGCTCCGCCCAGAGTGGGAGAAGTCATTTGATGATTTCCCATCCAAAAAAAAAAAAAAAAAAAAAGGGTGTAAAACACCTCTTCACGAAACCGAAAGGCACTTGTTCTCCCCATCATTGCGATCATTTTTTTGTTCTACACCATACCTGGGAACCTTCTAGTTACGGAGATATGGGGGGTCAAAGTTACAACTTTTTGACGAGTTTTTTTTTAAATACAAGTTTTTTTGTAAGATTTTGACTTTTAACACCTCCACGACCCCCGTACTATTCAATCCATTCATCAGCACAATGTTTTAAGTGCGTTACATTGAGTTCTACCACAAAACATGATTTATAACCTCAAAAAAAAAAGTTGTTTCCCAGCAATAATTTTTGCGGAAAGTTACTTAGTTTGATGTACAGAATGCTTGGTTAACGGCTTTGTGATGAGGTGGTTTACACCCTGTACATGTTACGGTGACCAATGAGCAATCGATTGACATATGAGCGTTCACTTATATGAGCGGCGCGCCTGCCCCGCCCACAAGGCCCTTCTAACCTCTTTTATCTGTTCTGTGATAACTCTGGACGGTTTCTTAGAGTATTCCAGTTCTTATTGCCTACACATTAAGGATCACTAACCTGCAGCGCGTACAGCCTAGCACAGATACTGAAGGAGGTATCAACGTTCGGATCGTTGTCGCCTCGGCGTGGCTGTGGGGTACACAGGTGCACCAGCGCTAGCAACACCTGGCGCCCACGAGTCGGGTCCAGCTTCTCTACGCCTGTGGCCACACACGTTCCCCAGTCTTCCAGAGTTTCTGGTGTCACTGATGTTAGGCCTGATAATAGATAGGATGACATTAGCGATTAACGTCCGATGATGTATTGGGAACCATTTGTCAGTTTGTATAAAGAAGCAACATCTTCAAAAGTGTCCGTGTGTGACCATGCTGATTTCATTTTTTTTTAGTTTCGCTAACGACTCCCTTTGCTGTACCAGCCCCACTCACCTATCTCCAGGATCCTGACGGCAGCTGCCAGTAGCGCGGTGGCACGTGCGCGCGGCCAGTAGCGCGGCGCGCGCAGAGCTGCGGCGCACACCTCGGCCGCGAACCGCTGCGGCGCCTCGCCCGGGTCCGCGGCGCAGCGCTCCGCGTGCTTCAGGAAACGCATGGCCACGCCTGACCCGAATTGACCGAACAGAGTCTGTGCAGGGGGATAGCTCAGTTATAACTAGTTACTTATACAACGGTGCAGAAAATCGAAGACATAATTATGTGCACCACGAACTTGCAGTGGGCCCCCGTGGTGGATCACGGCACTACCCCTTATGCTGGAGCCACACTAACGAGAAATGCCATTAATTATTGAAACCAACATTAATTATTAATAATCATTAATTATTTATTAATTAATTAATTCATCATTCTCTTGCCCTTATCCCAATTTATTTGTGGTCGGCGCAGCATGTCATCTTCTTCCATACTCATCTATTTTTCGTCATCTCATCAGACACTTCTTTTCTTACCATATCCTTCTTAACACAGTCCATCCATCGTTTCTTTGCTCTTCCGCTACTCAAATACCCATCCACATTCATACTCAAAACTTTTTTCACGACATTTTCCTCACTCCTCCGCATCACATGCCCATACCACGACAACCGATTACCACACAACTTTTAGGTCACCGGCGCCACTTTCAGACTTCCTCTAATATTCTCATTCCTTACTTTATCCATGCGCGTAACACCACACATCCCCCTTAGCATTCTCATCTCCGTGACATGCAGATGCCTTTCATTCATCTCTTTTGTGGCCCAACATTCTGATCCATACAACACAGCAGGTCAAACCATTGTTTTATAAATCTTCCCCTTAAGTTTTAGGGGAATGCGGGACTCGCAGATCGTTCCCGTGACCTGCCGCCATTTCATCCATCCCGTGTTAATTCTGTGCTTTACACTACGATCTATTTCGCCATCGCTTTGCATGAGTGAACCAAGATACCGAAAGTCGGAGCAGACAGGAAGAGTCGCGCCATCTAGCGCTATGGCTCCAGAGCTGGAGAGACCGCCAAAATCGCAGAACATGTATTCAGTTTTACTTCTGCTGATTTTCAAGCCAACATTCTCCAGTTTCTGTTGCCATTTCTCCAGTCTGCTCTGGATCTCAGGTCCATTTTCACCGACAAGAATGTCATTGGCAAACAGCATGCACCAGGGTGCCTCTTCTTGGATGTCCGACGTCAAAGCATCCATGATCAACAAGAAGAGGTAAGGACTTAAAGCCGACCCTTGATGCAAACCTACAGCCACACTGAACTCATCGGTGTTGCCAGCAGCTGACCGGACGTAGGTACAAGATTGACTGTACATAGCACGAATTAACTCGCACGAATTAACTCATTTACTAATTAATTATTAATCATTAATTATTGAACAGAACCATGTTTGTGGAATCCGAAACTCAAAAGTTTCAAGAATCGTGGAATGCAAAGTGATGCTTTGTTTTCTTTTTTTCATCATTCGGTAATGATTCAATAAATTCAAATAATAAAAATTTACACTCATGAAATACAGAACTCTGTCCACGTCCAATACAAGTAAAATTAACGCCGTTTTTATTGCCAATGACAGGCATTCACGTTGACATTTCAAGTGTAGCCACCCACTATAGCGCGTTAAAAATTATAGCAATAATTATCGCGCTAGTGGGAATTGACGTTAGCCGCTAGTGTGGCCCCAGCATTACAGAGGCTTTATAGATTCATTTTGTTTTTCCTTTTTATTATTCAAACCAAAAAAAAAAATTGCACTAATTCATTTTAGCAACAGTTCATACAGCTCAAAAACGTTATATGTTGCGTGAAACACAGTAACAATGTGGCACAATGTTTATTCATCATGAATAAACTTTTTCATCCCACTGCTGAATCCAGAACTCCAATCACTTTAATAATATAATATAATATATCCTTTATTGCAGGCAACTATGGCCCATATACACAATTACATAATTATATAAAAATAATAACTATAAACTAATACATATTATAAAACAATAAACTTAGCACTAAACACTAACTCACACGAAGAGTCGGCGTCGAGTGTCGCGCAGTGTCAGGTATCCGGCCTCGGAATCGCCGGAACACAACACCTTTCGGCCAAAATTCCTCTTTCGTGAAAGTCGACAGCTGTTCAGTCGGCACCCTCACCACAAAAGAATTGAAATTCACGTTGTGACGAGACTCCAACCGCTCGACCCTCAGAGTAAACTTGGTCTTGATGCGAACATACTCTACAATCATCTCAGCCTTTGTAGAGTAGTGCAGCCGAGACACGTACAGCAGCGTCACTGGAACTGCAGGACGCAGCAGGTGATTCGGTCCGGTCGGTGCGGTACCGCACTGGTTCCGTCGAGTGGGCTTTCTCCTCTTCTTCTTCTCAACTTTGATAAAACCATCCTCGTCGCTCTGGTCTGTAACTGGACCCTCCTGAGGCAGATCCCTTTGGATAGGTTCCTGCTTTTTCCCCTGCTGCTTAGATTGAGGCGCAGCGGATTTGTTAGTGGCAGCAATAGCAGCGTAACACGTACGTTTCGGGGTTAACGTACTAACGCGTGTAACCTCGACCGTAGTTGAGGGACGGTCGGTGGCGGAACGCAATGCATCGCCCGCAATATTGACAGCCGGTGACGTATTTAAATTCGCCGACTCAAAACTGCTGATGGACGCATTCTGCGCCCCTCGGCGCGTGTTCACATTAGCGGCGTCAGGCGACCTACTTACGGAAACAGCGCTGCGTAACAACACTACCTCGGCACGTAGTTCACCTATGGTGGAATTCGACACCTCCAACTTGGACTGTACTTCGGCCAGGCTGGTCTTCAGGGATGTAATATCTCTCAGCAGCCTAGTTACGTCAACGTGGTCGAATGTGACGGGGGGCAGCCTATGCAACTCCTTCGCCACGAAAGCGGGCACGTCGTCCGGGTCGGTCACCTTCAGTAAGGTGATGATGTCCTGGATACTCTTGTCTGTCCCATCTCTCCTGCGGGACGGCATCTGGTCGAGTTTTCCAAGTGATTGGAATAGCAGCCTTTTACCACTGCTTATCTCATCTTCCTTGAAGTTTGATTTGCAGATCTGCAGGATGCTCACCTCGTCCATGGTGTCGATGGCATGTTGTATAAAAGCCAATAACTCGTTAGCTATGAGTTGATGAGAAGTCATAGCGACGGCAACGGGCAGCGGCAGAAGCCGCGCAACACGAGAATTAAATATTCGTAATATTTAAACACGTCCGTGACATGTTAAACAGCTGTCACTTTAATACAAAGCTGTAAGAAATGCATGTTTGGACTATCAAAATTATTGATCAAGTCAACGAACTACTCCCAGAACCCAGTGAAACTTACCCTGAACAGCGAGAAGCGCACTCCATTGAATTTATCCTTGCCCTTCTTCTCCTCCACGGTGAGGAAGGCGACCAGACGGTCCACGTTCGCGTCGTCGTTGAAGAACTCGAACACGTGGCGCTCACCGTCCTCCATGTCCTCGGGGGACAGGTCTGAAGAATAGGTCTGCTGGGATGATGGTGCTGCCACCTAGGGGAACGATCACATTGAATGTTGTTATCGAAAATACTACTATATTATTTTTTAACTTATGCATCGTAACGTGACCATCATGTTTGCAACGTTGCGCACTCTTCCTCGTCGCACGGAGTGAAACATTTTAAATATAAGAGTGTAAAAAACCTCTCAACGAAGCCGAAAGGCACTTGTTTTCCCCATCATTGCGATCATTTTTTTCTTCTACACCATACCTGGGAACCTTCTAGCTACGGAGATATTGGGTCAAAGTTCCAACTTTTTGAAAAGTTTCTTTTTTTTAATACAAGGTTTTATTGCAAGATGATTTTTACTTCAAACACCTTCACAAACCCCGTACTATTCAATCTATCCATAAGCACAATGTTTTGAGTGCGTTACTTTGAGTTCTACCACAAAACATGATTTTTAACCCCAAAAAAAAGTCGTTTCCCAGCAATATTTTTTTCAATACACTTCCTCGAAAACTTGTTCTTTTCGCACTGCTATTAGGTTCAAAATGCAGTGTATTTCAAACACGTGCGTTTTTCATGTTTTTTCTACACATGTGCAGAACCTAAATTGCCACAGATAACTATACATAAACTTAGTCCAAACTGGTCAATGCATAGTTAAAAAAAAAAACATTCACACCTGACTATAGAGTAAGGTGAATGTTTTTTTTTTTAATTTCGGATAAGCGATCTACGTCTTTACGGCGGCGTAATCATTTTTTGAATATTCAAATTGTGTTTATAAATTCAATATCATAGATAAACATGATTCTTTAAACATTAGAATTTAGAACGGGATATTTACCATGTTTATTGTTTGTTATGAGTTTCCGATATTTCGGCACTGTTACATGCGCCATGGTCACGGATGAACTGAAGTTATTGCGGGTGGATGTTTATGAGCAGACGAAACGGTCTACCCTCTTTCTTATTCGTTTTAAATTAATATCCCGTTCTAAATTCTAATGTTTGTGTTAGTGACCATGTCAGTCTAAAAACTCATATGATTCTTTAAAACTAATGTTTTCTTTTATAAACAAATTAACATTTATTTGTGTTCTAAAATCAAAAATATAAAAAAATACTATTTCTTTATATTAGGCTGTATAATAGCTTTTGCCAGGTTGAAGGAGAAGCAAAGGGATAACCCTTTGCTTCTCCTTCAACCTGGCAAAAGCAAAGCGCGGAAAAAAAAAAAATCATAGTCATAGTAATAATTCATGACACAAATATTTTAAGTACATTCTTTTATTTTATTTCTTCAAAAGTGCATTGAAAAACGTCGTTTGATACACGTGGACATTTGTTATTGCAGTTCTCGGCTCAAAAACACCCTCGCCTTGCGGGTCGTGTGTTAATACCGCCTTGAACTACAATAACAAACTTTCTCCACTTGTATCAAAATGTACTATTACGTAAAGTTGATGTCCAGAATGCTTGGTTGACGGCTTCGTGATGAGGTTGTTTACACCCTGTATTTTTGTTGGCAACACTTAAACGAAGGCAGATCATTTTGGTGTCACGTGATGTGTTAAAATCAAAATCAAAATCAAAATCAAAGCATTTATTTCAAGTAGGCCAGTTACAGGCACTTTTGAATTGTCGAAACAAAAATGAACATTTAAAGTAGCTACAGTCCCAGTCACAAGACATAAAAACTGTGAAAGTACTGTAGTTGCCCATTCCCTAGCGTAGATCTCTATGGAGAAGAACGGGCAAGAAACTCCATGGACACTCTTTTAAATCAAAATATTGTTACAAAATCTTGGTTACATCATTCATGTTGAGATGGTATATTATGTGAGAACAATGTAGCAAGATGTGCACGTTAAAAGTGTCCATAGCAAAACAAAAATAAAATACAACTCAAAAACAAAATAATTCAAATAAACCATGGCGACTAAGAGACTATGACCAGTCACAACTGACAGCGCCCGTTCACGAACATGACGCATGGATCAGCACCATTCAGCTCAACCATTTTGAAGGGAACTAAATGGTCCGACACACGCGCCACCATCAGCGAGACATTTGAGAGAGCATGACATACTCTCAACCGCCAGGGCACATTCAAGTCAAGAACTGCCGTAGGTTTCCAGTGAATGATAGCTTTACTAGTACATAGTACTCACACAATATAGGCTATGCGATTATATAATACTAACATTGAATCTATACAATGCAAAGATAAGTTTGTACAATCTTCAGCAGCTCCAACAATACCATTTAATGCTATCAATTTTTGCGCCCCTGTCCATGTGGAGCAGGACCAGCATTAAGCCAAGCATTTTTATCAGCGATATAATCGCTCAACTTGTAATATGCTTGTTTACATAGTGTGCGTTTAACGCATGTTTTAAATTTCGTCTCATTCAGTTCAAGAATACTTTGTGGAATTTTATTATAGCATCTCAAACAGTACCCCATGAAAGATGAGTCTACTTTAGCGAGTCTAAAGCCTGGCTGAACTAGTTGGTCCCTATTTCTAGTACTGTAATTGTGTCTGTCACCTCTTTTACCAAAAAGATGCAGATTTTTTCTGACGTACATTATATTTTCGTAGATGTATTGGCAATGAACCGTCATTAATTGAGTAACGTCATGAGTCGTGTGATCTTGGCTGTGAATTAATGAGTAATTCAACACTTTTTGTAAAAGGAAGTAAGACTTACCTCAAGCAAGTCAGGCCAAGCATAGAACCCGTATGTTGGGTTCCTCAACCAAGGGCTTTCCCATTCATCATCAGTCACATGCTCTCGGTCCTCTGACCACATAGCCCATTCAAGATCCGGCCGGTAACCTGGGAAATTGTGTTTTATTTCAATGTCTGAAGATTGATTATTCTTAACAGAAAAATGACACCAAGAAGCCATTCATATGATCAACTGATGTAGAGGATGATCCCTTGAGCTTTTATAAAATGATGTAAGTCTGGTAGATACGGGATCTTGGTCCAATGGATTCTCAACAACTTACTTTTCAATACAGTTTTGTGAGCGAGACAAAATAAAACCTTAACAACTTACCAGGTACATGTTTGTGTGGGCGCTTATACCCCGCGACCTCATAAGGATCGACAGACATCTTGATGATCTTGTGCTTGCGTTGTTTGAGCACATAGTGCGTCAGTCGCTGCGCAGTGCGGCGCACGGCTATGTCGTCGTGGAGTAGTGCGCGCAACATGGCGGGGACCGCCGTCCCGGGGTACGGAGTTTGGAGAGACGGGCAGAATGTTAGCATCTGCATGGCGAGCTCGAGGCGGCGCCATTGACTGTTGGAGGATGCGATTTTTAGTGAGGTTAGCATGGATTTCTCTTCTTTAGATTTCAATCGAAATATCAGTTTTGACCAAAAAATAGACGTATGTACGAACAAAAAAAACAGTTTTGACGAAGGTTTTACAAGTACCAGTAGTAAAATTTTGTAAGAATTGTTCACAATATTTATTTTACGGGATGAGCACATATCAATTTCTAAAACATTGGGGCTAGCCGACTGCAATCAACCGAGAACAAATAGTATTCTACTAAAGACAAACAAAAAAAAAACAAAAGAAACTCACATATTAGGCGTCTCAACAATTTTAATGAGCTCTGCAATAAGCTCATTGTACAACTTCTCACATCTTTCTGAAGTCGCTTTTTCTTTATTGACAGAAGCGTTCAAGAGTTGCTTGAAGCCGGGCTCAGTGCGGTCTTGTTCATTGATGAGGAGTCCGGCTGCTACCACCGCGCCTATGGTCACCTCCAGCTGGGTGTTCACCGTGGGGAAGTGCCGGTGGAGGCTCTCACTGAATGCTTGCTCTAAGCTGCAATACATAAAGTTAAATGGCGGCTGTTTCTCCAAAACTCCAAAAGAGGTACCCAACGGTGTACCTATTAACCTTTTGAACGCCATAGTTTCATATACGTGACAAGCAAGGGCGTTCTCTGTACGCCAAACGTCACAAATATGGGACAAAAAAGCATGCGCGTGAGTTTACGCACATATTTTGACACACACATGTTGGGAATATGCTAGGTTTAGTTGGATACGTCAAATGAAAGCCATTTAAAATTTTCAGATAGAACTTTTAGCCCATTATTGCAGGTAAGTCTCGCACCAGGCACGTATCCAGGGGGGGGGGGATAGTTGGGATTTATCCCCCCCCCCACCCCCCCCCCCCGAAATCTACTCTTATAATAAACAGGATCATAACTACTGCGAGGTATGTAATTATAGTACAGTGATTAGAGCGATTTTTATACATTTCACATTTCATACATGGTTGTTTCAATGGTTGTCCCCCCGAACCAAAAGTCTGGATATGTGCTTGTTTCGCACGTACATTTTCACTTTTATGGCTAACTGAAAGACCATTTATGGGTATTTTACAAAGAAATTAGGCGATTGGTCTACATGTCAGTTTGGTCGACAATCTTAAACAAAAAGTTAAATGTCCAACTTACCGGACCATGCTGGGTTTCTCACTGAGCGGCGCATTAAGTATGGCGGGCCACAGTGTCCGCGCCACATCCCAGTCTTGCTTGGCGATCAGTGGCCCAGTGCGGGGTCCCAGCATCATGAACAGTACCCCCTTGTGCTTCGCGTGCCACTCGTCGCCCTCCCCACCAGCCGCTAGTACTTCCGCTAGTTTTGGTACTAACGCGCGATACGAATAAGGGTAGTGGCTCAACATCCAGTATAGACGGATTTGAGCTAGGATACGGACCTGTAGAATGGAATAAAGTTGCAATATTCAAAAAGTAAAGAAAGGTTCTTGAGACCTTACTTGTCAGTCTTTTGAGGTCCTTTTCTTTGGAAATTGAAATATCATAATTAGCCGAGTGATAACTCTATTGTTCACTAAGAATACACCCCTCATATTTAATTAGTACAAAAAAATGGGGCTGTACCTAAGATTTAAATGAATGAGAACTCCAACCACATTACCAATAGACAAAAAAACAATACTCACCGAACTATAGGTATTGACAGACAGATCAGCGAGCGCATGTAACGCGTGCAGAGCGGAGGGTGTGATGCCGGCCTCACACACGAGGTCATACCGCGAGTCGTCGTGAAGCCGCGCCGCGTCGGCCGCCAGCATGCGCAGGCGCGCGGCCCCCGCCCCGCGCCCCCCCGCCCGGTCGCCCACACCCCCGCGACCGTCCAGCGCGCGCTCCAGCGCTCCGTATGAGCGGAGGCGGGCTTCCAGACCCGGGCCTCCGCGCAGGCCCTTCATCACTACTACGCGTTCCCATACCTGATGACAAAATGATGATGAAAGGAAGTCTACGAAAGGTAAATCAATCGCTTTGTCTGATTGTCTGGTTTATTTTTGATCACGGCTCCATACTTTTGTTTAGCTCATGAACTCATGACATTATAGAAGAAGAAGAAACGTAAAAAATGCGAAGTTGGTAGGTATTTCAGTTTTAAAAGACTGTCGTATGTTTACAAAGCAAAATGTTTCTAAAACGTTATGTGCTATTTCTAGGCCGCGTGACCTGACGAAAAGACTTGAATCCTACCTAAAAAAATAAAATGTGAAAAATCCTCCTAACGAAACCGAAAGGCACTTGTTCTCCCCGTCGTTGCGATAATTTTTTTGTTATACACCATACCTGGGAACCTTCTAGTTACGGAGTTATATTGGGGGACAAAGTTACAACTTTTTGACAAGTTTTTTTTACATACAAGTTTTTATTGTGTTTTACTTTAAATACCTCTTCAACCCTCCTACTGTTCAACTGTTCCACTCATCAGCACAATGTTTTGAGTGCGTTACTTTGGTTTTAAAACAAAACATGATTTTTCATCCTAAAAAAAAGTTGTATGTATGGATGATAGAGAAAAATCACCTGTATGAGCATCTCAAGCCCCCTAGTATCATCAGTCTTCTCGGCCAGCAGTTTCTCCTGAACCTCGAGCAGCAGGCGAGTGAGGGCCACGCGCACGTTCTCTCCTTCCAGCGTGACACGGAACTTCACGCCGCAAGTGAATGGAATACTTGTCGCCGGCACTTGGGTCTCGATACTGTAGGATAATAGGAATATTAATTAAGCTGTTATGTACTTTGATCGTCAATACGTAAATGGGTTACATTACGGTTTTTTTTTAAACAAAATGGGTTGATCTATAATTTGCATGAAATAAGATCAATCATTTACTTACTTACTGCTAAATTCATATGGTCTTTTAACAGTTGACTTAAGATTACAATATGCAAGAAATACTCACAGTGCCACAGGCTGCTCATCGGGCGGCGGCAGGAAGGTGCTGCACGCTAGCGCAGCGTTGATAATGTAGAAGCTCCTGAGGCGGCGCTCGCGACACATGGGCCGCTCCCCGCTCAGCCACTGCCGCAGCCGCGACACCTCCGCCTTCAAGTACCTGTCCAGCAGCATCTGAGCGCACGCCGCCTCCTCCGCGCACGGCACGTGCCACTTGAAGTTAGCGTCCTTCAGCAGGCACCCGTAACCCCACTCCCGGATAGGCAGCCACTTCTCCGGAGCCTGTCCGTAGTCATTCGGCGAGCTCTTCCACTCCTTCAGGTCGATGTAGCACAGCGACGTCAGCATGTGACTGAGCACCTCGCACGCTCGCGACAGCGCGTAGTTGGCGTGCAGCTTCAGAGCCCGGTCCAGTATCGGGAGGATGTCGGGGACGTACTTCAGCAGCACCGTGCCGTCGCACTCCACCGCGTGCATGAACAGAACCAGCCTGTACATGAGGTCGCGCGGCGGGTTCTCTTCGTGCAGCGCTTCGTCCGTCGACAGCAGCTCCGTCAGCTCCTCACATAGCTTAGGCATGAAAGCCGCTAAAGTAGCTGCCGAATCGATTCTGGCAAACACGCGCAACATTACTCCCACCATACTTCCAGACACATTGGTCTCAAAGGTGGACTCCGTGGCGAACGCCTTGAACTTTCTCAACGCCTCCTTGAATATCTTGGGCGAGCATTGCATCAGCACAGCTGTAGCTGCCGAAGAGATCGCCGTCTCCATCACAGCATCAGTCTTACTGCGAACTGCGTCGGATTCCTTGGTGTCCAGTCTTACATGTTCGAGCACACTGGACTCGATTATGACAAACAGTCTGTCCAAAAAGACGAGGACGAAGTCTTCAAATTGAGCAGTAGCCTCACAGGTCAGGAGCTCGTCTTCTGTGAGATCATCCCAGTACTCGGGAGCGGAACTACAATCTATGAATGGCACCATCCAAGTAAAGATAAGTATGAAGTGCAGGGTGACTAGTGTCTTTTTAATATCATTTGGATCGAGCCCTGGCAGGACGGCTAACAGGAATGGTACAACATGGGTTGGCCCCTCTGGGTAGTCCGCGTCAGCTCCTCGCAGCATGGGCCGGGCGACGGCGGCCACGGCCGACATGGCTGCCGTCACTCGGTGAGGCTCAGTCAATGACGTCAGAGAGGTCTTGAGCCTCTCTAGTAACGGCGGCACTACCATAGCGGGACGCAGCGTCGCTAAATTATGCAACGCGATTGATATGTCGAGCGAGCCGCTACGGCTGTACACTGCCTGCAGCGTCGGTTCGAGCACTATGTTAACAAACTCAGTGATGTCTTCATCTCTGAGTCGGTATGCCTGAGGAGTTTGGTTCTCCCAACTTTCGTAAAATTTCTTTTCACGTTCACGTCGCACCCTGTAAGATTAAAGGCGAGTTCAAATTGGTTTTTATTAACATGAATATTTTGGTGAACGATACAGCAGCATGTACGACTTTACTCACATGCATAGTAGCGAAGCCGCGCGACTAGTATAGGCTCGCAGTAGAGCCCAAAATCATGAGTACTTCCGGCGCGGGCGGGGTCTGGTCTCGTAAGTAAAGACATACATGCTCCTAAACAGAAATGATGTGGCGACTGTGATAAGATGTGAGATGGGTTCTAAATTACAATAGATCAGCAGGCCAGGTGACAAGACATAATTATATCAGGTATTTTGTCGAATCTCCCTTGTGATTTATGGCTTGTTGCGCCTTGCTTGATCGTTTAAAATGTTTACCTGTTGAGGAACTCTCGAGCTAGTTTCCTAAGTAGGTCTCTTAGCTTGTAGGACCAGCGGCCTGCGTTGGCGCTGTGCAGGTAGCTCTCGACTCCTGCCAGGAAGCTGCGCAAGTGCTTCAACACGACACCATTGGAGCTGATGCTCCATACGATCCAAGAGGCCACGTGCTTCATATCTAGACCACACAAATCATTTGAAACACTGTGGTCAGGGCTCTGCGTACATAAATACGAGTACATTCATAAGTACCATGTAGAATTGGTTTTGGGCCTCTGAGCGCGAGGCTTTACAATTTACTGCTAATATTACACTTTACTGTCGGTCAAATGTTTAATGGGTGGTTATCACATTGGACGATTTCGGCTAGGTCAGTTTGAATGGATAAAACCGGTTAACTATTGCGTGTTCAAATAACTGGCAAACTGCTGTTACTCTAAATTGCCCTAAACAAATTATTGTCCTATGCCCTTTAGCAATAATAGAAATTGACTTCTACCACAGCATAAATACCACAGCTTACCTAATAGAAAGCAGGTATTGCTAAAAACTTACCAAGGGAATGTGAGCGAGTAATCTGCATGTCTTTGTAGGCGACTGGCAAGTTAAGGGCGTGTAGGAAACGCGCGAACATCTTAGGGACATGAGGCGTCCAGTCAATGGCACCAGGGTTGCGCTTGGCTAGCCCAGCGAACAGCATCATTAGGTCCTGTACCAAGCAACGAAGTTATGTAGTAACAAATTACATTATCGAGGTGATAATCTGACATATTGTGCATTTTTGAATTGTAAGCGCCCCAAATTATTTACGAGCGAAATATTACCGAGATTCCGCACTGTGAGTTGTAGCAGGTATCCCAAAGAGTCATGAGCTCATCAAACCACAGGTGATGTCCGAAACTCGCGTACTCAGGGTTCAACGCAACCGGTAAGAACGTGGCCAGTTGGCAGACTACGTGTGTGTCCACGGACCACGGATTTATCTGAGGCAACAACTCTGCCAGGATCTCTTTTGTGGCTTGTAGAGGGAAATATCTAAAAACAACGAAAAGTTATATTGATGCATAGCAAAAAAATCTTTTATTGTACAAAGTTAGGGTATTGTACTTACGGCCTTGCGCATTTAACCATCGACATGTATGATCCTTCTAGAGAGCTGAAATTAAATGAAGTGCATTTAAAACAAGTTCCTATTGAAGAGACGTTTCAAACATGCACAGCCTGCCACCTTGATACACAGACAATACAATTTGTACAATAGGATTGTTTGGTCAAAATGACTTATTAATTTTTCAACTACTTAATAGTTGAACACTTAATAAGTCATTTCTAGGGTCCATAATACCAAGGATAGATAAGTGACATGGGTCCGATGAATCATGAGCCCAACCCGTCTGCCACCCGATGTGCGAACATTAAGCGTGTCCCGAAAACTTATATTGTTTGTCTATTTATTACGTGGGCAGATCGTTCTCGTCGGCTCCTGCGAGGCCGAACAACTCTAGGGCGTCGCCCAGTCCGTCTCCCGACAGGAATTTGCGGATCATATCGAGCATATCGCCTCCTTGTTTCATAAAACGATCTGGCCTGAACATACATCACGATTTTAAGTCAGATTTGCATCACTGCATGTGTTGCACTATTGTGTCTTACGTTGATGTTATAGGTAATTTAACAAAATCAATTGAGTTTATAAACACGTAGTTATAATACAATCAAAACATCGATAAAAATCGAGCATCGAGCCATGTCGAAATCTTCATGTAGGTAGAATTACGTCATTGGCTTCTGAATAACGCAACTGGAAATTAGTTGTGTTAAGTTAATCGCAGTTATGTTTCCGTCTAGGTAGGTATAGGTACAGTATGTAGAATAGAAGTAGTTTAATATTCACGTATGTAATTGCGTCAAAGTTGCCGTACACCATACGTCACATAAGGGAAGTGTTGAAACAAAAGTTGGCTCTAAATGAGTAGCAGACACATTCATAATCAAGTTCTTCGGATTATGTGTTAATACTTGTGATGATAGTTTTATTTGATCTGTAATGCAATATTTATTTGAATCCGTGGGTACTTACGTCAGGTAGTGGTACATTCCAATATGAGTCGAGCTCTTATCAAATATTTTTTTGCCCATATCGTAGAGCGGGCGCCAATGCAGCGTCAGTTCTTCCGGTTTAATCAATTGTCTTTTCCTGTAGAAATTAATTAAGCTGTTAGCAATTACCGAAGCGGACGGTGCCAATTATTCAAAGTATTTATTGCCAAGATTACGCATTTATTTCAGTTCCTTGAATTTTATACATTTGATAGAAGGCATGTTATAAGAACCAAAATAGATTAACAATTAAATATGTTGGCAAGATTACATTTTGTTTATTCCTATTCGTGCATTCCCTCTGTTATGTCGACGCGCAATTTAACTTTTTTTTTAAATTAACAATTTAGCATTATTATTATATTATTTTATAACCGTTCTATAGAGCCATAATTATAAGTCAATTAGCTTTGACTTAACTGGAACTTGGAATGGAACGCATACTTACTTTGTGAGCATTAGAAACATAGTAGCGAACTTGTGCACCTTGCCAGGTTCTAGATCAGGTATGAGCACAAGTTCATACGCTAGTTTTATCAGTTTTATGTGATCTTCTTTCCCAAACTTTAGGCCGTGAATCCGTATGTATCTGTGAAGAAAGAAAGATACAGTTATAATAATTCCAACCTATTCAAGTCCCACTGCAGTACAGAAACCTGTTCTTAAGGTGAAAGCGTCAGGGTGGCCGGCGAAATTCAAATTTTCTTACATTTTTTGCAATTTGCAGGGCATTGCTAAGTTGTATGTTGATGAAAATATCGGTCGCGGCTGTAGTTACAGAATTATAATCATCAGAATCATCAATACAACCCTCCAAGTTCATAAGAGTCGAGGAACGACTTTGACTGTGAAAAATTAGTTCCTTGACTCCTTGAATTTCGTGGGCTACCTTGGAGCATTAGCCTTAAACAGAGAAATCATGAGCACTGATTCAATTGACCATGCTTGCTCAACGATTGGTGGATAGCTCCAGGAGATTATGACAACAGCAATAAAATTATGTTCAATGGGTAACTATACTTCATTCGTGTTCATTTCAGCTGTTTTGTCTGCGGTGTAGTGGTTGCAATAGTGATTGCTGAGCATGGGGTCCAGGGATTAGTTTTTAGATTGTTGAAAGTTTAACTAGACTTTTTCAAGAATTCCTCAGCAGTAGACTATGATTCCTGTGTTGGCGCGCCGGCAAGGGCCGAAGCCTTTGGGGACTGCGGGACTGTTCGAAAGCGATACCGCGCCCCCGGAACATAAAGGGCGAGGAAGGAACATGGATGGGCTTTAGTCAGTAAAAGTCTGACACTCCCTCCCGCTCAGCCTAGAGTGGGAGAAGTTATTTGATGATTTCCCATCCATAAAAAAAGTAGTCTATGATTCTGCATCTTCATATCCATTATACCTAAGTAGTACTGCATTTATTACATGGGATTTGAAAATTTTAAATTAGTAGGCTGATGTTTTTTGCCTACCAATTTGAATTAGTACAGGTGTGTTATCAGAATGTCTTATTTATAAATCTTTGTCACATTTTGTCCGTGACTGTACTTATAAGCCAGTCATTTCTTGTCATAGTTTTTTCCAAACTACATGAATCAGTCAGGTGTTGTCATAACTGGGTATGTTCTATGTAGGTGTGCTAAAAACGAGATACCTAACCAATTATGGCCATTGAAATTACCATAATCCTAAATCATACTTTTACATGAATGAGTCACTTTTGCAATATAATATAGAGACATAACAATAGAAATGATGAAGTATTATAATGTTCTGTGTTATGTGAGGCCAGGTGCATTCAGCAGGAAGACCTGGGTGTTAGCCAGCATATTTCAAACTTCACTAAAACTTGCCAAAGGTTAGCGCTAAACCAAAACTTGCTACAAAATTATTTAACAGCTGAAAAATATGATATGGTTGCCTTAATGTTTTGTTAGGTATTCTAATCTGCTTATAAATATTCTCTGTTTTAGTAGTAAACTAAATATTAAGTTAAAACACCAAGTTTAAAATCCTATTGTACAATAAGGTCTATTGTTTTAAAAGAATCATTATTCATGCAACACATGTGTAAATTATAACAGCCTTTATATATTCCCAAAAGTGAAATATGACAGTAATATCCTACCAAAATGTAAAACTTAAAAAAACAACCATTTAATTGTATGAGTCATCATTATTTCGCACAATTTGATCAAAAAACCAAAATCATTGTTGTTATAGGTACAGGGTCTTTTTTTTACTTTCTTTGTGTCCTTCATCTATCTATACTAGCAAATAATAAATCCTTGCATATTGCCAGTAGGTAATTTCATAGTGGAGCTGTTATTGTAGGTAATTTCATAGTGGAGTTTTTAAAATGATTTAAAATAGCTTTATGGATTTACCACTCTCGGTGTGAACCGACCCCTAATAGGTATTTTTTCAGTTAAAATAATGATGCAACGATGTCTCAGGTGTGTAAATAGCCACAAAAGAATATTTGACTTTTGAAATTAATTTTATTATTATAGCAGCAGTGTTACTATTTTTTTTAAAACATTCTTTATGCATACTTTATGAACAGCTTTTAATTTACTAAGCACAATTTAATTGAAATATTAGGGCGAAGAGGGAAGACTGAGCAACATAAGCGCCAATTTACATAAAGTCAAAACAAAACATTATGCATTACAATGCAATGTCAAAACACAAAATCTTCATCCTTCGGCTTGGTCAGTATATCTTAAATGAAATGCCGTATAATTTTTAGTGTAAATCAAAAACAATCATATTACAATCAGCCCATCTGTACATTTTGGGAAGTAGGCACAGCAATTTCGTATGGAACAGCTGTTCTTTTTTTATTAACCCGTAAAATTTTTCATCGCTTGGGTGTCAATCGAGTGTCGGTTATTTTCTGCAATATAACATCATGCCTGTATTCCACTGAAAACCTTTCAATTCTAAAACCCAATAACACTTGTGCAATCTGCATATTGAAACCAGGATACAATAATAGCACAGCTTGCAACAACTACACCAGCAAGTGTGTTGCCTCCTACTGTTTACTCTGCCCCTAAGACAACCGCCAGACAAAACTATATTCATTGAGAAGCAGTCCAGCAGGTAATTACTGCATTATTTTTCTAACCAGGCTCCACTAAAGTTATATCTGGCCAGGGCCTTAACATACAAAAGGTTTACATTCCAGAGAGCTGTTATGTTTATTATTCCTGATATATATGTTTAACAATCCTTCAGCTATCTGTTGGACCACTTCCAAAAATTCAATATCACCTAAAATGCGCCAGTGGTGGCAGGACACATTGTTTTAATGATAAAAAGTCATATTTACTTCATGAGCCTGGAGGACCAGACCCCGCACGCCGGCTTCATCTCGCGCAGCATCACGGCCTTCGCCAGGTTTAACTTCACCTGCTGCAAGAATCTTGTGGACTCATCATCCAACTCGGCGGCATATGGTAGGATATGATTAGTTAGTACTTCCTTCTGCGGCTTGAACCCCAGAGCCGCTATACGCTCCGGGGTTGTCACTAGCATCTCGAACTCGTCGTCTTGTATCATTTTTATTGTTTTACGTTATTGTTATTAGAAAAAATATAACGAGTCACTGCGATATGTTCTTTACGCCTGGAGGCCACATGAGCACAGCTGTAAGTTTACTCGATATACGAACGCGGATCACTAATATTAAAATGTCACTAAACAAATCAAATTAACATTGAATTTACACAAGTCATCGAGATAATCATTAATCACTGAAAGAAAATCCGAATCGCCAAGTCAGTCCCAAAGGTACGTTCCGATTCACTAAAATTTGACATGCGTCATTTGAAGCGCAAGTCTCCTTCGTCATGGTCATTATTTCGTTTCATTCCACGCATTTTCGGCGGGCGATTGGGTGTGTTTCAGGCGTTAATGCAACGCCATTGGTTGCAACAGCTGAAGTTATAGATATGTAATAAATTATCGATTATTATTCGGGTGAAGGAGGCAATAACCTGTCCAACAAGCAGGAAAGTACATTTGTATTGGTACATAGATGATGGGTACCTATTGTAGCAATGTTTATCTGCACTACTCCTCCCCTTCGCTAGTATTGCTTTCGATTGGGACAGTGATAGTAAGCATCCCTATTTTATAGAGCTTACCATGGATGAGACTTTTGTTTAGAAGAACTATGGAAGACATACAGTACCTACAGATGTCTTCCCTAGTTTTTATATAACATATCTAGATTATATTATGAGTAGGTACCGGTATTATCACGGAACAGTAGGTAATTTACTGTTCCGTGGGTATTATGGTGCACCAGCACAGGTGTCAGTAAGTGGTAGGTAGGTAGGTACTACATACATAACTTACGAGTATGTACCTACAGGTACCTAATTAATAAAACACTGCCTCGCGTCTCCTATCGTCAGAGAGCCGTAGGCAGGGGGAAAATGTGTAGGTACCTACCTACCTATCATCAGATTCATCAGGAAACAAAAAAAAATGAAAATTTTCGAACGCTTCGCTTGTTCGTACATATATGGGGTACGAATTAACTTTAATACGTGATTGTGCTCATGATAACAAACAACTTGGGGACCAAACCTGAAATCGCGAAAAAAAATCAGTTGTTCAGAACATTTGGATTTTGGACCAGCGGCCTTATTCACAACCATTCGATACGTTTCCGTGTCGGTAAGGAACCGAATTCGACTATCTCATTTCCGAACCGAAGAACTGTCAAAACGTTATTCACAGACCCGAACGGATGCGTTTTTTTCTATCCGATTGACCATTGTGTTTATGGGGAACGCTACAAAATGGTAGTAAATAGATGATCGTGGTAGAAAATTAAAAGTAGTAAATAAAATTGGTTTATTTGAATATTTCGTTCCGTTTAAATAAGGAGTATACAGCTAGTAACTTAATTGACAACAAGCGAAACAAAATGATTTTATTATTAACCAAAATAATCTTGATTTCAACAAAACCTGCTTTGTAAACACCACCAACCTGTCAAACTGGCAAAGCGAAAAAACTGTTTTGAATTGAAGTGAAAAATTTTGCGGGAAAACTGTATCGTTACGTTCCTGTATAATATATATTTGTATTTAGCAAAAAGGAAAGATGGCAGTAAGTATTTGATATCAGTATTAGACAATTCTTTCTATTTGCTCATTGTCAAGCACACAGTCACCCGTGAAAATGCATAATTTCAGAGAAGAGTGTCTCTCGAGCAGCGGCAGAAGTTGTTTGCCTTCATGCAAGGCCATGAAGACTTTGCCCGGGGCCTTATCTCTGGCCCTGACGCAGCCCGGACGAAGCGTCTTCTGCTAGTTCAACTAGCAGAAGAATTAAACTCGTTGGGGACTGGGGCTACTAAGACTCCTGAAAAATGGTTTAAAGTAGGTATCTTATTGTAAATCGGTAATTTGTTTTGGAAGTGAAAATTGTTTACTATCATTTTACTGTATTTCTATTTTTGTATTTCAGAGTTGGCAGGACTGGAAGTGTGATGTGAAGGCGAAGGCACTCCGCATTAAAAAATATAGGGCTGGGACTGGTGGGGGTCCTAGCCCTTGTCCATTGTCCTCTCTAGAAGAAGATCTCCTCCAATTTTATGGAGTGGAGATGGTAGAGGGGCTGCCAGGAGTGGGAGATCCTCTGGAGGTGAGCACACATTTTGATATTCAAAGCACTGCTTTCATAATATTATTTAAAAACAAACACTAATGTTCATGTTTATTAAATTTATTAGGTGACAGAAGATGTCCCGACAATGCCGGAAGTGGTAGTGGAGATGGAATATGGTGAAGAGCCCACTGTTCCTTCACCCCAGCCAACATGGCGCAGGCGCAGTACCAGTGCCAGTGACCCACTGCCTGCCATACTTGAGCGGCAGGCAGCAGCCATCGAGCACATGGCAGATGGGATGCACAAGATCGCGGCTGCCTTGCAACAAATTGCTGCTGCGTTGCAGCCTGAGGTGCTTCTACCTCTTGATTAATATTAAAAGGTATGTGGAATGAAATACTACAACATTTTTAAAATAATCTATTTATTAAATTTGCCCTAATTTGTAGCCCTCTGTTGTAGAAGGTATCTTCTGCTCCTGGGTTTGTGGATACCTCAATTGTGTCGTCCAAGTCTATGTCCTCCGGTTCTGCAATGCGGGCCTGTATGCACATGTTGTGCAGAACTGCACATGCATTCGTAATACACCCTACTTTTGTTGGGGTATATTCCAGGACACGGTATTTGTGCAAACACCTGAAGCGCCCCTTTAACACCCCAAAACATCTCTCAATGCAGTTTCGAGACCGGATGTGCAGTTCAGTGTACCGTGCTTCCAGACTACCCACCTCTGCATTAAGAACTGGTGTGAGGAGCCATGGCTCCAATGGATATCCAGAATCACCTGAAAATTTTAAATATTTTATTTTAGGTATCTGAACTTTTTACAGTTAAATTACAGCTAAATTATTGTTTCAGTTTAACTGACCAAGAAGCCAGCAAGATGAGTTCTGCAGCTGCATCATCTTGTCTCGTAATGCACTGCTCCGCCAAACAAAGGCGTCGTGTGTACTGCCAGGGTATTTGGCACAAATGGAGAGGATTAACAATTCACTGTCACAAACCTAGAAATAATACTCAAATTAATAACAAGGATATTTTAACAAGGAATGAAAGGTAAATTAATTGAGTTCATAGGTATACATACATACATATAGATAGGTACATGGTGCTCACACATTCATAAAATATTGCAAGCTATTAATAGTTATTATAAAAGATTATTTTATTAGATTATAAGAAAATATTTTAATTTGAAAAAAATACTCTACTAGGATTTATTTACCATTTGCACATTGAGTGAATGTTGGCCTTTTCTATTTATGTAAAGTTCCTCATGAACACTGGGTTTTTTCAGTAGAATATGTGTCCCATCCACATATCCTACAACCCCAGGGAACCCAAAGCTTCTGTAGTTTCTGAAAAATAAACATATAACTTGATTTTGGACACACTATCTAAAAAGTTGTATGTGTATAATAGAGTTTTAAAGAAAAATCTGTGATTGTTGTAATTGATTACTAAAATAGCTTTATTATTGCTGTAACTTGAAAATCGAATTTATATTAGTATTAGTTTTCAGGATCTCATTGTTATTAGTTTTAGTTTCCAGGATAATATTATCTTGAAGAAGTTCCTGTTTTTCTGTTGATTTTGTTAATTCAAATAATTGGAACTTAACCTAGGTACTAGATTAAGTTTTGTTATTACTTTAATTTTATAATAAT
This sequence comes from Xestia ashworthii, assembly GCA_950022955.1. NCBI lineage: Eukaryota > Metazoa > Arthropoda > Insecta > Lepidoptera > Noctuidae > Xestia > Xestia ashworthii. The sequence continues at coordinate 12,198,837 of OX465566.1, forward strand.
TGTTTACCTGTAGATAAGAGAGTTTGTTGAAGGCTGGTTACCCATGGGTTATAATAGATAAATGTAAATAGTTTTGTTATAAATAAAAATGACTTTTTACTTTTGTATAATTTGTTGCCTTTTATTTATTTCACAAGGGAATTGAATCCACTTGCAAAGTACTTGAGGCGTGTTCAGTGCCACGGTGGTCTCCGCAATAGCCCTGGAAATTGATGGCTGACTTAGACTAATGCAGGCATCCCTCCCGTCTGCTTTTTGATAACTTCCTTGGCCATAGAAGTGTAGGGCCGCTAAAACCTAAAACAAAAGTGTAAGAAAGCATATTAGATTAATAAAACTGAAATGCAATGCATCTGGGGGCACAGCAATAGTTCCACACAGTCAAGCATACAAAAAGAACAACCATACCATAATTTCTCAAAGTCACTCGAGGTTTCTATCATAATAATAGGCCTGTAAATTCCTGTGAAAACAACTAAAATCCTGAATTTTCATCAACTAGCTATACCCGTAAATTACCTTCTATTTCTACCTTTAGGTTAGTATACTCACTGATCGTTAACATTCTATAGTACAGACACACAAACTTCAAGTTTTCAAGGTAGATATTCAAACGAAAGTAAAAAAATGGTATAGATAGTCACAAAATTTTGGCAAGTAAGTCGTTGTCACCCCTCGGGTTAATGACTTCTTTTGATTCAGTGCTACCTTGAGATAAGCAGGTCATAATGTCAATCCTTACTTATTGGATTTGACTTGGTGTACATGGGATCTAATAGAAACATTTTGGTTTAGGTTCGTGTAACAGGACATATACTTTTGTAAAACACCCTGTTTCAATTTATGTCTGAGTTGACGGCAATCTTCTCTTCGGCCAATAAAGTAGAAAGTGGATTCAGTCATGTTGTTTGCGGTGCCTCATAGTGATGACAGCATTAGTTATAAAGTCCTTTTACTTACTTTAATTTCTATCGGGATTGCGGCAGATGACTGCGTGTCAGGAAAGTAGCGCCTTATTTCTGCAATCAGGCTAAGCGCCATTTCGGGTGTTAGCCTATAAACCGATTGAAACCGCGGGTCGGCAAAAGGATTCGTCATGTCCTTTAAGGCTCTATGAAGAGACAACGTCTCCTGCCTCTGTTGTCCTGCGGCACGCCGACGGTCAATCGCTCGCACAATGACATACTCCATCTACCAAAATACCAAATAATGTTAACTAAAATCTAAAACGAATTTCACATTTCTGTAAACACTTTTAATTTATGTAAATGCAGTTATATCAATGACATACGGTTAATACTACTTCAGGCAATATTTTAAAACTTCACAGTGTTTATTATTCACTGAAATAAGCTGGAGATATGCTTTATTTCTTTCAATAAATTTTGTTCGATATGACTCCCGACAGCAAACAGCTGTCGGAAAGATTCGAGTCTTCTTGTCGAATTGGACTGTCAAAATTATTCGATTTCGGATTTGTGAATAGCGTTTGAAGGACATCTTCGATATCTTAGACGTTCGATTCGGTTCGGAAGCGAGTCGAATGGTTGTGAATAAGGCTGCAGGCCCCTTATTCACAACCATTCGACTCGCTTCCGAACCGAATCGAACGTCTAAGATATCGAAGATGTCCTTCAAACGCTATTCACAAATCCGAAACCGAATAATTTTGACAGTTCAATTCGATATGAAGACTCGAATCTTTCCGACAGCTGTTTGCTATCGGGAGTCATGTCGAAGAAAATTTTAACTAAGAAATAAACCATATTTCCAGCTTATTTCAGTAAAATAAAAATACTAAACTTTTTAAACACTGTCTGAAGTAAGATAATGACGTTTTATTATCGTCCGGTATTGTTTGTGTTTTATTAGTTGTTTTATTGACCGTATTTCATTGATGTATCCGCATTTACATAAATTCAATGTGTTTACAAAAATGTGTTAGTCGTTCTAGATTTTACTTCACAAGCAAGAATTGTATACCACTGATATCAAATACTTTTTCAGTAAATTTTCCTTCTAAGAAAAAGAAAACTTGACTTAAAAAAAAAACATCGTTTCCGCTTTGCCCGTTTGACAGACGGCTGTTTACAAAGCTGGTATTATTCGAAATAAAGTTTATTTTAAAATTAATATTATTTTATTTCAATAAAATCATTTTGTTTCGTTTGCGGTCTATTAAAGTTACTAGCTGTATATTTCCTTATATAAGCAGAACGAAATATTCAAATAAACCAATTTTATTTACTACTTTTCATTTTCTACCACTATCATCTATTTACTACCATTTTGTAGCGTTCCCCATAAACACAATTGAATCGGATAGAAAAAAGCGCATCCGTTCGGATCTGTGAATAGCGTTTTGATAGTTCTTCGGTTCGGAAATGAGATAGTCGAATATGATTCCTTACCGACACGGAAACGTATCGAATGGTTGTGAATAAGGCCGCAGTTGAATGTACTGCGGGGTTACCACAACGTCCAAATGCGATTCAATTTAGGTTTGAGCTGTCAGTTTTCTGACAGTTTTTCTATGGAACTGACAGCTTGCGACTCAGTTTAGGACCTGAATTGAATCGCATTTAGAGGTTGTGGTAACCCACCTGATCAGCTGATTTTGTTTTCGCGATTTCCGCTTTGGTCCCATAATAAAAGCTGTTTGTTATCATGAGCATAATCACGTGTTTAAATTTCGTACACTAATTACCAGTCACCCTATATAATATTCTCGTTTCGGTATGTGTACGTGAATAGTGTAAGTAGGAATAATAATATGTCCTTGGACTTACAATTTAGCCCTATTTCTGTAATATAGGACAAAAGAAAACCTATTAAATTCGATGTGGGTGCTAAACTTTTCAAGCACACTACGCTCGCTCTTGTGTCAATTTTTTATTGGGCGGCTTTTCTGTAAAAAAAAAATCGAGCTATTTTCATGACTTGAAAATGCTCCCCCTTGGAAACAATCCTACCGGCGCGCGCCAGCACACAAAGCTAATAAAACTTGTCAAATGTTACTTACATTTTCAACTTTATTGCTGAAGATTTAGGTTCACGGTTAAGGCGCTTAGACGAGCTAAATTAGCAACTCTATTTGTGGTGGTTCAAACTTCGTTTGAAATGCTGTTAGAATAAAGTTCTAATCAGCTTGCACTGCAAAGTGGTTGTTACGTCAGCCACTGCGGGCCAAATGGCGCGAAATGAGTGGTTTCGATCGATTTACAAAAAAACTATTGATTGGATTAAAAAACTAAAACAGTATCATGCTAATATATTGCTTGTAGAATTATTTGCCCAAAAATCAGAATGATCGCATGCATATTAGTATGTTTTTTATTGTTTGAAAGATATTTTTAGAGGTAAGTTCGTGATTTCTTTTTATCGAGCCAAATTAATTGTATTATGTTTTCAAAACAGTATCATGCTAGCTTATATCCTGAAGAATATCATATATTTTTCTAGTCTTGTTTATAGCAGTGAATCATATACTTTTAGTAATTATAAAACTCGCGTTTAGCTCGTGTAATCGCCTTAATAGAGAGTTTTACATAAAATAAAACTTACCTATTATTTTTTCATCAATATCCGGAATCCATCTTGAGTCAAGCACCTGTCTTTCAGCCTGTTGACAGCGATTACCTTTGCCTCTCCGCTGGTAGCGCCCTCTATGCTTACCGTTGGTACTAAGTATTTCAAGCGCGCATCGGGTGATCGCCCGATTTATCGTCATTATGGAACTCATGATGCACCAGGTAGACCTTACCTGGATTCCGGATATTGATGAAAAAATAATATGTAAGTTTTATTTTATGTAAAACTCTCTATTATTTGTTTTGTATCAATATCCGGAATCCATCTTGAGTGATGTGTTTGTTATCACCTGGTGCGCTAAACCCAAAGACGCTATAATGTGTTTTAGAATGTAAAATATTGGGTTAATGAAAAACATCGCCAAAATTATGTAAATGTATTACAATAATTAATCTGGTATGACATTAATAATAGGTATAACAACATAAATGGATGTAAATATTGATGCTCTTATTGAACAGGATCAAAATAATTAGACAAAGATGTAGAATGATTGGTAACATTTGAATCATTGTGATGTAACAGTTCTCTCTGATAATAATTCTGAAAGGTAGGTATGAATTGTTTTCCAGTTACCGGTGGCAAGAATCTGATCAATAGGAAAATTCTCTACAAAATTAAGAGAAGCAACTGCGGATCTTACTGATCCTGGAGTTGCATCAATACCAGCAGCTTTTAAAAGAGATCTCACCCATCCACCAATAACAGTTCTAGACGCAGGTTTAATATCCCCTCTAACTGTAATAAATAAATGTTTTATATTTCCTCGGCAATTTGACGTAATACATATTAATTGTCTCAACCAAAAAATCAGATTGAATTTTTTATCAGGGTGCTCTTTAAGCCTCCATCCAGACTGTCTGTGGTTATGATTGTCTGTTTTAGAACCGAATGCTGGCCACAATACAATAGACGAGTCTTCATCGACTAAGCTACTGCTATCAATTCGCAACAGAGTCGTGAACCCTTCGGCCTGATGCTAACAATAAAAGAGTGGCCACGTGTCTTGACACTTGAAATATATTATTTTCATCAAAATCATAAGCACTCATATGTTGCAATAAAACTTTAGGGTTCCAAATAGGTGGTTTAGCAGATTTCTCTCTTGCTACAGAAATAGCTTTTAATATGTGTTTTATAAAGAAATTTGACGACAAATCTATGTTAGATGTTATGTGTGTGAAAGTTGAGATAACAGATTTGTGTACCAAAATAGTTCTGTATGCAAGACCAATATCACAGTGTAAATGTGCTAAATATCGAGCTACCTGATCGGCATTAGGGTATTTAAAATTAATCGAATGGGACTCACACCATCGCTTCCATCGGCGCCACACTGGTCTGTAGGTATTGATTGTGGAGCCTCTCCAGCTTGACATAAAGAATTTTTGTTCTTGATCTGTCCAGTCCGTCAAAATATCTTGCCACCCGAAATCAGCCATGCTTCCAAGTGTAGGTCTTGCACTTGCGGCGGATGCGTCCCCGTTCTGGTGTCTACTAGAGTGCAGGCTAGATCTGGAATTAGGTAAGGGGGATGTCGCGCTCGGCGTTGAACATCTGCCTGCCAAAACACCTTGCTCCACTTCGGGGCAATCAATATATAGTTTCCGCTGGCTTGGTTCAGGTGTTGGAGAACTCGTGGAATCAAATTTGGTGGTGGAAACAACCAAGCTAGGTCGTAGTGCCACTGATGACAGAACGCGTTGTCATGTTGGGCTTCCTGATCGTTGACGTCCAGCGATACGTACTTTGGTACTATGTGGGCTGTTCTCGACGCGAAGAGGTCTATCTCCGGCGTACCCCACATTTGAAAAATTTTTGTCGTTGCTGTCCTCGTGAGTTGCCATTCTGGACAAGCCTTCCGCCGAGAAAGAGCATCTACCTCGGCATTGAACCTGCCCGGAAAATAATGTGCTGTCAGATGAATGTTCTGCTTGTCTAGAACAGCAAGAAGTTGTCGAGTTTGATGAAGTAGCTTCTTGGATTTTGTGCCGCCCTCCTTGTTTATGTACGAGACTACTGTTCGATTGTCGGTTTGCAGCAGTATCTGTGCATCTTGGAGTTGCTGCTGGTTCTGACGTATAGCTGCGTAAACGGCAAACATCTCTTTTTTGTTGGCATGCCATGTCTTCTGAGATTCTGTCCAGGTGCCCACAATATTTGTGTCGCCGAGTTGAGCCCCCCATCCGATGTCTGATGCGTCTGTGGTCAATAGTTGTGACGTCACTGAGCTCAAGTGTATCGGCATTGACTTTCCTATGGCTTGACACCACCACTCCAGCTCTGATCGAGCTGGTTGTGGCACCGTGATCGACCGATACGGGTGTTTCGCCGACAGCTGTCGACTGTAGTATTGCAGAGTTCGACAGTGAAGGCGACCTCTCGGAGTCACGAACGTTGCAAAGTTGAGTCTCCCCATTAGAGTTTGGTACTGTTTGAGGGACCACTTGCTTAACTGAAGCTGTTGGTGAAGTGCATTGCGTAGCGTTAGGCACTTTGGTTCCGACAGGGACTTTGCGTTGCGTTTTGTGTCCCATGTAATGCCGAGAAACTCGAGGCATTGTGTCGGAACCAGTACAGACTTCTTGTTGTTGATTGTCCAACCTAGTAAACGGAGTATCTTGATCGTGATGAACGTTTATTTAAAATCCAAAATCCAAAATCTTCTTCAAAATAACTTTATTGGTATTACACTGTAATAACTTAGACCAACTCGCTTCGTAGCTCAAAGATGACTGCCGTGGAATCACCGAAGGTTCATAAGCTAGATTATCGGCAGTACCTACTCAACAGACTACCAACGACATTTTGCCGCCATTACGGTATCGGAAGTCAAAATTGAGCTACGAATTTAAAATAACAGTAAGAATAATATGACAAATAATAATAAGATTATTCTAAAAATACAAGTAAAGATCAACATAATTTTTAGTGCAATTAACAATAATTAATATTATACTTAAAATTCAAACTTCCGTTCAACAATTTTTGATAGAATTCACAACTTATTATTTATAAATGTATTAGAAATGCGCCATATTTAAAAGAAATAAATACATGAATTTTAATCAAGCTTACAATCGTGAATGCGATGTCGTCTTCCAACTGCGATTTTGACTGGTTGGCCAAAAGAAAATCGTCTAAATAGACTACGCACCTGATCTTGTGACTTCTCAGGAATTCGGCTACCCAATTGGTTATCGAGGCAAACGTTCTGGGTGCCGATGAGAGGCCAAACGGCAAACACGTCATCTGGAGTAGCTGATGTTGATGTGAATTTTGATGATAGTTTAGCCTCAGGAATCTGCGATGCTGCTGTGCAATGGGCACGTGGAAATATGCTTGGCTCAGATCTAGTTTGGCCATCCAATCTTGTTGTTGCACAAAACTTGGTACACGGAAGTGACTGAATAGTTGAAACGGCTTGGCTACTACGAACTGGTTTAGTTTTTTCAAATTTAAAATAGGACGGGAGGTTTGATCTGACTTGGGTACCAGAAAGAACGTGGAAAGGTAACTGGGCGTCAGTTCTGCAGGTTCTAGTACCCCTGACTCGAGCATAGTTTGGATTTGCATGGTCATATTGGGAGAGGTTTTGGTTCTGTAACATTTCAGAACTGTAGGACTCGGAAATATTAGCGGCGGTCTGAGTATGAAGGGTATGCGTGCCCCGTTTAACAGTCGGCATATTTTGTCTGACGCACCCAGATTGCTCCAAGCATATTGAAATTGCTTTAGACAGCCGCCTTGAAATTTCCGACAGTCATTCGCGACGCTTGCTTTTATGGATAGCCTGCGATTGCGATTTCTTACCCTTCGGTTTGTATCGCTGATTACTTGTACGGTTTTTGTTTTGGTGTGAAGCGTTTGAGGCCTGTCTTTGTCTTTTATTAAAGGTGTCTCGACGAAAAAACCTGTCGTCAGCTTGTTTACTAGTCGACGGTTTTTGATTTTGATAAAAGTTTTCTTTAGGATAAGTTTGTGGTATTGATTTAGTTGATACCGTAAGTTTATCCACCCCCCCAATTTTTTGGAGGTAGGTTTGAACTGCCTCATCATTAAAAAGATATTCTGTACTAGGAGGAATTTTATGTAGGACATCCCGATGAAAACATTCGGAAATTTGGCGCAACATAGCCTCTCGACGTGTATTTATCAAGTCAGCTCTTCGGCCGCACACTATTTGTAATAAGTCATCAGTAACCGTACTATACGCAGATTCTTTCGAAAACAATGATTCCACTTTTTCGAATAACGAGTTGGGCGTTAACGATTCTCTAGACTCATTTGCCCAATCCACCAATGACTGTAAAGATTTTTGCAATTCGTCTTTTTGACAAAGTAAAGCATTCGTTAATCCAGCAAAAGATCTTTCCAATAAATGTGAGCGCGAATCTTCTTTCAACATATCCGATTCAAAACGCTTTAATTCGTCGTTAATATTTAACTCAACGAAACCGGGGGTAGCTAAATATTTCTTTTGTGCATCCGAAAACCGAACCGCATTCCAATCATCACATTTAAAACGTTGTAGGTCCGTTATTTTTTTAAGGTATGTTTCGTTTGCCCTAGGGTAAATCGGATCTTTTACTGTCGTACCGACTTCCGATAAAATCTGAAGTTTGTTATTGTTGGACAAGTTTTCAGGTCGTCGTAGATTTAACTCGTTTGTGGTTACGGAAACGGTATTAATGTTAGCCCTTGGAGTGGTATTATTTTCAATAACGGAATTTTGCGTTATGAGGTTTGTTAAATAAGCCACTTGTTGTGATTAAAACTCGAAGTGTGCATAACTCACGGTTTGGGAGTCCCTCCTTACTTTACGTTTCTCAGGGCTGGGTCCACCGCTTGTAGAAGAACTGCTATCACTATCTATTGCACTCGGCGTCGGAGAACGAACACGTTTACGCGATAGTGAACCGTCAGAATCACCTGGCTCTAAATTATTACTAGGATTTTCCATAATAAGAACGGAGAGGTACAATTTCACGAATTTAAACTATAATAGTTTTACCAAACTTAATTAAAATAAGCGGATTGTTACTTTTTCGCGAAGTTTAAATAACGCTATCAACTGAACGGCGCGAAAAACGACGCTATAATGACGATAAATCGGGCGATCACCCGATGCGCGCTTGAAATACTTATGCTGGGGCTACACTATCGCGATAACGCGAAGATTTGCGTTGTCGCGACACGTCTGGCCAAAGAATTCGTCCTATCGCGATAAACTTCGCGAATACGACAGCCCTTCGCGCCGCTGTCGGTAAATTGTTGCACATCAAAGGGTTTTGTCGCGACAAAGTTCGTGCGTTTGGCTACACTTCGCGCGCTCTAGTTGACTGCGATACTCCGAGAGGTTTGAACGTGTTTGATTGAACTTGTTAATCACGGATTGGAATAATGAGAGGATAAGGAAAGATGCAGTAAATAATTTTTACCCGAGTGCAACCGCCTCTTCCATTTTTTCCCACAAATGAATTATCGCGACGTTCTAGATTATCGCGACAGTAGCAAGGTTTTTTTCAAGTGTGGCCAAGCACTTCGTCATAGAGCGAACACGAACTTTATCGCGACAACGCGAACACGAATCTTCGCCTGCAAGTCTGGCCGTAGCATTAGTACCAACGGTAAGCATAGAGGGCGCTACCAGCGGAGAGGCAAAGGTAATCGCTGTCAACAGGCTGAAAGACAGGTGCTTGACTCAAGATGGATTCCGGATATTGATACAAAACAAATAATAGGGAATATTTTTCAGTTTCGGTAGCTTGATGTGGTGGCGTCGGCCAATTTATATTCAAGTTCAACTGCAAACAAGTTTTTGTTTTTTTGTTGAATAAGTGCAGATGAAGCTGGCCTAGAAAAAACCTCAATATGTTGTAAGTATCTAAATGTGATTGGGTGTAAAATTATATTATTTTAAGTAAAAAGACTGATTAGCGTTTTTAAATTTTAATAGCGTATAATAACCAACTAAAAATACAATTTGGATTTAAGGCTGATGCTCCAGGGTGGCCCGCGAAATTCAAATTTTCTTACGTTTTTTGCAATTTGCAGGCCAGTGTTATTAGGTTGTATGTTGATGAAAATATCGTTCGCGACTGTAAGACGTATGCAGTTACGGAATTATAATAATCAAAAACATCAATCTTATAGGTCGAGGAACGATTTTTTCAAGGTCAAAGTCGTTTCTCGACCTCTAGGGACTTGGGCGGGCTGTATTGATGATTTTAAAGATAATAATTCTGTAACTAGGTACACCCGTCTTACAGTCGCGGACCACATTTTAATGAACATACAACCTCACTGGCCTGCAAATTGCAAAAAACGTTAGTCTGACAGTCTTACCAAGAGGTATCGTATTACCCAGTTCTAACTGGGTTGTGGAGGTCTGATAGGCACTCGCTCCAAGTAAAGTACTGGTATTCAGCTGCATCCGGTTAGACTGGAAGCAGACATCATCTGCGTATACAACCAACCCAGATAAGGCAGTACGAAACATTTCAGACATTGTAGTGTTCAAAAATGGCCACAGGACAGCCGCATTTTGGCTGCGTAGTACCTACTGTGGGAGCCTTCATCTCCCTCACCGGGTAGGTCAAGTAAAGCCGATTACAGTTCCCACTTTCTGTGACCGGGCCGGGTGATCACTGAAGACCAGCGCTGTGCTGTGGCTCCTCCTATAGCACAGCATCATGCTAAGTGGACCTTCTTGTCGCAGTCACGACGTGTATGCTCAACTTTTTTATTCCGTCCCGTTGTTATACAATAAATAAATGTTGTGCTTTGTATGGTTATGATAGGTAGATAGTTTTTCAATACACTTCCTCGAAAACTGGTTTTTATTCACACACGTGCGTTTTTTGACAGTTTTCCAACACGTGTGCGGGAATGAACATTGCCACAGAACTATACCTACTTATACTTAGTCCAAGGTGAATGTTTTTTTTTAATTTCCGCAAAGCAATATGCGTCTTTACGCAGTTTTTGAATATTCAAAAGTGTAGTTTTTGAAATAAAATATCATAGATAAACATGATTATTTAAAACAAATATTTAGTTTTTTAAACAAATGAACATTATTTGTGTTCTAAATTAAAAACATAACAATAAACCATTTTTTATGTGAGACTGTTTAGCGGTTTCATACCTTTGCTTCACCTTCAACTTGGCGAAAGCAATGCGCGAAAAAAAAAAAGAAAATTGATATCATAGTTCCAAATTTTTTTTAATCTTTTATTTTATTTCTTCAAAAGTGTATTGAATAACGTCGTTTGAAACACGTGGATAGTTATTAGTAGGTAGTGAGAATGTTTGTTATTGCAGTTCTCGGCTCAAAAACACCCTCGCCTACGACTCGTGTGTTAATTCCGCCTCGAATACAATAACAAACTTTCTCCACTTGTATCAAAATGTACTATTTTGTTGTTATTTTGTATATTACTAGCGACTCGCCCCGGGTTCGCACAGGTGCAATATGTAGCATATACATAGAAACCTTCCTCTTGAATCGCTCTATCTATTGCTGAAAACTGCATTAAAATCCGTTACGTAGTTTAAAAGATCTAAGCGTACAGGAGCGTATGCAGGAGCGACTTTGGTTTATGCTATGTGACGTGTATCTTTACGTCATCTCCCTGAGACAAACAAATATTTTTGACTACCAAAATGCTGTTTCTCTCATAAGCAGAGGAGAATGAGAAATGAGGACATTCATTTAAATATAAGGGGCAAACCCTGTTAACGTCATTCGACCGGCTTAAATACACAACATTCAGATTGTGCATACGGAATCGAAGAAAGACGGCTGGGTTATTCGGGGCTTACTAGTTCTTTTCAAATAGTCTTCGGAGACCACCTCCTTAGTCTTGCAATATTATTCGAGCCGACAATGTCGACTATGTGGTCTTGATGAGACATCTAGTCCCTAAAACCAGTCAGCCAGCCAGCCAGGTTCAGGTTGTACTCGAATAAATGCTAGCAAAAAAAGCGTAATTGGTCTATTCCTGTTGTCCCCATGAATGGTAGAACGGAAGTTTTTTTCCGGGAGACCTATTGGTAAAAGTTCTCCTGACCGTTGCCGGTCATGGCGGCCATCTTAGCGGAGAAGTGCCATCACCGCGGGAGATATTATAGTGCACTCTCTTCCATCTCATATACCGATGGGAATTCACATTTCCAATCCTATTGACCGCGCTGATCTGCTTAGACGTATTCTCTACAATCATCGCACTGCCCCAAACGTACGTCATCACTTGTTTCTTTGGTTTTGGCTTCTGGCTTCTCGTTCGAGTCTGGCTTTTTTTTCTCGTTCTTGTGGCGAGGTGTAGGCTTCTTATGCGCTACAGGCCTCTTCACATTTTTCGGCTTTCTCCAGCTGCTGTTACCCGGTTCAGTTGTTTCTACTGAGGCTTTTTCTGTTACTTCCGGAGATTTTTTTAATGTTGGTGTAGTCACTTCTGGTTTAATATTTTCTTCTCTGCTTGGGGTTAATGGTTCTTTGACATTTTTGTCTTCGTTTTTCGTTTCTGAATAAGAAGGCCCGCTAGCAGCAAGGACGATTTCTCGGTACAAAGAGGTGTTTGATTTTTTCTGCTGATTTAATTTCAACCGGGCTGCACCCGCGCGTTCATTTAGCTTCAGCAGATTGATCTGTGGTAATTGAAAATGTATTTAGAAATCATTCAAGATTGTTTTGGAACTCAAAAGAAAATAAAATGTAGCTAACTGGTGATAACATGCAAGTGTCGGAATATGGACGGAAGAGTATTAAACAAAAATACATAATCAACCAAACACAAATATAAAAACAAGCATTCTAGCATAGCTCATGCAGACGTTGCGAGGGTAATCATTCTGCCTCTATCCGCGCGTATCAGTGGAGACAAGAACATGCTACAAAATGGTAGCGGTTCTCGATAAAGAATCAACATGTCATGGGACCCCAAAATTTTTACATCCAAACCCACATTAGGCCTGCGACGTGGATTCCAGCCCACTATCTTATTGAGCAGGCCTGTGTCAGAATCAGTGTGTATGGAAACGTTGCAAGTTTGAATTGAAAATGTTGCGCTACATATACATATAATGAAGCAAACAATAAAACAAATACTAGTTTACTTCCTGAGCCAACATACAGCAGCAGCACAGTAGCTTTTACGGTGCAGTAATAATACAATACCAATCTATAAAAACAAAAAACAAATAAAAATAACCAAATGAAACCAATACATAATATACAAAATTTTATTTTCATGTGCGTGAGCAAATAATAGAAAACCATGCATAAAAATAACAGGATAAAATGATTACACTGTAGGTAGCGTTTAAAGTCTGTTCGTAAATAACTAATTTGATAAGATAAATAGTAGACTATGCACCGAGGGGATAGTTTTACGTCACGGGCGCTATATTGAAGCTCGAACACAGCGAGGAACAGTAAAGACAAAAATCCTGAGAGCAGTGAGGGATTTAAGATCTCCCAAGACCCAACACCTTTAACCCTGAGGAGCATAATCTACTTTTACGGGCACGTGCGTTGAATATCCGGAGTTTAAAGTAATAAATTCACTAAAAAAAACCGTAACGCGCGTTTGCGTTTTATAAAACTGCAGTCTTTCTTTTAAAAGTTTTGTAATTCGAACAATCTAAACATTGAAATCCCACCAAAGATTTAAACCACTAGATTAGCCCTCACAATAAATACTTGACGGCACGGTTGGCGCAGTGACTGAGCGATTGACTGCTGCGACTGCGCTGCGTGTCGCGTGTTAGATTCCTGCACGACACAAATATTTGTATGGCCTACAGGTTGTTGTTCCAGGTCTGCCTGTTTGGTGTGTTTATGTGTATATGTAAATCACCCGATACCGGAGAAATTGGGGCACGAAACGGGGCAAGGCTTAAAAATTTAATGTTGATATTGAGAGGAGTGAGCACACATCCCGCATGGAATGATGGGTACGGTGTTGAGTATGAGTGAGCGAGATATCACTTTTCAAATGTCATTTTCTATGAAACAGAAACTTTACCATCTTTTGTAGCAATCGGGCGAATCTAAAGATTTAAATCTTTGTTTTTACTAGACTAACTACTATAGCTATAGCTGTTTACAATGTTCAACACGCCCCCGCAAAACACAGTTCATAAAATATTGACACTTTGTACCAACTTATAAGTATAACACAAGGCACTAGCTAAGCGTATCACGTTCATAAAAAAATCATAATTTATAAAATTCATATAAGGCACTGGTTTTAAAATGCAACTCTATTTTCATGTAGTAACCGTCTCTTTTTGTGTGGTATATAGACTAGCTGCGAAGACAATGTCCCTCTTGATCGCGGTGGAGGCTTCCATCATTTTGGCTTGCAGCTTCGGGTCGCCGACAGCCACGGCGGCATCTTTCACGTCTACTAATAACTGTGGGGAAAAAAATGGTACATAATATTTTGAAGTATAACTTGTATATGTCACCGTAAAATTGTCAAACACGTTGTATTGTAATCTCTCTAGCGATATTGTAAACTATCGAAATATTATCAAACGAACATACTGCTTACAATAAAACGCATTATATTTCGTGAAATGCATGCGATGGTAGTCAACTCACGCGGTGTGGAGGGAAGGAGGGGTACCCCTTGCCCAGTGGTACCACTCTCATGAAAAGATAATGTACAATTCCTGAGAAATACCGATTAATATAACCTAACCTTAAAACACTTTATATTCCCCTAAAAGGCGTAACGATATATGGTTCATTTGTTTTGGTTCGTACGAAGAGATATTATGGAAAGGGCAATGACCGCTATTGCAAACTTAACAGGCAGCTCGATTGTAGCTGTGTATTATTGCACTCTCTCTTACTTTTGATTTTCATAAGTAGTTACTAACTCAGAACTAGAATTGATTGTAAGATTCTCCCCCCCCCCCCCCCCCGTTCGAATAAAATGCTTTTCAACACTTTTTTTACACACTAGCTTTATATCTCTTACCTCATGCAATTGTTGAATGCACCTTACAATAATTCCCTCTTGCACATCAGTCAGATCCATTATTTCCGCGAATGGCTTTTCCAATGCCCATTCGTAGACTACCCTCACGAGCCCGAAGTTGAGCCTTTCGGCTTGACCTTCGAATTGACCCACCTGAAACGAAGTTGTGATTAGCAATGACCCGAATTAAAATAATGCATGTTGTCATAGAATTGAAGACGGACGGAGTGTTCATGTAATAGACGTCTCTAAAGCAGATTAAAACATCCCCTTCGTCTGTGAAGCCCGACCGAATCGGTGTGACGCCATTGTTTAACTATTTTGTCTACTTCGCTAACAGATGAAGGTTTAAGTACTGTCGATAAGTTCGGGCACAAAAAAAAATTGACAATCTATTTAACGCATCCGCAAAGTATTTTTGACCTTGACTTATTTCCTGGTTTAGTCTTACCAAGGGGTATCGTATTACCCAGTAGTAACTGGACTGTGGAGGTCAGATAGGTAGTCGCTCCATGTAAAATTCTGGTATTCAACTAGTTGCATTCGGTGAGACTGGAAGCCGACTCCAACATAGTTGGGAAAAGGCTAGGCATATGATGATGACTTGCATCCAGATTTGGATTAGATCACAAAGGAGCAAGACCTAGATCTAACACTCTTCCACTCACCAAATACTTAGACTCAATATTAGTCAACTCCGCATCTATTTGTTCGATGGCTTGGACGCCTTCCGCCAATTTATCCGTGAGCTGATTATCCATCTGCGTCCTCGCTTGGAACACGAAACAACTGAGCAGTGCCGCTATTTCAGCTGGAGTTTTGTCTGTAAACACGTTTCTGAAGACCAGCTCCGAAATTATCAGTTCGTTTGTTCCCATGCCACATGCTACTCGCCCTGTGAAGAAGAAATTATGCGCGTTTGAACCATAACTTCTCAATCTGATTCCTAGTACAGTTAATTAGATGAACTTGGTAATCTTGTGCTTTACAATTTTGATAAAGTTTTATCAAATTGAAAGCTAAAAAAGTCTTACAGACCCACAGAGGATTATTCTGGCGAAAACGAAAACATCGCTATACAATTCCGTTCTCTTTTCCAATGTTAACACATATTACGCTGCTGTACTACAGGCCTTTGACTGAGACGGTGTTTGAGGTAGCTGTGTGATGCTGGAAGGGATGCGGACCCCCCCTCCCCCGCACGCACCAGAAACAGCTCCCTCAGGCACTGTTGCAGTTAATCTCTGCCCTTTTGATACATACCTTTAAGTATAACGCTGTCATGCTCATCAATATAGCTGAGCTCCCTCAGTACCATCAGTCGTCTCTGGTAGTCAGGGTACAAAGCCAGGTTCTCAAACGACAGCAACCGCTTGTACTTGTCACGTTTACGTTCCGTCAGCTTTCGCTCGTACACTATTGCGAACTCCGTTTTGAAGTTCGCTATGTCCGTACATTTCTTATGCTCCTTGAGTTCTTGCTGAAATTTGAATTATGTTAGTATTTATAGAAATTGAAGCCGTTTTTTTTCGCATGTGATTAGCACGTCTTATGTAAAGGTTCGCTTTTTGCCAGTACATAAAGTACAGTTCTTGCACGAAGCACATAAGCGCAGCGCAGAGCATTTTTCACTGTCAAAATAATATCGACATTGTCCTCATTGAGGTAATATCTAAAATCATTTAACACGACAATTAATTCCTGAAGAGCACTGAAGCGACTACATGCGAAAGATACCGCGCGCATCCGCGTCCGGTCGCCGGGCTCGCCGAAGTGATATCTTCCTTCAAATTTCATCAAATAAATAAATAATAATAATAAATAAACATCGCTGGACATTATACATAGCGCCATCTAGTGCTACACCAAGCAACGAGGCTTTTGTCAACCCAAAATCTTCCTTTTCTCTGAAAATTTTCTATTTTTTAATTCGTCTTCTGCAAGTAAGTAATATAATCAAGTATCAACAGCAGATCCTAATCCATCATTTTTTTTACGAATGTACATGTTTGGGCTCTCGATAAATTTGAAAACGACGCATTCTCGGGTAGCAATTCGCCTAACGTGTCACGCGCTTAGAAAACTTCGTGGGCATCCTGTATGGTGCGCTCCGCCTATGTGCGCTGGCCCTTACAGTCAACGCTCGTACGAGTTGCGTTTGTGGCAAAAGGCGCATGTATACGCGCTAAAAAACCGAGCCACTCCGCTAGTCTGAAACCACTTATCTTATGCGCTTGGGCCTGAGGTTAATACTAATATGTACTTGTTTCAATTTAGTTGGCTGCCTGTTGCTTAAACTAACTTGGTGTGGAAAAAAGCCCCCACGATCAATAACGTCTTAAATGACGCCGTCCCGTTTCCGCGCAAACTCGAAGTTGTTTTCCGGCTATCATACAAAGCTATGTTTGTCCTGAACAGCTCTAATAACACTATGGACGATGCTAAAGTGCTCACAATTGTTAGGGCTTCAACATTTACAAATTTAGGTCGCATATGCACCCCTTAAGTTAAAACTCACCATGCACTTGTTCATCTTGTCGAGCGAGGAAAGAATTTCTCCAGTGGTGATGGACAGCGACTGTGTGAGGCTGATGTGTTCCAGCATGGTGGCACCCGAGCATACTGCGTGTGAGATTCGTGACAGCTCCTGCACTGCGCTCGCGCAACTTGAACCTACTGGGGCATCTTTGAACCTGTGACAATGATCTGTGATTAATTGGCAAACACTAACCCTCTACCCTCTCTCTCAATTAGTCTCTCTAGTAGATATTACTCTTTGGGACAGTTTTGACGAGACCATTTTTGATACCGCACTTGATTTTAAACTCTTATTGAAGCAAGAAAATTGAGAATCGAATAGACCGCATCCCAACAAGACAAAAAAGTTTGACAATGATGGATTTCAAGTCTAGGTGCTAAGTAATCCGTTGAAAATCCAGTGCACGATAAAAAAGCGATGCGTGGCCGAACGAGACGGCTGAGAATTCACAATATTCCAAAATATGGCAACTAAACGTTTGACTGCCGTTGACGTTACATTACCTGGGCATTTGCCTTCTCTCCCAGTCATCAATAATAATTTTACTGTCAATTTTGAGGTTCATTTTGGTGACGCCTATTATGTTTTTAGGCGCAATGCACAATATCGTGTGATCCAAAGTACTTTCTTCTGTGCCTGCAATAAAATAAACGTAAGCAATTTGATCTTTATGATAATAAACATAGGTTTAAAGAGGTTTGTATTTTTTGGCCGAATAAATTTTAGCCATTTTTATTTTTGAACGTAGCGGCCACGCATAAGACGTATATAACCGATAGCTGGTATCAATACAAACGAGTTTTTCATCCCCCCATCTCGGAAAGAGTATTTTTGTTCTTCGATATCTGAGTGCAAAAGCCGTTTTTATCGTCTACAGGGTAAAGTAAATTTGAATTTATAATTATAACATCGTGTGCACTAAGCATGTGAATTCAAAACATCATTAAACCTAATATTTACTTCTAGCTCTATGGTGCCGAATTTATCATACATATTTTTTTAATTTGTTAAGAACTCGGACTCGGAACCTTCTTGTTGTACTTTTTTTAATATGTTTTGCCATGCCATATTTGCCATATTTGCCACGCCATATTGTTAACACCTTAGGTTAAAAACAAGGAATCCAACTTGAAAACAAGTGAAAAGCCTAAAATTACCACTCATTATCTAGCGACGAGGAAGTTTATTTGACGCCAACAGAATTAACTGAATTTGTTAATAATGCGCATTTTTTTTTTGCGTTTGTTCATTTCCTCGCTGAGGTGGGATGAAAAGTTACGTGTTGCACTCGAGTGCAAAGATTTTTCACCTCGCGCTCTTTTGATTCCCTCGCTAACACTCAAGATTCTAAGTTTTGAATCACTCGCTTCGCTCGTGACTCAATTTTAGAATATTTCGCTTGCTCGGTCATCAAAATTGAGCACGCGGTTAAAAAACAACTTTGCACTCTTGTATAACAAATAACTACTGTGTAAGACAAAATATTCTAAGTAGTTGCGTTTCCGAAATATAAGCTAACAAAGTTCCAGTGAGCATGAACATTTGTTTCCGAGTCATGGATGTTTATACATGTATGTATATTAAGTATGTATTTACAAAACAAAAAAGTATATAATATGTCGTTTAAGTAGTATATTAATTATCTGGTGACCACGACAAGCCTTGCTTAGTGTGGCACTAGATGGCGCTGTATGTAATGTCCAGCGATATTTATTTAAAGTTAAAGTCCATTCACTGATGGGATCTTCAGCACAACTTTGATTTGAGTACAAGAGCAATGTTAAAAGTTTCTATAATTACCTGTAGTATCGTACATAGCCGAGAAACTGAGCATTCGGTACCAGTTCTCATCCACTTCAAAGTTGTATTTTGCATTGTCTTGAATTTTGGTCTCCAGTACGAGTACTTTATAGGGAGTCTGCCTAGGACCTAAAAATAACATACAATTATAGGAAATTCCAACAGACAGTATAATATACTCAGTGAATAACTTAATATCAAATTTTGTTACGAATACACTTACCGTTATTGTTCAACAACACACCAAGTTGATTCATATATGGTCCGGCCGACACGACCAGTACCTTCCCCGGTACCATTTCCTTTGAGATTTTGGCCGTAGTGAGCAGAATGGGCATTATTTCATTCAATACATCGATATATGCCGCGGCGATATCATAGAACGCTGCTAAAGGAGCCAGGTGGGAAGCCAGCGGTGTACTACACTTTTCAGAATATTCTTTTTCAGCGAGTTGCAATTGTTTTCTGTAGTTGTCTGCCTGACATATTTGGCTGAACTCCCGGAATGATCGCTGCATCATCCCTTCTACTGACACTGTCGCGGCTCTGAATTGGTAATGAAATAAGTATTAACCTTATGGACTGAATTAAGTTTAATTTAGGGATACGGTCGTGAATTTAATAAAACATTACCGAGTGAGAATAGGCTAGTTTCCACCGTCAATAAATTGTAAATCTATTTAGTCCGTCAGTTAGAGTATAGGAAAAAAATGGATGTGTTTTTTGTTTTTGTAAATCTATGAATATTGACAAAGATAAAACGCATCAAAACTCGGGAGTGGGGGCTCGTGACGTCAGAACGCACTAAAAATTATACCACGGCGTGACGTAGTGAGAGTTTTAAAAGCGTCGTGTCTTCGGCAATTTTAGTTTACTTACTTAACAAAAGAAAAAAAATATTAATAATTATTATAAATCGTGCAAATGAGACGGTGAACATGTAGTACAGGATTTTTCGAAACTCTAATTGAGTCTCGGTGCATCTCGCTTCCACGTTTCGTGACCGCTGCTTACGTCAGCATATAATGTTATACGTGAGTTTATTTACATCAACACTGGATCTTACCGTAATAGGCTAAGTATCATAGCGTATGTGAGTCTGAACTGGGAGGATAGCTTCTGAGGTATGCCCAGCATCATACCCTTCAGCGTTACAAGGTCAGGAACGGCTTCCTTACACAGTATGATGACCGTACCCGTGTCATCCAAACCTGGGTGACGAGAAGGAATACCATATTCATGAAGATGTTATGGTTATGTTTTGAACTACTGTGGCTGCCACAGAACAGATAAACGAGGTTAGAAGGGCCTTGTGGGCGGAGGCGCGCCGCTCATATAAGTGAACGCTCATATGTCAATCGATTGGTCATGTAACATGTATGTGTGAGTGCACGTCAAGCACAGTTTACGCGTTAGTGTGACAATCAATAGCAAACTCGCCATCTAAGTGTGAGTAGTTTATTTGTGTGCGTAATGCACGTACGTATGGGTCTCTTGCTTTTTGTGGAGTTAAAGAGTGGGAGACAAGCGGTGACACGCGTTCTAAATTAAATCAGGAACTATTTCCTTTCTAACTTCTTTAATCTGTCCTGTGGTGGCTGCGACCTACGATCAAGTATAATGCGGTCTACGAAAATGCATGATAATATTCATAAAACAACACGAAAAGAAAGGTGTGAAAGTGCTCCCACATTTCGCCAGTTACATATTAAAGTTCCATGTAATGGGGTGATCCTATTGCCATCAACTGGGCACGAATCGAGACTGGGCTACTGAGAAATTTCTAATGGAAAACCCCTGAATCCCGGACCTGGGCTTGCGACTGCTAGACGAGTCAGTCAATAGTGTAATATATTCGACGAAAGATAAACTCTTGGATTATAGTAGGTGACGATGCCTTTTTGCAGGTTCCTAGGTTCTTCCTAATCTCATAGGAAAAAGGAATAGTTTTATAGAAAAAAATCACTTCCCATTTTGTTGCGTAGAGTTACTTAGTTTGATGTACCAAATGCTTGGTTGAAGATTTCGTGATGAGTCCGGTTATAGCCTGTATAGTAAGTAGCTTTTGTTTTTATGGATCATTTAGTTTTCAATTACAAAAAACACAAAAACAATGAAAATATGACTACCCGAATGGCGTAGCGGTAGTGCGGCTGCCTTACGTTCTTAGGGTCCTGGGTTCGAATCCCGGTAGGAGCAAATGTTTGTGTGATGAGCATGGACATTTATTGTTTTGAGAGTCATGAATGTTTTATGTATAAAGTATTTACAAACAAAAAAGATATATGTAGTAAATCAACTATCTGGTGTTCACGACACAAGCCTTAGTGTGGCGCTAGATGGCGCTGTGTGTAATGTCTAGCGATATATGTTTAGTCAACTATGAAACACCCACCTCGCCTCCCGGCTCTGCCCGCCATCTGGATGTACTCTGCCGGCGCGAGAGTTCGACGCTGCAGTCCGTCGTACTTGGTGGTCTCATCAAACACGACCGTCCGTGCGGGCATGTTAACACCCATCGCGAATGTTTCCGTGGCGAATAGGATTTTGACCTGTAAGTTTTGCAGCATTGAGTGTAAATTTGCATGCAGTTGATTTTAAAAGGGATCATCATTTGCCTAGCCTTCTCCCAACTATGTTGGAGTCGGCTTTCAGACTAACCAGATACAGCTGAATACCAGTATTTTACATGGAGCGACTGCCTATCTAACCTCCACAACCCAGTTATTACTAAGTAATACAATACCCCGTAGTAAGATTGGTTGCCAGCCTTGTTGGGCCACTGACTACCTGTAACGACTGTCAATAATCTACAAAAGACACCCGGGACCAACTGCTTAACGTGCTTTCCGAGGCACAGAGGAAACTAGGTATATAATGGGTGGTCACCCATCCACAGATCAACCTAGGCAAGCACGGCTTAACCTAAAGATCGACACGAGCGGCTGTTATTATTTCCGATTTTAAAAGGGATATGATATGGTAATTTTTGAAAGTTATACTTACAAAACCAGATTGGAACAGCATCTCCACAATTTCCTTGAGTAGTGGTAATATTCCACTGTGATGAACTCCTATTCCATTTTCCAAGACTCTCTGTAACCTGATTACCTAAAAACCAGAGATAATATACAATTACATTGAAACTCCTTGTTGAGATAAATTGTAATTTCTCGTAGTTTGTTAATTACCTGTGGCAACCTCCTGTCAGGTTCTTTCAGTCTTTGAAGGCACTTTTGGAAGAATGAGCGGATATGGCCCTTTTCTTTAGCTGTAGTTAAGTCTACCGACATTAGACTGTCAGCATTCTGATCACATCTGGAATCAAATTCTCTTTGATTGTGTTCAGGCAGCAAAGAAAAGTATTTCATGCAGGGGAAGGACTGATTTTATTATTTTAAAACGTTCAGAAGCTCGTTTCCACCAGTACAACTAGAATCCACCTTTAAAAAGATATTATTGAATTAAATAAGGTCTTATTACCTGTTACGCGAGAGTGTAAACGCAACGACGGGAAGTTTGTCGTGCTGTTTCAAATGATCGATAAAGGCCACCCACATTGTTTGCTCTGCTTTAGGATTCATGTACGTTTTACCACCTAAAAAAAAAAAAAAATAAGTTGTTTTTGACGTGAAAAGACCAATAATCACGGAACTCGCGTGACCGTCACGTACGCTTTTTATGTGGATCGCTACGAGTTTTCACTTCTATCGGCCGTCCTCAAAGACCCCGCATGTTTTTTTTGCGGGATTTTTCTCATCATTCGTCTGTTTCGAGATTGTTTACCTTTTGGACCAAAGTTCTTTTTGTACTCATTCTCTCTGGATTTTTTAGCCGCGACTGCTTCGTTGTAGCCTCTCAGTTGGAAGTTTCCTTCCTGATCGACTACTAAGAACCTCTCGTTCTTTGACTTTCCACCCGTTCCTGAAATTATAAACAAATAATTTAAGGCGACTAAAGGAGCTAAACGCGAGTTTTGTAATGCCTGAAAGTATATGATTCACTGCAATAAACGAAACCAGAAAAATATATGATATTCTTCAGGATATATTCTAGTATGATTAAGTTTGAAAACATGATACAATTAATTTAACGCGATAAAAAAATAATAACTTTTTTTAATGAGTAAAATCCATACTAAAATACATGCGGTCATTCTGATTTTTTGGCAAATAATTCTACAAGCAACATATTAGCATCATAGTGTTTTATTTTATTAGTCCAATCAATAGATTTTTTGTGAATCGATCGATACCACTCATTTCGCACTATTCGGCCCGCAGTGACTGACCTAACAACCACATTGTAGTGCAAGCTGATTAGAACTTTAATCTAACACTGTTTTAGACTTTCACGGTTTTATCATAAAGAAAAACCTAGTGATACTGTGAGTGCGTTTTGTCGTGAGTTACAATCGAGTTCCAGTAGTGCGCGTAATAAAATTAAGAAAGAGGGTAGACAGATTTGTCTGCTCATAATTAATAATTTTCGTCCTACGCGCATATCTCTTCAGTATTCCCGCGATCATGATGCTTGCAACAGCGTCGAAATATTGGAAGCTCATAGAACCGACGGAAAATCACGGATGTAATCCCGTAAGTACTTTAAATGTTTATTCTAACAGTATTTCAAACGAAGTTTGAACCACCACAAATAGAGTTGCTAATTTAGCTCCTGTGGTCCCTCAGTTCGCCAGAATTTGAAGTAAGTAAATATTAAATTTGTTACTTTAGAAATTAACTTGCAGAAAGAATATACTGATCATATCCATGGTTTTAGGCGAAAGTTCATTTTAGATAAATTCATGTTCAGAAGACGACCAATTTTGGATGAAGTGGGCCCATGTTACTTGGGGTCAGTCATCAGTGCAATATCTTTCTCTACTGCTTTCTTTTTTTGTCCCCCATTAATTAACACATAACATTCCCATATCTTACCTGTGTAAAGATAATGACACAGAGGCACAGGCCTCTTGGGCGTGGACACGACGTACACCTTCCGTTTCTTCGTGCGCCCCACCCAGTCCGCGAACTGCAGCGTGTTGGGGACCGTCGCGCTCAGCATCACTATACTGACGTGAGCCGGCAGCAGGATCAGCACTTCCTCCCATACGTAGCCGCGCTGAGGGAAGATGGTATTGTTATTAGAAAAACGCTAGCTCTACTTCACGGTTTTATACTGACAAACTAAAGAGTAAGGCTGCCATCAGACGGACTGCATCGCAACAACCGCACGCAGTCGATATATGACTAGCTTCCGCCAGCGGTTTCGCCCGCGTTGTTTGACAATTGTCCCATAGGATCTTACTACTGGGATAATCCAGGTTTTAAACTATATGTGTGCAAAATTTAATCCAAATCCGTTCAGTAGTTTTAGCGTGAAAGGGTAACAAACATTCATAAGTACATTATTACTCACAAACTTTCACATTTATAATATTAGTAGGATTTCGGTCACAAGCACACAGTTAAAAAGCCAGTACATACAACAACAGATAAATAAATACACATACCTCAGCATTATTAATGTAATGAACCTCGTCAAAGATGACAAATTCGAGGTCCCTAGTGACGTCCGAACCGCAGTACAGCATAGAGCGCAGGATCTCAGTGGTCATTACCAAGCATGACGCTGTGGGGTTTATCTGGAGGTCCCCTGTAAGAAGACCCACCTCGCCGAACATCTTGTTGAAGTCATTATACTTCTGGTTGGATAGCGCCTTGATGGGCGATGTGTAGATTGCCCTGTAAGAAAAACAACCAATAATAACGTGTTTTTTTTTTCATTTTACGACAAAATTGGGCGAAAGTAACTACAGATTGGGAGTCGAACAAAGAAAATCAGAGTAGCTACGCGGTAGATGCAGAATAATGGTAAGTCAAGTTGGACTCTTGTAACTGAAAACTAAAACTGAAACTAGTAACAGAGGGATGAAAGTTTATTTTTTATTACAATTATGTTTTGCCGATTTATGTGATTGTTATGCCTCTACTAAATGTCTCACAGGGACCACTCACGAAACCGCCAGCCAGCATTCTGTGCTTCAAATTAAGAAACATTGCGCAAAAATATTGCTAGGAAATGTCTTTTTTTGGTGTGAAAAATCACGGTTTACGGTAGCACTCAATGTATCACACACAGAATATGTGCTGATGGATGGATTGAATAGTACAGGGGTTATTGAAGTACTTACACGACGTGTAACGTTAAATGCTCAAAACCTGAAAATAGTTTGATCAGAATCACGAGCAGAATCAATTGAACTACTTTTTAACAAAGACCTTATTTTTCAAAAAATCTTCATTAAAAATGTTGCCCTGTCTATTTATTAATAGGTATCAAGCCATCACGTGCGCAAACCCGCCAAAATAGGTAAACAAACAAACAAAAATGGTTGTCGTTCAATTTAAATTTTCTCATACGCGGGATAGTAATAATAATAATAGTTCTTGCCAGTAAAACTTAAACAGCACATAAAACCTAAATTTTTTATTTTATTTTTTTCTCTCTCTTTAGGTCAATTGAATTAAAAATCATTTGGTGTGTCTGAGGTTTTGCGCATTTAACGTTACGCGTTGTATAAAGTTATTAAACATTAGATATTTAAAACAGTGTTTGCTTTTACCTTCAGTATCTCCGTAACTATAAGACCCAAGTACGGTCCAGAAAAAAAAATCACGTAACGCTAAGAATAAGCGCCTCTAGGTTTCATTAACGGTGTACTTACAACCTATGCATAAAATGTAACATACCTAGTACAATTTCTTCTCGACATAGCGATCGCATATTCAGCGACTACAGTTTTCCCAGCCGACGTGTGTGCCGCTACAAACACGTGGTGGCCTTCTTCCAGTTTTAGAATCGCCTGAAATAATGTATAAATTACATTACAAGGAGTAAAGAAAACAGGTTCTATCACCTAGCTATCAGCTAAGCATTATGCACATCAAAATTTGTTTCTATGAGACGACTTTGGTTATCACTTTTTACGGAAGTGCGTAATGAATCGCGCTCAAAACATTGCATTTATTTATGGATTCATATAATGTATGCGTCATTATAGGAGTCAGGGCGAAATTGAAGTAAAAACATACTTGTTTCTGGAAGTTGTCCAATTCAAATGGATAAGTCTGTGCCATATCTTTAATCTGCTCCCTGAACTCTGGTACTGGCTGTGACACATCAATCATTTCAGCCCAGTCAGTGGATGTAACTCCTTGCTTTGCAGCTGAGCTTGTAATGTTCAATACGGGTATCTCTGGCAGTTCTATGGGAGGCCTGATGATGGTGGCTTCAAGGAAATTGTCATTATCTATATCACTGTCCAGTTCCAATTTTTTTATTGGTCTCTGTGGTTTCTTTTCTGGGACATCTTCATCTTTCCACAAATCTGTGAAATATAATACATTATTTTATTAATGTATGAATTTGCAATACAGCCAGGATAATAAAGTTAGCACTACAAATTAGAAAAGAAAAAAAAAATGGATTTCATGATTGTGTCACATTTACACTTGGATATTACATAATGTTATGTATTTTTATTATATTTCTTAGGTTCCCATTTAATACTTGCCTACTAAATGAGCATTATTGGCCACAACTTCTTCCAAGTTGATCTTTACATTAATGTCAACATTTTCTATTTCTTCAGCTGCTTCACCAGACTCCTTAGGTGCATTGAGGAGAGTGCAGCCGTCATCAGCAAACAGCACAGTCTCTTTGGATCCTGGTACTGTGTTGAGAATATCTGAAAAAGGAATCATTAAAAATGTCAAAAACCATAATCTTGAAAAGAGTCATTGGTTCTACGAGAGTCATACTGAGCGGCAGCGTACAATCGCTCATTCCGTTACAGTTCTTGGTGCTAGTCATTTTAACCTGATGGTCGCATTGAGTTTTTCCTCTAGGCATTTGTCAGTAGCAGTGTGGAATCTTGATTTGTGCCTGGTTAATGGTAATGGTTCGGATGGAGAAATGTGAGTCTTCTTTAGGGGAGGTGTACGTTCATTTAGATGTTCAGTGAATATTGAACAACTACTAGAAATGAATTTTATAGGGTGTAGGGGATCCCTGCACTTAGTGATGATACCGGGGCGATTCTATGGGGATGATGAAATAAAACCGACCACCGCGAATGTCCGTTGAACACTGATTTATTGATTTTAATGTACTTACACAAATTAGCTTAGTGATAGGTACGAATTGCTGAGTGCACAGAATGCACGGCGCGTGAGTATGAAAAGTAATGTGCGGTTCCGTACATCCTGCCCGCAATCAGATAACTGATATGATTGATTGACAGATAATTAAGATTAACAGATAATTAAAGAACAGGTAAAATAGTAGAATGAAATGATACAAATTGCTAGTGATACAAATGTGATAAAACTAACTAAACGACTATTCTACAATACACATGGGCGAGGTAGCCCTGTCTACACCACTGATTGTGAACACTTCACTACACTTTTGCACTGATTCCGCTACACGCGATGCCGGTGCGACTGCCGCCGGCCCCGCCCCGAGAGCCTCCTGGCCCTGGGGGGCCGGCGACGCTGATGCCCTGCCCGTAGTTCGTTGGCGTTTGATGAGGTACACGACGACGCCACCCAAGATGATAACTGAAGCTACACTGATGTACAACACAGTGTAGTGATGAATGTCGTGAACGCTCAGATCTGTAGATGACTGTTCCTTAACCTCGTCAATCTGAGCCCTTAATTTATTCCAAATGAGATGATGATCTTCAGGCTCACTGAAGTTCTCTGGTGCAGACGTTTTCATGATTTTGTTTAGTACGGACACCTCTGGGACTTCGATGTGATGATGAATATTTACATGATTTATGAAATTGTTATGAGCATAGATACTAAACATCTCTCCTTTCAATGTGCAACCTTGACCTAGGGTAATAATCCCGTTGCCGGCAAGGTTCACCATTGTGATTCCGTTGGCGCAAATAATGCGAGTTTGGCATTCCGAGCAACATGTATACAACCAGCTGTTCGGCCTGTGTAATTTGATCCATTGTTCGTCACATGACGATTTTACGGAGTGGCATAGTTGCTTTTTATTGAATATTTTGATTTCGCAGATTGATTGTTTCATGTTAAGATTGTAGATGTAGTAGGGCATGTTTAATGAACATAACAAGACATCGTTAGGAACATGAGTACATGATTGAAGGTCTGCTTCTGATAGGAGAAATGCTGTATCCTTGCGTAAATTGTAGGCAATAAGCGGTACTGATGGAATGAGATGATAAGATTGTAGTCCTCTCTTTTGCGGAATAGATATGATTTTGTTCAGCTCAAACAGTTCGTTGCTTACGACTGGAACCTTGATCTCAATGATTAAGTAGTTAGAAAAGACTCTAGCCGAAACCTTAAGTAAACGGTACAAATCCTTGATATTCCTCAATTCCACAGGTATCGTAAGTTTACCATTCAGTCGACTGGAGATTGTGCTCAGCTGATACGATAACTGCTCCGGTGACAGCAAATGACTGTCGATGCGCCCGTGTGAGATATCTGTTACGGTTTCAATTAGCGTTTGCTGAATCCAACGAATATTTGTGAGAATTATTGTTGCTGCCAGTGCTGATGAGGTTATGTAAAGGCTATCTTCATTTGCGAGACGTACCTTATTCACCTCAGATGATATACTTTGTAGATGTTGCTTGATAAATGAAAATTGTTTATTCATGATATCCTCGTTACGGCGTACGATGTTGAATTCTGATTCTAAGATGCTTGTTTGATTTTTTATAAGTTTCTGTAGATGTGCTTCGTTATGACTGATCTGTTCGATGTCACCCTTATATTTTTCAGCAAACCT
Source organism: Xestia ashworthii (assembly GCA_950022955.1). Classification (NCBI taxonomy): domain Eukaryota; kingdom Metazoa; phylum Arthropoda; class Insecta; order Lepidoptera; family Noctuidae; genus Xestia; species Xestia ashworthii. The sequence continues at coordinate 12,227,601 of OX465566.1, forward strand.
TTCGTCTAGGACACCGAATAATGAGTTGGCGATATACCCTACGCCGTCCACAAGGCCTCTTTTCAGCCTCTTTGGACTTTGATATTTAAGTAACATATCATAATGTTCAATGTCACTTATTTCGTGCTCTAATTGTTGAGTGATACTCTGATATTGTTTACTTGCCTGAGTTATGCATAATGACTTGATATGGTTAACGTAACTCTTGATGTCGGCTAAGCCTTTCCAGTAGGTTGTCATATTGTAGTAGACAACTAGACGCCATTCGTCCTGGATGTACTGAAGATTGGATATTCTATCGAAGTAAATGGCTTGATTCTGATCTAATGACGTCAAATTGTACGATTCTTGATTGGGTATATTTTCCGCTGAAGTAGATGATAATAACATCAAAAATAGTAAAAGGAAGCTGGTGAATAGATTCTTCAATGAAACGTTGTTGCGAGGAAGTCGCTTTCTCTTGCTTCGCTCGCTTGAATTGTTTTGATGGTTAACATTTTCATCCTGAATTGTATCCTCGTTTACTGGTAACAAAACAAGTCTGGTGACAGGACGTTGAATGATATTATTTTTGGTTTTTAAGCTGACTACCCTTACATAGCCATCTCTCCCAGGATGAACGGTTTGGATACGTCCTAGTGCCCACTTGCCGGGTGGCAAGTTTTCGTCCTTGACAAGAACGACATCATCGACTTCGAAGTTCCTACTTGGCTTACGCCATTTTGATCTGGCCTGCAGCTGCTGTAAATATTCGCTTGACCACCTTTTCCAAAGCTGTTTGTTCATTGATTGAATGAGTTGCCACCGTGTTGACTGGTTTATGTGATCTGGATCAGTCTGTGGTCTAGATAGAAGCGGGCCGCCGATCAAGAAGTGACCTGGCGTAAGAACGTCGTCTTCAGGGCTCTCTGTCAACTGACAGAGAGGCCTTGAGTTCAGACATGCCTCGATTTGATATAGAAGTGTAGTAAATTCCTCGTAGGTGAGTTTCTGATCTCCGATGATGCGTTTCAGATGATATTTGAGGCTTTTCACGGCGGCCTCCCAAAGTCCGCCTGCACTTGGCCATGCAGGAGCGTTGAAGTGCCACTTTATGTTCATGTGATTGATGTTATTGAAGAAATCGGTGTTGATTGTGGCTATGATATCTTGATACTCCTTTTTTATGATACGGTTGGCACCTACGAAGTTCGTGCCGTTATCACTGTAAACGTGACTTGGTGTTCCACGTCGGGCCGAGAACCTACGAAAGGCTGCTAGAAATGCTGGAGTACTAAGATCAGAAACCAGCTCCAGATGAACAGCCTTGGTAGACAAACACACAAACACAGCAATATAGTCCTTAACGGTTTTGATTTCACGTCCTTTATTGGCCTTAAGCTCGACGTGTCCGGTAAAATCGACACCGGTGTGAGAGAAAGGTCGTGACGGGGTTACTCGTGGTTGTGGAAGATCGGCCATGATTTGTTGATATTGTGTTTGAATAAAGCGCTGACACTTAACGCATGATCTCAGCTTCCTTTTGACTGTACGGATTCCACTGATGATCCAATACCTGTCTCTGATATATGAAAGTGTCAGTCGCGGGCCTCCGTGTAACGTGGTAATATGAGCCTGATCAATGATTAAATCTGTGAGACGACTGTGGCTTGATAATATGATAGGGTGCTTTGATGAGTCGTTGATGCGTGCGTTTTTCAGTCGTCCACCCACTCTAAGGATACCGTGCTCGTCTATGAATGGATTAAGACATGATATTTTGCTTCTTGGATGCACATGCCCCTTTTGATTGATAAACAATATATCTTCATGAAACTGTTTTAATTGCTCATCTTTGATAATGATATTCAATGCATTTTCCATTTCTGATGACGTTAAAACATCTGATTTTGATGTGTGTTTACCTCGTGATTGCGTAATGAAACGCGATACCCAAGCGACGATTCTCACAATGCGAGTTAAGGAACTGTAGTTCTGTAATAACTCGTATATCAATGAAATATGATTTTGATATAAAGCCGTGTTTACACTAGGCTTCTTGGTCTCCAAATCTGGTGATTGAAATGAGGTGGTAGGAAGAGTGCTTTGTTCGAAATTGGTTATCCATTTCGGACCCTGCCACCACAATGGATGGCTTGAAAGCTTCCGTGACGTCAGTCCCCGAGTAGCGCAATCTGCTGCATTCTCTTCGGACCTCACATGATGCCAACTCGTAGATGGAATGATACTTGTGATTTTGTTGATTCTGTTAGCTACGAATTGTTTCCACTTCTTCACGTCGCCTTGGATCCACCCTAAAACTATCATCGAGTCTGTCCAGGCATAGACCTCCACATCTTGATTTGATAGTGATTCCAGGACTTTCTTTGTAAGTTGAGATAGTAGTAGCGCACCACATAGCTCTAGTCTTGGTAATGATACCTTTTTTGCCAGTGGTGCTAACTTTGTTTTTGCTACAGCGAGCGTTGATGTGCGCTCGCCCTTATTGTTCTTTGCTACTACATACACAACACATGCGTATGCTTTGTCGGATGCGTCACAAAATCCATGGATTTGATATGATTGGTTTGTGTTGCCGAGATAACGTGGAATGATAAATTGATCTATGATTTTGAAATCATTCTTGATCTGAATCCAGTCATCTTGAATTGGTTGCGGAACTTCCTCGTCCCATGATAAATGTGATGACCACGCATTCTGGAAAAGCAGCTTTGCTCTGATCGATAGTGGTGACAGCCAGCCTAAGGGGTCAAATATCTTTGAAATTTCCGAAAGTAGCTGTCTCTTTGTGACGCGTTTATCGTGATAATCCAATTGATTTTGAAAGCTAAAGCTATCCGTTGATGAATTCCATCTTAATCCAAGCGTTTTTCTTGTTTCCGAGCACTTGAAGTCTAATGGGTTGTTGAGTTGATCTGGTGATAGATCTACCAGTAGGTCCGGTACGTTACTGGACCATTTTCGGAGGTTCATACCAGCTCCCTTCAGCGTCTCAATGAGTTGATACTGAAGCTCCTGCGCTTTTTCAATGGTATTTGCTCCACTGAACAGGTCGTCCATATAAAATGATTGACTTAGGGCGGACGAAGCTAGAGGATACTTGTCGGCATCGTCTATTGCCAGCTGTTTTAGCGTTCGCATCGCTAAGTAAGGAGCGGCCTTAGTACCGTACGTTACAGTTGTAAGGTGATATTCGTTAAGTATTTCTTGAGTTGATTGCCGCCAAATGATTGATTGGAGATGACGATCGGATTGCCTGATACTGATTTGGCGAAACATTTTTTCTATGTCTGCCGTGATAACGTAACTGTATGTTCTCCAGGTTAAGATGAGTGTCATGAGGTCCTTTTGTAGATTTGGTCCGCAGCACATGAGGTCATTTAGGCTTTTTCCTGATGTTGATTTCGCCGATGCATTGAAAACGACTCTTAGTTTTGTTGTTGTTGAATCTAATTTCATTACGCCATGGTGTGGTAAAAAGTAGGCACGTTTTGATTCGTCGACATTATTAGCCGTACGCATGTGACCCAGTTGTTGATATTCCGACATAAACGCTTTATAATTTTCTGCAAATGATTCGTTATTGCACATTTTTCTTTCCAACTGTTTGAATTGTGCAATAGCCTTAGATTTGGATGATCCAAGCTGATTTTCATATTGGGGTCTCATGGGTATGCCAACCTCGTATCTACCAGTATCCAAACGATGAGTAGTTTGCTGATAAAACTGTTCACAGTACTGCTCCTCACTGGTAAGGGGTGATGATGATGTTTCTACGTCCTCTATCTCCCAATATTTTGATAGATCTGATAAGTTATTTGTTGCGATGTGACAGTTAAACGTGCAAACATTGCCAGACAGGATCCAACCGAGTGCGGTCTGTTGCGCAATCGGAGCCTGCGCTGGTCCTTTGATGAGACCGTCCATGATAATTTGAGAATAGATACTCACATCCAAAAGAATATCAATTGGTTTAGACACGTTATAATCTGGATCCGCTAATTGAAGATGCTGAATATGAGGCCATGATTGTTTTTTGAATGGTGCACCAGGCAAGCAGTTAGCGACTTTAGACAGAACCAGTGCTTCTGTAGTAAAATGATAGTCGCCGTAGATAGATTGACAGTCAATTGATACCCGTCCTTTACTTTGCCTAGTACCAGCACCTATCCCTGATACTGATGCGTTGTATCGTTGACGCTGCAAACCTAATCGCTGAACTGCGTTTTCCGATATTAATGATATTTGTGATCCCTGGTCTAGAAGTGCCCTAAGGAACACGTAGCTGCCGTCAGAACATTTGACTTTGATTGACAGCGTGGTCAACAATAACTCTTCGTCGTCCCCTGCGACATGCTTAACGTTAGGGTGGTTGTTTGATGATTTTGATGACGAAGCGGTCATTGGAGACGATGATGATGATGAAGTTGCTTGAGGAGCTGATTTTGATGATGAGACACACGCTTCATGGAGTATTGTATGATGATCTCCTTGACAGGTTTTGCAACGTTTCGTCGAAATGCATTGGTTTCCGTCGTGACTGAATAAACAATTTCGGCATATATTTGATTTCGACACTAATTTCATTTGTACGTCTGGTGTCATTTTCATAAATTTTTGGCATGATAGCAAGTTGCGAGCATGATTTGAATTGCATACAGTGCATTTCGAAGTTTGCGTAATGATGGCCTGATAATTTTTGTAAGCGAAACGTACTGCTCCTCACTGGTAAGGGGTGATGATGATGTTTCTACGTCCTCTATCTCCCAATATTTTGATAGATCTGATAAGTTATTTGTTGCGATGTGACAGTTAAACGTGCAAACATTGCAGAGGTTGTCTATCGCGTCTAAGCGTTTCCTGAGGTATTCCGTAGTTTTGCGGGAATCAGAGTCCTTGCTAAAGTTGACCTTGATGGTAGTAAAGTTGTCGAAGATTTCCGATTGACGGGCAATAAGATTTTCCATGTTGAAGGTAGGTAAAAGGAACAGTCTTACTTGGAAATATGATGATCCACGTGACGACGATGCTGATTGCGGACGCTGAACCCTCGCACCACCCGATGATGAGCTCCACGCAGCCTGATGATGATGGTGATGTCACGTCGTGATTTGCTTACCACGACCGTGCTATTAACCTAAGCTCAAGTCAAGTGTAACCCAAGTCTAGGATGATTGATTGAAAAAAAGAGGTTTTCTCTGGTTTGATCACAGAACCACGTTCGCGAGAGAGTGCCACTGAGCTGTGCGCGCGCTAGCTCAAAGTACCGCGACGAGGTCCTGATAGTAATCTCGAAGGACCAAAAATAAATGTAGGGGATCCCTGCACTTAGCGATGATACCGGGGCGATTCTATGGGGATGATGAAATAAAACCGACCACCGCGAATGTCCGTTGAACACTGATTTATTGATTTTAATGTACTTACACAAATTAGCTTAGTGATAGGTACGAATTGCTGAGTGCACAGAATGCACGGCGCGTGAGTATGAAAAGTAATGTGCGGTTCCGTACATAGGGTTTAAAATTGCGCACTGCCTCCCATATTAATAAATATCATGACCTTCATTTCTATGATAATTTTGTACCTTAGTTGGACATCAGAGACAGAAAGAACATACCAAAACATAGTGAACCTAGAAAGAAATAACTTTAAAAAACTAATAAAACAGCAAACTTGAGAACAGCGGGCCTAAAATGGCCGCTTTAGCAGAACATAATATGAATCACGTAAAAAATGTTGAATTCTAAAAATGCACTTTATTGTCATAACCTTAAAATCCATTTTAAGAATTTTAAATTTTTAACGTGATTCATATTATGTTCTGCAAAAGTGGCCATTTTAGACCCCCAGAACATTCAAGCTATTTTTTTCTGTTAAACCTTTATCTGTTAAAAAAAATACAGACGAATTGAGAACCTCCTCTTTTTGGAAGTCGGTTGAACATAGACACAATAGTTAGCAGAATCATAAAAAAAATTAAATGGACTTTATGGTAATGCCTATTATATTAATTGAAATTAAAATGGACTTTCCATTTTAATTTTAATTAATACAATACAATTTTAAAATTTTAATGTGATTCATATTATGATTCTGAATGAGACGATGATGATGATGAAGTTGCTAAGCAGCAATTTTAGATCCCCAGGAGACAAGAATAATCATGTCAATGCATTGGAGATTTAGAAATATTAAAAGGATGGCAGGGCAAAGTTGGGATCAAAAATATTTTATTTAGTAAACCATGATTTCCTTTATTGGAAGGTGAATTAATAAATAAACAAAGGAGAAAAAACCTACCATATAGGAGAGATGGATATAACTTAAAACGAATTATCAAAAAGTGGCAAAAAAACACCAGGTGGCGTACCATGACGTCTTATAGCATGATTGTTTTAATCTTATTCCAGAGTGAGAAAGAGATGGCGCTCCGTCTCTTTTTCACACTGGAATGACGTTAAAACAATCCTGCTGTAAGACGTCAGGGTTACCCCGCAGTACCTACTTTTTTTGAGGTTTTTTTTTTCTGTATTCTTACCTTCACCCAGGAACTTTCCAGGCTCTTCATTGTCCAAGTCTATGTTAACTTCTCCATTAGCAGCGCCAGCCAACAGTTTCTCCAGTTCTTCTTCAAATCCCGCTGGCAGGAATGGGCTTTGGGTGGTTGTGCCTCTAGTTGCTTGGCTCGGAGGCAGTGGAGCCCGGGACATAGAGAGACTGTCTTCATCATCTTCCACTGGTATGCTCACTTCTTCCAAACCAGTAATCTCACCAGTGATTGGGTCCCTGACAACCTGAATAGGCATGAAGATTTTAAAATAAAAATTTTGATCCCCTGTATCAAGCAGCATTAATTTTATTTTATTTTATACCATAGAATAATCTGGTATCATCATTGTTGATTGATTTGGTGAGATTGATCTTTGTTAGCATGAATAAATTAATTCATTTTGACATTTATTTATTAATTGTTCTGAATAGATTGTGTTTTGCGCCAACCCCAAATAGATTGGGATAAGGGCAGGAGAATGATGATGACGAATAGATTGTGTTTTTTTACTTGTTAATTTAAATTAAGTTTATTTCAATAATGTTTCTAATGTAATTTTAATGTAATTCTGACTTTTCAATCATTTTTGTTTGTATTTGTGCCACATTTTTATAATTTATGTGTTTGTATTTGTGTCTTATCTGTTTTTATTTTTGCTTTTTTTTTAGGGGTCTCGAACCAGTGGGCTTAAAATGGCCGCTTTAGCAGAACATATGAATGAGGTTAAAATTTTAAATTCTAAAAATGGACTTAACTGTCATAACCATTAAGTCCATTTTAATAATTTTGTTGTTCACGTGATTCAAATTGTTATGCTAAAGTGGCCATTTTAGACGCCCTGAAATAAATAATTATTTATTTCAGGTCATTATTTATTTTGGTGGCTTTCTTGTTCAGTAATACTCAAATGAGCTACAGGGATAACAACATTGTCAGTAGAATTGGCTGTTTTTCTCTATATTACATTATGTACCTCTAGTGTAGTGTCTGGAACAAAATCGTCGTCATCACAAATAAATAAAGAATCGACATTCGGTTCCCGATGCCAGTGGGACTGCGACCATTCCCATTGATGTATTGGAAGTCTTTCCGGCTTCAGAAGGTATTCCTTTACCCTTTCATTGAGATCTTCGAATATCGGTGGTACCTAAAACATATTGCACAAATTACATTTTAATAACATTACATTTTTACTCTAGCATCGGGTAAGTAACACATACCTTGAAGTCGGCAAAATCATTTTCGGTCATATTTAAAAAAAATATTAAAAGCTGTTTAATCTTGAAAAGGCGAGGTTATTTTGCATTGGTTTGTGTAGTGTATGTTCTACTATTATTAAAAGAAGTAATTCATAAGCAAAGAGTGCAATATTTTACCAATAATTACAATTAATTAAGCCGACCGACACTGTGCAATTCGTTCGATTCGGATTTTGCAGTTCAAGGTGGCGTTGCTTGTCAAGAAAATTTGCATCGATATGTCAAAATTGGTACATATATTTTAGTTCTATGTTTTTCCGTCTGCACAGGTAACTTGGTTGAAGTGTCCCGACGCGTTAATGTCAAATTCCTCCCACTGTCATCACAGAGTATATAATCACTACGTCGTTTACTGTCATTGTCAGATATTTCCACGTAGAACGCCGCGTTCATTTTGGACGTTTTCGTTAAAGAGTTTTGTTCTTTTTTAACGGCAATATAATTTTGCAAAGATGCAGTTATGTTCGCTATATTTTGTGCAATCCATAAAATTATTCATACTGTATTTATTTAATTTAAAATCACACTGATTTATGCTGTTAACTACATTCCGACAGCTAGTAGTCATCGTATAGAGCGGATACCTACTAACGAACGACAACGGTTATAATCTAGAGTTAGGTACAATACCTATTTCATTTGGTTAGGAAAAAAATAATTATAGGTTTTTACAAACAAAATCTCAACTGACTTATCGGGTTCCTTAACAGAATTTCTTAAAAAAAACCAATTGTCAATCTCGAATGAGGGATTTTCTTTTTCGACTCTTCCCTAGTCACTGGATAGGTGGTATGACTACGTTACTGCAAGGAACAGAACGTCACATAATTTCACTTAATTCACTTGGACATTTAATGGTTATATTTGGAAGCTTATGCAAACGAAAGTGTCTATCAACGAGCGTGTGTGACGTGTGTTTTTTCAAGCGTTTTGGCTTGGGCACCCAGTAACGTGGTCTGATCAACGCCATCTATCGAGTTCATGGAAACTATATTTTTTAATTATCCAAAAGAAAACCTCTCATTGTAGAGATGATGTTATGTTTTAAAAATATTTTATTTGTTGAATATCTTCAGTTCAACAATTTGTTGAATATCGTCAGTTCTTTTGTAGTATGTCGGTTTAATTATAATTGTTATTTTTGTTGTTTTATGTCTAGCTAAGTAGTTTTATTAAAATTAGAAATAGGTACCTATTATAGTTTGTGTTTATTAATATTTGCATGCTATTTTTATGGCGAAATGTGTCATCGCACTACAAGTTTTTTACCACCTTTTGTACCTACTACATTTACTGCAAATAAATAATTTTGACTTTGACTTTGGTCCTACTTACCTAAAAATAATAATAATGTCATTGGCACCATGTCGCTTTCTATTTAAATATACATAAATGTCTAAATCTAGACATGAAAGATTTTAAAAATTTACTTAAGTCTTAATGGCTAGATTGACTAGAGCCATTTCATTCAGACTGAAATGGCCCAACTGTGAAGGTATAGCGAGAGATCGTAAGAATATACTTAGCCGCGAACCCATGGTGGTCATCCAGTGGTTGAAAGTGCCACTGCTAAGCGTGGGGTGAGAGGGTTCGAATTCCAAGGACAAACTGTAGGTATTAGGATTGTTTCCGGCAGAAATGTGTCTCTCAGTGGGAGTTAGGAAGTTAAGGGTATTCAATATGACGCTTCCTCTCCTTGTCTCATAGAAATCGGAGATCGCGTAGAGTCGTCGGTCCTGAGTCTGATCTCTGTCAGGCAACGTCGAATAACCGTCTAGTATCTAGTTCATCCATGAGGAATGCCCAGTTTGTACTCATTTAGTAAGTGGAAACTGTTCCACAAGCTAGAATCGCCTGCCGTCATTACAAGACCAAGACCCAGACTGCACCACACTTTGCTTGACCAGTCGTTAGGGTTGACAAGAACTTAGTTGGTATCCGTCATGAGTAGTGTTGACAAGATGATAAATGATATATCTATAGAGCGCTAAGTATCTACACCTAATAGAGATTGAGGTAGGTAATGGTTGCTACCGACTTTTTCCCCTCTATCGAAAGTGAAAGCATCTCATATAATCGGTGAATTATGTATGAAGTTAGGTGTACAGCAAGGTTGGCGCAGTGACTCTTGCGCTGCGTGTCTCGGGTTCGAGCCCCGCACGTTTCAAATATTTGTATGACCTACCTACAGGTAGTTGTTCCGGGTCTGGCCGTTTGTGTATGTGTACGTAACAGGAGAGAAATTCCTAGAGTAGGGTAACGTTTAAAAAAAATACAAGTTGGCTAGGCTACTGATTTTGAAAACAATAGAAGAATACTTTATTATATACCTATTTTGAAATCAGTCATAATGCAGTGAAAAACCCAGAAGCAGCGTTACTGCTTATCTCTTTACTACATATTATGTAGCTCAATGTGATGAGGCAAGCCTTTGACTCTGAGATAACTATTCGGCCGGTGCAAAAAATACCCATACACTTATTATTGAGGTCAGTGGGTGGACCAAATCATAAGTAGGCACACACATCGCACAACGTAATTATATCAGACTTGATATACCGGCACTTACTGATAGGTATTCGTTAGTCATTAACCTATATGTATAGATGCTTTGTGCAGTAACCAATGCGACTAATGTGTTAAAAATTAGAACAAACCATGATTTTATCTATGAATGTCAGTAATGTACTCACTTAATTTACTGACATTCATAGATAAAACCATAGTTTGTTCTAAAAGTACCTGCATTACTGTTAACGTAGGTAGTATCAGTACTAGGCAGGTTATATACTTTTGACACTCTGTAAAAAAATGGTCTAAGTGGCTTATATGTATATAGGGATGCCATCAGTCCGGGAGTTCCCGGATTTGTCCTAGTTTGGAGGGCGTCCGGATCCGCCCAGGGGTGTTTTTAAAACAGTCTGGCTTAAATCCGGTCCCTTTTGTGTCAGGGGGAGGCCTGTTGAAACTGGTGTGTAAGAGAAGAACAGACGAGCGCGGCGGTACGTTGCCAACGGCAGGTAAACTACCGCCGACCGGTGGCGTCGCTTGCAGTTGCGTCGCATGCCGCGTAAATGTGTGTCGAGTTGTCGACGACTGCCGTCGACACGACGGCTGCTGCCGCCGACGCCACAACTGCAGGTGTCGACGCGTCGGCGACGGCTGCAGTTTATCTGCCGTTGGCAACCTGCCACTCATGGCACCCATGGCATGGCGCTCTGATCAGGGACCGCAGAAGATTTTAAGCTCCACTTTAACAAATTATGCACGATGATAAATTATGTTAACAATTAGGGGTAGGTACCCCGAATTAATGTTAAAGTAAACAGTTTCTATGTGTTTTTTTTTTCATTACTCATACTCGGAAAGTAGGTCTGAAGTTGTTGAAGGAAGAATCGCTTTCAACTGACAGCTGTCAAATTACAAAAAAAAACTAGTTTTCACATTTCTATTGAACCATGTTCCGACTTCTATACAGCCTTTCCCGTATATATAGATGCTCTGTGATACAGCCTCTAAATTACAGCGCGATGTAACATTGAAATAACATAAAATTCTGTATTAATTAATGAATATATTTTTTTTAAGATAACTTAGTTAAGTATAATTTAGTTACAAATATTTCTTTAAATAACATAGATTCGGGCAAAATATTGACTATTTTTTTCAGTGACGGAAGTGAAAAATAAAGGCTGAGTAGCCAGCCATAGGAAAAAAAAACAAAATAGGCGGGAAAGCGGCAATCCGATCTTCGATCATTCGTAATGAAAAGCGCACTATGTGTACCTCTGGTTAAAGACTTATTTAGTCCCTCGGACTATTGGCGCCCGCGCCGGGACTGCATAAGTTACTTTCACCCCTAGGGTAACAATGTACTACTCGTATTAGGAAGATATTAATATTTAGATTATCGGGATTTTGCGTCAGCAATTAAAGGCAAGGTAGGTATGTAGAATCTGTCAGGAAGACTTGATTTGGTCTGGACTGGTCTTCTGTTACATGGTACGGTACCTAAACGTAATTCTTGTTCATAAGACATCCTATAAGCACTTACAATGCTCTCAAAGTTTTCCGGGAATAGTTTCAAGTTTATCGCGTTCAGTGCCGTTAATTATATTTTTTATAACGTCTATATGTTATTTAGAAGTTTTATAATTACTCCAAAAAATCGCTTTATAAGAAGAAGATTTGTTACAGTTTAATAGAACTATATAAGAACAGTAATTCTTTCATAAGTGGTTTTAGTTGCTGTTTGTATGATTTTTCAGACATCTTCAATAATTATTATCATAATCATAATATTTTCAGAAAATTACACAAACCCTTAAAGGCAGACACAGACTTTGTTTTTTAATAATATTATAAGTATAATTCTAATAAAAAATATACAAGTGAATTGATGTAGTGAATAAGAAGCCTTTTTAAGGCGATTACACGAGCTAAACGCGAGTTTTATAATTACTAAAAGTATATGATTCACTGCTATAAACAAGACCAGAAAAATATATGATATTCTTCAGGATATATGCTAGCATGATACTGTTTTGAAAACATAATACAATTAATTTGGCTCGATAAAAAGAAATCACGAACTTACCTCTAAAAATATCTTTCAAACAATAAAAAACATACTAATATGCATGCGATCCTTCTGATTTTTTGGCAAATAATTCTACAAGCAATATATTAGCATGATACTGTTTTAGTTTTTTAATCCAATCAATAGTTTTTTGTAAATCGATCGAAACCACTCATTTCGCGCTATTTGGCCCGCAGTGGCTGACGTAACAACCACTTTGTAGTGCAAGCTGATTAGAACTTTATTCTAAAAGCATTTCAAACGAAGTTTAAACCACCACAAATAGAGTTGCTAATTTAGCTCGTATAGGCGCCTTAAATAAAAAAGATAGAATTGAAACGGCGCAAATAAAAAATAGATATCTGCGCATCTGTCGGAGCGCAGCAGGGCGCAATTGCTGTATCATTGCAGTATCACTTCACAGCGTCATAATTATCATTAAGTTTTTGTTATAATCGATTCAAAAGCAATAAGAAGATAGGATCTGTGTATGTGAGTCAGTGAGCCTCGACGGTCAAGGTCGTTGAGTGGTCCCCTACTTCAGGCACCCACAACCTGAGCTCACTCTTGTGTTGTCTCTTCACGGAACGCCACTGATCAGCGCACGCGCAGATAAAAACTTTTTTATATTATCTTCAAGCAATTAACTGTGCAGTTTTTTATTGTGTTTAATTTATGTTGAGCTGGTAATAATGGCGTATCGGTCGTGCGTGACTATATTATGTTTATTAAATGTGATCTTAGAAGTGGCTGATGTGTTGACTCTGGTAGGTGGTTTTTAATTATCTTTTTTTTATTTAGGAACAAATTAAAATAATTTAAAAGCTTAATTTATAAGCCTATGTTGCCAGTGTTTTAACGGAACGGAAGACTAGGTTTTCATTTAAAAAGATATTGTACGCCATGGTCGTTCCCGCGGTTTCGTAGCGGTGCAAAGTTTAAAAAGTCGAAAGTAAGAAATATACAGAATTTTCCGTTGTACCTCTAACGAAGTTTATTTTAATATTAAGTATATAAATAAACCAGACGTAACGAACAAAACAATATGTATCTAACATTTTTAATAATTATAGCCCCCTTTTTTTTAAATAATCGTAAGAAAAGATAAGGTTCTACATATTCAAAAGAAGAACCCGAGACTAAAATTTCTTAACTATCCAGGAATCGCTGTTGATTACTGTTCTAATCTATCCGAATGATTTTTTTATTTCATTTATGTAATAAAAATTTGGATTTTGGGGAAGGCTGCGGGAATCCGCTGGATGCGAGTCGCACGGGACCGCTCGACCGGTCAATGTGGTGAGACTTGGGGGAGGCCTATGTCCAGCAGTGGACGTGAAATGATGATGATTTGTGTACATCTGTTTAAGACTTATAACCCATTGCTGTCTGACTTATACCTCTACCTGTCACAGGTCTACCTAGCGCCTATGGGGCGACGAATTTATTTAAATAGCTGAATTAGTTCTGCTATTTTAGCAAATTCGTCACTCCAACACGATTCCATTCCCATCCGATTGTCATTTTGCTTAAAGTTTGTAATCTGCTAAATTGGTCTCGTAATAAAATTGTGTTTTGATGGCATTGTCGTATTGCTATTATTATAAAACCCTCAGTACAAATGGTTTTCGAAATCTACTACTAAATGCGAATATTTTATTCATGCCAGATTTTATGTACGAGATTACCTTTCTATGACATTTCTTTCAATGGTATGTCAGTGGTTGACCATTGAAAAGTCATAATTAGTAGATTAACAAACTTGTCAAAACTTGACAGAACTTGATCATTATGAAATCAATGATCTACTATTCTGACACTATTGTAATAGCAGAATCGAGGACCTGTAGTCTGTGCACGATTGCTATACCGGTACTGAGTTTAGACAATCAGAACAATTAAATCTATGGTTTGGGTTTGAAGTCCAATTCGATACTAGTGGAGAAAGTTTGTTATTGTATTTCGAGGCGGAATTAACACATGAGCCTTAAGCGAGGGTGTTTTAGTACCGAGAACTGCAATAACAAATGTCCACGTGTATCAAACGACGTTTTCAATACACTTTTGAAGAAATAAAATAAAAGAATGAAAAATATTATATAATAGATTTCATGAATTATTACGAGACTATGATTTAAATATTTATTTTGTTGATCTATCGGTTGTTTCTTTTGACACATTTTGTTAAGGAAAATAAATCAAAAACACACAATCAAGCGCCCACTGAATCATTTGCAAATTAATGGAATGAGGACCTGGTGTTTTTCTTTACTGACGTATTTGAAAATGAATTAATTGTTACCATATTTCAACACCATAAGCGGCTCCCATTCACAAAAAGATTACAATTTAAGGCACACCACCTACTCACCCCAACATAAATATGCATTGGAAACTAAGTCAAGGATCACCGGTGTATTCATCATACCCATATCATCTGACATCTTCCATAAACACAATTTTGATTCACTGTTGGATGTTCCAGTGGCTATAATTATTTCTGCCCATGACACGACTGCCCACCGGAGCTTCAGAGATTCTCCATTGTTCGACGACAACCATACCGCTGTCATAAATTAACGACGATAATGTACTGGTTTCGAAAGTGGTGTGTTTAATATTGTTAGCGGAAAACAAAAGTGGAACTATAAAAAATATTTGTCGCACAACTTTCGCGGGGCGAGTTGGAATCGCTCTCGTTAATTTGCGCATAACTATTGAGAGGACAAACTTTAACGAGTTTGCAAAAAACAACAACGAACAACTTTAACGAGTTTGAAACGACGACGCATCGGGTCTTCTGGATACCTACCGAAACTTTCAAATCAACTAGGTACGTAGGTAGGTATATAGGTGAAATTCGGAAAAAATACCGACACTGCTGACTATATACTTAGTATTTTTATTACAAAAAACGTAGAAAACATGAATTTATAACAAATACTTACGAATTCTTTAGCTCAATATGTTGAAACAGACTCGTATTATATGAATCTAAATTTATTTGCACAGTTATTCATTAAATTACCTCACGGTTAACCATTAAAAAAATACTGTTAGTGTCATATTTTATGGTATAAATCAATTATACTAACGATTAGATATACCTTAGATTAGGTACTTATTAGAAAAATGTGAAATAACGTAAACTGATTAAATGACTGCACCGATGACATTTATTCATAACTATGTTTAGGTAAAGTTAAAGATTTTTAAACGTCAAAAAATGTATGGCTATCAATAATGTAATGGTCATTTTTCCCTATATGTCGTGTTCTGTATCACAAAGGGCACGCGCTCAGACAGTGCCTACAAACATGGAGAGACATTATGTGGCCCAGCCGGTTGCGAAATGCTTCCCGTTTTGCCTTCGACTACATTTTCCGCAGAGAGCTGCGCGCACGCACGAAATGTGTCGGCGTACCATCAACAGCACACCGATACAATCATGAAGCGTATAGTGAATACGACGGAAATGTTATTATACGAAAGTTTATAATTACTAGGTAGATTAAATTAGATTTTAGTTAACATTGTTAAAGGAAAACAAAGCGAACTGGATTCGTTTCGGGCAGTATTGAGCCTCCTTATTCATAAATAAGCGTACATATCTACAAACCTACAAGATTGATCGCGTTTTGACTGTCACATCAGGCAAGCTAGTAAGAGGATCCAATCCCATATTTCCACCCCGAACTTTAGAATTTTTTTTGATACTGTCACATTCTTTTACTTTGAATTGGCTCGTCTTATATTAGTACATTTTGATACAAGTGGAGAAAGTTTGGTAGGTATTGTGTTCGAGGCGGAATTAAGAGGCGATTACACGAGCTAAACGCGAGTTTTATAATTACTAAAAGTATATGATTCACTGCTATTAACAAGACCAGAAAAATATATGATATTCTTCAGGATATATGCTAGCATGATACGGTTTTTCACTTGTTTTGAAGTTGGATTCCTTGTTTTTAACCTAAGGTGTTAACAATATGACGTGAAAAGAAAATGGCGCGCGCAAAACATATTAAAAAAAAGTACACCAAGAAGGTTCCGAGTCTGAGTTCTTAACAAATTAAAAAAAAAATGATAAATTCGGCACCATAGAGGTAGAAGTAAATAGGTCTAATGATGTTTTGAATTCACATGCTTAGTGCACACGATGTTCTAAATTCAAATTTACTTTACCCTCAAGACGATAAAAACGGCTTTTGCACTCAGATATTGAAGAGCAAAAATACTCTTTCCGAGATGGGGGGATGAAAATTTTTTTTTTTTTACATTTGTAAATTTAGAACACAAATATAATTAAGTAATGTTAATTTGTCTGCAAGTAAAAGTAAATATTAATTTTAAATAATTATGTTTATCTATGTTATTCTATTTATAAACACAATTTGAATTTTCAAAAAATAAAGACACATATTGCTTTGCGCGGCGGTTAAAAAAAAACATCCACCTCTGACTATAGGCATTGAAGCAATTTGGACTAAGTATAGGTACAATTATCTGTGGCAATGTTCATTCCCGCACACGTGTTGGAAAACTGACTAAATGAAATAAATAAATAAATAAAATGAACGCGTGTTGTCAACGTAGTGCGGTAAGAACCAGTTTTCGAGGAATTGCATTGAAAAAATATTTTTTGCAATCAAGTTAGCTAAATTGATGAAATAATGAAATAAGTACCTACCTACAAGGTGCAGTTAATAGACAAATATTAACTGTGAATTAAGCATGGTTGCACTATCTGCCATTAACCTTTTGAATTACGAAACCCATTAAACTTTCTAAGTTCGTGTGATGAATGCTAAGAGACACGGCATCAGCTGATTAATGTATGCTGGAAAGTCGAGATTAATTTTGACATTTGCTAAGGTACTAGGACAAATCTATGGAAGTATGAAGTACCTACTCATTTTTCGTGATTTGTAGTTTTTATCTGCAAAATGTTAAGTGGTTTGCTAATTGCGTAAGTAATAAAATTTTGATGTAGATATTAATAAAACGTTTTCGCTAACAGTACAGTTTAATGGAGATGACTGTTAATGGTAAATTAATGTATATTTTTAACCGATTTAAAAAATGAGGTGGTTCTCAATTCAATTGATATTTTTTTGATTCCACAACTAACATAGCAACGGTTTGTGTAGGTAACACAAACCTTTTCAAAAATTCTTGTGCAACAACCAATAAGCAAATTACGTTGGCATAGGGGAACCCGTAGCAATTAAGGTGAAAGCGTCAGGCTGGCCCGCAAAATTCAAATTTTCTTACGTTTTTTGCAATTTCCAGGGCAGTGCTAAGTTTTATGTTGATAAACATATCGGTCGCAAGTTCATAAGAGTCGAAGAAGCACTTTGCCCGTGAAAAATTCGTTCATCGACTCTTATGAACTTGGAGGGTTGTATTGATGATTTTGATGATTATAATTCTGTAACTTAATGCGTCTTACAGTCGCGACCGATATGTTTAACAACATACAACTTAGCACTGCTCTGCAAATTACAAAAAATGTAAGAAAATTTGAATTTCGCGGGCTACCTTGGAGCATCCCCCTTAAACCACTGTGATAACAAAATAGGCCGGTGGCCTGTGTTGCTCTATGCAAAATAGGCCAGTACCTAGTTCTTGGTAAAATTCACAAGTCAGCAGGAAAATGACGATAAGTACTTGGTTCTCCAAACATTTTTTAGATGTTCATGAGCTCTAGGACATGATGACGGTGATGATTTCTAAGAAATTGTTCTGGCATAATCTACAAAACAGCTTCTACATACACTTCATTCGTAAGACACGAATATTTCTAAGAAATATGAATTCAAATAGAAGAGCGATAAAGTTGTTGGCGACACATAATGGACAGGACATAATCAAAGCCTGTTTGTCCTTGACAACTCGCATACTACCTTCAATTCAAATAAGTTACCACAGTACTTCAATCTACAAGGCTAATCCACTCTCCGTTGTTGGTCAACATACTAAAATTATTACGAATTTATTATTTTCTTGAACTTTTTCCTGCGTCTCGGCGCTCGTGGCTAAATAATAACAGCCGCTCGAGTCGATCTTTAGGTTAAGCCGTGCTTGCTTAGGTTGGTCTGTGGATGGGTGACCACCCTTACATACCGAGTTTCCTCCGTGCCTCGGAAATCACGTTAATCTATTGGTCCCGCCTGTCATTTGTCCATCTTCGTTATAGGTAGTCAGTGGCCCAAAAAATCTGACAACCAGTAAGCCGGGTATCGTATTACCCAGTACTAACTGGGTTGTGGAGGTCAGATATGCTTATCTGACGCTCCATGTAAAATACTGCTATTCAGTTGTATCCGGTTAGACTGGAAGCCGACCCCAACATAGTTGGGAAAAGGCTAGGCAGATGATGATGTTTTGCCTACGTCTAGCCTTCGCAACTCGCGACTATTTAAGCATGGGTTTTTGGAAATAAATCTTGGCACTATGGGATTTATTTTAGAAAAACCCACTCTTAACTTTACCGCTCTACCCTAGAAAGCTTTTGCGTCGAATCTTTGACATCTTGTCATCTACAATATTATTGAGTGTCCATGGAGTTTCTTGCCCGTTCTTCTCCATAGAGATCTACGCTAGGGAATGGGCAACTACAGTACTTTCTCAAGTTATTATGCCTTGTGACTGTGACTGTAGCTTTGATTTTATTTGTATTTTGACATTCAAAAGTGCCGTAATGGTCTAGTTGAAATAAATGCTTTGAGTTTGAGTTTGAGTTTATTAAAAACTAGCTGACCCACGCAACTTCGTCTGCGTCACTTAAGAGAGAAAGAGCTCACAAAAGGGAATAAAATCTCCCCCGTTTTTGCAACATTTCTTATTGCTGCTCCGCTCCTATTGGTCATAGCGTGATGTTAGTTATTTAGCCTATAGCCTTCTTCGATAAATGGACTATCCAACGCAAAAAGAATTTTTCAATTCGAGCCGGTAGTTCCTGATATTAGCGCGTTCAACCAAACAAACAAACATACAAACTCTTCTGCTTAATAATCTGCTTTATAATATTAGTATAGATAACATTGAAGAGGCTGTTTGTAGTTTCAAAATAACAGCGTTTTACATACGTTTTTTATAAAAAAAATATTTTTATGAAATTTTTGTCCTTGCCTTTAGGCCTGTGTCCCAGCAGTGGGAACAGTATAAGTTGATTATGCTTATGCTATTTCCTATTCACTGCCGCATTTAGATAGCCATCGGTCTTACTACACACAAATCTTAGTATACACTGATTCGGATGAATTACTTTGGTAGGTACCTACCTACTTTAGTTTTTGTACAAAAATAAGTTACTAATGGATTCTTTGGCGGGGAATTCCAAATCCCATGGTTTCGTACTTTAGAAACGGAAATGTTCAAATGTTTTGTCTATTTTTTACATCGATACCTCGTTACATACTTGAATGTTCTAAAGAAACTAATAGGTATTATTTCTTACCTTATTAATTTTCAAGCAGATTGCAGTTATGTACGGTGTTTAATATAATGATTACCTATAGTGTACATATTATTAACATCTTTCTAGCACTAATATTAGCTTCGTTTATCGCTAGAAGTAAATTAATTAATAAGTTTAGCATACTTACGCATAATTTATGAATTGCCACTCAAGAACCATCATTAGAATTACCTATACTTAAAAAAATGGAAAACGGGTTTTCTTGAATACCTGTAAAAACAAGCTGCGTTACTTATTATAAAAAAACTTTTTTGCAAAAAATATAACCGACTTCACACAAAAAAGTGAAAAATAACTTTAGCTTCAGAAGTCGGTGACCTTTGTTTGAATGATTTAGTTTTTTTGTCACCGACTTCTGAAGCTAAAGTTATTTTTCACTTTTTTGTGTGAAGTCGGTTATATTTTTTGCAAAAAAGTTTTTATTTTTCACTTTTTAGTGGTTCACAGGTGCTTACCCTTTCACAGCGTATCGGTGTGATTTTTTGTTATGAACTGGTGTAAACAATAGACAGACGTGAGTCTTCAGCGATCCCAGTACATTTGCTATCATATTTTATTAAGGAGTTTAGTTGCCTATCCTCCGAAGTCACCAGATCTTTATCAAATCTAAATGGGATCACTCCGAGATTGTACTCTGCCTAAAACTACCCAAACCGCTTCTGGTGTGCCTATAAAGTTAAGGAGTTACCTCTATTTCTCCGGGATCCCATTGAATGGAACTTTACACGTCTAACTGTCGAAATCTGGGTGTATTGTATACTTCTGCGTACTCCCTCAGAGCATACAAGTGTGATGTTACGTCATGATGTTGCATAAACAATAAACAACCAAGCGATTGCAGCAATTACTGCAGCTTTGCCGTGTATTTTTAAAGAGTTCCATTTATATCTCCGAAGATCAGTGTAAGATCTTAACCAAATTGACACGGAACCACACGGAAAGCACCAGCTTTCAAATAAAAGAAGAATCATCAAAATCGGTTCACCCAGTCGAAAGCTCTGACGTAACAAACATTGTCGAAATCTGGGTATATTGTACACATCTGCGTACCCCCTCAGAGTATACAGGCGTGATGTTAGCTCATGATGTAGTATAAACAATGACCCTACAAGCGGATGCAGCAATCACTGCAGATTTGCCGTCTATTTTTGAAGAGTTCCATTGTATATCTCCGAAGATCAGCATCAGATCTTCAACAAATTAAAATGGGACCCAACGGGAAGCACCAGCTTTCAAATAAAAAAAGAATCATCAAAATCGGTTAACCCAGTCGAAAGTTCTGAGGTAACAAACACAAAAAAAAAAAAAAAATACAGACGAATTGAGAACCTCCTCTTTTTAGAAGTCGGTTGATAATAAAAAGACACAAATATTTTGTGTTATATACTTGTATAGGGTGTAAAACACCCCTTAACGAAGCCGAATGGCACTTGTTCTCCCCGTCATTGCGATCATTTTTTTGTTCTAAACCTGGGAACCTTCTAGTTACGGAGATATTGGGGGTCAATTCCGTCATACTCGAGGGGAAAACGCCACAGGCATGGTGCAGGGGTGTGGTGGTACTATTCTTCAAGAAGGGTGACTATGCCTGGTTGAAGAATTACAGGCCCATCTCACTTCTAAGGCATGTCTACAAGTTGTTTACAAGAGTCATCACGAATCGTCTCGCGCGCAGGTTTGACGATTTCCAGCCACCCGAACAAGCCGGTTTCCGAAAAGGCTTTAGCTCCGTGGACCACATACATACGCTTCGGCAGGTTATACAGAAGACCAAAGAGTATAACTTGTCTCTCTGCTTAGCGTTTGTGGACTACGAAAAAGCCTTTGATTCGATCGAAACCTGGGCTGTACTGCAGTCTCTCCAACGGTGCCAAATTGACTATCGGTACATCGAGGTGTTGAAGTGTTTGTACAAAAACGCCACCATGTCAGTCCGACTTCAGGACCAAGCCTCGGAACCTATCCTTCTGCAACGAAGTGTAAGACAGGGAGACGTCATATCTCCGAAACTGTTCACCGCTGCACTAGAAGATGTCTTCAAGGTTCTGGACTGGAGAGGGCTAGGCATCAACGTCAATGGCGAGTACATCACTCACCTTCGGTTTGCCGACGATATTGTGGTCATGGCTGAGACCATGGAGGACCTCAGTACAATGCTCGATGACCTCAGTAGAGCTTCCGAAAGAGGGGTCTAAAAATGGACATGGACAAGACGAAGGTCATGTTGAATACCCATGTCACACCCATTCCTATCAAGATCGGAGACTCTACACTCGAAATTGTAGACGATTATGTATACCTAGGACAAACGGTCCAGTGAGGTAGGTCTAACTTCGAGAAAGAGGTCAATCGTCGAATCCGACTTGGCTGGGCAGCGTTCGGGAAGCTGCGCGGTATCTTCTCGTCCAACTTACCGCAGTGTCTCAAGACGAAAGTCTATGACCAGTGTGTGTTGCCAGTGATTACATACGGGACCGAAACGTGGTCGTTCATAATGGGCCTTATCAAAAGGCTTAAAGTCACCCAAAGGGCTATGCTCGGAGTTTCCTTGCGTGATCGAATCAGAAATGAAGACATCCGCAAGAGAACCAAGGTCACCGACGCGGCGACGTAGCCCTGGAGTGGCGACCACGAACCGGAAGACGATGCGTTGGAAGACCTCCCACTAGGTGGACCGATGACCTGGTGAAGGTTGCGGGAATCCAGTGGATGCGAGTCGCAAGGGACCGGTCAATGTGGCGACACTTGGGGGACGCCTATGTCCAGCAGTGGACGTCTTTCGGCTGAGATGATGATGATGATGATGGGGGTCAAGGTTCCAATTTTTTGACAAGTTTTTTTTTAAATACAAGTTTTTACTGTCAGATTTTTACTTTAACCACCTTTACGACTATTCAATCCATCCATCCGCACAATGTTTTAAGTACGTTACATTGAGTTTTACCACAAAACATGAATTTTGACGAAAAAAAAAGTTGTTTCCCAGAAATATTTTTTGCGTAAAGTTACCTAGTTTGATGTACAGAATGCTTGGTTGACGGCTTCGTGATGGGGTGGTTTACACCCTGTGTTTATACGTTTTTCTGTTTTTATTGATTCACCAAGACACAGGTACCTAATAATAAATCCTATTCTAGGTACAAGGTGTAAATGATCCTCCCAGGTATGATCCAAAATGACGGAGAAAATTGTGATTATTACCCATGATTTAAGAGTGAGGGAAATTCCCCAGCAATTCTTCCCAGAAATTAGTCTATAAAAAGCAAAGCAAATAAGCGGTTTCGCCGTTCGGTTTTTCCGAAGGCATCATATTTTTTTGATTTTTTTTTTCTACTTCATATTTATAAAAAACAACACTTAGATATTCAAACTAAATAATTTTGTTGCTAGAGATTTTCATTGAGGTGATTATGTAGGTACTCACATTTGCGCGTGCGCTGGTATTATGCAACACCAAATCGGGTTAAACGGCTACTGCACGCCACTCGTGAATAATAGATTAGGCAGATACCTAGTCGTAATTTAACGATGGAACAATACAACGTTATATAATAACATACTTAACTTTTTAAATTGAACCTTCATGAGAGATGAGAGCTTGAATCATGTTTTAAATCCATCGTACGTACGATGCATTTAAAACATGTACAGTTAAATTTTCGCAGCAGACCTATTTCCAAAGTTACAAAGTGATATAAGATACTCGTACAATTAAATTAGGTTTGATCTTTGTAGGTATACAACTCTACGAGAATCCCTTAGTTGCTGCTTATACAGGGGTGGAAGGCATACCGACACGCAAAGACGGTTACCACATATTCAGAGAACCTACATCATTCTGAACCTTCTATCACAAAGCGGTAATTAAAAATAAAGCAGCTGTTCCATATACATTTTGACCATGTGAGTTTTGCAGACTGTATAATATCATAGTTTGGTCTTACGTAAATTGCTGGTTATTTTCTGCGGTTTTTGTTTTCATCTCATATTCAGTTGTGTTTTTAGGGCCCCGTAGCCAAATGGCAAAAAACGGAACCCTTATGGATTCGTCATGTCTGTCTGTCAGTCTGTCCGTCCGTATGTCACAGCCATTTCATTCCGAAACTTTAAGAACTATGCTGTTGAAACTTGGTAAGTAGATGTATTCTGTGAACCGCATTAAGATTTTCACACAAAAATAGAAAAAAAAAACAATAAATTTTGCCCCATGCTTAGAACTGAAACTCATTTTTTTTTTCCATCAAACCCATACGTGTGGGGTATCTATGAATAGGTCTTCAAAAATGATATTGAGGTTTCTAACATCATTTTTTTCTAAACTGAATAGTTTGCGCGAGAGACACTTCCAAAGTGGTAAAATGTGTTCTCCCTCCCCCCCCCCTGTAACTTCTAAAATAAGAGAATGAAAAAATATATATGATGTACATTACCATGTAAACTTCCACCGAAAATTGGTTTGAACGAGATCTAGTAAGTAGTTTTTTTTTAATACGTCTTAGATCGTAAAATCGTAACTTTTGTGTTATGTTACATGCTGCTACAGAACCCTTCATGGGCGAGTCCGACTCGCACTTTTTAGGGTTCCGTAGCCAAATGGCAAAAAACGGAACCCTTATAGTTTCGCCATGTCTGTCTGTCTGTCTGTCCGCGGATAATCTCAGTGACCGTTAGCACCAGAAAGCTGAAATTTGGTACCAATATGTATATCAATCATGCCGACAAAGTGCAAAAATAAAAATTTAAAAAAACATTTTTATTAGGGTACCTCCCCCAGACGTAAAGTGGGGAGCGATTTTTTTTTTAATTTTGACCCTGACGTGTGATATATTGTTGGATAGGTATTTAAAAATGAATACGGGTTTTCTAAAATCATTTTCTGATAATATTAATATTTTAGGAAATAATCGCTCCGAAAGTCAAAAACAATGTGTCCCCCCCCCTCTAACTTTTGAACCATAAGTTTAAAAAATATGAAAAAAATCACAGAAGTAGACCTTTATATGAACTTTCTAGGAAAATTATTTTCAACTTGATGAGTTGAATAGTTTTTGAGTTATATAGCACTTTTTCAAAAAAACGCAAATGATAACTTTGTATTTCATACAAATACTATGAAAAACAAAGTTATTTTTGCTGACGAAAAATGTTGGTATTTTTAATGGTCTGGGAAGCTACGGAACCCTACAGTGAGCGTGGCCCGACACGCTCTTGGCCGGTTTTTTATCAGTTAATTAATTCATAACTACTTATGAAAGGTTCTCACATAAGAGTATGATAAAACTAAAAAAAATGTATAATGTACATTACCATGTAAACTTCCACCGAAAATTGGTTTGAGCGAGATCTAGTAAGTAATTTTTTTTGAATACGTCATCTTTTATATTATGTTACTTGCTGCTACGGAACCCTTCATGGGCGAGTTCAACTCACACTTGGCCGCTTTTTTAGATAGCGCTTGTTGATGTGTGTTGTTTTTTGTAAACTTGTAAGCAGTAGAGTAGCTAGTAATTATAAGGCTATTTAAAAAAAATAAGGGCCTTTTGAACCCAAAAAGAGGATTACTGAATAACGATTTTTGCAAACTAAATTAGAAAAATAGCATCTTGACTGGCATTGCATGAGCTAGCTGTCTTGATTTCTATCTCCATTGATTTTACTAAGAGAGTGTTAGAGAGCGAACTAAGTGATGTAAACAATTTAGTCACCTCGACCGAAGATCGCATAATAAATGATACATTTTCATCGAAAAGCGAGCAAAGGAGCTTGAAAAATTTGAGCTTTCTGGAGTCTGGAGCACGAAAAGCAAAGTTGTTGTTGAAGAGCGAGCAAAATTAGCTCGAAAAATTGGAGGTTACTGGTCCGCAATAAGTGAAGACTTTATTGTTTAGTCTTCACGATAAGCTAAATTTTCATTTTGAGCTTGAATCCTCTTATCAATCAGAATTTCAGGATTTAAGAAGATTTCGTGGTTATTTTCCGGTTCACGTCGGGGGCCCCGTATCCTTGATACGGCGGAACCTAGGCCCCTGCTTGCAAGTGAATGAATGAATGAGTGGTCATTTGGCGAACGGGCCGATGCCAAGGCCAAGACCATTAGGAAAAAATTGAGGCCTTGCAAAACATTTTTGTGGCTTTTCTGCTCACTCATTCAAAATTCTACATCTTCGGTCACATATTTGATTTCATTTGGTTTCCTGTTGTTAGAATTCCGTGTGAATCGTTTTTTGAGTAGGTACAGGGTACAGCAAATTGATCGATCACATTCGAGACGAAAAGAGGTAATACATGCATTCAAGTTCCAAAGTCTGGCAAAATGAGACCCGTTTTAGTTTTCCGTCGTTTTTAGGGTTCCGTAGCCAAATGGCAAAAAACAGATCCCTTATAGATTCGTCATGTCTGTCTGTCTGTCTATCTGTCTGTCCGTCCGTATGTGACATACGCCGCTAGCCACTTTTTTCCGAAACTATAAGAACTATGCTGTTAAAACTTGGTAAGTAGATGTATTCTGTGAACCGCATTAAGATTTTTACACAAAAATAGAAACTTTTTACCCCAAAAAAAAAAAAATTTGGGGGTTCCCCATACTTAGAACTGAAACTCAACATTTTTTTTTTCATCAAACCCGTACGGGAGGGATAGGTCTTCAAAAATGATATTGAGGTTTCTATCGTCATTTTTTTCTAAACTGAATAGTTTGCGCGAGAGACACTTCCAAAGTGG
Organism: Xestia ashworthii; assembly: GCA_950022955.1. NCBI lineage: Eukaryota > Metazoa > Arthropoda > Insecta > Lepidoptera > Noctuidae > Xestia > Xestia ashworthii. Next base: position 12,254,195 of record OX465566.1, read on the forward strand.
TAAAAAGTGTCCCCCCCCCGTATCTACTAAATTATGAGACAGATAAAACTAAAAAAAAATATGTGATGTACATTACCATGTAAACTTCCACCGAAAATTGGTTTGAACGAGATCTAGTAAGTAGTTTTTTTTTTAATACTTAAAGCATAAATAATTATAAACCGCAATTTACACAATTTTGATACGGAACCGACTCGCACTTGGCCGCTTTTTTTATCAGTTAATTAATTCATAAAATGTTCTCACGGAGCTTAGTTGTTCATAGCCATCAACCGGCGTCACTACAGCTGCTAGTACAGTTGACGTTCAGATCACCTTCAATCTATCTAGCTCAGGAGGTTCAATGCTAGGCATTTCCTTATTTGCGGACCCAGGAATAGGTTTTATCAACAACCAGTTCTAACAACAGGTTCTTCTTGATACTAGACGACTGATTCGAACTGTGATAACTAGCTTACTATGTAAAAGTGCTCATGTAAGTTTATATGTTGTGAATTTGAAGTGAACAATGTGGAAAAATGATACGAATCAAATATATACGAGTGTGCAAAGTGTATCTTGCAGTGTCCTTGTTTTTTATAGTGACCTGGATGAAACAACAAGATGCGGACTATGCTTTTTATGACGTAAGCTCCGATCTGTTTTATCCAACATGATAATAACGCGTTCAGATTTTCAAAAACTTGTGTGGCTTGATGTTCCTGATTCTATAGGCTTGCTCTGAGTGGCAGAAGCTCTATGTCAACCGGTTAGGCTGGAAGCCGATCTTATAATATAGTTAGAAAAAGGCTAGGTGGATGACGGTGGGCCTCAGCTGGCAAAGCATTTTGCAGCTGGAAGAAAATCTGTTTCTAATGTGGTTTAAATTCTTTTTTAATGTTTGTTCTTTAGAGTAGAGTACTTTGAATAAACTTCGTTAACTTGCGGGCTAATTACAAAAGACCCTCGCAATCAAAATGACAATTCAACAATCGATCGTAACGTGATTGCGCCGTCGAGCTTAAGATGCTTATGAAGTATGAGAGAAGTATGGAAAAAGAAGACATGCTGCGCTGACCCCAATTAGGCTAAATAATAACAGCAGCTCGGACCGATCTTTAGGTTAAGCCGTGCTTGCCTAGGTTGGTCTGTGGATGGGTGACCACCCTTACATACTGAGTTTCCTCCGTGCCTCAGAAAGCACGTTAAGATGTCGGTCCCAGCTGTCATTTATCCATCTTTGACAGACGTTACAGGTAGTCAGTGGCCCAAAAAGTCTGACAACAAGTCTTACGAAGTGGTATCGTATAATCCAGTACTAATTGGGTTATGGAGGTCAGATAGGCTGTAGCTCCATGTAAAATACAGGTATTCAGCTGCATCCGGTAAGACTGGAAGCCGACCCCAACATAGTTGGGAAAAGGCTATGCAGATGATTAGGTCAGGAGAGTAATGTTAAGAGTGCTATCACATCACCTCTTAAGAAAGCATGAGATTGCAAACCTTAAAAAAACTCTTCGAATCGTACGTAGAGGAGTGTGTTACCTACGCAATTGGTGTGCTAGTCTACCTCTCATTTATTTTTCCTTGTTGGTCAATAATATTATGATATTTTTTCTAGTAAAACTATACGGTCATGGTGAAGGTTACCTAGAATCACTCATTCGTGATCAGAGTATTTTAATCACCTGCTCGTATATAAATGACGGTCATCAATTAGTAATATTATTATTTGATTTTTAAATTAACAGGTCCTTTCGTCAGCAGATATTTTCATGACGTAGGTTTTCTGTTTAATTTGAATAGACGATTGCGTCCATGAATTTTATATCGATCTTAATTCTATTAATTAGCATAATTGTGTGCAGCAAACAACATGACTTCACGCCGGTAATCCCCGATGGGTTAGGTAGAAAGAAGAGGTGTGCCTAATATTTAATTTTTATTATAATTTTTAATTTGTAAATGTAATCTTTGTCTAATGTATGTTTCTTTAATGTTGTTTTACCGTTATGGACTAATGTCTGAAATAAAAAGATTTTATTTTATTTTTTATATATTGCACTCACATTTCAGCCGTTATGTTTAAGTGTCAAGTAATAGGGGGCAAGCCTATTGCCATCAACAGGGCACAAATCCAGATTTTGTAGCTACTAGTGGCAGCTGCTACTGATGATATGCTTGATATAAAATCCCAGAAACACTGCCTGACCTGGGAATAAAACCCGGGATCGTACGCTCACAACTGTAAGTCAGTGCATGCGCCCATCACTACCAACGAGTTTAGAATGGTTTGCACCTTTTGTGTTTTCGGGAACCAATAAGACAGATACTAACGATGTTTAGTATTCGATCGGCTGCAGCGGAAGGCTATCAATGGCGGAAGTCATTAATTAAATTCTGCGCTTTCGTGTTATGTCTTCTATTAATACCTACTACCTACCTATGTTTTATTTTATCTTACCTCTCATAACTTCCTAGATGGAAGATGCATGTTGTAATACTTGATTAGTTGATTAGCTTCCACTAATTACAGTCAGGGCTATTTATAAGAAGCTAGCGACCCAGCCCCGACTTCGTACGGGTGGAATTTTCTATTGAAACAAATGAGAACAGCCTTAGGCCAAGAAATATTAAAAATACAACATTTTCTTTCATACAAAAGGCTTGCATCATTAGGAGGGGTATCCATCGGCGTCGAGTCGACGTTGAAGTACCTAGGACTCGTCCTCGACAGCCGGTGGAACTTCGTGGAGCACTTCCGACGTTTGGCCCCCAGACTGGAACGGACCGGGGCTGCCTTCAGACGGCTCCTGCCCAACCTTGGGGGGCCAAACGCCTCCTGCCGCAGGCTCTATGCGGGGGTCGTGCGGTCCATGGCACTTTACGGGGCCCCAGTGTGGGCGCGTTCCTTGAGGCGGCGAGCCGCCCACTATCTGAACGCGCCCCAGAAAGTGGTGGCCGTGAAAATGGTCCGTGGGTACCGCACGATATCCCGCGAGGCGGCGGGCCTGCTTGCCGGATTGCCGCCATGGGATCTGGAGGCGATAGTCCTCGCGCGCCTGCTCGACTGGCGCGCGGAGGCACTACGCCGGGGGGAAACTCCGCTGCCGCGGCAAATTGCCGCTCAGCGGACAGACCTCCGGCGCGATCTCATGGCGACATGGAGAGAGTTGTCGCAACCCCGTGCAGGGCACGCCACGATAGTGGCGATAAGTCCCCTCTTTGAGGAGTGGCTGGAGAGGCGCCACGGCGTCCTCACCTTCCGCCTGACGCAGGTCCTCACCGGACACGGATGTTTCGGGAGGTACCTGCACCGAATCGGGCGGGAGGAAACGCCTGGGTGTCTCCACTGCGAGGATCGACCGGAGGTCACGGTGTAGCACACGGTGGAAGTCTGCCCTGCGTGGGCGGAGCACCGCCGTGTCCTCGTAGCGGCGATCGGCGGCAGCGACCTCTCGCGTCCGGCCCTGGTTCAATCCATGGTCCGGAGCGAGACGGAATGGGAAGCCGTCACCTCCTTCTGCGAAGCAGTCATGCTAGCGAAGGAGGTGGCAGAACGAGAGAGGGAGAGAGCCTCCCTTCCCGGCCGCCGCGGGAGACGCACCGGGCGTCGGGGGCTACGTGGTGGCCGGCCACCGTAGATGCGGGCCTGTGGACGGTTAGCTATGGGCTAGCTAGCCGTCCGTCCGTCTATACGACAGGCTGTGTCGACGGCGCGTTCGTGTTCCACGCGCGCCTCAAAGAGATGTCAGCATAAGGGGAGGGGGCCGCAAGGGCCGAAGCCTGCCGGGGTTGCGGGCCTGTTTGAAAGAGATACCGCGGCCCCGGAACATAAAGGGCGAGGAAGGAACATGGATGGGTTTTAGTCAGTAAAAGTTTGACACTCCCTCCTGCTCCGCCCAGAGTGGGAGAAGTCATTTGATGATTTCCCATCCTAAAAAAAGGCTTGTCAACATCATCTGCCTAGCCTTTTCTCAACTATGTTGGGGTCGGCTTCCAGTCTTAACTGCCTATCTGACCTCCACAACCCAGTTAATACTGGGAAATACGATACCACTTCGAAGACTGGTTGTCAGACTTTTTGGGCCACTGACTACCTGTAACGACTGTCAAAAATGGGCAAATGACAGCCGGGACCAACAGCTTAACGTGCTTTCCGAGGCACGGAGGAAACTCGGTATGTAAGGGTGGTCACCCATCCACAGACCAACCCAGGCAAGCACAGCTTAACCTAAAGATCGACCTGAGCGGCTGTTATTATTAAGCCACGAGCTCCTCATACAAAATGTTTGTATGAAAGATTTTTATTATCCTGACAATTACGAACACACCAAAATATGAATGACTCAAGTGACAATGAGTGAGTCCTAGACCCACATGTCGCGTTTAGTTTTTTTTTTCTTTTGCCTTTACCATTCACGCGACCAGCTTTTATGGAAGGTTCTCGTTTTCATTTACGAAAAGGTTTATTTTATTCTTTTCAGTGCATTTTTAAAAAGGTTTTTGATATTATAATTTTATTTTATAGACTTTTGCCGGCGGTTTCGCCAGTATGAATAGGAATCGCATATTATCGCACATTTAGGTACTGCTAGGATTTACAACCCCATGTCCGGGCACAAATCCAGACCCCATGGCTGTTACTGAGACATTTCTGATTGAAAATCCCAATAACACTTTGCCTGACCTGGAAATCGAACCTCGAATGCTCAACAGTCACGCTTGCGACCATTAGACCAACCAGATATTTCATTTTCAATACACTTCCTCGAAAACTGGTTCTTTTCGCACTACGATTAGGTTCAAAATCCAGTGTATTTCAAACGCGTTCATTTTTCATGTTTTTTCTACACATTTGCAGAAAAAACATGAAAAATGCACTATACTTAGTCCAAATTGGTTCATTGCATAATTAAAAAAAAAACACCTCCGACAATAGAGTCAGAGGTGAATGTTTTTTTTTTTTATTTCGGAAAAGCGATCTACGTCTTTCTCTATAACATTTTTTTAATATTAAGATTCAAATAGTGTTTATAAATGGATGGTATTTAAAAGTACTTCAATTTATTCCCATTTCATTGAATGTGCACCAAAATATGTTAATTAAAATATGTCATAACGAGCATCTATTTAACAATTAAACACTGTATACTCGACGGAGCCCCGCTTCGCGGGGTTCCGAGTGCAGGGTTTAAAGGAACCTAACTAACCTAACGGGGGGGTGCCCTAAGTCCCGATTATGGGGGCAGAGATACTTTAATATTTGGTGCACGATCAGTATTATTTGGTGCACGATCAGTATTTTTCGGGGAAGAAAAGATTTTTGGTGAACACAAAAATATTATCCTTTATAAATTCAATATCGTAGATAAACATGATTATTTATAACTAATATTTACTTTTATAAACAAATCAACATTTATTTGTGTTCTAAATTCAAAAACAAATTAAAATTTCAATTTTATATTAGGCTGTTTAACGGCTTCATACCTTTGCCTCTCCTTGAACCTGGCGAAAGCAAAGCGCGGAAAAAATAAAATTTAAATCATAGTCTCGTGACATTCATGACACAAATATTTTACATTATTTTATTTTATTTCTTCAAAAGTGTATTGAAAAACGTCGTTTGATACACGTGGACATTTGTTTTTGCAGTTCTCGGCTCAAAAACACACTCGCCTACGGCTCGTGCGTTTAACCGCCTTGAACGACAATAACAAACTTTCTCCACTTGTATCAAAATGAACTATTATAATATTAGTACGGATATCTAATATGTGGTTGTGTAGGCTAGTATAGAATCTTAATGGGTAATCATTACGATATGATACTTGCAGCAGGTAATTCTAGTCCTATTGTTTTGAAATAATCTCGATCGAGCTTTAGATTCTTTAGAGTCTGCTAATGTTGCGTCGTTCATTTGCGATTTATTTTATGGTACATACATACCAGTAATCAAATTAATTTTGTAGATTACTTAGGTCACTTTGATCTGAACTGAAACTAAAATAATATTGCATGCAAAAAGCTCTAAAGTAGGTTTATGTGTTGTCTTTCAAATTCTCACGCCTATTCGTAAACAAAATACCAATGACACGGATTTAACTTTACGTTACTGTAAAATCTTATTAGATACACTTATTTTTTTATCAAATTGAGAATAACAATCATCAGGACTATTTTGAATTGTTTATTTTAATAGGATTATCAAGTTATAACCTTCTGAAATCCACTTCTGTTACCAATTTATTTAATAAGCTATGAGAATCCATGTCGTTAAGTGCAGTTTCCAAGGTCTCCTTGGCGTGTCGCAGGCAAAATCCTTAAACATGTTTGGCCCAAACTTAAGCTATCTACGTTATCCTGTAATAAGTGTCCACCTGTCCGCATCGTATGCATCGGACACATCGCATCAAACGGATCGTAGTATTATTGCAGATTCCGATGCGTACGATGCGGACAGGTGGACGCACTTGTATGACTTTCTATACAAAGAATACTACGATTCGTTCGATGTTCGATGAAACGTCCACCTGTCCGCATCGTACGCATCGGACGCACCTCCGATGCGTACGATGCGGACAGGTGGACGTTTACCTATTAAGTTTTTTTGATTACAAAATGGGCCAAGATCACGCCTTATAAAAAACGATGCACGAGGTCTATGATGGAACGAATGTGCCCAGAAGTTTTTAAAGACGAGGGCGGGAATAGTGGAATAACACAAAATAAAAAGGAGACTTTCTGGATTATTCTTATCTTAGGGCCCAGTTTTCCTCCCTAAGGGGATTCTCTTAAGGGGGAATAGTGGAATAAGCCAGCTGTTACATCTACATCTCCATCCAAAGGGGTATTATACATTAACTGCCAATGAAATGTTTTAGTTTTCCTTTGTTTTTCCAGTCTATACCCTCGCCTCGCGTCTGCATCATCGGCGCCGGCTATTCCGGCCTGGGCACCGCGCGGTACATGAAGGAGTATGGCCTCAACTTCACCGTCTTTGAAGCCTCCCGCTTTGTCGGAGGTACCTGGAGGTTCGACCCTCATGTCGGCGTTGACGAGGATGGACTGCCTCTCTTCACGAGCATGTATAAAAACTTAAGGTAGGCATGCATTTTTTTTTGATTTCCTCCTTAGTAAAAATTTAAGGATAAGAACTCAGTTAAGTTAAAGTTTTTTGGCAATGACTGTCAATCAATGACAGTTAAGTGTACCTTCACCGAATTCAATGACGGTCTGCCACTTTTTATCCTTATGGTCTTTAGTGGTAAGGTTGTAAAGTGATCGACCGTCAGTGAACTAGCTCGGTAGTACCTACAAGGTTTATTTTCACGTGACCAAAATCGCCACTTGCGTCGTAATTTTACTTTTTTATAAATCAATTCGCAAATGTTACCAGCAATACCTCTCTTTCAATGTTATTAAAGTGCCAGGGCCTATCTGCCAATTTGGCAAATCCGTATTTGGGACTGACTGTCAATGCTGGTACTTGGAAGTGTGTCCTGATTCAAGTATGCTTAAAAGATGACCTTAAAAAGGTGGAGGTTAAGCGGTCTCAAATAAGCAAGACAAATATTGAAGGTGTTCAGTTAGCGTCATCCTTCCCTTAGGTATGTTTACTTAGCCAGATCTTTAGTGTTTGGTGAGCCTACTTCAATTATGCGAAACGAAAACGCAGTTGTTGCAATAGGGATGACTACAATAAAAAAAATATGATTCCGTTCAGTCCGTCAGTTACATTATCGAAAAATATTGGATAAGTACGTGTTTTTTGTTTTATCAAATTCATGAAAAATTACGAAGATAAAACGATAAACGATCATGAGTGGGGGAGGGGGGGCTTGTGACGTCACAGTCCGGTAAAAATGTATCGAAATGTGACGTCACACTAGTTTTCGACGCACTGTGTCGTCTTCAATGTTTGTTTACTTGAAAAAAGAAAAAATATGTGTCCAATATTGCTTTTAATTATTATTTTTTCTCGTCTCCTATTGCAATATTTGATAGACTTAAGATTTCTGAATAGATTTCCCTTGTTCTCACACAGCGCAAGAAGCTGCATAGTAATCATAATTTGGTCTCAAAGCATTGCTCAAATGTGCTAAGTACACAACAATACTTTGCAATCGCACTGTGTTTGCGAAGTCAAGAGAAACTGCGGATATTAGATAATTGGCTTTTTTAAGAAAACCGGTTCATTATGAAATGAGATCGCTGCGACCAATATGAGGACCAGTTCCGTGTGGATTTAACGACATAATAATATTTGCAATTGAGCTTTATAATACAGGCAAAGACATTCAGATCATGCAGGAACATTTTATAAAAGATAACCATAATAGCATAAGTACTAGGATAAAACTCATTAAAACATGAATAGAATTAATAAAAAAACCGGCCAAGAGCGTGTCGGGCCACGCTCACTGTAGGGTTCCGTAGCTTCCCAGACCATTAAAAATACCAACATTTTTCGTCAGCAAAAATAACTTTGTTTTTCATAGTATTTGTATGAAAAACAAAGTTATCATTTGCGTTTTTTTGAAAAAGTGCTATATAACTCAAAAACTATTCAACTCATCAAGTTGAAAATAATTTTCCTAGAAAGTTCATATAAAGGTCTACTTCTGTGATTTTTTTCATATTTTTTAAACTTATGGTTCAAAAGTTAGAGGGGGGGGGACACATTGTTTTTGACTTTCGGAGCGATTATTTCCTAAAATATTAATATTATCAAAAAATGATTTTAGAAAACCCCTATTCATTTTTAAATACCTATCCAACAATATATCACACGTCAGGGACAAAATTAAAAAAAAAATCGCTCCCCACTTTACGTCTGGGGGAGGTACCCTAATAAAAATGTTTTTTTTAAATTTTTATTTTTGCACTTTGTCGGCATGATTGATATACATATTGGTACCAAATTTCAGCTTTCTGGTGCTAACGGTCACTGAGATTATCCGCGGACAGACAGACAGACAGACAGACAGACAGACATGGCGAAACTATAAGGGTTCCGTTTTTTGCCATTTGGCTACGGAACCCTAAAAAGAGTAGATCATTTAAATACGACACTAACTATTGTTAAAACACAATTAAAACCAAGGCTACTTTTTGTTTGTAAATGTACTGGTAAGTGTTAAACTTTAATGAGAATAGTATAAAAGTAACTAAAAGTGATAAAATAAATTAACGAGCATTTGGCCCATTGAGTTTGAAGGTAAAAGTAATAAACAAAGTAACATAACTTACAAAATCGCACGTTCTTCTTAATTAGACTGCAATGCTAGCTGCATAGCTTTACTATAGTTGCTTTGTACTAAAGTAGGAATTATTTTTGAACAGTTAGCGTATGAATCTTCAGGGCCGATATCTTTGTGCAGAACGCCAGTACATCATGCAACTACAATCTGTCAAACTTTATTCGATTTTAAACTTGATCGCTTAAGCATTAGATTGATTGCGATAATTTTACAGTTTCGGGTAGGTTGATGTGCTGGCGTCTAAGGTCCATGTTCACCGAAAAAATAACAGTCTGATTAATTAAAAACAGCTGTCACTGTGACATGTTCCCATACAAAAATATGTTTTAGATAATCAGACCGTCATCTTTTTGGTGAACAATGGACCTAAGTCTGTACGTTACTAATCTCAAGCGTTATTCCAGTCACTGCCGCACAACGGGCAAACTACAAGTCTATTACTAGGACGAGGTTATCTAAGTCAAAGGGTCAACAATACGGCAGGGCCATAAGGCAAGCAGTGTTCGGAAACCCTAACATCGTGATCGTGACTAGTAGTACGTTATTAGGGCAAGCCATTAAGCTTGTAGGCTTGTATGAAGGAACTGCCGACACTAGTTGTTGACTGGATTGTGATTTTTAAATAATATAATATTATCCAAAAAAGCTTCTTAGATTACCAACCTAGTTTCTTATTTCTTATGTTGAGGCAGCTTTTGTAATTACAGCAACCTATAACCACAGACACATTGGATAATGCAACATAGGACAGTAGGTTCAACTACTCAAAAAGGCGAATTCATAAAGCTTTTAAGTTTTCTAGATACTATTTACTTGAGTATAAGTGAACAATATGTTTCAGAACAAACACTCCTCGCCAGACGATGGAGTACTCCGGGTTCCCGTTCCCCGAGGGCACGCCCTCATATCCTACGGGACCCTGCTTCTATAAGTATTTGCAGTACTTCGCTAGGCAAGTCGGACTAATGAACAATATTCAAGTAAGTCAATATTCAAGAGAGGACATTTTACGTGGCTGTGAATATGTTTTTAAACTACTTTAAGAATTTTATAAAGTTAAAATTCTAGTGCCAGTTTTCACTAACATTGGGTACCTATCAAAAATGCGAACATAAAAGCAGATACAGAAAGATCCTTCTCCAGTCAATATTAAATACCGCGGTGTGCTATTTTCTTTTCCAACCTTCCCGACATTATGTTATTTGTTATTCCTGGATTTGTAGATAATATAATGCTTCTAATTGATCGCACTTATTAGGAAACGGACCGCTCCTCGCAAGTTAATATCGAAATTACAAGGCAACTGTAATGAGCGGCTTTAGAACGTTTAATGTATAACTAAGCCAACTTATTGAACGTTAGACCACTAGGTATGGCGAGAATCTAGTCGATTGCGTCGTTCGTATTAAGATTTCACAATATTTGATAATCTGTGTGCCACTCTAATAAACTTGCCATAATCTTTCCTTGAAACTATGCAGACTTTGGAAACAGTATTGACTTATTTGGCATTGCACTTGAGGAAAAAATACGAATATGATTAAGATAATTTTGAAGGCAGGCAAAGATATGTTATAACAATAAAATGATAGACAACAGGAAAACTATTTTTTTAATGAAACTCCTGCAGTGACGCGTGGGTATACCTAAGTGATCTACAAATGACACTTGCGATTTTGTTTTTTTTTTTTATCAAACTTCTGTGGTAAACTGCAAATAAACTAGTTACGTTATCTACTTGACATTTAGATCTACTACCCAACCAAGTAATTTGTAGTGCTTAGAATTTAGATATCAAGTAGAAGTCAAATAGAGCCCGTTTTTGGACGTCGTCGCGTTGACAAATTAATTGAATTCAATTCGTGTTTGTTAATATTGTTTAATTTTAGCGAGAGAATGTTGTAAGGTGTGATGTTGGGAATAATTTCCATTCAGCTGGCATTAGGGTCACATGGGACAAGACTTGACTTAGGACAGGTTTCGCATACATAATATTGACGTGTTCTTATGAAATTCAACCTTTACCACATCTGTTAGCATTCTATAAATTGGCTTTACTAAACGATTCGCAATTTCTCGCCAGGACACGCTTTTTAGATAAAACTAGCTTTTGCTCGCGGCTGCGCTCTCGTTATGTAAGTACAGAAATTAAGGCGACTAAAGGAGCTTAACCCGAGTTTTATAATGCCTGAAAGTATAATTATGATTCACTGCAATAAACAGAACCAGAAAAATATATGATATTCTTCAGGATATATGCTAGTATGATAGTGTTTTGAAAACATAATACAATAATTTTACTCGATAAAAAAATCACGAACTTATCTCTAAAAATTTCTTTTAACGAATAAAAACCATACTAGCTAAATACTACATGCGATAATTCAGATTTTTTGGCAAATAATTCTACAAGCATCATAGTGTTTTATTTTATAAGTCCAATCAATAGATTTTTGGTAAATCGATCGAAACCACTGATTTCGCACTATTTGGCCGCAGTGACTGACGTAACAACCACTTTGTAGTGCAAGCTGATTAGAACTTCATTCTTAAAATTTTTCAAACGAAGTTTGAACCACCACAAATAGAGTTGCTAATTTAGCTTCTGTAGTCTCCTTAAGTCACGGGAACACTTAAGTCACGGGAACACTTGGGGATAATGTAGGTTCCCGTTAGTGAAAAAAAAATCGGAAAAGGATCAATTGCTCCTAAGATTACAAAACTCTTTATAATATTGTATATTTGGGTGCAATGATACAGCTCAATGAGCTACTCGTACAAAACTATTATGCTTTATAAGTTACGATACCTCATAGCATTATATTATCTGTGCTCATAGTAACAAATGCTTGATGTTGTGAGGCCAACCTTGCCGTTCAAAATACATAAAAACCGGCCAAGAACGTGTCGGGCCACGCTCAGTGTAGGGTTCCGTATTTTCCCGTCCGTCACAATAAGTGTTCAATCCAATCCGATTTTAATAATTCTTTTTTTGTTTGAAAAAAGATACGTTCAGGATAATAAAATATGTAAACGAAGTTAAAAAAAATTAGTCCTTAGCTTAGTCCAGAGATTATTTTGTACAACTTTGTGTCTTTTTTTGTACAAAAACTTGTTTCCATCCAAGTTCAAAATAATTTTCCGAAAGTCCTTATAAAGTTCTACTTTTCAGATTTTTTTCATATTTTCTAAACTTATGGTTCAAAAGTTAGAGGGGGGGGGGATACATTGTGTTTTTTACTTTTGTAGCGATTATTTCCGAAATAATTGACATTATCAAAACATGATTTCAGTAAACCCCTATTCATTTTTAAATACCTTTCCAACAATATATCACACGTTAGGGTTGAAATAAAAAAAAAATCACTTCCCACTTCACATATAGGGGGGCTACCCTAATAAAACATTTTTTTCTAATTTTTATTTTACCACTTTATCGGCGTGATTGATACACATATTGGTACCAAATTTCAGCTTTCTAATGCTAACGGTCACAGAGATTAAGCGAGGAGGGACAGACGGACAGACAGACATGGCGAAACTATAAGGGTTCCTAGTTGACTACGGAACCCTAAAAAGCTTAAAATGCTATCCATGCGAAGATCGATTATGAAGGAAGTAACGGTTGGTAACAGAAGTGCTGATGAGGTTACCTCAGAGAACAGCGCAGTGAGATTAATATTCAAGAGAAACCTTTGTTGTTGAGAAATCTTTTCCAACTAATGTCAAAGACTTGCATAACTCGAATCGTGTGAATGAAGCCGGCATGCAGCGGTCATAAGGAACTAAAGTTATGATTGTGTAGGTACTCTTACTTCAACTTAGGTAACAGATACACTTGGGGACCCATAACACTAATTAAAATGTGATGCGTAAACTTCGTAATATGTTACTTATTCAAGTTATTGAGTAAGGAAAATTTAATCCGGTAAAATTGTTAAAGCATTAAATTATCATGTATATTATTTATCTTTTCTTTTTATTTATTTATTTAAACAACACATACAACTATTATTACAGGTTAAGGTACCTAATACAATAGAGCAGTTCAGGTCACTGCTTTCAAAATAAATATGATTTGAAAGCAGTGCATTGTAACTGCGATGATTCTCACAAGAGTCATCGTTTTATTATGATTGTGTGTAATCGTAATGATTACACTTCAGGTAATACTAAACTATAAAACGAGTAAGACGAATGAACAACTAAAATCGTGCCCTTAAATAATCGAATGGCCATAAATAATCGCGGAATAAAATCAGGATGTACGGCTATAAACAATTTGTTCATTGCCAATTGCCAGCAAGATGACGTGACGAGAAACCTGTACACATTGATGTTTTATTTGTTGTTTATCGTTCACACCATGTTATTGAATAATTCATTGATTTTCATAGATATGGTAGGACATGCCAGGATGAATAGTGAATACTAAAGGAACGTGGGATAGGTGTCCTGTGTGACAAGTGTCTTTACATTCTATTATGTTGTATTGTCCAACTAACAGATGAAATATCTTACAAACCTTTTGAATTGTTATTTGTTCAGATTTAATAATATTACTAAGCGTAGTTTCTTAATACGATACACGCTAGAATATACCAGCAGCTTTACCTTACCACCAGATAGGCCAGATGCCATTTTTTTTACACATAATCGAATATTTCCCTTGCGGGATAGGTATATCTCGTTTCCAATTCTAAAAGGAAGATTTAAAAAACAAAAATTGCTCCCGTAATAGAGATACAGGAAGTAACTGCGCTTAGTTTGATTATTTCTCTCGGGAGTGTTCTAAATAAATATCACATTTTTTCTTGTATTTGAGTGTTTGACTCTTCCAATTTCTTCAATCCATGGCTGTTGTGATACGGGAACTCCTAGTACAAGAGCCAGGGCTACACTGATGTTTGAGCAATCATTTGTCAGTGAAGATTTATTATTTCTTTATTCAAATTTTAACAAACGTTTTCCATTTTTAAATATTAATATAAAAATATATAAAAACATTAAAAAATAACAATAATAATAACTTAATTAATTAATTTAATTTTAATTTTTATATATTATTATTATAGACATCGAAAATTTTGTCTCTGAAGAACCTTGAACTCTGGAAAAAAAAACTCAAATACAAGAAAAATTGTGATGGCCCTTTTAATAGAGTTCCCCGGATAAAACCTTTTCGTAAAATGTTCTAGCAACAGCTTTTAAAAACTCTACCTTTTCAATTTCAGCTACGAAGTTTTGTAACTCTAGTCAGATGGTCAGACGACCACTGGGAGCTCACGTACACGAAGACTGACACTAAAGAGTCGGTGACAGAGGTGTGCGACTTCATGGTCATCGCCAGTGGGGAGTTCAGCAGCCCTGTTATACCTGACGTCGATCAGCTGACGTCATTCCAAGGTGAGGATGGTTCCTAAAGTTAAGATGGCTGCAGAAGTCTTTTTTGGAAGGTATGGGGGTTTCGAATGGCCAATGTAAATATTCGGACTTGACTCATCACAAGCCCATCCAATTTTCACAATTTCTGGTTCAACGTTGTATACTTTTCACCGAGGTAAGATAGGCAGTGGCTCCATGTAAAATACTGGTATTCAGCTGCATCCAGTTAGACTAGAAGCCGACCTCAACATAGTTGGAAAAAAGGCTAGGCAAATGATAATGACTTTTCATCGAGAAGCAGAAGAACAGTATTTTTAAACTAGGGTAAGTACTTTAAAAAATACTGATCAATTCATTCCAAAATGGTGCTTTAGTGACGCACGAAAATATCCAAGATTAGAAGTTTTGCTTACACTCACACACTTATCCTGCAATATGTGTCCATCGCAAGGTTTGTGATCGTTCATACTTCGATAAATATTAGTCCTAGATAGGCAATACAACTGTGTGTCATCACATTCTTTAGCCTTACGGGATTGACAAGATTCCACGCGCTCCATACTGCCAGTATGGCTTCGGAGATTCCGCTATTGTAAGTATATAGGTTTAATTAAACTGCCTCATACATGTAATAGTGAATTATTTAGGCAGTGGAAAGATGTTATTATAATTAAGTAAAAGAGGATATAAAATCTTGGTCTTAGTTAATTAAAATGTGATAAATAAATTTATTACAGGAAAGTATCTATATAAATGGCGTTGATGACGATTTTATCGGTTTAAATATATATATTTTATTTGAAGCACCTTGAGAAGGTTCTAAAAATTACCTCTTGATAATTATTATGTTAGTCGTACATATATTATATAACGAAACAAAAAAGCCTAAACTTCTTAGGTGATCGAACTTTTTGACTTACATATATATTTTTTTTGGCACGGAGACAACATACTTGTTAAATAAAACGCTTCAATAGTTACCGGGTCTGATAAACTATGAAAATTACACTGATATTGACGAAGAATTCTCCAGCTCTTTCAAACTTTTCCATAACTTTTTGGATCGTGATCAAGTTAGTTTGTAATTAAAAACTTCCTCCTTCAATGTACTCGTACCTCTGGCCTCTCATTATTAAGTTTTTTTACGTGCCTGAAGATAATAACCTCCTACAAACTAATAGGTTGAGTAATAAAATAATTGTGGTCTCCTTTGTGTTCGTGTATCATTTTCCTGTACTTTGCAAGCTCGTTTTGTTGTCAGTCACGTTTTGTGGCGAACTTCAAGGATTTTTTATTGTGCTTAACTTATTATTTGAGTTCAGGTCCCATAACTATGGAGTTGAAAACATAATGAAATGGCACTTATCATCGCAAGTCTCTATTTTTTTTTATACCTACTCAGTTACTTGACAACCTTTTGACTGTTGGCTTCAATGGCCATTAATTTAAAAGCATTGCGCTTGTAATCCCCTCATGTCTAAGCACAAGTATACTTAAGAACATCCACATTTCACCGGTTATAATTAAGTCCTATGTAATATAGCGGGCGAGCATCCATTAACCGAGCATGCACAAAAGGCTCTAGTATGTAGCTTAGAAATTCCTGCAAACCTGAAGGTAAAACTTCGAATTTACCCGACTTGGGAATCGAACCGTAAAATGTAAAAAGTAAATAAACGCAACTGATAATTTTGATTACAGGAAAAGTCATCCACAGCCACGATTACAAAGATGCAGAAGCTTTCCGGAATCGGCGAGTGCTTCTAGTCGGCGCCGGCGCATCCGGCTTGGACCTCGCCATGCAGCTGTCCAACGTGACCGCGAAGCTGTTCCACAGCCATCACCTAAACTACAACCAGCCCGAGTTCTCCCAGAACTACGTAAAGAAATCTGACATTGCCGCATTTACCCCGACCGGTGCCTTCTTCGTTGATGGTTCTACTGAAGAGTTCGATGATGTTATATTTTGTACAGGTAATTTTTCATAACCTCCTTTTTCGATACTAGCTTAGATTTATAATACAGTTTCCAAAGAAGTTTTTCAACAAAATGTAGTGAAATTGAACCCTGAAAGAGTGTCCTGTGAAATGCCTAAACCTATAATTTATTTCAATTCCAGGTTACAACTACAATCATCCATTCCTAGACAGCAGTTCAGGAGTGACAGCATCGCAGAAGTTTGTGCTGCCCTTATACAAGCATACAGTGAACATCAAACATCCCAGCATGACGTTCGTTGGAGTCTCCAAAAAGGTTATCAACAGAGTCATGGATGCTCAGGTCAGTTCTTTTCTGTACTTATATATTTGCTAACATAAAGAAAATCAAAATGTAGGCTGCGGACCCTGGAAATATTTCGTGTTTGACTTAAAAGATGGGGTGAAGCGTATTTCTTTTTGACTTCAAAAAATTTAAAATAGGTGTGTTTTATCACTACAAAATTTGTGTTTCACTGAAGTTTTTGTTATTCATTTGAGCATTACCAGAAAAAAATTACTTAGGTTCGACAGTGTGGATTTTTAAGACAAGCTAGTAGGTTGCCTTGGTTGCTGGTTGTTGGAGACTGTCCTTTACCTTTGAAGCATTTGTTACCTAAATTCACAGATTATGGAAAATTCTTTCCATCCATTAGGCTTGAGTTTTTAGACTGACATGGTCACTAACACAAACATTAGAATTAAGAACGGGATATTAAACATGGTAAATATCCCGTTCTTAATTCTAATGTTTATCCATTAGGCTTGTTAACTGAAAAAATCTAATTAGTCCGTCACTTAGATTATCAAAAAATATTTGACCCGTATTTTTTCTTTTGTCACATAAACCAAAATTGACGAAGATACGACGCTTTTAAAATTCCCAATACGTCACTGTTCGGTATCATTCAGTTGATACCGAACAGTGACGTCACGAGCCCCCACTCCGACTTTTGATGCGTTTTATCTTTGTCAATATTCGTTGATTTACAAAAACAAAAAATACGTGTCCATTATTTTCCAATACTCTAATTGACGGACTAAATAGATTTGCAATTTATTGATGGTGGAAACAAGCCTTTTCGTGCTTTGCGGGTCTAATATTTCAAGTACCTACGTATTATCAAACAGGGCCAGTACTCTGCAGCTCTAGCGGCAGGCAAGTTCACGCTGCCGTCCAAAGAGGACATGCTAAAGGACTGGCTGGAACACGTGCACGCCCAACAGGGTCAGGGTATGAGGATCGTGGACGTCAATGTTATTACCAACATGGTAAGTAATCACACTTATTATGGGTCAGACTGATATTCCATATTGTCAATTAGGTATGCAGGCAGAGAATGTTCAGAAGCTGCAAAGGAATCTTTGAGTTGGTTTTCAGAGGGCCTTATTCAGCATTAATTATAACTGTTAGCATTGCTCCCAATTCAAGAGGGTATACAATGAAGTGGACATCATCTCAGCCGAAAGACGTCCACTGCTGGACATAGGCCTCCCCCAAGTGTCGCCACATTGACCGGTCCCGTGCGACTCGCATCCACCGGATTCCCGCAACCTTCACCAGGTCATCGGTCCACCTAGTGGCAGGTCTTCCAACGCAGGGGCTTCCGGTTCGCGGTAGCCACTCCAGAACTTTTCGGCCCCATCGGCCATCCGTTCTATATTAGCAATTCTTCGGGCTACGTCGGTGACCTTGGCTCCCTGCATAATTCCTTTCTAAAATCCTATGTTCTTTGGTTTCAGGATTACTATTTCGGCAACCTGACTGCAGAAGCTGAAGTCACGCCTGCGCCGCCAGTTTTGACCAAAATCTCTAGGTTTAACGGAAAGAACCGTTTAGATGACTTACTGAACTATCGTGATTATGACTACAGGATCATTGACGCGCAGAATTACGAAAGAACTTATACACCTAGGAAGGAACAGCCTTGTCCAATCGAAGTATAAAATGTGGGAGCATTTTAGAAGAATATGTTAAGGCAATTTGGGCAGGCTGTACGCATGGCAAAAAGTTCATACATTTTGTATGAACCATCGCACTTTAGAAGCGGGCCTAAGCGGTATTTTGTTTTTTAAATACATCGCTTTGCGGCCTAATGTGACGTACTACCGACTTAACTGACGGTCGACCAATTTTTTAACCTTAATACTTATGGCATAATCGAGTGGTTAAATAATAACAGCCGCTCAAGTCAATCTTTAGGTTAAGCCGTGCTTGCCTAGGTTGTCTGTGGATGGGTGACCCATTAGGTACATAACGAGTTTCCTCCGTGCCTCGGAAAGTATGTTTAGAAGTTCGTCCCGGCTGTCATTTGTAGACCTTTGACAGTGGTTACAGGTAGTCAGTAGCTCAAAAAGTCTGACAACCAGTCTTATCAAGGGGTATCGTATTATCTCGCACTAACTGGGTTGTGGAGGTCAGAAGTAGCAGACCGTCAGTGAACTCTGTAGTACATAATTATGCTCTTGCTTTTAACCTACATTGATAATCAAATTGGAAAAAATTACCGATTAACGAAAATTAAAGACAGCTGAGGAAGTTACGGAATGTATCTTATCGAAAGATCAAATTCTAAATAATGAGATTAATAAAACGTAAATTCGAATATGACCTGTGTGAAATGATGTGAGTGAATTTTTTTGATGAATAAAAATTGATCTTGCCTGTATTGATATTAGGTAGGGATTTAATTTAAACAAACCAAGTTGGTAGTATTTTTTTATATTCGTTTACTTGACTGTTACCAATAATAACAATTATATAAGAATTTATTATTAATTAATAAGTACAAATTTAACTACTTATTCCAGTTTTGTTGGTTTTGTACTTACATTCTTTGTTCGTTTGTAAATGATGTGCATTTTACTAACAAATATTAAATAGTTATATATTAAATTATCTTTAGTGAAAAACTCCTTAACAACTATAAGGTACATCTTGATGTTATTATTATAAAATAATAAACAATTGGAAATGCCATATATCTTTGAATCCTCATTTCATATTAAAAATAAAATCGAATAAGTTACAGTAGGTACTCACGGGCCGTGGTCCTATTTATAGCACATGCTGTTTTAGAACAAGTTTGGATTTCCTAAACTAGTTTGAATTTTATAAACAAGTTTCGATTTGACAAAGCTCGATTTGCTGTATTAACACCCGGATTCTGAAAGTTTGTTATATTTAACACTATGACACTTGCACTAATGAAATTGTATGATTTACTGTAATTAACTTAGTATTAGTGATCACACAATTTAGTTCCGGATTTGATGGACGCCTGAGTTAAGAGGCATAAATTTGCATTTGTTCGGTCGTATGGTCTGGCATACATATATATGTATATACTTCTAGACACTCAGGCCCATAAACCTCCGGCTTTTGACGGCACTTTAATCTTGAGTCTGTACCAAACTCAAACGGTACAAATTATGATGAGGTCAGATGGATCTGCAGAACTGACCATTTCTGTATAAGACCTATAAACAACGTACAAAATCATAGATTCAAGCCTCTCTCTCTAACAGCTGGGTCTTCAAGCTTCCTAGTAAAGGTGTGGTCATCGATGACGGTGTACTCGTAGTTCCGGTAGGTGTACAAGTTGTCGAGCTTGGCCTCCGTGTCCAGAGTGCGGATCTTGAACATCACCGGGGGCACTCGCTCGATGCCTGACTCTTCGGAGAGCTCGGCGTAGTACTGGTCCTGGAATTGTGAGTTTGTTGGTTTAGTAGCATTTTTTAAGAAATGTTTCCCTCCTTGGTCTTAATGTGTAGTTTGGTAGTCTATTTCATTAACCCTGGTCTTAAAAAGAAACAATACCCACTATACAGGTTGTAAGGGACAACCCTCCACAGACTGATAGGATGAACAAGCATGATGACAGTATCAAAAAATTGCAAATCTTAGGTACATGTTCACCAAAAAAAAAAAAAAAAATTATCTAAAAACAGCTGTTTTTAGATAATTAGACCGTCATCTTTTTGGTGAACATGGACCTTAGTCCGTCAGTTACAGCGTTGGAAAATAATGGACACGTATTTTTGTTTTTTTTTTGAATCAATGAATATTGATAAAACGCATCAAAACTTCGGGACTGGGAGCTCGTGACGTCAGAACTCACTAAAAACTTTTCGTAACAAAAGCAAAAATACGGGTCAAATATTTTTTTATAATCTAATTATCTAACTGACGGGCTAATCAGATTTTTTTGTCGTCTACCCTATTCAGTATATCAACAAGAATTATTTCAGGAACATTAGGAAGGCAAATAGATTTGTTATATTTCCTCATACGGGATATCATAATTATCGTTACCGGCTTATGGCAATACGCACGTAGCGAACAGCAAGCGCGACGACGAGTTCGATGAACTCTGTAGCTACAAAGGAAGTAAAAAGTGTTCGTCGATAAGTAAAAGATAGTCGTATACATCTTGCTGACTGGCTAAAATATATCTTGATACAGTTACGAATTTACTGTTCTTACGGATAAGATACATCGGAATCCCATGCATGTCGAAGAAGAAGAATGAAGAATGTGCCAACACATTCTTCATTCTTTGTACAGACACGAACGACGAAGAACCTATTGCAGCTAGGTAAAATCATATAAAAACAGTATTCCACCGACCTCTTTTTCAGCGAGTATATGTATGAAAGACATGCGCTGTCCTCTGGAGCGGATGGTGTCCACTCTCCTCTGCCACTCCTGCATCATCTCGTCGTGAGGTGGTAGGGTGAAGTTGCCTGCGATGAGAGCTGTTGCGTATCGGGCCTGGAAATTAACATCTTCCCTCAGAAAATATCATTTAAATGCCTCGAAAATAAAGGATACCATTCCATTTTCCCAACTCGTAACGATGCTCAAGTCGCAGAACCAAACATACATTCGATTTTTCCACGCGGTCTGTGGCGATTTAGGCCGACCCAGACATGTGTTGCATAGCACCATTCTATCACCCTTGTAGCAAGGAGATTTTACATTCAAACACAAGAGAAAACATTTTGAAATCGATTCACGAACAATTTCTTTTAATGCATTCTGACCTGAGCATCCAAAGCGACCACCAAACAGGCTCTGACGATGAGCCCCATCACGAGCATGGAGGGCTCGTTGATGTTCACCATGTACCTGTACAGAGGCACCACGCTCTTGGAGTCCAAGGTCAGGCCACTGGACTCGTCTAGGAACGGATAGTCGTATAGGAAACCTGAGGAAGAAATAGACACCTCAGGTATAGTGTGCTTCTATATTTCGACAATACTACATGGATAACTTAGGACGATTTTCATCATTATATAGAGTATAGCGGAACGCGTTCAGCGCAACTAAAGCGCCTTCACAGCTCCGTGTCAATGTTCCGTAGCGATAGTGATGCTCTTGAACGCAGTTTCGATGTGCTCAGTTTGCGTTGAGTTTCAGCTGTCGTTTGTCGGTTTTTGGAAGATTGCTACTATAGTGGTTCAAAAACGCGATTTCCCACTTTGAGCGTTTTATTATTATTATCAATACGAGGAATAGCTAAAAGCTATCTAACCTGTACAATATATAACATCATCGATCTCTTCAAAGGATCCATCCTGGAATATGACTCCAGTCTCATTGAACTCCTGGATGTCAGGCTTTTTGTGGTACTGAGGAGGGAAGGGCGTGGTGAAGTTGATCCTGGAGTGGTGACTGTGGATGAGGCGGCTGGCCACGTCTGCCACGTCCAGACCGATGTCCATGCCTGAGGGACCCGCCCCCACTACCAAGACACGACGGTTCTTGAACGGCTCTGGTTCTCTGTAGTCGTGACTGTGGATTATTGTGCCTGGAAGATGAGGAACTGCGTTTTAGTTTACATTTTAAAAACGGAACGGAAAGATTTACCTTTCCGTTCTCCACTGGAGATAGATATAAAAGGGACATAAACGAAAAAAAAAAGAACAGTACCGTATTAACTTTAACAGTAGGTACAGTAATAAGTGTTGCAGTTTTGTATGAAATTGATTTTTTTTTAAATAACAATATTTCTTCTTCGGGAATAGGAACAAAAACTGGACAAGGATCCCGGACCATGTTCAATTTCTCAAAGTAGAAAATTCCAATAGAAAACAGCCAGAATTTTGGGAAAAATACGAGAGGCGAAATTTGACCTCATCGCAATCAAATGACACATATAACTGATAAACTGAAGTTTAAGGCAGCAGGTAAGGTCATCGCTAAATTAGGTACCTTTAAACCGATCTTCCCCAGGGAAGTTAGGCATGCTAGGTTTACTGAAATGTCCGTTGCCAACGATGACGTAGTCGTAGTCCTCTTCAAACGTCTCGTTCGTTAGCACGTACTCATGTTTGACCCTCCAAACGTCGCCTACTTTTCTCACTTGGACTACGTTGTGTAAAAACTGTGGGTAAGTATTTATTAAAAGCAATTTTACATTGGATTCCTAGCAGCAGAAAAATCTGTATAAACCTAAGCAAGATGAGTACGATAATATTCGATTTGACAGAAATACTATGCTTGGGTTGAAAATATCAGATTCTTTTTTCTAATACAGCTGACAGACTTCTAAAATACCAGGATGCCGTAGTATAACGGAACACACCCTATTATTAAAATTACAGCAAAAAGTTAGTTGAGCAAAGTCTCTTACCTTGATATATTTCAGTATGTCGAAGTGTTTCGCATAAGCTTGTAGGTAACGGTAAAAGTCACGCCAGCGTGGAAACGAAGGTAGGTGCTCTGGTAAGGGGAACCCTCTGAGCTCCATTGTAGGTTTTGGTAGATTTGTTCTAAAACACAACAATAATAACTAGTAATTGAATAAAAATCATTGGCGAAATCGAATAATAAAGTAAAAAAAGGTTCTTGCACGTCTTTATTCAAAAACAAAAAAAATATATAACTTAACCAAGCTATGTAGGTACATTAACACTATTCTATATAGTAGATGGAATTATCGTACTGTTTGAAATATGCCGCTTTCTAGAAACAGGTTTTGTCTATTAATAACTTGATATCGCGCCATCTGTTTATTTAGTTGAGAAGTAAATAAACAATGCAGTACAAGAGTAGCGACAAGAGTTATATTTGATGAATAACAAGTTACGATTATGAAGTCATTATCAATATTTGCTTTTAATATCTAGTTCCAGTTCAAAGTATATTCAATGAAATAATTCTGTTGTAAATAATAGTATCTTAAACATACTTTGTAAACGCACCAGAAGAAATATAATAATATCTTATCCTCAAAAAAATCTTTAGGGTTTCTGTGAATGGGTTTCTTAAATTCAAATGTTTATTTAGGTTAGTGTCGTTATCAAATAAGGCTAATAAATATAGGTACATACCTTAAGTGTTTGTACATACTGGTGTGCAGAGGTAGACCATTCTCGTCTGTACCGATACGGGGGTCGTACCTCCAGGTACCGCCGACATATCGTGTGGCTTCTAAAACTGTGAAGTTAATCCCTTCTTCTTTTAAGTATCTGGCCGACGCCAGGCCTGCTATCCCAGCACCGATCACGCAAACGCGTTTTGTCTAAAATAGTAATGAAAATAAATTTTATCAAATGCAATGACGAGGATTAAATCTAGTAGTTTTGTTGGTTTGGAAAATATTTAAATATGTAGGTAGTCACAACTGCATAAAGGTTTTCAAACAATCTTGGGCACTTAAGTCTCAGTTTTTTCGTTTCAGCCTAAGGTTATATTATTCAGGTTATCCTAAGAACATAAATATTTGCCAGGAGTCCATAGCACAGGGTATCCTAGTTTGAACTCCTGACACTCCCACAAATCTTTCTCCAATATTTGTAACACCTTATATTGTAACTGTACTTTGTGGGAGAAAAATAAATATTAAGATTATTATTATAATTTGAAAAAAAAAAAAAAGGTTTTGTATTGATTAGTATAGGTATTAACACACTTCGTAAACGAACACATTAGTGTCACGCGTTGCTGTGTTGTTTTCGTGTTTCTTAGTTTTTCAGCCACTAAAATACCATAAATTTCTATCATTAGAACATTCCAGTACAAGCAGTTTACACAAAAACGACGCAGTTATGCAACACTTTCATTAATAAAAACTGTAGTTATGGATTAAAAACAAAACTCGAAAAATTAATGATCTTACCATGTTTATCTCTAAAAAACTGGGCAGATCAGTGAACACTATCGCACTGTTATTATTAATTTGTCATTTTATTTACATTTATCTTTTTACGATAGCCAAGTAGGAGATAATTGGTCGTATCACGCGTGTTTTTATCAAAACAATTGACATAAGTGTTGCGGCGGCTCCTCGAGTCCACGGCGGCTATGTCACTGATTAAGTACCAAACGACACAAACGCCACGCTACTTTTAAACTTTTGATACGTACTACCTATCTAAAATAATTGTTTATGGAAATGATTTAGCGAGGAATGTTCGCAAAGATAGGTAAATGAATGCGTGCAGGTCAAAGTGATTTCACTTAGGCACTGCTTGGTTCACGTGTGGGACAAAACATCTCTTAAATATGGCCATATAGTTTGAGTAATAAGTAACTTTCAAATTCCTCACTAAAAAAATGCTAGAATTAAATTGTAAGCTGCTTGAGATAGCTCAAATAGTTCAGGATTCAATTCAGTTATTGCGAGCCAATTGCAGTTAAATATTATTATTTACACAGACTGTGACCTTCAGAGAATTGATGCGAAATCCGTCACTAACTATGCTATTATTATGCAAACCATGGATTAACTAATTACTAGATTTAACAAAATAAAGAAACCAAAACTACTGTTTTACTTAGCCACCTTGAACAACGCAGTACGACTTAATATGGGGAAATGATCCCACACGCACGACTCCTACGTAAATTTCATATCATCATAAATACATCCATATTTTCAACAAAACAACTTAATCCCATAATCATGTAAAAGATAAAGCAACAAGAATCAGTACTCACCTTCACATGAGCACTGTAACTCAAACATATTTGTAACAACACGACCAAAACAACACAGTATTTACGAACCATTTCTATTTTAATTATTAATTCAAAAGTGTGGCGTCCAGCGCTAATTATTTTAATACTGGCGTTCCCGACACAACTTCAATGCGTATCATTTATATAGCGGCATTAACCTTATTATATAACATTCGAAGAGGACAAACATGTGTATTTGAACTAAAATAATTTTATCTATAGCATGATTGTAATACTCAATAGTTAATTAATTGTTGTAATATAAACGTGAAACCGTGATGTGGATGAGATATTTTGTTGCTCAAGATTTATTTGTGCGTCAAAAGAGAAAAAAACTGATTTTGGATGTTGCTCAATGATTTCTGTTTTTTCGTTGTTATTTTTGGAAGTTCAAAACCTGTCAGCTAGATTATAATATTCGCTGGCTATATTTTAAAATTCTGGGTTAACGGCCTTCCAGATAACTTCTTTATAGATAAACGAGTTGAGGTATTAAGGTTCTTGTATCTTAATACTGTTATAACAAACTTCTACGTTGTACAACGAGTCTACGTGATTCGAATAATATATTGTGTTATTCTTATGACCACAGTTAACTTTTGGCAACAGTATCTACATAGTTAACTGTACCGTTTAAAGTCCAAAATGATCGTAACAAAATAAAGGTATGTAGGTAAAGGATTCAATTCTTGCAAATTTTGGATCATTTAAGTATGTAGACATTCTCAAATGATAGACCTTTTGTATTCTTCATCGTTTTGCAGGTACCCATCACGCTTGTGATCTCCGGAGGATTCGGTAGAGGTGTATCTAATTGTACGGTCGAGCAAGCTATTTGGTTTACATTTTACTAAGTAATTTGTGGGTTAAACTGTAAACCAAATAGCTTGTTCGAAAGTACACCCACATTTCGCCAGTTATGTTTTATGAAGTCCCATGGTATGGGGCGAGTCAATAGCCCTCAACCGGACACTAATCTAGACTCCATGGCTGCTACTGAATATTCTTGATAGAAAATCCTAATAACACTTTGCAACATCAGGCACGTATTCAGGGGGTCCCCCCACTGAATACGTGCCTGGGATTATCTGGGACTATCTTATTGGGATTTATCCTCCTAAATCTGACTTGGTATAATAAACGGGATCATTACCACTGCGAAGTACGTAATACAGTGATTAGAGCGATTTTGACACAGTTCGCATGGTTGTTTCAATGTTTGTCCCCCCCCCCGAACCAAAAGTCTGGATACGTGCTTGCTTTGCACAACCTTGGAATCAAACCCATGTTTAGCAGTCACGCTTGCGACCACTAGACATAATGACCTATGTGTCAAATTATAAAAATTGAAAGTAAATAAATTTATATTCATCTCAAGTTTAAATAGCAGCCTGTATAACTCAAACTAATCGAGCACTGTGTTGTCAAGTTAAAAGACACATCATAGGGAATCCCAATTGTCAATATTCCGATGTTCCAGCGAAAATACCAAAAACATCATAATTATCATTTTTTTCATAAACCTACGTAAATAATTCTGCTATCTCATTTGCCTGCAATTAGTTTTACGCCAGACCTCAAGTACAAGGAAAAAAGTGTAAGTAAATAAGACCGATTTGTTAATATATTTTAGAGAACACACTAAATTGTTTATTGCGGGTAAATACAAAAAATAATAGAAACAATTATGGACCCTGTCGAGCTCAGCATTTTATTTTATAATAAGTACAGTGAGGAAGAGCGCTTTATTAATTTTCCTGAATGAATTATATTTCAATATATTTTAAGGCGACTAGATGAGCTAAATCAGCAACTCTATTTGTGGTGGTTCAAACTTCGTTTGAAATGCTGTTTGAATAAAGTTCTAATCATTTTGCACTACAAAGTGGTTGTTACGTCAGTCACTGCGGGCCGAATAGTGCGAAATGAGTGGTTTCAATCGATTTACAAAAAATCTATTGATTGGACTAAAATAACTAAAACACTATAATGCTAATATATTGCTTGTAGAATTATTTGCCAATAAATCAGAATAATCGCATGTATATTAGTATGTTTTTTTTTGGTTAAAAGAATTTTTAGAGATAAGTTCGTGATTTTTATATCGTGTCAAATTAACTGTATTATGTTGTCAAAACTCTATCATACTAGCATACATCCTGCAGAATATCATATATTTTTCTGGTTTTGTTTATAGCAGTGAATCATATACTTTTAGTCATTATAAAACTCTCGTTTAGCTCATGTAATCGCCTAATTTATTGATATGTAGATTCTATTATTTTTTTCACTGTAGTGGTAAAGAAATTACCACTCAAATTTATCATTTATAGGGCCCTGTCATTAATTAACAGCTGAGACCTGTATATTTTCGAATACGAAAATGACATCAGTTTCCAATTTATTATATCTTTAAACACTTGCGCAAGGTACTGAAGATAAAAGGAGTACCTACTTAAAACGTAAGTATTACCATAAACGTAAGTATAACGTAAAACATAAAATATATAATATTTACCATTTTAAATTCCATATATTAGTACTGGTAGAGTTTTACTTAGAACACTCACACTCTAATAGCTAGATAGGTGCACTGTTTAATAATAGCTTATATTGTTGTGGGACATGAGTAAGTCTTACTTCATATACATATATTATTCTGATATAGAGGAAAATACATGTGCTATTGTGCATCTTACTTCGAATTTCGCTCTTAGACTAAATATAAATTATGTGTTGCTCCAATCAATGGAAGTGGTCTCTAGACTCAAAACTTATTCCTATATTATATAGGAATAAGTTTTGAGTCTAGAGACCTAAATCTAAAATAGAACTTTTACTGAGATAACAGAATTGCAAACTTTCTAGGCAGCTGCCTAAAATTGTAAAATGATGATGACGCTACCGTGTGCACGGTAGAAAACATGATTTTATCATTTCCAATGAATAAGTCAATTTTTCATGGCTAGAGGTCAAAGATCCAAGTCTAAAAACGTAAAATCTCATAAGTAGTGTAGTGCCTGCCCTCTGACATGGTCCCAAAGAGGCGCAAATTAGATTTGCAAGGGCCTATTCGATGCCGACAACTGTATTATATTTTAAATTGACCATGAAAAAGAATTTGAGTGGAACTTTCTGCTCTAGGACTCCCAAAATAGGCAGAAGTGAAATTGCGTTTCGTATTTTCCCGAGACATACCTTTTTGCGGTTGCCTTTCCTCTCAACCTGAAACGATTATCCTTATTCATTTAGTGTGTAGGTACGTGTCAGAAAACCGCAAGGATTTTCAGAGCCTCATAACTCTTTGTTTATGTAAACATGTCCATATTTAAACAATAGGTACATACATCATTCTTGTCTTAAAACAGGTATTAAATTATAGTTGATTATGGTTGTGTCCAATACGGTCGCAAATTACAACTGTTTTTTTTTTAAACTACGAATGAATTTGTAAGACTGTAACGTTTTGTCCTTAGTTATATGCATCGATATATGACTCATTATTGGCGTAGATCCCACTCGACATTCCTAAAGTGTTTCATTTAATTTCGTATTATGCGTAATTATAACAAAATACAATAAATAAACGCAATTGAATCAATCTTTTATTATTACGACGCCGACGGGTATTTCCATTACTGTTTTGATAATTAAAATGAATGGAAATACTCCTGTGCAACGTGTTGTCTGTTTATTTGACATATACTGTATTCGGACCCTCCGCTAGATTAGCCAGACGAGCTTAGAGGGTCGCCCGAATCACGCCCATGCGCTGCGTTCAATCCAAACGTGAATAATATTAGTTTTCACATAATCAATCTGTGCGGCAACGTGAAATATTTGTGTTATTCTGAAATCAGGCAGAATGAAGATATGAAGACTGGGATAATGGTTTCAGCGAAGGAGAGGATGCCGATTTATAACTGGCAGGAAATACAAGGAAGCCTTTTTAGATAAACAAACTAATTTTACGATAAAATAGTGGTTTAAAATAAGTAAGCAACAATCAGTAACATAGTCAGTATAATCGTCGAAGCTAACATTTCTGTTTGCAGGGTTTAAAATAATTTAGAGCGAATCCCTTCGAACCCAACCTGTTCGAGTCAGGCTGCCCCAACACCGAGCTCGCTTCGCTCGCACTAAAGAAGTTAGGTGCTTGTAGGTCTGCCCAAAATGCATCAGTCAAAGGCAGAAATTGGAATCTATTTTTGGGTTTGCCATAAGGCAGGCCTAGGATGAACCAGTCATTTCACGAAGAGGTTACTACATATCGATCTTTGACTATGATATATTTGTTTCGTAGATACATGTTTAACTCAAACAGGCCACCTAATGGGCTATGAGTTAGATGCATAAGTAGGAAATATAGCCTATCTCATCGTCATTTTGTTTCAAATCATTATATCAGTCCATAAACAACCGCTTCTAACAATGGGTCTGGCCATTGATGATTGTTATTGCTATCTAGTAATCAACGAAATCTATCGATTGCCTTTTATGACATCAACGAGGAACCACCCAAGACAATAGAGCGCTCCATTACTTTTGGTGGTTCTTCGCTGTGGGTCGCTGGTCAAGAACAAATTGGAGATATGTATGTGACAAAAGTCTGTTTCTTATCTGGCGACGGTCCAATGGATGTAAGAGCAAATGGAAAACCGGCCATGAATAAAAAATCGAAGCCAAACAACCTACTTTGGGTCCGCGTGGTCTACTATTCACTTAAGCGAGAACACTTTTCAGACCTAGGGAGAATCGCTTTCAACTGACAGCTGTCAAATTATTAAAAAAAACTAGTTCTATTTTCACATTTCTTTTGAACCATGTTCCGACTTTTTTACAGCCTCTAAATTACAGCGCGATGTAAAATTGAAATAACATTAAATTCAGTATTTATTAAAGAATATAATTTTTTTTTAAATAACTTATTTATAATTTAGTTACAAATATTTCTTTAAAATAACATAGATTTGAGCAAAATATTTACTATTTTTTCAGTGACGGGGTCTACTCTTCAAACCGTCAAACCGTCTCGGGACTAAATAAGTTCCGTTACCTACTTTCACCCCTTTTTTTTTTTTTTTTTCTCTCTCTCTCTCTATCTCTTTCGAATAGGTCCGCAACCCCGGCAGGCTTCGGCCCTTGCGGGCCCCTCCCCTTATGCTGACATCTCTTTGAGGCGCGCGTGGAACACGAACGCGCCGTCGACACGGCCTGTCGCCATTAGACGGACGGACGGCTAGCTAGCCCATAGCTAACCGTCCACAGGCCCGCATCTACGGTGGCCGGTAGCCACCACGTGGCCCCCGACGCCCGGTGCGTCTCCCGCGGCGGCCGGGAAGCGAGGCTCTCTCCCTCTCTCGTTCCGCCACCTCCTTCGCTAGCATGACTGCTTCGCAGAAGGAGGTGACGGCTTCCCATTCCGTCTCGCTCCGGACCATGGATTGAACCAGGGCCGGACGCGAGAGGTCGCCGCCGCCGATCGCCGCTACGAGGACACGGCGGTGCTCCGCCCACGCAGGGCAGACCTCCACCGTGTGCTCCACCGTGTCCTCCGGTCGATCCTCGCAGTGGAGACACCCGGGCGTTTCCTCCCGCCCTATTCGGTGCAGGTACCTCCCGAAACATCCGTGTCCGGTGAGGACCTGCGTCGGGCGGAAGGTGAGGACGCCGTGGCGCCTCTCCAGCCACTCCTCAAAGAGGGGACTTACCGCCACTATCGTGGCGTGACCGACCTACTTTCACCCCTAGGGTAACAATGTACTATTTCACAAAGTTACGTTTTTCGGTAGGACTCAATGTAACGCGCTCAAAGCATTGCTGATAGATGGATTGAATATGACTGGGTCAAAAACTTGTGAAAAAGTTGGAAGTTTGACCCCCAATATCTCCGTAACTAGAAGGTTAGTTAAAGAGTCCAGAACAAAAAAAAAAACGGGAGAACACCCATTGTAGTACAGGGTCAATGATATACACGATGAAACGATTATGACAATAATGTTAATAATTAATATGAGTAAGCAACGTTTCAGACCACATTACAACGTCCGCAATATTATATTACAGACAATACTAACATATAAATTACGATTGATAGCTGGAAACATGTTATGTTCTTACGTCACAATAGATCTTCAGTCGTCGAAGTTAATAAAAAAAGAAGTTTCATGTTTATTAAACCTATCTAAAACGTACAACCTACCATACCTTCTATGTATTTCAAATAACTTTCAAACTATTTCAAATAACTTAATTTTCTTCCCGTGAGTCTTACATTCGAGTATTTGTAAAGAAGACAAAAAAAAAACTATGAAAAAGCGTTTATGATAGTGGAAATTTAGTACCTAATTGTTTCCAAGAAATAGTTTGCTGTAGTTAAATACAAAAACCAACCACAAGTCAATACCCACCGTACTTTGTTCCTAGCTGAAATGATTAACCCAAATATCTTCCCTTACACGTTATGTTCATTAAAACTGGAGTAACTGTACAGCCTCCAATTAAGCCCGTCTCTGGATGGAATCGTAGGCATTTAATATCAGAACACGTGGCTTATTATCCAGGAATGTGCCCTTAACACGACGACAGGGATGCCTGCTCAACTAAATTTGCTTTTAATTGATAAATACTTGACCACTGGCGTGTATAATCGAATGTTCATACACGTTCAACTAGCTCTACTAAATTCAACCTTCTACTTATGAGGACAGAGTAGGTTTTAGATAGTTTGTGACATTGTGAATCAAATGACAAGCGGTGGCCACAGTCAGGGTAGTGTTAATAGAGAATGTCGAAATAATTTTATGTTTCGGCGTAATAAAAGATTCAATTTGAGTTGTGTTCAGTATGTTACATTATTTACAATTTGCAAAACTATTAAAATAAACTAAACTAACTAACCTAAACTAAAAACTTAAAAAGTGGTGTCAAAAAACTTTTTCACTTCTCATGCTCTAAAAGAACGCCATTATAGCCCTACGAAGCGGGATTAAAGTGACCGTTTATTCCCTAGGGAGTAAAAAGTAATTTAAAAATGGAACGATCTTTTACTCCGAAACATGGTCACAAAACAGTAACTTTTTTTTTTTAATGGATCAAAGGTACTATTTAAATTTCGAATTGGCTTGCAGATAGAAAGCGGTTTATTGAAAAAAAAAAACAAATGAACTCTTCAACGCGAGTTGTTGTTTGTGTGCATCGTTGTAAAAGTAAAGAAGAAAATAAAGAAAAGTATGTGCAATGCCTCTGTTGCTAGCCGCTGCAGTAATGTAGGTACTAATTATCTGTGGAGTGTGGATCATCTTCATTGCGACAATGTCGAGAGTTTGTGTTGTGTTTTAAATTGTTAATCTGTGACTGACCTGATAGAAGAAAAAACTGACCGCTCAGTTCAGAATTTTTGGCGAGTGTAAATTTGTTCGGTTTTAAATGACTATTTTTCTCGCACTCGAAGTGAAAAGTACAGTTTGCACCTCGAGACTAAACGCCAACATAATATACCCTCGCTTTTTAATGACTCCCTCGCAAGCTCGGGAGTCAAACCACCTCGGGTATATAATGGCTTCGTTTAGTCCCTCGTTATAAAATATACTATTATAAAACCCTTAGTACAAATGGTTTTCGAAATCTACTACTAAATGCGAACATTTATTCATGCCAGATTTCATGTACGAGAATTTACGAGATTAATATTCTATGACATTTCTTTCAATGGAGTGTCAGTGGTTGTTCATTGAGAAGTCATAATGGCGCCATTATGATAGTAGAATTAACAAACCTGCCAAAATTTGACAGAACTTGATCATTATGAAATCAATGATCGAATACTCTGACACTATTGTAATAGCAGAATCGAGGCCCTGGTATAATGTCCCCAAGGGACTGGCAGCGTTACCACGCTGAATGGCAACGTTAAACGTTTAAGGGTTCAACGCTCAACGCTAAGGTTATGATGCTAAAGACTTGGTCCGGTGGCTATCTGATCTAAATGCATCGTAATCCATTTTCTGCTCTCTGAGGCTTGCTCTACTAATGGTTGGAATTGTAGTCAACACGACACAAAAAAAACCCCGAATCACATTGAACGAATGAAGAACAGTAGCATTTTTCAAAAACCTTTCTTTCTTTACTTTTCAAGGTGTGGATAATGTACTGGGTGTAAAGGGACTCTTCACGAACCCATCAAGTACATTTTGTACATCAAACTTAGTAGCATTGCGCAAACATTTTTGGAGGCATTTAAAGTGAAGTAATGACATTTAAAAGTTATTAAAAAAAAGTAAGATAAAGTTGTAACTTTGACCCCCAATATCTCCGTAAATAGAAGGTTCCCAGGTATGGTGTAGAACAAACAAAAAACGCAATGACGCCTCAAGGCTTCGTTGGATTTTTTGACAATCTTTGAAAAATTAAATATTTGTTTTGTAATCTGAATCCTTGTTGCTATACAAGATAAAGCTCAATTTTATATAATAATAAAATAATAATAAAATAGTTTATTGGTATAACAAGTGTAGGTATTAACAAAAATTTTTGTGATTGGATCCTCCTTTTAGGCAGATAGTGCCTGTGTTAGGAGAGTCCGCTCTTCCATAGCAAGTCGTGTTAAATAAAGAGCGAATCGTATCATATTCATGCTAAAACTATTTAAATTACAAGTTAAGTTAAATTAGATTAAATTAAGACTAACTTACAATAAATTAAATATGTGTGTGAGTAGGTTTGTGTGTGAGTGAGTGAGTGAGTGAGTGGGTGAGTGAGTGAGTGAGTGAGTGTGTGAATGCCTGTATGTGTCAAGGTTTCAGAAGTGTTTCGGTATCATCGTAGGTAAGGGTTTGTATCCATTCAGTTATCTTTTTTTTAGTTTCATAGAAGTTTTTGGGATAAATATAGATGTATTTATTTATTTTGTTATAAAGCGCAGCAGATCGTTTGCTAAATTGCATACTGGCAAATAAAGTCCTTGTCCTAGGGACATTTAATATCATATCTTTCCTTCTTTTTGTCAGTATGCTAGCATCATAGGAAAGCGACTTATGTTTTTTTAATATTATTTGTGTTATGTAAAGTTTCCTGACTGAGAGCAGTTTACTTAGTTTGAATAAGTCTTCAGTAGGATATCTCTTTTTTTTAAAATACATGCACTTGATAAGAGCGCGTTGTGCCCTTTCCAGTGCTAGAAATTTTGTTTTGGCAGCACCTCCCCAGACAGGTATGCAATAGGAAAGCACTGACTGGACTAGGGCAACATAAATCATTTTAAGGAAATCTTTTTGATGGCCTGTATGATTACCGACAGTCCTTGGAACAACGTATCTAAGAGTCCTGAACATCCAGCTTAATTTCCTGATTCTATTTGCAACCTGCTCAATGTGTGGGTACCATGACAGTCTCTGGTCCACAATTACACCTAGGTACTTAATATGGGGTACTTTGTTGATGGTAGCGCAGTCACATCTATTGCGGTTACTGGTATTGCAACTATGAATTCTCACACTAAAATCTTCCCCTGGTTGTGTACGTTGGCAGACACTGAAGCAAATATAATTTGTTTTTGCTATGTTTAATGTGAGCAAATTTGTTGTTAACCACTTGGCGATTGTTGCCAAGCCTGTTTCAGTGCTAAGGTTAACATTCTGCCAAGTATCCCCGGTGAAAACTACAGCAGTGTCATCCGCGTAACAAAATACTTGTGCGTTTTCAATATTAATGTTACATAGTTCGTTGACGTAAATAAGGAACAAGGTTGGCCCCAATACACTTCCCTGAGGGACGCCATATGACGTATATGCATCTTCACTAGTATACTGACCCACTCTAACCCTCTGTTTCCTATTTTCGAGATAATCCTTGAAGAGGCCAAGAGGCACTCCACGAATTCCGATACCTTCCAGCTTTCTTACAAGGATTGGGACAGAGACGGTGTCAAAGGCTTTTTTTAAATCTAAGAATGCAGTTACACATTTTTTACCTTTGTCAAGCTGTTCGGTTATATGATTACTTAGTGCAGTAACTGCATCCTCGGTGGATAGACCTCGACGAAAACCAAATTGTGCCTCAGATAGTACGTTGAAATCTTTTAGGTACGTTAAAAGCCTCATATTCATAAGTTTTTCTAATATTTTAGAAATAGAGGGTAGTACAGATATGGGCCTGAAGTTGGAGACGTCGTCGCTGTCCCCACCCTTGTGCACTGGTGTGATAATGGCTAGCTTCAAGGAAGTCGGGAAAATGCCCTTACTAAAGCAAAGATTGGCAAGATGCGTAATTATTGGGACAATCTCTCCCCTTACATGTTTTAGAAATGCGGTAGAAACATTATCCCAACCAGACGCACTGTCAGATCTAAGACTCATCAGGATATGATTCACTTCAACATCGTCAGTATCTAACATTACGAATGAGTTGGGTTGAGTTCGTTGTAATACGTGTGGGCCATTTTCATGTTTTAAAGTTGGCTGGATTTTTTGAGCAAGGCTCTTACCAATGTTCGCGAAGTATTCATTAATATGATTAACTGATTCTAGAGGAGTTGATCTAATGTTAAGTAATTCTGAATTGCAGTTGTTAGGTTTATTTGTGTAAGTTATAGTTTTAATATTTTTCCAAAGTAATTTGTTGTTGGCAACTGATTTTGTAATTAATTCTCTTTCATATTTTCTTTTTAATTTTTTGATAAGATTGTTACAGTGATTTCTGTATCTAACGTATGTAATTTTTAAAATGTCATTATATGGATCTCTTCTATTATCTTTTTGTAGCTTATTGCGATTTTTAATACAGCGCAAAATTCCTGGGGTTACCCATGGTTTTATAATGCGCTTACTGTTGGGAATATTAGTAATAATAGTATGTTTATGGATGGATTCCGATAGTTTGTTTACTAGATGGTTACACAGAGTTTCCGGATCATTACAAAAAAGTAAGTCTGCTAGATTACTTTCTTGTATGTACTTAAGTGCTAGCTCAAAATCCACCGTAGATCTAGTTTTATTAGCTAATGTGATATTTTTTAATTTTGATAGGGAGAGAAGTGTGGTATAGTGGTCAGTAACACTAGTGTGTAAGATAGCGATCGATGCTGAAGTTTTCTGTTTGTTTATTTTCAGCATGAAATGGTCTAAACAGTTTTCACTTCTCGTAGGTAGAGTATGCCCAGGTAATATTCCGTACAGAGATAGGGTGTGAAGGTAATTAGTTCTATTTCTATGTTCACAGGAAGATTCTACCTCTTTGGGTCTAATGTTTATATTAATGTCTCCTGCTATAATAATATTTTTCTGAGTTTGTAGAGTATCTAGATGGGAACTTAAGGAATTTATAAAAGCCTCTGTGTTCTGGCTTGAAGGGGATCTATAAATGCACAATACAATATTATTCAGTATGTCCAGCTGCAAACAAGACGCTTGAGATAATTTTATTTCCTTAACTTTAGACTTTAAGTTATTTTTTATATAGACAACCACCCCATCATTTTGATTCAACTGGTGGGACGTATTATAGGACGAGTAATTATTCAGTTGAGGGATGATTTTTCCAGGAGTTAGTCGACATTCGGTTAGTATAATAACATCAGTTTCGAACTTAAAGTTCGAAAGAGTTAGTATGAAATCGTCAAAGTTACAAGAAATACTCCTAATATTTTGGGCGACAACAGTAAAATCATTTCTTTTTATATTAATACGTTTAGCTAACTCCAAACAGTCACATTCAATACTACGCGCAATATCAATGCTGTCTATCTCATTAAGTGTTTGCAATGAATCACCCATTAAATACATGAATCGATAGAAAGGACATGCCATCAAGTTGTGTTCTTGTTAATAAATAAGTATTATTGTTTTCTTCAGTTTTATACAGAATTTGAAACCGTTTTTTTGTAGTGTATATAGGGGGGAGATAAATGTCATCGGTATGTTTTTGAGTAAGTAAAGGCATGTGAATGTGTGTGGTGAGTGAGAATGAATAATTGTTGTGATCATTATATACGCGGAACAAGTTTGTAGTAACCAAAGAACAAGCTAAGTAAGTATATAAACAATATGTTTGTAAGTGGTTATAGTATTTAAGATAATATGAAAAAGTGTATACACAATCAAAGCAAAAAGTTTGAGAGCAATTAATTAAGTAGTAACAAAACAGAGGTCTTAGCAAATTACGTAAAGTAGGTAAATACATCAAAAAATACAATAATAAATCGTTATAATATCTTAGTCATTTAGTGTTTTTCAGCTGCTGAATCTGTTGCTCATTTCTCACAGTTATGGTCGGCGAATGTTCGTCTTTCTTTAATAAAACCTTCCCGTAGGCGGTCCAGCAAAATTTAAATTCACCTGATTTGGTTAAGTCCCGAGCAAGGAAATGCAAGCGGGAACCCTTCGGAGTGAGATGCTCAGAGAGGAAGATAGGAGTATCTTCTTGCGTTTTAAAGCCTAGATGCTTGCAGCATAGCTTGGATTTATATTTAATAATAAAAGCCTTACCCATTTTCATAATTTCTGACTTAATTAGGGTCGAGCCGGTTTCAACAACTATTGGCGTGTTAATTATCTCACTGTTTTTCGCACGTGTTCTATATATGTCTTTTATGTCGTGTTTTGTGAAAGTGCAGTTTAGGTTTAGGTTTTTAGCGAGATACATAGCCATTTCAATTAGGTCTTCCTTAGTTTCATTAGCTCTTCTAGGTACATTCTTTAGTACAAAATTGGTCTTCTGATTGCTCATTTGCATCATTTCAACTTTATCCTCTAGAATTTTGATCAGATTTTTGTCTTCTTTAGCCTGGCCTTCTAATTGCTCAATTTTCTTTCTAAAATCTTCATTTTGGGCAGTAAGATAAGCAATTGAGCTCTCTATTTTGCTATTCGATTTCTGGATTTCACTTAAAGTAGTAGTAATGCGCTGAGTCTCTGCTTCATGTTTTTCGGAGAATAGGCCCAGCATCTTTCTTATCTCTTCCTTGAAACTCTCTAATTGCTTATCAATGGAGTCCTCCATGTCACCTCGGCTTCTCTTCACCCGCTTGTACACAAAGTTGGGGGGTGTATGTAGCTCCATCTGGTTAATGTCCGTTTCCGACAGCGACTTGTTCATTGTTGAGTCCATAAGTATTAGGACAGCAGGAGTAAAAAGATCTAATTAGCGCTGCTTAATGAGTGGGTGGGGCTGGCGCGAAGTGTCGTCCAGTAGCGTGATATATGGGAGTGGCTAGTGCGCGAGCCAAGATGGCGAACGTGCGTAGACGCACAGGGGCGGGATTAACTACGGCGAGTGAGGTACCAGGCGCGCACGTACACGCTGTCGTACGTTGAGATTGACGTAGATTTAACGTAGTACCGATACCTCCACGGTGTTTATGCACTCCTATTTTTTTTAACTGAATTTAAACATACAACTTTTTTAAATAATATTTTATAAATAATAACGACAACACTGAGAACACGTTAGCACCTTACGGCGGTCCGGGGGAAGAGGGATGGCTGACGGGTGTGCCTATTGGACGAATCAGTCGCTACTGCTTATCCTCGCTGGGGTACCTGCAGACCCCCTGGCGAGTAATAAAAACTAAAAAGCTGCCCTTCTAGGTACAGGGGTCTCTGCCTAGTTAGGAGTATATTTCCCCCATACTCGTGGGTTCAAATATGGAAAATGAAAAAAAAAACCAAAACGCCGGTAACGGCAAAGAAGAGAAGAGGAGGAATGTGGTGTCGGAGTCCGACGCCGCATTGAGTGAAGTGAGTGCTGCGGGAGGCTCAGGGAGCTCAGGGAGCTGCCGGGGCTGCTGCGGAGAACAGTAAGTTCTTCCGCAAGCGGTCCCGGAAGGATGGCGACTGCTCGCCGTCCTCAGAGGAGGAGCAGATGGCCTCTGCTCGTAAGATCCCCACCAGCAAGCGCGGGGGGATCCGAGGCAAGAGAGGGGGGCTCTCTGCCTCAGAAAGGTCGGCACGACTGGCCGAAGAGGGGCGCCACCCGGGCATGACTGCCCCGGGGTCTGGCAGTGAGGCGAGTGCACCCAGTGAGGCGAGTGCACCTGGCGGCTCCGAGGCGGAGCGTAAGTCCAGATTTGCAAAGGAGGTGGAAGCCGCCTTAAGAAGTGTGGCCGTGAAGGTGAAGGTTTCTTCGAAACTCAGGGCCATACCTGCGGCTTCCGCCTCTATTATAGCGGCAGCGGAGGCTAATTTTGGGGGGCCTCCCCCTCCTTCGACACAAGGGGACGAGGTGGCCAAGCTGCGGGCTGACGTGGCCCGCCTGACGGCTGCTATGGAGCTTCTCCAGAAGGAGAATGCCAAGCTCCAAGCGGACCTGGCCAGTCTGAGGGAGCCTGGCCCCAGCGTGGCGCCTCAAAGTGGGGGGGCACAGAGAAAGAGCCAGCCTGTGCCGGTGGAGAACCAGGTCTTAGACCTGGTTCGAAAAGAGCTGGATTCCTTCCAGGCGCGGTTTTCCGTCCTGGAGGGAATTGTTCTGCGCCCTCCCTTGGGCGCTAACAAGGCGGTAGCGGGCACAAGCGGCGGCACGAGCAGCGTCTCGTATGCGGCTGCTGCATCCGCTCCGGGGCCACCTAGTCGCCCCTCCGGCAGGGCTGCGTTGCCTCCCCCGCCCTCTGTAAAGCCGACTCCGGCCAAACAGGCGGCGGCGCCGGCTGCGACGAAGAAGGCGGCCCGAAAAAGGAAGGGCAAGGCGGCGGCACAGGTAACGCCTGTGACGGCGCCAGCGCCAGTGGCGGGTGGGCCCGCGCCTGCGGCACGTGGGCCACCGCCACCGCCCCCGCCCCCCCAGCCCCCTACACCCCCTACACCTGCAACGGCTGAAGCTGGATG
Organism: Xestia ashworthii; assembly: GCA_950022955.1. Taxonomy (NCBI): domain Eukaryota; kingdom Metazoa; phylum Arthropoda; class Insecta; order Lepidoptera; family Noctuidae; genus Xestia; species Xestia ashworthii. The sequence goes on from OX465566.1 coordinate 12,294,585, forward strand.
GCAGTTGGTCGGGGAGAAGCAGAGGGGGCGAAAGGCGGCCAAAAAGGCCCGCAAAAAGGAGCGGCAGCGCCAAAACAAGGCGCGAAAGGTCGCGGCTAGGCTTCGCGCCCCGAAGACCGCAGCTGTAGTGATTACACTACGGCCGGAGGCGGAAAAGAAGGGCGTGACCTACCGCGATCTGCTAGCGAAGGCCAAGGAGACGGTGGATCTCGGGGAGCTCGGGATCACCGGGGGCCTCCGGCTCAAAGTCACCGCAACGGGGGCTCGTATGCTGGAGATCCCCGGTGAAACCAGCGGCTCGTCCGCTGACGCTCTCGCTGAAAAGCTGAGAGCGTCCCTAAACGCGGACGAGGCCCGAGTGTCCAGACCCGTCAGGTGCGCAGACCTGCGCATCATGGGTCTGGACGACTCGGTCACCGAGGAGGAGGTGGTGGCCGCCGTCGCTAGGTCCGGGGGGTGCTCTGCCGAGCAGGTCAAGGCAGGCACCCTACGTCCGGACCCCACGGGAACGCGAACCGTAACGGTGAGCTGCCCTGTGACGGCGGCGAAAACAATTGTGGAGGGCCGAAGGCTTCTGGTGGGCTGGGTATCGGCGCAGGTGAAACTGCTCGAGCCCAGACCTCTGAGGTGCTATCGCTGCCACGTGGGACACCACGTGTCAGTGCAATGCGCCTCGGAGGTTGACCGCAGCGGCCTCTGTTTCCGCTGCGGTCAGCCCGGCCACGTGTCGGCTGGTTGCAGCGCTGCACCGCACTGCCCTGCATGTGCGGCGGCCCGCAAGCCGGCCGATCACCGGGCCGGGAGCAAGGCCTGCGCTGCTCCCGCCAAGACCAGAGTCAGAGGCAGGGGAAGGCCCTCCGCCACCTCCGCCAACGCCACCGTCGCCACTGCCGCTGCCGCGACCGTCACAGCCGCTGCCGCCGCCGTCGCCGCACGGGGCACGGCAAGTTCGCCTGCGGAGGGGCCCTCACAGGGGGCCCGGGGGGAGGAGGCGGTAATGGAATGCCAATAACGGCTCCATTACGCTTCCTCCAGGCGAACATTAACCACTGCGCCTGTGCTCAGGATCTATTGCTCCAGAGCATGGCGCAGTGGTTGATTAACATCGCTGTGGTCGCTGAGCCGTACTTTGTCCTGCCCAGGGAAGACTGGGTTGCGGACCTTGACGGCTCGGTGACCATAGTGTCATCGGCCGCCGCCGGTACCCCGACCCTTGAAAATGTCAGGAGGGGTCGGGGGTGCGTAGCAGCACGGTTCGGGGAGATCGTCGTGGTGGGAGTTTACTTCTCCCCGAACCGAACTCTCGCCGAGTTCCACAACTCTCTCGCAGAGTTGAGTGTCGTCGTCGGAAGCCATTCCCTCCCCGTGCTTGTTCTCGGGGACTTCAATGCCAAGAACCTGGCTTGGGGTTCTCGTTACACAGATGTGCGGGGAAGGATGGTGGAGGACTGGGCCCTGGAGAAGGGCCTGGACGTCCTTAATCGGGGTTCTGTTCCCACGTGTGTGCGGATGCGGGGCGAGTCGGTGGTGGACATTTCGTTCGCTAGCCCCGCTCTGTCGCCGCGTGTCGTCGACTGGCGTGTCGTGGAGGGGGTGGAGACATATTCCGACCACCGGTACATCCGGTTTGACGTCTCCGCCCAGTCCTCAAGCGCGCCAGTCCAACAGGCCCCGAGTGGTCCGCGTTGGGCGCTGAAGCAGCTGGACCGGGAGCTCCTCCTGGAAGCCTCGATCGTGCAGGCCTGGGTGACATCACCGGACAGGCCTGCCGACGTTAATAGTGGTAGTAGGCAGGGTGGTTCCAGGAGGCCATGTCCGACATTTGTGACGTGGCAATGCCCCGAGTCCGGCCAGGAAGCGCCCGACGCCAGGTGTACTGGTGGTCGCGCGAAATAACGTCTCTTCGTGAGGCGTGTGTTGCTGCGCGGCGCCCGTACGCCAGGCATCGCAGGCTCCGCATTCGCCCGCCGGATGCGGCAGCCATTGAAGCGGAGCTGTACGAGGGATACAGAGCGGCGAAGACCGCCCTCCGTGGGGCTATCCTGCGGGCCAGGGAAATGGCCCGCTTGGAGATGCTGGAGACTCTCGACAGAGATCCGTGGGGGCGCCCGTACAAGATGGTGCGGAATAAACTCCGCACCTGGGCCCCCCCGCTGACGCAGAGTCTCCGGCCAGAGCTCGTGGAGGACGTGGTAAGGGCTCTGTTCCCCTCGCGGGGGGAACATCCGCCCCCGCCTATGGCTCCGCCACCTGCGGTGCCGGAAGAGGACCCAAGAGACGACGACGACGACACTCCGGAAGTGACTGGGGTAGACCTGAGAGTGGCGGTGGGTAGGCTCAAGGCCAAAAATACCGCCCCGGGACCCGATGGCTTGCCTGGCAAAGCCTGGGTCCTGGCCTCAGATGCGGAGGCTCTCGGGCCCCGACTGAGGGGGCTCTTAAGCGCATGCTTGGAGAGAGGCCAGTTCCCGCTTCGTTGGAAGACGGGGAAACTGGTCCTCATCCAGAAGCCGGGGCGCCCTGCGGACTCTCCGTCCGCATTTCGGCCCATTGTGCTGCTCGACGAGGTGGGCAAGCTCTTTGAGAGAGTGATTGCAAACCGCCTCGCCGAGCACCTTGAGGGGATGGGGCCGAATCTTGCGGAGAACCAGTATGGTTTCCGCAAGGGGCGCTCTACTGTGGACGCAGTCATGCGCGTGAGAGCCCTCACGACGGGGGATGCAATATCCCGGGGCGGGGTTGTCTTGGCGGTGTCTCTCGACATCGCCAACGCCTTCAACTCCCTGCCCTGGAGCTGCATCAGGGAGGCACTCCGGTATCACCGGGTGCCGACCTACCTCCGTCGTGTGGTCGGGGACTACCTGACGGACAGGGCCGTCATCTACCCCAGTCGCTGCGGAGATTGGAACCGGCGAGAGATGTCGTGCGGTGTCCCACAGGGATCGGTTCTGGGACCGCCCCTGTGGAACATCGGTTACGACTGGGTGCTGCGCGCGGACCTCCCTAGTGGTGTCAGCGTCGTTTGCTACGCAGACGACACCCTGGTGCTGGCACAGGGGAGGTCGCACGAGGCGGCGGCCGAAGCTATGACACGCGGGGTTGCGATAGTCGCTGAGAGGATCCGGCAACTGGGTCTCGAGGTGGCGCTGCACAAGTCCGAGGCCATGTGCTTTCATGGGCCTCGGAATGCGCCACCGTCGGGATCCACACTGACGGTAGGAGGGGTTTCCATCGGCGTCGAGTCGACGTTGAAGTACCTAGGACTCGTCCTCGACAGCCGGTGGAACTTCGTGGAGCATTTCCGACGTTTGGCCCCCAGGCTGGAACGGACCGGGGCTGCCTTCAGGCGGCTCCTGCCCAACCTTGGGGGGCCAAACGCCTCCTGCCGCAGGCTCTACGCGGGGGTCGTGCGGTCCATGGCCCTTTACGGGGCCCCAGTGTGGGCGCGTTCTTTGAGGCGGCGAGCCGCCCACTATCTGAACGCGCCCCAGAAAGTGGTGGCCGTGAGAATGGTCCGTGGATACCGCACGATCGCCCGCGAGGCGGCGGGCCTGCTTGCCGGATTGCCGCCATGGGATCTGGAGGCGATAGTCCTCGCGCGCCTACACGAATGGCGCGCGGAGGCACTACGCCGGGGGGAAACTCCGCTGCCGCGGCAAATCGCCGTTCAGCGGACAGACCTCCGGCGCGATCTCATGGCGACATGGAGAGAGCGACTGTCGCAACCCCGTGCAGGGCACGCCACGATAGTGGCGGTAAGTCCCCTCTTTGAGGAGTGGCTTGAGAGGCGCCACGGCGCCCTCACCTTCCGCCTGACGCAGGTCCTCACCGGACACGGATGTTTCGGGAGGTACCTGCACCGAATCGGGCGGGAGGAAACGCCCGGGTGTTTCCACTGTGAGGATCGACCGGAGGACACGGTGGAGCACACGGTGGAAGTCTGCCCTGCGTGGGCGGAGCACCGCCGTGTCCTCGTAGCGGCGATCGGCGGCGGCGACCTCTCGCGTCCGGCCCTGGTTCAATCCATGGTCCGGAGCGAGACGGAATGGGAAGCCGTCACCTCCTTCTGCGAAGCAGTCATGCTGGCGAAGGAGGTGGCGGAACAAGAGAGGGAGAGAGCCTCTCTTCCCGGCCGCCGCGGGAGATGCACCGGGCGTCGGGGGCCACGTGGTGGCTACCGGCCACCGTAGATGCGGGCCTGTGGACGGTTAGCTATGGGCTAGCTAGCCGTCCGTCCGTCTAGTGACGACAGGCCGTGTCGACGGCGCGTTCGTGTTCCACGCGCGCCTCAAAGAGATGTCAGCAGTAGAGAGGGGCCCGCAAGGGTCGAAGCCTGCCGGGGTTGCGGGACTGTTCGAAAGAGATACCGCGGCCCCGGAACGTAAAGGGCGAGGAAGGAACATGGATGGGTTTTAGTCAGTACGAGTCTGACACTCCCTCCCGCTCCGCCCAGAGTGGGAGAAGTCATTTGATGATTTCCCATCCTAAAAAAAAAAAAAAAAAAAAGGTGTAAAAAGTAGAGTATCCTCCTCCGGGCTAAAGGTGTCTTTGCCTTGGGCTAGCTTGAATCCCTCGCTGTATTCAGGATTCTTGTATTAACTCCCTCGCTTCGCTCGTGAGTTAATCTCTTACTCACGAGCGAACTCCCTCGCTGCGCTCGGGAGTTAAATCCCGAATCCTTCATTGCGCTTGAGATTCAATAGGACGCCCGTGACATGAGACACAACTTTAGCCCCTTGGTGCATAATCTACTATTATAATCTAACTGACAGACTAATTAGAATTTATTGTCGTCTTTACCCTATATGTCTTTTCTGCGTCTTAATACATATTACCAAACAATATACAGACGACTCGTTTAATATCTACACCTACGGGTTTCATTTTAAGACGCCTGCGGAGCATGCGTATTTCATACAAACGTAATACCAAAATAATTTGTAAATTAAACATATTCCTAAGGTAGTGTGTATTTATTTCGATTGAATTACAGAATATCTAGGTTCCCAAATATATATTTTGATTGGACACTGATTTTAACGAGAGTTATAAGAAAAATAAGTTTTCTATAGAAAATTTAAATTCCTCATATCTCGTCTTTGCATCACTATTCTCTCAAAAAACATATTTGGGAACATAGATATTCTGTAATTCAATCGAAATAAATACAGACTACCTTAAGAATATGTTTGATTTACAAATTATTTTGGTATTACGTTTGTATGAAATACGCATCCTCCGCCGGCCCCTTAAAGGAACAAAGCTATAAAAATAATATCGAAGGCGTAAAATGTAACCATTAAAACAATAACAGTGATGCGTGCATGTGGAAGTTGGGACACCACATCGTTAGCTCTTTGTCCGGTGTCCGGCCGGACACAAAGGACAAGTTGGACGGACACGCGGGTCGGATGGGCGAAAACATTACTCAACCACCTGTGAAATATATCCCCACTGTCTTTGAGGCGAGTTTTGCGGTAACGTCTTGGTTAAAATTGTGCAGTTGTCTATTCGTTTGCCACTGTTGGAAGGCCATGTAATGATCAATGAAATATACCGCTGTTTCATGTTGATATTCTCGACATTTGGGCCGGTTCTTCTTCTACTTTTGTTGCCTCTCAAATTGAATTGTGACCATAAACTACGAATATTTATAAAAGTGATTATAACAATGATATAAATAGAACTTTACAGAAAAAATAACTGCGAAAAAGAAACTAGATAAAAATGAAAAGTGTAGTCTAAAATTACCTACACAATATTATGTCAGGTGAAGTCGCATTCAAGATGATAAAAGAAAGATTAAGACAAATAATCCCTATCAAAATATAAATATGTACTATGTAATGATTTCATAATTCTTCAATTTATGACTTTTTGATCATTAGTGATACGTGCAAAAATGACTCACGAACGCATATAATTCGTGGTATGGATCTAGATATTTCGGTAAGCGCAATTCAGAAAAAACATTCTAGTAAGTTAATTTGGCTCAATTCATTGCCTTTGTCTCAGTAAAATATCTCAATAATTTTAGTCGAAACTTGAGAAAAACGTAACGGAAATTAATCTTACTAGCTACTCTCACTAGCTTTTCCACTGCATTCATTATGTTCCACGACTATTATAAAATAACTCAGTAATAAATAATAAAGCGTTCAAGTCTGGTGTACAATATTACGGAGGCGACGAGCGTGCAATTTGTTCGCGTAATAGAAAAATTCCATGGAAATCGGTTGGCGAACGGGCGATTTTGTCTCGCCTTGCTCGGAATTGGGTAGCCAGACGTGTGGGTTTTTATAAAAATATGGAATAAAATTCCGTATTACCGAGCGAAAGAGTCCCTTCACATATTTCTACCTTATGCAACATTCCTGTTTGCTTTGCGTGATCAAAAAAATCAAAAACATCTGACTGGCTTATACTGCAGGACTATATGAAAACAGAATCTTTGCTATCATACATCGCTTGACCTATCAACCTCTTAAAAAACAAAAACACCTCAAAATACTCAAATACACATACACCCACAGTACACACCTACACTCCCTTTCCACACACACACACACTCACGTACCACACACCTCAACACTCACACATATTTGATTAAGACTAACTTTAATTATACATTTAAAATAGTAAATCGACACACTTTCAATTTTTCACTCTTGTAAAATTATAGTTCTATTCAATTTCAATTTTTGGCCGATCACTGTCTCTTAAGATACAGGTCTCCTAGTTTAAGAGGCAGGGTTCATCATTATTTTGTATGCATAGACGTATTTTTGGTAGACTTAAATCTTCTGATGTGCACAAAACTAAATCATATGCTTATTGTATTTTTTTTTACCTTTTTTTTTTTTCAACTGTGTCTGTGTGTATTATTTGGATTAATAAACAATTTTATTATTATTATTATTATTTATTTAACATTTTAAGAGTACACACTATACAAATACAGAAGAAAAGCAGAAAGGAACTGAAAATAACTACAAAGGTCATGCTTATTTCTAAAGAAATCACCACTATCACCGTTACCATTGTATCAGAAGTATCAGAACACATTATTTTGTTAGGTCAGGTAAAGAATTGAATTTGTTGCCTTGAATATTTCGGGCTCCGTGTACTGCATCGCTGCATCTTTTACAGCACAACTACCGACTACCCAGATTGTAGATTTTTTGTATTTTTTTTGGGGACTTGTTATTATTTTTAATATTAAGTAGGTATACTTAGATGAGTAAGTGAATACTTCAGAAACCCTTACAAGCGGTATAGACTTATACCAAATTATAGTAACAAAAGATTACGTAACACACAATTGGGTAACAATGTCCCGTTCCACCGATCAGAAAATCCTATTCGGACTTTTCACGACAATGCGAGAATTACAGATGCCCATACAAAGCCTCCGCAATGCCTGGGGCTCCGCGCTGACCGACAGAATGAGTCCGGGCCTTAAGAGATTACCTTACACAAAGGAAGGCTTATTGTGCTACAACTACGATATTTAAGGCTTAACTTTTGTCGTCAATGTACCTGTGTGGATACTGGACATCGAAGGACAAAGATTATAAGGAACGAGTTTTATTGAGGAATCTTCTTGTGAATCTGTTAGTACGGTACGGTATTAAATCATGCGTGTGTGCCGTTAAAAGGAAATTTCATTTTATCTTTAACTTATATGAGATTAGTCTTTTTCCGCCTTTCCAATACCTACATAATGCATGCATGCTAATTATCCTCGAAAGAATTGTAGTGTGTTAATTACATACTACAATTATTTTGAGGATAATTAGCACAGTGTGAGTTCGTTACCTGAAGTAGGTAAGTGTTCCACTGCGAGGATCGACCGGAGGACACGGTGGAGCACACGGTGGAGGTCTGCCCTGCGTGGGCGGAGCACCGCCGTGTCCTCGTAGCGGCGATCGGCGGCGGCGACCTCTCGCGTCCGGCCCTGGTTCAATCCATGGTCCGGAGCGAGACGGAATGGGAAGCCGTCACCTCCTTCTGCGAAGCAGTCATGCTGGCGAAGGAGGTGGCGGAACGAGAGAGGGAGAGAGCCTCTCTTCCCGGCCGCCGCGGGAGACGCACCGGGCGTCGGGGGCCACGTGGTGGCTACCGGCCACCGTAGATGCAGGCCTGTGGACGGTTAGCTATGGGCTAGCTAGCCGTCCGTCCGTCTAGTGACGACAGGCCGTGTCGACGGCGCGTTCGTGTTCCACGCGCGCCTCAAAGAGATGTCAGCAGCAGAGAGGGGCCCGCAAGGGCCGAAGCCTGCCGGGGTTGCGGGACTGTTCGAAAGAGATACCGCGGCCCCGGAACGTAAAGGGCGAGGAAGGAACATGGATGGGTTTTAGTCAGTAAGAGTCTGACACTCCCTCCCGCTCCGCCCAGAGTGGGAGAAGTCATTTGATGATTTCCCATCCTAAAAAAAAAAAAAAAAAAAGTAGGTAAGTGTGCTTACACGATTTCAGAAACAAACTGTGGGCTGTAATGAGAATGTAATGCTATAAAATGCAATGCTGTAACGCTGCAATTAATGCTATAATGCTGTATTTGAGACAGACCGATATTTACTAATTAGGAAATAAACAACACCACAACAAAGAGAGAAAGATTATTTGATTATTAAATTTCAAAATTTTACATAAATTAAACATCATTAATTTAAAAATAAAAATTAATTTATAAATTTATTTAAATTCCTATTTGAACCTATTTAAACGTTCGCATTAAGATTTTACCCTTGTAATATTCCAACCTAAATACCTGACACAAAATATGTACACACATGTTAAATTCTGTGATCATATTGTACGTACGGCTCAACACTAATCCCCTGTAATTCTTAATGGAATCATACAGGTTATCGACAACAAACATTTTTGATATTTTTTGTGCAGCCGATGATTCTCAACATAAGCTTGAATAACGCAGAAGTGAAAATCGTTGCTAATGTACTACGTACAGGCGCAGTAGTGAGGGGAATATATTGGAGCTTTCTTTTTCACTATTGCAAATATTTAAGTGACAACATCATATACTGCATGTACTAGAAAATATAATGAAGTATCTTTTACGCAACAAGTTTTATAGTAACAAAATGACATTGCTACGGCGTAGGCGTCTACGCCTTCGTAGCTGGTCGTAGCAACGCAATTCGAAGCTTTATGAACGTTTTCCTGAAAGTTTAATTTTAACTATTTCAGAATAATTTCCTGATCAAAGCGTTGTTACAATTTGCAACTGTTACATTGTTTATGAACTTCAATATTTTCGAAATAGTTCGCTGCTATTGGCACAGAAACAGCCCTCTATTAGGCGGCATCGTGGCAGCTACATGAATAGGAAAAGATAATAAATCGAAACTTTGGCAATCACAAGCTAGTATAATCGCCTAATACTGGCAGTCTATTATCATTGGGCACATTACAGACGACCCCGACCGCGTCTAATACGCGAGATCGAATGATTCGATCGCATTATTCACTAATACGCTGTGCCTCAAAGGTTCCCTACGAGAGGGCGAAAAAATGATGAATAGAGCTTATGGAATCTAATAAAGTGGGACATTCTTCAGTGAGCTCACGACTCGGCTAATTTCTCTTATAAGAAGCTCACTGATCTTTGAATGTACGTAGTCGAAGCGTGTTTCTGCGAATGTTGATCGAGTAACGTCTTATGTGTAGGATTAATATTTGTTGGAAGATTTTTAGTTGAGTTTGATGAGAGTCTAAAACCAAGTCTTGTTATTGTTATGTTAGTCGTTGTTGATAAGTGGTCTTCTAGGTTCCTTTAGTGAATTGAGTTTAGGTAGGAAAGTATAATGCTTCGAAAATCCAGGTGTTCTAGCCAGGTAGGTATTGTAATTTACAATGCGACCGTTCGATTGGAACTTCACATTATCAATCAGAATTTCTTCGTTATGGTAAACACGGGTGGGTTTGTCATACTTTTAAGAAGTCTGTATTAGAGCATCGATTGGATAGAGTTAGGAACCTGCAAACTATCTTGACTTGGTCTGGTGAATTTTGTTATGAGGCACCCAATCTAGGAGCAGATATAACAATTCTGGCAATATTAAAAGAACGTTGGAACAAAGACCCCCCTAAAAACTTTCCACTCACGTGGAATTTCTACATCTCACAAAAAACACTGAAACTTGGTTCCTAAGAACCTATGTAATGTCAAAAATCCAGCAGTACATAAACGACGCTATGTAACATGGAAGTCCGTAACATTGGCGAGCCGCAAAGTCTGGCGGCTGCGGCAAACAACGACAAAGGGAGTGGCACCATTTAGCGGCACCCGCAATCCGCTTAGCGCGGCGCGCATTAGTGGCGCATCAAATATGCATGGACCACTCCGCACGCACTCAGCCGGCATTAGTGCTGGAGAAATGCTTGTGAGAGATAACTGTGGATGTCTTGGGCACATGTACAGAATAAAAGAGATTTGTGGAGGTAGTATTGGACGACTGCTGTTGCAAAATACGGTATTTTAAGAGTGAATTTCGGAAGTCGCTCTTCGCCGCGCACATGTTGAGAACTCGCGGCGAGCTTGCTGCGCACTCGCCCTGCTTTCCACTCGCTCGCAACTCGCTAGTGTGATAAGGCTCTAAATCTGGGCGTGTCCAGTCTCACTGTTGTTACTAAGCCAAGTCTTGCGGCTATCGGTGTTTAGATAAACAAAGTTAGCTTGAAATATCCTATCCGCGTCACTCTGTCACTTGATTCATAGAAAAATTAACGAAAGATTTTCTGTGACGTTTTGCGTTCCTATCTGTCTGTAAAATGTCAAACAGACAGAGATAACAGAGCAACCTACCGAAACCGAATAGTAAGTTATTGAAATTAGCCGTTAGTGCCGCAGTAGTTTAATGAATTTTTTTTTTTTTTACACCGGGTCGTTCTAACGTAGACAACTTTTGTCTTCATCAGACTAAACATCCTTTGGTAGAAAAGTAGTTATTTGTTATTGTTGGGTTGATATACCCTTAATTTGAAAATCTTGTAGAAACTCAATGACCATTGCAGATAATAACTGTACGTCTCACCAAACCAATCTAAATAGCAAGCTAATATCACAAATGCTCACAAATTAACTTGCAACATTTCAAGGTTTCAGTCCGACAATTGTGAGACTGAAGCCTCGCAGTACATAGTTAATGAGGCTTTAATTTCGGTACACATGCTGAGTATATAATGTAGGTATGTAGTAAGTGTATAAGCCGATTGCGGTAATGGGCGGGGCGGATCGCCACGATCCTCCAGTCGGAGGCGGGGCGGTTTGTGCATACTTTATCAGCCGGCGGATCTGTCCTTTGTCCTTTTACCGCTACTTTGTCAGAGGCAAAGGTCGGAATATTAAAATAACTGGACGGGAAAGGAGTTTTTGGAGTTATTGATGGGAGTGAGGGGGATTAAATGAAGGTAAGTTGTGCTTTCACGACCACGTGTATCGTCTATGCTGTAGCCAATATATAACAGAAAATATTAATGTTAGTTGGAATTACATACTCGGCATACCCTGCGAAAACTGTGAGTGTGCATAATTTTCCAGTTTTCCCCACTTCAATTTATGTGAACGCAATTATAAACTTTGAAACTTAATCGACCAATAAAAGTACAAGTAAACATTATAGTTAGATGGATAAACATCGCGGAGTAGGCCGCAGCCCCCCCAACCCCGCGCTATTTGCATAACAAGCGCGCGTCAGGAACAGCTTTAAAATAAAAAAGCATCCATAATGGCTTTATAAATAGATTTCGGAAAGTATTTTCTATTAAATAAACTTCCATTTGACGTGGTGCACAACGCCGAACGCCGCGCGTATGAATAAATCATATCAAATAACTATCAGGGGAGATCCGACGAGCATTCTTTCCCGTTTACATCAAAACATTTCGTTTAGGGTTGAGATGGCCTATTTGTGTGACGCGAGCAGATTTTTTATTCATGTTTTTTTAATGGACATCCGCTACGTCGAATGTCTCAGACTGTGATTACATTGATTTATTCGTGAAGACAGTGATTCCACATGTAGAGTGCTCTACGACTTCCTACACATACTGCTATGTAAAACCTATTACATTTCTCCAAACACTGGAATGAAAGTAATGAGCTTTTTGGCAGCATTTTCTCAGACATTTTCACTTTATATCAGGGCTTTTCATTTCAACGAGGGGCGTTCGTCGCACATTGAATTTTTCAAGTAAACGGAACGTGAAGACGGACGGAATCCCAGAGGATGCGTTGGAGCGCCTCGCGAACACCTACGGACGCTAAGCCTCTCAGTTCGGTCACACTGATTGAATCCACCCGACGGAGATGGCGACGCTTTGAAACTAGTGTAAATACAGTGTATAGGTACATGGTTAAAGATAAATGAGGTATGATTCCAGGTATTGAGGTTGAACGTACGCATACTCGTAGGCCTAACGTTACTATCTGAATATCAATTCAATAGAAATCTATTTGGGGTGTGCAAACATTTATTGGACAAAAAAGCAGATGTCAAAGATGTTAAATCGCTAAAAAGAAACTTCGCTGTAAACTGTGTTTGATAGCTGACAAGCTAAAGAATATAATTTGTGGCAATGGTAACGAGTACAATCATTAGCGTAGCTCGGCGAGTGCGGGTGACGCGCTTGGCTCAGCGTTGCATCGCCATTGTTGTGCACGTCAACCGGCCCTGTAATTATCGCCTTGCAAATGACATTGCGCCTCAACCAACGATATTCATTTTCGCGCTCCTTTTAAAATAGGAACGCTGTTTCAAGTTTGTTTTCTTTTTAAATCGAGACGTTTAGTTATAACTTTAGTACTTAATAGTTCCATGGCAACAGCTATGATTTGTGATGCAGTTTTTCCACCGGTATGAGCTAGCAAATAACAAAAACCACGCGATTTGGCCTTTAGCGGCACTATTATACAAAGTTAATAGGCCCAATTCTTGCACAATTAATTTGTACGTGTACTTTTTAAAACGCAACTTTAATTGATGCGAAATTACAACCTAGGTCTTAACTTAGGTAGGTATGCGACTAGCTAAATAATTATGTCGGCAGCTATTGTTCTTATGGAGATTTATTGTAATTAAATAAACCTTATTTGCAATATTACGCATATTAGACCTGCTGTAGGAAAAACGTGATGATTTTCTTGAGTCATGAAGAGTTTCTTGAGTTATAACATTTTTATTTTTTTATTGTATTTAAATATACCTACCATAAAAATGCACAACACCCCCAATGCACAATTCCCGCGATCATGATTCTTGCAACAGTGTCGAAATATCGGATAGCATGAAAAGAAAATCACGGATAAATAATCCCGTAAGTACGAGTACTATAAGTGTACCATAAAAATGTTTAATAGTCGAGTCAGTTTATGGTAGTATGGGTAGTAAAGTCTCAACAGACCCAGCAAACTACGTGATATTCTTTTATAAGATAATATTCAACTTGATTTTAATATAAGAAAGATTTTGCTATTTACGCTCCTTAACAGACTCTATTGTTATTAACTTAATTTAACTTAGTTATTATTTATTCATTTGTGTCAGTTGATTAAAATACATAAAATACTTGAAATTAAAATTTGCACTTTTATAACACAGACACATTACATAAAATTAAATTAAAATCAATTGGTACATTATGTTATTTACATAAAATTAAATAATTTACAAATAAATCAAAATTGTGTTAATATTGGTAGTTAATTTCAATTAATCATAAAATAACATTTATTTTTTGAAGAATTCATTGATAATGATAAAGCTATGAAGAAACCATCCCACACCAAAGTAAGTAATTACTAAGGTATCAATAGTTATACGTTATACCTTATAAGACGAAGGGGAGATTCTCATGAATATTTTAAGATTCGTTTATGTACGACACACTGAACTTATTAAAGAGATTGTTTGCGACGTATATAATTACTTATATGGTTTCCAATATCCACATAATTATTTGCAATCCAATAATTGTTAACCTGATCACGTTCCTACTCATCACCTGCCTAGCCTTATCCCAACTATGTTGGGATCGACTTTCAGTTGAACCGAATGAAACAACAGCTGAATACCAGTATTTTACATGGAGCGACTGCCTATCTGACCTCCACAACCCAGTCAGTACTGAGTAAAACGATAATCTTGGTAAAACTGGTTGTAACGTCTCTCAAATATCTACCAATGACAGCCGAGACTAACGGCTTATCGTGCTTTATGATGAAGCACGACAGAAACTCGGTATGTAATGGAGCGTCATCCATCCATGAACCAACCTAGGCAAGCGCGGCTTAACCTAAACATCGACCCGACCGGCTGTTATTATTTAGCAACGAGCCTAGTCACATTACTGAAACCTGTTTTTGAGTATATTTTCTTCGGAGGTTCAATTTTCAAGCGAAATGCAGAAATGACACAAATAATTAGTATTTCAGTTACAATAATATTAATTTCTCAGTACTTCTGTCCCACTCGTATTCAAGTAAATAAAAAAGGGAAGATTCCAAACGTTTTAAGGTTATTCATCATAAATGTACCTACATGCATATGAAGCGCCCAATCTGCGCTGCATTCATCCTTGACCACTGTGGGACAAATTGAAAAAGGCGTTTCATTCGTCATTGCGAAAAGATTTACCATTTTAATCTGAACCTTATGTCATTCTGTTAGAGAGTAACACGGTTTTGAGAGTCGAGAAATAGAATTAGTGCGTATAAAAGGGTAGTGACGATTTGTCGGAGTGTCGATTTGTCGCACGCGCCTCGAGCGCCTCGGGCCTCTAATCTAGTTGGCGCCCCCGCGACGACGTTAAAATCGCAAGGCTAATAAAATATTTTGACCCCTTTATGAGATGAATACGCCCACTGTGCGGTACAGGCGATTTCACAAGTGTTGGTGAATTTATTGAAAGAAATGGCTCTCCTTGACTTTAATAGAAATACTTTTTTTGAAATTGGTGGTTTCTAGTTGGCTCTTCTTATAACTTATTTCTTTGTTACTTTCGAGCGCTAGTCATTAACTTATGTGAATGAACCTAGCTTTTTGGGAAAATGTTTAAAACTTAATAAAGAAGAAATACCACATTTTGTTCGACCCACGATCATAAAGTGTTTAACTTAGATATTATCAGACCAAGATGCTGATGCTGCTGATGAGCCTGTTCAAAGCTATGAGGTAAATCCCGCAAAGCTCGTTAAAAATAAATTCATGTACTTTATATTACACTTCATTTTTCCATTTCGACAAAGATGTTGTGACTAAATGTACCATATGCACGGCGGGCCCCCTACGAAACTATTCGGATGTGACAATAATTGAAATTTGTGCCCGGAGGCATTTATAGCAAATAACTTTATTCAGCATTTAGCTTCCAATTTGACTGGAGTGAGTGGAGTGTTTGGTTCAGGGTTGGAGTCGCTCCGCTCCGTCGGGTTTGCAACACCCTATGTTAGAAGACGTTTACGGTAGATACAAATTAATTGCATGTTATTTTTCGGGATTTCGTAACAATTCGGATTAATTCACTTGTTGTTACATACCTCTATCTTGTAGTTATCAGCAATCTTTTACTTTGCTTCTACAGACGAATGCAACCTACGTAAATTAATTTAATAGGTACAGACGTAAAGACATCATGTATCGAACAAACAAGATATTTGGTTTACATTTTATAATGTACTTACTGGGTTAAAATGTAAACCAAATAGCTTTTTTTACCGTACATAACGTTTAATTTTTCTAATTGCATATAATAATCGATTATTCTTGAAGTCAAGACGACCAAGACTACACAAGTATTCATATTTTGGTAGCGCGTAGCACACTGCTACGAAATTATCACACGTTGTTCGGCTACGCGTAGCGCTACGTCTACGAATATTTTAAATAAGTAAGATAATATACTTTTCTTTGGTTACGTCAAAGATTTAGAAAATGACAATCCGAAATATATTGGACACTAAAAGTTACCCATAATGTCTAGTGACTCAACAAAATTGTAATTTAAATGTTAATAACATAGCATTATGTCGGTGGAGTGGCGATTAACTTAGAATATAAGTGAAGTCATTCGTGCAGAAACTCGCTGGCTCGCGGCCCTTCATTACGCGGTGCCGTGACTTCTATGCAATTTCTCGAACAAACAATATTAAGCGCTTAGTATTACTTGTATTAAATGTGAACTCAGTTATTTACCTGTTACTTGTAGATTTTTTCCTGCAGTTTTTGGAACTTCACAGCAATATAATAAGCCTTCCACCAATGCTTTCCCAGAAATGCGGGAAAAAATTATCAAGGGTCATTCTTCTAATTTGTTTCAGAATTTTACCGTTTTCGGGGTGCGCCTACTGCAGCAAATAATACAAAGTATCAATACTCGTAGATTTTTTGTGTTTAATTAATATTGTATAAATTCTCGCCATAGGAATATTACGCTTTTCTATCAACGCAGGCAAAATATAACAAGGCAAAGATAAGATTAAAACATTACTTAATTTGTTTAATATTTCCGTTCTTCGGGGTGGAGCCACTGTCGCAAAACAATAATGCAAAAAGTTCCAATTACAGACTGTTCATTAGCATACCAAGCGAAATGTAAGGAATGGCGTGAGTGCCATCATTTGGAAAATTTTCTGGTCACTTGTAACATTATTTACACTTGCATTATTCTTGTGAGGTCGTGAGTGAGCTACTATAAGTACATATAATTATAAGTCATACCCATGTTACCCCATACATACTTAATTACTAGATGCCTTTAAGTATAAGAACTGTTAAAAAACCAATGATGTCATATATAAAATCTCATTGTAAAAAACAACAAAAGAAGACATATTATTACTGAACATTTTAATAAATAAGTATAAAAACCTTGGGTTAATTATAATTGTGCCTTGTTTATTGGTTCCGTATAATTGGCTCGATTATGATCCGTGCCTCGCTCGGTCCGGGACGTAGGAGGCTCGTGTCTGTAATTACGGCCAACTTCAAACTCCGACATTATCACCTCGCCGGGGAAAAATGCGGAGAGATGGGAAGTTATCGAAGTCGATAAAGTTCATGCAATGTATGTATGTTTCATGAGAAAAGTTGAATCAGTTTTGTTTGTAATAACTAAACTTTGAAACCAATATTTATTCAAAACTCTTTATAGGTTTGTTACAAACCTTCTTGGTAAATCTTTATTTATTATCTGGCTAGTACAGGTTAAAAATAGTCATGAGATGCCATTAAAGTTTGTTTTTTTTTTCTTATTTTCCCGTACTACAAGGCATCTCATATTTTTTTCGGCAACATCGGCCAGCGTTTAAAAAAAAAAGAGTATACAAACTTTTTGATTGCCGCCTTTTGTCGAAATAGTTATTGTTGTCAAGAATAATGTTAGAAACAAGTTACAACTCTATTTTACAATTTGGAATAATTAATTTAATTACAAGTAGACTGGCTAGTACAGGACAAAATAATCATGAGATGCCATAAAAGTTTTATTTTATTCATGTTTTTTTTTTCTGCATTACATGGCATCTCTATTTTTACTGAGCTGTAACGGCCAGCTTTTTTAAATAAGTTACTAAAAACTTTTTGCTGGCCTATTCACGAAAAATCAATGTTGTAAACTCTTTGTAAACTGGTGTTTTTTCAAAACATTACATTAAATTAAACTTTTAAAAAACCCCCGACACAGAGTCATAATTTCAAGGTATTTTTTTTGGAATGAAGTTCCTAATGGGTAGTGCGATTTAGTAGAAATCGTCACTTAACGAAATGCCGTATGCTGTGTGTGTGTGTTGTTTTAATAATAATGTACACTACATAATTATAATGAAAAGGAATGAAGAATCTTTTCCTCATAACCTTTCAATATAGTGTAGATTATTCTACTAGTCAAGCCCTTTCATTTGATACCCATATATTGAGAGAGTTGTGAAAAATAATTAATTCATCATTTTGTGGTGCCGGCCAACTTGGATTTGAAATTCCTTATAGCGTATAGTATTCTACTAGTCAAGCCCTTTCATTTGATATCCATATTGAGGGAGTTGTTGAATAAGTATGTAATCCGCAAAATTTGTGGCGGCGCCGGCCATCTTTTACTGATTTTTATCAAACATAGCTAAGAACACTCCCGACTAATTCACCTTTCAAACAAAAGAAAACATATCAAAATCGGTTCATCCGTTCGGGAGCTACGATGGCACAGACACACACACACACACAGACGCGTCAAACAAACGTTTTTGCGTCGGGGGTTAAAAATAAATAGGCATAGAAATATGGAACATACCATACCTAACTAAACATTTCATCGACAACAGTATTTACTGACAAAAAAGATCCTCCCTATCGTTCCCCATTCAGTAATACGGAACCCTTAATAAAAATATTAGCCCGGCCGGCGTCAAAGACGGCGCTTAATTTAATTATCTTTACCATTTAATAAACTGTGCTTCGAGGGCTAAATAACAATTAGTTACTTAGAAATCTTTCGTGCTCTTTATTGTTAAATATTCATATTTTAAGTGATTGTTGTGAACTTCACAAGTTATTATACAAGATTGTTTTCTTCTAATTTTAGGGGGTGTTTTCTTCGCAATTTGAACCGTCTTGGGGATGACAGCTTGTAGGTAATTGAAAAAAATTAAATTGATTTTAAACTCTTTACGTTGGTCATTTCTACCTACCTACTTTTTAGTTTTTTACCTGGGCCACCACACGTATTCTTACCGCCAGACAGCATTCTTGTATTCCAATTTGTCGGAAATCCAGGTGTTTCCCAGGCAGGAGGCAGGAGGCACAGTAAAATTACATGCGGCTGAAACATATTATCAGTTTTGTTTCTGGAATTACTGAATTTCACTTTTATTTTGCAGATGTCCATTTGTGATGGTGACCATCGCCGAATTGGAATTTACATATTCATCCGCTATTCTTTTCTTATTAATTTATTTGTGAAATCCAAGACTGTTGAATCGTTTCTCCGGGACTCGACGAGCATATCACCTTTTTAGGTGGTCACCACTGTTGATACTGGCTGTCAGGAGTTACAGTTAACCTTTAAGGCCTGTAGGGGCCTTTAGAAATAATGGCAGGTTTGTCCCAAAACGAAATTCCGTGAAGTGTGCTGCTTGCAGAACTTTCAAAAGCTACGTAAAAGAAAATGGCAACAAATTCTCGTTCATATTCATATTCATTAATTTGCATTCCACAAGGTAAAAACATGGTGTTAACAAAAGGCTTAGAGCTAAGAACCGTTGTAGACCCGTCAGGGCATAGCAAAATATAATAAAGACTAAAAAAAGTACGTTAAAGACTACCCCTACAAAAAGTTTTGATTCAATATTTTCCCGTAATAAAACACAACATATTTCAATTTGCGGAGGTGTAGAATATCATGCGCCAGTGATAGCTGCAGGCGTTGTGCAGTGTGCAAGTAATAATGTAACGCAACACTATAATGCTTGCCCCGAGCCTCGAGTGCGGCGCCCCTGCCCTCTGCGCTCAGGTATCATTTCATGTTTGATGATATGTCTTTATTTACTGTGCAGGGTAAGCACCTACTCATCTTTCTTCCTGATTTTCTAATTTTGATTACCTTTATGCAAGTTGGGAGCAGCGGTGGCCCAGTGTTGGCGGCCCCGACTTACGAACAGTAAGTCGTGAGTTCGAACCCAAACACTCGCATTACTTTGTCTAATTAATTCATCACCACCGCTCGCAAAACGGTGAAGGAAAACATCGTGAGGAAATGTCTTAGAACCAAAAAATTCAAAGATAATGTGACATCTACCAATTCGCACTGGGTTCGCGTGGTGGATTATAGCCCATTTCCTCTCATAGAGAGGAGGTCTGTGTCCCAGCAGTGGGAACATTAATATGTTGATGATGATAATGATGATGAAGTTGCAGATAAGCCTTGAAGAAAAACGACGTATCTCTTAATACAATGTAGAAACTTATTGTCTGTATGTGTCTGATACTATATTTATAGACGCCACAACTCA
Organism: Xestia ashworthii; assembly: GCA_950022955.1. Lineage (NCBI taxonomy): Eukaryota > Metazoa > Arthropoda > Insecta > Lepidoptera > Noctuidae > Xestia > Xestia ashworthii. The sequence goes on from OX465566.1 coordinate 12,314,607, forward strand.
TGGAGACGGTGAACTTGAGGTTAATTTATATCCTGTCCGTTTGTACTGCGGTTTTACTCGCAAAATAAAATAGAAGTACGCAAAATAGTTAAATTGTTTACTTTCACGAGTCATACACTCCCCTTAAATGTTGCCCATGTTTGATAAATCACCTAGTATTAGATCTGCACCAGTAAAAGTTGCATACAGAAATCGCTACTTCATTACAAGTTTTCGATAATTTCAATAACAAACCAAAGCCCTGCGTTACCTATTGCGGTTATTTTCGCAAACATACATAAAACCGCTTTTACCTAACCCTTATTGGGTTAGGTAAAAGCGTCAACACATCACCTCCAAGTCCATCCTCTATCAAACAAAAAAAGCCTATCGTAACCATGACAGTCGGACAGCTTTCAGGAAGCAATCATGCATACAAACTAAGCAGGAACTATCAACCACATGTAACCGAACGCCGTCGGAACTTTACTCAACTTGCTTACGTCACCACGCTGTATAACCAACCTACTTTTTACTCACCTCGAAATACAGGATGAACCCTATAATAAAGCCGATAGAGTCGTAAGTCCAATGTGTGGAAGTGTAAAATTGTTTTTAGAGGGTATTTTCTCAGTAATGGGACGGAGGGCAGAGTGCAGCTTGCTGCTTCCGGGAATGTGTGAACACTGTCACCTTGCCTAGTTACTATGGTGATCAACGAACTTTATGGATACGTTTTTTTAACGATTTCATGCAATTATGTTCGTGTACATCTGCTTGAGGGTGTCCATATAAATCTATGGAGGGTTTCAATTTGTACCTTACTTAGCTTACAGCGATTCAAACAGTTTAATTTGCATTTACCATGAAATGACCTCTTGGTGAGTATGACAATGTACCAACTCATCTAAGCATAAGGTACCTACACAAGTACACAGTTTTCTTTTACATCTCATATACTTACCTCTCTTTTTAATACCTTTCTTTTATGGCTGTTTTGGAAACCAAAATAATTGACTAAAAAGCGCACTGCTGGTGTTTTGACGTTCAATATTGAAGCTACAACGTAATAACATTATGTGCAATAATAGTTAGGCATTCATTTAGATGTCGCGAAATCTTAGCGAAAATTCCGGTGTCCGAGGGAAAATAGGCAACAAAAAAGAACCTTATTACCCTGTTCAGCACCTTCCTACCTTTGTCCCATGTTACTATATACATAGGATCGGCGCAACGCGTTTCTTCTTACATTGTGCTCTGTCAACTGACACGCTATTAGAAGAAGAAAGAAGAAAGAAGAAAGAAGAAAGAAGAAAGAAGAAAATACTTCTTTTTCTTTCATATCATTCCTCACACAATCTAGTCATCGTTTTCTGTTCTTCCTCTCCTACTCTATCTATCAACATTAACATTACTCTTTTAATAACAAACTGTTCATTCCTCCTCATCTGCCCATTCCAAGACACTCGACTATTTTTCACGTTGTTTCTGTAACTTGCGCAACTTTCAAACTTCCCCTAATATACTCACCTCTAGCCTATTACCTATACTACAACAAATCACGAAGGTATTTTCCGGCAACTTGACATTTATATGCAGTAAGACATTTAAGAAGTAGGTCTGCCACAAATAGCGGCCAATTGAGAAATTCCTTGAATCTACCCAGCTATACTGTAATGATGGCTGTAGTACTGGAGTGCAGGGTAAATGTCACTAGCAAAGACAATAAGGAGTAATCATATCATATTGCGTTCATGTTGGAAACAATGGGGTTTGTACAGAGAGGGACTGAGAGGGAAATCGTTAGCGTTTTTTAGTTGGTGTGAGAAGAGAATTTCCTCATCACATTGTACTTGGTTTATGCATTGATGGAATTCGTTGACATAACCTTCTTCCAAATTGAACACTCATCGCAGTGTGACATAGTTTTATGTGCAGAATGCTTGCTTGTTGCTTCGTGGAGGGTCTGTTAATATCCGGTATAACTAAAAAAGATTTAAATATACAGTCAATAGACGGGACAAAGCGAATTAAATAATTGTTTACTTGTAAATGCAAACGGGTTTTATTGCAGGCAAAATACCCATATTCAAAAATATCATAAAAGTAGTAAAACAATATTTATAATTTGCTAAAATAAACTAAACTAACTAACTTAAACTAAAAACTTAAAAAATGGCGTCAAAAACTCCTCCTCAACGCTGTCAACTGGTAATGTCAAATCCTACCTACTATCGACAAGTTTTGCCAAATCCTCATTTAAACATGAAGTGACAATTTTTTCTGTGTATTTGTTACTGAAAGCCTCTCCATAGTAAGTGTCCTATATATGTTTGAGTTACTGGATAACATTATATAATAATTTAGTTTCCCTAAATCTGTGCCTGTTTCAAATGGAAGGCTATCCCTAGCAGTGGGAAGTGTGCAAGTGTGTGCATAAAGCAAGGTACACATCGAAGGGCGCCGACAACGCGGCGAACGCCACTTCCGGGCAGTGTACACAATCTTATTTTTATCAGACCACTATTTGTACGGTGACTATGATGCAACAAAATTTAATCATTAATGAATGACCTACCTATGCTTTCTTCGAAGTGAAAGATGTCTGAACTGTTTGTAACATCATTTCTTTCGAAATATAAGAAGTTTTCTGTGAATGTGGTTCATGAAGGCTTGTTAAAAACATTATGTTGTTTTCTTTATATAGACTTCGTTTACTGCAGTACTTATTTGGTTACTTTTTAGGGTTCCGTAGCCAAATGGCAAAAAACGGAACCCTTATAGTTTCGCCATGTCTGTCTGTCTGTCTGTCCGCGGATAATCTCAGTGACCGTTAGCACCAGAAAGCTGAAATTTGGTACCAATATGTATATCAATCATGCCGACAAAGTGCAAAAATAAAAATTTAAAAAAACATTTTTATTAGGGTACCTCCCCCAGACGTAAAGTGGGGAGCGATTTTTTTTTTAATTTTGACCCTGACGTGTGATATATTGTTGGATAGGTATTTAAAAATGAATAGGGGTTTTCTAAAATCATTTTTTGATAATATTAATATTTTAGGAAATAATCGCTCCGAAAGTCAAAAACAATGTGTCCCCCCCCCCCTCTAACTTTTGAACCATAAGTTTAAAAAATATGAAAAAAATCACAGAAGTAGACCTTTATATGAACTTTCTAGGAAAATTATTTTCAACTTGATGAGTTGAATAGTTTTTGAGTTATATAGCACTTTTTCAAAAAAACGCAAATGATAACTTTGTTTTTCATACAAATACTATGAAAAACAAAGTTATTTTTGCTGACGAAAAATGTTGGTATTTTTAATGGTCTGGGAAGCTACGGAACCCTACAGTGAGCGTGGCCCGACACGCTCTTGGCCGGTTTTTTTCTTTAATATGTACTATAATGTTGTCATATTATAACCTCTTTCCCAACAACTTTTCAAACACTTCCTCTAAACCCGGAAAAATTGTCGTCTACAATCATTTCATGTGCACCCTAAGCGAAGTCACAGGGGATTTGTGGCTAATAGCTTCTCTGTCCGATACTACCTCAACAGATTTATAGAGGGACAGTTTTTCAACGTCCTCAACTTTATTGTAAGAAGGTATAACTGCCGTCCATTTGTTGCTTTTGACATCTCGTTTTATCTTTGATGGCTTTAGGAATATTTATTTAAAGACTCTTTGATCAAAGCTTATGGTGCCGGAAATGAATAAAACTGCACATCCATGAGCAATCTTTATGGATCTGTTTTATTTTTACCGAATAATACAACATCTTTGCAAATACATAGTTAGTATTGTAATGAGTAATTTAACTGCTTGTCGTAGTAGGTTGAAGGACCTCTAAAATATAATGGACTTACCTAGAAGTCAACTGCGTTAGGCGTCGTGTGTGAGTTAGCATGAATAGGTTATGATGATGATGTCGTATTAGATATCATATTTGCTTCATAAATTCAAGTACACCGGAAGAAACATCGGTACAATAGGTAACAACAACACAACACAACATAGTAAATCTTTCAAATTTTAAGACATTTTAAAGAACAACGTCGACTCTGGCTATAGTTTATCTGTTTTGTACAGATTTATTTATTTAGTACAGCATTAACCGTTTACACTTACACTAAATTAAAAAATCCTGTTAGTCTGTCTTCTCACAGGACCACAAACATTCTAAAATTATCGTGTTCCATTCATCAGCAAACAAGTCCAATCCAGGGTTGGTCGTTGAGCATCGTATATACGCGGTATAGGGGAAGTGGATCGAGCTACAATGCGACTAAATGGGACATTAAACAATGTATGTTTTCTAGAGCGACTATAATTATTTTATTTCAGATGAGTTGCATAGCATGTGTGTTTGTTTTGTTTTGAACATTATGATATTGCCCTTTAATATTTATATGCCTATAAAATATAATAAAAAAATAGACATCAAATACTCTCAATACAAACGCCCCACTGATTGCCATCAAACATTTTTGATAGTTCCATTAGAAACAGATGTTCGGCTTCCATTAATCGGTAAATTAATCTATAGAACTTTTTATGTGGTGAGATAAATAATAGACATTAATTGAGTCCGAGAAAAAACGTCGACTTTTTGAAAATTATTCGATTAAATGTTTGATTGGAAAGAGCTGCAGACAATTCGTTTTGGGGGTGTAAAAAGTCATGTCATTCCATATTCTACAAACACATCGATTCGAATCTTATTTCAGAAAACGGGTGTGCTTGTTACCTTGCAATAATTTAATCATTTATTTTTCTTTAGGTGCAGACGCCAGCACATCAAGCTACTACAATCTGTCAGATTATTGTAATAGATTTCCAACCTTATCGCTCAAATATTAGGTTCAAAGTTGATTGGGAAAATTTGTCGGTTTCGGGTAGCTTGATGTGTTGGCGTCTGTACCTACCTAGGCATCATGTTATCTCTAGTAAAACGCATTGAACCACATATTAAGTTATTACCCTATGTACGCAGTCTCTTAAAAATGTATAGTAATTACTGCGTTTCTAAATAGACACCACATTCACCCAGGAAGCAAAATATTAATTGCACGAAAATTACTGCCCAACAAATAGCCAATTATAAAATGGACACAAAATCCCGGCATTGCATGCACATATTACGGTAACAATGTACGGTAATAATAAGTGGAATGTCGCACGTTATTAGTACACGTGTGTGGAGTGGGGAAATGGCGACTACCCTCAAAATACCAGGTCCCATTTGGGCGCCAACAATTATGTCCGACAATTTTGCTCGCTTCAAAATGATACGACGTAATTATCACTTTGTTGTAGATGCTAGCGGACATGTTATTATGTAGGTACTTTTTTGTAACGGATTGCAAGTTTTAATTTGTGTTATTAAGTAACAATGTTGTTGAGCACTAAGTACAAGTGTCATGTGGCAGAGATAGCATGCCTAAAACTAGATAGGGATACATAATATTCAGAATTTCCACCGACGAAATAGCGTAAGTAAAGCCTAACCAGTCGAAAAGACTCATTGCAATTTGGGTACAGTAAATTGAAATCGGGTAAATGATAATTCATTGGGGGAAAATGACGACCGATACCTATTTCTAAAACATCAACTTTTGCACATTTTGTAATTAGTTATTTACATGTTTGGATCTTGTGATACAGGAACTTCTAGTACAGGAGCCAGGGCTACATAGATGTTTGTGACTAATTATTTGTCAATATATTTTTTTATGTCCTATGCCTACTTAATAACCTGTTCATTGCTGCGCGTAAGATAATGCCAGCCACGAAAAAAAAACTGCACTTTTAATTTTAATCAAGCTGTCATAAAGGCAGTGTCTTTCCTCATACTTTTCCACGTACGTTTCTGCAATCCCCTCCTCTTTGATAAAAAAAAATAAAAAAAATCGGATTTTATTTATGAACTGGAATGACTGTTAAGGACAACTTATTATTACTAAAACGTCAACCTTTATAACCCATTGTTACCCAAAGCAGGCCAAATTCAAGGGTCGGTACTCATTATTAGTATTATTACGGCATAAGGCGGTGTCCACGCGAGCGACACGGCACGCGCGCGCGCAGATTTATCAGCGCTGTAATTAAAAGGCGGCGCATTACCGAATTAATGCGGCGGGTGCGTGCCGCGAGTCGCAGCTGTCGCGGAGTGTGTAGTGCGCTTGTGCGGACTTGATACTTGGCATCACTAGGAGGTTTGGTAATAAGAAACTTCAGTGATGTTAACTGTAGATTAAATATATAGAGTATATAATATAGTTCTTAAAATTCCCACATAAATGACTTTAACTTTTTTTGGACCGCAGTTTTTATTTCGAATGGAATTATAAGGAAAAATTAATGATAAAACTCAAACTGGTGCGTAATTATCTAAATTAGTACAAGAAATAATACTTACAATAGAAAAACGAATCTACATAAAGTTGTATGTATTTTAATATTTTAGTTTTTAATTAACTTCTCAAAGATTTAAAGCACAATTAACTCTAAAAGTATCAAAACTAAAAGCTCCCCTTTAAAATCGCGTGACGTATCGTGATTGTCTAAACGCCGACAGATGTGTGCCGGAATGTAATTGTTTGTTCGTAACTTTACAAACGGTGTACATTTTATATCATTCGGCAAGCACCCAAGCACCCCAACATCGAGGATTCATTCACCTCGTCAGATGTTCAATGGGGTAGCTAGGGGCCGGAAGTCGTGGTTTTTTGCAGTGAAAGTTTGATTTTTTGTACCAATTTGATTTAGTGGCGAGTGCAACTGTTCGTATTGATACTTCCTATAATCAAACACTGTTTTAAGTTTTGATAATCTCGGAATATATCCCGTAACTCCCGTTTTAAGTTTACTTCCTACTTACATTATATGTTTTATTGGAACTATATTCCCACCTAAATAAAATAAGCTGTTATCTAATTATCTACCGTTTGTCAAGTCGTTCAAGTTTTGATTTGATGAAATTATGTATGCAAAAAGTTAAATATTGATATCGATGACTATTTAAGTTGGGCCAAAATTTGGCGACACATTTGGCACTTTCAGTATCCTCCATCAGCTCCTATGATGTGCAAGCGCCAAGACAGGCAGGGCACGATATCAAGTGTCCCATCGTTTGTGGGGCAACACCATATTATTCACACTCCAGGGCAGAGTCACCTATTAATCATACTACTTATCCTACCTACTTACTTCCTGAAAAAAAAAATACAACATTCACCCTGAAAATGCCTGATGAATTGGATTTTTTGAGGAATGGCTTGAGTTTATTTACATTTTAAAACGTTAACGTTAAAATTAAACGTACCTCTTTTACCTTGTAATTTAACCTGGACTACAACAGCGTAACTTAATTACAATGTAGCTACGAAGTTTATGACGAGGGCAGAGTTGGTCCAAGAGGGAAGTCCTTGAAACTCCCGAAGAGCCGCCGGCTGTCTCGACCGACACTCGACTACACTAGACACGATCAATTACATGAAGTTTTCATAAAATATTGTAAACAGTAGGTACCTATGTTACAACTTACGAGTTCATGTCTAGGAAGTACCTACACTTGAATTTCTTCGGTGTAAGTAATACATAGTATACAGGGTGACTGGATCTTGGCCCGGCATAGCAATTTCGCATATAGAGGTGGTCAATCACTAATTTAGGTTTGGAAGGAGACAGGGGAGGCCTTTGCCCAGCAGTGGGGCACGAAACGAGCTGAAGAGAAAAAAAAAGTAATTTCTCCTTTTTTAGCATGAACCAAATTTTTAGGATAGTCAAAACTAACGAAAATAGCCTTTAGAAACACTGATTTTGAAAGCTAACGCAATATATTTATATTATGTAGGTATGTATTTATGCAATGTATTAAAACCATGGTAGAGAAACTGCTTTTTCAGGAATGTATCCCTCGTTTTTATTCAAAACTACGTGTACAATTGTCAACATAAACTAAAGCAAGAATCTATTAAAAAATACCACATTCACGTCACGTGTAAATTCAGTGTAACATTGGTATCGGTGCGTACGGCACAAGTCACAAAAGCCAGCTGCATGTCTAATTATGATAATGGACTAATTTCCAATGCTTCCGCACCGCGCCGTGCAATGTGCGACCAATGCTGCCCAAATCATATGTATCGGTAATAGATCTCACGTGTATTTCGTAAATATTGCCCGATATGGAAAACATGTACTCATTATGATACGCGTGGCTTTTCTAATTAATATTTTCATATTTATTTTGGTGGAGACACTCAAAGAGCCTAATTGAACCTAATGTGTTTATAAAAGGCATGTCTTGGTAAACAATAATTGAATTATCCCTAAAGGCATACCTATAGAATACTTCCGATTCGTTAGATATGTTGTAATATGGGATGAACTTATTACCATCAAAAGGACAGGAATCCAGACTCCAGACTGCAGCTAAGAAATTCAAGGGTTAGAATTTGATTAAGTACTATTTAAATTCGTCCTTCTTGTCATCTTGTGATAAATAACTACCAAACTGCCAAACATCACTACTATCAATCATTTATCTCAAGAGTAGTAGACACTCTACAACAAAAAACAAAAAAAGACATGTAGGAAAGTTAATTTAATTTTATAAAAGACAAGATAAACATATCTCATATGTTATAGACAAGCAGAAAAGTTATCTAATTGATTAATTGTTGATATCTTCATATGTGTTTATCAGGTGTGAACCTCAGCACCCCGACACCATGTGTCGGAATAAAACAGGTGGCCTGTGAGTAACTTACCACCGAACTAAGATGAGACGTGCTGGAAGGAACAGAGGAAGAAATAAGAAAAACATCAAATAAAAAAACATATTTATTTATAACTAGCTGATACCCGCGGGTTCGCCCGCGTACAAATTATATACCCAAACCTTCCTCGAGAACCACTCTATCGATTGGTGATAACAGCTTGGAAATCAGTGCCGTAGTTTTTGAGTTTATCGCGAACAGAGAGACAGATGCAGCGAAGGACTTTGTTTCATAATATAGAGAGAAAAGCACACCAACAGCACTGTCACTTACAATTAAAATAAAATAACATCTAAGATCGAATTGAATAATGAACATTGCAATTTTATTATTCTACAGTTCATCACTTTTTTTACAGAGTTACGTAAATTAAACAATGTCGAGTCTAAGGTATCTCTGAAAATTGAAAACCGCTTGTGTAAAAACATGGAAAAGAATTTCCAATAATGCTGTTCAGTAGGTAGGTAAGAGAAACTGGCTGGCATTTGGCTTTAACTTGAATAATTTTGTACATTTGTCAAAAAAAAATAATTTAACACCCGTATCCATGAACAAGTCAAAGTGATTACTTTGACGAAAAGTCATTATTTAAAATACAATTTTTATTTTGTAGTTCAGTACTTGCCTGAAGTTAGAACTGTCAAAAGTTAGAATTCGTAACTTTGTTCTTTGACTGATTTTACTTCGTTTAAATTCTTGTCCATTGCATTAAAAAATAAAATGTTTGCGTTGGTAATTCTCTATTTGAGGAAGTACTCGTAATTCTTAAAAGTAAAGCACTTTGATTTTTAAAAATAGAATTGTGTTTGACAACCCGTCAACATCGTTTGAACCCGCGTACTTCCCCGTTGCACCATCCAGTAACCATATGCCCGTGTAGTCTCAAGCAAGTGGCATTGATACGGCTCCCCTCAAGAAGCAGGTCAAGGCAGTTCAACCTGTTGCACCCTTCGGCAAGCCATTAGCGAGGAAATTAGGGGAGCACGCGCCTTCCACCTGATTTATGAGCTTTTGATAAAACTTTACAAGTTCATAACTTGTTGGATCTAAGATTATGGGCTTAAGAATACGTGGAGGCACTTTTGTGTTTGATGAATGGGTTAATATAACTCATGAATTTTTCAACGGGTTTTCTAGTGCTTTAGTGTTTTACGACTACCGTCTTTGACATACCAAAAGACAACAGTTTAATATGTCTTGATCTTGAAAAAAGAGGAGAATTTAGGTGCCTGGTGCAGTCATCTAATTCAGATAGTTTTTTTCACGACACTACCTCAGTCAACTGGTAGCATTTATTTCAATATGTGTAACTCTTTCAGGGGGTTAACAGAGACTAGCATGCAGTCGTAGCAGCTGTGGACGTCTTTTGGCATTTATTATGATGGTGACAACATCTTAGTTTCCCTACTTTATTGGCAAAGAGTAAAAATTAGTCAGAAAACCCGTTACGAAATGAACATTCTCATTTTCGAATATTTAATATATTTAGCAAATAATTGAAGTATTAACTGCCAAATTTGACTATAAGTGAGTTCTTCAATGAGAGGACATCTCCAACCATGATTAAATCTCAACGATCCCTATCTGCATAGTCATACATATTTTAAAAGTGAACAGCATTGCAATTGTATTATTCAAGTGTACGAAATTCACGGTATCGTAGTATTTGAATGGCACAAACTATGGTGGTGGAGAGCCCGCATTTCGCTCGGTCGGCTGGTTGTAGATAAGTATAGAGGTACTACAAAGACGATAGCACTCGTGTTCTGCCTCATACATGCTCTGTTATGGATGGTGAAATGCTCTATTTCAATTCATTGGTAGCCTATTCAATGGGCGCGATATTTTTATGCTAAAGAAGGCGTAAATCCTAACTCATGAACAATAGTTATAATCTGTGGCAAATTTATAGAGATATCTTGCCAATCAAAACAAAGCTACTACCTAATACTAAAATTCTGCAGAATCATTATTGATTAAATTACTTGTACTCTGCACTTCTGAAAAAAATATTTTTTGACTTTTACTTACTGCATGCGTTTGACCACTTAAACTCAAGTGGTCAAACGCATGCAGTACGACTATTCGACACCCTAATTTTTAGTTCTCAACTTAAATAATAATAAATTAATAACCAACCAGTGGCAGACAGTCAACTTGCGCGGTCCTTTTCACCTTTCAAAAGTACAATAAAAATAATAAAGCAGAGCATACTCGTTTCTATTGTCGCCAGTGTACACCTGCCCGTATCACGGCGCATGCGCGGGGCTCGCAGCTGCTCAAACGTGCGCAGGCGACCTTTCAACTGTACACTACGAGACTATTCAAATTAAGACGCCTGCGGAGCATGCGTATTTCATACAAACGTAATACCAAAATAATTTGTAAATTAAACATATTCCTAAGGTAGTGTGTATTTATTTCGATTGAATTACAGAATATCTAGGTTCCCAAATATATATTTTGATTGGACACTGATTTTAACAAGAGTTATAAGAAAAATAAGTTTTCTAAAGAAAATTTAAATTCCTCATATCTCGTCTTTGCATCACTATTCTCTCAAAAAACATATTTGGGAACATAGATATTCTGTAATTCAATCGAAATAAATACAGACTACCTTAAGAATATGTTTGATTTACAAATAATTTTGGTATTACGTTTGTATGAAATACCATCCACCGCCGGCCCCTTAAGCCAACCAGTTCTTTTGTAAAGGGATATTGTAATCCTTTTGGTATTTCTGTAAAGGCGTTTTGTTTAATTTTAGAGGTCGGCCATCATGATTGCAGCATCGTTTTGCAGATACGAGGTGGGCTATATTTGCAGGGTTGTATCATACTTAAATTAAAAAAAAATGTGGTGGTCATTCTAAATGAGGTTCCAAAATGTTAACAAAACGATGGTTATTTTTCATAATTAATTCAATATAAGTCGAAAAAGAATAGTACGTTTACGAAAACTTTAAAAAGCTCTAAGGGTGATCTTTCAAATAATAACGTGCTCTGAAAGCGTGCTAAGTGTGCAGGTATACAAGGTGCGATATGCCTCAATTTCATACATCTGTTTTCATCACCTTATCCACAAAAAAAAGAAACTTTAAAGCCAATGTATGACATATTTATTTCCTGCCAGAATTCAACAATCGGAGGCAAACAATATGGAACAAGTAATGACGTTTAGTGTAAAAAATCCGCGTAGAAGCAGATAGGTGTTCTGCGCTCCCCTTCTAAGAGAAACTGTTCACCGAAAATACAATAAAATAATCCTGTGCTTTGTACTCTAGTTTTGACGGTCAGTAACAAAAATGTGTTGGGTTATATTATTTTTTGTAAGTATTTTCTTTGAGGTCAATATGACAAGCTTTTATTCGATTGACACACACAATTCAAGTCAAGCCACGTATTTTCTTTAAAAGCAACATTTTGTCAGTCTATTTAGTACAGAACCAAAACACGAAACGTTTTTCCATGAAATACCGCAATTTTTTTCAAAGGGAAATAAATTATAAAAAAAACAGCTGTGCCGCCATTATGTTTACAGTTTACTTAATTGTTTTCTCTCCGTAAAACTATACTGCACCTGAAAATTATTTAAGTTTACAAAAATATTTTCTTTAACATACTAGCGACATTTCTGCAGACGGTAGCAAGGTGCGCGGGTCGGGCGCGTGCGGCGCGTGCCGGGCACGTGCGCCGGCGCAGTGCGCGGCTCCACGCTCCTGCACTGTCATGGCCGATGCTTACACAGCTTTTTATTTTCTCTTTTTTTCGCCAATGGACTGTGAGTTCGTAAATTACTCCACTATTATACCAGATTATAGACAGGGGGACGAAGAATGCATCCATTCATGTTTACATGAAATATTTTTATGATCATGCCTGACTAGGGATTTGCTTAATGAGCTTTATTTTTATGGTAATTCCTCAACGCGCAACGTCCTCTATTGTCATAGTCTTTTTTTCTACATCGACCTAAACGTAATTTCGAATTCAGATGAGCGGTATTCAGTGTGGGACCGTTATTTTTGGCAGACAAGCAGCTTTGTTAATAAAAATTCTGCAGTAAAAAAATCTGCACATAGGTCAACAACCTTTATGAATAAATTACCTGAAAGTAATGGAAGCGTCTACCCGAGTCCAACTACGACCCACAGAATCAACTACAAAAAATATCTTCGAATATTCACCGACGTTTTAAACACGCATCAATCGATTGTTTTACTTCCAATATTTTTATAGCTTTTGTTTACCCTCGTAACGGTAGATCCCTTTCCCCATTACATAGGTAAGTAAGTACCTATGTGTGTGTACGTCAGTAACAATCAGTTGATTAAATCCTGCGCACACCTGCGGGATGGCACAGGCACGCACGGGGCAGCCGGGGGTGCGTTGCCCCTGACAACCAGCTTTTTGATAAACAAGTTTGAATTTAACGAACCCGTCAAAAGGGTTAATCAGGGTATTCAATTTTTAGGCTGATATGGGGATTATGCTAATCAGGGATGTGTTACTCCTCACTAGCCGTATCCAGACTGCATCTGCTGTAGGTATCAAACTCAAAGCATTTATTTCCTGTTCAATCAGTAACAACAACTTTTGTACTGTCCAGGAGTCGGTCAGTCTCCTGACTGACCGACTCCTGGACAGTGCAAAAGTAGAGCTACTACTGCAGCTAGTTTTGTGAAAAAATGATACATGATGATGATATAACTCATCATCTTGTCAACTCTACTTATCACCTTTTTCGTCAATGTTAGATTTCTCTGAGTTCGCAGATAGAGAATTGAATCAACGATTGAATCTGCAGACCTATATAAGGTGACTGGTAATTAGTGTACGATACTTAAACACGTGATTATACTCATGATAACAAACATGATAAAAAAAATCTGCTGTTCAGTACATTAGGCGAACATAAATGTACTGATCAGCTGATTTTTTTTCACGATTTCCGGTTTGGTCCCATAGTAAAAGTTGTTGGTTATCATGAGCACAATCACGTGTTTAAGTATCGTACACTAATTACCAGTCACCCTATATGTACTTACCTCAAAATAAATTCTATCAAGTTCGAAGATCAAGTAGTACCTACTTAAAACTTATAAGTATTGGACTTTGATGATCTAAAACCTCAATGGACTACTGAAAATCCTGGCAATACAAACATGTGCATCAATAACACTTTACAGTAAATAAAGCAAGTACCTGCTATTGATTTTCAGCAATCATCTTTATACTGCACTAATCAGAACTATAGGGTGACTATAACATTATTTGCTCTCTGAAATACTTAGGACTTTTGACAATATTTGAGTCATCCGATAGCCAGCGCGTTGGCGTCGCTCCCAAACAAAGTCTATCATCATTCCACCGTTATTTTATTGCAGTGAAGTAATGTTCGGTTCATATGTTTGCTCTCACACGCATGCCACCCCAACTTTTTCCGACACACAATAGTTGGGACTACAATAGTGCTGCGCGCGCATCTGTCACAGGCTCGTCTCTGATTGGTCGCTCGAGGGCGGCGTGCGCGCACCCTACGCACTGATTTCCACGCTGTTGTCCGAATCAATACCGAAATTCGATATAACGGTTAATGTACGGCTTTATCGCAATGTTTGGAGATAAAAATGTGCTTTGAAATGGCATTAATCCTTTCATGGTTTCGTTGATCAATCGCCAGAATAATCCGCGAATTATTGTCCTTTTCGAATTGAATTTGAAAAATTATTTTTATGCTTCTTTCAATCGCACTTTGGTTATATTGAATATATCACAGACGTAAACACTTCAGTGCATTTTAACGACCCACACTTCACTGCAATACTTATATGTCCTGGAAAATCTAACAAAGACCTAAAAGGTGTACCTATCAATGGTCCTTATTAGTCGAGGTGTAAACAAAGCTCTCTCGTGGGAACAAGCTGATGTCGGAAGGATGTGTACACGTTCGAGTGCCACGTCACAACACACCTTTTGTAATTGTTTCCCTTTTTTTGAATGGGGATGTAATGAGGTTTTGTGGTGGGAACTCGCTGCTCGATGGTCTAGGAGGCTAGGACCCTTGAGTTGACTGTTTGTGTTGTAGTGTTAACAGGTTGGAGTGGTGTAGTACAATCTATTTCATGGCTAAAATCTGCAGTAAAAGGTAAGGCATATGCACGTGCAGGGATCATACGACTACTAAGCTAGAAATCGACATAAAAATTTCAAAATTTAGGTTTTTCATGTTTGAGGTTTATATTCATCTATAGAGCTAGTAGACTGTTATCGGTGTATTATTTTTCATCAAACATATATTAATAGACTTAGACCAACCCATAAATTCATAAAATAACATAATAACACTCCTGTAACACCAGAACGGTTAGGCATTGGTGTACCTTATAGTACAGCCTCATTTCGTTAATAAGGTTTAAGTCTCTTGTATTAGGGGCGAGCCTATTGCCATCAAACGGAGACAAAGCCAGACTCCGTGGATGCCACTGAGAAATTCCTAATGGAAAATCCAATAACACTTTGTCCGATCTGGAATTTGAACCCAGAACCTCACGCTCAGCGGCCACTACACCAACGCAGGCATCAAACAATAAAAATATTAATGTAAAAAACCTTTTTTTTTAAATAAGCTGTAATTTAACTTTAATATATTGGCCATAAAATATTAGCTTACTTATAAGTAAAAATAACAAGAGTGATGCATATATTCCTGGTACATGCTCATTAAGGAGTAGTAAGGTGGAGCATCACAAAGGTCGTGGAACGAGTTTGATCTTCGAACTTTTCGTTCCTCGACCTTTGTGAACTTGAAAGGTTGTATTGATGATTATGATGATTATAATTCTGCAAATACATACGTCTTATAGTCGCGAACGATATTTTCATCAACATATAACCTAGCACTGGTCTGTAAATTGCAAAAATCGTAAGAAAATTTGAATTTGGCGGGCTAGCCTGACGATTTCACCTTAAGGGGCCGGCGGAGCGTGCGTCGTTCATACAAACGTAATACCAAAATAATTTGTAAACCAAACATATTCTTAAGAAAGTGTGTATTTATTTCGATTGGATTACATAATATCTAGGTTCCCAAATATATATTTTGAAAGGACAATGATATTCAGACGAGATATGAGGAATTTAAAATTTCTATAGAAAACTTATTTTCCCCATAACTCTTGTTTAAATCAATGTCTATTCATAATATATATTTGGAAACCTAGATATTATGTAATCCAATCGAAATAAATACACACTTTCTTAAGAATATGTTTGGTTTACGAATTATTTTGGTATTACGTTTGTATGAACGACGCACACTCCGCCGGCCCCTTAAAGCACATACCAGTGTGCAACTTTTATTTCAGTAGTCATGGACCTTCGAATAAAGCACGTAAGCAAGTACCAGGATGGCCCTGACTCATCTCTCACGGCAATTTCCAATATTATTCCAACTATTAATCATCGACGTGTCACCTAATTATAGTTAGGCAGGTCCCACGCCAGTCTGTGTGAAACAATCCATGTTGTTACCTCACCACGGGAGAACAGTATGCTTGTCATCGATGTTTTAAGGGTGTGTCTCTATTCAATTGGCGTGACGGATTACCTGTGTTTTCCCACAACGAAGCAATTTAGTTTAGGACATGCGTATCGCCAAGCGATGTATGGTGAGGCCCTCTAGCGAGATGGAAAGGCGACTAGGACAGATTTGATATGGACGCGGGTTTTTAGAGCCTTACGTCTAGGGATGGACTTTTATAGGTTAAGAATGATGGGTTTTCATCTCATAGGTACGCATTCAAATTTTAATAATATAGTCTAAAAGGATTTAAAATAACTCGATTTGCATAGGGCAATAAATTCCGCGTCTTTCGCAACTCTATTTGCTTGGTATTTTAGTGATTGACTCAATCGAGCACTGTTCTCCTAACTGTGATGATTTTATTGATTTGTATCTACAAGTAGTAACGCATTGGTTATAGATGATATGACTGACTCGCTCGTGTAATAGACGCTAGCGCGGCTACTGGAGATAATAGATAAGTCCTGGGTAAAATTCCTAAAATGTCGTTGGGTTTTTCCATTAAAATTTTCTAAGTAGCAGCCTTGATATTGTCCAGATTGATGACAATAGGCTCGGTCCTATTCCTATTGGACTTAAAAGTAAGTATTTTCTTGAAGAGCTACAAAAAAAACCAGATGATCCACACCAATCAATAAAACAGCAAGTACTTGCAATGTCATCTATACACTATTCAATTACACGTACAGCCGGCACCCGACAGTAAGCGACACCACCGCACCGGTAGCAGAGGATGCGCCGGCGCAGGCTTCCGGCGCGTGCGTGAGTACGGCTTCACAGTTCCGCTTCAACCACCAACTAAGCCTCCTCACGAAACAAACGAAAACCACCCTTACCGTTTACCCATTAAGAGTCATTGTTAGTGAAATAAAAGTATTTGTGTCCGATACTATTACCAACTTACCCTTTACCCCAGGTCAAACAAGAATCACCCTTACTTTATCCACATAAGGGTTGTGATGATTGATTATAAAGTGTTGGTATACTAGTCTAATTAGGTCGTTGCCGCGCAGGCGCTAAGCCGGACACTCAAAGGGGATTGTACGTCATATGTTCGTACAATGGCGGTATGTCTAGTGGCTATGGTATGTAAGGTCCCCTCTACATTATTAATCTTTGTCATTATAGACACCTTATATACCATATTATTATTGTAATAAAGCCAGTATATTCTCAGCAGTCATTGGTTTCATTTACTGTCTCTGCCTACCCTACATGGCGACCCTGCGCAAAGAATCTGCTATCCGAGCGTCGCGTACTTGACACCAGCCGGCTAGCGCTGGCTGGCGCCATACCGTATATGGACAAAGAACGTGAAACAAATCAGTGGATTTAGTACAAAGTGCATCCAATATGAATAAAATAATTTTATCGGTGATTAAAGTCACACGTACTGGTGCAATATATTCGGAAAATCATAAAAATGGGTACAACACAGTCTCATGAAGAAGTGATCTTGGCACAGAACGCAGCTGGAGGCTCGAATCAAGCAACCGTCGAAGAAATTCGTTTTCATCTAAGTACAGCAAATATTATCCTTACTATTATTGCCCTGGCGATTGGTATTGGGCTGCTATTCTTCATATACCGAGCGTATAGAAAATGCCATAAGCGCTGGATGCAGCAAGAGATAAATCGAAATAATCTACGAGTCTCCAATTATCGCCGCCGCACCACTGAAGATATGAAAACAGCCGGAATTGTTTAAGCAAAGTGAATTGTAGTGCCAAATAAAATAATAAATAAAACACGCGTATAATAAAATAAATGCAGTGCAGTGAAAAAGTGATAGTGCGGAATAAGTGCGGAACTTAATAAATAGGTACCTACATAATACAAAGAGAAGTAAAGAAATGTCAAATAAAAAAAGGTAAAAAATCTAAAATTAAATAAAAAAAAAACCTAAAATTACTAAGTACTGGACCCGAATACCTCCTGATCAGAACTTTATGAACACTGTAATGGACTATACGATAGAATAATGATAAAAGGTGTATAATTTCAATATTAAAAAATAAAGTTGTAACAAGCATGTGCAAAATAGTAACCGGGCGGATAGATATCGTCCCAGGTAAGTAATGAGTGGAACTTTAAAAGATTTGTATCAGAGTTTAAATGCTGTCAGAGAATATTTGATTAAAATAGGACCTAAGCGGCGTCAAGGGAAGATTATCATTCAGAAGTCAAAAGAAGCAAAAGATTTATACGAAAAATACATATTAGTTATAAATGAGCTAACTCTTGATATCACGCAAGGAAAATTATCTTCTGTTGACGCAGAAATAGTTACTAACATATCCTCAGATATTCAATTACTTTATAGTAGAATAGTGCATCTGTGTTCAGGAGAAAGCAAAGAGGAGGAAAGTTCAGATACAAGTGGAGAATTTAAGGACTCGGTCGAGGGTAACAGTTGTGTAAAAATGGAGTTGTTTAATTTAAAAACAGCCTTATCTTTGCTATCACCTATGACAGATGAAGAATCTCAAACCAAACAACTGATTGATAACATTGAATATTATTCATCCATGCTAAAAAATGATGATTGTAACAGAAAATTGATCACATTCGTACTCAAAAGTAGATTGTCTCAAAGTGCAAAATTAAAACTAAAAGAAAATTATTCAAGCATTAGTGATCTGATTAAAGATATGCGGACAGAACTTCTACCTCAAAAATCAGCCCCAGCAATTCAAAATAAATTACAGCAGATTAGACAAAACGATTTAAGCATTCAAAATTATGGGAAAGAAATAACAGAATTGTTTACAGAACTAACGATTACGCAATCCAATGGCAATTCTGAT
The DNA here is from genome assembly GCA_950022955.1 of Xestia ashworthii. NCBI lineage: Eukaryota > Metazoa > Arthropoda > Insecta > Lepidoptera > Noctuidae > Xestia > Xestia ashworthii. Next base: position 12,333,768 of record OX465566.1, read on the forward strand.
TGTTACAATGTATTAAAACCAGTCAACGAAAAATTTGCAATAAAAAAATTTGCTGATGGGCTCCGTAATCGTAGGCTCAGTACTGTAATTGCAGCTAGAAATTACACATCGTTAAAGGACGCAATACAAGCTGCCAAGGACGAAGAAACAGAGACTGCCTCTACATCAGGAGACGTTATGGGTATGTATCGAAATAATTTTAATAACTACAGAGGAAGACTAAACTACAACCGTGTACCACGAGCTGGCTATTACGACACCAGAATTTACTCAAACCAAGGAAATCGCAATCCAAACTACCAAGGTCAAACTACCAATGATAGTGGTGGTGGTAGTTTGCAGCCTCAGCAGTCCACACGAGGTGTACTTAGTCGGAGACCTTGGCAAACCAGAGGTAGGTATAACAATTATTATAGACGCGAAAATCAGTGGGTACGCAACGAACGTATGCGTGTAGCCGACAGTGATAATTCAAATGAAAACACAGATGGAAAAACAAATGAAAAACAATTGCAAAATGATATCGAGGAAAATCAGTTTTTTCGTGAACAATAATATTATTTTAGCGACCAATAGTAATTGTTGGATTAGGTTACCAGTAAATAACGTGTCATACACTTGGTTACTTGATACGGGCGCTACCATTTCAGCTTTAAAGTATAAACATGCGCTCGAGCAAAAACTTACTATCCATAATGAGAAGATTATCATAAATGGAATAGGTGGTAAAGTCCATGCAATCGGATACACATATTTACAGTTACGTAGCCATGACCAAAATCTTAGCCACAAGTTCTATGTATTTGAAACATTGCCATGTAAAGCGCATGGTATCATCGGACAAGATTTTTTAGAGAAATATAGCGCGAACATAGATTTTAAACATAATAATTTAACTTTGAGAACAGACCAAAATACGGAACTTAACTTACCTTTTGTGCGGAATTACAAAAACAATTGGAAAATACCATCTAGAAGTGAATCAATACACTATATCCAAACAAATTTGACTGAAGAGTGCGTCATATGTGCAAAAGAATTGGGCGAAGGTATTTTTTTAGCAAGTTCTATAGCTAATCCACGCAATGGTCTTGTGCCGATACGAATATTAAATACTACGGAATCCACAATAACCTTAACAAAAATTGAGCCGACTGTTCATAAATTATGTGAATACACGATTAGTTCGTTTCGAAAGACAAACAGGAATGCAGAAAGAGTCAAGCGGTTATTTTCACAATTAAATTTAAAACATTTAAATAAAGAAGAACAGGTGTCAATCGAGAACTTATGTGCCAAGTATTCGGATATTTTTTACCTAACGGGAGACAAATTGTTGACAACCAATATTTACGAACATAGCATTACTTTAAAACCAAACGTTAGTCCGGTATTTACAAAACCATATCGGCTACCACAATCACAAAAGAACGAAATAAAAACCCAGGTAAATAAATTGTTAGAGGAAAACATTATTGAAAAGTGTAATAGTAGTTGGTCAAGTCCAGTACTATTAGTGCCAAAAAAGACAGACAACAGCGGCCAGAAGAAATTAAGATTAGTCATAGACTACCGTAAACTAAATAATTTGATCGAGGATGATAAATATCCCCTTCCAAACATGTCAGAAATATTAGATGCGTTATCAGGAAGTATATATTTCACACACTTAGATTTATATAATGGATTTTATAACGTACAATTAGAAAAGGAAAGCAGGAAATATACTGCGTTTTGCTCAGGACAGTACCAGATGGTGCGTATGCCTATGGGATTGAAAACTAGCCCAGGATCATTCTCGCGCATGATGAATATGGCCATGGCGGGCCTCACATATGAAAAATGCTTCATCTATATGGATGATCTAATAATTTTTGGGAACTGTTTAAATACTCACAATAAAAACTTACAAGAGGTATTTGAACGTTTGCGAAACGTAAATCTTAAGTTAAATCCGGAAAAATGCGATTTTTTAAAGAAACAAATATTGTATTTAGGCCATGTGGTTTCAGGTGATGGAATATTACCAGATCCATCAAAAATAGATGTAGTAAAAAACTATCCACAGCCAAAAACCCTCGATGAAGTCAAAAGGTTCATTGCATTTGTTAATTACTATAGAAAATTTATACCGAATTTCGCAAAGAAGGCAAACCCGTTAAATAATTTGTGCAGGAAAAACGTACCCTTCATATGGGATAGTAATTGTCAGGAAGCATTTCAAGTATTAAAAGAATGTATTATTTCACCACCTGTTTTGCAATACCCGAACTTTTCAGAGCAAAATCAGTTCGTCATACAAACCGATGCATCAAATTATGCAATCGGTGCCATTTTGTCTAATAAAGATCTTAAGCCCATAGCATATGCCAGTAGGAGTCTAAACAAGGCAGAAAAAAACTATCCAACAATAGAAAAGGAACTGTTAGCAATCGTTTGGGCCATAAAGCATTTTCGACCATACCTTTATGGTAAACCATTCAAAATTCAAACAGATCACAGGCCTCTAGTTTATTTATTTAATATGAAAGACCCTTCAAGCCGGTTAATGAAGTTAAGGCTCTTACTTGAAGAATATAATTATAGTGTCGAATATGTAAAAGGCACAGATAATGCAGCAGCAGACGCCTTGTCTCGAATCAGCATGACATCAAAAGATTTAAAAGAGATGAATGAAAACTTAGTAAGTGTTATGACAAGAGCGCAAAAACAAAAGCAAGCGCAGACTAGGATAGACTCTGTGACCAATAGCGACGACTGGCCTTACCAACCGAAAGTTGTGGAGGCACACATCAAACCAAAGGATCACACAGAGTTAATATTTATAGAGAAAAAGAAGTTAGATGCCATGCGAAAAATTAAAAACATTGCCTATGAATGTAGAACGTTTTGCTATATTCCAGAAATGAAAACACTTTACATAAAATACAAAAACTCTCCATCGCAAATTACGCCAGCCGAATTTGTGAGAGAACTCGATACGTCGTGTAAACAAATAGGTATAAATGAAATATATTTCGTAAAAACCAAAACCAATAATATTTTTACAGAAAAATTACTAAACGAGATAAAAAAAAACGGAAGTGCAACTATTCCGCGAGTGTGTATATTAAAAGACGTAGTAAGAATAGAAGAAAAAGATGACCAAAAGGTGATTTTGAACGACTTCCATCTACTGCCAACCAGTGGTCACGCAGGTATAAGGAGGATGTTGAGCAATATCAAAAAATATTATTTTTGGCCAGGCTTAGAAAAGGACGTCAATCAATTTGTGAAGAGATGCGATAAGTGTCAAAGGCACAAACACTCAATACCCGTAAAAGAACCAATGGTTATTACATCTACAGCAAAAACAGCATTCGAAAAAATATATTTAGATATTGTTGGACCATTAGATCGAGATAACAATAATTATACGTACATATTAACTCTACAATGCGAACTATCTAAATACGTCGAAGCCTATCCACTGATTACTAAAAGTACAACAGAGGTAGCTAAATCGTTTGTTAATAACTTCATTTTGCGATATGGTATACCACAGGAGATCGCAACAGACAGGGGCACAGAATTTATATCTTCCACCATGAAGGAGGTATGTACCCTTCTACACATTAATAAAATGAACTCAACAGCCTATCACCACCAGTCTATAGGTGCCTTAGAAAATTCACACAAACATCTTGGTTCATTTCTTCGTATCCAATGTGACAGTCACCCCGAAATGTGGAGTCAATGGCTCCCATTCTGGTGCTTCTCGTACAACACCTCGGTACATAGTGAGACCAAATTTACACCATATGAACTGATTTTTGGGAAAAAATGCTCTCTTCCAAGTAACTTAAATTCCAATGTAGTAGAGCCATTATATAACTACGATAATTATCCGCTAGAGTTAAAGTTTCGGTTACAATTATCACAAAAAGAGGCTAGAGACAATTTGCTTAGGAGCAAAATACAAAGAAAAGAAAAGTATGATAAAAATAACAGACCTGTAACGTATAGTCCTAATGATTTAATTTTAGTCAGAAATGAAGTAGGTGGAAAATTAGACAGTGTATATTCAGGACCATACGTGGTAGTAAGAGATATGTCTCCGAATGTGGAAATTATGAAAAAAAATAAGCTAGATGTAATACATAAAAACCGCACTAAACTGTACCATTCTATGTAGTTTAATTATGTTTGTGTTTTACTTCATTAATGTGAAAAAAAAAATGTATCTTTAGTTTGTAATTTTTTTTTTCTTTCAAGGGGGGAGGTGTAAGGTCCCCTCTACATTATTAATCTTTGTCATTATAGACACCTTATATACCATATTATTATTGTAATAAAGCCAGTATATTCTCAGCAGTCATTGGTTTCATTTACTGTCTCTGCCTACCCTACAGGTAAGTGGGATTATGAAGTATTCCTTTATTACTGCACAAAGTCATAGTTACCGACCGCTTGTTCTAGGGCCCACCTTGATAGACGGGATGCTGCATAAGTGGTTTGGTGATAGATAGATCATATTCCGCTAAGCACACTACTAAGCAGGGCTGGCAAAAAACCTTGAATCAACAAAGGAGTACTAAGTGTACACAGCCATTACAAAAACTGCAACTAGTTTTTTATTAGTTCGAATATTAGGTCGAATCTTTGTCAAAATACAGAAAAAATTAACATAGTTCAGTTTCCCGGCGGCTTGTTGTCTTCTTATGAAGAGACTTATTAGCTAATAGCTAATAAGTTTGGGATTTATTTAAAATCTGTCGGTGTCACGCGCTTACTTAAAAAAAAATTACCCATGATACTTTGAATTTAGGTAGGTACATCGAGAATAATCGAGATCATGAACATACAAGATCCAAGATCCTCTTCATCAAACCCTCACCAAAGTAGATTACGGCATAAACCAATCCAGTCTGACTGGAATCTAATAAGCATGTTTGTTCTAAACAAAAGACTGCAGCCAGACTTGCGACTCGATCGCATCGCATTCACGACTCGCGACAATCGCACTGATTACTGACAACACGGCCACTGTGTCGCGTTAATTGAATTCTCCAGTCTCATGATTCAATTACATTCAATTATTTTCTCTCAGCTCTGGGCGGCATGGTGGGCGGGGCGCCAGCGGATTGGGCGGTGTGTCTGGGCGGGCGGCGCGCAGAACCGCCCAACTAAAACATATCTGTGTGTCTCGTTTTACTCTTAAACTTTGTTTTTGAATCTGTTTATTGAGTTTGTTTTAAAGTTCATTATAACTGTGGGTAAGAAATTTAATAAATAAATAAAATAAATATCGCTGGACATTAACACACAGCGCCACCTAGTGCCACACTAAGCAAAGCTTGTGTCGTGGACACTAGATAGTTGATATACTACATATATACTTTTTTGTTTGTAAATACATACTTATTATACATATAAACATCCATGACTCGGAAACAAATGTCCGTGCTCATCACACAAACATTTGCTCCTACCGGGATTCGAACCCAGGACCCTAAGAACGTAAGGCAGTGTCACTACCACTACGCCAATCAGGTCGTCAAACCATAATGTTATATTAACTTTCAATTCTTCGAAGGCAACATATTTTTCATAATTTGCTTTATCTTATTATATGAAACATAAATTATTGTTATAATAAAACGGGTAAAGCACAGGTAAAGGGTGTGTGTCATATCTACATATTCACATCTATTATAAATACTTTCGGCAAAAGTTATACTCCTAATGTCATGGTATGTGATCTCAAGACATTTGCATTTGAAAGCACTTTTTTCAACGATTACGTAAGTACTATGTAATAAAATGTGGCATTTACCTTGACTTTAGTCAAGTTCATGATTAACATTAAAATGACAACTAATGAAACGAACTCGAAGCAAAAGCAGCAAAAGCAAAATACGTGATATGATTTTTAAAGAGAGCCATGTTTTAAGTCCTAACATCTTATCAAAATTCAAAAGACCACATCACTGCGATACATAGTAAACTTTGTATTTTAGATACGCAATCAATACTGGACTTATAACTAATTCATGGAATAAGCTTCTACTTTTACTCACGTCACATAACATGGACATAGCACAATCGACATTTTCTTTCATTTAAATGTTCCATCATTCTCCTGATCCCAATTCATTTGGGGTCAGCGCAGGATGTCTTTTTCTTTCATATTTCTCTATTACTCGTCATCTTAGCAGTCCTCTTTTCTATCCTTCACACAGTCTATCCATCGTTTCTTTAGTCTTCCTCTACTAGTCTACTAGCTTCTGCCCGCGACTTCGTTCGTTTGAATATTTCTTATTGCTGCAACATAGCTTATAGCCTTCCTCGATAAATGGACTATCCAAAGCATAAATAATTTTTCAATTCGAGCCGGTAGTTCCTGAGATTAGCGCGTTCAACCAAACAAACAGACAAACAAACAAACTCTTCTGCTTTATAATATTCATCAAAACAAGTAACTATCACGTTTCTCTGTTTGGTCACCAATATATTTAGTTGTTTCGAGTTTTGAGTGAGTACAGAGTGAGACAAGGTACCACAAGGATAGGGGTCTTATCAGTTATCGGTACAAGGTAAAGGTTTAAAAAACTCCAAGTTGACACTTGTGGCGCGTGCATGGGGGCCTGCAGACTGTTCCGGATCCCGTAGATATGGCCCTGTGATCGTATAAAGTGTGTTTTTGAATTACTTAGTAAGTTATTTTCAAACACGCGGTCTTAAAACGAGACATTGTATATAAATTTTTATTTTGCACAGAATCATGACTAATTTTTCCAATAAGTAAGTCTCCCCTGTATAAAAGCTCGCAGTGTACCGTAAACCACCTCCCACCACATCCACATAACTATTATTATTCCAAATCCAAATCAGATATAAAGTAAAAATAGTGTACAATACATTGACAGCACCCTGTACGGGGGTTACGGCGGCCGCACGTTCGGGGCGCGCACCCTGGCTGCAGCCCGCCAGCCCGACAGTCCTGTGTCGACCGCCCCGCCGAGCGGACCGCGCACCCCTAACTGCACCACCGAACTATACAAACTTTAACCTACGAACTCCTTCATTCCAAATTTAAAAATAAAATAGTTCCGATTAAAAAAAAAGTTCTAAAATTAAATCTGTCAAAATTTTGTTGTCTATTGTTGCTAGTTCGGTTTTAAAAATATATTTTTTAAGTTTTCGTGAGCAGGGGTGTCGCCGGGTGATTCAGAAGAGGACCAGGCACAGGTATGACTCACTGACATTAGTTTTCGCCATAGTAACACCCTTCGCACGCACCTGCGTTCGGTATCGCACGTGCCGATTGACATCTTGCCTTGATTTTGCTGTAGTTTTTTTTAATTCAAACCTTGAATCGATGTTTAAAATTATTGTGAATTGTTTCTAATTCGAAATTTCGGGGAATTGCACAATCATACAAACTGCATTGTATATATTTGGTGGTCTTATGTAACACAGTAGCTCCATAAATATTTCAGTGTATTTTTGTTGGCTTTTAGGAAGTTATTTATTTCATGTTATTTCGTGTATTTAAACTTTATACTCTTTGTTGGAAATTGAATTTCAAAGTTTGTCATCGTGTTTAGCAAGTAAATAAACGGCAAAACGTATTAATAAACAGAATTCAAGTGCAGCTACGTGCTACGTATCTCATATTGTTGTATTCTGTGGCTCCTCTTCTTCGTGGCAAACTACCTTCAAAATTGTTCGGAGTTTACGTAGAGTATCAGTTATCATATAAGTCTGGCTTTCGACCAAGTCCGCAGAAGTTTGCTGAAGCCGGACACAGCCTCCCCGTGTTATATCCCTAGAAGTAATTAGGTTTTACCCGTACTACGGGGTTTCGTAGACCCAAGAAAAATAAGGTAAAAATGGTGTAAACGATTAAAATTAGCATTAAGTTCTCTTTTCCTTTTATTTTTAGCTTTGATAGAGATGGTCTGACCTATTTATTTAGCATTAAACTTTGATTAAATTGTAAGGATTATTAAAAAATCCTTTAAAAACGAGTTAAGTTTGTTTTATGTTTGATTTAATGTTCTTTACAGTATGAAATTGTTATGGGAAACATTGTTTTTGAAAATTTATGGAAATATCGATGGTCTAACAAACATAGTGTGGGAACTCAGCAATTACTTCTTCTTCTCTTCCTTGTAAAAGGTGATAGGTGAATTTGAGGTTGAATTTACTGAAAGGAACGTTATTCTGTAGAAGACTATTACGTTATTTTTTCTAAGGTTGTTTGTTGGTTATGCTTTAAACATATAGAAAAATGTATCTATAAGTTTTTAAGGCCCCACGAGAATCAACTATGTCAATGCATTCTATAATTCGTATTTTTATACGTTGTCAAAAAGCCCAAATAAAAAAGATATTACGAATTTCTTCAATAGTAGGTTAGATTCTGAGAATATAGCGGTTTTTGCGGGAAATAAAACAAAGTGTCATTTTCAGATTTGATAACATACACTATTTATAATCAACATTTAAACAGTTCATAAAGCTTAATTAATCAATAAATCAAAGAGTTCCGAACTACTCGTGTTTCCACCTCAATAAAATCGTTGTTACTCGTACTATCACACTGAGGAGTCGAAAGGTGTTAATTAAGTATAATATTAGTCGTACACCTCGCACTGGTCGTGTTGTGTTCACGCCCTAATGACGGGGACGATGTCATATGGTAAAGTATTCATGAACGAACGTAACACGACAATTAATAATGGTCTTATAAAGGATATTATTACTAAACGAGGTATTCTACAGACAGTCATTAATAGGGAATTTTTGGTTTCCTTTATTCGGACGATTTTGGTTTTAATGATTTTATTTAGTTGACGTCGTTTTGGTAATAAATTGATGTTATGATTGGCGGTAAATATTTCTCTTGCAAGGGTTTGAAAAGTTTATCGTTGATGTTATATTTTTTAAATAAATTAATGATTTGTTATAAAGAAAACCAATATACTTAGTTTATATGTTACAGTGCATGTAAAATTTAAGTTCCAAAAATGGTCTCAAGTAAATGAAATCCTAATAGAGAAAAACTTCATTTCTTTCTATATTTAGTTGATGTCGAGGTATATTTTTCTATATGATTAGATTTTATACTTGTTAAAAAAGGAATATGGAGAATCATAAGATCTGTGAAGCTACTGTAGTTCTTTACTTTTTATTAATTACAAAGTCATCAACATCTGCCTAGCCTTGTCCAACTATGAAGTTGGCTTCCAGTCTAACCGTCTGCAATTAAATACCAGTATTTTACATGGAGTGGCTGCCTGTCTGACCTGCACAACCCAGTTATAGTACTGGGATATTCGATACCCCTTGGTAAGACTGGTTGTCAGATTTTTGGATCACTGATTACCAGACTACCTATAACAACTGTCAAAGATTTACAAATGACAGCCGGGACCAACGGCTTAACGTGCTTTCCGAGGCACGGATATAAAGTTTCGTATTTTATATTAATCACAAAGTAAGTGCTGCAAAACTGTTGCCATATCGGCCATTTATACTTTGTCAATTTTAACAATGTGTAATTACAGGGTCAAACGCTTTATTTACATCATCATTTTCCTGTCCCAATTTGTATGAGAGGTCTGCGCAGCATTGCTTCTGCTGTTTGTTCTGTTAGCCGTTAAGCTGTTGGTCCCGGCTATCATTTGTCTATCTTTGACAGTCGTTACAGGTAATCAGTGGCCCAAAAGTCTGACACCAGTCTTACCAAGTGGTACAGTATTACCCAGTATTAACTGGGTTGTGGACGTCGGAAAGGCAGTCGCTCCATGTAAAATACTGGTATTGAGCAACATATGTATAGTTGGGGAAAGGCTAGGAAGATGATGATGCAGCATTTCTTTTTCTTCCATGATTCTCTATTACTCGCACCATATTCATCTCAACAGTCACTGCCTTTCTAGCTTAATAATCTTTTACAAAGTCTATATCACTTTCTTTATCAAAGGACTACATCGCTTCTTTGGTCCCTTTCTTATTTGCTTAAATTACTTAACGAATTTAATACAATAATAAAATCATATCAATAGATCGGTAAACGTGGCCCTAAATTTTTTATCGCGACGTGCGGTTTCTTTCACCGAATTGAACCCTTTAAATAAACAGAGTAATGTTTATCTGCCGGATGGGTTCACTTCAATAGTTAGCGGGGTTAGATTAGAACACGCGACCACTTGATCCCCAATCAACACATTTGAGTTATTTTCACTTTCGAATGATTGGAGTATATAATTATGTTCGATGAAATAATGTTACAATCAATAAGATAGTTATTTTCACGTTAAATACGGTTATGAATTTAAACCGTTTCTTACAAAATTATGTCTTCATCATAGTTTGGTTTAGGTTAGTCTAATCGAGAATGTTGTTTTAGATATTTTCAGGTGATTATAAATAATAATAAAATATAGTGATAGAGTTATGAATTATTTGAGTTTACTATTTGGTTTAACTTTTCATTTATTTACTTCTTTACAAATATCTTACATTTTTAATACTCCTTTAAAAAAAACTTTTTTGCAAAAAATAAAACCGAAAAAGTGAAAAATAACTTTAGCTTCTGAAGTCGGTGACGTTTGTATGATTGATTTAATTTTTTTGTCACCGACTTCAGAAGCTAAAGTTATTTTTCACTTTTTCTTTTTGAAGTCGGTTTTATTTTTTGCAAAAAAGTTTTTATTTTTCACTTTTTAGTGGTTCACATGGAAAGTGCATACCGTTACAATTACAACAAGCCCAAACACGACTAGGATACATTGTCTCATTATGGAGTTCCGTGACTCTTGGCTTCATCATCAGATCTGATGGTAGAATGGTTCTTATCAAACGCAAATGCTTCACTTGTTGTAGAAAATACCAAAATTTCTGTACGTTATCCTATAAAATTTGAAGAGTTCCCTCGATTTCGCCAAGATTCCATCATCAGATCCCGACTTGGCGACTATGGGACCAACTTGGAAGTATACCCTTTCAAACAAAAAAAGAATTTTTCAAATCGGTTTAGGCGTCTTCGAGTAATCGGTGAACATACATAAAAAAAAAAAAAAAAGATACATACAGTCGAATAGAGAACCTCCTCCTTTTTGGAAGTCGGTTAAAAATGAACATCAATTTTTATTTTATTTTTTATTTTGGCCTTCCGCGGCGGTGTCGGTAACGGTCCAATATTATTATTATAAGCCTGTTATGTTCCACTGCAGGGCAAAGGCCTACATCCTTTTTTTTCAAGTAGTTTTAAAAAAATGAAGTCGTCTTTTTAACCTACCATTCTCTTACCATTTTTAATTTTTTTTAATATTTTATGATGCGTATTTTCTTGATGTGTATTAAAGTATGAACAGCACATTAATGCTCCATTGAATATGTATAAACGTAGCTCCATTTATATATAATTATGGCCACTGATAATATAACAGCGTAGAGCCCCGCCTCTCGATGGTCGGCCTCCCAAATTATTAAAGCCGCCCAAATCTGAACTTTACCAGAAAATATATTGTTTTATTTTATATTCACTTTACCGACCATCGTTTACCGTTTTACTTTTGTTACAGTTTAAATTATTATAACGATGGAAGACTTTAATAAGTAGGTACCTATCTATTTATTTTGCAACCACAGGCCTAAAAGTCTGATCTGGTGGAAAACCTTTAAAACTATAGTAAAGAGTTATATTTACATTTCGATTGCCTGTGTTGTACCTGTTAGTGATTTGAGATATTGAAACCTACCAAAAGATAGATGAAGAATATGGCCGATTGATTGAGCTTTAATCTACGTATAAAAACCTCTAGTAAAAGTTTTTTTTTTATAATGACGAGTACAATGCAGGGTGCACGTGGTTAAAGGCTAAAAAATATAAATCTAAAAACAAAAGATTTCTAAAAATAATTAAAGTCAATTGGATTTTTCAAATTAGCCTCCAATTAAAATAACAACCCCAATCACAATTGCATCCAAATTCTAAATAGTTAACGCAGTACAAACATCCGTTTACCACAACATATTCACTATTTGCTCTAACCAAACAATAAAACGTATTAAAAGTAGAGGGTAGTTCACCCTCAGTAGGGCTGGTAGGAGCGTGGGAGCGTTGACAGTAATTAGGTAAGTTCGCGCCGTGCGACACCCCTTGATTGCGTTTGCGAACTAGATGCGGATTACTGACGGTCTACGCTTGTTACCAGTAATCTTGTTCGAATCTGTCGGTGGGAAGTCATACTTTGTTTACATGGTAAGGGAGAAGAAATAGTTGGATGGGTACATGCATGTGATGCGGAGGAATGAAGAAAATGTCGTGTGGAAAGTTGAGTATGATTGTGATAGTATACGGGTATCGTACCAGCGCCATCACAAGTATTTCAAAGCTAAAAAAAAGAAGAAATAAAGACCGTTCTCTCGTCGGGCAACACTGTGTGAATATGTCATTTCGTTTAAAGCTAGCAATCTTAAACAACCCTATTTAGGGAAAAACTAAAGTAGGGACGGGTTGGGAGACTCTGTCTCGGAGAAGGAGCTTCGTATAATTATGATAGAACTTCACTTAAGGTAAGTTCGTTTAATCACATAATTATACATTCTCCTTCTCCAGAAAAGTAGAGGAAGATCAAAGAAACGATAGATGGGCTGTGTGAAGTATGATAGGGCACGAAAAGAAGTGTCTGATGAGATGACGAGTTATTATTATTATTTAAGCCTTTTATTTCCCAAAAACTATACATTTTTAAAATTCATTACATACTTACTTACATAATTCAAAATCTTAATTGTAATATTCATTTGATTCATAAAACTAATAAATTCATGAATTCGTAATAATTGAACACATCATTTTAACAGTAATAAAATCATAATTATAACATTTAATTGGTTCTTAAAAAAAAATGCTACATTATCATTTGTTCAAATAGTAGATGACGAGTAATAGAGAAGTTTTAGAGAAGAAGCTGCGCCGACCCCGAATTAATTGGAATAAAGGCAAGAGATTGATGATGAAGAAGAAATATTTAGGTTTTTACACCCGGGTAAAAAGACACAGACTGCAGTGGACCTGAAAGCCCTATTAATTCTATTTGTAGTCAAATGAGGCAACGGTATCGTATCGTAAGATTAGTTTTTGTATTAGAATCAAGAATGTAACGTTAATGGTCAAGAATCAGACCATTGACGTTACATTTGACAAGTATGTGATGCGGAGAGTAAAAATAAAAGATATTTAAAATAAATAGCAGGAAACTATAAAATTATACCAAGCCCATAGTATTCTAAATTGTTTTATTTAACTTCTACGAATTGTTTTAAACAAAGTCGTTGTGCGTGTCTGTTTGTTTTATCGCTTAGTTTTTCCAACTTATACAACGGATTATGAAGCGATTCTTACCATAATTTAGAAAAAATCTTAAAAAAATATGTATGAAATGAAACTTAAAATAAAATTAACAAATCTCTATGTTTTATCAACGTTGTAAAACCGGTCGAAGCAGGGGCGGAGCGCTAGTTGAGTACAGTAGAAGGATTGCATGAAAACGAGTAGTAAAAATTATAAATAATAAACATTCCGTATGGTCTGCGTGTGAAACCTGACGGAACTTACATGTTGTACTGCAATGTGCACTTCAACGTTGCCTTCGAAATACTTGAGATTACTTTCCGACAAAATGGACGGTAGTAAAATTAAACATATTATTATTTGAGTAATTACTAGATAAGATTTCATTTTGAAAAAAAAAATGATGAAACGATGATGAAAACCCTGGGGACAAACATGATATGTCATCATGCCTTGTTTCCCCACAGGTTTAGACAGAGGTGTACCAAGCCATAGAGCTTCTTACTTTCAATCATTCATTTTTTGTCTCTTAAATACCTACTTACATTCAAGACCGAGGCATAATTTTTATTTCTTAACAACGTTATCTTTCCGGTTTCAATCATGAAAGTATTGGGCACCAATTTATCAAAACAAATCGTCTTGTCGCCTCGCTTCGTTACAATCAATGGACCACTCGAGTACAATTGAATCAACGCCTCGCCTTTTGTGCCTTTTACCGGACCCTTGAACAACCTTCGCGCTGCACTATACTTTATTAATGTTCTTTTTATCCGCAGATAAATAAACAATATTTCTTCTTTCGCAGATTTGACAAAAATGTTGATGACTCCGAATAAAGAATATGATCTTCAACAAAATGATCACCGAAATCACTGAGCAGATATATTAACTAAGATGGAGTCCGCTTTGCCGCATTTCCATCGTCTGACATCATCAAGGTTTTACCAGCAGTATGCGGCTCCACCAGTGCGCATCTCCAGCAACTATCTCCATGACCTTATCCCACAACAACATCCCACACTCCTTCAGCAATATTTGGCGTACTACAATGAACCTCTAGTACCTCTCGACTTGTCCCTCAAATCCACTACACCGATTACCCCTCCGTGCACTCCGCCACCCTCGCAAAAAAGAAAAGCCGCCGACGACAACAAACCAGAGAAATCACCGAAAATATTTAGACATTTCGAGGACAATGATACTAAAGAGGAATCACAAGATAAAACGGAAAAAAGGAAACTTGATGACGAAACTTCTAACGATAGTGACAGTCCTGAAGCTAAGAAACTGAAATTCACCCAACAGTTTTTTGATGAACTAAAAACATGCTTACCGCAAGAAGAAGAAACGCCGTCGAAAAGCGAAAGGAGTTCACCAGATGTGGTTGAAATAAAAGATTTAGAGGAACGACCTAAGAAATCTCCGAAACCACCCACACAGCCAACCAAGAAAAGCAAAGCTGTTAGGAGACTCATATTCGATGAAGATAAAACATCACCCGTCTCTGGGACTATCATCAGAGATCTAGCGGAGGACGAAACTCTAGTCGTTCGAAAGGTAAAATTAATAACATTCCTTCACGTAAATTGTGTACATATAGAAAAACGTCACCGGTAAACTGCAAACAAAGTCTAATCACACATACGTATCTAAAATAAATGGCAAAGTTGCACAGGAACTATTAATTAGACGTTCTTACCATACCATTACAGCGCTGCACGGCGACTTTCCTTATCGCTTTAGCAATTAAACAGAAGAAAATCGGGTATTGTGCTGTGTTTTGCGCTAATAATAGGTCTAAGGGCGCACCGCAACGCTTAATGCGAGGGTGTGTCCGAGGACATTAAATACGAAATAAATCGCCGTTTCGATACCACCGTATTTCTTTGAATTGAGATAGAGAACTGTAACGTTCAATTTAGACGTAATAAAAATGTTAAATGATATGGAATTACTTAATAGTCGTAATTGTTGGTGTGATAAGGAATCGTTTTAGTTGTGAATGTTAGCTTGCATGCTCATAATTGTACTTTTTCTAGGGAGACATTGATCCGGCGTTTAACGTGGTGGAGGTGACTGACGAGGCGAAGGCTTTGATAGCGGCGATTGAAAACAGGCTGGGAAGGTACATCTGCAGGCTGTGCCGAAGACTGTACACCGACGCGTTTGCTCTTGCGCAGCATCGATGCTCTCGGATCGTGCACATTGAATACCGGTGCCCCGAATGCGATAAGGTACATTAATTAAGACCAATTTATGTTTCAATTATATAGTATCCTAACTTATTGTTTCCCAATAAACTGTTCACGATAAACTTCCATATCTGTCACCGATCAGTTTTATCTACCAATATTCCCACGTGAACTTTTATTGAACGAAAATTGATAACGAAACACCCGTTCAATTTTATGGCATCCCAATACATTCGTCATGAATTAATTAAATTGTGTTTATCACTCTTATTAGATAGGTTGGTCCATAATTCTGTTTATTTTTTGTCCGTGGGAACGTGTGTGAGGGGGTGGGTGGGTACTGTTAGCACATTTCCATGGGAAGCCGCCGCAAGTGGTGACATGAAATGTTTGTACAAGGGCGTCCGCTAATAGAACCGTTTGGTGATGCGTGACGAGAGAATATTAGCACTTATCTGCGTGATGCTACAGTGCATGGGTAGCTACAAATTGAAATAATCGTTTTCGATTTAGGAGAAGGACGCAAAATACATAGTTTTGTAATTTTGTTATGATATAATGTCATCATGAATCGATCAGGATTCACTAAGCAAAAACTAGATGCATTCTTTTTTTTTGAGTTAATCCAACAACTTCTAAAGGATAGAAACCTAAGTGTTTTTAATTATAGGTCTGTTAATTATTTCTACATTTTCTAACTCCCATAAAATATTTGTGTAGGTGTTCAACTGCCCCGCTAACCTAGCGTCCCACCGCCGTTGGCACAAGCCCCGAGTGGCCGGCGCGGTCAAGCGCCGTGACCCTCCAGCAGCCGACTCCGGTCGCTTTCCCTGCCAGAGATGCGGCAAGATGTTCCGAAGACAAGCCTACCTGAGGAAGCACATGCTAGCTCATGAACAACCAGAGAACGAGCCTGAAAAGGAACCATCAGCCTTTCGACAGGTTCAGCATGCTGAATACGCTGCTTATCAACCGGTAAGTTACGCTACAGATTGTTTTAAGTTCTTGATTGCTTTATAGAAGATTTATAGAACTGCGATGAGAACCAAACAGGTGTCGCGAAGGTTCGATTTATAAATACTTAGGTATCGATTTTCCAACGTGATTTTATTTTCCAAAATTCGCTGGTGTTACTTTTATTCGGCTAAGCAGCATTTTTTCTCACAGGATGCCATCCGAGAGACCGGTTTCAATACCTTCTGGAACAAGATCCCGCCTCCTCAGCAGGAATTGAGCTGGGAGGGCGTGCGTCCCAGATGTGGGTCCTCATGTTCTTCGGAGGACTCCCGGAGTCTGGACGTGACGGGTTCGGAGGATGAAGGTGGGGGCGGTGGGGTGGTAGATGGGTGACGGAGGGTATTGCGGCCGGTGCCGCGGCTGCCGCCGTACGCACCCGTCGCTACTGCCCTCTATCCGTACTCCGCGCCGTACGCGCATGACGCACACATGTATTTTTCTTAAACTGGTAAGTCATACTGGCCAGTCAGAAATGGAACGCATTTGAATCTGGATTGCCGCCATTTTAATGTCTTCAAAGTTTGACGCGACCCCGAATTCTCATTGGTGTCCTAAAATCCCTAAAGGACATCTTTACAATGTAATAGTTTTATAGGTTGTTCTTCATCATATCATCAAAATAGTTTTTAATTAAAAATTGTATGAATATTGTATGTAGTCACTTTGTAAATAGGCTTGATGTGTGTTTAGATATTTATTGAATAGTATATTAAAATATTAATTATGTAAATATTTATGATCTCCTACAGCACATTCCAAACTAATCAATTCGCGCTAATGTGAAACATTTAGCGTGATTTTATTTATAGATTGTATAGTGTAATTCACGTTTTAATCATATGAGTATTATTAATTAAGTTATATAAATTATAATCAGAGTATAGTTGAATAGGAATTTATTAGTTAGTAAGTATATTCAATAGTTTTATCAACGCAACTAATAGAATAGTTTATCTTTTGAATATTTCGACGTTCATTCTTATTTTTGGTTGCAAATAAATTGTAAATTACTTCAAATTACAACTTATAGAACCAGCCATTTAACAAAATCACAGTTTTTCTCAACCGTAGAAGTAAATTACGCAATAGTAAGACAGTTCGATAGACAGTTGGTAAGGCTTGAGGGGTCACCGCCATCGATCGCTATCGCAGCACAGGCATATTTTTAGATGCAGCCGTGCTTTCTGTGGCGGCACCACCGGCTGTCGGCTGCCGCGTGTCATGCCGCTTCCTTCATTACTATTTCAGTGGTCAATTCATCGGAATTGAGTCCACTAGGAACTAGGACGTTTTTAACTACGATGTAACGTGATTTGATTCGGATTTTCATGAAATTACTGAATTTAATAACTATCGTCATTTATAGACAAGTCCACGATAAATTATAATAAAATTAAATCACACAATTCATTCCAAAGAAACAAAACTAAATTTACTAGTCGTTTAATTTAATAAATACCAAAGACACAAAAAAATATATTTTCTAGTCATTTTATTTTGTCATCGCGTTGATCTCAATATACGAATTTATAAAAAAAAAATTTACAAATATTTACTTAACGTATTAGGTACAGTTTACCCATAGAGTTTACTTAATTTATTTACGATTTAGTCTTAATTTAATACATATCCTAGTCTTGGGGAGTCTAGTCGCTTTTAACTTTTTAGCTTGCAAATCGTTTTTTTTGTTTACTGATTGCGTTAGTCAATTAGTAGTATGTTAGCTTAGCTATTTTTCTAGTCATTTGTAGTTAAATCTAGTCTTTTATCCTTTTGGTCTCAATTATGTTATTATGTAAGTAGGTAATCTGTTATTTCTAGTCATTTTAAAATTAACATCAATGTAAATGTATTTTAATATATTTTTTCAAACAAACAAACGTAATATCTAGTCTTTTTGTTTTCTAGTCAAACAAATAACTTATATTCTAGTCTTTCTTTTATATGTAGTCATTAAGCACGTTAAGTAAACCAAAAAAAAACATTCTAGTCATGAGTGAATCTAGTCAGGGATTATTTAAATTCTAGTCAATTAGTTTAGTCTTACAAATCAAATTACTAAGATCTCAAGTTTTATTCTAGTCAAACTCACTAGTCTATTAAAAGAAGAAGAAACAAAACAGTAAACGCAAAAAAAATACAAATTCAATATCGATGAGCCGGTGATCCTTTGATGAAAATACATCACATGCCATTTAAGTAGGTACGAGTTGAGAATTAGTTTAGTAAAAAAAATAGTCAACAGCCTTTTGTTTGATCAACCTCGAAATAGTATTGTATTGTACAACGGGCAAGTGTCCGCAACTTCACATCAAAGTACGAATTTTGCGTATGGAATTTATTTGGTAACTTTAAGACATAATATTCAATTAAATCGTTCTTTACTTCAAATTAAAACTATTTTATATTAATACAAGTTTATGTGAGACTACATCGTAGTTCTTTTTCCAAAAAAGTCATGATTGAAAGTTTTATAATAAATTATAAATATGTATACGCTACTATTTGTTAATGTTTCATTAAATGAAATTTTATGTCAAATAACATATTCTAAGTATTAGTTTAAGAATATTATAATAATTAAAGATAAATATTAACCTATAGTTATAAAGATTTATCTCCGCGAGTGAAAAGTCTAGTCAGTGTGTCTACGAAACGCGTTCCAAAGATGTAAATATTTAGAAAAACGCTATTTATTTTATAAGATCATAATATATCATTTATAGGAAAAATATTTGAATAGCACTCATTTATTTATACATATTTATGTAATTACTTTTTTAAATAATATAATCAAAAGAATCAAAACTATTTTTTATTCTTATATTTTTTTAGCTTGACTGTGTGTGTAAGATTTTTTAAGGTTTATTTTTTAGCAAAATATAAATTATAATTTAATTTTAATTGCATGATTATTTTTTGTTTAGGCATTTCAGTAAAAGAGTTTTATGACAAATAAGAATGTTTGATCTGGTTAGTTTAAGTGCTTAAAGCCAAGCTAGCAATACATTTTATTTTAAATCTGTATGTGTTCTATCACAGTATTAAATCTGAAGAAATTAATTTTACCCATAAAACGAGTTATTCAGTGACTGACTGTCTAAGTAATTTTAATATAAGTAGAGTTTAGAATAATTTAAAGCTTATTGGTGCCGATTCTCTTGTGCACAAACTAAACTTAATTTAGGCTATTACTATCTTTTTCTCACTAATAAAACGAGAAAGAGACGGACGTAATTTAGAGCTGTCAAATTTAATTCGAACTAATATTTCCATACAAATGAAGGGTGCACGTAAAAACATGTCGACTAATAACACGGTGAAGCGCAAGGCATAAACTAGTTTGACATTTCCAACTTAGTGCATAGCTATAGCCGTCCTTTTCTCGCCCTGCCTTTTAGTAAAAGATAGCAATAGTCTAAATTAAGTTTAGTTTGTGCACAACAGAATCGACACCATTGTGTATTAATCTGGGACGATCACAACTTTTTACATAAATAATTCAAACTGTTTCAATTAACTGATGGACCGAACTTTAAGAACCTGTAAAGTTAATTTGGACTTAAGAGGCCTGCGGAGCATGCGTAGTTCATACAAACGTAATACTAAAATAATTTGTCAACACATTCCTAAGGTTACAAGAGTTATGAGAAAAATACGTTTTCCATAGAAATTTTAAATTCCTCATATCTCGTCTTTGTATCATTGTCCTTTCAAAATAAATATTTGGGAACATAGATATTCTGTAATCTAATCGAAATAAATACACATTACCTTAAGGGGCCCGCGGAGGATGCGTATTTCATACAAACGTAATACCAAAATTATTTGTAAATCAAACATATTGTTAAGGTAGTCTGTATTTATTTCGATTGAATTACAGAATATCTATGTTCCCAAATATGTTTTTTGAGAGAATAGTGATGCAAAGACGAGATATGAGGAATTTAAATTTTCTATAGAAAACTTATTTTTCTTATAACTCTTGTTAAAATCAGTGTCCAATCAAAATATATATTTGCGAACCTAGATATTCTGTAATTCAATCGAAATAAATACACACTACCTTAGGAATATGTTTAATTTACAAATTATTTTGGTATTACGTTTGGATGAAATACGCATGCTCCGCAGGCGCCTTAAGAATATGTTTGATTTATTAATTATTTTGGTATCACGTTTGTATGAAATACGAGCCCCTTAAAATTAAAATCCAAATTAACTAAATTCATGATTGGTCTGTGTGAAAGATGCTGAGTTGACGCCTCATCATCATCATCATCTCAGCCGAAAGACGCCCACTGCTGGACATAGGCCTCCCCCAAGTTTTTAATGACTTTAAGAATAATAATAAGAATAATTTATTTAAAAGTAGATATTACAAAAGTGTACATTTAGGTGTAGTAGTGTGATTTCTTAAACAATCGTATAATTAGTGCTAGTAAGCAAAATTATAACTACAATATATTTTACAGTTGCAAGTAACGAGAATTTCGAATTCGAATGTTAGAAAGCGACCTGCCTGATCTAGGTTTATTTAAACCTGTGTTTCAAGCCAAAGGGCGGATAGTACCCATGAAAATTAACAACTTTTACTATGGGACTGGCTATCCCGGAAAAAAATCAGCTGTTTCATACATTATTGTCGCGTAACTCGAAAAAATGTAGGCAGTAAATAATGGCATGTTGGCTTAATTTATTTTTTTGAGATTTCAAAGTAGGCCCCATAGTAAAAGTTGTTCATTTTCATGAGTACTATCCGACCTTAAAGTAATTAAAACAACTAAAAAAATAACGCTGTATAATACCAATGTACGCGTGATATCATTTCAAGTTGTACAGTTAATGCCCTAGGTCCTTTTCCCGTCTTATTCTTTAAGAGAGAAAGGAAAGGGACACGCAAGGCACTTAGGTATATTAAGTTGTGATTTCGATTTAGTCCCACATATTCGAATAATTAGGTATAGTTTGCACTCCCGTACCTTATTTTAGATGTAGTTTGCACTTATTTATGTACTAAATACTTAGATTGTCAACATTTCAATTAAGAAAATATAGAAAATGTGTAGTTATGTATGTAGATATTTATTAGACGCTGAGAAATTAATAAAAATGTGAAAATCACGCTGTATTTTATTTCCCCGCATCGATACCAAATAGATATAATTTTACAGTTGTTAAAAGAAAAAAACAAAGAGCATATTTATTTTCTTATCCTTCTCTGTCCCAATGCTGGGCAAAGGATTAATAAAATTATTGGATGTCTGACTTTCCTGCCTCCTTGAACTCCACAGTAACTGCTAGTACGCACAAACACTACTGCACCAATAAAATGTGACTTTTAATGAGCAACAGACTCAGTCATCTTCATGCGCCTACAGCATTCCGCTGCTGGATTTTGACCTCCCCAATGGGATGCCACTCAGCACAATTCTCTGCACCTACCTAGGAGCTATCAGCCACCCTGTGGGGACTTTGACCCACCGTGAGGGCGTCTCGCGACTATGATCCAGGAAGTTTTAGACAGACATTTCCCTAGCATTTATGGTTTAGCTTATTGCCATCAACTGGGCACAATTCCAGACTCGTGGTTGCTACTGAGAAATTCCTGATGGAAAAACCCAAAAACACTTTGTCACGACCTAGGAATCAAACCCTGGACCTCATATGCTCAGCAGTCGTGCTTGCTAGCATTAGACCAACGAGGTAATCACACTAATTTTCAGTAGTATTTTTTAATGAAAGGCACTGGAGTGATTGTCGAGCACGGTGATAATAATACATGCCGTTAGTAACGTACCTAAGCCATCAATGGTATATTGCAATAAACTGTGACCGTCACATCCGTCAAGAAATGAATTGACTCTTGGCTAGTATTTTAGGGAACACGTTTCTGAATCTAAGAATAAAGAAAAAAAACGTGCGGTGCAGTTTTTGGAGACTACCAATAGTAATCTATGTCTGCTACGGTTTGTGCCCCGCGCACGCCGAAGTGGTGCTACGCCGTAGCGGATCGGCTACGAGTGCTACGAAGCGTCAGGTGACGGTCACACAAGTTCCATGATTTTTGTTCACTAAAAAAGTACCTACTCAATGCGTCTAAAGAAGTTTTCACTTCAAGAACTGCTCCCTGCGACTTTTCAGCGATAAAAAATATGAAATGGTAAGACCTAGTAAAAAATATTGTACATCCAAAGGTTACCGTACCGTATAAAAAAAATAGTATTACTTTCTGGTATGTAAAACAGTCCAAAGATAGTAGAAATCCATTTATAAACTGAAACCCTTTAATAAGCTGGTAAGTATAGTAGCGTCATCTGTGCTTCTAAGTAAAAATTACTTCCGCAACTCCACACCCTTCTTGTCCATTGAATTAATGGGCGCTGTCTGCCCCTGCCCCAATGTTGCCAACCCCTGTAAAGCTTGCGAGGGTAAGTAGTTCTCGTTTCAATAGAAAGATGGCGCCCTTTAGAAAAAGTCCACCCGTTTTTAGCGTTCCTTAGCCAAATGGCAAAAAACGGAACCCTTATGGATCCGACATGTCTATCTGTCTGTCTGTCTGCTTGTCCGTATGTCACAGCCACTTTTTCCGAAACTATAAGAACTATGCTGTTGAAACTTGGTAATTAGTAGATGTATTCTGTGAACCGCATTAAGATTTTCACACAAAAATAGAAAAAAAAAACAGTAAATTTTGGGGGTTCCATACGGCCATACTAAGAACGGAAACTCTAAATTTTTTTTTTATCAAACCCATACGTGTAGGGTATCTATGGATATAGGTCTTCAAAAATGATATAGAGGTTTCTTATGTGCTTTTTTTTTCTAAAATTAATAGTTTGTGCGAGAGACACTTCCAAAGTGGTAAAATGTGTAACTACTAAAATAAGAGAATAATAAAATTAAAAAAATATATGATATACATTACCATTTAAACTTCCACCGAAAATTGGTTTGAACGAGATCTAGTAAGTATTTTTTTTTAATACGTCATAAATCGTAAACCGCAATTTACCTTTCACTTACAACGAACTATAAGAACTTTTCTATTATGTTACTTGCTGCAACGGAACCCTTCATGGGCGAAAACTTGACTGTACGATGCCATTTTGCTATCACGACTGAAGAGCATGAGGTCCTGTGTTCAATTACCGGGTCAGGCAAATTATTGTTGGGTTTTTTCCATCAGAAATTACTTAGTAGCGGCCACCAACAATTCTAGAGTCTGAAATTTTTGGTGCCTGGTTGATGGAAATAGGCTCGCCCTATCGTGTACTATATTAGGCCCACTTCTGCCTTACCCTCTGGATCACAGGGGTGATGGTATGTTATGTTTTCATCAATCTTCAATCTAATTAAGTTTAACTTTAACGACGATTGTAATATTATTAAAATTCTTGAATAAATTCTAGTAATCAATTCATGTAATTATTCCAACGTACCGTGCTCACAATAGAAGCTAATTGCCGACTAAGTAACAATCGCATTTGATTATGCAATGTTATTCTTTTTTAACTAAAGTCAGATGCATCCGAGCTTCAGTTCATTTACTATCTAACAGCAAACAATGACGTACATTTACTTAATATTCCTCGGTATTATATCAATTAATCAAATAATATGCCATGTGACCGATCGGGCAAAATTTGTAGAACAAAAAGAGACGTTAACCACACAGTTACCCTTACAAAATGATACGCGAAATGTAATGTCCAAAGAAACAAGAGAGAAAAAGTATGAATCGCCCAAAAAAGTGAAGGATGGTGAAAGTAGTGTGTACCTGGATGACGTGTTGTTTGCCATGAAGAATCAGAACTGGACAGCGGAAGAGGTGCCGTGTTTGAACCATATCAATAGACTGCTTTATAGTTTGCAGAATTTTACTCTATGGGCTGTTTGGGGTAAGTTGTATAAAGTCGCACCAGTTTTAAACGCTGGATTTTAAATAACATAATACAATGACTAGCGTACCACACTTAATACTAACACCTATTATGAGACCGTCATTACCAATCTCCTGCTTTTATCCCAATTCATTTGGGGTCGTCGCAGCATGTCTTGTCTTCTATACTTATTTATTACTCGTCATCTCAGGAATCAGCTCCTTTCTAGCCATATGATCTTTCACACAGTTCATCTATTATTTATTTAGCGTTCCTCTACTCTTATAGTCATCTACATTAATACTCAGCATTTTCCTCATTCAACACCTATGTTGAAATAAACTCACTCTCTCTTTTGATTTTGTTTTTTTAGTTCCTTGTTTCGGTTTCGCACACATACGTACAAGTATCAATGGGTATCGTATTACTCAGTACTAACTGGGTTGTGGAGGTCAGATAGGCAGTCGCTCCACTCAAAATACTGGTATTCAGCTGCAACCGGTTAGACTGGAAGCCGATCCCAACATAGTTGGGAAAAGGATAAGCAGATTATGATGAAGTACACTTAAGTGTTTTCTTGAATTATTTGCGCATTATCAGACATACAGAGAGTGTTGTGTATTTATGTGTACGGAAAGACAAGTACTAAATACTTTTCTTTCCGTATACATTATAACCAGATCGAATAACCTGAGTCTACAACCAGGTTATTCGAACTGGTTCTATGATCCATCGATCGTTTCAAAAACCACTTTTACTCACACAGAATGGGATGCACAAGCGTCAGAACCACAAGGCCTTCTTTTTGGAAACAGATACCAACTTGGAAACTTCGACCAGTGCATGAGCGCGCCCTGGGCCAAGAAGCAACCTGAACTGAAGACCAAGTACTGTCTCGCTGAGATAGTTCTAGAACGAACTGATAAGAACGTGAGACGAAAAGTTGAGGAGCCGTACTACCCTTATCAATCTGCGTTGGATTTTATTGAGGTAAGCTTTCTACTCCAATTTTATAACGTTGTTCACGCTAGGATTTCTTATACAGGGTTTAACATAACAAACACAAGACCTCCCGTATAGTCTCTTGGACCATGAAACTTGACTACTTTTGTTCTTGGTATTCGCAAAAAAAAAACCGTTTATGTGAACTGACGCGAACAGTTGATCAACTTGTTTGGTAAAACTAAATAAAAATTATGAACTTCCATAACTCATAGAACAAAAGTTGTTCCTCATTTACGAGTCGTTGTGCCTAATGAATCTGAAGAACTCATGAAGGCACAATGAATTACTTATTTCGGACTGTGTACAACTTTTCTGAAAGATGCCTTTACTGTGTTTTGCTAAGGCCCGTTTTCTATAACTTACTTACGTATAACTGTCAGTTAATATGCCACGTCTCGCAGCTATCGGTGATTGTATAAACAAAATTGGCTTGAAATATCCTATTTAAAAATATACTAATACATACAAAATATAACTTACTAGCGGACGTCCCGCGGTTTCACCCGCATAGTTCCCGTTCCCGTGGGAGTACGGGGATAAAATATATCCTATGTTACTCGTGGATAATGTAGCTTTCAAATGGTGAAAGAATTTTTAAAAACGGTCCAGTAGTTTTTAAGCCTATTCATTACAAACAAACAAAGTTTTCTTCTTTATAATATTAGTGTAGATAAATTATGAACTATGACACACGAAGTGACAGCATCATGTTACGCCTGCCGCGAAAACGTCGGTAGACAACACCCTTCGGCCAAATATCTTCCTTGAGAAACTCGTCGAGCATATTGATTGCGACAAGTAGGCTTCTTCTTCTTCTGAACTATGGTGAAGCCGTCCTCATCACGCTCTTGCTTTGCTGTTCGCGAGTTATTGAAAATGGCCGGGTGTGCAATATATGATAAAAAAAAATGCATTGTGTTTAAAGACCACAGTAAGACACTGTTGCCTGCTTCTAATAGTATGGTATTTTAGGATTATCAGATCTATACTTTGTCTGAAAATAAGTTCAAGATTACGACATTATTGTAACGAGCTAATCACTTGACTCGATATGCAAATATCGCATGTTCACGTTTAATTGAAATAAGTGAACAATAATGGAGTCTGCTAAGATGATGACACGCGATGTAAAATGTGTTTATTAATTAGTTTTAATAGAAACAAACAAGAAAAAAACTGTGGTAACGTTATTCCTTACATTATAAAAGGTATAACTACTGCGTAGCACTTGCTACGAAAACGCTACGAAATCGTAGCACATGAGAAATGCATGGTAAGAATATTATTACCCGAATGCAGCAAGGGCAAGGAGGGTTATGTGTTTTTTTAAGTATATTGTTGTTATTTTTTGTTTACTAGAAACATTGTAGTCGTATAAGTTTTAAACATACCGTCAAAGTTATACTATGCAGTTTCTCTTTTGTTCGGTAAAGTTTGTGGCAAAATATTAATATTCTTGAATCCGCTATAGAAAGTTCTAGACGGTTCTTTTGTAATCCTGTTTCGATGCTCATAATCCTGTAGAAATGTATTATTAAATAGATTAGTTACCACTTCTTAAAGACTGACTTACGTATGAAAGAGACAACCATCCTACCTACCCATAACAAAAGTTATCCCAATGGTTTATTCTTCTACAATTTCTTATCCCTCTACCCAGTACCGTCCCCCGCACACTCGACCCCTCAACGAGCTGACATGGGGCGCCTGCGTGCCGTCGACCTGTGCGCCGCGCACCGTGGAGCGCCTGCTAGGCGTCATGCTAGCTCGCAGCCACTTGGGCGCGGCCGGCATGAGGGCAGATATCAGCGTCACAGAGCCCTGCCAGAGTGGAGATGATGAGAGGGAGTATGACGCGCTGTTCTATGCCTTCTTGTAAGTAAATACGGTCTGTTATTGAGAAGCAGCACCTTGACGCAGTCAGCATGAGGGCCGACACAGTGTCACTGAGCCCTGCCAGAGTACAGATGATGAGAGGGAGTATGACGAGCTTTTCTATGCCTTCTTGTAAGTAAAAACGGTCTGTTATTATTGAGCAGCACCTTGGTGCGGCTGGCATGAGGGCCGATACAGTTTCACTGAGCCCTGCCAAACCGGCAACGACGGGAGAGAATAAGATGCGCTGTTCTATACCTTATTATAAGTAAACATGGTTACATTTTTAAATAGTTTGTGCCTGGGTGCTGTTCATCAGAAAAAAAGGCTAATAACGTTTAGTAAAATCACTTTACTGAACAAATATCAAAACAAGCTTAAAGAACTCGACAGAAAGTTTTGGCTCTCTTTATCTACTAGACGAACACTACAGGTTGACTAAGTAAAATCTTTCTTTTTACGTGTGTTACTGAAACGTACATAATTAAGTTGTACTGCACAAAATTAACTGCTTGATGGCAATCTACTCGCTTCCTATTGCATGGAACTAAAAACATAACTGGCGAAAGGTACCCACCTTTCGTCAGTACACCCGTACTATTAAGGTGCGTTAGAGTATGTACCCTATTATATAACTTGTGTTTTATAACACGTCCACATTATGTAACCTTGTTATTCAACATTGCAACATAAAACAATACTGTACACATTAGAATAACAATGCAATATAACAATGTTATGTAACTTTGTTGTTGTTTGTCGTTCTTCAGTGCTATCTACAATGACTAAGTTATATAACATTGTTGTACATATCAATAACATGTTATTATAACATGTTTTATAAAATAACATTCAGTGTCCACATTATCTGAAACATGTTATTTAGCAATGTTGTATAACATGTTATGCTATATAGTATGTACGCGCCTTTAGGTACAACTCTGCATAACCCTTTGGGGAGTACAAGCGTGATGTTATGTTATCTATTAATGTAACTTATTTTACAGCGGTGTGATGGGATCAATAACAGTGATTTCTCTGATCTGCACATATTTGAATTGTCAAAAAAAGGAATTGGATCCCGATTCTAGAAGTAAGACTATCATTGTTCTTTATTACACAATTATTTAACATCTTTATACATTTATTTGTAGTTGACGCAGCATGTCTTCTTTAATACAACGCTATTACTCGTCATATCATCAGTTTCATAAGTTTTACCCATATTATCCTTCACAAAGTACTTGCATCGTTTCTTTCGTTTTACTCTACTATTATAGTCGTTATGTATTGTTAGACTGAAAAAAATCCGAAAACCTACTCAATCGATACAGCACAACACTACGCGAGGACGCTATGTGGAACATCACTAATTTTGCTCTCTTGACATTTGAACGATTACGCGGCAGAAGTGTTTTGAGTGTATTTTAATTTCTAAAACTGCATACATGATGAATTTGTTTATAAAACTCTTTTAAATTACTAATAGTATCTTTATACACACTCAACATTTTTTCACAAAATTTTCCTCATTCCGCCGCATCACATATATTATGTCCATACCACGAAAACCGATTCATTTTCAACCGACTTCCAAAAAGAGGAGGTTCTCAATTCGTCTGTTTTTTTTTTTTGTTCGTTATCATATTTATTTTAACATCCAATGAATTTGAACGGTATGTCTTACATTGCACTAATTAATTTCAGAATCAGGTTTCGTCAAAGCATTCTGCCTAAAGGAGAATGCTCTTGATCTGCTGCGAATGAAGAAGGAAGGCATAGAGGTGTTCTACGGTATTCGCTTCTTTACGATATGTCTCATAGTGTTGGACCATCAGATTGGGATCTCCAACTCGGGTCCGATTAGTGACGGGATGATATCTGACCAGGTTTGTACAGCATTTTCCTACTATGGATTTGGGTTTCCTTCTAAATTCAAATGAGGTGGCGCAGTGGTTTCTGCGCGAACAGTGGGTTTTTAGTCGGTAAGACCCCGACATTACTCAACTCTCGCCTTAGGCGAAGGGATAAGGATTTTCTCATTCAATAAAAGGA
Source organism: Xestia ashworthii (assembly GCA_950022955.1). NCBI lineage: Eukaryota > Metazoa > Arthropoda > Insecta > Lepidoptera > Noctuidae > Xestia > Xestia ashworthii. The sequence goes on from OX465566.1 coordinate 12,363,149, forward strand.
CAGTTGTTTAAGGTTAAACTATTCATCATCATCATCATCATCGGCCTATTAATGTTCCCACTGCTGGGACAGGCCTCCTCTCTATGAGAGGGAATGGGCTATATAATTCACCACGCGGGCCCAGTGCGGATTGGTAGATGTCACATGTCTTCGAATTTATGGTTCTAGGACATGTCGGTTTCCTTACGATGTTTTCCTTCACCGTTTTGAGAGCAGCGGTGAATGGCGGCGGAGCGGCGGTGGTGGCGGCATGAATTTATTCGTAGCATTATTTTACATGGCTTATCTTCAGTGAATATTTAAGTCTACAAAAATCCATGTTGGGAACGAGAAATAATAAATTGTAATTTTAAAATTGGCAGGAAGTTCAAACACCACTCGGTCTGCTTATTCTTCACGACGATCTCTTCGTGGACACATTCTTTTTACTATCTGGCTTCCTTACCATTACAAATATTGCTAAATTCAAGAGGCTGCCTAATCCTCTGTTTATTATACTGAAGAGATATGTAAGGTAAGCTTCATTTAATTGTTTTATGTCATCCCAAGCCTCTAAGAGAAAGTTGTATTCTTTCAATTCAAAAGGACGCAATAGTGTTAATCATAATTCAAAAGGTCGATTGTCAAAGCTAAAAATATCAGGCCACAAACAAGCTCTTTAAATTATAAAAACGGCCTTTCTAATTTTTCGACCAGTTCCTCGCCGAAACTAAAAAGTTGAATTAAGTTTCTTTTTATCAAACCATAGGTAAACCTAGTTCGGATGTCAGAGGCTTCGAACAATTTATGTAACATAATTTATGTCAATAAAGAATTTGAATTTGAATAAGTACCTACAGCACATGAGTAAGTAAACGGAACAGAGTATAAGCTTCTTAACAACGTGCAAAATCGTTACCTATTTTGGTAGGGTTGTCCTAATTGGTGAAGACAAATTAATCAAATATTTACTTACCTATTGTACTCCTTGTGATAGTTAAAGTATGATATATTTTTATTTTTTTCAAGTACTATTCATACACATAGTACAATAAACAACCATTAGTAATAAATACCAAGATTTTACATTGAAATATTCTAACTTGTCACAAAACAAACAGTGTGTGTTGCCCTGACAACCCTGAGATTGTCAGCTGGTTGTGACAGCGTAGACCGGTTTTTTCCACTCTCTCGCCCCGTACGCGACAAGCGGCCAGTGGTCAAGCACGTGGTGCAACCGCGCGGTTGTATGAAGATTATACTCTGTTCCGTTTACCTATTCATGTGCCTACCGTATGACCACTTTAAGTATGCAGTTAAAAGCCGCGCGTACTTGTTTCGAAAAAATGCATCAATATGTTAAACTTGGAACATTTATTTAGTTCTGTGTTTTCCCGCCTGCACAGACAAGTTGGCTGAAATGTAATTACATACTCTTAAAATTATTAAACTTTATAAAAATATAAACCTGTTATTATTTCTAATTTCGAATAGACTGGTGGTTGCCTTCGCCGTGGTAATATTCTACGTGTGTGCAGTGTATCCTTACACGGGCACTGGCCCACTGTGGAACAGGTCCGTCGCCCACGACACAGAGCTATGTCGGAAAAACTGGTGGGTAAACCTCGTCATGCTCAGCAATTATATCGACACGGAGAACATTGTAAGTACCTGTTGTACATATTTATTTCCGTTTAATTTGATGACATGTCACATCCCACATAATGCTCGTGGTTGATTGTCTCCCAGCAGTGGGAACATTAAATTAGTGTTCTGAGCTTCTTAGATTAAGGCGATGTCGATATGCCTACAAAACGAATTAATATATTCATTTTTTTTTTGTTTTAAACTGTCTATAACATAAAATGATAACTTTCAAAATTAATTGTTTTGTAATGTGATTGATTTGATGTGCATGTTTGACACTTTTTAACCGACTTCCAAAAAGGAGGAGGTTCTCTATTCGACTGTATGTATTTTTTTTTTTTTTTATTTTTTTTTTTTTATGTATGTTACCCGATTACTCGAAGACGCCTAAACCGATTTGAAAAATTCTTTTTTTGTTTGAAAGGGTATACTTCCAAGTTGGTCCCATAGTCGCCAAGTCGGGATCTGATGATGGAATCTTGGCGAAATCGAGGGAACTCTTCAAATTTTATAGGATAACGTACAGCAATTTTTATATTTTCTACAACAAGTGAAGCATTTGCGTTTGATAAGAACCATTCTACCATCAGATCTGATGATGAAGCCAAGAGTCACGGAACTCCATAATGAGACAATGTATCCTAGTCGTGTTTGGGCTTGTTGTAATTGTAACGGTATGCACTTTCCATGTGAACCACTAAAAAGTGAAAAATAAAAACTTTTTTGCAAAAAATAAAACCGACTTCAAAAAGAAAAAGTGAAAAATAACTTTAGCTTCTGAAGTCGGTGACAAAAAAATTAAATCAATCATACAAACGTCACCGACTTCTGAAGCTAAAGTTATTTTTCACTTTTTCTTTTTGAAGTCGGTTTTATTTTGTATGTATAACATTATTCCAACCGCTGTTCAACATGTTTGCAATAAACTGATTTGATTTTTGATACTTTATTCTACGTACTTACCATATTTCAAATTGTCAATGAAGGAGCCAAAGTTTTAGAATATCACAATTTGAACCACGACAATATGCATGACGACAGTATCAAAAATTACAAATATATTCAGTTAGAGTATTGGAAAATAATGGACACGTATTTTTTGTTTTTTTTTTTTAAGTTAATGAATATTGACAAAGATAAAACGCATCGAAACTCGGGAGTGGGGGCTCGTGACGTCGTAACTCGTTAAAATTATACCTAGGCGTGACGTATTGAGAATTTTAAAAAGCGTCGTATCTTGTCAGTCAATGACGACGTTATGGTAGGTGACTCAAATATTCGGATAGCCTATATAAGATTCGGCCGAGTATCGTTCATTTGCTCTTGAAAATTTAAGAGTTCGGTTCCTTTGTCATGGATCCCATAATCAGAAGTAATCAGAACCTAACCAAATTCTCATCAATAACCCTTGAAGTACATCCTTTCCAATAAAATAAAAAAAACAATACATGTCACGGTAACAGAGCTTATCCCCAATAAATGGAACTTAACACACCTAACTGTCGAAGTCTGGGTGTATTATACACACCACTTCTACGTCATGATGATCCTTCTGTTACGTCATGATGTTGTATAAACAATAAACAACCAAGCGTTTGCAGCAATGACTGCAGCTTTGCCGTGTATTATGCAACATTTTTTTTTGCATATTTATATTCACTCATGAAAGAGGAGTGACATGAAGAAAACCCTCCCCTTAATAAAATAACTGGTAAACTTTTTCTCAGTGCATAGTGACGGCGTGGTACATCCCCTGCGATTTCCACTTCTTTGTGGTGACTGTCCTGGTGTACTGCATCTACCGAAGCCTGCCGAAGCTGGGGCTCGTTCTCGCAGCCGTCATAACTGCAGGAGCTCTGGTGATACCAGGCGTTGTTAACTATATCTATGAGCTGTCTGCAGTACAACTGTTCACTTTTGAGTAAGTTATTGTTTTTTTAGTGATTGTGGATCACTAATATAAGAAATCGATTCTAAGGCACGGCTTATATACAATTTCGAAATCCAAAAATAATAAAAATCAGGGTACATACACAAACTTAATAACTAACACAAATTATGAATGGCGGTAGTATGTGCCACGCTCTCTTCGAGGTGCTAGCGCAATGATACAGCGGCCGTGCGATCCAAATTCCTTTCTCTTGTGCCGGGCCAGCTTAGTACGCGCGGGCGCACGGTGGCAGACAGCCGTGTGTGCTCCTCTAATACGTATGCCTTGGTACGTAAGTATGAGCTGCTACATTTTAAATATTACGTGTTCTAGTTTTCGCTAACGCTACGTACTGCTACAGCTGACCACGTGTTCCTGGGTTTCTTTCTCAGGTTGACCCAAGTGTTGTAGCGTTTTTTTATAAACATAGTTTTTCAGCCCAGACGGTATTTGTGCTCAGTTGTAGTCATTGCAGGCTCACCACCTTTAGTTTTACTTTGGACTGATCAAATGTAGTCATTATGTGCATCGAATACTGCATGTATTCATTTTATTTATTTATTTATTTAACAATTTATGTACACACTTATTACAGAAAAGAAGAAAGGAACAGAAAATAGTACAAAGGTGATGCTTATTTCTAATGAAATCTCTTCCAGCATACCTGCGAAAGGAGATACTAAATAGAGATGTAGACATAGTGTGTAAAAGTAGGAGAGAAAATGGAATACATAAAACAAGTTATGGAGTCAGGCGTTACTTTGCGGAAATCACTCGTTGTTGATTCGAGTTGGAACGCTCGACGAGTCAACAACTCCTGAGGATGCCCCGTGGAGGGGCGAAACACGTGTCGAGTAAAGGTTTGGTTGCATGGCATGCTAATTATTTCTCACTTGTTTTGTATGTGTGCATATGCATGAGGGCGGGAGGGTGGGCCCATATGTGCATGTGCATATGCATGACGGTGGGATTTGTGTCCTGCTTTCAGACCTGGATATTTTTGTCTAGCGGTATTAAAACTAAATATTTTTCATAGCATTTAATACATAAAACAGATTAAATATCTTAAATATATACAAAATTAGAATACATACATACTCATACATACAAAAAAAATACTATAAAACAATAAACAAAAAATACAAATAATAAATACAGCAACTATGACGAAATGGATAGGTAATGTTCTTTCACTCCTCTCTTGAAAACTGCAACCGTTTGGCAGTCCCTAATGTCAGGCGGAAGTGAATTCCACAACCGAACGGCGTGGACAGTTAAGGAGTAGGAGTAGAAGTCGGTAGAGTGTGGGGGAGATTTGAGGAGGTTCCTAAGATGCGACCTGCAAGGTGCATCAGAGGGACGAGAGTAGGAAAACCGTTCCCGTAGATAGGATGGGGTTTTAGGGTTGTGTAGGATGTTAAATATCAATCAAATGTCATCTTAGTGTATTGTTTTACTTTTTTACCTTTTAATTTATTACGAAATAGGTCTTAGCTCAAAGTAAAACCATTATCCCAAGGAAATTGGTTTTGATATTTGTACCTTAACATATTAGTGCACGTGACCGTACAGCCGCATCAAGCATTACATACAAGACAAAGTCGAAGTGAGATCGGCTTCACCACCCAACCGCGCAGAAGAGCTGTATGTGTGTAAAAATCGTCGCAACCTTATTTTTGAGAGTACCTGCCATATTTGAATCTGCGTTGCCATTATGCAGTATGATTGGCTCAGGTGTCGATGTAATTACTGTGGAATGCCTGCGCAGCTGCGATGTCTATAGGTAGCGGTGACCACATACAAATATAAAAAGAGTATATCTTCGGATGACCATTATCATAAACTAGAGTATCTATTTACCATAAACTAAACCGTCTGCGTATTTCTCCCGCCAACAATTCGTTTTTTCCGCGTTAGTGATGTCAGATCTCTGGACTTTGTATAATAGTAGCAACAATACTTAAGTTAACTATAATATAATTATGTTTGATGCAATAGTGAGATTTGAGCGGGGTATAAGTTCATCTTTACAAGCGTTGTCAAGATTTTTCCTTGTAAGTTGAGCCATTTATTACAGGCTAAGGTGAACGTACTTAATTAATGTTATTTTTTCGTGATATTTATTTATTTAACACTTCAAGCACAAAAGTACAGAGGCGGACTTAATGCCATAGGCATTTTCTACCAGTCAACCTTTAGGTGATGCAGAGACAAGCAGTGGTAGGTGTCATTTCTGAAAATCTGAGAATAATTTTATTTAATACTACGATAAACTACAAAGATATATAAAATACAACATAATGTTTTAACTTCAGGTTATAATCATTGCCTGCCGGGGCTGTGGGCCTGCCGGGGTTGCGGGCCTGTTCGAAAGAGATACCGCGGCCCCGGAACATAAAGGGCGAGGAAGGAACATGGATGGGTTTTAGTCAGTAAAAGTCTGACACTCCAATCCGAAAAAAAAGTTATAATCATTCGTTTTTCTTGAACTGCCGCAACATTTGTTCATGAATCTGTCTGTTAGTTTACCTACTTCATTATTGTTTATCAACTATAGTTCAAATGCCGGAACGTTTCAATCATCAACTTTAAGCTTTTGCTTTATGATACAATTTTGAAAGCGAGCACCACAGCCAACATGAGAGTCATAGCCGTAACAATTAGGTATACATCCATCATGGTTGATGATTTCAGGTTGATTGATGAGAAGCTCGTTGCTAAATAATAACAGCCGCTCGGGTCGATCTTTAGGTTAAGCCGCGCTTGCCTAGGTTGGTCTGTGGATGGGTGACCACCCTTACATACCGAGTTTCCTCCGTGCCTCGAAAAGCACGTTAAGCTGTTGGTCATTTGTCCATCTTTGATTGGTCCAAAAAGTCTGACAACATAGTTGGGAAAAGGCTAGGCAGATGATGATTATTGATGATTACAGCGTCACAATTTTATGTAAGTACCTAAGGACCATGTTCACCAAAAAGATGACGGTCTGATTATCTAAAAAACAGCTGTTTAAAGCACATTTTTGTATGGGAACATGTCACATTGACAGCTGTTTTTTGATAATCAGACCGTTATCTTTTCGGTGAACATGGACCTAAGTCATTTCATTTGCGGCCTTCGTCGTTTAGGCTCCTGAACAGATGATCTAAATAAAACCGGAAGCCTTACTCAATAGATCCATCAATATAGAACACATGAAGTCGGTAACAAATAGGTACTTCTTTCGTTTCAACACCCCATGGAAAAATCTCAAGAAGTTTTTTTTCCCTATAACCAGCATAGCGTGACTTCCGCCATTGTATTGTGCCATTAACAATTAGATGTTTATCTCTATTGCGCTTCATTACTTGATCTGTTTCATTAACGCATTGCAATTATTGTTTAAGTTTGTTTTACGGGTTGCAGACATTGGCCTCAGGAAGTATTTGATAAACTAAGGTTTACCCTACTCGAGTTTTGGTCAGGAATTTTCCAACGGGGCAATTGACAATTTAGATTTGACAATTTTACGGTGACATATACACAGGAGTGTATACCTATGTCACCGTAAAATTGTCAAACACGTTATATTACAATATAACGTGTTTCTCTCTAGCGATATTGTAAACTCTCGAATTATTGTCAACTGAACATACGGATTACGGAAGTATCTCTGCCTCCATAATCGGGACTTGGGGCACCCCCCCGTTAGGTTAGTTAGGTTCCTTTAAACCCTGCACTCGGAAATAGGGGCCCCGCGAAACAGGGCTCCGTCGACTGCGCTTTTTAGGGGAATATAAAGTGTTTTAAGGTTAGGTTATATTAATCGATATTTCTCAGGAATGACACAGTATCTTTTCATGAGAGTGGTACCACTGGGCAAGGGGGACCCCTCCTTCCCTCCACACCGCGAGAGTTGACTACCATCGCATGCATTTCACGAAAAATAATACGTTTTATTGTAAGCAGTATGTTCGTTTGACAATAATTCGAGAGTTTACAATATCGCTAGAGATATTATAATATAACGTATTTGACAATTTTACGGTGACATATACACTTGCTTGGAGATAATGAAGTTTTCAGAACTTCGACTACGATTTATTATTTTAGTTAAGGGGACTACAGGAACTAAATTAGCAACTCTATTTATGGTGGTTCAACCTTTGTTTGAAATACTGTTAGAATAAAGTTCTAATCTGCTTGCACTACAAAGTGGTACGTCAGTCACTGCGGGCCGAATAGTGCGAAATGAGTGGTTTTGATCGATTTACAAAAAATCTATTGATTGAACTAAAAATGTTTTATGTTTACAAAACACTCATACTAGCATATGTTCTGAAGAATATCCGAATATGTCCTAGAGGAGTGGAGAAGAAAGTAAAAAAATATTTCAACGTAAATATGGATTTTTAAATATTTTAACATCCATCAATTACTATTTTCAAGAGAAATCTTGGTCTCCTAATTCGATATTTTTGAAATAATTGCAGAAACTAGGAAATATTCAAAAAATACTTGAAATATGCATTACTTCGACAACAATGAACAAAGATACAGACCAAATTAGCGTAGGTCTTTGGTTTTTCAAACATGGAAACAGGAACTCCACACCTCTAGGAACTCAATAAAAAAATTCCCATGAAAATCCGCCCACTATAAACTTCGTTCCACGTTAAGGATAGGTAAAAGATATCCTGGGTAATAATTGGTTAACTAGGGTAATACTTTAAGAGGCCTGCGAAGCATGCGAGTTTCATACAAACGTAATACCAAAATAATTTGTAAATCAAACATATTCTCAAGGTAGTGTGTATTTATTTTGATTGGATTACATAATATCTAGGTTCCCAAATAAACATTTTGAATGGAAATTGATTTAAACAAGAGTTATGAGAGAAATAAGTTTTCTATAGAAATTTTAAATTCCTCATATCTCGTCTAAATAGCATTGTCCTTTCAGAATATTTATTTGGGAACCTAGATATTATGTAATCCAATCGAAATAAATACACACTTCCTTAAGAAAATGTTTGGTTTACGAATAATTTTGGTATTACGTTTGTATGAACGACGCGCGCTCCGCCGGCCCCTTAAGGGACTGAAGTACTTATAAGTACGAGCAACTGTTACTGTGAGCTAACTCTGAAACGAAAAATATCAGTCGTACTTTCCCTACATTTTTTCGAGTTATTCGACCGTAAATGCAAGCAGTAACTGATTTCTTTTCGTGATTTCATGGATTCATTTTCATGAGAACTACACGCTTTTAAAATATTACCCACGTTTAACCAATCACCCAGCATAAATATAAACAGATACTGTTGTATGTGTAATGATCAAAACGTAAATATGAATTTTGAATTTATATGCCATAACATAAATAGGGTAATTAAGTTGAAAGTAAAAACAAACAACATCATTACATTATTTCTCATAAGAGTTCTGAGAAAAGTAGTACATTTCCACCGTTTATCTTCAAACTTACGCAATATGACGCATTAGAATCAAAACAGTTCCATCACGGAGGATGTCATCTTCTATTGTTCTAATGAATGTATCGATATCTAGTATTAATCTATTAGACCCATTACTAGAACCTTTTATCTAGAAACCTCCTCGATGTAAACAACACGCATCGATCGGAGATGGAAACTTCCTTCTGCTATTTTAATCTCTGCAAGGTGTAATATAGTAAAAGGAAGACCTCTCGCGGTGTCAGACCATGAAACTGAACCACTATTGTTTGACTTTCTATAGGAAATAACGCGATCAGCTGATCAATATGGATGGGAAAGCTAAAAAAAAGTTGTGAAGTTTAGAACAAAAGTACGTATAGATCAGTTTCATTGTCACCACACGACAGGCCTTGTGTTTATTCTGTTATACCCTGTATATAGCTGTGTTTATCCCCATTGTCACATTATTGCGTAGATAATTCGGATCTAAATCATTGCTGCATATTTAATAGCGTATTCTGTTAAAATTTCAGAAGAAGTAATTTAATGAAATTCAGTGTGCCTATTTTGAAGAAGTGTTTGTCCAATGTCATCGTGTTACCCAGGAAATAGGTTGCAGAGTTCAGAAAGGCAGTCGTAAAATAATGCTGCATTCGGTAAGACTCCGAGCCGATCACAACACAGTTGGGAATAAATGATGATGCGTACCGAAAAACACATCTACACAAGGATACTTCATGCACAATAGTGGTACACAGGCGGACTTAATGCTACGAGGCATTGTCTACGGACTTAATGCCACAAGGCATTGTCTACCGGTCAACCATTGGGTTAATTAAATAGGACAACATTGTGATAGGGTACTGTTTGCTTACTTTTCAAAATCTATTGCCATATATTTTATCTTTACGATCGTGTCACATCTGCGGAACGTACGTGAATTTTCGGTCGTCTTTGGTTGGCATGACAGTCACGTAAGGGTCAGGGCGCACTAAGAGCGTCAGTAGTGTCAAAAAATGCTCTGCCGTTGGTGTGCGCTGACCCTAACCAGCCGCGTGATGTGTGTCATAGGAATCTTGAAAAACACTGAGAGCGTATTCAACCAAACCTTGGCGCCGTACGTTCCGCAGATGTGGCGAGATACTTTGTGCACTTTTAATGCAACTACTTTGTCCTTCATTAAAATTTTGTATTCTAATTTCCATCTACCAGATTCATAATAGATCCTCGTGCCAGCCGGGAGTTCAACGTGGCGTACATAAAGAGCCACACGCGTTACGCTGCCTATCTGGTCGGCTTCTACAGCGGGTACATATTCGTCACATACAGTAGTAAAGGCAATCTTAACAGGATCAGACAAGTAAGTTGAAGACGTTGTTTTGTGCAGGTTATAAGGTGGACCTTTCCGCGCGGATAAGTGTACGTTACACTTATCCGCGCGGAAAGAACCGACCGCGCCGAAAGCAACATATCATTTCTCATCCGTATAAAGTTATCTATTCGTCTGATTCGATGCGGAAAAGCGTTTGCAGGCTTATCCGCATCGAATCGGTCGGTTTTATGGAATTTCATACAAGTGTGCGTTCACCTATAACCGCTGACCAGCCGGAGAGACAGTCGACTGTGATAGCCTCAAATACCGAACGTCGAATGTCAAACGTCACTGATGAACCGTCGGTCTAGTGGTCGCGAGTGCGACTGCTGAGCTGATCTCCTGGGTCCGATTCCTAGGTCGGGCTCGGGCAAAGTGCTATTGGATTTTTCCATCAGGAAAATTCCTGATTCCTTCCAGTAGCCCCCAAGGACTTGCACCCGATTGATGCCAATAGGCTCGCCCCTTATTACATAACTGGCGATATGTGAGTGTACTTTAAGGTACACTTCTGTCAAACCTTCTGGGATAACAGGCGTGTTGATGTTATGATGGTGTTAATCTCTAAATAATCACTGCCATTTGAACTGTCCTGCCTAATTCTTTGTGTTCCTTTTCATCTGTGTACGTAACCTAACACAATGTATTTCAAGTTTAATAAGCACGTATATACACTGTCAAAGTTGGGTACATCGAAATCTTGTAGTTGAGCTAGGTATAATCACTATTTTTAAACTTCGAAATTCCACACTAGTCTCCTATAGGCTCTCCTTCTTCTTCTTTTTTAGGAGAGGGTAAGTCACATTCACCACATATGATAAACCCATGATAAACCTGTTCACAAAGATATCTTTCTGATTTATCTTTCCAGAAATGGTCAGTCCTCGGCACGTGCGCTGCACTAACACTGATGTTAGTAGTCATGGTGCTGGGCAGCACTTTCCTCTGGCGCAGTTACCACCCGCTAGAGGGCGCAGTGTACGCCGCTCTCAACAGGCCGGCTTGGGCGTTCGGCGTAGCTCTCATTGTACTGTGCTGTTCGTTCGGACATGTTCGTGAGTGTCAGTAGAGATGTCGCTAGTGTTGATAAAATATCATGACTTCTCGTGGTATTCTTTTTTTAAATGGTGACGATAAGTGCCAAATGATTTCTAAAGTGGGAAGAAAATATTACCAGTTTTTTATTGAGCCCAGATGGCGTTTAATTGTTAATTGTGCATGGTCCAGCATGGTTCTTGTTCTCGTTCTGTGTAGGCGGGAAGATACAACTACAATAACGCCCGTTTTGGCGTTTTCAATAACTTACTAACGCATGACTGTCAGTTAATATGCCACGTCTCGCAGCTATCGGTGTTTCTATAAACAAAGTTAACTTGAAATATGCTATCGGCAGTCACTTACCTGTCACTTTAATCAAAGAAAGATTTTTTGTGAAGTTTTGTCCCTAACCGTCCGTAAACAAAATGTCAAACAGACAGAGATAGTGACCTAAACTGAAGAAGTCAGTTATTGAGAATATGTTTTATTTACAAAAAATTTAATTTTGGTATTACGTTTGTATGAAATACGCACGCTCCGCTGGCCCCTTAAATGTAGGTCATGACTGTGGACTGTTCCTAAATTAACCTAGACTGTTTTTCCTAAATCATGTCAATATTAGTATTAAATCCTCTAGTTCTATGGTATGTCCATTGAACTGCCATCGCATTGCTGAAAACTTTTTCATAAGAGAGTCGTTTTGTTGTCGAAACCCTTTAAGCCAAAAAACGTTTTGTCCCAGCGCTAGTGAAGTCGTTCCTGAGCTGGTACCCGTGGGTGCCTCTGAGCCGGCTCTCGTACGGGCTGTACCTGACGCACACTTTGTTCATCACTCGAGGCGTCTTTATCACCAGGAACCCACAGCACAACGATTACTTTGAAATTGTAAGTACTATTCGACGACAAAAGGAGCGAATCATTCGAATGTAAAGGGTGAAAATAAACTCTTAACGAAACCGAAAAGCACTTATAGTTACGGAGATATGGGGTCAAAGTTCCAGTTTTTTTAAATAAGTAGTTTTTTTTAATACATGTTTTTAATGTTAGAGTTTTACTTTAACACCTCGACCTCCACGACCCCCGTACTATTCAATTAACCCATCAGTACAATGCCTTGAGTGCGTTACATTGAGTTCTACCACAAAACATGATTTTTCACCCCAAAAAAAAAGTCGTTACCCATCAATCATTTTTGCGTAAAGTAACTTATGGTGTACAGAATGCTTATGAATGGTTGACGGTTTCGTTATGAGTCTGTTCACACCCTGTATCGATAGATATGTAAAGGTGCGTACAGACTATGTAACATATTATTTAACTTGTGTTTTATAACACGTCCACATTATGGAACCTTGTTATTCAACATTACAACATAAAACAATACTACAACAATGATATGATTTACATTAGAATAACAATGTTTTATGACCATTGTCATTTGTCGTTCTTCAGTGCTATCCACAATGACTAAGTTATATAACATTGTTGTTGTACATATCAATAACATGTTTTATAACATTCCGTGTCCACATTATCTGAAACATGTTATATAGCAATGTTGTGTAACATGTTATGTTATATAGTTTGTACGCACCTTAATAGGCAAATAGCACTGCTTTGGTAAAAATAGTCTACCTGCAGCCCTATTAATGACTCAAATTACTTGAAATTGTGTCGTTTTCCAGTTAAACTCAACAGCAGGTGTTATATTCTGGGGCTGTATAGCCGCACTTCTGCTCTGGCTACTGGCGGAGGCGCCTGCAAACAAGCTACTTGCGCTGTGCTTAAAAAGAAGGTAAGACACACGTGGTATAAGGGTGTAAAAATCTCTTAACGAAGCCGAAAGGCACTTGTTTTCCCCGTCATTGCGATCATGTTTTTGTTCTACACCATATAAAAAAATGAAAGGCCCGTTTTGACATTTGTCATCGCGACGTTACTAGTGCAGTAACCATACGATACGACTCGGTAGTCGATACTCGCAATAAACCGATTCAAGTTTGTATGTATTTTTGATCGATTTGATTATGTATTGTAAAGTGCAGTGTGTTAAAGTTCTGATTAGAAAATTTTACTTAAACTTATATCTTTACTTTTTACACAAAAAAGGTAAACGTGATAGTAACAGAAATAGTCCAAAAGCAAGGCAGAGTCTAGAAAAAATATCAATCATAAACGATTGCACAGTCAACTTCACAAGATGGCGAACGAAACGCCAAGTCACGTGACGCTTGGTCAGAGACAAGCCATTCTATAGAGACCAGTGTCACCAATTCAAAATTTTATTTACGGCTTTGAGCGCGAAGCTCATTCTTTTCAGTAAAGATCACCACGCAATATTTAATTACTATTGAAATCGAATGAAGCTGGTGAATTAATTGGATATCATATATTAAAAAAAAAAAACAAATTGTATTAAAAAATAGATAGGGAACGTAACTGTTTTTGAGACGTTTCATAATAATTAGAAATTGTATGCTACAATCAAGTAAGCGCAAAAAGAATAATCGCAATATATTCCATCATATTAACTAACGCGCCAAAACAATCAATGTGTTTTTTTAAAACACTATGTAATTAATTATTAATTCATTGTTACCTTCGGTTTCGCTCCAAGTTACATTCTAGGGTCTTTCTCAAATGTCAAAACGGGCCTTTTATTTTTTGACAACTTACACTTTGGCCATTACTCCGTGCGACTAAATTATAAAATCATTCTATGAAGATATTACATACTTGAAATAAAACACCGATTTAAGTAAGCCACCGATCCCTCAGAGCTCGCATGCGGACTATACCTGGGAACCTTCTAGTTACGGAGGTGATGGGCTCAAATGTCACACTGTTATTTTTTCTTTTATTTATATTTTTTTTCTTTTTGTTTAGTTATAAGTTTTTTTATGATTGTTTTTGGTTTCCTTTTTATTTATTTATTTCGTTTGTTTTTTTCTTTTATTTTATTCTGTGTGCACTTGTGGCGTGTGCCAAATAAATGTGTTTTCTTTCTTTCTTTCTTTCAAATGCTCAATATCTCCGTAACTAGAAGGTGCTGACCCCCCAAGTTTTTGACAAGTTTTTTTTTTTTTAATACACGTTTTTAATGTAAGATTTTTACTTTAAACACTTCCTTGACCCCCCTACTATTCAATCCATCCATCAGCACAATGTTTTGATGTCACAAAAAAAGTAATTTCCCTGTAATATGTTTTGCGCAAAAGTTACTTAGTTTGATGTAACAAAGATTGGCTTTGTGATGAGTCTGTTTACACTCTACGTAGGCATTGAACCTTTGATGAATATCGGTTTCCTAACAAAATAAAATGAAAGTTGTAGCAAACAAAACTCTGACACCAGGTTAATCACACGAAAAATCATAAGAAAAGGAAACAAATTCCTTGCAATTTTGTTAAATTGTGATCGTCAATGCATTATTTTTTGTTTTTCAATAATAATATTACACCTCATATATTTATTGTAATTGTACTTTGTGGGAGAAAATAAATCGTTATTTTTACAAAAAAAAAAATATGTTTCCAGAATCAAGAAGATAATGAATCAAGAAGAGAACCCGGTAACAGTGAGCCCCAACACAAGTATGAGCACCGTGCCGACGGGCAGCGGACACCTCAACGATAATTTACCTGACACGATCTATTTCTCGTCGAAAATATGAAACTGTTTAATTTTCTAATAAAAAAAAAAAAACAATTTTCCGGCTAAAACGGGACAACACAACAGGATCAATCAAACTCACATAGACTTATTGCGGACTGACTGCAGACACCAGCAACTGATAGATACTTCAGTAAGTATCTGTAAGGACATGTCCATGTCCAGTATCGCGTCCGCAATTTGTCTGTAACGGCTTAACCAAACCATAAGACACATGAAAAACTAAACTAAACTTTTAATCTCTTTGCTTGAAAAAATGTTCTTTGTATTAATAAAATTAAAAATCATCCGGACATTTTTTTTATATTATGTGCACGAAGGAGGGGTATACTTATTTTAAGTAAAAAAGTAAGAATAAGAAGTGCTTCTCTATAGAGCGTTGTAAATAAAATTATCTGTACTTTTGGAAACACGTTGTCTCATTTCAGGCCCCTCACGCATATTCAATCTAAAATTTTAATATAGAATACTTTCTATGAATAACTCAGCAAGATCTCTAAACCGCTGCACGTACTACAATATTTTCCTGGATATTATGCAGCCCTTACGTCTACGACGTAGGCCCTACGCCGTAGCGAGCTCTACGGCGTAACCCGTAGACACCCACTACGCGCTATGATTTTAATTATTTTATTCCCTGATTTTAACTTTGGTTACAGGTGTACGGTAAAACTGATTGTCAAATAGCGAGTAGTGTTCCTTTTCCCCGCTTTCGTGTTTTTTTTTTTTTTAAATTAAGATAGACCATTATAACAATATAACAAAAAGTATTTTACCCAACTAATATGGACGAATATCATCCACTGCCTTTTTTTAAGGAACCTACGCACCTTAGTGCCATCTATGTGAAAATTGTGATACCTCTTAGTAAAGTTGATTCCTAAGCGAGTCCGCATCTGGCCGTGAAAATAGTTTCTAATCATATCTGTAGATGGCGCTACCCGTTCCAAATACAATGATTGCAAAATCGAAGTTTTGCCGAAAACTTTTAGATTCATTCATTGTAGCGATGTTTTTATTTATACTTCCTGTAGTATTTTCTTTTATTAAAATATGTGCTGTGTTGTCATAGTTTTATATTCTAAATTCAAGCCTAATAGAGCTATTTATTCTATATGAATGCTAAATTATGGTTTCAAATAAGTACCATCTCACTTGTGCTGTCAAAATCGGACAAAAACTCGTTGTGTTAAAGGGGTGAGGACTGCCGGCAGTACCATGTAACACCCTATACAGTAACAAAGTTACTAAGCTCCCCTACGTAGGTAGGTCTTGTAAGTAGGTAGGTATGTATGATAATACGATGTCTGAGGCTGGGGTCGGGCTGCCTTTTGAAAGATAGATGTTAAAACATTTTTGAATCTCAACCGAAATTAATCATTTTGACTTTTGAGTTTAGTAAGTTATATCAACTATGATGGCTGTTATGCCAAAGTTAATTTTGCTTCTTGTAAGATTTCCGGATATTAAAGATATGTCTAATAAGATTACATAAGAAGAAAATATGTTTAGTCTAACAAGTATCGTAATGTGATTCCTATAGAAAATAAAGTTAGTAAAATTTGGAAATGTTTAAAGCTTTTATGAAACTTTTTAAACGGAGTAGAAAAATATCATTAAAAAATAATGTAACGTCCAGCAACACGCACTGTCCCGGATGAATTATTATAGCCCACTCCCACTTCTAAAGAGAAGGCTTGTGTCCCAGCAGTGGGAACATTATATATATCCTTGTCTTGCAATATTTGGTACTGATCAAGCTAGTTACAGGAAACCCAGACCAGCCTGGAATCACCACCGCGCAGTGAACAAAGCTCTTCTAATTAAATTATTCTAATTTAATTTGTGATTTGCTACACACTGAAGTATTCACTATCGTTTCGTTTACCTATGCATTCGCCTATGTACACAGTACATAAGTAAGTGCAGGTAAATCAACAATGGGAGATTACATCACTATGATGTTAGCATTATTTATAGATTTCATTACCTTCCGACGACGCATGAATTTACTCGGTCGATTTATAATGAAGTGTTGTTTCATGTTGCCATGCTGAGTTGTGGGAAATTGCTACAATTTTCAGCTGTTTTCTTGTTTTGAGTGGGATTTTGCGATTGTGAAATTGTTTGACATAGGTAGCAAATCTATGAAAGTGGGTAGCCCAGGTTTTGCAGAAGTAGCTGAAAATGTCAATATCACCATGAATCTGAACGATACTATATTCCCTTCATTTACTTATGCGTTTCAATGCAATTTTTATGCATTGGCTTATATCAGCGGCTTTGATCGCGTGGAGTTCGGTAATCGGTCCCATGGGATCGTAATACCGGGATAAAAAGTAATCTATGTGTTAATCCAGGACATAAACTATCAATGTGCTAAATTTCATCCAAATCCGGGAAGCCGTTTTTGCTTGAAAGAGATAAATATACTTTCGCATTTAATATATTAGAAGGAAGTAGAACAGAAGAATACTATGTAGGTAGAAAGATCATCATGGTTCTTTTGAAACAAGATGGGAACTAATTTGATCCGAAATCTGAGTCTCCCATCCGTAATTGGTGCCCCCCTATCTTGTTTAAGAGGATAACCCGTTTTAGATACGACGAATTAATACCTATGGAAGATTTGTCCTTCTTATTATATCTATGTCCTATCCCAATGGAATCCTTATCTGGTTTTTATCTTTAAACCTTAAAGATTTTTGGGTGGTGGGTAGTTTTTCAAAATTATAGCTAGTGACCGGTTTTTTCTCTCAAGTTCTAGACCCTTGTTCTCTATAAGTAAATATTTTTCGTTTACCTCTTTTTTATTCTAAATATAGTTAGGTTATAGGTGTTATTTTGATTGATTATATGAAATACAGGTTCTACTGAATACCAGCTCCTGCAAATCACGGTCGATTTGACTGTTTACTTGATCGGTCAATAATTACGAGGAAATTGAGGAAATATCAACAAAATACTACGTAGGTAATTGGTTTATTTTTTCATAAAAACAGTCATTAGCTGATAAATATGTAAATAAAAACATCGATGTTTATTTTGATAAAGAACGTTTGGGCCCATATCCTCTTGCCGCAACAGTTTGATTTCAGTTTCATGTTTACAAACGAAAGATAACTTAAACTGAGAATCGCGTTTTACCTACATGATTAGTAATACTTATCTACAATAAAGCGGCGCGCCAACGTCGACATCTGCTTAGTTTGTAGGTACGAGTACCTATATCATAGTCCGTGCCGGCCGCGGTGCGCGGTGGTGCGGTGTGGTGCGGTGTGGTGCGGTGTGGTGCGGTGTGTCGGTGTGGCGGCACAGCGCACTGCGTCTTCGCACATAACTAGGTACATATTTCATTCCAAGAATGTGGTTACCTACATCATTTGACCTTATTAAAAATCTGGATCCAGCTCCAGCAGAGCGCGACTGTGTTTGGCAACACAACAGCAGCAAACTCGGCGGCACATCATAATGACATAATTGGCAGGGGGGAGCGCAGGCGCGCGGCGCGGGGGGAGGGGGTGCGCGCGCGACGCATGCGCGGGTTTGACGGCCAAGGTCGAGGCCGACCGATTCTGCCGCGCACCGCCGCGTTGGTAGGTTCTTCTCGCGCGGCGCCCTCTTTCTGGAAACAACTTCTGAGGGACAAATGCGCATAAATCGTCGCGAGTGCCATGTATCCTGAACCCCAGACCGGCCACGGACTCACCGACAAAGGTAATAACTCCATTTCCTAAAGAAATTCGCGACCGCGTTCCGTTTGATGCAAAAATCGATCAGTTGTGTAATGTTTGTAATCACGCTTTCCTCCGATGTACGTTTACATAGCACGGCTCCGGCTTGCGTGGTTTTGCACGCTACGAATAAATTGGACGAGCGAAGATATTCGATGCTCGTAAATAACAACAGGAACTAAACGACAGCTAGGTAACATTGCTGTAGGTAGTGCGAACAAATGATTTGTTCATTGCGCGAAATTGGTCAGCTCACCTTGCGCAGAGAGTCGAGCGTCGCGTCACTCGCTCTGCACGCTAATCGTCTGAGCAAACAGTTTTGACGTTGTTTTGGGAACTGAATTCATTATGGTCACATTTAAAATGAATCTTAATCCCATAAGGATGGTTAGACGCCGATGTTTGCTTCCACATATTAACCGAATACCCACTTTTTGTGAGACTTTTTGCGCCGCATGCTAAGTATCGTTAATAGTGCTGCCCGGCTAGCATGGGCAGGGGATAAAATTTTATCCACCGGTTATTTCCACTGACAAGGGACAAAATTCAAACAAAAGTGAAAATAACCGGTGGATAAAATTTTTATCCCCTGCCCATGCTAGCCGGGCTGGAGTCAAAGTACTCGGAACAAATACCTGTTCTCTATGATTATTTCCATGTATTTGTTATGTATTGGAAACTCATTGTTGTATTAATGGATACCACTTTGTCAAATTGACAAAGTTGTGTCCACTGCCGGCATTTTGCCACATCGGCACATTATTCAAAAGCTTATGGTGTCTGATGTAAGATATTTAAAGCGCCCGTGGTGCTCGTTTGCACAAGTTCTCAACCCCCGGTGGCCCTGGAACTGCCCATAATTTAACTATCAATATTTAAGGTCGCTTCTGAGGTAATCCCTTGTTTGTCTATACTTACGGAGTTACGGTTATGCGTCACACGTACTACGTCAGCACATAGGTAGGTAGGTACTGCCTTCAAACATTTTTTATTTACTTTATGTAGGTACTACGAATGGATACCTAATGGCAGATAATTCTATGGATATAGTTAAGTGAAAGTAGCCCTGCGCTAGGTGTTTAGGTTTAATATTTTAAATGGGTACTTATTAGCATTAGCAACATTCGTAGGTATATATCAAAACATTCGATATTAATTCCCAAGGATTTGGTTGTAGTTTTTTTATTCCGTTGTTTCACAATTCTAAATACCTATACAGCGTTTGGTTTTCAAGTAGGAGCCTATATTTTTTTTCTATCGAAGGTATTCAATAACTTTTTAAAACCATTTTTCTTTTACATTTGTTTACTTATGTGAGATCACCGGGTTTCTCCTTTACATAATCTACATCAAGTTAAGTTAAGGCGCCAATTATTAAAAAAAATAGCATCCACCATTTTTTTAGTTAGGTACTAAATAGGTACCTATGCTTGATGAATAAATTAGTCCTAAGAAGGCCGCCCGAAAGGCCGCTTTGTAACCATCACACAAAAGAATATTAATAAACTCTTTCACAAGTCCAACATATCAAATTGCTTGTTATTTATTATCCTCTCCAAAAGCAACAACATATACCCATTAATATTGACATAGGTATGTTTTATGTCCCCTGGTTTGTGTGTGTGTGTGACTCATCCCCCTCTATTTGGGTCAGGGGAAGCTGTGGGCTGCTCAGGGGTAGTGGGCGGCTCATCTCCCCACTATCGACCGACACCACCCCCGCCCACTCACAAAAAAAATTGTTTATTGACGTAACGTGTACCTTTGCAAAATAGTCAATATGCTCACAATGATATTTCCTGAGCCTCCCGTTCATTAAGTCTTTGTGTTTAGTTAAAGTATGATACACTTATTTTTGTATTTTTTTTTGTTATTGTTAAATTGGTATTTTCCTTTATGTTTTATTTACCTTATATTCTTCCTTAAATAATTTGGTCTGAAGGGCTTCTTTCTGATACGTCATCATGAGTTATTTCTAGGAATCAGTTCAATTATTAGGGGCTGTACCAATATGAAGATATATGTAAATATGGGGAACAATATACAATAATAACAACAGACACACAGGAACAATAAAAATGAAGAAAGTCTTTTCCAAGAAGCACCATAGAATCCAGAATCCTCCCTCAAAATATTTTTATTGTAGGTACTCAGAGTATTTTTATTTGAGATAATTATGTTCAATTTCTTTTATATATTTTTAGTTCGTGCGTCTACGAATTTCTTTGAAATATACTTTACTTTCGTTTTCTACAAAATATTTGACAGGAAAACATGCTAGAATCCGATAACATTAGGTACATATTTTATTTTAAACTAAATAATTTCACAAATTGTCCTCCTGTTCTTTTTAAAATATGTTTCACATTGAGAAACAGTGCAGGTAATTAATTAATTGAACGTGTTTCTTTGCTATACGACAGAGAAATTTATAAAATTGATAAATATATAAGACAATCAGACCTCTGTTACAAATTCATGCTACAAATCTGCAGGAGTTTGTGTATTGTCAAGAAATGTATTGAGTATTTTGATTGAAAACTTGTGACTATAAAGATCGTTATGGTTATTTGGGTTACAGTAACCGATATTTCTTTTAAGTATTCAGTAGCTATACTTAAATGAATTTCCACCAAAAAATAAATTAAGAGCTCTTGGTTAAATAAAAACAGCCATTCGGGTCGATCTTTAGTTTAAGCCGTGCTTGCCTAGGTTGGTCTGTGGATGGGTGAGGTGGTCACTCGGTATGTAAGGGTTTACATACCGAGTTTCCTCCGTGCCTCGGAAAGCTGTCGGTCCCGGCTGTCATTTGTATAGATCTTTGACAGTCGTTACAGGTAGTCAGTGGCCCAAAAAGTCTGACAACCAGTCTTACCAAGTGGTATCGTATTACCTAGTACTAATTGGATTGTGGAGGTCAGATAGGCAGTCGCTCCATGTAAAATACTGGTATTCAGCTGCATCCGGTTAGACTGGTAGCCGACCCCAACATAGCTGGGAAAAGGCTACGCAGATCATGCTCAATTTAAAAAAAAGAATGACTTAAAAATTGCCGTTGGGTACGAACCCTTCACACTGACATCCTCAAACAATTTTGACATTGGAGAAGTCAATAGGTATATCAGAGTAAAAGAAAAAAAAAACTTAAAAAAAAAAAATTTTTTACACAACACACACACACACGCACACACAAAACATCACGCCTGTAATCCCCGAAGGTTTAGGCAGTGGGTACCTAATAGTACGCCCAGCACGTTTTGCCAGTTAAGTTTAAGTAATAGGGGGATGAGTCTATTGCCATCAATCGGGCACAACCCCGTGGCGGCTACTGAGAAATTTATATTTCTATTGTTATATAATTTGGTTTTATTTTATTCATGATCTATATTTTTCCTTGATCAATAATAGGCTAGTTTCCACCATCAATAAATTGCAAATCTATTTAGTCCATCAGTTAGAGTATTGGATAATAATGGACACGTATTTTTTGTTTTTGTAAATCAACTAATATTGACAAAGATAAAACGCATCAAAACTCGGGAGTGGGGGCTCATGACGTCAGAAGCAGAACTCACTAAGAATGACGTATCAGTAGTGTAGTAATTACAGTGACGTATTGGGAATTTTAAAAGCGTCGTATCTTCGTCAATTTTGGTTTATGTGAGAAAAGAAAAAATACCGGTCAAATATTTTTTGATAATCTAAGAGACGGACTAAACACAATAAAAATCGTTCTTTTGTTTTTTGGTTTCTTCTAAATACAATAAAAATCGTTCTTTGGTTTTTTTTACAAAATAATTAAAAATCTATGAAATATCAAATTAACAATACACCTCAAATCCGACGTAAATTCATATGAAATAATAATATAATAATAATAATAAAATTTATTTTGCTCCCACAAAGTACAGTTACAATATAAGGTGTTACAAATATTGAAGGCACAAAGATTTGTGGGAGTCAGGAGTTCAAACTAGGATACCCTGTGCTATGGACTCCTGGCCCCCCTCGCCGAGATTTATGACAATTTTTGTTTTTATATACATGTCATTGTCTATTGTAAAAAAGAATTACATGAAAAAGTACTTATAAAATAAAATCAAAAAATAAATAAAAATGCGTGTGTGTGTTTGTGTGCGACGTGTGAGTGTCGAGTGTAAGGTGTGGTGTTGTGTGTGTATGTGTGTGTGTGAGAGAGAGAGAGAGTAAGATAGTGTTAAGTATGTATAAAGATGGATGTGTATACAATTGTCTGCGTGAAGGGGTGGACTGCCACCCCCTCCACCCGCTGTAGTTATGAGAAAAACGCTAGACTAGGATAATTTAGTAAGCAGTTTTTCAGTTTCTTCATAATCAAGTTCCAAAAGCCACTGTGTCAGCTTCTTTTTACATTCTACTCTAGACAGATTAACAATTTTAAGAATCTTATTTATTTTATTATAAAGTCTGCTTGATCTGAAATTATAGAAATTACTGGCAAAAGAGGTTTTTACCGGTGTTGTTTCACAGACTTCATAGAATCGTCTAGTATTAACCTTCTGTTTAGCCGTAGAAACGTCTATAGAGGAATGTTTTTTTATAAAAATGAAAATTAAACTATTAATTACGGAAAAAAAACTATAAATACATTACACCCTCGTTGTCAGTTGTTTAAAGGCATCGGCATTACATGACAAATCAGGTCGATAATTAGGTTAGGTTAGTGCCTATTACGTAAGCTGCAACTCTAGGATAGCATATCAGATAGATAAGGTGTTTCCATATAAATCCCTAAAACAAAGTCAAACCATTGTCTGCATAGTCACCATTGTAAAAAAACATTTATCCTCTGATGAAACTTTACTTCAACCAAAAAAAAAATATTTCTTTCCTAAAATATGATTCCCAATATACTCCCCTACTTATTTATACTTACCCTCAAGTCCTAAAAGTACATAATCGTTTCCCAAACAAAGTATAGTCACCCATTGATGGTAAAGCAGTGTTTACAAGAGGCAGGGCGGGTCAGCTGGTTCGCGCCGATCGATTCGCGCTTCGTGCTCCTTTGTGAAGGGCAAGGCCAACTTCGCCCGGGCGGCTGTGACGCCGAATGCCGTAACTTTATACGCAGTAGGAGCCTGGATGTAATCCGTGCTCGATAGTGTGTCTGCGTCTTTGTGGTGTGGGTTTGAGACTAGGATATTGGAAATGCAGGTATTAAAGCGACTGAAGCTATCGTTGATGAAGTTGGAAAGCTTTTCTTTGTTAAAGATGATAATTATGTAAGAATCATTACATCATTATTTATGGCTGATGGTCAAGAGTAGCCCGCGAAATTCAATTCTCTTCATTTTCTTAGATACGTCTTACAGTCGCGAACGATATTTTCATCAACACATAATCTAGCACTGGCCTGCAAATTGCAAAAAACGTAAGAAAATTTGAATTCCACGGGCTACCTTGAAATTTCACCTTAACAAAGAAAATCTTTCCAACCTACAAAAAATAAGACAAGAAAGTGTTGCTAATAAAATAAACAAAACTCACAATGAAATCAATAAACATTATAAAATGACGCATCATGCAATTTGAAGGTCGAAAGTCAGTGTAAACATAACACTTAAAAGAATTAAAAACAGGAAAGTTATTTTAGAGATAGCGACCTTACTTTGATAAAGTTTATAAACATGTGATGTTGACATGGTTGGTGACTAAGCGGTCACAAATGATCAATTTCTTGTTCAGGTGTTAAATTTTCATTGCACTTGAGTACATAGACATACCCGACACGCGCGGCTAATAAAACCATAATTATTGCTTCTGCTAAACACGATGCATTATTCATCAGCTATCGATCACTGAGGAAATTATTTATGTGCCGACTCAGGGTCGTAGCACACGTGTCGGATCGGAAAGGGATCGTCACCGTATCAACTCGAGCCGTTCAGTATTATTTGTATGAAACTTCCTACTGCAAACGCACACTAATCGGAATCGTATAATCGCCTCGCCTTGGGACTAGCTCACAAACCGCAGTGCGGTGCGTGGTCGACTTGCAGTCCCCGCGCTTACGGTTCTCCGTACCCTAGCTTATAGCTCTCCATACCCTAGCTTACGGCTCTCCGTACCCTAGCTTACGGCTCTCCGTACCCTAGCTTACGTTAACGTTTGGATTCAAAGTGATTAAACTAGTGCCGCCCAGCCGTCAACCACCGTTGGTTGACGTCTGGGCGGCGAGCCGTAAGCGCGGCGTCGCCTGGCTGTAGCCGAGTCGACGTGCCGGAGCTACTGATCCGCTTACGTTACGTGGTTGCGTTACGTGGACGCCTGTTTGACGCCAAGGGGAAAGGCGAGGCGGTGACGATCCCTTTCCGATCCGATACGTGTGCTACGACCCTTAACCGCACTGACGTACAAGGAACGTATAGAGAAAATTATACACATACATAGAAGCCGTGACCATTAATCTTTCCCGGTCAGAAGTTTTACTTTTCTTTTAAGCAAGCTTCTCTTGTAATGAGGGCTGTGGATACGAAATTGGATAGTATACATAAACCACGTATTTTAAATATGTCAGGTGTAGCTTTAAAGCTTTATGAAAGTCATGTTTGTGGAGCATTTGCTAAGTAATATAATTAATAAACATTTCACTATACAAAAGTTGATAAGCGAGAAAATTTTATTTGTATTTGAACAAAAAAATGAGAACGAAGTCTACACGAGGAAAAATAAAAGAAACTCCGAAATTATAGAAACTCTGTAACGTGCACATAAGTTATTTAACTGTGCTCGGGAGTCGGGGTCCCTTTAAACTTTAACCTTAAAGGAGCGCGACAAAGGTCAAACGTCTCTGAAAGGCCGGATGACAATTTATAAATACCTACACAAAGATCTTATACCTGGTCTTTATAAGATTAGCAAGAAGATGGAACGGAAAGGTGAACTAATATTTTGAGCAGTAAAAGCACTTATAAATTATGAAACAAGTTAAGGAAGCAAATCGAATTCGAGGAAAAGAAATGGATTGTGCTACAAAAACATCAAAACCAATCCAATTTATTCAGACGTTTTATTTGACGTACTCCGTATTGCGCCTATGCTGAACATTCAGCCACATTCATCGTGTTCATTGTTTCCACTCCCTCAAATATCTTTCTTGATCACCAAATCTAGAACTTCATCAATAATGAAGCAGCGCAGGCACCGAGCTTAGGTCCTGAAATCAGTAAAAATCCTTCCTTCTTGTAGGGTATGGAAAAAAAAATTAAGCCGCAAGCTTTGAAAAACTTAAGTTGAAATTATACTCGGTGCAGAATGAGGCTCAACCCTGGGACTCAGTTTAGTCTCCAGTGAAATGTGAACGTTCAAAAATAGCACTCCTCCCCCTACCCTTTTGTGGAATCCAGTCATGACGTACATTCTTGCGGCATTTCGCTTACCTATGCACCGAAGAAATCTCCAACAGCATAAGCTGCTAATTACTGCAACAGCTAATTACACAATTTGAAACACTCATACCAAATGGATGGGAAATGGAAGATGTAACAAGGAAAATGTGATGGATGTTTTCATTGGACATAAAAAAGATCAAAGTGGGTCGGCAATGACGACAAGGTGACAAGGTGACCACAACTCTGTCATCCATTTTCCTCGGGTGACTCCTACGTTATGACAATGTGTCATAAGATTTTCATTTTTCTTTCGTTCTATCCGTCGTACATCATAAAACATTTTCTGTGAATTGATTCATAGAAGATTTCTGTCTTTGTTATACTTTTGATTTACTGACTACCGATCTAGTGTTCAATCTACTCGTCTGGGTTTTTGTTTCTGCATTGCTTAAGGAAAAGAAAAAGGGATGCCACAATTCCAGTTTACGGTACCTTAATAGTGCGTATAGGTTTGCCCCGTCTTAACATTAAACAAGCGTTGAGAAATTTGGCGTACCTCAAGGCAGTAACTTAGGTCATGTCATGTTGTCGGAAGGAAATGAGCTTTGCTTTTGTTTGTGACGTTATTCTACAAATCATCAATTGAATTGTGGTAAACCTAACAAATTAAACAAAATAAAATCCAATTGATGGTTCGAAATTTTCCTAAATAAAATTATGGTTATGGTAGGTACTTACTTATAGTAATGTGGGATCTTATAATTAAAACATTAAGAAGTTAATTCATAAACCAATCTTAAGTAAACTTGTAAGAACTTCCAAGAAAAACAAAGCATCATTTCGTAATTTCAGCCGAAAGACGTTCACTGTTGGAAATAGGTCTCTCTTTAAGAGAGTGTTTTTCCATAATCGCCACTCTTGGCAGGCGGGTTGGCGATCGCACTACGGTTGTTACAAAATCACAGAGAACGCTGCTGCCCATTCTCTGGTAAGTCCCTTAGTCGCCTCATACAACACCCAAAGGAAGATATATGGGATGGTGCTATTCTTTACATGATTTGTTGATACTTAATAATCCAAAGTTTTAGTTATGTGGCCAGCATTCTCTATAGAACTAGATAGAAAAAACTGAAAGTTCTTAATTGTTTTGCAAAGAAAAAGAACTTGTATAACCTTAAAAGTAAAAAGGAAAATAATAGAATAATACAGAACCTAATGGTTCAGCATGAAGCTTATAAAAACAAGATACAATCAATCTTGTTCACGCAAAGTTCAGTGCACTGTTATCAAAGTTATAAGTGAAATTAATGTCCGAGGGTTTCATCGGGTACTTCGTATTAATATTTCTCAAGGTAATAAACTTGTGGATACTTATAATTGGATCACAGACGTTATATAAGTTAACAACGCTATGTGTAGGTACTGTAACAGAAATCGCTAACGTTGAAGACAATATGGGATACAATATTGAGTTTTCTATTTTATTTCTGTACGTGATTTTTACGGTAAACAGAAAGATGAGGAGACAGATAAAAAGTTTTCAATGTATTTACTGATAACGTTAAGTGAAGGAAGAACGAGTATTAAAACAGTTACCACCAAGTACCTACATTGGTATATTCGTTATAGCAGAGCTGTATCGTGTTAGTGCTTGGCATTGGGACCTAAGTACCTAGGCAGCCCGGGATCTATGTGGCCTTTAGAGTGGGTAGCGGGGAGCGAGGTGCGCGCGCACTCAGATCGATCTGCAACATCCCCCGCTGTTCACCCCTCTAGCCTTCCCCCCAGCACTCCCCGCACCCCGCAGCCTTCGCACCCCAACACGTGTAGGAAGATAGCTCATCACCCACGTCTGATTACGTTTTATAACTGCGACATCTAAATCAAACGGCTCATTCCTCAACTCTTTATAAAATAACAATGAATACTCCACTTGTGACTGGTTATTAATAGAATGTATTCTGCTTGATATCATAAACGTATAATTATCGAAGAAATGATTGCGGGCTTAACAATTTGCCGGTTGGTAACTAAAGTCTCAAGTGCGACCAGTTTTTATGCCCCACCGATATTACATCAGATGTGCCTCGAGCGACGCACGAGCAAGCACCATGATAGCTCTCCGTTACTCCGCCAAATTTACAACTATGTATTGTTCACCAAAATATTCACTATTTTGGAATTCCAAATCACTCACGTCATTTTAATTAAGATTCCTTAACATACCTATAACCTAACTATTTTCAAATGTTTTGGCAACTGCAATACCAGCAAAAATTAAATACAAGCAGACTATTACAAAAACTAATCACTTCGGGCAAATTTCCAAAAAATATGTCATATTATTCAAAAACTATAATCCTAGATATTTGTCTAGTGCAATTTGTTAGTTTAACAGCGCTATCAATTATGGAATCGTGTGTTCCACCTATTACAATCTGAACGCTTCTGTGTCATAAAAAGTAAATAAGACAACGGAAACGGCGCGTCACGTCACGATCGCGTATATAGAAGCGGCATAAGGAATATCTTCGAATTATTCAGTTGAAGACTGGAATCAGTACTTTGTATTCTATAAGTTTGGCTCGGGCAGTGGCGATGGCGGAAGGATGGCGGGAGAGGGGCGGTGCAGCTGCCGGTGCATCACCATCCCCCGGCGGGCCGCCCCGTGCCCCGCACCCCCCGCCGCGCCGGCCCATTGCCAAGTTCAATGCCAAGGTCATGCGCGCGCGAGTGCGGCTGCGCGCCGCAATGCAGGAGCGGGCGGCGGCAGGCAGCCGGCAAGCCGTCAGTGCCTCACCGACGACCGCGCTACACACCGCATCGCCGTTTGCACACCGACGCGGCCCAGCCAGCAGCTCACCTGACTAACAATTACAGTTCCGTAAAAATGTCACGTTGAGGCCTTCCGCGAGTCTTGCGCCGCACGAGCGGGACGCACCGATCTATCGCGATTAGCTTATTGTCTGCCGGCAATTTCAGGTGAACCGTTGTGAATCCGAGTGCATATCAGCGGCGAGCAGATGTATGGCGATGTTACAGTTCCGCAACGTGACTGGTTCCTGCCGGAAACGCCTCAAGTGCTGTTCCTCTGACAGCGCTGCTGATGCCACACCGCGCCGTTTCCATTATGCAACATTTCTCCAAACGAAACCCACATTCCAGTAAGTTTCCCATAGGAATTTTCTTTACTAACAATATTTTAATAACAACGGTTTGTTTAGAATCTTCGACGTATGCTGGAAGTGTACGGCATAAGTCATACGTATTTTCACTATTGTATCTTCTAGTTACGTTAAGATCTTTATTATTAACGACGTCCCTGAAATTGTTGTAAGAACCACAATTAGCTCCGGTTACGCTAGCCTTTTTATGAATAAATAATTTGATCCGTACTCATCTGGGGCCTGCGCGTTCCGTGAGCTAGCAGCAATGTTTACTCTACACATTAGACAGTCAATATTACCTATACTCCTAACTCGTGTGTCCTCTACATGACTCAATTTGACTCGAGCCTTATCAACACGTCAAGATCATAAAGTTATTATTACTAGTATCTAATGAAAACGCAAATTTCCG
Organism: Xestia ashworthii; assembly: GCA_950022955.1. Taxonomy (NCBI): domain Eukaryota; kingdom Metazoa; phylum Arthropoda; class Insecta; order Lepidoptera; family Noctuidae; genus Xestia; species Xestia ashworthii. Next base: position 12,392,908 of record OX465566.1, read on the forward strand.
CGAGCGTAACACCGCTCATACATTGTTGACGTTACCTTAAAATCCATTGCAATTTTGTGTGACGTCAACTCGTCAGCTAAATTCTTCCATCTTACATAATGTGCAGGAAATTCACACGGATCAAGCGAAATTTTAAACCTGAGGCAGTTATGTAAGTAACATCGCCTGACCAAAAGGGAAAAAAGAATTGTAAAGATCGGTCCGCCCGAATTCCAGGCAATAAAGCGGCCCCAAAAGATCTCTAAGATTCATCAAGGGCATCAACTAAACCACTAAAGGGCCGAGCTCAGCGGCGCGCTATGTATCCTGTTGTAGCGTTAGTTCGCAAAAAATGTCGAACATGAGTTCAAGGCGATCGGGTGATCCCAGCCGGCGCGGGTTTTGGTGGGCCAGCAGAAGTAAAAACTTAAGTTTCAGACAATTACTCAAATACTTGTAATTTTAATGAGAGAACCATAGGCTTCTCTAATGAAATTATTGTCATTACCAGTACTGTTGTTGAGTTGTTCCATCAGGAATTTCTTAGTACCAGCCACCGAGTTGATCGATCGAGTTCGATTTGTGCCCGATTGAGGGCTATAGGCTCGTAGTAATAGGGGTTACATGTGATTAGTAGGTACACCTCTGCCTAACCCTTCGGGGGTTACAGGCGTGATGTAACCCCCGGAGGCAGGGGGTTACAGGTGTTATGTGAAGACCATAGAATCGTGACTTCCAGAGTACATACAGCATAGAGCAGCATAGATTGATGGAATATATTTTAATTTACGACGGTACTTTGATTAATTTCTTAGCTAAATCCCTTTCTATTAACTTTTTATACACAAGGCAAAACAAACTTATACCGATAAAGTTAATAATTTGTCTTATCTCTCGCGACTTCTGTATTATTGTTTTGTGTTGAGATCGTCTTTAATTTCATGTTTGTCATCTCTCGGTTATTTCATTCGATCCTCTAAATCGGATATTAAAATATTAAGCACGACCTCTTTCATTTTTTGATCTTCTAGAACTAAATTCTTATTTAGGTTTTAAATACTACTTGTAACTAGAGTTTGTATTGTATACTACAACAAAAAAAAACCCCACTACTGAAAAATCACTTTCGAATTAAAATCGGAGTAAAAACAAGGTAAAATCGACTCCTCCTATTGTTGAAGTCGATTAGAATGTAGCCTAATGTAACCCGGGCCATGACGGATCGATTGACACCTTATTTATCAAAATCGGATGAATAGTTTAGGCGTTATGGTGGAACATACGTAAATACAAACATACATGCGTAGACTGCTAAAATCATAACCCTTCTTTTTTGGCTTCGCTATAGTCGGGTAAAAAAAACTTGGTCAACAAAAGTGGTAAATATTTGCTATATTAAAGCTATTTTGGTAGTTGCGGTAAGCAAAAAAAAACAGGATAAATTAGAAATAGTGCTAATAATCGTCATTCATGATCAACTGTTTAAAATGAATGACCAATTGTTTTAATTTATGGACAACGTTTTCCTCAATGAGTTTGTTGTACATCATAAGTGTATACGAGTACATTACAGGTAGTCACAGTATCATGAAATGTGAGTAGATTGGATAAATACATAGTTAGAATTTAAAACCACTTTCAAGTAATTGATCGTAAGATCTTGTGTAGTTTCCTCCTCATAAGGAAGATCTATTAAATTAAAATGGTTATCATCACCAACTACTAAACTAAGCGTCTTACTTTGTAATTAATAATAAATGAATCGTTCAAATTCCAAGATCACATAAAGTGGAACAACTAACTAAGAATTAGTTTATCTAAATAATTGCTGGGAATCCATTTATGGTCGTTGACGCATCTAAAAAACTAACAGCGAACTACAACAGGAGCAAACAAAAACCAAATGACGTCATCAAGCAATGGCTTGAAGATTTCATTAAGAATATTGTTAATAAAAAGTTCACAAGCTACATTCCTGTTACAGTTAATAAATGCGATTTAATTAATGAATATAAAATTTATAACAACACGTCCTGTAAAACTTCTATGTTTGGAATTACAAATATCTACGTATTTTATTTTCATCAACAAGGGCATCGTATTACTTTATGCTTTTATAACAATTGAGTTTGATTTTTGATTCAAAGATTACACTGATAAAGTTAAATTATAATACAAAACCGAGGGGCCTCCCACATGCTGATGGCGGCTTCGCCTTGAACCCGCGCTCGCGAAGCCTGAATAACAATAATCTAAGAAATAATAATACCATGCCTGTCTCCTCGTTCGTCATTCATTATCGTTTACTGCCGATTCTATTTTACAGTCAAGGATTTTATAAAAGAAAACAGTCGATTCAAAGATTCCTGAAACCAAAGTAAGCAACACGAGGAATGAGTAATCAGCACTCTTGTTATTCAAGGAAACGTTCAGGTTGGTTGTGGAATTTGAATTCTAAAACAAACGTACTATTCAATACAAATCCTATTTTATTGTTCGGTATTGTTGATCTGAAACCGGATCGAGCTGTTACCATCGATCATGATGCAAATCGGTTGAATGACGAAGATTTGTATTGATTACTAGCTGTTGCCTGCGCCCTCCGTCCGTGCGAAATTATTATAAAAATAATTGAATTGGAAAATTGGAAATACCTATCTTGGGAAATTTGAATCGGATTTAAATATCATAAATAAGAATTTCAAGGGTGTTTTTTGCACAGAACCCTAATCCTTTTTCTAAAATAAAACTAAGTTGCTCCTTATAACATTAGCTGTCTGCCAGTAAAAGTCCCGTCAAAATCGGTCCAGGCGTCTCTAAAATTAGACGGACAGATAAAAATTATGAGTTTTTTTTAAGTACCTACCTACCTATACTTTCAAATACTTATATTCAGTAAAAAGCAGTTATTTTGGAATAACAAATAGACACTTCAATTTTATTTATTGGTATAGATGAAGTGTATATGTATAGGTGTATGAATATCGAGTCGGTATTGTGTGCGTTTTGCTACCGGACACACCGCTGAGAAGCGCTCTTTGTTACATACATGTATTTGCATCAGCTACAGTTTAGTGTCGAGAACCACGTATCGCTATCAGCTGACGCTTGCGCGCGTCACGTTGACGTCTCATCGACAACATGGCGGCCAAGATGGCTGACCATTTGTTTATTTACAACAACAGAAGTAGGTAATAGGTAGCCCCATACATTACGAGACAGGTATATATCTAACATACCTACAATAAATTCATGATGTTTACAGATAACAGCAAACACGAGTTTATCATACTCATCGATAACATTGTTTTATTCAAATTACTTATCAGACTCGTTTGGTCTTGCGGTGTAAATATTCGAAGTGCTCGGTAAAAGGAAATTCTTCTGGAAATCTTCTGGTACATATAACGCTACTTGCGTAAGATGCTAGTGCAACTGATGAAAACACTACAACAAAGTATTTGAATCATGATATTCAAAGTCTATTCATAGACCAAGAAATGAAACATACCTAGGATGTTAAAAGGAAATAAATCCATAAAAGTCGACACATTGTCAAGGGTACTGAAGTGTGAGAGACAGATAAAGTGCAGTGCACGTGGGAGCGGTGTGTATCACACTGTCATCATCGATAAATAAACATTGAGGTTTGCCAAAGCGTGTGGACGACACGTGCCTATCTTACGAGACAAATTCAATGGGTAATATAATATAGTATAATACCTACCTTCTTTCATGAGATATGCAGCTAGAACAGATAAAATGTAGGACAATAACGTCAAAACAGTTTTGACTTTTGTTGATGGAACAGTTTTGTCTGCCAAAACCAAACGGATTTGACGCGAGTGTGAGCGATTGTTTTCATAGAGCTGTATGCTGCTTTGGACAATGTTGTCTTCGTCTACACACAGCTTTATAACGATCCTTACCTTGAATACAACCGCTGCCGCTATCAATGATCCTCGTTTGACCGATTAAATTAAATGATTGCGGATATGAACACTGGATTTTAATCAAAACAATTCCATTCACAATGGATTCAGAACCTTCATTGACGATTGTTATTTGTATAAAATAGGCAGGATCGATGTTAAACATGTCACGATACAGAGACATACCTACATACTTATTTCGACTCGCTGCAAATTACTATTACATTTATGGAGGGTACGAGGTAACGGGGAAAAGAAGTATTAGAAGGAATTAGGATAGACGTTGGGCCAGCTTTAGGATAATACAGACTAAAAAAATATTACATAATTATTATGGTCAAAAATTTCCGGAACAAAATGTCGTGAGCCTAGATAAAGCGAAGAGGTAAGACGGAAAATACATAATTTAGGATCATTAAAAATTCGTGCCAAGGTCAAGAAGGTAGTAATTAGATAGTCAAAGTTGTTATCATCGTTACATATGTATAACTTTTATTACTTTAAAACTCATTTCGTCACTTTGATTCTGGCAGTAGGCCATTCGATGCGATTTAACACGCAAAGTTCGTCATTGCTCCGTTACAATGTTGAAACACTTGGAACCAATGCTACTTCCGGGCTTCCGTGAGAAAATGTAACAGTTTTGATACTACGGATTGTCGAAAATAAATTCGAATATACGAAAGAATTTTGTATAAGTCAAAAATTTAGCATGTAGTGATTTGTTAGAGCATTAAATTCAATTGCCAACAGAAAAAGAAAAATGGATGTTGATGCATTATTGCAGTAAAGTGACAGGACGTGATCTTTTAGATTGTTTTTCGGGAAAACTTTGAGTGGGTGTCCTTTCATCAATCTTTGCAAATAGATTTCTCTGACGTCCTTTTTATAAAATTATTAATAATTTAAATATTACTGGTTCGAAAAAGAGAATAGGTAGGTACTTGAAAATTATCTCTTAAGTCGTCGTCTCAAAAATACTAAGTAAGTAATAGAATATTTTTCTAATTCACAACTCGAAATGTCGAAGAATTTTGGAATCTTGACCTAGAAATATTTCGAGTTAGCATGCGGAACATGCGAAAAATCAGTTTGAGGGAAGATACATTCCGCGGATGTCACGTAAGCCGGCAGTTTCCACATTTAGTTCAAATGTAGCGTACACTATGTACACAAACACATGGAGCCGTGTTGTACATGTGTGTTGTATACAAAACTAAGAATATCCACCATCATTAATCAGACATCGTGTGTGTACGACACGCTCACTAACGCGAACCCTTTCTAAGCTTACACGTGCAGCGTATCGATACAGATTGTGTCTGTAGTGGTGCTCGTGTGTGCGCCGGTAGGCGTGTGTGCGGCTGGCGAATGCAGCTTGAGTGGTGCACATGCGCGGGGGGAAGGGCAGAGGGTACGAGGGGGGCACGGCCAGGGCCGCGCAGACCTTGAGCGCGCCTAGCAACAGCGCTGCCAGCGCAGACTTGCTTATTTATTTCTGTTTTACTCGTCTGCACGTTTGCTTGCAATTTAAAACAGAACGTTTTATGGAGTCGTAATGGCAACCGACGGGAATGTGACCTTTGTGCATTTGTCAGATGTTCCCCTAGGCGCTGTATGTCGACGTTTCGTAGGATGAGAATGCTAATTTGTGTTATCATTCCTGTTTATCTTTATGATTGGGATTTTTGCCTCTTTAAGGAATGTTCATTCTGGTCAATTTTTTTTGGCACTGCACTTTTGATGCACTGTCAGAGCCGCATGCCGCTATGCAATAATGCAATGCATATGTACGAAGATATAAATACGAAAAAGATCATTTAAATTCATTGCATGGCACAGTATTCTGGGGAGCAGTTTCATCAGATTAAAAAGGATTGTACAATTAAGATTGACATCGGTTTCACGATCACGCCAGATCGACATGTACACTTACGTGTTTGTTTATACCAAGGTGGAGATTTCGCTAATGGGAAACAAGTCCACATATACACTAGCGCAAAACAAACCATTCTTAACAATTCTAAGTAAATTTAAATGTTTGAATAGCTGAGAAGCGATAATGTATCTACTAGCAGTACTTTCATGAAGCACGTAACATTTGATAGTTATAAATACCCGTGCACGCAATGATATTTATATTGGTAGAGATATGCACTAAATTGTTGATCAAAATAGAAAAATACCGACTCCATTCCAGCATACTTATAAATTCGAGATAGCTGCTAACATGTATGAAGAAATACACGTTACAAACGCAGGTGCAGAACGTCCTAAATTATAACAAGATCAATAAACCCGTTCGTTTGACCAATTCTTCTTTTGATCTTATTAAACACACAGTCGGTCCACAATTGTGTTTGCCCTTCAATACGTTAAAAGGTCTCTGTGACTTTATTCAAACCTTGATGAGAATGATGACGCGTACAGACGAGCGACATTGTTGTAACTTGAGTAAAAAATATTTTTGAGGTAGACATAATTTGTTTTTGTTGTACACATTTAATATATGCCTCGAATTCACAGCATTGTTTTAAAGTAGTCGTTAGTTATACAGACTCCTTTGTTCATTTATTATGTGTAATCTAAATTCAGATTTCATTGATGCTGATGCCGAGACTAATCGTTTCTGGAAAATCTCAAGCTGCTGCTTGTGGGTGCAGTTCTTAAAATTGTATCAAGGTTTAATAACACTGCTGATATTAACTAATATCTGATTAAATCTCATTCATATCTGCCGGCGTATTTCCAACAGAGAAATAATACTCCAAAATGATGATAATACTCGTAACAACATAAATTAGGTACTTCTTGTTTCTCCATCACTATTGGCTAATAACGTAGTACACAATTACAATGATGAAGATAAATATATCTGGTAGTTCATTATTGTCCTTAAGATTAAGACCGCAGCTCCTAAGAGTATCGGATGTCCATTCAGGGTCGGTATGTGTCTCATATTATTAATTACCACAATTGACTCGTTCTCGACAATTATACACGCTGACTTGCTTTTTTGTTCTATGTGTTTCAGTAGTCATGTGTATATTCATTTCATGTTATACACATGAATACTCAGAAGCGTTGAACAGGTTACTTACTAACATTTCATTCTTATATTTTACTACATTGTTGTTTTTAACATTGATATTCCTGTTTTATTTTATTGAGATAACCAGTTGCAGTTTTCTAGCTTCTAATTCTTCATTTAGATTGTTTTGTGTATAAGTAATAATCGATTGGCAATCGTTAATATTGTACAGATCTGGAGGATTAGACTGTTGATTACCGTAGCTTCTGCGCTTGCGTTATGTTGGTCTACCGCTTCCTTATATTTGCTACAGTTTATAGCCAGTTTTGTTTCCTTCACATGATCATGTTTCAATTCATTCTTAGTTTCTCCTAGTTGTGTATTACAGTCTACCTTTTTGTATTTACAATTCGGCACTGCTGTTATTGCTACTTTTTCAATATTTCCATATGTTTTGTATACAATATTAAATTTTCTCTTGAATGGAAATGACCTTATATTTATTCATACATGGTTATTGTGTGTAGGTACGAGTATATAGGCTACATGTAATTTGTTCGCGTTAGTATATTTATGCACATTTGTTATAAATATACTAACTAGCCACTCGGTGTGTGGCTACATACATCATCATCATTCTCTTGTCATTATCCCAATTTATTTGTGGTCGGCGCAGCATGTCTTCTTCTTCCATAGGTACTCCTCTATTTTTCGTCATCTCGTCAGTCACTTCTTTTCTTACCATATAATTCCTTCTTTCATTCTTCCTTCTTAACACAGTCCATCCATCATTTCTTTGGTCTCCTCCTTCTATTCATATCACATTCATACTCAAAACTTTAAAAAGGAAAAACCGGCCAAGAGCGTGTCGGGCCACGCTCAGTGTAGGGTTCCGTAGTTTCCCTTTCGTCACAATAAGTGTTCAATCCAATCCGATTTTAATAATTATTTTTTCGTTTGCAAAATGATACGTTCAGGATAGTAAAATATGTAAACGAAGTTAAGAAAAATGCTTGCATATACGATTAAATACTACAAACTTAGTCCAGAAATTATTTTGTACAATTTTTTGTCTTTTTTGTACAAAACCTTGTTTCCATCCAAGTTCAAAATGATTTTCTTAGAAAGTCCTTATAAAGTTCTACTTTTCAGATTTTTTTCATATTTTCTAAACTTATGGTTCAAAAGTTAGAGGGAGGGGACACATTGTTTTTTACTTTTGGAGCGATTATTTCCGAAATTATTGACATTATCAAAAAATGATTTTAGTAAACCCCTATTCATACCTTTCCAACAATATCACACGTTAGGGTTGAAATTAAAAAAAAAATCACTTCCCACTTTACGTATCACATTACGTATTTTACCTAAGTACCACTTTGTCGGCGTGATTGATACACATATTGGTACCAAATTAGAAATTAAGCGAGGACGGACAGACGGACGGACAGACAGACATGGCGAAACTATAAGGGTTCCTAGTTGACTACGGAACCCTAAAAATTACATATTGCCATATTATTATATTAATTTATAAAGAGTACAAAACTCACCCAGATAGTGTCTAATTAATAAAGCCTGAGTGACGCCCTGGATACCCATCCAGGCTTCCCGGGCTGCCCTTTGACATTATTTAGCGTAGGCGCTGTTTCCGCGCATGCGCTCGTGTTTGTTGGAAGCCGAACGTCTCCCCCCTCTGCCTCCCTCCCGCGCCGACTACCGCAAGCCTCCCTCAGCGTGGGCTCATGACGCAGAGCCTAGAGCCCGTGTCGATCACGAGATCTATATTTAGCATCAGAATTTGCTTACAGTTGGAAATTTAATAAATGCCCTTTAGGAGCTTCCGGACCTCGAATCGGCAGATTGTCTTCTCAACAATGTTAACGCAGAATGAAATTAGAATTATTTTTCGAGAAGTTCTGAATTTATTAATCGTTTACACGAGCAAGCTCGGTTCACGTGTAATCTAAATGAAAATCCTGTGAATCCTTTAAGAAGAATGATCATTTCCCTTGAAACTGTGAACTTTGACTATTTATCATAATGGTTGATTGATTTTCTTGGATTTGGTGGTCGCTAACTTTTCTTCAATATGATTTGTTAACTAATTACTTAAGAAATACTCGGTAGACTGACACCATCATCGACAGTAACTTTGCTAAACTTTGTTTTTACTATAGCGCGTGACCCTGATTGGTTCCTTCTCAAATTCTACGAAATATGATAAGAAGAATCTGTATGTAAGTGTTTCATCAACAGTTTTTTATTGATTGGGAAAATTAACAACATGGATTTGATTTGAATACTTGCTGAGTCAAGACCAGATTACTCTCACTTTATATGCTATTACCGTTTCGAATTGTTTAATAAGACGAAAAACGTTGTATCTTATATTATTATGTGACAATTAGGTATTATGTAGAGGAGATGAGGAGCTCGTAGGTAAATAATAACAGCCACTCGGGCCGATCTTTAGATTAAGCCGTGCCTGCCTAGGTTGGTATGTGGATGGGTGACCACCCTTACATACCGAGTTTCCTCCGTGCCTCGGAAAGCACGTTAAGATGTTGGTCCCGGCTGTTATTTGTCCATCTTTGGCAGTCGTTACAGGTAGTCCGTGGCCCTAAAAGTCAGACAACTAGTGTTACCAAGTGGTATCGTATTACCTAGTACTATAACTGGGTTGTGGGGGTCAGATAGGCAGTCGCTCAATGTAAAATACTGGTATTCAGCTGCATCCGGTTAGACTGGAAGCTGACCCCAACTTAGTTGGGAAAAGGCTACACAGATAATGGGTGGTCACCCATCGACAGACCAACCTAGGCAAGCACAGCTTAACCTAAAGATCGACCGAAGCGGCTGTTATTATTCAGCCACGAGCGCCTGCAGTTTTGCCTTCCCCCGTGAGAAAAGGCGTGAATTTATATACCTATAGTATATAGGATTATATCTAGCGTCAACACACTATTTAGTGGCTAATATACTCGTACCAACGCGCAACGTGGTCACCGACGTCACAGTATGGCGGCATGACTCAGTTGTTTGCCACGCTACAGAACACCTCAAGGACTTCGAACATGTCGACTATCCCATGGCCATGATGCGTTTGAAACCAGATAATTGTTGTGTTACTACGCGTTCATTGTATTTCTATCTCTTACTAGCTTCTGTCCTTTGAAAAGAACATAATTATACTGGGTAATAATATAGCTTTACGTCAGTAGATATCCCGACGAGTCGTACTAAGCGCTTCTCCTCCACCTTTATTATGCACACTGCCAAAGTGAGGAACTCTCTGCCCGCTTCTGTGTTTCCACCCACATTCAACCCGCCTGCCTTCAAGACATGAGTGAACAGCATCATGGTGAACAGGCATCTTCTGGGCACGCTCGTTCCATCATAGACCTCATCGCATTCCATCTAGGATCGTGATCGAAGTCAAGAGCAAGCCGATTTTGTAATAAAAAAAAAAAAATATTTTTGAACTTCAATGAGTAAGTAATACTCTCACTTACCGTACCGTATCTTATGCGGATGAGTAGTTTCGGTTATTACTTATTACCTCCTACATCCATACACACAACCATTTAATAACGTTATTAGTAAAGGTATGGTAAAACATCTGTGTGACTCTGTTATTCTGTTTTTACACCTCGTTAGCTGGTTTTATGTATGTAAGTGGTTTTCGAAGAGGCTGTTGTCGGGGCCGTGTGTATATAATTGTACGCCAGTCTAACTGACACTGATAGCTACTGTTGTGGTAAAAAGACAAACGCAGACTTCCTGCAAGGTGATTTGTGTTAGCAATGGTATAGTAATTTAAATAATTTTAGTGTAAAACTGATCTTGGGTAATGTTTCAGGCTTGTTTATAATGATGGAACATTATTGGTACGCCTGCCTTACTGAATTTGTTATTTGTTTTCATATACAAATGCCTATTGCAATAAAATGTTAAGTAATTAATAATTAAAGTATTAAGTATTAATAAGTATTGTGTAGAGGAAGACCAAAGAAACGATGAATGGACTGTGTTAAGAAGGATATGGTAAGAAAAGAAGTGTCTGATGAGATGACGAAAAATAGAGGAGTATGGAAGAAGAAGACACGAAGCGCCGACCACAAATAAATTGGGATAAGGGCAAGAAAATGATAATGCCTATGCCTATTGCAGTACACTAATTTTATTTTATTTGCCTATTCTGTCCCAGTGCTGGGCAAAAGCCTCCCCCATTCCTTTCCAAGTCTCCCGGTGTTTTGCCTTCTCTGGCCAATCAGTCAGAAACGAGTCATGCCAGCATTTCTTGGGCCTGGCTCGGTGACGACGAACGTCTTCAGGCAACCACTGTGTGACGGTTTTAGCCCATCTGTATTAACCCATCCTGGAAATGTGACCCGCCCAGTCCCATTTTAACCATAACTCAACATAACCCACAAACATACATGGCTTAAACATAACTCGTAAAATATGGGTGTGCTGCCCAACCCCTCGAGGAATAATGGTGTGATTTTTTTATAAATGACAGCTGCCTAACTCCCATATGAGCCAGTCATCACAGTTTACTGCTGAACAAGGGTGTGTTTTCCAATGAATAAAAATGTGGACATGGACACAATAGCAAATTGTTCTTCGTTTTTATTCTTCTTATTCTTTATTGCACACAGTAACCAGTATAAATATAAATTGCAATAATATAGCTTATGTACAAACGCGAGCTTAACCCAGAATTGGGTTTTCTTTCAGTAAACCTAATTATCAAAAGTGAGATTTGCAGAAGAGGACACAGACAGACAAAGTTATAATGCCGGTCATAGGCCTCTGACTTGGCGTTACATAACGTCAAGAAATATCTCTCAGGCATGCTGGTTTCCTCACGATGTTTTCCTTCACCGAAGCAAGTGATAATTATACAAATCGCACATGAATTCGAAAAATCATATCTGTGTTCGAACTCAAGACCTATGACTCGGCAATCCGAGGGACATACCTACTAGGCTATCAGTGCTATGTAATCAATTTGTGATAAGTTTGTTATTATTATCGGATATATATTAAATCGTCGTAAGTTCTAAACTCACGTATTTTGATGCCGTTTGCTAGAGAATCGGAAGACACATTATTTCAATCAAAAACAAGCAACGTCTGTATCTCGTTTGAAGGAAACACAAAAAATGGTTTTGTACTGTTCCCTATGTACAATTTTTTACTTTTTTAACTCTCCTGTAAAGTTGCTATTTTTGATTTACGTGGTGTTAGAATTTCAGCGACGATGTAGGATATAGGGATACAATACCTACTGCCTTTCTTCTTCACATTGACATTATTATCCTGCACTGTGTGATTTCCATCTACATATTTTGTTAACATTCCTTCTGCAAAAAGTGGTGACTGTACCAGATTTTTCCTTAACTCTTCACATTGGGAATTGCGGCTATAAAGTCGTTTATGAGCTGACGTAAAATAGGTGCGATGCATATGGTATAGAAAGATAAAAATGCCATACATAAGAGTTATAGTTTATTTACCATTCTTGAAATCATAAATCATAAGTTTAACTGCGTCATATTATGAACAACGCCTCGTTGGTGTCGCTGTCGCAAGCACGACTACTGATCATGGTTCAATTCCCAGATCGGGGATAGTGTTATTGTGTTTTCCCATCAGGAAATTCTTAGTAGCAGGCACAGAGCCTGTATTAACACCAGGTTGAAGGAAAAAAGCTCCCATACAACCAAACTGGCGAAATATGGGTTTTTTTGTTAATTAGGGTAACTCTTCTAGGATTATAACCGTAACTTTATGTTATGAACAACGCTATTCTGTTATGAATCTCGATTTAAATGACAAATCATAATTCGGCGAACTCACTTGTTTTTAAAAATTGGCATTTGTTAAATCGTTGAGGCTCATCGGGGATTCACATTCTCGAGTGATGTTTGGACAATAGGATTGCAGGAAACGGATGTCACATACCTAGATATTAGGTATAGACGTATAGAAAAGGGCAGTCGTTCCAAGAATAGTAGACATGGTTGCAGCTTGACAAATACAATATACGTTTGTGACAGTGTAGTGCTAGTTGTCTTTTTATATTTGACTAGCTGACTCACGCAACTTCGTCTGCGTCATATAGGAGAGAAAAACGAAAGGAAATAAAATCCCCGTTTTTGCAACATTTTTCATTCCTGCTCCGCACCTAATGGTTGTAGCGTGATGTTATATAGCCTAAAGCCTTCCTCGATAAATGGAAAATAGTTGGTAAAAGGCTAGGGCCTTACAGGGCCTAGCCTAGTTTAGTTATCATCATCTAGCCTAGCCACTAAACTAGATGATGATGACTAAACTGTCCTTCGGTTATAAAACTGCAACATAATTGTAAGCACTTACCTATGACGTTTTAGACATTTAATATGGATTAATAAATGCGCCTTTATCATTTTAATTACGTTATTGCGAGCAATATTGACTGTCTCTAATCAATTTGAACTATCACGCCACGTATAGCGTCTAGTAACCTTTTTAATATAATAAATTAATTACACATTTTTTCATCAGAAGATGCCATATTAATCACTAGGAAATGAAAATGACCTCTATTGAGCAGAAAATTAAAGACATTTTCTTTTGTTTTCAGGTGAAGACTTCATGCTGAACATTTAGGCGAACTTCTGGCTGATTGAAATCACTATTGAAGAACTGGTGTGCTGAAGATAACAGGTAAGATTTCTAAATGTAATTATTATTCTTATAAACCTCTGAAAGTAGGTATGAATTACATACCTAACTAGGATGTTCTACCGAAAGTCGTTTTAAACTCTTCTTGGTAATTAAAAGGTCATTCATTCAATTTACTTAAAAGGTAATCGTGAATTCACTGAATTCAATAAAAGCCGACCTCGGAATAGTTAGGACAAGATTAGGCCAGATGATAAATATGTATACGATACAGATAAATAAGCAAAAACAGTGATAGCCTATTCAGGTCTCCATGCAGCTCGAACCCCAGACATGCACCTCTGTTTTTTGTTTAATTTATGTGCATATCTTATAATATAATCATAGGTATATATCTTGCTTCGGTGAAGGAAAACATCGTGAGGAAACCAGCATTCCTGAGAGATATTTCTTGACGTCATGTTAAGCCTAGTCAGACGCTCATGGGCGTCATGAAAACTGACACCAATTTAGGTAAAGAAATAAAGAATTCCGATAAAGATTATGAAGCACAACACGTACTATTAAAGAATCATTCCGCAAATCATATAAGTTTTAATATTTATAAACAATATGTGCATAAAGTATTCTATCTTATAGTATTACTAGCGGACGTCATGCGGTTTCACCCGCATATTTCCCGTACCCGTGGGAGTACGGGGATAAAATATAGCCTATGTTACTCGCTGATAATGAAGCTATCCATTGCTGAAAGAATTTTTAAAAACGGTCCAGTAGTTTTTAAGCCTATTCATTACAACCAAACAAACAAAGTTTTCCTCTTTATAATATTAGTGTAGATAATAGGACAGTATTAAAACCTGTTAATTATATAACACCTACAGATTATAGACGCGATGAACGGTGAGTCAGTGTAAAGCGCGATATCACACGTATCTACGATGTATATATGCTTATATACATGTATGTATAGATAATCAAAGGGGATCTTATTTACATACATAAAGAGTACTTTATAGACAGCTAGTAGCCATACTGTGGCTATATGAGTAAGAATCGGATAATGTGGTGCAACTTGGACTTAGTTCTGTGGTTTAGGTCTGTTTAGACGTAGGTTAGTGGTCTATGATAACCTAAATGGGAACATATCAAGCAATTTACAGCATAAAACAATTTTATAATTCATTGTACCTAATTATATACCGAGTTTCCTTCGTGCCTCGGAAAGCACGGTAAGCTGTTGGTCCCGGCTGTCATTTTTAGATATCTGACAGTCGTTACAGGTAGTCAGTGGCCCAAAAAGTCTGACAACTAGTCTTACCAAGGGGTATCGTGTTATCCAGTACTAACTGGGTTGTGGAGGTCAGATAGGCAGTCGCTCCATGTAAAATACTGATGTTCAACTGCATCGGGTTAGACTGGACGCCGACCCCAGCATGAAGGGGCAGATGATGATGTAATTAAATCATTTTTAAACCGACTTAAAAAAGGAGAAGGTTCTCAATTCGTCGGAACCTTTTTTTTATTTTATTTTTTTCTTATGTATTACTCCCGATTACTCGCAAGATGGCTGAACCGATTTTTTTTGTTTTGTTTAAAAGGGCTACACATGTCCCATAATCATCAAATCAGGATCTGATGATGGGATCCTGGAGAAATTGAAAGAACTCTTAAAATTTTATAGGCACACTTGAAGCGATGCGATGATAGATGGTTTTAGGAAGAATACTTTCTTGGAGTGATTCCATTTCAATTAGGTGAAGATCTGATGAAGAACTTCGGAGATAGGCAACGGAACTCCTCAATGAATGATAGCAATAAAAATGTAATTATTTATTGTTTACACCAGTTCATTACATAACATCACGCCGGTACGCTGTGAAGGAGTAAGAACATGTGAACCACTAAAAAGAAAAAAATAAAAACTTTTTTGCAAACTTCAAAAACAAAAAAGTGGTAAGTAGTGGTAGCGGTTTTATTTTTCGCAAAAAAGTTCTTATTATAAACATTGGTAACATCAACATACTTATAGGAACTAAGTATAGGTACAACATGGGCTTTCCCAAATACAACCACGTTCCCTGATATAGTTCCCAGTAAACATCACTATCATTAAAAACAGTGATAACTTCATTTATGTCAGGGTTTTATGAGTAAATAATGCTCAATTAAATCGACAAATTTATAGAGATATAAACAAAACGTATCACAATGTTTGTTTTTATTTGCTCGACGTACTTTATCATATATTTTTTGTGCATGTTCTTGATAACCTGTATTTCACCTGTCAGTATAAGAGGTACAGGTGATATTGAAATGTGTTTATGTATAGAAACCAGATATGTATAGGTAAAAAAATAAACCTCACAATTATGTCGGTATAACAGGTAGCATACATAATTAGTATGTTGGGTAAATTAAACGGTCGAATATGTGAGCATAAAATACTCATCACAATCGGTCCATCCAGTCAGTAGACACAGGCGTAAGGTTAGAATTCAGACCCCCTTCATTTCGAATTAATTAACCAGCCGAGGGCCAGAGGGTAACGACGCGCCCCTTTCCAATTAGACTCGTTCAGGACTTGCCTATATGTATATTAAGATACCCACACTCTTGTTTTACAATTAAAAAACGAAGCGAAGTCTTGAGCTGTTTTTCTTTGCGTTGAAAACTAGCCAATAGAAAACAGTTAGTAGACCTTGTAGGTACTTGTGTTGTTTGTAAACAAGAAATAATTCATGGATAACTTCATATACAAACTAACTTAGAATATATCGCCGTATCCCAGTAGTTCGCTTATGATGCAGTTTTAAAAAGCATTATAATGTACTATCCATTCAAGGGTTAAAGCGTAGTCTTATCGCGTTGCGATAATGATACCTAATATTTACACCCACACGTGTAGATAATAGATATGAGCTATATAATAGTATTTAATGTAATATTGTACTTGGTATAAGGTGATAATACAGACGGCGCATGCGCGAAATATGTCGCCGGCGATGTGACACCACGTAGACTGTGAACTTCAGGAGGTTGAAAGAAATTATGTCGCTTGGACATTACACACAGTGTTCAAAATACATCTAGAAAATCGGAAAATTTTGAAGGTAAACCATAATTAATAGATCAATTTTTAAATAATTTAATCAAAATTTGTTATTAAAAGTTTTGCGGCTGTTTAAGTTGATGATTTTATTCAGTTTGTCTATTTAACTCTTTTATATAACTTAATTTTTCCGAGGCATACCAACTAATGAACACGGTACACCAGTATGCCGTGGCACACACTTTGCCGAACACTGGTGTACGAGGCCAAAAGACCGCTAACTCAGCATGGTGCTGTAACATTTAAAAATGTCACAGCGCTCATAATTTGATAGGGCCCAAGTGTTGCCACGGTCAGTTACAACAAATACAGATGTATTTAAGATCCTGCTCTAAAGTGATAGCACCGTGATTGCTACCTATGTAAGAATTATGGGTTCTATAATTCTAAACCAGGCAGGCAAGTTATTTACTAAAAACAAACCATTTAATCGCCACTGCTGTTCAAACAGTGACTGAATGAAAAATACCAGGAATCAAAACTGACCGTTTGCATCAATTTTCACTAACGCCAGGTGACGCTTAAATGTGTGCGTGTGTGTTAAATGTGTGTGTGTGTGTGTGTGCTTTAATGTGTGTATATTATTGTGTGAAAAACAGTCTGATTCTATTAGAAAACGCGCATAAGTTCCGCTTTATTCAATTAATCACATATTGTTTTTTAATAAAATACCTTATGAGTCATATCCTCTACTTTGCATATGTATAGCTTTTAACAAAAAATGTAAATAGTTATTTCAATATTATTAATGTAATAACCACGACCAATATCGACTTCCTTCGCACTACGACTCAACCACTCATTAAACATCAGTAAATAAATAAACTAAACCCCTTTATGATTAACCTCTAATTTATAGCTTAGGGGCCAGATGAGACAAATTTAATGTATTAAATTGCTTTATTGAAATTTCAATTCTGTGCACTGAGTCGAACGTTTAAATTCCATCAGTGCAATAATATTTAGACATTCAAGTAGTTGTTGCTTAGGGTGAAAACGGGCATTAAGGTTGTTTTCATTTAAGACTTTAGAACACATGTATGAATCATTACCAGTTTGGCGAAATACCTAAACAAATACATTTACATTCGTATATACCTATAATGTACAAACCGGATGACAAAACTTGATATGATCACAAAAAACAATCAGACGCAAAAAATATAAGTGTTCTCAATGCCTTAATATTATGGCTATGTGACTATGTGGTTTTTACACCAAACGTAACTTTTAAATATTATATGCACATTTCTCTACCAAAAACATTTCGAAAACTAAGAACAACTTTCCAAAACATGGGGTAAACTCAGATAATAAGTTTTCGCAATATTTTAAGTAGTTGAATGAAGATTCTCTCTACACCATCCACTATAAGATTAAAATACTACGTTTGCCTACATTACTACCTATTCCTCTTACATCGCATTTCCGATTCAAACAAAATTTATTTTCATAACTAACAAACATGCTAAAAGCCACCTACCGAGGAAAATGGAAAGGACGAAAATCGATTGATAGACCAAACCAATACATAGAATATGTGTGTTTGAATGCATAGAACTCATTCTCAACTCGACGTTCTCAACAAAATATTAGTTTCTAGAAAAGGGAACATTAATAATTATTAAACTGACTGGAGAACGCGGGTGGATGGAAAATAATTTGAAAAAAGAACCAAAGGCAGAAAGAGGGTAGACAGATTTGTCTGCACTTAACAATTTTATATTCATCCACCCGCATTCTCCAGTCATGCCGAGATCATGGCGCTTGCAGCAGTGTTGAAATAACGAGAGCTCAAAATAATGATATACTTATATAACAATCACGGAAGTTATCCCGTAAGTGACAGTTTAAGTTTAGTTTTAATCCGTGATAGCTTAAACCAGTGTTTGGAATATTTATTATTTCATTTACCGCAACATTTCGTCAGTCTAAAAAAAATCACTAGGAATTTTCCGAATCAATAATTTTTTCAACTCACTAATTCTGTCAAGTTCATAGTTATCGCGGGGGATGCGTCCAATCATGAATCTTTGTGAGTGTGCGTGCAACAAGTGCACTTGTGTGTTGTGTGTGTGTGTGTGTGTGTTCAAGGTCAAGGTCAGCACGTGGCGGTACTGAGAGGAGGCGAGGGTCGGAGAGACCCCTCTTCAGAGGGGCGACGCCGACATCCCCAGCATAATATTAGTCATACTCAACTTACCCTTTCAAAGCTTGATGTCTGCGAGTGAGAATAATTTTGAACGTTTAAAATTATTATTCAAGGTCGAGGAATCATCATGTGTTACGATAGTGTCTTTAATCGTTAAGGGTCCGTTGTATTATTTTGGTAGAAATGTTAATGCATATTAAAACACTAAAAAGAAACTTGAAAGTACCTACGCAAAAGTAAAATACTTAATAACTTAATTTAAACACGGAAAAAAGGTAAAACGTAAATAATATTCCTCGTTTTTTGTTTACTATGGAAAATTACTTAGGAACTTTTAATTCTCTTGCAATGCGTCGCTTTTAATACAGATACAATTCTCCAAATAGGCTTTTGTAGAAATAATTTTGACGCCAAAATGAACTATGCTGAAGATTAAACTATTTATGTTTATTAGCTAATAAAAATATCGTAATATTCAGTAAAATTGTTCAATACAACCCCATCTGTAAGCTATCCCCGTAACTAATTACTATGTGGTGTCACTGAATTTCAGTTTGAGATATATTCTTATTCATCTTGGAATGCTTTCGCCAGCAACCTAGCAAAATAGAAACAATAACTGTTTAGATTTCAAAACAGTAAAATTTTATAAATATTCAATTTGAAAATGAACAGAAATAAAAAAAACGTTTTCAGAAATATGTTTTCAGTGAAAAATCATTTTAAGATGAATTTAATCTCTAAACTTACTGTAAACAGTATCAGTGCCATCTGTGTTCAACGCGCAGAACCAACGCAAGTTACGTCCTAAGGAATGGTGCAAACCTACGAACCGGTTGACTTACTTGACGTAGCTTTGTTTCCACCGTTTCAACATAGATGGCGCTGTTACACGTTTTAGTGAAATGTAATTTAGGGTTGCTGTAAAATGAACTTCAATTAAGGGAAGATTTTTGTGAATGAAGAAAATGGTATGGAAGTGAAATGAGAAGGAGATATAGAAAATGTTGAGCAGCGGGCTATCGAACGACCGGGTGCCACGCTGTGCTCTCTCGGGAATTAGTGCGGAGTGAACACAGCTGGTGGTATCTCAGTTGTTCCCTAGTTCTCCCACTCTTCGGTCGGCGGGCAACGTTAAAAAAGAAGAGGAAACCTGATGAAGAGAAACAATTCCGACACAGAAGAATCGTCTTTTTGGAAGTTGGCATGAAGAGTTCATGGATGAACAACATTTTTTTTACTTATGTTTTTTTTTTATTTGCTGTGCTGTAGGTATAGTCCTTTCTTGTTTTTTTTTCCAAATACTTCCATGTCTTTCTTTCATTATTTTTTTACTTTTCAATAATGATAAAGATAAGTACTCAGATGGATTTACTCATGGCCATTTTCAATACCTAACTTACTGTTCGGTTTCGATATGTTGCTTTCTCTGTCTGTTTGACATTTTGCTTACTGACGGTTAAAAACAAAACGTCACAGAAAAACTTTCTTTGATTTTTCTATGAATCAAGTGACAGGTAGGTGACGCGGATAGGATATTTCAAGCTAACTTTGTTTATAGAAACATAGTTAATAAACTAGCTGAGAGACGTGGCATATTAACTCACATATAAAATAGATATAGATACGTAGGTACCTAATAAGTTAGTTATAGGAAACGGGCATAACCCTGTCTCTAATTGGTAACTATAAACTATGAAACGTCTAAATCTTTATAAAGATAAACCTAATAAAAACCGGTAACTAAATAGATGCTAAGTATAGACTCCTAACTAACAATGGTGTGAACATAGTAACATCTAATAATGAAACACCAGAATTATCTCAGAGTGCCTATGCGATTGTTAAACAGTCATTAATATCTATTTTAGTAGGAAGTGTTCCAGCTATAGGGTACATGACGCATTGTACTACCTACAGCAGATAATGCGTAACCTAAATATTCGTCTGGTTATTTTTAAACTGTCAAAAGCGGACACACATGTGGTTGATATACCTAACTAGCGGTTGCTGTCACTATGGAGAGTATACAGGATGACCACTAAAAAGTTGAGTAGGTATCCTATTTAAGAAAATGAACCACTTTTACCATGGAACCAACTTTGAAATCTGTTAAAAATTTAGACTAGAAAAATAAAAGTACAGAGTAGTAATAGAATAAAAGTTAGCTATTCCCTACATTTTGTCAAATCATGGGAACATAAATGTGTGAAGCAGCTTATTTTCTTGTCGCGATTACAATGTTTTTTTTATCTAGTAAAAGTTGTTCATTTTCATGAGAAAACTCTCATAGACTATTGATTTATTTACCCTAACAGTCTGTATACATTGCGGCCAAAATGTTCAGTATGGACAAATACCTACATGTCGTCTAATTCACTCGATTGGCGTGTATTTTACCACGATTAGCGGGAATGTTGATGATATTGAGCAGATGTGCGTACGCGCAGGTCGGTGTGACTCGTGACGTCATCTTGCGTGTCGCTTTTATAGCGTGAGGGAAAGTTGAGTGATAAAATGTTAGTCGATTCCGAGTACGAAATGTTTTTTCTACAAATTATCTATGTTCAGTATTAATTGTTGATGTTTTAGTGGTTTATTGTTCAGGTAATTGTTTTAATTGTGTAATTACTAAAATGAAAAAGTTGCTGGTTGTAATGTGTTTCGTAGATAGTAAGAAACTAAGTGTATATTGTATTGTAAGTGCTAAATTTATCAAAAATGTCCATAACCATGTATAAATTGTCCACCTACCTGCTTACCTGACAATGATAATGTCACCAATATGTCTTCTGAAAGTAGGTAGGTACACGGTACATACATACAAGATCATTTATTTTCACGTCATCTACATGGCAATTCATGTTCCTTTCTCGTTACATAAACAAGTTTATGCATCGACTCACGCGCAGGTCACTGGCTTTTTGCGAAAACGACGTATTTTATTAATGACTTTACTGACGTGAAACTTCTTGCAGTTGGACCCGTTTAATTTTTAAGATTGTATCGTTCAGACGTGCACTTTACTTCGTATTTCTTTATTTTAGTGTCGATGGTCTTAGTGGTCGTCGGAGGAGCTCGTGGCTTAATAATAACAGCAGGTCGGGCCGATCTTTAGGTTAAGCCGTGCTTGCCTAGGTTGGTTAGTGGATGGGTGACCACCCTTACATACTTACCGAGATTCCTCCGTGCCTCGGAAAGCACGTTAAGCTGTTGGTCCCGGCTGTCATTTGTCCATCTTTGGCAATCGTTACAGGTAGTCAGAGGCCCAAATAGTCTGACAACCAGTCTTACCAAGGGGTATCGTATTACCCAGTATGAACTGGGCTGTGGAGGTTAGATAGGCAGTCGCTCCGTGTAAAATACAGGTATTCAGCTGCATCCGGTTAGACTGGAAGCTGACCCCAACGTAGTTGGGAAAAGGCTAGGCAAATGATGATGATGATGGTCTTAGTGGTCGTAAGCGACAGTCGAACATGAAGTTCAGAGTTCGATTCCCAGATCGGACAAATAGTTATAGGGTTTTTCCACCAGGGATTTCTCAGTAGCAACCAGGAGTGGGGTTGATGGCAATTCGCTCACTTCCTATTAAATCCAAGAGACTTAAGGAAATCTCCGCAAAAGTAAGGTTCGAATAATTTTAAAACGGTTCAAATACTCATTACCTTATTGTATGTCATTATAGTTTTTGACTTCGATAAAAAAGTCGTACCGATTATTTCGTGTGGCTACTAAATTTACCAAATCTCGAATCATTTAATCTCAAATGTATTGCCAGCTAATTGGAATTTAGTTTAGTGTAAGTTAAGTAAAGTATACTGCCTGTCACATTCCTGCCTGTACATGGTAAGTTTTTTTACCATCAAATATTCAACTTTTAATCAAATCAGAGTTAATCATATGACAAATAATATAGCTTTTTATTCTTATTCTTGATATAGACCTGTGTATAACTTGTCATAAAGTTTGTTTTCATGGTTAACTTCGGTTCATTTTCACCAAAAAATGATCCCATTTTTCAGCAATATTTTTAAAAAATAAGGTACTTATATCATGTCATTGTAAGAAATCATTGATGTGTTTGGTTACTTTGTGTACCTACTTAAGTATATTTAATTCATTATTATGTTTGTAATGTTGGTTTACAATGTAAACACAATAATACATAAGTATTCAGATTCCATTATCATTTAATTTTTTCTACTAGGTACCACCTAACTAACTAAGTACTTACTTTTTTAGTTACCTAGTTCATTTTTTTGAGTTAGTCCCCGTTCCTACTATGTCGTGACGACAGGTAATCGTGTAGTTTAAGTGTCGTGGCTTGTGTATTTAAATGGAGGTGTTCACATATAGGACGACACGATTACTATCGTCCACGACTTTTGCCAACTAAAAACCAACGATAAATAATAATTAATCGTCAAGACATAGTGAGTTATTCGTAACAAAACCTAATTCCCTAATTCTATTGAAACTCCGTACTATACTAGGCCAGCTTAAAGTCAGAGCTGCAAAATAAATAAAAATAAATATAAATAGTTAACGGGTTGCTATTTTGAAAATTAGGTACTTGGTAGCAATTTAACTATTATACCAAAAATAGACACCATTCAAATCGGAAATGTCGTCATCGTGTTGTCTGTCAATTTACCAACTATGAATAAAGGTTACAACTGTGTTTCATATTTATTTATTTACGAAAATAGTTCTACTTTTTATTGTTCCGTCTCAAAAGGCAAAAAAGGAAATAAAGAAAAGCAAGAAAAAGCATTTATTAGCCCGACAAGCCAATTATGATTATAACTAATAAAAAATAAACATAGAGAAAAGCAATAAAATCATAAAAAAAAAAAACAAAATTGTCCTGTACGAGACCAAAAGGCTCTTATCTCAGCATGGTGCTGTAACATTTAATAAAACGTCACAGCGCTGATACTGTTACTTTATTGTTCGTCTGTACGTGACCACCGATTTTCTCAGGAACGGGTGGACCTAGTTTTGCTTAAAATTAATATTTTATTCAACTTTTAAACATAAATCTTATTTATTACATCTATGCACCTACATTTTTTACAAACTACAAAAAGATCTAAAGTAATAACAAAAATATGTGCAAGTTATCATACCAAAAACACTTTGCTTTTCAATTTGACTTTGAGTCTTTGACATCGAACCAATACGGCACAATTGCCATAAATAAAAAAATAGAACAAAAGTATGTGAAGAAATGGTTGGCTAATTTTCGTAACCGTACGTTTATTATTTTAAAAGTAAAATGAGCTGTTATAATAACTCATGAAAAATAACTCATAATCAATGTTGAAAGAACGATATTTCATCGTTTTTCCTGCATAAACTAGCGTAAACTGGAATTTTCACGCCGATGCCGATGTGGGTATTGCCAGCCATCAAAATAATGAATAGCTTAGGCGTGGGTCATATACAAGTAGCGTATGGCGGTGGCGCGGCGCTGGCGAGGTGGTGGAGTGGCCTGTTCTTGTTCCCGTGTCTTGTTCCCGCCCTATGCATGCCACTGCTAACTGCGGGTGCGCGGATGGCGACGAAGTGGCGCCCGCGCCGCGTCAGTGCCACGCCCGCGTCGCGCCATCTCAGTATGTGTCGCGCCACACCTCTTCTATACATTTTGTATGAAATATCTAAGAAGTGGCGCCACGCCACCACCTCGCCAGCGCCGCGCCACCGCCATACGCCACTTGTATATGACCCGCGCCTTAGGATACATTTTACGGTACATCACTCGCGTTACTAAAACAAATAGAGAGAAAAAGTTTTATTATTTTTGCTGAGTTATTGTCGGAAACAATGCTAATGGGCAAAGTAAACTGCTTAACTTCCTTAATATCTGGCTGGCAAATGTTGTCTTTTAAAATGTATGTATGTGTGCTAAACAGTCAGGGATTCAGCTGCAATTAAAAGACATTTTCATCCCCCCACTCATACTTCTTTCTCCATGGTGCCGAATTCATCATACAACCTTTTTAGGGTTCCGTAGCCAAATGGCAAAAAACGGAACCCTTATAGTTTCGCCATGTCTGTCTGTCTGTCTGTCCGCGGATAATCTCAGTGACCGTTAGCACCAGAAAGCTGAAATTTGGTACCAATATGTATATCAATCATGCCGACAAAGTGCAAAAATAAAAATTTAAAAAAACATTTTTATTAGGGTACCTCCCCCAGACGTAAAGTGGGGAGCGATTTTTTTTTTAATTTTGACCCTGACGTGTGATATATTGTTGGATAGGTATTTAAAAATGAATAGGGGTTTTCTAAAATCATTTTTTGATAATATTAATATTTTAGGAAATAATCGCTCCGAAAGTCAAAAACAATGTGTCCCCCCCCCCTCTAACTTTTGAACCATAAGTTTAAAAAATATGAAAAAAATCACAGAAGTAGACCTTTATATGAACTTTCTAGGAAAATTATTTTCAACTTGATGAGTTGAATAGTTTTTGAGTTATATAGCACTTTTTCAAAAAAACGCAAATGATAACTTTGTTTTTCATACAAATACTATGAAAAACAAAGTTATTTTTGCTGACGAAAAATGTTGGTATTTTTAATGGTCTGGGAAGCTACGGAACCCTACAGTGAGCGTGGCCCGACACGCTCTTGGCCGGTTTTTTTTTAATTTGTTAAAAACTCAGACTCGGAACCTTCTTGGGGTACTTTTTTTTAATTTGCTTTGTGCGCGCCATTTTCTTTTCACGTCATATTGTTATAACCTTATTAGTTTAAAAACAAGAAACTTGAAAACAAGTGAAAAACCTAAAAATTAGTGGTTCTAGCGACGAGGAAGTTTATTTGAAGCCAACAGAATTAACTGAAATTGTTAATAATGCGCAAATTTTTTGACGTGATAACATCTAATAAATCGATTAACGCTGCACGCTGAAAAAGTGTCCCGTTACGCTCATTGTAACGTTACGATCGGAGCATAATTATGTATGCAATCATTTCATCAATGTTTTGTTATCCGTAAACCGACTTTACAGACAGCTATTTTTTTTTGCCTTTAGTCATTTCCTCGCTGAGGTGGGATGAAAAGTTACGTGTTGCACTCGAGTGCAAAGATTTTTCACCTCGTGCTCTTTTGATTCCCTCGCTAATGCTCAAGATTCTAATTTTAGAATCTTTCGCTTGCTCGGTCATCAAAATCAAGCACGCGGTTAAAAAGCAACTTTGCACTCTTGTATAACAAATAACTATTAAACGTCAAAAAAACATATAAATAAACAGATGTTAATCATACCTTCAAATAAGCGCTCATGAATGAAACCCTACATTTTTTGAAAATCTCGACAAAATGTAACCAAAACCCGTAAAACAACAAAAAACGCTTTTTTACCCTACTTTAGCAAAAATCGTGATACCTAATAAAACTCAGTGCATCTAAGTCTTAACCAAAATCAAATCTTTCCGGAGAAGGTCACCACATGTAGGTCTATCCTATTGACCTGACGAAGGCTGTTACCTCCATACGGTGACCTAATACCACCGAGGTCCTCGCGTTCTGGTTTCACCTGCCTCGACCTAGCCTCAACACGGCACAGATTCCCGGAAGCCTGATTTACTTGATTGACACATGGGAATCTGCTTATTGTTTAAATAGGTCAGGTCAGCTCTCAGGTCACCTACACATTGCCTGTAAATGACATGTCACACAGATTTTAGTATCTTAACTCTTTGTTGCTTAAAGAGTTAAGATACTAAAATCTTTTTAGTGAAGATGTCCCGTAAGTGTCAGTCAATCAAAAATCAAAATCAAAGCATTTATTTCAAGTAGGCCAGTTACAGGCGCTTTTGAATTGTCGAAACAAAGATGAAAATTAAATGTAGCTACAGTCCCAGTCACAGGACATAAAAACTGTGAAAGTACTGTAGTTGCCCAGTAAATGTTAAAATAGCATTTGTACTTCAGTTTTGTCTGGAATAACAAAAGTACCACCCCAACTATTATTAAAAGGGTTAACAATCTTAAATACCTTAGCAACTGAAACCGGTGTGTCGTAGAACCGTGTGAACAGCCTCGTTAACCAAAGCTTTTGATTATTTCAAATGTCAAAGTGATTTTATGTCACCCTTTAACTTGGACAATATAATTGCAAACCTTGCTTGTAGCTTAAGTGTCTGTGTTTGGATCAAACCGGTTCTGTTCTTGTTTGAAATAATGCAAAGCATAATAGCAAAATCAGCCTATAATGTAGGTACCCACTGCACGTTGCTGTGACACAGGCCTCCTCCCTATGAGAGGGAAATAATGAAAAAATACAGCCGAATAGAGAACGTCCTCCTTTTTTTGAACCAAGGATTTTTAACTTTCCGTACTCAGGCAAAACGTCGAAAATCAAACACTGTGGTTTTGTTTGGGCACTCATTTAGTTGCCACCTATTGTTAGAAAATGGGTATAATTAAATTCACGAAGTCGTCAAACATTAGGTTATATTATATGTATGTAGTGAGAGGATAATATCTAGCTGATACCTGAAGTGTCACTTGAGCAACTTGAAGACAAGTTCTTGTAGTTCTTTAACGTATATTTGAGAGTTTTATTGAGTTTAATGACGACGACAAACTTCCTGAAACATTTCGATTTATAAATCTAATAATTGAGAGCTAACAAAGTAAACCCCTTAATTAGTACATGCATCTACATATTATATACATATTAATAGCTATGTAAAAGTTTTAAGTATTCTTTAAAAACAAAACCATAAAATATTAATAATGTTATAGCATAACATTTGCAATTTCATCCCGGGCCCAACATCAAAACAGACCGATACAGGTAAACCAGAGGGGCCCAGATTTCCTAGAAGTTGTGGGTGCAGGTTCATTTAAAGGACGCACAGGCTGGGGTGGCAGGGGTGCTGCACCCAACACATCACCCCTGACAACGCCCCGCAGCCGCCCTTTCGTCAAATGTTGTGTTACAGGAAGTAGGGGTGCAATTATTGCATCTCCCCGAAACAACCCTGGCCAAACAACCCTCGGGCCTCGCCCCATGCTTGCTTCTGCGAATTTTATGTAGGATTAGATTTCTCTGATGGATGCTTTGTTTACGTATAGTGCACCTAGTGCCACAAAGCCACTTTATATGACACTGTTATTATTTTAAGTTTATTAAAACGTTTACACAATTTCCACGCTCTCTATTGCAAAAACAAACTTCAAAGGGATCTGAGATGTGTTCTATGGGATCTGCGATAGGTACTAGTTACCATCGCCATTTATAATAGTTTGCTGCAAATTGTTGAGGCGCGCAATAAAACGGGTAGCGGACCAAAATAAACAAAAAAATCCCTGGGCCATGTTGCTCTCAAGTGTCACAAAATTGTGAAAAACAAACAAACCTGTACCGGTCCCGTGTCCCGTTTTTTCAACAGAACTTCTTCAGAGACTTGAAAGAATCAGTTTTTAAAAACGGTGACGCAACTCTTTGATTTATGTATAAACAGGTATCTAAATACAAATTATCACGGTTTTCACGATTGTACGAGCTGTCTTTTCCTTTTAAACCCATTGCATATAAGGAACGAGTTTTGAACAAAAAATCATTAGAGCTTTTAACTTTCCATATTGTTCTTTAACAAAGTGTCGTACTTCAAGAACCAATAGTTTAGGGCCTTGGATCTACAAGTATGCGGTTTGTTTAGTTTAAACTTTAGGATTTGTTATCCGTCAGTGTTTTCTTACTAACGGGACCACCTCAGGAGTATATTCTTTCAAAGAAAAAAAGAATTTTGAAAATTGGTCCACAAATGGGGCAGAAATCGGTGGGCATACATAATAAATATACTGTTGAACATAGAACCTTTGTTTTGAAGTCGTTAAATAAACAACACACATCAAAAGGAATTTAGTACTTATATCCCTGCCTCTCTCATTCTTCACAAGTGCTTTTCAAAAGGTATTTTTCCCTATTTCCCAATATAAGACAGTTAATTTTCACATTTATCTCAGTAACATAAACTAAATGCTCCGGTACTAACGATCGATATTGATACAGCGTGGGAGGCTAGGCTTTCCGTAAATCTGGGGGGCTATGAAGGACGCGGGTTGCGTCGGGGGTGCAGTGGGGGTGTATGGGGGTAAAGGGGGTAATGAGTGTGCGCAGCTAGGACTCGCCCGGGCTGTGAGGCTTGGGCGTTGCCGCAGTGAGGAATTATACGTAGGCGGTGCGTTTATCAGCGCCATTTTCCGTACTAATTGGTTATCGACATAATTTTCTGGCATTATTGTGATTTTTTCCGATTTAAAGTAAACCGTATTTACGTTCTTGGGGGCACTTACGTAGCTTTTGAAACCATCACTGCCTGTTTTACCCATTCTAACTTTGAGTTAGAATTGAGTTCAAATGTGATGATTTCATGACATCTTCAACAGTGAAGCTCGACCGAATAAGTCCGACGCCATTGTTTAACTACTGTGTCTACTTCGCTAACAGATGGTTTAAATTCGAAAAGATAACAGTCTGATTATCTAAAAACAGCTGTCACTGTGACTGTTCCCATACAAAAAAGTGTTTTAAACAGCTGTTTTTAGAAAATCAGAGTGTCATCTTTTTGGTGAACATGGACCTTAGAAAATTGTCATGGTGATGATAACATATTTGTTACGGTCGTTTATATCCACACTACAATCTGAAGAAAAATAATTGATTATCCCGGCCTAACTTAGCGGTTTCTATATGGTCGAAAAATGCGTCTGCAGAAGACGCGTACGTTGGAGACGCATCTTATGTTATCTCAATCCTCAATGTTGAAGGAACTATGAAGATGAAGGAAAACGAAGCGCCGCCGTTCTAATTTAGTACGGTCGAACAAGCTATTTGGTTTACAGTTTAACGCACAGATTACATTGTAAAATGTATACAAATTAGCTTGTTCGACCGTATATCTTAGTTACGAAAGTGTTCTAAATGTCACCGTCTTGCACCTGGGCATTATTTAGGAAATACAGGAGATGAACCCGAGTAATGCAGATAGCATCACACAGCTTTACATACAGAGATGTTCGTTTAGGTTGGTTTGAGGTGGCGCAAGAACCCCAATTCCTAAGGCCTCCAAAAGCCATCGGCTTTGCCGGGGGGCAAAGCCGATGGCTTTTGCCACCACCGGTGGTAGAGGCAAAAAAAACCATATTAGATTAAAGTTTCAAACTTTTTATATTTTTACAATTTCCTTCTTAACACAGCAGAGTTTAAACAGAAACTAATTGTATACTATAACTCTTATTTTCTACGAAACGCAAAATACACATGATGAAAAGAAAACTGACCACAACACAACGATTCACACGCAATACTTAAATGTCGAGACCACAGTGCTTTCTTAACAGGTTACTCACGCCGCACAGTGCGTTTTTATGCATCATTTATGGCGTCCCATAAAGAAAACACTAACGCAAAACAAGGAAAATCTGGCAAAAGGTTTGCACCTCTTGGTTGTAGACAAAGAACAAAGGCAAGACTGAAATTAGCTGAATTCAAAATGTCGTGTCATCTATGATAAATTTTCATAGTATTTGCAAAAATTCCTTGTACGTAACCGTGGTTTCGTACAAAGAAAAATAATTTTGATCCATCGAAACTAGTTACATGCAAGGAAAAATAATTCCTTCATCGAAACTAGTTACGAAACTACGGTTTCGACGGGCGACGAAGATATTTATTTCATAAATAAATATAAATAATGTAAATTTATATTACTTATCCCTACTAATATTTTAGATGTGAATGTAAGTTTGTTTGTTACGCTTTCACACGAAAACTACTCAACCGATCATCATGAAACTTTGTACACATATTCTTGGAGGTATTAGAAGTAACATAGGATACTTTTTATAAAAAAAAAAAACTAACCCTCACTCGCAGACGAAGTTGCGCGTGTCAGCTGGTTCCTAATAAATATCTCACTTAGACAATTATATTTATTTCTGTAAGTTGGTTTTCAACTACACTTTTACACGTCACAATAAATTATGTCTTAGAACTAGATGAGGCCGATGTTTCTCATTCATCTACTCAGAAATCACATTGTCCCTTTTCAAGTCCTATTATGTGTATTTATTTACTAGCTGACCCGCGCAACTTCGTCTGCGTCACATAAGAGAAAGAGAGGGTTACAGAGATTGGGTCGTAAGCACCTATAATACAATTTTCAAAGAGCACATCATACACATCCTTCCGCATAATGAAAATGCGCGCCCGGTACATGATCATTATTTTGCTGCGGAGTTATTTAAAACGGTGTATCTCCTAAGATATGCATTGAAATCAATTTACGTGCAATACGAAACGCGTCCATCAATTCTGTTAATATTGTTGATAGCAAAATTTGAAGTAGATTGGACAAAGGAATCACATTTTCCCATACAAACTTTGCCCTCCACCTTTTCACCCCCTTAGGGGTATAATTTCAGAAAATCCTTTCTTATCGTATCAAGCATACGATAAGAAATGATTTTCTGAAATTATTATACAAAAAATACACCCTCCAAGGTTCAGGTTTCTACAATCTGCGGTAAAGGCTGTGCGTTGATCCATCACAGTCCTTCAGGACAAAGCATTTTTATTATTTGTAGATAGTAGGATTTGAACTCGTTTGTAACTTTATGTCTGATGTACATTCGTATAGTCTACATTTTCTTCGTAGTATTATTTTATTTGTAAATACAGGGTGGAAACGATTAACCGGGCAGAAAGGGGAGCTTCCTTAACCGTTGAGTATTAGAAACAGGATCGATTGGCATCAAAAAATGTTTTGTGTAAAATAGCAATTTTCTTGCTAACTGTACTTTTTTTTAATCTGTGAACGGGGATCAAAATTTCACGAAAAATAACGGAATGTTTCCTAAGATCATTTTCATGTAGCTGCAACGGTTAAGGTTTATCATTATTGGCATCAAAAAAATTGTTTTATGTAAAATGGCAATTTTCTTGCTAACTGCACTATATTTTTTAATTAAATCTGTGAATGGGGATCAACATTTAGGTAGCGAAAAAATTATGGATTGTTTCTAAGACCTTTTTCGTGTAGCTGCAGTTCCCCTTACCGCCCCGTTTACCGTTTCCACACTGTATTACCAACTACTTATACCGAGGAAAGCCGATTTTCTTGAGTTCCGCTATTTTGGGCGTATTCACTTCAAAAATCAAATTTCAAGAAAATTGAGAAATTATATTTACCTGTATTAGATTTGAAGTATTTACAGCAACTTTTAAAGGTTTATATTTCATTGGATTTTGTTCTATAGGTGTATGAAGTTTATTAATTTTAAACACAAAACCATCTTTTTTACGTTTCTGGATGAAATTTTATAAAAATGCTGAAACAGGTATTTTTTTTATTTTTAATAATAAGTATTTACTCTGAGTTTCATGATTGTAGAAAAATCTAAAAAAAAAATTTCATACAAACTTTACCCCCCCTTTTCACCCCCTTTTTCCAAAATTTTCCATAATTTCTATAGCCTAAATGTTATTCTGAGTTTATTTAAATAGATTAGTGAAGTTTTCATCAAAATCCGTCCAGCAGTTTTTACGTGATGCGCGTTCAAACAAACAAACAAACAAACAAACAAACAAACAAAAATTTTAAAAATGGTTTTGATATGTTCAGTTACTTATTTTAAGTCACCCTAGGCGATTTTTTTTTTTAAATCGTCAATGTACAGATTTTTTGGTCTCAACGATTTTATTATATGTATAGATTAAAACTTTATAAACAAGTAAAACTGTAAAAAAAGGCGGACTGCCTTGTGCATTTTCTACCAGTCTACCTAAGGGTGATGCAGACACAAATCATAGTAGGTGCAATAACAAAAACAAAAATACAAGAAAATATTTATAATTTAAATAAATAATATACACATAATAGGTACATTCATTATCATGAAGGAGCTCGTGGCTAAATAATAACAGCCGCTCGAGTCGATCATTAGGTTAAGTAGTGCTTGCCTAGGTTGTTCTGTGGATGGGTGACCACTCTTACATACCGAGTTTCCTCTGTGCTTTAGAAAGCAAGTTAAGCTGTTGGTCTCGGACCGTGGAGTCAGAGCAAACTGCATGGAGCAGTTATCGGGTTGTGGAGGTCAGATAGGCAGTCGCTCCAAGTAAAATGCTGGTATTCAGCTGCATCCGGTTAGACTGGAAGCCGACCCCAATATAGTTGGGAAAAGGCTAGGCATATGATGATGATAAAATCATTTTCATGGTCAGATCATAAATGATGCTGATTAATGCATAACATGGTCTTTTGAGGAAAAAACCACACATAATTGACTGGATCTGTCCAGTCAGCATGGCCAATTGTATTCGCCGATAATCTCTGAACATACAGCATAAGCAAATCCGTCGTCAAAACTCCTGAAAGCATACACAACATTCGGCCTTCGAAAACTTCAGAACATAACTAGATACTCGTATACATATATACATCAAAGTGAGTTACATCTATCTCGTTTATTTATGCGCGGACATCACGGAGGATCGATACACAGGGGACCGGGACGAGCCTAGGCTTTTTCCGGAATCTGTTAGGGTCTGTATCTAGAGCGTAGGTGGTTCTATATCGAGCTACCAGACCTCGCCCGGGCACCCCTGAAGTATTTAAATAAAACATTACTGATGTGAATTGTGATCTATGTAGTTTGCAATAAACTGACAATATTGAATAGTTAACTTTTGACTTTTTACGACTGTTAAGTTCTTTCTCGTGAAGTTCGGTAATGTAATGAATCGTACTTCGGGGATAAAAAGTATCCCAGTATCCTATGGCTATTGATGCAGGTTATAAACTGTCTGCCATCCAAATCAGGTCAGTAGCTTTTGTGTGAAAGAGTAACAATCCATCCATCCAACCGTATATCCAGAAGTTTGTGCACTTTCGCATTTACTTATAATTTTAGTAAGAAAGTAAGATTGGCAAATATCTAGACGTTAGATGAGGCTATTTCTATTTCGCTTCTTATTTGTTCTCTCTTCGTAATGGGACCCAATCAATCTCATGATGACCTGACTACGTAATCACATAAATAAACAGCCGTCCTCAGTAAATTGTCGCGAGTAATCTTATAAATTACAAATATTTAGCACACATCACATTACCTTAATAAGATAACATCTTGGCGTCTTCGTGTCTAAATATCGTTGGCTGAGGAGTGGCTGATCAAAGCCAAGAGGCATGCCAACTGCCTCTGGCACATCCCTAGATTGCACAAACACGCGTATGGCGGGCAAGGGCAGACTGATTGTGTCGTAATAATGCTCACATTGATCTATGACTTTCTGTAATCTTACGCAGAACATTATTATAAAATAGAGAAGTGAAGTTCTGCAAGGTAAGAGGTGAGCACCGGGACTGTCCCTTTGGACTTTCTTACCGTTGCCGTAAAGATATTTTATATTAAAAAAAGAAGTGTAGATCGTGGACTGTATCTGAAAAAAGAATCCACAACTCATAAACTTACGATTATCTAATCTTTCATTCATGTAGAAATTGTGACTAACATATTGTGGTAATACTCCCACAAGAACACATAAAAGTAAATAAGTGACGTTTATGAGCAAAATTAATAAGAAACTACAACTGGAGAATAAAATAGCAGGAAAGACCTTGGCAGCTAGCCAAACAGCGTTGCATAGACCTGGACTGGCCCAGCCTTGACACCAGAATGCGCCAGATGTATTGTTGAACCTTGAAGTACTAGAAGCTGGCTTTGTCCTCCTTTGACTTGGTGAATCTTTACAGGAAATTATGAAAGCAATAATTGCCTGAAAACATTTAAATCTAAAATACTCTGGAAGACGCTCTTTCATCAATAATTACTAGTCAACGGTTATCATTATGTGTCCACGTTATTTACTTCCTTAAACTAACAGCAACTAAGCTGTAGTATTACCGTTTTCCCCATACATATTGCATTACATATGAAACACTACCCTCCCACACCAGCTTCAAGTTCAGGGGCGCTTGGTGCCTAGAAGCAACAGCTGGATCGATCGGGGGCTGCAGCGACGCTCTCGCTTTGTCATGGCGACCTGCAGCCGTGACCTGGAGGGTGAGGACGCGGGGGGCACGGGGCGCGCGGGGTCCGGCTGTGCGGGAGGGGGGGGGCCGAGGAGGCTTGCATCGAGCCGCCCGGCTGCATGGAGCAGTTATTTCGGTGCAGCTGGCGGACCGCAGTCGCTCGTCGCGCCTCCGCTAGCGCGCGCGCCTCGTTACCACTTGCATCGGCATACACCACTGTGCTCCGTCATTAAATAAATCGGCTTCATTTACATTGTGTGCTCAATATTTACGTCGAGTTAGCGGTCTCGTGTCTCTGCCATACACCTGTTGCACTGGTCGCGCTCTCGCAAGGTGAAACCGCGTGGAAAACTCTTTTTCTCGGTAGCGGACGCGTCTACTTTCTCCGTTCACATTCCGCTACACCAGGCTATTGCACTAAACCAGTCTTGGTAATAACTTCTGATGTTTGTCACGTGCCAAAATTGGGTTTAACTAGTGTGCGATAACAGATTACTGATAAGAACTACATGTTATAATTGTTATACAATGTGGTAATGTATAATGTTGGACGTTCTAGCTGTGTGTTAGGAATATAGGTCAGTTAGTGTGGATCTGTGGATTTATCGCCGATATAACTCATACGAGAGATTTAGATCAACCGGCTCTATTTAGATATCTAATATTGTTTATCTTAGCTCAACCGCTCCCACCACACATTTGCGGCATTTGTTTAGAATTACTTTTATACCCAATCAATATTCTGTTTGGAAATTCAAATTGATAATGTACAAGTTCTCGTTTCGTTTTAAATCATAATTAAATCAATCACTGCCATATCTATAAGTAAAGCATTCAATCACAGATCATGGCAGTGTCCTTTGACTGAGCTGACAAAGTGCAGACATGTTCGTCTCATTGTTTCCAACATATCTAGGATGTCGGAGATGACAGTCAAGTCTAGATATGCAGCACCTGGCATTTGGCCAGGGATGCAGGCGCGAAGGTCGCTCTGGGGGAAAGTGGTGGCATGAGGGGACGGGGAGGAGGTGGCGGTAGGTGGGGGGGGGGGGGGTAAGGCGAGGTCGGGAGCGGTCTGCGCGGGCCGCGGGGGGTAATGCAATAATTCACGGCACTACAGCGCAGGTGCATCCGGGACCTCGGAGCCACCTCGATACCTAACAAATCAGGGAGAGACACAGTTCCTCCCGAACCCTAGCCGCGTCAGCACCGCTTCACAGTGACTTAGTGCTATCAGTGATACCACAAGGTGATCTTCATTCATTAAGTACATACTAGTTCAATATATAAACGTTATCTATGCCTACTCTATTGATCTGTGCCGTGAGATACTGTTTCCAAGGGAATTGGGTACTTGTTTTTGTTTTCGTTTCAAATTGCATAAAACATTGTTATCAATTAAAACAAATAATTGATGCGAGTTGTAGTGTAATGTTGCATGTATCCGCTTATTTACCTTGTTCAAATATCACTTGACCTATTTCTTAACTGATTTCATAAGTTGGAATTCTGAAACATCTCGTGAAAATTAACTACGTTCGTGTCTATTACCTATTATGCAATAGACATTGATTACTTGATTAGTTTCCAACTCGACTTTTAAATGCATTCGTGTATCTTCACTTCAGTGCATACGTAATCGCATGAATGTTTAGAGGCAAAAAATACAAGCTTGATTGGCAGTTCTACTATCACTTTCATCGCTATCGCTCGCACGATCCAGCGGTGGCTACCACGCAAACACGTCACATCTTTCAACCATACGATAGAAAGGCAGTTTCGACAACTGAGACCTACCCACTAAAATTGATGTGAAGTGAGAAACCGGTATCCAAAAGTTTCGCGTTTTCGTAGTAGTCTCCGTCTCGGGGATTGCGAAACGTGCGCGGTACGCATGTAAAGGCAGGCACACACGCGCGCGGTAACTTTCGCTCGCGGGACCGTTGACCGTGGCTCGACTTTCTAAACCATGTCGTAACGTCGGTGATCGCCCGGCCATTGTAATTCACGATACGCCTCGACGCTACACGCAATGTCATTAGTACCTTTTTTATTAATGTTTTCGCAAATACATAGAAAGTGAATGCGAAAGGAGCCTAATATACTGAATATGTCCTCAATACGTTACGTTCTAAAAATCTACTCTCCGCGATCTTAATATTCATCAAATACATTTCTAATAATTAAAATATCTAATTTACAAAACAAAACGATCAAAAAACGGTGTGTTAGATTTCCAAAGAAAATCAATAACGAAAAGTAAAGGGCTACTCGCCCAGTCCTTACTAAGCCGCAGTTTCCTTGCTACGCCACCACTTCCTTGCTACGCGGCCGCATCCTTGCTACGCCGTAGCCATCGTAGAGCCTACGCGTCCTCTACACAAAAGCAAATCAAGGACGTTTGGAATACCGATGCATTAAAGTAACAAAGGGTACCGCTAATGATTCCCAGTAACTGTTAATGTTACTATCGTGTTTAATAGGGCAAATGGTATTTGTAGGGCCGTCTACGGCTACATTTAGAACGTTCAATTACATTTTTTTATGTTCTACTTGGTTCATAGTTTCACTGCATGAATTTATGGAAGTACTGATGTTTGTTTTAGAAGGTCACAAAACTCAAATACTATAAACATCGATGAAACTAAAATTTTATGTTACTAAACCAACAATTTCTTTAAAGTTTAATTCTCATTCCTCACGCAAAATCCTAATACCAATAACAAAACGCGGTATCGATCGACATCGTATGTTTAGATTAAATATTACTAAGTAATGTCATTACCGCATGCCCTTGATACGCTTGGCCCTGGTTAGTATGACCTGACCCTGACCGGTCCTAGGGAGCCTAGAATACGTCCTTGGGCGGTATGCCAGCGCATCACACCCCCTCCCCTTCGCCCCCCTGCGCGGGACGTGCGCGCATGAACAGGAAATAATCGATATTGCCAATACACACTCGATTATCGACTAATACGATACTCGTTAGTGGCTATTCGAGTCGAAGTCTTTCATTTGCATCGGTAGTTTCTTTTCCTGTAATATTCTTTAATATTCGCCAGCAGTTATTGCAATCGTGTTGTAACTAGAACCTTACAGTAATATATGACTGTTAATTAAGTTCAAGTACTATAAAACTTGTCGAGCTAACGCAATAGTTTTACACTGATAAAAATAATTGTAAAGGAAATTGAAATATACTGCCATCCTTTCTATCGGATATGCTTTAACATTTACAATTTAATTTATTTACAATTACAGAAATACTGGAGTTCGTTAACGGTCTTGTTGAATATCGAATAGAAACATTAAAGCGTTTATTTCTCGGAGAAAATGTAAATAGTTTCACGTTGAGTTGAGTGTGCTAAAGAAAACCGATCGTAAACTGAACATGAGAATGACACACGGTAATCTTGCTTCGGACAGTTCGGGGCTTCGGGCCCAGGAGACCGAAAATACACCTATGTCCCCCGAGCCCTGCCCCTCCCCTCAGAATAAATGATAGCACCTAAGGTTTGTAGGTCGCTGCGTTACAGCCTGATTAATTAACTCGTTTGTTCTGATACGGAGCCAAATGCATATTATGTAGTGAACAAACATCAACATTATGTAACAGAAAATATTCGTGTTAGTCATGGACATAATACTGCATTTTTTATATACTTTTGTTTCTTTGCTGTGGCTTACTTTAATCAAAATATTCCGTGACGTTGATGTAGAAATCGAATGGAGGTTTTTTTTCGTCCATCTCTCGTATGATAAATAATAATAGAAGTCGGTTTAAACTGTCTTCTGGCAAGGTGTGAGATGTCAGACTCATCTCGAGAACTGGAGCAAACCAGCGGGATTAGTTTATTTTTGAAACGAAATATAAATCATTTTCTTATCGAAATGATAATTCTGAATGCTC
The DNA here is from genome assembly GCA_950022955.1 of Xestia ashworthii. Taxonomy (NCBI): domain Eukaryota; kingdom Metazoa; phylum Arthropoda; class Insecta; order Lepidoptera; family Noctuidae; genus Xestia; species Xestia ashworthii. The sequence goes on from OX465566.1 coordinate 12,431,755, forward strand.
TCCTGTTATTCATTATAGAGTGGTCTATTAGCGTAGAAACAAAGTAAATCTAAGTAAACTACGCGTTCTAGGATTTTCCCGAGTTAACTAGCCATGACGACAACAATCGCAATTGTTTAGAAGTAAAAATAGGCTTTTGTAATTAATGCAATTCATCGTTCTAAAGGAGATTATAAGGTCAATAGTATAAATAACAATAACAAAATAAAAACTTGGCAATAAATCCTCAGATTTAGATTTATAAAACAAAAGTGTGTCGCGTCCCTATAGTAGATCAAGATCGGTAACTCTCAATAAATGCGCGCGGGCAACAGCTGACTGTGTGCAGTGGATGCATGCGATCATGATCTGTGCACACGTGGCACTGAGTCAGATTCGTAGCTCGCGGTTGAGACCGGCGCGTGAGTCACGCGGCCTTCGCGCGCATACTATAAGCGTAAACCCGCTAAACGCTGAAATATTATTTATTGATCCAGCGCTACCAGCGAGCAGTGACAGCAGACCGAGGCCGCTGCGATGACAGAGCGTTGCCTATCTTTATTCTGATTTGATATTGCGAAAGCCGGTAGCTTCCAACGAGACGCGTCCGCCAGACTCCGACCGTTTGCAGCGAAACGGAGTTTGGCCAGACATAACAATTTACTCATGAAGTAGTTTGACCCTAGTTTTATTCGACCGTCTTTATTTGAAGTTGACTCGTCCCCGGGGGGTAAACAGAGTGTTGTTTTCGATTTAAACCTGGCTATAAAATAATAAAACGTGTCTGCAATGTTTTCGCGTGTCGCCGTGAGTTGGCCGTCGAAATGGAACGTCTATTTGTGGAGCTCGAGGCCCGCTCGCGACAATATTGTAGCCGACATACGAACCTTACGCGCCACACTTAACATATCTTTACCGGTACGATACAATAGTTTTTAGTCTAAACCGATAGGCAGCTTTTTATAAAATACCGCGAAATAAATAAATTGAGTATTTCCTATCTCCTATCCCACAATCAAAATGGAGTGCAATCATGCAAACAGATGGCAGAGTGCGTGGTGGCCTAGTTACCGATGCATCTGGCGCGCGCGCGCTCTTATCTGCACCGCTCGTGCGATGCGCTCCTCGCTCCTCGACGTGCCCATCCTGATCGCAAGATACGTTCTCCGCTCTCGACATGGAGCAGACAAAGTGGAGCGTGGATGCGCTGACGATGAAAGCGAATACACATACAGGCGAAAGTGGTGTCTAAGAAACCAGATGGAGGGACATGTGGTGGGGGGGCAGGTGAGCCGGCCGGCGCTGGCGGTGGGAGCACCGGGCACGCCGGCAGCAGCGTTGCGTCAACTGGCCGCCGGCCCCGTTGGAAGCGCAGGCGCGTATTTCAAGCCGGGCCGCGCGCTGCACCGACCGCTTTGCGAAACCGTCGGTTATGCAAGGCGTGCCGCTGCCAACTCGCGGCTGCTCGCGTACCGCCGGAAGGAAAAGTGGAACGCGGCGCAGTGGTGCGGGCGCGCGCGCCGCCGCTACACGCCCGCGGACTCCAGTGAAGTGCTCCCAGTGTCGTGTCAGTGTCGCTTCTAGAACGTTGGAATTGTGTTGCGCAAGTCCTACGCCTACCGCGGGATTATTTTAAACTAGATAATTACAGGGGCCACGACCTCGGTCCCGCGCGGGAGTGGAGTGCACCCCCGGCTGTACATGTGTGGCTCGCCACCGGCACGTGCACCATCACGGTGCACATCACGTGTTCAACATACATAATCCAATAACTCATATCGCTGTGCATGCTAACCTTATACATACATAAATACACATAGCCGGAATGTATGTATTTATATGTTTGTACATTTACATATCTTATTTCTCTAATAGAACGCTTTGCTTTTCTTGTGCATGAGAACTTGACTATCTGTTCGTACATTCTATTGCATATCTTTAACAAACTCTCCTGCTCTCCAATCGGTGGAATAAGAAACAACTAAGTACTCTCACGCAAATTTGCAGTGTGTAGACTAGAGTCCCATTGAGTAAAATGGTCTATCATATCATAATCGTGAACGTTGGTCAGGTGAGGCGCAGGCGCTCACGATCAATCCGCTTGTAAATGTAAAGTGCTTTCATTTAGAAACGAAATGCCGTGTCCACTGACACGTCATGATGCCAGTTTCTTGTTGCGAAAACCTCCGAGTATGGATAGCAATTAATTATAAAATGTTTGTAATTGCAATTACTGTCGGATGCGATGTCGGGCCGAGAGGGAAAGTGTTCGGTGGAGCGTGGAGCGAGGCGGCTTCCTCGAGCCGGCGGCGCGCGCGCATACCTCGCGCTCCACCGGCCTCAGTAAAAGTAACCAGCCTGTATGTGCGCATTCTCACACGTCCACACTAATTTGCGATTCATAACATATAATAATCGCGTTTCAAATGCCATATGATGCGGTTCCTTACCGGCCATGCGTTCAAGGACATATTAATAGTGCCGCCAATGAGCGGGCACATTTATCATGTACGAGTCCCATGAGCGCACAATTGCACAATGCAGCTTATCTAGCGCATGAGACCTATCAATTATTTGTCCTACTTTCTTAGAGCGTTCATGTTCTGCCGATCTTATAATACGATTACATCTGTGCACTTTCAAGCGGATTGATTGTCGTGACATAATGCCAGCCGCAAACGAGTTTGTATTCATGTTACATTCACTCGCAACACTAACGATTTCAACAAATGTTTTATTCATTAAATAGTTCCGATAGAAAAAGATTGTAGCGAGCCCTAGGAGGTGTGAATAGCTCGAACTCGAGGTGATGGATAATGCAGTGTCACTGCGAATCCATTCATCTCTTTCGCACTTATAAAATTAGCGTTTATAAATAAAGGGATGACGTTATAATCAGTGAGTGAGTAACAAAGTGCAGGACGGTTGCATGGCATTACGTCAGAGTGCAGCGGTGCGCGGGAGAATGCGCGGAGGCGTTCGGTACTAAAGCCGTAGAACCGCTGCGCTCGAGCCGCTCGCCGCCCACCTCGCCCGCCACCCATGGGGATTTATGTCCATTGTGCCATTCATCAGGGTTTATTATTACATGTAAATGCATATTTTATTACCATTCAATTCTAAGCTAGAAATAGGTAAAGTACCTAAGACAATGCATATTTTATGATACATGAAAGATTTGCTTATAAACAGCAGAAACATATCTAACATTTGTATTTTGTTACCGAACTGTAAGTTCATTATGCATGCAAATAAAATACGAGCACGTAAACATAATCACGCGTTTCCTTAAAATAGTTTACTATTAAGACACGTAATAAAATGGTGCATAGCAGTGTATCTGTCATGTACCTAATACAATTAAACCGTGAATGTGCGCTCCCTCGGATGGTGGACTGGGTCGGCTCTCGTGCGCAAGGCCACCGCTGTGACCCACTTGCCGGCTCACCTTTGTTTCACATTGTGCCAAGCTAAACAACACCCTAACGACATCATAGTCATTACAACAAGAATCGTCGTAAAAACTTCAATATAATTACATACCTTGCTAAGATTCTAGCTTTAATGGCTATCGGACAATCATTTGCAAGCATTAACTCCGCTGGTATTCGTACAAATTTCAAATAGGTAACTGAGATCTTCTTCTTGTTTATTACCCACATGAAGTCATTCTTAGTAAGCATGATTGTGTTCATGTATAATAGTCAATAATGACGAATCAAGCTAATGACCGAAAAAAGAAACAACGGTCTATAGATGCTACAATTACAAGAAAATTATTAGAGTCGAACAAAAACGATAGCAATTTTTAATTCATATAAACAACAAACTAAATAAAACTGCTTCTAAATAATTTCTCATAAAAAAACCTCAAATACCTCCGTAGAACGAAAAACAATTATTCAACAGCACGCATAGTCATTCTATTCTATACTTCACGCATCACATGCATAAATTAGCACAGATATGCAGTTGCAGTGCACATGCAGCTCACTTCACTGCATTACGTATACAAATAAGCTTAGCTATTATAGATGGCACACGTGTCAAGTAACACAAGGTCTTGTCTCCATTGCAGCCTGACGTCATTGAGGAAAAACTTATCTTGCATCGCTACACCCACTTCCCAACGATCTTTGGCACGGAGATTTTCTGCAAACATTTGCTTGAGACAACTTTGCCCTTCAAAAAAAAACTTTCTAACAACTTTACCTGTATCTAAAACTATCACCAAAAAAACTGACGCCTAAAAAACTTCACTATAAGAACAGTTTAAAAGAAAATCCTTAATAAAAAATAACAACGACTGAAACTTAAGATTCACACAGTAAAAAGGTAATTGATATTTTTGTCAATGGAAACGAACTTCATAAACAATTTGTGTGCGTAAAGGCACAACACAAATGATAGTTGTATGTGCATCTGCCTACAGTCCAATATACTCGCTGACACATCTGCTAATAGCTTTGTTAATGTAACTATTGATTAATATGTATGAATAACTTTGCACATTACTTGTGCATGACTAAACAAGGTTCAAAGAATTAAAGTTTTTGTTTTGTACACGACTGCACGAGTACACAACATGTGTGTGAAAGTGAAAGTATCTCTTTTTTTAGTCTTGCATTTGTATTTTTACGTAGTATTAACTTTTTGCAATGTCAGTGACCAACCTTTGGAAGTAACCATATTCTAAGAACGCTTATCTGAACTACAGATTTTATAATCATTGATAAATCAAGGCATTTTGACACAACTACCTATATTACATACTAACGTGCATTTTGTCACAATATTACGATAAAATAAATGATGATGTAAATGAAAGCAATATCAGTATTTTTTTTTCACAAAAATTGCATTCATGAATGAAAGTCGCATTCAAATCTTATTGATCTCAGTACTTATTTTATTATCATTCAACAACGTATTAATCTTAGAATTCAATATCATAAATAGTTATTCAATGAGGAAATAACAAAATGAGTTGAACGCATAGTCAAGTGTTCGTGTCATACACTACAATATCTATTTGTATATTTACAGAAATCTGTATTTTCCTGTCGATTATGGACACAAAGCAAAATTAAACTATGAGTTCATTGCGATAAAATTTTTATAAAACAAATATTATCATATTTCTGTGAATATTGTGCTGATAGAGCAGGCATAACGTACCTTATTCGATTTCCCATATCATTCAATCTCATTATTTCGCTTTCTTGCGAAAACGAGAGAATGTTTGCATCTCTAATGTCTGCACTATTCCCTCGCTTTGCATGCTGAAAGTGTGTTAATTATAGCAGTTTTAATATAATTACAGTCACTTAGTACCAACAAGAAGTAATTAATGCATTAATACAAAATTATTTCTCAACATTCGACGCACAAGCTCCGAGAAGCGTCTGCTATTATCAGTACTCGTTATTAAAATGTCACGCTTTCTCTCGACACTTTCGTTTTGAATATTTTAAAAATACACAAAGCTTTCGAAATCCGTGGGAGACCTCGCTACATTCGAATCTTGTCATACAAACGTAATAACATCAGCGGAAAGTGAGATCATAACCTCGACAAATGTCATTTTACCTCGTGCTGCGAAAATTAATAGCCAACACACGTGAACTATTCCGAGTATGCGCGAGTTAGTTGTTTTATTTACACATTATGAATAGTTAAATGTTCGTAAAAAAAAAACTGCAGCTACAATGAAATTAAACTTGTATTGTTGTAACGCTACTCGTAAACGGACAGCTTACATTTCACTGTAGGGATTCTTCTTCAGTTATCAAATCATGTCTTGAATATTAGTAATACATAATTAATAATCCACGATTTCCCCAGTGTGATATGTATTTGCGGCCTTGTCATTCATCGCATCCTTTACCGTCCATGTCAATCGTATGATAGAACGACACCTTGTACGCAGAATAACAATCAGTTACCATAGGCGCGAATTGGATACACAATAATTATTAACACGTGGAGTTATTGCGTTTTATATCTATTACACTAAGATTACAAATATCAAACCATTTTGAACATAACGCACACAGAAATATAGAAAGGAATCAAGTTAAACCCAATAGCATACACTGATACTAAGCATGCCGCCCGTACTGTACCATGAAAGCAAAACAAAACTACTAACCTTATCACCGCTTAAGCACTAACAAACGCTTTTATAGAAAACAACATAGTCCTGTGCCAATTAGTATAGTTTGAGGACACTAAGTGACAAACGGCAAAGACGTTCCGTACGTAGTGCATAGACTGTGTAGTGCTGCCCTTCGTTCGTCAGATATCGATATCGAAGTTTTTTACGCTCCGGAGTTCGTGCCAGGAGTGCGTTTGCAAAGCACGCTACAAGTTTGCGTTAAGGCAAAGTTGACACTGTAAATGCACTATCTGGTACGACACCCCGGAGCGTGTAGCATCGCTCCTGACGAGACAACACCAAACACCAGTTATTTGAACTGTTATGAACTCTAGTGAACCGTTTTTTTGTCAAACATGCTGCACCTAATTATTTATATTTTTCCTATTTTATTGTGTTTAGTTTTATATGTCTTACGCTTTTCAATTATTTTCAAACAAGTTATGTTTTAGAAAACCTCTTGAGTTCATTGTACGCTTTATCTATTTTATATTTAGTCATTGTGTCTTATTTGGCTTTTACCTATTCCGTTTTATTTTTGTATACTAAGTATTATTTTATGTAAGCACTTATGTTAATTTGACTGTATTTGCATAACAGTGTTACAAATTGTTAATTAGGTTGTATTTTAAATACTTTTTGTAGTTGGTTTTTATTACAGCTTTCTTCGAGATTTTTTATTTGTTTTATTTCTTTATTATATTTTATTAGAACCCAACCCTAAGCATAATTGTGAACACAGTAGATTAAAATACTTAACTTATTTGCATGATATTTCGTAATGTCAGTATATATAGTAGCAATTTCTAGTTGTAGACTATGGTACATATAGTTACAAAGACATAATGGTAGGAAGCCATTGTGGCGGTGGTTCCCTCGTGTAGCCTTCGACAATAATTATTATCGTCGCTCGCCGCAGTTGCAGTCGCTTGCCTGTGGGGGATTTACATTTTTTCCGCCATGTCGTAACTTCGTAAGCATGGCTTATAATTTTTATACTGGACTACTAGATTTCTAATCACATGAATAGGTACCATAGGCAAATAAAGTAGTAAGCCACAAACAGTGTAATTTAAAAAAAAAAAACATTTTAATCACAATCGACAAAATAATAACAAATAAACATCGACCCATCCTCAGCAGTGGCTACATCACTACGTACCCAACATCGATCCACCTGTTCGATCGAACAGTTTATATAAACATATATATTGTGATCAGAGCGGAGAAGGCCGATATAAATCAGGTCCAACTGGCACAAATATGAGCGAGTGGAGCATTTGAAAGCTGTCAGCTGTTGCCTGCACGGTTACAGCGAACTATTGGCCACGGTATAATTAGAGCTACGTTGAAATAGCTACAAACAATGTTGCGCTCTCATATTCATAGTTCTGCACTATTCTTATGCGGCCTTGGTAATCTTACCGAGTAACTAGTACTATTGCCAGCGCAGTTAGCTCCACGGTTATCTGTTATAGTTTACAGGGGGTGCCTGAAAACTGAATGATTTGAATAATCATTGATCTATTGGATGATGAGTTAAAAATAAATCTATTGGTTTTATTTACTGTCTATGTAGTCAATAGACTTGTTTTAACCGAACCTGCGCACGCGCATCTTTGCTGAAATTGCTTAAATTTGACACAGACAAGGTCATTAAGAGGTACCTTTTACCGAGCTTCATATTAATTAGGCCAGATAGCTCTCTATATTGATTACGAAGAGAAATACGATCGGTAAAAGACGAAGGGCATCAGTGATATTAATTTTGTTCCTATAATCCTATAATTTCCCCCATCCGAATCTCATACTTGAGTGTAGCTTCACCTGTATTCAATTAGTCATGAAGGGGCCATCTTGAAAAGTGCTTGACAACAGCGGAGGAGCTACGATTTCACTCCCCTTGTTAAGAGCGGAAAATTCACACGCGCAAGAGTTTCTATCACCACGACAATATATTATAAGTAGTTTAAGTACTGCCAGTATAATTGTATTGTGTGGAATCAGTGGAACGATGTCAGTGGGTCAAGTCTGTCCGGGGTGGGCAGGGAAGCCCTACGAGTCCGCCTAGCCTTGCATTGTCTATAATCTCATTTCGCTATTGTATTCACACCTTACGTCCACGTAATGCAATCACTTGGTGACAGTACTGAGACGTTAGCAAACATTATCTAATTTAATAAGTAAAGAGGTCTGAGGGAATATACAAAGTGATATAGGTATTCTAGCGAAAATGATGGTGGTAATGTTAAAATTGTAATGCGAGCCAAGTTACCTAACTTATAATATGTTTCCAAATGAAAGTATTTGTACAGACACACAACAAGCTACTACAATCTGTCAAATTTCTTTAATAGATTTTCAATTCTATTGTTAACAAATTAGGTTTAAGGTCGATTGGGAAAATTGGGTGATGTTCTGGCGTCTGTACAACACGAAACTCTTGAAAGCGATTGCCACTTCACTAGGCCCTCTAGTTATTTATAATTTTCTAGGTAGAGTATCTCTCCTGTTCATACCGACTATATCTGAAGCATCATCATCATCAACATCATCATCATCTTTTACTTCTGTTATGCAAAGGTTTTTTCTTTAATAAACTGTTTTATTTTTGGTTTGTTTTATTTTATTTTAAACTTTCACCCATTATTTTTTACCTACCGACTCTAAACTTCAACTGGAATAGGATAAACGACCCAAAATTATCTGCACTAGTTATCTTCACTAGCTACCCTGAACGTTTCATAATTAAATCGAGAAGAGTTCTTCACATCGTCCTTTGAAGTAACAGGATGTTATGATTGAAATAATATCTATAAAGTAGACACTGTCCTGATTTTCTTAGCACCATAGATCATCATCTGCCTGGCCTTTCACAACTTTGTTGTAGTACTAGTGGGGTCGGCTTCCGTCAAGATCAACCTCGACAAAATTCGATACACTGGCGAACGAAACTGCTTTTATTTGGGACATCATAGGTCAAATGGACATAGTAGAAGATTTTGGACCGAAACACTAATCAAAGGCCATATTTGAAAGTCTTTCAACATAATGATTTCTCCTAGTTTAGGAGATCCATCCAATCACGGCCATAATTAAGAGAAATCGAAAGGCCTTAGACTGAGCAGACAGAAAGCACATATATGTATTACTAAATATGCAACAAAAACATCTTTAAAAGAAACTGCTGAGGTGATGAGGTGCTCCAACTTTGCCTGTTGCTTAAAATTATGGCTTTTCAGGACGTCCATAATTAGATCTCCTGTTTCCCAGTACCGCAGAAACACTACCTACACTTGGAAAACTACACTAATATTATAAAGAGGAAAGATTGTATGTTTGAAACAATTAAACTCAAAACCACCGACCGATTTAAAAAATTCTTCCTAGGCTATATGAAATTTAAAAAAAAAACCCGTGCGAAGCCGGGGCGATCCGCTAGTGATATAGTTATAATACTCGTAGAACCGAGTAGTTACTAAATCTTAGTGACGGTAAAGCCCTGGAAATAAACTGTACTACAGAATAAATATAGCAAAACATGTACTGACTAACTACATAACTTAAGTAGGTACTTCAGTTGTATAAGTAGCGCTGTGATTCTAATGGTTGTGCCCCTGATAAGCTAATAGCTAGGCTATTAATATCTAATTAAAGATAAAGAGATGCACTAGTACTTACATAACAAGTACCCATTAGTTAATCATTCAATAATTTACAAAATAAATATAGTTAGTTCTGCTCGGTGGCATTGAAATCGACACGTGTTTTCTATTACTTTACTACTACTTGTAGACTACTGTCTTGAGACAAGTGAATAAACGACAATTATGCGATTAAATTATCATGATACTCGTAGCTTGTAAACGATTAGTGTCTTCTCAGAAAAAGTGAAGTGTGCCAAATGTAACCATTGTAAGCATAAACATTTGTTCACATTTATCCACGATTTAAGTAAGTATATTATTGTAAATTATGGGACCTCTAGAAACACGAACAGTAATTTGGATTACAAATTGCAGTACGTAAATAAAGTGACAAATCACTAACCAGCTGCCCTCGAACACAACTGAAACTTGCATTATTTAATATTAAATCAATAATTAAGTGCAATATTAAAGCTGGTAAGATTTTAACAGATGGCTCGTTCATTCGCTACCAGTTTTCCTTGTACGTCATTTAATTAGTGAGATGCACTGAGATAGCACGCATGTTTTCTATGTTAAATGAAGGCATAAAGGTCGAAAGTATGCCAGCAACGCGGCGAGTTCGGCGATCTTACTAATTAACTATTTAATGAGATGAAAAACTAGATGCATTTTGTAACGAGCACATACATATATCAAACATAGTACCTCGCTACCAAGACGTTTTAGGGAGACAAGGATTGACCCGCAGTAAGACAAGTCAAGCTGATGTTGGTACATGGTTAAAATAACAAGTGACTATCATCGGAGATCCGGTTCGATTCTGTGAAAAGTTGCACATACTGAGGTACCGACAAACGAGATAAGGAAAGATTCGAAATCGAAATGCTATACAAACTCGAGGTTTGATATGAGCGTTCCTTATACAATGTAGACATCCGCTTCTTCTGCTCTCGGATAGATATAAGCTATATGTATAAGTATAGTTCAAACCATACTAGAAATATGAGACGGTCATCAAGGATAGCAAGGCGGAAACCTCAGGGTGCGCAAGACATCTCCACTTCTCCAGTGCTGCGTCCTTTAGAACGGATTTTAAGAAATTGCTAAAGGGACCATAAGACGATAATAAGGCTTGTATACTAAGTCACTGGTAAAGTCGTTACAGTTAGTCAGTGGCCCGAAAGTCTGACAATCAGTCTTACCAAGACGTATCGTATTACCAGTACTAACTGGGTTATGGAGGTCAGATACGCAGTCGTTCCATGTAAAATATTAGTATCTATTCAGCTGCATCTGGGTTAAACTGGAAGCCGACCCCAATAGTTGGGAAAAGGCTAGGTAGGTGATTATGACTAAGTCGCAGGAAACAGAAAAATGACCTAAGTATAAATTCTTTATTTTGAAAGGATTTGACTGAATGGCATGTTGAGAGCGATAGTGTTTCCAACTCAAATATCAAATCTATGTCACGAGTTGACGAAAGTTAGCTCGTGTCTGCACGCCTACGCTAAAACGTGCAACTTTATACCTCAGGGAAAGATACTGTTGAGAAAGAATGATACCGTTCGTATTCGCAGCCTTTAGTGAACATAATGACAAAAGGGAATTTGGATTTTATCTCCCTGTGTAATAAAACTTTTTTGCAAAAAAATAAAACCGGCTTCAAAAAAAACAAAAAAGTGAAAAATAACTTTAGCTTCTGAAGTCGGTGACCTTTGTTTGATTGATTTTATTTTTTTGTCACCGACTTCAGAAGCTAAAGTTATTTTTCACCTTTTTGTTTTTTTTTAAGTCGGTTTTATTTTTCGCAAAAAAGTTTTTATTTTTTTTTCACTTTTTAGTGGTTTACATGTGCTTGGTACACATGGAAAGTGCATACCGTTACAATTACTACAAGCCCAAACACGACTAGGATACATTGTCATTGAGTTCCGTGACTCTTGGCTTCATCATCAGATGTGATGGTAGAATGGTTCTTTCAAACGCAAATGCTTCACTTGTTGTAGAAAATACCAAAATCGCTGTACGTTATCCTATAAAATTTGAAGAGTTCCCTCGATTTCGCCAAGATTCCATTATCAGATCCCGATTTGGTGCCTATGGGACCATTTGGAAAGGATACCTTTTCCAACAAAAAATGTTTTTTTCAAATCGGTTGGCAAGCGACGGAGTTACGCGAACAAACATAAAAAAAAAATAGAAACATCCGAATTGAGAACCACCTCCTTTTTTAGAAGTCGGTTAAAAAGTTATTGAAACCCACTTCTTATATCTGTTCTACAAACGCCATCAGGTCATTACACACCGTCAAAATAAATAGATTTTCAACTTTATTGCTAAAACCTTATGTTTAAGGTTGACTGGGAAAAGGAGCCTTTTTTTTAGGCTTTGATAGTATCGGATAGTTTGCTGGCGTCTGTACTGGCATTTGGCTGCTGGCGGTTACCTACTTTTATCTTATTATAGCAGCCAGACCTGAAAATTAAGGCGACTATTTTACACAGGGTCTATCCATCTAGCGACTCTAGCCTATACTGACCCACTGCAGGGCCAAGGCTTCGAACCCTCTCTCTTTTTGACACACCTCTGTCCGCTGCTAGTGCGTGCCAGCAGTTGCCGAAGATATTTAGTGGGTGATATCTAAGTTGATTACTCTCAAAGTAAATCCCTCTTTAGAAAGGAACTTGAATATTTGAAATACCTGAACTAATAGGAAATAATTTAGTCCTAATATTAGATGGACAGAAAAACACATGAAAAATCTTTATACTTTTGTTTACAGATTATCGTGGAGAAGAAACGAACGAGCGGTGTGCAACGAAATCAGCGACAACGAGAGTGACTGGGCGAGCGCTGACGTCGACACAGCTATTTAAAACAACGACCTATTTAGAAAAAAAACTAGGATTTATCGTTAATATTTAATTGACATCAGCCAATAAGGCATCCAAATATAAATAGGTTTTTCAGCAAAATCTGCTAAGATTTCTAAACGATGGTTTGGGTTCAAATCCCAAACGCAGCTGTACTTACCAATAAAAAGTAAAAAAAAAAAAAAAAAAAAAAACATCTTAAAAAAGCCACGAGACCACACTTTGATACGAAACAGAAGCAAAAAAAGCTTGAAAAACTTTTGAATACACCTAAGTAACTAACGCAAAAAACTCAAGTCGGTTAGATTTAGACACAGGGTTAGAGAGCACTGATTGAATCCATGCGATAAATACAGAGTTCGATTCCCTAATCGAGAAGTTAGCCCACTTTGCACGATAAATAAACGTTGATAAATAAGAAATAGAAGTGACCTCATATGAACAAGAATCCATAGAGATGTCCCTTCGAGAAATCCACACAATGACAACACGATTGGGGGGGGGGGGGGGGGGCAGTGACTAAGCGATTTCTTCTGAGGGTTTGATTCCCGTACCCTATAAATTTTGCAGCTACATGTGCAAGAAAAGTAATTTATTATCTAATCGTTCCATAGGTGATCTCTTCCACAATGGAGCCGGTAGAACACCTGGACAAGACACTGTGGCAGCATCTTTGACGAAAGAAGATGATTATGAACGTAGCAAGAATTGTATCTTAATGTCTTAATGTAAGTAGTTTAATAGAGTTCGTATGAGTAATCTGTAGCAAATAGACATGAAGTACAAAATCGATAAGAACAATGAAGAAATTCAACGAAGTTCAAGCAAACGATGTTGCCAGCTTTTCTGTTTTTCGTTCTGCAAAAGTCCCCAGAGTTTTGCAGAACGATAAGACGGAGGCTCACAAACCTACAGCGGAATACGAAGATCCAAGGCGAAAAGGAAGAACGAAAGAGAAGAATACAAATGGTAGACCGCTTTGGCAGTGTGGTTAGCTGGTTGTTTACATTACTACAACAGCCACTAGCGACACTGCCCACTGCGTTCATCCTATAATCAACAACGTCAGAGGAAGAAAGAAGAATGAAGATTCCATGCTTTTGAAATCTTGTTTCCATTCTGCAAGTAGCGCGTACGCAAGTTTTAGCTTGCGTGATGAAAACTTCGCTGGCACACGTGTCATATAGGTATATCAACAATATAAATTATAAATCGTTTCTTGCAAGCAAGCTGATTGCAGGTGGAAATATGCCTTTTAATATGACGTTTCTTTGGAAAGGGGCTTGGAGTTTTTGTGCTTGTTAGTTATTGGTTAAGTATATCTGTCAGCGTCACATTGTAAAAACCGTTAGATTGTAATATAACTAGAGAGATAAACTCTCGAAAGATTGTCAAACGAACATACCTCTTACAATATGACACATATGACACATATGACACAGTAATATTGTGAAATGTATGCGATGAAAGTCAACTCGCGTGGTTTGGAGGAGGGGGAGGGAAGGAGGGGTCTCCCTTGCCCCAAGGTACCACTCTCATGAAAAGATAATGTACCATTCCTAAGAAATACCGATTAATATACCCTAACCTCAAAACACTTTAGATTCCCCTAAAAAGCGTAGTCGACTGAGCCCCGCTACGCAGGGTTTTAAGGAACCTAACTAACCTAAAGTGGGGGTGCCCCAAGTCCCGATTATGGGGGCAGAGATACTTCCGTCGCATGCATTTCACAATATTACGGTTTCACTTCGATAGATTACTCTACCGAAAAATAAAGCGTTACATTGTAAGCAGTATGTTCAGTTGACAATATTTCGAGAGTTTACAATCTCGCTAGAGAGATTACAATCTAACGTGTTTGGCAATTTTACGGTGGCATATCCATTTATGTAAATACCTAACATTACTCATCCAATAAATAAATTGAAGCCTTTTCATGTTGATACGTGCCCTTTACCCAGGAGATGATTCTTTTGTGAATGTGTGCTTGTTTCAATTTCCCCAGTTTCATGTTTTCTGATTTATTTGAATAACCTGCTGAATAAATACGTCTCATTTATAATGTGTTAATACTATATTCAATAAATATGTTCTGTTAATTATAATGTACGAGTAAATATTGTGTTATTGCATATTCTGTGCCTGTGTCACCAATAATAGCGTGACTGAAATAAATTCACACCTCTATAGCTCCATCAGGTGCATTAACGGGATGCGAGCCAATTCCCTGTGCGCGTGTAACTTGTCATATTGTACTTATGTGTATGTATGTGTTATCTGCATTCCCACTTAGCCACCCAAGTATCAGATTACCTGGATGATAGTTAATTACAGTAGCCTTGTCTATAGAATACAAAACAATCGCACTATTTGTTTGGAGTTACCAGGGGGCGTATTATGACCTTTTTGAATTCCAGTCAGTTTCCAGGCAATTCAGTTTTCGGTCTCAAACTGCCTTGTTCTATTTCGTATTACGATGTACGTAAATCTGACTGGAATCATGCTGGATTGTTTGTCTCTGGATGGTTTATACGGGCTAGAGATTTCGTTCAAAAATCGAATCAACAAGTTACCGATAGTTACCGGTTTTATATTTTTTTGTGAAACATTTCTTTTTCAGTGTATATTTAGGAAATATTTGAGTTAAACTGTACTTTAATAACAATTTAAATATTTATAATCAAATTGAGCATCATTTACTGACATTTTATGCAAAAACTTAATAATATTCTTCAACTTTCGCAAAGGGGTTCGTTTCTGAACGATCGTATTGCGATAAGCGATTTGTAGTCTGTGGCGATTTGCTTAGCCGCCAAAATTAAAAAACATTTAAACTTTGCTTAAACATTGAGATTGAAACTAGACCATTACCTATACGCATTTTTTTAAGTAAAATTAGAATGTCGTAAGTGAATTTTCGTTTTACTTATGCTAAACAGTGTTATTTATTACCTATCTTGCATTTGTGTATATAACTTTTACTTTATGTAGAAACTCACGGGATGAAGTATCGCGCCGTCGCCGAGTGTCCTACGAGCAATTACAGAGTTTGTGGGAATTTTTAAACACCCATAGGGATCTTGCCGTAGGTTACAATAAATCTGCACAAGCGCGAGACTATACCAAACGGATGTGGGTGTCTCTATCCGAAACACTTAATTCTTTGGGAGATGGTGCCAATAAGGATTGGAAAGGCTGGTCTAATGTAAGTAAAACCTTTGTGTACTTACTTCAACATGTTATCCAATACAATGGCCTATTAATTAACCTCGGATTTGTGTATAACATGTGTTATGCTAAACAATACCTACTTAATATTGTTCATTTTGATATTGAAAATTGAAAATAATATAATATTTGTTTTTGTATTCTAGTACTGGGTAGACTATAAAGCGAAATTAAAGCGAAAAGTAGCTGCCATTCGCGCTGCTCAAAACCGCACGGGAGGTGGCCCTTCCGAAGCCAGTCCCCTGAACGACATCGAAAAAAAGTTTCATAGTTTGTTAGGGGAAGGATTTGGAACCGGTTTACCTAACACACAAGTTGACCCATTTCCAACTGTAAGTATATAGTTATACGTATGTATATATATATATATATATAAAAGTATAAGTTCATATAATTATTATTCATGTACATAATTAATTTAATCTCTTTAGTTATCTAATGAGCAAGACAGCAGCACGCAGGCTCCTACAGAATCTAATGAAGGCCTACAACTGCCAGCTGGCAGTCTCCAGTTGGAGGAAGAGGAGGTAATACAGCAGCAGGAGGAGCCTGCATTAGAACAGCCAGTACCTGTGGCTCACAGTCCGAGACGAGTGCAGCGTCGGGCTGGCAGACGTCAAGCCATGAGCCAGATTATGGCTAGACAAATATTAGTACAGACATCACAGGAAAGATTAGTAATCGAAAGGCAAAATGCAGAAACGTGGCGGGAGATACTGCAGACACTAAATAAAATAGCGTCGGCTGTTGACAAGTAACTACAATACAATATTTTAAAATTATTTTATTAACAAATAAAAACATATTAGGTACTATTTAATTAAAACTAATAGGGAACATGCAAATATAATATTTATGAACATTTTGCTATTAAAATGTTAAAAAATTATAAAAGAAAGGCCACTGCAAGGTTTATATAAATTAATAATGTTGTTTTTTAACAATAATAATACGAATTAAAAGTAACGTGAAACGGAACGGATTTAGCGTTCAGTGACGTCACTCCTGTTATGACAACTTCAATACCAACGTATTTCTATTTGAGAAGTGTAGTTGTAGTAAAAGTGAACGTTAAAACGAAAATTAATTGCGTTTTTCCAATAAAAATGGAAGTTGGGTTTGTCAAAGCAGACTCTAGGAATCTACCAAAAGTTAGTGTTGACATGGTAGTGACTTTTTTTGTCGAAAGTGCAGAGTTTTCAAGTGTAGAAATGAAAGGGACTAAACTACTACGATACGATACGATACACTTGTGGTCTATTCTACATGGAGTTCTTTAAAATAAACACAAAAATAAAAATATCGCATCTTCCCTATTGCACAGTGATAACACTTTATAAGGAAAACAAAACAATGTTCTTAATATAACTTTGTATTAAAATAAATACTAAATCATCTTCAGAATCGGGACAGCTCTAGCAGGCTCAGGATCGAGAAGACCAGAGACGAGAGATGAGGGTTCGCCTGACTGCTAAACCTTCACTTAGCAGTTCTATATTGCTTCGGGAGGTAGAAGACGAAGGCTGATTTTCGAGGTGTGTTGTATTTATCTGTCTTGAGGCCTCTAACATTGATTCTTCATCAGTGAGTACTGGTACAGGGACATTTGCGTGATTGCAAATGTTGTGTAATATTACACAAGCATTTACAATAGACGCTGCAACAGGTGGGGAATAATGCAGTACTCTGTGTACAAGTAAACACCGGAATCTAGCTTTAAAAAGACCTATTGTCCTTTCAACAACATTCCTTGTACGGACATGGACACTAGTATAGTAAGCTTCAGGAGTTTCCGGGGTGGCATCAGTTACTGGTGTCATCAAGTACTTTCTTAAAGGATATCCTGAATCACCTAGAAACAAAACATCACCATGGTTAATATTTTTTAAGTGCATAAACTGTCAGATAAATGTAATAGATGTATTATCAAGTAGTTTATAGAGTATTTTAATTTCAGTTCATAAAAAAATTGCATACCAAGTAACCATACTGCTTCATTTCTGCTAATAAGCTCCATGTGCTCTTTTATAGGATGGTTTGCCCAGATAAAGGAATCATGGGTTGCTCCACCAAAGCTAGCATCCACACTTAAAATTTGCATATCTGCATTACTTACAAATCTAAAATTGAAATTGTTTCAGATTATTACCACAGAAATGAAGACTGAAGAAATTAAAGAAGTGGCTTGAAACAAGGACATACCCAGCTAGCAATTGCTTCAAGCACTTTATGTAGTTTGTATGACTGACAAAACCAATCTCAACATAGTATTGGAATGGGAATGGGATTCAATACAAAATTGTTGATTGTTTATGACTTTAATTATATTGAAATGAGTATATTTTGTTAAACAGTGAATATTTTTTATTTGATTAATTCAATAAATTACAACCTTACCAGTTGAACATTTAGGGAGTGATACTGTTTTCTACAATAGTACCTCTCCTCGTTTTCCACGGGGCGTACTATTGCAATGTGTGTGCAGTCAATGCAGCCCAATACTCCTGGCATTTGAAACTTATTAAAGAACCTTAAAATAAAAATAATTTATTACTAAATTATTAGATTTGTATCATAACAAATAAAATAGAGTTTCAAGGTAATGTTTACATCAGTAATTTATATTCAAGTACAATAATATATGGTTTCATTAACATCCATCCATCCATCGAGGCTGTTTAATGTCTCGTAATCCTACCAATATTATAAATGCGAAAGTTTGTGAGTATGTATGTAGGTGGATCTTCATGAAATTTGGCATGTATACCTACACATAGTCTGGGATATAAAGAAGAACATAAGAGTAGGTATCCCACGCGGGCGAAAGCTAGTATCAGATAACTTTTAAACATGTTACACATTGGGAAACAAACCAAAAATAGCACTCACCGTATCTTGTTGGCATTTCTCTCTTCAGAAGTTCTTGGAAATTTTATGTATTTAGCCCTCATGTGGGGCATGTTCAACAATTTAGTAATCTGCTTTATAACTACTGATACTGTAGGTTGAGCTACAGAGTGAGCAGATATATCACCAACGGGCCGTTGGTAACTCCCCGTAGCATAAAAAGATAATGCAATTAAAACCTGCAAAAATATTATTGTTTAAATTGATTTATTTAATACCTATTAAATTATATATATTATTGATTAAATTTTTTTTTTATTATTTATTATTGGTTTTTTTTTACCTACAATGATATACCTACTTTGTGCATAAAAGCAAATTTGACTCTTGATTAAAACTTATCATCTTAATAAATTATTAAAATAAGATTGCTAAGTAAATAAATAGTTTTTGCTAGGTAGGTAAGTACCTACTAACCTTCCTCTCAAGTGATAAATCAGATGCTCTTGATGGCGCAGCCACTTAAGCGGTCTCAATTCATCACACAAATTGTGAACCAATTGTTTACTAAGCCTATATCGCTTAATAAACTGTACCTCGTCAACATCAAAAGGATCACTATAATTTCTAAGCCATCTTCTTTGTAATTTTGCTTCATTGTTACCTGAATTATCACTCTCAATGAATTCAAAAATTAATAACTCGTCTGACATTTTACAAGCTACAAAGTAGGTATCTATGTCCTAAAGAAGTTTAAGAGTGTCTAAAGACAAATTAAAAGAAACAAGTCAGTAAAAGTTACTAAAAAGTGGCGTAAACTGAATGGTTTGGTAGATGCAAATTATGACAGATAATCAGGCTTTGAAATGTCAGTAAGTAGCTTGTAATACGAAATTTCCAGCCAAATTCCAGGCAGAAGTTGGCAAAATGTCACGTGACCGCTGGCTGGCTGTCAAGGTGAGTTCGTAATACGAATAAGCAAGGCAGTTCATTTTAAGGTGTAAACTGACTGGAATTAAGAGCTTGTAATACGCCCCCAGGTGTCAGTTCAATTATGCTTCCAGTTTAGGCTGCCCTAATATATCTCCTAGTTTTCTCTGTGTAATATTTTAAAATAAATTATAAATTTTAATTGCATTGTTCAAATATTTCTGCCCAGTTTGCTTCATTAAATTATCTTGTACTTATTGTTTGATCAAACTATTTATAATCGTAATATTGTGTTAATTAATGTCACCATCTGGTCATGAAAATGCATCATATTGATAATCAGCTAATTAAACAGTAATACATATTACATGTTTTTGTGTATTTGTTTCATTTTTGTTCCCTGTTCTTTGAACTACAAACAACTCAATCAACTTCTTATAGTGTTTTAAAGATAATTCGTACCATTGTTTACAATTGATCTCTAAGTACACACTGCGGGCGGTGGCCAGCATACTTTATCAGACCCAGGCCATAAGTGTTTCCTATAGGTTCTGATGTAGGATGCCATAAAAAGCCTTAAGGGGCTGGCGGAGCATGCGTATTTCACACAAACGTAATACCAAAATTATCTGTAAATCAAACATATTCTTAAGGTAGTGTGTATTTATTTCGATTGGATTACAGAATATCTAGGTTCCCAAATATATTTTTTGAGAGGACAATGGTACAAAGACGAGATGTGAGGAATTTAAAATTTCTATAGAAAACTTATTTTTCTTTTATCTCGTCTTAAATTAGTGTCCAATCAAAATATATAGGTATTTGGAAACCTAGATATTCTGTAATTCAATCGAAATAAATACACACTACCTTAAGAATATGTTTAAATTACAAATTATTTTGGTATTACGTTTGTATGAAATACGCATGCTCCGCAGGCGTCTTAACAAAACGGTAATTGCAAAAGCTTCATGATTTACTTGGATTGTCAAATTCGCTACAACCAACTTATGAGCAAACACAGGGCAAGTTCTCCGTGGAGCTCAATTTGTTGCAATAAAACTTGCCAACAAATATCAAGCATATTCTAAGATGGTTTGATATTTCGAAAAAGACCTAACAATGAAAGAATGACAATGCAGACAGCAAGTTGCAACTTTTCGTCTAGACGTGAAAGGATATTGAAAGTTAGTAATGGAATTTGAGCTTTTAACTTAATATTGGTCACTGACCGTAAATTACGAGTAGTTAAGTACTATGAATGAGAAACGTTCACTAGCTACGTGATCAGACAGTTTAGTTGCCTTTATGTAAGACTCAACTGCGATAGCTTTTCAATTGAACAAACAACTTCTGAAATCAATAACTGGGCCTATTTGCAGTCCACTGTTGGGCATAGGCCGCTCCTAAGCTGCGCCACAACATCCTGTTCTTCGGGTTTCCTCATCGAGTCGTCAGTCCATCCAGCTGAAGGCGGTCTACGCCTACACCCTTGCCAATACACGTCCTCTCCTGATAAAGCCTAGATCTCGTTTACTTCATCAGCCATTGATAATTGCGGATCTTATGACTCACTCAAAAAAATCATCTCCTGGAACGAGGCGTGTGCGTTACCCCAAAATGTTGTGCATTTGAGATGTGAGACCATAACAAATAATTAGTGTATCATGAGAGGAAATTTGTTTACTAAAGCTAAATTTGTGTGAATAGTAGTTTTAAAGTTATATGAGAAAAACACATTTTGCTGGAGTAACATTTGGAACGTTATCCTGGCAAAATCGATTTTCAAAAATACGTTTTGCCCGGAACCAAATACTTACATGAATAAATGGTGCGGCCGCTTTTTCGTAACCTTTTCGATTAGGTCGGCTTATTAGAGAATTGCTGACATAATCTTGTTTTTGATATAACTTTCGTTACAGACGTAATTGAAAGCTCAAGTTAACAGGAATTAATGTTCATGAATCATTTTAATTTGTTTAAAGTATGCCACGTTTCTGAATGTTTTGGGAACTGCGTATTTCATCGCTAAAGTACGACCAGTCTTAAATTATCAAATTTGTTTTTATCTTCATATCGTGTCAAGTTACAAAATCTAGTATTCCTGACGTTATAAGCGTCTACCATGGGTATCTTTTACAGATGTTTATTTGATTATAAGTGTTTTGATTTACTTGCAAATCCGTTTATGTCTGATTTTTGAAACCATTTAATTCCGTTGCTTTACGACAAACAAATAAAAAACTAATGTTTAAACTAATTTAAACAAATTAAGGTCTCTTGTGGTATTTTTTTCAATCTTCTGCCGTTTCCGAGATCTGGGATATCCCAAAACGTCACCGCAACACAATCTTAAATAACCCGAGAACCATATCACACACCTTACAAACATTTACTATGCAACAAAAGCTATCTATTCATGTATTTGGTTCCGGGCTACACGAACGGGGCCATCTAAATCAATATGAAAAAAACATTTTTAATTTAGCTTATGGAAAACCATACATTCTGGGCTCGCTGATCCGTTTTCTACGATCAACAAACAACACGAATCGAAACGATAACATTAACTTTAATGTGTGATCATAATATTAATTTATCAAATGATTCAACGTACAGCTAGTTGTCAGTGATATTGTAGGGTAGTCTTTTTCGGGCTGGAGTCTGGATACTTCTAGGATATTGTGTCGGTTCAAACGGTTTCAAAGGTGGTATTTGGGATGTAAATGAGACCTTACTGAAAGAAATACCTGTTTAGGCTAAGCATGGGGTACCCACCATGAAAATAAAGAGGTTCCAGATACATCGTGAAAATGCAAAAAAAGACTGAGATACGATAACTTTTGCAACCTCTCTCGATCTGATTTAATAACAAAAGGCCTAAGCCACAAGAATACTCAAACATCGGCATAGTTGTCGACATAACAGTAGGTGGCATAAAACGCAATCTGAATAAATATGAAGGAGGCATGTTGTAACTTATCATTAGTAAACAAACACTTGACAGTAGGCTGACAGATAATATACCTGCGCCGTGATATACATGCGAAACAACTGCTAATGACATACAAAAAGTAAAAGGAAGAAGAAAGTAATCAGATCTTTTGCTGTTTATGGTAGGAAGGTACCGTATGTTTGGTCGCTTTCTTCGTCCGTAACGGTTTCGTTTTTAAAATAATCCTACTTTTCGATGATACACATAAAACATGGGTGTCTGACTGTAAATAAATAAATATAGCTGGACATTACACACAGCGCCATCTAGTGCCACACTAAGCAAGGCTTCTGTCGTCGACCCCAGATAGTTGACATACTACATAATATATACTTTTTTGTTTGTAAATACATACTTAATATACATCCATGACTCGGAAACAAATGTCCATGCTCATTGCTCATCACACAAACATTTGCTCCTACCGGGATTCGAACCCGGGACCCTAAGAACGTATGGCAGCCTCACTACCGCTGCGCCATTCGGGTCGTCAACTGTGTGCCTACAATCCATGCGCTTGATTGGGTGTCCCATCGACAAAAACGATTAAAAACTTCTTTAGAGGTACCTTGTAAACTTACTGAACGAAATTTTGAACAAAATACCCTTCCTTATTGCTCACTTTTGGTACAATATACTTAGGTATCATATGCACAAACTTCTAGATCTAGCGTACCTATAATGGCGCAGGCCACACCGCGCCGCCAGTTGACGGGCGGGCGAGCGAGGCGAACGAGGCTGTGGTTAGTGTGAAACTACAGGAATACCATGGTCTTGGTCAAATAGGTCCTTTACTAATAAGCCATTAGATAGACGATATCATCACGCAATCGGCATCGACATGGATTGCTGAATTCAGTTTACAACGCCTTATACAACGCCTTGGAGAAAATGAGGTTAGCAATTAAAAGCAGCTAGGCTTGCAGCTGTTAGGTTAGTTATGTACTCGTACATCTAATTAATTTACGATCGATTTTAGTGTTCTGTCCTAGGTGTAGATAGGTAACTATTACCTAGATAAATGCTATGAAACTTTCCGTTAAGCAACATCAAGTTCGATAGCAGACGGTGTGAAATTGACATTAGCACGACTCGACGCTTTCGTCACTTGACTTCATTCAATAGTCTCTAAAACTAGCATTGTACCAAGGTTTCGTCAGATCCATGATTGTCCGCTTCTCTTTTACTGGCTAGAATTTTTGCCGAACTTTTAATCACCGAAGTCGTAGCTGACTGAAAGCTGATCCATTTGTATACCGGGTGTAAACAACCTCATCACGAAGCCGTCAACGAAACAAATCCTGTCCATCAAACTAAGTAACTTTTTTCTGGGAAACGATTTTTGCTTTTTCGACCGACTTCCAAAAAGAGGAGGTTATCAATTCAACTGATTTTTTTTGTGTTTGGTACCTCAGAACGTTCGACAGGGTGAACTTTTTTATTTGAAAGCTGGTGCTTCCCGTGTTCCCATTTCAATTTGGTTAAGATCTGATGCTGATCTTTGAAGATATAAATGGAACTCTTCAATAATAGACGGCAAATCTGCAGTGATTCATGCAATCGCTTGGATGTTCATTGTTTATACAACATCATGACGTAACATCACGCCTGTATGCTCTGAGGGGGTACACAGATGTGTACAACACACCCAGATATCGACAGTTAGGTGTGTTAAGTTCCATTTATTGGGAATAAGCCTATTACCTTGTAATATATTGTTTTTTTATTATTGGAAAGGATGTACTTCAAGGGTAGTTTGATGAGTTTGGTTAGGTTCTGATTATGGGATCCATACAAACTCTGGAGATACTGGGCCGAATCTTTTATAGGCTATCCGGATATTTGAGTCACCTACCGTAACGTCTTATTTTCAAGTAATCGGAGAATCGTAAAGGCGTAGTCGAATCAATGGAACTCCTTAATACAGTAAGAGTGCGATCGGTGGCAGAATTTTTAACTGTCTTAAAATGCAATGCGCTTTCGTTCGTTGCTACACTGCAACATAAAGCAAGCGTTCTAACTAACTTAAGGTGTATTATGTGTGACCTTCATTATGGGAAGACAGGTTTCGTATCATATCGTCGTGTGGTCTAATTAATAATTTGTTGGCGTCCAAATCTGATAAAGCTATGCCTTTCAAACTTTTGACACGACTTAGTGCAACATATGTTTGCCCTTTTGCAAAGTTGGTAGTTTACCAAGATCGATTACAGCTCTTTCAAGGGTGGTACCCTGTAGTTTATTTATGGATTGTAACCGCTTAATATTAGAGGCAGCATACGGCGCTCCACATCTCCGTAATCTTTTAATGCCTGAAATGTAGTACTAGATGGAGGTATGGGTATGCAACCATTAGGTACTATTTTTGAGGTGAAAAATCATGTTTTTGGTAGAACTCAATGTAACTCACTACAACCATAATAATTGTGCTGATGGATGGATTGAATAGTACGGGTGTCGTGGAGGTGTTTAAAGTAAAAATCTTACAATATAACTTGTATATAAAAAAAAAAAAACTTGTAGAAAAGTTACAATTTTTAACCCCCAATAACTCCGTAAAGTACATAGAAGGTTCCCAGATAAGGTGTACAACAAAAAAAAAATATCGCAATGACGAAGAGAACAAGTGCCTTTCGGCTTCGTTAAGTGGTATTTTACACCCTTTAGACTTGTTGGGGTATAGAAGTAGGCACCGATATTTGGGAAGGTTTTCGTAATTCAGCCTGCAAGCTTCTACAACTGATTATCGGCATCTTCACAAGCCCCAATAATTAAAGGTTTTAAATGCAACGGGTCAATTCACACTGAGACGCGACGCTGCGCGCACATTTGAATAGAGCGATTCAAAATGTAACTTTATTTACTACTCGAAAAGAGATACACATTTTATTGCGAATTTGCGATGCGTCTCGAGGCGCCGCGCGAAATCGCTTCCAGTACCGTCGCATCGCGTCGCGTCGTGTCTCGCTGCGCTGTGAACCGACGCTAACTCTTGACAATCCTGTTTATGTTGGTGCTTTGTGTAAGACTGCATCAATCAGCGGAGCAATCCATGCTATTACAGTGCACGTAAGCATTTTTGGTAATTCTCAAAATATATCAATCTACCAAAAGCTCAACCCTTGACTGCAGAACCAACTGAAAACATCTACTTACTTACCTGAACGGCGAAAGGAACCAAGTTGTTCCACCAGACATATCGTAACGTTTAAACTTTTATGACAAAATCGTCCTACTTGACTGGTCGCTCCTCGTAAAATAATGGTATTCTGGTGCATTCGATTGAACTGGAAGCCGAGCCCAACATAGTTGAAAGAAGGCTAGGCAGATGATGAAGTCCCGCTTGCTTATAGAGTACTAATTCGTAGGTCGTAGGTCTTCAGCCGCATTCCACCTGGAGGTAGACCCGCCCCGCATTGTTTTTCCATACATTTAAACAAATGTAGGTACTTTTAGTATACTTATATTCAGGACATATCCGATACCTACTCATTGTGAAAGACCGAACATTCAATGCAAGGCTTTTTGTTGCATCAAAAATACTCTGAATCAATTACCTAAATACACAATACATATTGTATAACTCGCATTTTCATGTGCATTATATTCTTTACGTACCTACTGCAATAATACAGCAGGATACCGATTCAATAAAATTAGACCAGTAGGTGAGCACTGCGGTTCATCGCACAACAAATTCGTTTTAAAATGACGTAATAACTGCAGTAAATTAATTTCGACTTATAAAGCTCATTTACTTAGGTATAAATAATTCGACTAGGCGAACGCTACACACGAGTTGGTTGCATCAAAGTTGTTTTTTTTTCTCAAGTGTTAACACTATTTTTTTTTAATTTTCCATCTACTTACTACAGCAATAGCCTCAGAGGCAATGGAATTACCCGTATTACTAATGGTAGTAGGGGTAATACGGATGAGTCACAAAAACAATATAACCGAGTGCAAAGACAAAAAATATTCAAAAGGTGGACTGATCACGGCGATAAGGATGATTTTGGCTTGGACGGTGTAAGCACAGTAAAACGACGTGTGGACACTTTAAAGGTTTATTTTACACTAAAAAAATCACGTTCTAATGGACTGTACACAAGGTGTAGATATAAGTACATCTATGTAGGCACTTATTATGCATAGCTAATGTAGGGGTGCTTTACGCTTAAACATTCCGCCCACCAAAGAGTCTATCTCTTTATTAATATAACAAACGAAACAACAAAACGTATTTCTATGATGTGCGTAAGGCACCTATTTGTAAATGAAAACAAAACTAAACAAATAAAGTCAAGCATCATCATAGCATTAAATAATTAAAGTGATAACTTTAAAAATAGAGGTAGGTACTGTTAGGTTTACATAACTGGTATAATAAATATATTTAGCTGTAGGTAGAACATAATACACAATACAGATAAGCAGGTAAACAAAACAAACTGCCGGCGACAGATCAACCTTGACATTGCTAAACAACTAATCTATTCAATAATAAGCCGTACGACAACCACATAAGATGCTGTGTCCAGCTTAATCTGTTACCGTCGTCTGTAAAAAGAAACAGTAAAGTACATATATAAAATTGCATTCACCGCTGCTAACCGCCCACCGTACGATAATACTAATTAGTTAGCCATGTTATATGTATGTATTGGTAGGAAGTTATGGAGCCTGGAATGTTTACATCATTTGCATCAAGAAGGTAAGTATAATGGTAAGTAGTAAAAATACGATAACATGATTTAATTGAGCTAGGTACATTCGAGTATGAGTCACTAGCAAGATAGCTAGTAATAACATGAATTTACACATTGTTATCGAGACCGGTTTTTTAAATACGTAACATGAGTAATGCGTACCATTAATGAATAAATATACGGGTTCGATTCCCGGCAAATTTTATCTACATATGAGTTTTTTTTTTTTTTACAATTGAAATTTAGTTTGAAGTTTGTTTAGGTAATATACATAATTTACTCACGGGTCGTTTATAGACACCGTTTTTACATTTTATTGTCACAACCCGAGTAATATCATCTGGGCCCGCGTGAGTTTTAATTATTTTGCCCAATATCCATTTACTAGGAGGAATGTTATCATCTCTTAAAATCACAATGTCATCGATTGTTGGTTCAGATTGTTTTATATTCCATTTATATCTTTGGTTCAAATTTACGAGATATTCTTTGTACCATCTGTTCCAAAAATCGTTGACCATTTTTTGTGTTAGCCTCCATCTATCTAAAGTAGAAATATTACAGTTTGTATAATTTTCATCACATAAATTTATCAACGGTTCGCCTATCAGAAAGTGGCCGGGTGTGAGTGGAAGGGGGTCATTGGGGTCATCACTAAGCACAGTTATGGGTCGCGAATTTAAACATGCTTCGATCTGAGTTAATACTGTCGTTAGCTCCTCATACGTTAGTGTTGCATCTCCAATGACTTTCCTAAGATGATTCTTGGTGCTGCGTATGCCAGCCTCCCACAGGCCGCCAAAATTTGGTGAGTGAGGGGGTATGTAATGCCATGTAGTACGTTCTAGAACCAGCAATTCTGCTACTTCACCAGGAATGGAAGACTTGGCATTGTTAAACATGTCCCTCAGCTGTTTATCTGCGCCCACGAAATTAGTGCCGTTATCACTGTAGACATCGCGACAATGACCTCGTCTCGACGTGAAACGTCGGAATGCCGCAATGAATGCCTTAGCAGTCATGTCGGTGACAGCTTCTAGGTGTATGGCACGCGTTACCATACAGATAAACAAGCATATATAGCCCTTATACGATTTTGCTCCTCTGCCCGGCGAGAATCGTATGTTGATGGGGCCTGCGTAGTCCACACCAGATGATTTAAAAGGCCGGTCGGCCTTAACTCTCGCGTCAGGCAACTGACCCATCAGTTGCGTAGTATTCTTTTTAGAATACCTAATGCAGGTAACACACTCGCGGTATAATTTCTTCGTTAGATCCTTAGCTCGTAAGATCCAGTATTTAGACCTCAAATAATTTAACGTAACTAGAGGACCGCCATGCAGCGTTTTAATATGAGCATCATTGACTATTAACCTGGTAAGATGACTCTTAGCGGGTAAAATTATTTGATGCTGTGTATCATAGGCCAATTCTGATTTTTTAATACGTCCGCCAACTCTTAGAATTCCATTGCTGTCTACAATGGGACAAAGGTTGCGAAGCTTACTCCTTTTCAACACGTAACCACGAGATTTTAACTGTCCCATATCATCATTAAATTCAATATATTGCACCTGTTTAATACATTTATTTAAAGTTTCTGTTAATTCTTTTGGCGCAATAAACTTAGAAAAGTGTTCACGTTCAGATAAAGGTAATTTAAAATTAAGAAATCTTCTACAATATGAGATCACCCTTAACATATGTGATAGACTTGAAAATTTTGTCCAAATTAATTCTTGTTCAGTGTTGTATATAGCGGTTAAAGATCTCGTGCGTTCTTCCTCATGCGTATCTTCATAGCTATGAACATTTATATTCATATTTAGGTTAGACAACCAAACTGGTCCACTCCACCATAGTGAATGACTCAGTAACTCTGAACCTTGTAAGCCCCGTGACGCGCAGTCAGCTGGGTTCACATCTGTAGATACGTGCCCCCATTGGTCGTAATCTACAGTGTTCAGTATCTCTGACACCCGATTGCTTACAAAGGTATTCCACCTGCTTGGTCCGCCTTTCAACCAAGCAAGTACAATGGTGGAATCTGTCCACGCAAATAACTTGGTTTTAGGCACACACAGCACTTGAGAGGTTTCTAAAATTAGTTTAGCCGCCAAAGCCGCAGCACAGATTTCCAATCTTGGAATTGAGACTTGTTTCTCGATTGGCGCCACCTTTGTTTTGGACGTTATTAGATTGACGTGTACTCGTTCTTCATCTATGACTCGCATGTATACTACTGCTCCATAGGCGACTTGTGATGCGTCAGCGAAGACGTGCAACTCAATACTTGAGGCGTTACTGCAGTGTAGCCATCGTGGTATGCTTAGGCCTTTGATGTGTGCTAAGTTCTCTCGATATCGGTTCCATTCTGCTAGCAAGACACCATCAATAGGCTCATCCCATTCCAATCCTGTCTTCCACAATTTCTGCATGATCATTTTTGCGACTACTACAACGGGAGCTATCCAACCTAGGGGATCATATAGCTTAGCTATTTCGGAAAGAATAGTTCTTTTAGTTACAGGTTGTTTAGACTCCGGTAAGTTGACTGTGTATTCAAAACAATCCATTTCACGGTTCCAGCTTACCCCTAGTACCTTAACGATACTGTTGACTTTTAAAGGTAACTCATGATAATCACAGTTATTCTTTCCGATGTATTGTAAAACAGTTTTACTGTTACTACTCCATTTTTGTAACTGAAATCCACCAGAGTTCATCAGACTGTTCATCTCGTTGTATATGTTCACTGCTTGTTCTTCTGTCTCACAGCCTGTGAGTAAATCGTCCATGTAGTAGTCAGATTTTGTTATTTGTGCTGCAGTAGGATAAATTGACTGCTCCTCTTTAGCAAGTGTTTGTAGAGATTTTACTGCAAGGTATGGTGCACACGCTGTGCCAAACGTTAATCTTACAAGTTTGAAGTGTTTAATAGGCTCGTCGGGAGAAGACCTCCATAACAATCTTTGATAATCTGTATCAGCATCTGCCACTCGAACCATTCTGTACATTTTAACGATATCGGCAGTAATACCTATTCTGTGTGTTCTCCATCGCATTAAAATGTGTCGCAACTCTTGCTGAAGTTGAGGTCCAACGCACAAGTTATCATTCAATGACACGTTATTATTACCCCTGCAAGAAGCGTCGAACACTACGCGAAGCTTTGTGGTTAACTTGTCTTCTCGCAACACTGCGTGATGAGGAAGATAGACAGCAGGTTTATCCATTTCTGAAGAATTAACTTCTACCATGTGATTTAATTCTATATATTCATCCATTACCTTTTGGTAATCGTTTTGTAGTTTAGGATTTTTTGACAACTTTCTCTCTAAAAATTCAAATCTTTTATTGGCTATCTCCCTTAATCCACCATATTTGCATTCTGGATCTTCGGTTTTAAATGGTAATCTTACCACAAATCGTCCGTTTTTATCTCTCACTGTCGTGGCATCAAAAAATACTTCACACATTTCTTCTTCTTTTGAAAATGTTCTCTTTATGTTGTTTGGTTCCATCTCTATCTCCCAAAATTGTTTCAGTAACTCATCGTCATTTATCTGTGCGTGTAGGTTTGTGATGCGTTTCCTTGCTGTTGCATTTTCTTGTGTCGTCCTGCCAGAAACCACCCACCCTAGGATTGTATTTTGTGCCACTAAATTGCCCTCAGGGTGTTTGATAATACCATCTAACAGTACGTTGCCATAAACCTCTGCACCAAGTAAAATATCAATTTTACCTGGTGTTGTGAATCCTGGATCCGCTAACTCCAGATCTCGAAGTTCTAACCAATCGGGAAATCTAAGATTACTGGTGGGTAACAGTGTTGTTAATGTTCGTAGTACATACGCATTCACTCTAATTGACTCATTGGGATTGTGGCGTGATTTCACGGCGAGTGAAACCATGTATTTAATTTTCGTTTGCCCCTCTCCCACACCGGACACCCAACCACTCACTGATATACGTGTTAAATTAAGAAACTGAACAGTCGCCTCAGATATAAATGACGCTTGTGACCCTTGGTCTAACAAGGCCCTAATGACGTGTCTACAACCGTTCTTACTGTTAACTAATACTTTAGCGGTAGCTAATAACACAGTGTTTGTTTGCATATGCTCACTTGAGAAATTAGACACAATATGTGTAGCATTAGATGACGAAGTCGACTTACCTAGCGACGCCTCACAAGCGGTACCTGCAGCAGTGTTTGTGCCCTCGTTGGACTTCTCGGCTTTTTCCTCTCTCTCGAAGTGCAGAAGGGAGTGATGCCGACGTCCACATCGTTTGCAGCATGCTGACTGTCGACACTTGTTCACCGAGTGTGATGGCGCGAGGCAGTTAAAACAAAGTTTGTTTTTCTTGACATTCTCTTGTCTTTCTTGAGTAGTCATACTGGCGAATGTTTTGCATTGATAGATATAATGCTGGTCTCCACATAATACACATTTAATGTCGCGCTCTTTTCCTTCCTTGGTCACATTCGCATGAAAGGACTTAGCTTTAGCTGCCGGCTTCGGTTGCGACGTTCTCGCCTTGTTAGCTTCGATCATTTCTAGAGATCTGAATCTAGCCTCCAGAAAACTTCTTAAATCATGCCATGTGGGTATATCACGCTTTGTTGCACTCAGTTGCTGTTCCCATAGCCTTACTGATTCCGGATCCAGCTTGGACTCAATTAAATAGGTAATGATTAAGTCCCATGAATCAGTCTCCACTTTTAAGTTTTTTAACGACTTTATACACGTTGAACTTGTGTCTAGTAGATGTCTAATACAACTCGCCGACTCAGTATGTATAGATTTTTGCGATATAAACGTTCTCAAAATAGCTTTACAATTATATCTTTTGTTGTCATAGCGTAGTATTATCTCGTTCCAAGCGTCGGCGTAATTTGCATTGGTCGTAGTGTAGTTACGAAGTATGACTTCTGCTTCTCCCGTTAAGCTACATTTTAAGTAATGCAGTTTGTGTACTGGAGATAATTTAGTATTTTTATGAATCAGCGAAGTAAATAAGTCATAAAATGTTTGCCACTCTTCATATTTGCCGCTGAATGTGGGTATATTGATTTGTGGCAATTTTATTTCGTTGCTGTCCGAGCACGAGGATGACCCTTGACCTCCAGTTGTACAAGGCGATGAAGATTGTTGTGCTGCATCCTGGAACTGCTGAAGAGCCTCTTTCACACTAGACTTATATTGCACGTACAACTCTTGAAACACTTCATATGTTTTTTCCTTAAAGTACGAATTTTTTCTTTGCTCGTCACTGGTGATGCTCAAAATAATGCTCTTGTGTCCTTCTTTAAAGTTATTCCATAGCTCTTCAAGCATTTCCAACCTTGTTTCCAAGTACGGTTTCTTGATCCTATCTTTCGGCGTCTTTTTGTATTTTTTCTCTGCATTCTTTAGGCTATCCAATAGCTCAATTTGATATACCAAAAGATCTTCCATCACAACTTATTTAACACTCGTTGGTATAGCTTCACTCACAATGAAACTCGTTAGTTAAACGTTTTATCTTTGTTCGAAGTTTAATGTCCTTACACTTGTTAACTAGCACTTACAGTAAGTTTTTACTCGTAATCCGATCACACACTGAATATTGTAAGCACAGTTAATTGCACAGTTACTTGTTCTGATAAAAGTTTTAAAATGTCACAGATCCGTCCACTAAATTGTTTGCATTAAAAAACGTGTTCCTTATCGCTTTCTTTTGTTCTTCAACGCGCTCGTCAGCCGCAGGTAGGCGACAAGATCCGGTTCGAAATAGGACCATATGATCACGGCGATAAGGATGATTTTGGCTTGGACGGTGTAAGCACAGTAAAACGACGTGTGGACACTTTAAAGGTTTATTTTACACTAAAAAAATCACGTTCTAATGGACTGTACACAAGGTGTAGATATAAGTACATCTATGTAGGCACTTATTATGCATAGCTAATGTAGGGGTGCTTTACGCTTAAACATGGACCGAAGTTTATAGTGGTCGGATTTTCATGGGACTTTTTTTATTGAGTTTGTATAAGACTAAAGAAGAAAGTTAAAAAAAAATTTCGCCGCTGGCAACTTTTTTAAGTGTTGTTTTCTGTGGTGATTTTTGTGTCTATTGACGCATAACAATTTTGTATTGGTCAGGTTCACTCTGTGGCAGATAGAGCAAACGAGTCCTAAGAGTGGTGGAGACTGCCTATTGGGAAATGCAGTCTGTAACACCCCCCTTAGACAGACCGCTTGAAAGGGGCTGTTACCACAGATACAGACATACAAGAACACCTACTTCGCGTGCCCGGCTTAAGAATTGTATGCTTAATCTAATGGCTACTGTCGCAGCACACTACTGGTTTGAAACAACGAATGTTACAACACAAAAAAATTAATTCTAGACATTTTAAGACCAAAAACGTAACGAAGTCTTTATAGTAATTTGTTTGTATAGTATAACTAAATAGTGCGTATCACGTCGTAGTAGGTAGTAAAAGACGGCACGCTTAGTTTTCATACGGGTCGTGATACTTGCGCTAGGTATACCTATTATATATACTTGGCTGTAACAAACCAGTCTGTTCCGTATCCAGATGCGGAAGATGGATAACAGTGTTGTGACGCCACTTGGGACAGAGTGCGGCTGCTATCCAGCAGTGGACCCCAATAGACTGAGCTAATCTGATATTGAGCTGATGAACGGTTAGAACAGGGAGGGGCAAATGGTAATAAAGACTGAAGTTATATGAAGAGGTGATCGTCGATTACCGGGTTTCAACAGGGCACTGTTCTGGGTTCACTCTTATAGAACTGCACAAATTGGGTGTCTTATTTTATGCTGCATTACATTAGTAAAAAGGGGCTTAATAAAGATACATTAAGAGTCAAAATTTCTTCATGTTTATTTCATTTTTTTAAACATCATCATGTTACACACATTGGACAATAAACTGTGAACAATTTCAGGCATTCAAAGAGGTAGCGGTTATCTAAATTATTTTTTGCGTTACAAGCATTGGGTTAATTAGGACATTTCAAATGTTTAAATCCCCAACAGATCTAACACCATACATTATTTTATTATTAATAAATGCTAAGCAGAGAGATGCCTCTGCAATTTGTAATTATTTGAAATATCCGAATTAACTTTTGCGCTGTAACGCCGTCACTACTTTTTACCACATCTCGCGAACTGCTAACACCGATACTAATAATTTTAGCCATCTCTACACGCTAATACAGTCAGAACCATTCCAAATACCCATACAATCATTCCTAGTCGCAATATCTATTCTGTCGAGCAATGTCATAAACTGTCGTGGTCCTTTTAAATGAGCTCTAAATATGATTATAATATAGCGTTACTTAAGTCGTATACTGATAAATATTTATTTGTGATAGTAATTTTAAGTTAGAAAAATAGTTATTAACTATGAACTGGAATAAGACTGAAGCTATTTTAAAAATATTCTACTTAAAATATCACCGACTGTTTATAACATCGCTCGTTTACAAATTCCAATTATTTCCAATAAGTTTATTGCTCAACAACTCGAAGCAAACACGAACACCACCGAACTATGCCGAAACGCGCCAATATCGGCTCTGTCGCATACCAGGATCCAATGTGAACTGCCAATGACGAACTGACGATGTACAACTTATAATCGATACTAATGAAACCTACTAACATTATCACATGGTAGGCGATCGCCATGTGAACATGTTAAAAAACCTTCGACATCTGTATCTACATAATAATAACCCTTAAACTAAAGGTGCAAAATATTTACTTACATTACGTTAATCTCCTAAGAGCAGTCAATTCGAATTGATCTACAAAAAGTACAAACAATAAATAAAACTAGCACGTAAAAATACATAGATACATTTAGTACAAGTTCCTAAATCTATTGTAATTTGTATATTGTTATAAAACGAAAGTGCAGGTACTGCATATGGAGAATTAAGCGTATCCGATACTTTATACTACACTTCGCGTGTGGGCCGCGGCCATTGGCTCTATTAACACATACTTCTATGTTTATTGTCTTGAAAACACAAAGAAAACAGAACTCATGTTCAGTACGCAAGGCTAACTTCATCAGCGATGGAAGATCTGTGTGATATATATGTAAGAAAGCGAGTAAAAATGTTTCGATTTTTATATTCAGTCTACGCTTGCTACGCTAAAATCGTCAAAGCATATCCAATAGTAATCAACTCCGACTTTATCAACAATCTTTCGAATGTGCTTTTATAAGGAATATGCACCTGAAAGATAGAACAGACGCCAGCACATCAATCCCAATTAACCTTGAACCTAATGTTGAAGCGATAAAGTTGAAAATCGATTAAAGTAATTTGTCAGATTTTAGTAGTTTGATTTCCTGGCGATGGCCTCTATTCCTTTTCTGTACTTTTTTGCGCACTGTGTCTAGTCTATATTCTTATAGGTTCTTGCCACAGAACAGATAAACGAGGTTAGAATGGCCTTGGGGGCGGGGCAGGCGCGCCGCTCATATAAGTGAACGCTCATATGTCAATCGATTGCTACGTCAAGTTTTTGCGTTAGTGTGACAATCAATAGCAAGTTCGCGATCTAAGTGTGAGTAGTTTATTTGTGTGCGTAATGCACGTACGTATGGGTCTCTTGCTTGTAGTGGAGTTAAAGCGTGGGAGACAAGCGGCGACACACGTTCTAATACAAATCAGGGACTATTTTCTCTTTTATCTGTTCTGTGGTTCTCGCCTCTAATAAATTATTAAGTTTACATGGAAATTTTGCTGGAAGTACTCTGTCAACAGGTTCGACAACAACATATTAGTTTCCTTGTCTGCGGGATCAGTCTAAGACATGAATGCACAGAAACAAGCCGTGGCCGCGGTCACACAAACACTAAACTAGTGAACGGCCAATTTATATTGAATCTATATATTTTAAAAATATACAATCTTAGGCCCCGTTACCACTTACGCTTTTAGTTGGTAAAAGTCGTGGACGACAGTAATCGTGTCGTCCTATATGTAAACACCTCCATTTAAATACACAAGACACGACACTTAAAACTACACGATTATCTGTCGTCACATCGTGGGGACGGAGCCTTAGGGGCACTGTCTATTCAATTGCTTGGAATAATAATTTTATATTTGTATACAAAACAGTTACATTATTATGTTACATAACACTTAAACAAGCTGAAATTATATTTGAAACCTTTTTCCTGAAAAACACAGAATCTTGGACACGAGTTTGAAATAATCGCACATCCTAGAAGTAATCATTCATCGAGATAAATAAAAATTAAAACTTAAGTTACACCAATTGATATCAATATTAGCAAAATATATTTTAAACTGAATAGCTTCTCAGCTACATACAATCACATAAGATTTATTTAGGAACATAACAAATTTACAAAAATATTTATTTATTTGGTTCTGTTTCTAGCACTATTTATTACTTTTGACGGTACAACATATTGTTTTAAATAAATGTTCTATCATGATATGACGGCAGTAGCGATTGCTCGGTCACTATTATTGTTACATCTAGCATTAACTTCCGACCACGTTTAATTGTTCCAGTCTATTTATTGCTTTTATTTATTTACATTACATTTATAACAAGGACCTGTTGTACGACTTGCGATACAAACTACAACACTGATCGGCACTTTTATTATCAACTTAAACGTAACAATAATTATTAATATAGTTAAATAACGGCGGCAGACATTGATTTAATAGGCTTGTTAACTGAAAAAATCTAATTAGTCCGTCACTTAGATTATCAAAAAATATTTCACACGTATTTTTTCTTTTGTTACATAAACCAAAATTGACGAAGATACGACGCTTTTAATATTCTCAATACGTCACTGTTTGGTACCATTTTTAGTGAGTACTGACGTCACGAGCCCCCACTCCCAAGTTTTGATGCGTTTTATCTTTCGTCAATATTCGTTGATTTAATAAAACAAAAAATACGTGTCCATTATTTTCCAATACTCTAACTGACGGACTAAGTAGATTTGCAATTTATTGATGGTGGAAACTAGCCTATTGCGCAGTGGGCACTTTACGGTTTTTATCGCATTAATTATAAGTCAACTAGCGTTTAATAACTATGATTTACTTGACATCAATTTAGTGTATGTATCACGTTTTTTTTTTTAATTAGAGATAAAATTGCGACACTCTGGAATAACTCTGACGTTCATTCATTCACACCTCACGTTACAACAACTATCCATTTAGCTTAACACCATAGAGGTCGTATCAGAGAACTGTAATCATTGTTCCAGTGCGAAAAAAGGATGGCGCTATTCGCATCTCTTTCTAGCACTGTCATACTGACTTTGACAGTTCCCTATACGTCCCCAGTAATTCTTTTCTAACTCCACTACAGAATACTCAGTTTACATTATACACTGGCCGCATGCCTTACAATTTACTAAAGAATTATTACTAGTCATTAAATTTGTACTAAGCGAAGTCAAAGGCGGCGTTTTATAATAAAGTATTAATTATAAATGCTGAATGCCGTTTCACATCAGTTATTAATTCTTATTACTATTGTTAATCTTGGTGTATTGAAGTGTATTTATCACGTTTAAGGGAGGGGCTGAAAATAACCGAAAGCTTCTAGCAGTTCTCTATATTTAAACCTAATATTTTTTTTTTACATTTTTACCGAGGTATTAAGGACCGAGTATTTTTTTATAATCTGTGCGTCCTTTTTTTTGTGAATGGCATCTCGCAGGTCAACCCAGGAGGTTGTCGTCTGCTTAACCGGACTACTGTGCGTGCCTTAAGTGTAAAGCCTCCAGACAGGGACATAATCATCAAGACGTGATGCCCTCTATAGGTGACTTTTTAAACTTTTTTAAGGCCAAGTTTAGACACCAATACAGCTTGCATTAATTGTTACCTAATCAACGCAAACATCTGTATGTAGTTACGTACAAAGATACCAATGGAAGACCGATAAGACCAATTAAATATTCAGCTTAAAACTTTCTGCTTACTTCAAATATATGTGGGTATATTGTAAAATATTGAGAATGCTAACTATAGAATAAATAGACGATTATATCACTGTATATGTATGTGTTGACTTATACATAAGAGATAACATATCATTAAATATAACAGGCAACTGCAGGTATAATATGTTGTATAATAATCATAAATCATTCTCTCAAGTCACACATTTATCGTTTGAATATGAGAGAGCTCTCATACTAACACATGCGGTTTTCTATCTGATATTAGTATAATGTAAACGAGCCATAAGTACTGAATCATAGACACGAGAGTGGGCGTGGTCAAGAGGAAGGATGGTCTATTACCATAGATATCAATCTGTCACCAACTAAAAGGCAGAAGTGACTAAACTCACTTTGTCACGATATTACACGAGTGATCCTGCAATCATGGTGCTTGCAAAAGCGTCGAAATAATCGGGAGCTCACAATAATTGATAATCACGGAAGATAGATAATTAAGGTGGATGATCCAGGGTAGCCCGCGAAATTCAACTTTTCTATATTGACCTCGAAAAAATCGTTCCTACACCTTTATGAACTTGGATCAATACAAACCGTATTGATGATTATAATTCTGGAACTACATACGTCTTACAATGGCAAACAATATTTTAAACTACATACAATCTAGCACTGGCCTGCAAATTGCAAAAAACGTAAGATTTGAATTTCGCGTACTACCCTGACGCTTTCACCTTAGGTGACAGTGTGAGTTTATTTAGTTATAAACCGTAAAAGCTTAAACCAGTGTTTAAAGAATTGCCTGTTTGTCACTTTGAAGACAACTGTGTCTATGACTTACAAACAGCCAAGTGGGGAAAAACTATAGTTTCGTAGGTTAATAAGGATCAGATTGTATCGTTTGGTTTTTATCACACCGCATTTATCACTGTTTA
Organism: Xestia ashworthii; assembly: GCA_950022955.1. Lineage (NCBI taxonomy): Eukaryota > Metazoa > Arthropoda > Insecta > Lepidoptera > Noctuidae > Xestia > Xestia ashworthii. The sequence continues at coordinate 12,471,069 of OX465566.1, forward strand.
ATTAACCACAAATCAGGAAAAATCAAAGTCCATAGACTTACATGTGGGTCTCGCCCTCAAATCCTGGCCACGCCCAAAAGCACGATCTCAAACAAAATGCCATTCTGAATCCTTGCTTAAAACCATTCTCCTACGTTATAACAATTTACCTACACTAATCTATTACAATTATTTTAATGAACGCATGACGCAAAATGCTCCTGGTGACAAGATTTAAACCATTAGAAGTACCGATTGATATAAGTGGGGAAACTTTGTTATTGCAGTCGAGGCGGAATTCACCAGCGAGCCGCAAGCGAGGTTGTTATGGAGCCGAGAACTGCAGTAACAAATGCGCACGTATATCAGTGGATTTTTTTATTTCCGCACTTTTTGTCATAATATACGAAAAAAGATCCACGAGTGTGATATACATTGCATGTTGAACCTAATCGTAGTGCGATAAGAGGCATTTTCGAGGAAGTGTATTGAAAAAGTTTTTAACTGAGAGAGAAGATTCATCATACATACCTCAAGGAACGACACATACTATTTTAAGTATGAGTGAGCGACACAATAATATGTACATGTCATTGGCAACTTATAAAAACGCATTTTTAGATGCGGTAAGGTAAATCTAATGATTTAAATCATTGTTCAGGTGACCAATGTTATGATTCAAACAAATGTTATGGTGGTATGCATTTTAAAACTATTCAATTATTAACGTTGTTATTTAGTATCGCACACGTTTTCGTTTTTAAGGCTGGTTATTTTTAAGGTCTCACTAGCGTTTGCCCAGCGGTGATTTTTATGTCTTTTTTAAATTCTTTACATTATTATTTCGTTTCTCAACCTCTTTTTTAACGCAGATTTGACCGTATAAATTTCAAAAACCGAATTTTAAAGATGACGTTTCCACGTACAAGTACTTTACGATTTTTTTTTTTTTGTTTTTGACCAAAAGTAATTATCCACGTAACTTTTGACTTACTACTTTGACACCGCGCGCTCGGTCTACGGCCCTAGATCCTATTGACAACTCCGTCAAATGTGAATAGATGGATCACCAATTGAATGTACACTCTACTAGAAGCGCTTTCGAAGGCTAGTAAGATCAGTTCTTTTTCTTTATTACTGAAGTACCTAATTCGACTCCACTGGGCAAAGCAGCGTAAAACAAATCGCTCATTTCTACAAAGAAGAATAATAATTATGTCTATGTTAAAAGGTATAAATACACCACGTAGAATCGTAAGTCTAAAGACTTCAACTTTAAAGATGGCTATTTTATTGGAAGAAGAGAGGAAGTTATTATGTCTATGGTTTCATGAATAAATGATTTTATAAAAATATTTCTAGTTCACTGAAACAGTAGTTTTGAAAAATGAAATAAAGTTAAAATGAGTATATCCCTTGTGATTGTGATAAAAGGTAAAAATTGTAATCTGGAAGATCTAAATTTGAGGCAAGGAAGGAAAATAGTAAGTATGTATCTATGCACAATTTTGTCTATTTACTAGCCATTTGTTTTAACACAAAATTGTTCTTCGTATATTAATAATGCCGATTGAATACCTTAGAATCAACGTTGCGGCTATATGGTCAATATGTACTGATATTCAAGAAGTTTCCGACTGTATTTTGTTGTAAATTCTATAACTGAGGAAACAACACTAAAATAGGGTAAGAAAAAAATCATTCGACGTTTTTATTTATCGATTTTATGTCAACGGGCGAAGCATAACATTTTATTACACTACAAGCCTTGCGGGCGCTCCACAATTTTCAACCTTATTGCTAGCAACATAAAGTCACAACATTGATCCCAAGGCAACATCCCAAAGAACAAACATCAATCCAAATCACAACCCACACATCTTCGCATACGCATCGCCACAAACACACATACAAAAATTAAAGCATGAAGAAAAATATTTCCACCTCTTGAGACTATGAATATCGAATTTGTTCCTAAGTTTTATAGTACACAGAGTTTATTATAGCTTAACATACGATACTCATACTGTGTTATGAGGGCACGCGCGATGATATCTCCATCGGGAGGGACGTGGAGACCTGCATCTGGAAAAGGGGACAATTTTGTTAGCATCAAGGGTTGAAAAAGGCAGTAAATGAGGAAAATGTCCTCTGGAAAGTCTTAAGGTGAATGCGTCAGGGTAAACCGCGAAATTCAATTTTTCCTACGATTTTTGCAATTCGGAGGCCAGGGCCGGAAAAACGCATCAAGGATGTAGAGACTTTCATTCCTCGCAAGCATCATTATTGCAACCGAATTTATTCCTTAGTAATAAGCAGTCGCAAGTTAACGATTTTGTCGTTATCTCTGTCGAGACTGCAGTACAAGTACGTAAGATTCGATAGGACTCGATTAGATAAATTTGACAGTTATTCTCGATAAAATGAGTTTTTATGGAGTCAAAAACTCATTTTATCGAGAATAACTGTCAAATTTATCTAATCGAGTCCTATCGAATCCTACGTACTTGCACTGCAGTACCGTATAGTGCTAGGTTGTATGTTGATGACAATATCGTTCGCGACTGTAAGGCATATGTAGTTACAGAGTTATAATCATCAGAATCATCAATACAACCCTCCAAGTTCACAAAGCAAATAAAAAACTTGAGAAAATTTGAATTTCGCGGGCTACCCTGGACCATCATCCATACGTACATAGATAATACACTATATGATACAAGATAGATGCGCAACTCTGGTTTTCGTTTTTAAAACTGTGTACCTCAACTGTTAGATGGCACTGTTAGTTTCTGTTCACCCAAATAAAATATACAAAAAGTAATTCTTGACTACGGATTTGAACTTGGGAACTATAATTCACAAGGCAACCGCTGTCACCTTCGATCAATAATAGCACTAGATTCCCGATCAGCGCTTCAAAAACGGCCCGAAAAATAAGACCACAAATACTTTTGTGGTCTTATTTCAAATTAGTATGGTCCAAGCATAGCCAACATTAAGACGTCAAAATGCCGCAGTGCGAGTTCAAAAACTGTGTGAAAATACCACTTTAACACCTAGGTTGTGGAAGAAATTTTTTTTTTTTTGGTAAGTTTATATCATTAAGTGTTTTTCATAAAATAAAAACAATTAAATAGTTAATAAATTCAAACAGCTAATATTATAATTGTTTGGCCAATGTTTGCTACAACGCACCAACTATTGTGTCAAACATCGACAGTTCTTGAACAGGGAACGCATGGAGTAGTGTTGTTATTTTTGTTTATCGTTTTTCTAGTGACCCATTTCGCTGTGCAGAATGGATATCTATTGTCTCGAAAGAAAGAGGAAAATAAATGCAACCCTTACAATGTTAATAATGAACTTACCTAGATTACTATTTCAGATACTTTTCTATAAAGAATACGCCGAAAACACGTTTCTTGATTCCCTTTATTTTTTTTAACTTTATTAAGTTTTTTTATTACCTATTCGTTGTAATAGCGGCAATGTAAAACAGTATTTTTTACCTTTTTGAATCGATCAAAAATATTTGCTACCATACATACGAAACTAAAAAATATATTCTGCAACTCTACATCTTTCAATACTTACTGTGTTCTAAATATTGAAATGTCATACCAAAAATTCAATTTATTTCCACAATAGAATAAACACGAAATTGTAAACAAAATGTTTTTAACCTAAGTTCTCAGACTTAAGATTCATTTTAGAATAAATATTTTTGAACTGATGACTTTTTATTTTCAAGCAACATTTTAAATTTGTTCTTTTAATCCTTTCTTCGATGAAAGGACTTAAATAAATATATTTTGCAATGGTAATTAAACTTTAACGTTTAAGGATTAAGGTTTATAATAAACTGGAGGTTGTTAGTATTATTAAACATTTTGCTATGAAATGTAGATGTTTGCGTGTGTGCAAACGTGGCCACTTGAGCGACGTATTTTTGTTCCTGATACTTAATCTAGTACTATTATTGATCGAAGGCTGTCACCGCTAGGCTATCTACTTTACTGACAAGTTGTCCAAAATAGCTGTTCTCTTTATGACAGTTGTAAAACAGTCAAACAGTTGAAAAGTTTGTGTCCTCAAACACACAGATGGCAGCACTATCTATGAAAATTTTGTTTGACGCCAATGTATGGAAGTTTCACCCCCCTGCTTATGTATGAATGTAGGCGGCTATAAAAGTAGAGAAAGCCTAAAGAAACGGTGGATGGACTGAAGATATGAAGGATGATATGCCTAGAAAGACTAAAGAAACAGTGGATGGACTGAAGATATGAAGAATGATATGCCTAGAAAGACTAAAGAAACAGTGGATGGACTGAAGATGTTTCGTGCCGTACGTGCATCGAAACGCAACTTGACGTTTGGACTGTCTCTGACATATCTAATCTGTGCTTCTAACTTGTCTGTGGATACTTACGAGACACATTGCATTGATTTTTTTTTGTTTGATTGATATAATTGAGAAATCTTTGTGGATCCCCTTTGTTTGCAAGATTTTGGTTGTGATTCAGTTTTGATTGGACTAAACACCCCCTTTTGAGCAAACCCACGGGTATATTTGTTGATTGTCCGCGCCGTATTGAGGTTGCATCAACCCAGCGTGTGAGATTGAAATTGAACATTATAATTTTACAATAATTGTGAGAAGTGTTGTTCTTGTGCCGTTTGAACTAATATTGTGCGTCATCCCGACCTGTTATACGCTGCCGGGGCAGCGACTGTTGAAACACAGTCGGATCTGGCAAGTCACTCGACCACGCATTACTTTACATTTACACACACATTTACATACATCCTTGCAGGCCTGGCTTGATCAAGGACTGGTCATCCCCTTCAGCCCACCGGCACCAGGTAAGTGGATTTACTTCATAAGGGCAATTTGATTTAATTTGTCTCCGCGAATCGCGGACAGCTCGGCCAAAACTTGCGCTGGTTTTGGACCGAACAGAAGATATGAAGGATGATATGCCTAGAAAGACCAAAGAAACAGTGGATGGACTGAAGATATGAAGGATAACATGCCTAGAAAGACCAAAGAAACAGTGGATGGACTGAAGATATGAAGGATGATATGCCTAAAAAGACCAAAGAAACAGTGGATGGACTGAAGATATGAAGGATAACATGCCTAGAAAGACCAAAGAAACAGTGGATGGACTGAAGATATGAAGGATGATATGCCTAGAAAGACCAAAGAAACAGTGGATGGACTGAAGATATGAAGGATGATATGCCTAGAAAGACTAAGATGGAAGAAGACAGACTGCGCTGCCCCAACTAAATTGGAATCAGGGCAGAAGAATGATGATGTGTAAAAAGCACAGCTGAATACAGACGGTTCTACTTGTATATACTTGTTTGGAACGTATGCCATTATTGAGCGCGCTTAGCTGAAGTTCGTGAATTAAAATCGCGCTGTTGAACATGGTTATATGCCATAGGGAAAGTTATTGATTGAACACACCTGCTGCCAAATCTTATTAGCTATTATGGTAAGTTGAACATAACCGGTGGTGGCATCTCGATACAAGCTTGGCTTGGCTTGCCCATACTACTTTCTGGGCTTTCTTTTCCTAACTTGCGTCAGTGTCGTCCTGAACACTCCACTAACCAAAAACTAAGGCTCGTTTTCTATAACTTACTTACGTATAACTGTCAGTTAAAATGCCACGTCACGCAGCTATCGGTGATTCTACAAACTTAGCTTGGAATATCCTAAGCGCGTCACCTATCCGTCACTTGATTCATAGAAAAATCAAAGAAATATTTTCTGTGACGTATTGTTTCTAATCGTCTGTCAGCAAAATGTCAAACCAGACAGAGATAGCAACCTACCGAAACCGAACAGTAAGTTATTGAAAAGGCCCGTAAAAGGTCAATCAAAAAGTTTAGTAACTCACCTTGTTCTTAGTAAGGTGCGGCGAGTGAGTGAACACGCAGTCAGCGATGGAGTCGAGAGCTCGCTCGTCTAGTACTCTCTCGTCCAGTCCGCGCTCGTCTAACACCGCTTCCAATGCCGCCGCCAACTCAGAGCTCTCCGCGAATGATGCGCCGCCTTCCGCTGTAGGTACAAACATCATCCCTGTAGCATCTTATGACAAGAAATAAATATCGCTGGAAATTACACACAGCGCCATCTAGTGCCACACTAAGCAACGCTGCTTGTGTCGTGGACACCAGATAGTTGACATACTACATGCATAGATACTTTTTGTTTTTAAAAAGATACTTTTAACGTGCACATCTTGTTACTGTTCTCACATAATATACCATCTCAACATGAATGATGTACTTAACCAAGATTTTGTAACAATATTTTGATTTAAAAGAGTATCCATGGAGTTTCTTGCCCGTTCTTCTCCATAGAGATCTACGCTAGGGAATGGGCAACTACAGTACTTTCACAGCTTTTATGTCTTGTGACTGGGACTGTAGCTACATTTAATTTTCATCTTTGTTTCGACAATTCAAAAGTGCCTGTAATTGGCCTACTTGAAATAAATGCTTTGATTTTGATACAGTCGTATTCTGTCGTCTCATCTGTGAGAGACACAGGCAAACTTGATCCTACCTTGATTGAAAAATTCCGTGAACGCTTCATCAGGAATTTGACTGAGCACAGCAGGGTCCAAAATGTCGTCCGGTGGCACATGTCCAACTTCCACTTCTGAAAACAAATAGGTTATTCAGTCACTATTATGAAAAATAAACAGTTGACGCGACCGACCAAAAATCATTTAGAAAAAAGCGTTGGAAGGGTAAGGGTAAACAACATAACATAACAAATTATATGATTACCAAACATTTAGAGATTGAACCAGACCAGAGATTTGAAGATTAGAAAAACTGAGGGATTTATTATTTATTTATATTTATATTGCTATGGAAGAAGAAGCTGCGTCGACCCCAAATACATTTGAATAAAGGTAATCACCATTCTCCAATAATGATTTGCCAAATATTCTAGCAAAATTTTCCACATCCTTACCAAGCTCATGCGAATCATTCGCGACGGTAACGTACTCGCTCTCGCTGAGCGCACCCATCGCCGCCTCCTCCGAACTGTCGTACGCCGACGAGTTGGAACACACGTTCAGTTCTGTGGATACAAACAGGTTTTGAGTACTTTATAAATGCTAAGATTATCATTTTGAACTTGGGAGTACCATTCAATTACGTTATCAACGACGCGATACAGCTAATTGCTTATAATATTTATTTTTTAAGCATTCGCAAGAACAGCGTGGCTAGGAAGCACGTCAAGTCGTTGGTCCTGGCTGTCATTTGTAACTTTGACCCTAATAGGCTTGTTTCCACCATCAATAAATTGCAAATCTATTTAGTCCGTCAATTAGAGTATTGGAAAATAATGGACACGTATTTTTTGTTTTTGTAAATCAACGAATATTGACAAAGATAAAACGCATCGAAACTCGGAGTGGGGGCTCGTGACGTCACTGTTCGGTATCAACTCACTAAGAATGATACCGAACAGTGACGTATTGGGAATTTTAAAAGCGTCGTATCTTCGTCAATTTTGGTTTATGTGACAAAAGAAAAAATACGGGTCAAATATTTTTTGATAATCTAAGTGACGGACTAATTAGATTTTTTCAGTTAACAAGCCTATTCTCTCTTTGCTCTTTGTTATGGGGTATCGTATTATCCAACAACTAGGTTATTAGGGTCAGATGGGCAGTTACTCAATATAAAATACTGGTAAACAGTTCCTTCCAATAGCGTGGATGACACTATAACACAAATAGTTCCAAGCCACCAATCTCAAAAAAAAAGTTATTTTGGGCCTGAAAACCCGATTTATTTTCAATTACATAATTGATTTTTAGTTGCTTTGAAATTAATAAATAGTTGACTCATTGACTTGACTAAACAGTGACGTCACAGCATGCTATGACGGGAGTGGCCGCACGGCGTGACGTATTGTTAATTTTAAAAGCGTCGTATCTTCGTCAATTTTGATTTACGTAACAAAAGAAAAAATACGTGTCAAATATTTTTTGACAATCTAACTGACGGACTAATTAGATTTCTCAGGAGACAAGCCTATTGATTGGAGTGTCATCTACCCTATTAGACCGGAAGTCGGCCCCGACATACATAGTTGTAAAGAGATGATGGTATGGTACATACCGGACAGCGAGTGGTCGGGTTGGTGCGGCGCCGGCGGGTCGGCAGTGGGAGGGCGCAGACGCGCGGGCGGTCGGCGCCGGCGCTTGGCGCGGCGCGGAGTGCGCGGCGCCAGCGGACATGCGCGCTTACGGACCACCTTCTTGGGACGACAGTCGCGCGCTAGCTTGTCGTAGTTGTCCTGGTGGGTAATATTTATTATAAGTAAATATATCAGGCTTTGTCATATACTTTTCTTCACTTTTGATTTGTCCTGGTTTATTGGAATCATGAGTCACCATCATGGTGCCTAAGCGTCAGTTCACACCGAGACGCGAATGAAATGTGTATCTTCTCGTCTAATAAATAAAGTTATATTTTGATTCGCTCTAATAAAAAGTGCGCGCAGAGTCGCGTCTCGGTGTGCATGGACCCTAAGCTTCGAATATCAACAGATAAACAATAAAATTAAGAAAACTGAAACTAATATGGTCTGCTACGTTTGATAATCATCCAGAAGGGACGGCACACGAATAATCGCGAACATTGTCGATCACTTTACCCTGAGTTATAAGGTTGAAAAGTGTACGTTAGTTCGCCTGTTTTTGGCCACAGCCAAACTGTACCAAGCTGCGACTACATCGGTTGCGGTGCTCGGTCGCAACCTCCTATAAAATAGGTTGTATAAACACGTACCCTCTTCCAAGCATGCTCAGCACATAGCGGCGTCTGGTCCGCAAGCGGCAACAGCGGCTGGTTGCAGCGCGCTCCGCCCGCGAACACGGCGGCACACGCCGCGTACAAGCGCTGTTCGGGCGCTCGCGTCACGTGGGACAAGCAGTAGCGCGAACAAGGCAGCGCGCCGCGCCCGCAACGTTCCGTGCCACACTCCCCGCTTGCACTGCCGCCACTGAGCTCGGTGGAACCGGTCTCTCCTCCCGACCAGCCCGTTTCTCTGTGTACGGAATGATGATGTTTATTTAGTCAATGGTGTCGATTCTGTTGTGCACAAACTAAACTTAATTTAGGCTATTGCAATCTCTCTCTCTAATAAACCGAGAAAGAAACGGACGTAATTTAGAGCTGTCAAATTTAATTGGAACTAATATTTCCATTCAAATAAAGGGTGCACGTAAAACATGCACGTTGTACATGTCAACTAAAAACACGGTGAAGCGCAAGGCATAAACTAGTTTGACATCTCTAACTTAGTTCATAGCTATGGCCGTCCTTTTCTCGCACTGCATTTTAGTAAAATATAGCAACAGCCTAAATTAAGTTTAGTTTGTGCACAACAGAATCGACACCATTGTATAACCAAACATAAATGAAAACTCAGGACAATCGTCTGATTGTCCTGAGTTTTCACTTATCTTTCGTTTTCACGCTACCGAAACAACCCTTTCACTCAAATCGATCTGGAAATTACTTGACGGTTGGGATGTTTATATGCTCTTATCTAGAACCAATTTATTTTTGAGTATTGAAAGGATTTTGAGAATTAAAAACTGTACTGGTGGACCACTAGTACTGTTTCCAGTCTACTACTCTTATTTATACACAACAAACTGATGCCCGCGTCTTCGCCCGGGTACCAATTATATACTAAAACCTTCCTCGAGAACCACTCTATACATTGGTGAAACAGCATGAAAATCAGTGCAGTAGTTTTTGAGTTTATCGCGAACAGACAGACAGACGCGACGGAGGACTTTGTTTTATATTACATATGTAGTGATCTTCAAGTCTTTGTTTTTTTCATCCTTGCTCAATACATACCTCAGTCTCCTGCGTTCCTGAGTAGCCAACAAGGAAGGCATGCCTCGTAGCGCGAGCAAATGATTTACTGTCTGCGTTGGAAGACGACCTGATGACCCTGATCTGTTCAGTTGTTTCTGTGAACATACATAACATTATTTTTTAATAGTAATAATATTGCACTTAAAAATAAATACATGACATACCTACGAATGCAAAAGAGAAGTCTCCGTTGCATATGTATAGACACAACTCTTTTTTACGTTTTGAATAACGTGGTTAAAACCTGGACAATTCACTTAATCTGCTAAAAATGGCATGTTGCGATATTTTTTAATTTCCAGAGCGGTCCTGCCGACTATTTAGACCAAATATGGAAGTGCGTCTGAAAACGTTCATGTCTCTGGCCGGGGAAGCCTTACTAATATGGCTTCCACAGAATTGACCTGCGAGATGCATGTCAAAACAAAAATCATATCTCGTTACCGAGGTCTCTAAAATTAACATTTAAAACAAACCTACTTTGACACACTGGACACACCCTCACTTACTTGTCTCCCACCAGACACGTACCAGCGACACTTTAAACCAGGATGTAATCCATTGCGTAGTTGTAAGGAGACGCTACCTTGAGTAGCGAGGCCAGCGCGCGATGGTTGCCGTGGTGCGCAGCGAGGGCGAGCGCGTCATGTGCGCGTGCGACGTGGCGCCGCAGAGCTGCTCGGCGGAGAGCCAGCCGTGCGCCGCGGGATTCCGCTGCGCTTTCTTCTACGCATGCTGATACACCACCCGCTTCTGCTGGGTTGTGTATTTTTAAGAAAATTTGATTCCTATATTAGATACTAGCTTCTGCCCGCGACTTCGTACGCGGATCTTGTTGCAATTTTTTTTTTTTGTTTTTATTAAAAAGTATCCTATGTTACTTCTAATACCTCCAAGAATATGTGTACAAAGTTTCATGATGATCAGTTGAGTAGTTTTCGCGTGAAAGCGTAACAAACAAACTTACATTCACATTTATATTATAGTAGGGATAGGATTGTATGACTTGACTAACAAATGGCTGGGAATTTTCTTTCAAAACAAATCAAGTGGATTTCACATCGTCAAAAATACGAATTTTCATAGAACATAAATCTTTCTATTTAGGCTTTTAGACATTGGTGTAGGTTGTGCATTATCCGGGGCTGCGGGACTGTTCAAGAGATACCGTGGCCCCGGAACATAAAGGGCAAGGAAGGAACATGGATGGTTTTTAGTCAGTAAAAGCCTGACACTCCTTCCCGCACCGCCCAGAGTGGGAGAAGTCATTTGATGACTTCCCACCCGAAAAAAAAAAGAAAAAAAAAGGTTGTGCATCCTACTAATATTATAAATGCCAAAGTTTGTGAGTATGTATGTATGGATGGATGGATGGATGTTTGTTATTCTTTCACGCAAAAACTACTGAACGGATTTGGATGAAATTTTGCACACAGGTGGTTTATAACCTGGATTAACACATAGGATACTTGTTATCCCGGTAGTAAGATCCCATGGGACAATTTTGCAACTTCACGCCGGCGAAGCCACTGGCAGCAGCTAGTTATCTATCAGTGAATGATTCAATTTGGGAATTTTAATATGTGGAACAAAATATGACTCAGTCAAAAAAAATGTTCATGCCCAGGCCCTTACTTATGTCACAGAATAGATAATAGTACTAGTTATGTCCAATAGCATCTTGCGAGTGGCTAAGTGGGACATAGCTCGAGAATAGGCTTGTTAACTGAAAAAATCTAATTAGTCCGTCACTTAGATTATCAAAAAATATTTGACCCGTATTTTTTCATCCGGACCGATGGGCCAGAGTCGCCACTCAGTGGGTGCCAGAAGACAGGCGTCGTCGCCGAGGGAGGCCTAGAAAACGCTGGCGTGACGAGCTAGACGCGTTTATGAGAGATTGGCCAGAGAAAACCGCACTGAGAGAAGAGTGGGACGCTATGGGGGAGGCCTTTGCCCAGCAGTGGGACAATATAGGCTAAAAAAAAAATCTTTTGTCACGTAAAACAAAATTGACGAAGATACGACGCTTTTAAAATTCCCAATACGTCACTGTTCGGTATGATTCTTAGTGAGTACTGACGTCACGAGCCCCCACTCCCGAGTTTTGATGCGTTTTATCTTTGTCAATATTCGTTGATTTACAAAAACAAAAAATACTTGTCCATTATTTTCTAATACTCTAACTGACGGACCAAATAGATTTGCAATTTATTGATGGTGGAAACAAGCCTATTGAAAAGGGCCTGTGTTGTGTGGGCCAGACAGACAGGCGCGAGATGCTATTGGACATAAGGGCTCAGGCATGAACTACGCAATCGTCATGTCTTCATTCGGCGTTATTGGAAGGGCGCAAAATTTTAAATGAAACATGCTCTTTTAAATTATCATTGTCAAGTAACTGAAGGCCAAAGGCAAGCAAAAAAATGTAATTTTCCTTACGCCATTTACCAAATTACTTCAACCTAAACTATTGTATTATCTTTGGTCATCAATGAACAAATAAATTTTAACAATTCTATAGTACTTAATCACTTTACTCGTCAGTTAACTACTCTAATCTACTGTGAACGTTAGTCACAAAATCCAACCTATTGACTGAGTCACCATTACAGAATGGTTAGTAATTTTACGCACAATAGTGTACTGATAATATTGTGATGCAGATCTGCACAATAAAGGACAAAGTATGCAAAATAAGTCGATTTCAAAATAAAGATAAAAAGTACATACTCCAATAACAATATCGGATTTTAACCTTTAAACTCAGTATGCATAATACCACTGTTGTTGTGAAGTACACAAGTGTTATTGATTGAAGTAAATATTATCAAACATAATTTGATAATATTTACTTCAATCAATAACACTTTTACGCTTTTGTACTTGTAGGTAGTTTTGAAACATTTTGAATGTTAGATTTTTAACAATATAGTAGATGACTAAAAAAAACTAATTAGTCAGTCAGTTAGATTTTAAACAAATATTTGACACGTATTTTTTCTTTTGTTCCGTAAACCAAAATTGACGAAAATACGACGCTTTTAAAATTCTCATTACGTCACGACGTGGTATAATTTTTAGTGCGTTTTGACGTCACGAGTCCCCCACTCCCATCATTTTTGTAAATCAAAATTCATTGATTTACAAATACAAAAAATACGTGATCACTATTTTCCAATACTCTAGTTCTAACTGACGGACTAAGGTCTATGTTCACCAATACGATGACGGTCTGATTATCTAAAACAGCTGTTTAAAACACATTTTTGTATGGGAAATGTCACAGTGACAGCTGTTTTTAGATAATCAGACCGTTATCTTTTCGGTAAACATGGACCTAAATAGATTTGCAATTTATTGATGGTGGAAACTTGCCTATTCCAGAATAGCCCAAACTAACATCCTCTAAACTTAGTAGAAGCAAATTGAGTTTTCGAGTTTATTGAAAACATTTGAGTTTCGTCTTTAAACAAAACTGAAACTGACACACCAGTTTATATGATGAGTGAAAGAGACAAACGAGTATAGGAAGTTATAACCGTCTCTGTCTCTCATACCAGTGTGTCAATCTCTTTCAAACCTCAATGTGCTTTACTGAGACCTAAGTGATAAGTCTCGTAACAATGTCTTACCAAAATCTGGCATATTGTCATCATCGCTGCTGCTGCTCTCAATCTGTCTGAACGCTAGCGGCCTGTCACCCAGCGGTCCACATTGGAACAGCGCTTCGCCCGGCGCATGCCACGTGTCATTGGGCAGTGGTATAGCTCGACGCGCCGCCGGTATCCGTTGTAAGGCCTCGTGGACCGCCGGCCCACGACCGCGGCGGGGCTTCGCTTGAGAAGTCTTGCCTGTTGATAGTTATCAGTTGTGAAGCCTCTGTCTCATTATGCAATACTCACACGACAGTTGGTGTACGTGTCTAACACACGAACGCATCGACGGATTCCATAGAAGCCAATGCGCCGTAAGATCAGCTTCACCACCTGACCGCGCGGACGAATCGCCTTACCGCGCGGACGTGCGGTGTCTATTGAGAATCGCTCTAATGATGGCGTCTTTTTTGCAGAATGCAATTACTAGTCAAATAATATAACATTATCACGCCTGAAATACCCGAAGGGTAAGGCAGAGCTATTCCTATCAGTACCCACATTTCGACAGCATAACTGATTGTAAAAGCTATACTACCTATTGCCATCAACCAGGCACAAATCTAGACTCTGCAGCTGCTAGTGAGGAATTAATGGAAAAATCCAATAACACTTTGCCTAACCTGGAAATCGAACCCAGGACCTCATGCTCAGTGGTTGCGCTTGTGACCACTAGAACGAGGTGGTTTCTAGTGAAAATACTGCCTAAATAAGTCTGGAATTAAACTTCTCTTAAACACAGTATATAACCCAGTGAAAAATAAAGTTTTTTAGCATTTATTTGAGTATGATAACATTTTGTACTCTCTGACCACAAAAACATACAATTATAGTATGTAACTAGCTACTACTTTTGTTTGAACATCGTAAGAGGAAGAACTATAAATTCGCAATGTTGCACTAACTATTAAAATAAGTTTTGCAATAAAATGGTAACAAAAAGCGATGACTTACCAGATGCAGTTTTTTTCGGAGGAGACACTGGAACCTTTGGTGGAGGTGCTTGTGGCTCAGTTTTAACAAGTACAGATGCATTTTCAACCAACCCTTGCTCTCTTTTAAAAACATCTAAAAATGTCTCCACCCCACCAGTTTGCTTGGAAGTTGCCTTTGCATTACTTGTTGTACTACCACTATTAATACTGTTTTTCGCACTAAGGGAGGGGGCGGTGGCAGTGCTTTGCGCCTTAGGGCTATGAACACTCAGTCTTCGAGCTTCACTAAACGATTCCGACCTTGCAGTCTCTTTTACCTGAGTTTGATTTTTAACTTTCAAAACTTTGGTATGAGTAGTCTTACTGTCTTTATAGTTTGCAATCGGTTTGGCCACTGCTGGATAGTGCCCATTAGATACCACATCTTTCTTGATATCCTCCTTAATATCCCCATTTGTGAATGCTCCTATGAGATCAAGCTCTTTACTCGGACTCTCTGCTAACAGCTTACTCTTAATATCAACATTATCAGAGAACATAAAATTATCTTCTGTGTGGCTTACAGTTATTTCTCCAGCAATGACATCCGAGTCATGAAAGGTGTATAATTCGTTGGGATCAATTTTAAATTTGGAGTAGAAGTTGTCATTGAGATGTATGTACGCTTGTTCATCTCCTGAGTTGTCATGTAGGAACATATTCACATCACCACAGCTCCCTGAGGACACACCCTCGACTGCCATTTTATACTGTGTGGCACAGCTCGCCTCTGATATAGTTTGTGGAATACCACTGAAGCTGAAAGCATGAAAATATATTATTTTATGATTTAGTAATTATTATACAAATTACTAAGAGAAAAAAGACCACACCTGAGTCATAGTCCACTAAGTTACATTTAATTCCATTCATCTGTTTTGATATCAAAAGGAAATGGACAGGTGGACTGAGTTACTTGTTCATTTACAAATAAATATTTTTTTATATTCATAAAAATTTATTCAGTAGACTGGAAATTACTGCATAAGTTATAAAATTTATAAAACTACATTAGCATGTGGCTTTCATTGTACAAGCAATATTCTACTTTAGAAAACCAGGACTATCAACATTGTTTTGTATAAATAGAATATAATTCCTTTTTCAAGTTTTTTTACTTAGGTTGCAGTTATTAATTAAATCTGTGCATTATCAATAAAAACAACAATTTTCGTGAAATATAATGATTTTTTTGGAGGTTAGATCGTCCTTTTTGCTTCAAATCTTACAGTATTGTGCATACAATCAGAACTATTTTTGTCAATGCTAAGAATGTATGCCAAAGGCAACTTTCTCATAGGACAACCCTAACAATCCACTAGCATTTAAAATGTTTCATTAAACAGTAATTCAGATAAAGATAAAGTAATGCAACAAGGATAAGTAGCTTTCACAATATATAACCCAAAACATTCAATGCAGTTGTAAGTGCAACAGTGTAACATTAAGAACATACCACTCTAAAAGGGATGTCAACGGAATGTTCATGTAACCCACTGTTTGAGCAGGAGAATTAACCTGCTATGAGTCACATTACTGCTACATTATGAGAATACACAGCTTAATTAAATTGATTAGAACTTACCCGACATTTTCCGATGCACTCAAATAAGACATACTGTGTTCATTTTACAACTAAATGATATCAACAATTTTATTGCTATTACATGTGCAAAAGTAAGTTTGGTCCCTCTGCTTCATACTGCAATAGAAAATATGTTGTATTAAATCGACTGAATCCACATACGCAGTTCATTTAATGTTATTCATATCAAAAACACAAATAAATACTATCACTATTATTGTAAAGATTCTTTGAATTGACATCAAAATGACATATGTCAAGTTCGTAATTATACAAATTTTCCCAGCTATTTTCTTAAATTTTGTTGATTATTCCTAGCCTAGTTAAGATGTGAACGTATTTGTATATTTTTAACCAAGACTAATTAAGTAATAAACATTGATAAACGCAGATTATGAAAAACAAATCTCACACGATAGCTCGTTATATACCCGGCTCATCTTTTTCTTGAAATTATAATAAACTGAATCAATGAAAAAACATTCACTTTTGAAACTTATCTAATGGTAAATTAACAGTGTGGCTTTAAATAAATAAAACTCAATTTTTTATTCAATAACATCAAGAATGACTGACAGAACAAAGCAAATGGCAGCCAAAAGGCCACAGATAAAAAAATACGGGTTAGAGGTGCACCGATATTCTATGGTATGGTAAGTGTGAAATGAAAATTATAATAGAAAATCCATCATCAACGAAAGTCGAGGTAAAAGTAAGAATTAATCACATTTATCGTTGATTTTTAATAATGTAACATTAATACCAATCATCTGACTAGCCTTTTCCCAACTATTTTGGGATCGGCTTCCAGTCTAACCGAATGCAGCTTATGCAGCTGAATACCAGTGATTTACATGGAGCGGCTGCCAATTTGACTTCCACAACCCAGCTAATATGGGATAATACGATACCCCTTGGTACGACTTGCAGACGTTGTCAGACTTTTAGGCCACTGACTACATGTAAAGACTGTCAAAGATCTTTAAATTATAGCTGGGACCAACTGTTTAACGTGTTTTCCGAGGCACATAAGAAACTCGGTATGTAGTGGGTGGTCTCCCATCCACAGTCCACAAATCAACCTAGGCAAGCACGGCTTAACCAAAAGATTGACCTGAGCGGCTGTTACTATTTCGCCACCTCTTCTAGATGTACGAGTGCTCTATTACGCGATCAATTTCGACGTAGCACGTAGGTAGTTGGGCAAGTTCCAACCTAACCTATCTTAATAATAATTGTTTGAAGTGAAAGGAATGTTAAGGTAATTCGCTTCCATACTTACCATCCCCTTCGAACCTAGGTGCTCCTTTCAAAGAATAAACGATTTGGCATGCAAAACCTGTGGTATTAATCAAACAAAGCGTGTTGGTTTCGAAAAACAAAAATATAATTAAAAACATTTCTGTAACCAACCTAAATAAAATGTTATTGCAATTTCGTTCAAGAATCTTATAAATGTACCTCAATTTCTGGCTGTTTGATTTATTGACTTGGCCACACAGTTCGGCACTTTGATAAAAATAGATAGTGTTTTTAATTAATTTTATTTCTGAAAAAAAACATCGTATCAATGATTATATTGGTATAATTTCATAAGTAGACTTGAAAGAATGTATTTTTATTCTTATTATAAGTTATGTTGTGTATCACGAGAGTGTTATGTAAGTTAAATTGGAGATTTTTGAATAACGCGCCTTTTGCATTTCGATTTGAGAACCCCGTTTTTGAAGCGTTGTTGTGAATCCAATATGGCGATATTTGATGTTGTACTATTTTGAAGGTACGTCAAATTGACGATTCTATAATGATATTCCGGTAAATATATTATTGTTAAAGAGTTTTCGATACCTAATGAAGAGTTTTAGTATTAATTGATTGAATACTTGTGTTTTTATAGTGTAAGAGAAAGCTTACAGTTTGTATTGTTTTGTTTGTGATTTCCGATATTTTAATGATTATTCCATTGTTTTACAAAATTTTATAAAGCGTTTTCATGAGGATACCGTAACTTTGTATCGAATCAGTTAGTGAAAACACGATTTATGTATTTACCCTTCGTAGTTAGGTGTGTTTCACATAAATTGAAAGAACAAGATGGAATGTAATTACGGTAATTACAATTGCGAAAATTACGTACTGATTTCTTTACAATTTGTGTTATTTTTGTTACAGAAGTGCACATGTTTTTATACAAATGGGAGCTAAGTAATTTAGTGTTGAGGTGCATTAGATTAGCGCCATAATAATTGATTCATTACTTGAGTACATAGTGTTTAGAGCGCTGACTATCATGACAGACACGAGACGAAGAGTTAAGCTTTACGCTCTGAACGCAGACCGACAGTGGGATGATAGAGGAACGGGACATGTGTCGTCATGTTACGTGGAGAGGCTGAAAGGCACCTCGTTACTGGTGCGCGCTGAGTCCGACGGGTCCCTTCTCCTAGAGAGTAAGATACAACCCGACACCGCGTATCAGAAGCAACAGGACACGTTGATAGTCTGGTCGGAAGGTGACAACTTTGATTTAGCATTAAGTTTTCAAGAAAAAGCTGGCTGCGATGAGATTTGGGAGAAGATTTGTCAGGTAAATACATATTGTTTATTAAATTCTCTAAAGTATTGGTTATTGTATGCAACACCTCTCAGAAACAATTCTTATAGGAAACAGAAGTGTTAGAAGTAAAAAAATATAAACAAGATTTTAAGAGTTAACTTTTGTATCACATTGTACTTAAATCACTTCACAGTAAAATATCTGGAGTTGATCTTATGAAAATGTAACAGTTACTTACTATCTTAGATCTGTGTATTGACATTGATGTGTAGCTGATTACGTTGTGATGTGATATAAGTGTAGTGTAACATATTTATTTACTTGCAGGTACAAGGAAAAGATCCATCAGTTGAAATAACACAAGATATAGTTGAAGAATCAGAAGATGAGCGATTTGATGAGATGTCCGACAGTGTACAGCCTGTGGAGCTGCCGGCATGTGAAATGGGACGACTGGAGGATATCAGTGAACTTGTCAACAGTTGTCTGGTATCACCAGCACGCAAGGACAAGTTAGCAGCAGCACTAGAGACCCAGCATTACATCAAGAAATTACTTAACTTGTTCCACATGTGCGAAGACATTGAAAATATTGAAGGATTGCATCATCTATATGAGATATTCAAAAGTATATTTCTTCTCAACAAAAACACGCTGTTTGACACAATGTTTGCTGATGATACTATATTTGATGTTGTGGGCTGTCTAGAGTATGATCCAAGTTTGCCCACACCCAAAAAGCACAGAGAATATTTACGGGAGCTAGCCAAGTTCCGTGAAGCCATTCCTATAAAGAACAAAGATTTGCTAGCTAAAATACATCAAACATACAGAGTACAATATATTCAAGATATTGTTTTACCTACACCTACAGTTTTTGAGGACAATTTGCTAAGCACATTGTCTAGTTTTATATTTTTCAACAAAGTAGAAATAGTGAAACTTATAGAGGAAGATGAGAAGTTTTTGACAGATTTGTTTAAGCTCCTTATGGATGATAAGACACCAGATCCTAAAAGACGGGACTTGGTTCTGTTTTTAAAAGAATTTTGTAATTTTTCACAAAACTTGCAGCCTCAAGACAAGGACGCCTTTTATAAAACTTTAGTGTCTCTAGGGATCTTGCCAGCGTTAGAAATCACTTTAAGTATAGATGATCAGAAGACCAAGACTGCATCTATAGACATTTTAACTTACATTGTAGAGTTTTCTCCTTCTGTAGTGCGGGACCATACACTACAGCAAGCTAACAATACTGAAGAGGTATGTCATTCTCATTTCTACTTTGTAGTGGTTAGATACTTGTTAATTTGTTGCAATGACCAACTTTGTTTAATTCTAGGAACAAATGCTACTAAACATAGTGATAGAGCAAATGCTCAGAGATAGAGACCCGGAATTGGGTGGTGCTGTGCAGCTGATGGGAGTCCTCCGCATACTCCTAGACCCTGAGAGCATGCTTGCATCAGTCAACAAGAGCGAGAAAGCGGATTTCTTAAATTTCTTCTACAAACACAGTATACAAACATTAATAGGTAATGTACCCTTTCTATGACTCATTACGTACAAACTACAAATGACAATTTAAATGCCTTCCTAGAAAAGTATACAACGGAGATATTATCTCACTATGTACACTTTCAATGTAGCTTAGAAAATACATAAAATAATATAATAACTAGATCAGTGATATGCAATTAGCAATTCTAATGCTATGAATTAAAGTATGCACTAGATTTTAATTCTAGCTTGAAAAGCGTGGCAATGGAAACGGGTTATAAATGCAAGTTGGTTAGTTAATTTGTTATAACAAGAACTTTCAATGTAGTCTCCTTGTCAATAGATTAGTGTCAAGAGTAGAAAATGTTGACAGTGATAATTATTATAAATTCCATACAGTTTCTTCATAAAAGACAATGTTGAATCAAAGCTTGGCTGTTTTTATAAATTTTCGTATTCATATATCTACACTAATATTATAAAGAGGAAAACTTTGTTTGTTTGTTTGTTTGGTTGTAATGAATAGGCTTAAAAACTACTGGACCGTTTTTAAAAATTCTTTCACCATTCGAAAGCTACATTATCCACGAGTAACATAGGATATATTTTATCCCCGTACTCCCACGGGAACGGGAACTATGCGGGTGAAACCGCGGGACGTCCGCTAGTATTTTATAAAGCATGAACACTCTTGAATACATTTGTTTAATCTATAAACAAAAAGTTTTTTTTGCGTGTCTTTATGAAGCCAGCCCCCACGGTAGGCCGCGCCATGCACGTAATATCCGCCGCGGATTTTCCGCGCGGATATTACGTGCATGGCGCATCATCATTACGTGCACGGCGCATTATCATCTGTGCAAACTCAACCTTATATATTGCTCATATTTTAGTCTATGTTGAAGCCAAGATTTGGTAGCATTGAAAGTGTACAATAAAAGTAGTTCAATCTATGTTGACTCTAATGTATATCACGTTTGCAGCCCCCCTCTTAGAGAACACAACCGGAGAGAAGCCCCTTAAAGAAGACTACCACACGGTGCAGCTACTGGGGCTTGTGCTGGAACTGCTGGCCTTCTGTGTTGAACATCATACGTACCATATAAAGACCTGCATATTGAATAAGGTAAGAACATTCTGCTGCAAGAGATAGCTACCAGTCCACCAATCACAGTTGTATTATATAAATTGAAGCAGCAAAATCTTCAACTCCTAAGGTACAGGTCTGCGTACCTAGTTTAGGAGCCTGGAAAACTGACAATAATTTTAAAATTGGTAGTACAACCCACTGTTTCCATAGGCTGTGCACCATGTTGTTTTTGTTATGTATGTACTAATAAACTTCAATTTATAAGCTTTTGCCTGTGACTTTGTCTATGTGGTGGTCGAAAATTATCCTGCAGGAACATATTATTGGGATTGAATTTTCATAGACTTGATTATGCATAGAAGATAATGTATGTCTTATGTATGATATTTTTGGTTCATAAAACAATAATAAATGTAGCAAATCTTGTGTAGAACATCAAGCACAGTAGCTTATAGTAAATTTTCGCAATAAGATGAGTATTAAATTTCCGTTTCATTCACAGACATTCAATGATCATTGAATTATGTAAGTTAATGTAAACAAAAAGTATTATATACTATGGATTATGTTTCTATATGACGTAATAAGATTATCTTTTTATTTATCTATCATTCATTTTATACGGACTGCATAAAATGGAAAATCATATTCCTTTGCTATCACATTAGAGGATCAGGATATGAATGATTAATTTATTGCTCATTTTGCTTGCTTGTTTATTAATAAAATATTGTATAGATAAACAAGTTTGTATCTTTTTATACAGTTAAGGAATTTCCCTGCATTACTTAGTGGACAGGACAGAATTACGCACTTTATTTTCTACTATAACTTTGTGAATAAACAATGTCGGATCCAATAAATGAAACCGCCCGTAAAGTCAACAACCATTTTTATTCACACCTTGATTTATGTCACAAGGTCGCCTCTTGTTTAGTGGTTCCTTTCTTTTATATTACCACTAAGCTGACAACGCGGCTAGCGGACAGCGTCTTGTCCTGTCACCTACTACCTACCTACTACTACTACCTAACTACTACTACCTACCTACTACTACTTCCTACCTACTACTATTACCTACCTACTACCTACCTACTACTACTACCTACCTACCTACCTACCTACCTACTACTACTACCTACCTACCTACCTACCTACTACTACTACCTACCTACCTACTACTACTACCTACCTACTACTACTACTTACCTTCTACTACTACTTACCTACTACTACTACTTACCTACTACTACTACTACTTACCTGCTACTACCTACACTACCTACCTACCTACCTACATTACCCACCTACTACATATTTTTTTTCATAAGAACCTTCTGACTATAACAAACACAACAAAAAAATAATTAGTGAAATCGCTCCAGCCGTTCACGCGTACGCGTGATGGCGTGACCAAGAGAAATAGGGATTCTGATCAAGGGAAATAGGGATTCATTTTTATATATGTATTTAGATAAGAAATGCGAAAAGTTTCCGCTACAGTTACAATTTTCCTTCGGCGGTCTGTAGCGCCAAACAGTGTTGTATTATTTCCCTTATTATGTTATGTAACGAGATTCGTTGATGCTGACGTTTTCAGGCTGATTGCCAGCTAGTTACAGCTATATGAGTATAGTCATCTGAGAAATCATAAATCTCTCGCGTCATTCGAGTAACGTTGACATGTCATTGAACCTAAACTTCATATAAATAATCACGATTATTGTGTGAGAAGCACAGGACGTCTTATAATGCCGATGCTAGCGAAGTAAGGACTAAGGGTTCCCGGGATATGTACAGCTTTTTTTTTTCGGATGGGAAATCAACAAATGACCCACTCTGGGCGGAGCGGGAGGGAGTGTCAGACTTTTACTGACTAAAAACCATCCATGTTCCTTCTTCGCCCTTTACATTCCGGGGCCACGGTATCTTTTTCGAACAGTCCCGCAGCCCCGGCAGGCTTCGGCCCATGCGGGAGGGATTTGTACAGCTGCGGACGGTCGTCTTTCGGTTAGAGTGCACAAAATGCTAATAATGCCAACGTGCAGACTTTTTTTTTTCAATAAAACATCAAGCCTATAATCCCTGAAGGGTTATGCAGAGGCGTACCTAATACCTATTATACACCCATATTTCGCCAGTTGTTTCAAGCACCAAGCGAAAGGGAGAGAGTCCCCTCTTTTTAGGGTTCCGTACCCAAAGGGTAAAAACGGGACCCTATTACCAAGACTCCACTGTCCGTCTGTCTGTCACTAGGCTGTATCTCATGAACCGTGATAACTAGACAGTCGAAATTTTCACAGATGATGTATTTCTGATGCCGCTATAACAACAAATACTAAAAACAGAATTAAATAAATATTTAAGGGGGGCTCACATACAACAAACTTGCCATTTGTCTATTGTTGTATAGAAACTGGTACGGAACTCTTCGTGCGCGAGTCCGACTCGCTATTGACCGGTTTTTTTTATCGAGAATTGACACTAGTTTGTATATTTCCAGGACCTCCTGCGCCGCATACTGGTGCTGATGCGGTCGACACACACGTTTCTGGTGCTGGGCGCGCTCAGGTTCATGAGAAAGATCATCGCACTCAAGGACGAATACTATAACAGATACATTATAAAGGGGAACCTCTTTGCGCCGGTCATAGACGCTTTCCTTAGAAATAATGGCAGGTATGTAATGGATTGTTTGTTAAGTTAAAACCAAAATATCTTTGTTTCTTTATTGTGTGGTTAATTAGTGCCTAACCTGGTTGAATGACCATGAACCTCTGACTTGGTTCTCAGGCATGTTGGTTTCATCACAATGTTTTCCAACATATTTAACATTTTCTTTTTATAATATGATTGAAAATCACAGAGATACTTTTAAACGAAAGTACAAACCTGTTTAAGTGCTCCCAAGATTATGTATTTTAATTAATTATTTTTATAAAATGTTTGTAAAGACCATTTTAAAGTTTGGTTTAAGTATTAAAAAAAAAAAAATATCGTTGGACATTAACACACAGCGCCACTTAGTGCTACACTAAGTGGCGCTGTGTCGTCGACACTAGATAGTTGATATACTACATGTATACTTTTTTTTTTTTTTTAAATACCTGCTTAGCTTCATATTTCATGTGAAGAAATGTAGCTAGAAACTTGTTTTCAGTAGTGCAACAATATCTCGCAATTTTGTTTACTAAGAATCATCATTCTCTTGTCTTCATGCCAATAGGCTAGTTTCCATCATGAATAAATTGCAAATCTATTTAGTCCGTCAGTTAGAGTATTGGAAAATAATGGACACGTATTTTTTGTTTTTGTAAATCAACGAATATTGACAAAGATAAAACGCATCAATACTCGGGAGTGGGGGCTCGTGACGACGTCAGTACTCGCTAAAAATGATACCAAACAGTGACGTATTGAGAATTTTAAAAGCGTCGTATCTTCGTCAATTTTGGTTTATGTAACAAAAGAAAAAATACGGGTGAAATATTTTTTGATAATCTAAGTGACGGACTAATATTTTTTCAGTTAACAAGCCTTAGGGGTTGGCGCAGCATGTCTTGCTCCATACTTCTCCTTTACTCGTCAACGTCATCTCACCAGACATTTTCTTCCTTTTGTTTATTATGAATACGAGATCTAATGCCCATCATGAATTTATTTCCAGGTACAACTTACTAGACTCTGCAATATTAGAATTATTTGAGTTCATAAAACTGGAAGACATCAAGTCACTCTGTTCACATGTTGTTGAAAACTATGGCAAGATCTTAGAGGATGTTGAATATGTGCAGACGTTCAAAGCTTTAAAAACACGGTACGATCAACACCAAGACAAGTTGAAGGAGAGGGATCGAGGTGAGACTACATGTAATTACACCCTTTTCAATATTTATTAGTTTTAAGAATTTTATAATTTCATTCGGGGTTCTGTCATAAATTAAGGAAGAAGTCGACGTAAAAATAAGCGATCTTATTTGATATTCGGGTGGAGATCTATGGACAGTCAACAAAAGAGTTAGGTATAATTTTAGAAATGCGAAAGGGCTATAATCAATCTGTTTGCAATTTCATCCAAATCCGTTAAGTAGTTTTCGCGTGAAAGAATAACAAAAATCGATACAAACTCACATTTATAATAGTAGTAAGAAGACTGCTAGCCTGCAAACCTAACTCTTTTCGACCAGTACGGATTCTTATTGTCTTTATTTGCGGCCGATCTGTCACAGATGCCAACCACACTATACGGCGAGTTATTGTGAATAGTCGTGATAGCAATACGCCAAATATATATTTTAAAACAACTGCAGTATCTAAAGGATTTGTTGACGATACGCAAGATCTTTTTGGCAAAGAAGTTGGATTGAATCATTTACACTCCGCGTCAAAAAGGTCGCTCTTTGAAATAGTTGGAAGAGTGTAACCATCGCCTAACCCCAACTTTCTCCAACAGTGAGCGGAAGTGTAGGCGTAGCAGAGGCCGTGGTCCCATCACTACTGCGCACCAGATACCGGCGCGAGGCGCGCGCGCCGGACGACGAGGAGGAGATGTGGTTCAACGACGACGACGAGCTGGAGGACGACGCGCCGCTCGACGCGCAGCCTGCGCACGCGCACCCGCACGCGCATCACGCGCTCGACGCTATCGGTACTGTTTATTTAGTACCTTATCATTGAACACCTTGACCCTTGTAGTTAAAGTACAGACGTGTAGGCACTTTCTAGTAAGCGATATTGTGGATTCCCGATTTTGTAAATCTCTAAACCAGATTTTTTGGAAAGTTGTCTACAATATCAGTATTAATTTCAGGAAAAATAGTTGAAAAGAAAGTATGCAATACGGAAACAGTGAACGGCCCCAGTAGAGTTCTCCTAAGCACCACGTCTCCCAGCAAGCCGACGCACACTGACGTTCAGGTATCCTCGCCCAGATTACTCAATAAGGTAAACTTTTAGTTCCCTCATGCCCCTTCTCTGCTCGCTTCGCTGGGGAAACATGTGATGTCAGTAATCTCAAATCAGAGGCAAAGGACTTGCATGGTGTTGGTTCAATTATAGTTCCTTGTGTGGTGTTGTTTGACTAACATGAATTAATTTTAAAATACTCGCGCGGAGAAGTGTGTAAATAGCGTGTGGATTTTGATATTTCTTATTAATTTCCTTCAGATCTGATGATACTTTTCAACTGGCCCTTTCCAGTTTTCATTATTCATTCGTATATTGTCACTCCACTTACTACTCCATGTGAATGTGGATTTGCTCAGGGCGGATGGCGATAGTGTTTAAGTAGTTGTCGCCTGCATTATTAACACCCCTCCTTTGTTTCTGCCGTTTGAGAAATTAATATTATTCATGTATTATTACCTATCGCTTAACATTTCTCCTAAACCCAGTCTGGCTGGTTTAAGCTGCAAAAAACTGGGTTGAGGAGATTGTAAAGATAATGGACATCGAAACGTCGCCGCGTCGGCGGACTATGCACGGGTTCGGTCTTGCTGCCAGCTTTGGTGTTTAAAGTATTGGGTTTTCTAGCTGTTTTAGCAGAAAATATTATGCCGTAGGTCATTTGTCAATTTTCTTAGCTTCATCTCGTTTAGTGTAAACAGAATGGTTAGTACTCAAGTTGAAATTCGCAAACTTTCGAATCCATTTCGATCTTGCTTTGCCAAATTCTCAGCTTGTGTGATATTATATTGGTGCTAGTCTTTTAGTACAAGAGTGCGTATGTGACAGGGGCTGGTGGACTACGACGGCGACTCAGACGAGGAGGAGGAGGGCGGGGGCGCGGGCGGCGGCAGCGGCGACGAGCGCGACGCCAAGCGGCCGCGTCTAGCGTAGTGCGCTCCGCCGCGCCTAGCGTAGTGCGCTCCGCCGCGCCTAGCGTAGTGCGCTTCGCCGCGCCCGGCGTAGTGCCGCTCCGCCGCGCCCGGCGTAGCGCTGCTCTGCCGCGTGTTTCAAGGAATATAACCAGAGAGCCGCCCGCCTCGCTGCGCTGTGCACGTGTCCCAGTGAACCATGGAACATGTCGTAAGATTAACTTTACTGTACGCTGTGGTATTTATATCTGTCCGCGGTGCGACCATGTTGTGTTACAGAAGTCTGCGCGCTCGCGTATGTTTACTGTAACGGAGTAGTTTGATTCTAATAGTTGGTTGCTGTGTCGGGTGCGAGGGCTCGGGGCCCGAGGCTACCGCGCCACTCCGAGTGAGGCCGGTACCTGGCGGCACCTGGATGCTCGTGTTCAGGATGCGATATTGTGATTTCTAGATTCTAAGTCCTCATTATCACTGCCATCCTAGCTCTTCCATCTCCCTTGCGTCCCAACACCTCGCTCCCGTCACAACTTTCAGCTGATTGCATTTAAATTCGACAATCAGTCGTTTGTAATTGCTTTCATTAGTCAACCGCTAGACAGTAAAGTACTTCCAGCAGCTGGGTTATGTCCATTATTTGTAAATATGAAGTGCTGACACTCGAGTGTTCGACTTTAGTTAGTTAGTGTATGAAGTTCTTCATACTTTGTAGTGTAATAATATACTTCAGATGGCATCAGAAAGTAGAACAAATATTGGTTACAAGGTGTATTTAATGTGAACTAATTTTAACGATTAGGTTACTTTTGTCAAGGATTGTAATCACAAAAAGTACAAAGAAAATATGAGTGGGAATTAAACGTCTAATAATAAATAATAATAGAAAAAAGAAAAACACCCTGAACGCGATATAAAAATGTAAAAATGTACGTATTTATAAAAATCTTAGTTTATGAAGGATCACACGACCAATCTTTTTTTAGAGACATTTAAAATCATAATCTGTGCTGTGGAATTGTTACTCACTAGTGCGCTATCGTATCACAAACAGATTGGCAGTGAATAATCTGCCAGAACTTCATCATAGATACTGGTTTTCATTACGAAAATGTTTGTCTATTGGGCATCAAAGACAAGTCAGCTGTAGAAATAATATTCGTAGTGTCAGATATACGAGTTATTTATTCTCAATATTTTGCATTCCTTCTGTTGAGCTTCTTGGAGATTACAGTTTGTATTTTTCCAATTTTAATTTTGCAGTAATCATTACTTGACTCTTTGTTTTAAGCACCTAGTATATTTGCTAAAGTGATCTTATTTGTTTTTATTTTAACAAAATGTCTCCTAAAAGCTCCGACTTTGTTGAGAGTAGAGAATGGTTTTGTATAACTTATTATTTTTTTGTTAAATTTGCATGCCCGACATTAGTGAATTATTATATAAACATTTTAGCTACTGTAAAGTAGCACTTCCTATTTATAAAATGTTCTGTGTGCCGCTGAATAAAACATGGACATTTATGGCATACTGTGAGTAGTTAAAATGTTATTAATTTTCAAGGGTGTAATATTTTATTTGAACTATCTTTTCAAAGTGTGAATAACATTTTTTTTATCAATCTCCTATGAAAATTAGCCAAAATTAGACTAAATTGAAACTATAATTGTAAGGAGTTGTGTTTAGCAACATGTTGACTGCCCATCTATTTAAATTACATTTGTAAGATTTCGTTTTGTTTTTGTGGAGTAGCCAAGTTATAAGATGCTCTATTACCTACGACATTTTGGAACTAAATGGTGTGTTGTCAGGGTTTGATAGTTCAGTGAAACTAACCAGCAATACTCATCAGGAACGATACTGCAAAGGAAAATTATATGAGATGGAGTAACGCGCTGCTTAGTTCCCTAAAGTCGTAAGACTACCAACCTAGCTGAACAGGATTTCAAAAGAATCCAAATGTATTGGAATTTAGATTCTTTTTTTATCTTTTCCGAAACTGTTTTACCCTCCACACCAGCTCAAACGGGTTGTGGATGTGGGCTTCGTCACTGCCACGTCTATATCGAAGTTTATACTGGACAGTCAACATGTTCACATGTCTATCTGGATCCTGACTGTTGTTAACTATTCGTCTCCCGAAAGGCACTATGTACACTCGCTAAAGGTAGGAACCGACGTGCTGGTATTTTGGCATCCGCGGTATGCCAATCAGTATACGATTTTAGTACTTTTTAGAAAGACGTGTGTTCCTACCCGCAGTCTACATAGGTCCTTACTTTTCTTCCACCACTTATGATTAGGTTGTACATTGGCAGCTAAGATTTGCTACTACTTGATTTAAATTAAAATAAACAATCATTAATTAATTTTATTCTGCAATGATTTTGCTAGGTTTCATCTATAGTAAAATTACTTACATATTTTTTGGGATCCAGATTTATCATGTTGTTTTGATTCAGAAGGCATCTGAAATTAACACGTTTGCTGCAGGATTGTTGGCGTGAAAGTTCTATTTGTGGTATGGTATGGTCTATCTACGCCTGTTAGTTCGAATAGCCAACGTGTTAACACGTGATTATAAACCATCAGTGATTTATACGAATTTCCTATATTATTGTAATGTAGTCTTGTATTCTTATAAATCCCTGATTGTACTGGGAAGTTGGTGACGGGTCCATTTCATCACCACGACTGAAGGCACAAAAGAGATAATGTAACAGATTTTTTTTAAATTATTTATTATTTGATGGATTCTGTTTTCGAAAAAAAAGCATGTTTTATTTATCTGACGCAATGTGCTCTTTAGTTAGATTATTATTTTGATTGTTAGGTGTAATGTCATGAAATGGATCCCACTCGCGATCTCTGTCATTGTGTTGCCTACGTTAAAAATTAAATATAAAATCAGTATTAAATCTTTCTTTACTTTCAACAAATGTTTCCTATCTTTGCTTATATACGATTGTTTGTAGCTTTTTTACACTGCGGAAGTAATGTGTATGTGATAAAATTATCTGATTAAGATCCATTTTATTTTATTACTATAAACCTCTAGTTTTATCATTCGTATTTTGTAAATAATATTAGATTTTGTAAAATACACTTAATCTGGTGATTATAAACATCTATCTTTAATAAAGTAAATATTTTGCATAATCACATGTCGCCAGAAACGAGTTCGACGGAGTGGTCCAAACATTATTTTACACAATAAACAGTTAGTACTGATCTCAGTTCAAGTCTATAACTGGCTTCCAATAACTTGTTAGTAACAAACCGAAACCTCACACATAATGTTGCAGTGCTCAAATTTTATATCTGGTCTTTTAATTTCATTTTGCATTATTTTAGTGTATCATTTTGCATTTACAGAATGCTCTTCCATATGTATCAAAAATTAACTATAGATACTTTCGTAAGACTTAGTTTTTTGTAGTTGCAAGTTTTAAATTAAGATATATTTCAGAGATGTAAATATTTCTGATCTAGTGTGACACAAGATGCGATGGAGCCATATTATCAAAACATATTGAATATTATTTTAAAAGCATAGCTTGATATAATACATTAATATTTTTTTAGTTAAATTGAATGCTCGTGGAGTGTAATTTAAATATAAAATGTGTGCAACAGTTGTCATAGACATTGTTCATAATATAATTTATATCTAGCTGTATTGTCTATCGATTATAAACTCCTGGCGGCATGATTATTTGATTAATGGTTGCAAAGAAAGGTGTGCCACTGTGATGATAAAAGTCGTGGTTGACGGTACGCTCTACAGTATCGAGTGTCTATGCTTTGACTGGCCTGCTAGCTATACGATAGTTTGTGACTAGCGTAGACACTGCTCTCTGCTCTGCGCAGCACGCACAGTGCCTACGATATGCCCAACAATAACAAAGGTAATTGAACTGAGCACAAATGAAACAGTATAGTTTCTATACTTTCTTAATAAATTCTCGAAATTATTTTTCGGCGCTGGTTTCCTATCTTCTCACATTATCATTTGAACTACCTTGGGTAACGTCTCTAAAATACATATCAATTTTAATATGTATCTGAAAAAGAAATTATTGATCTCTGTCATAAGATTTTACATCTTACAAAGAAGTCCACTACCGCCACTATTGTAACTTTTATATGATGGTCACACTTCTATATCAGTGCAAGACTCCAGCTTTTTATTCAGAATGCACAGTGAACGCGAGGCGAATTCAATTATTACATACGTGGAATGAATTTGTCAGAATATATTGTAAATATATAATGTTTTATGTAATAATTTTTATTTTCAAATCTGCCAACATCCACGTGTATAATAGGCTAAAAGCATCGAGCTGTCAATTAGATTTATACGATTCTTATATTCCTTGAAATAACTTCCCCGTTAATTAAAATACGAAGTTCTAGGTGAAAGTAGAATGTAATAATGACTATTTTTTATCTGTCTAGGTGGATGACCATCATAAATTAATTTATACACAGATTAAAATAGATTTACCTATCGGCAAGTTGTGTAAAATAAATAAGCTTACGATAATGCTATTATTATGATGTCACTAGTTAAGTAAGCAATATAAATATAAGGTAATAATTACGATCCATGTTGTTTCTTTCATACATTCCAATATACTAAACAGACGGGTATAAATAAAATGAAATATCATATCTTTAAGTGTAGTGAAAAACCGTGAAAGTCTAAAAGATTCAATAAATAAAATTATTTAATTTGAGTTAATGAGTTAAAAGTACAACATTGCTTGACGTATCAACTATGTATAATAGACACTGGTATCAATTAGCTATATCGACAACTTCAGTCTTGAGCTTAGAGGCAAGCGCCCGGCGCAGCTGCATGGCGTCAGGGGGCGGCGCTGGTGTGACGCCCGCCAAGGCCGCTTGTGCAACTCGAGCCGACCGCGGCCGGGCCGCGCTGCCCTGAGATCCTTCCCCACCTATACACAGGTGGCAGAAACATTCAAAATAAAATATGTAGGTAACTGAAGGTCAGAGTTTTTCAAAAATCGATATAAACGGAGTACCTCCAGTTTCTGCGCCGTCGACTGCACCGAGACGCCGCTCGCGGACTTGCTTCTTTAACGCCAACAGCTTGTCCCGCTGCTGCTTCAAATACTGCTGACGGGCAAGCATCTCTTCCTCACTCACCTGCGATAAATATTAGTGCTAAATATGGTAAAGTATGGATTTGGTAAGGAATGTATGTGTTACCGGCCAAACCCGATTTCAGGACAAACTAGTTTTGCATAGGCTAAACTATACCGACTTGGGGCACCTCGACTATTTTTTAATTTATAAACCATTTCGACCGTTGGCCCTGGATTTTAACTGTCCCGAGTTTGGCCGGTAACATGCGTAAAGAAAGGCGTAAGTATGAGCCGAGCCAGACCTCAACTTTCTTGGGAGGTGGTTTCAGTGGTTCCATAACTTGAATTTTCTTTGTCTCAGGAACTATACGGTCTGTTTTATCTTTATCCAGATTCTCTTCTTTCTTTTCAAGGACGTTATGTTCACCTTTCTTTTCGAAGCTGTGTAGTTTTGTTAGCAACGTTTGCTTTTCGGCCACCACTTCTTCAGGTGCAACGTTGACGACATCATTATCTGTACCTTCGATATTTTCTTCAAGTTGTAATCTGGAATAATAGAAATTAAACTTATTCAGGGTCTGCTCGTTGGTAACAAACGCAGTCCTCGGAGTTTTTGGTACTTGTGCGTGCATCAACTTACTTTTTTATTTCGGTCATGACATCGTCATTATCAGGCCAATCCTCACTTTCATCGCTTCGTGAAGTATCCAAATCTTCTGGTTCTGTTGAAAACAAGTGGGCCATTGTTCCATACCGCCTTTCAATCAATTCTAAAGCCTAAAATAAAGCATTAGAATGATTAGGTAGGTGCTTCTTGCGCCTACTTCTGTTCTTTACCTTGCTCTCACGCAGACGCGTCGAAATGTACCTACCTGTAATTGCAGCTCTACATTCTTGTGCGTCATCATCTTCACAAACATTTCGTAGTCATTGGCAGCCCATATCTGTTCGAAGAGGCGCCGGTGGAAATGAGCAGGCAATCCGGCTATATCATGTGCCGACAACTTACATGCAGCTTCGAACTGATCAGCCGAGATGCCGATGTCGTCCATGAACGAGCCTAACATCACGTCCACCTGAGTCATAAAACGTAAAGTTCTGGATGAGGCTCAAATTGGGCAGCATAGCTTAAGCCTAGGTAACTGATCATATGGAAAAATTGGAGTTGTGAGAGCTGGTCGCCTCTGCATCACTTGCAAAGGTGAGATGAAAGATTATTGAAAGAAACTCAGCTACAAAAAGTTTCGTTAGTTCCATTGAGGAGTACTTATGAGCAGCTGCATTTAAGTAGGCAGTCAACTTCTTACGATACTTACTAAGTTACGGTAGTCATCATGTATCTTCTTGTACTCAGGTCTATCAAGCACTTCTCCATTATCTGTCGGCTCGAAGGCTGTAAATAAAACATTCAATTAAACTGGCACATTCGGTTTGAATGAACATAGTGAGTGGTACATTTGAAGTTAGTTCTCTGCTCTGCTACTTATTGGATTAAACCGGGAATTCTGTCCCTATAACTCGCTGTAGTACTCCTATCACTAGTGAGGAGGGATAGAATGTTCACACAGATGCTGAGTTGCAGATCAGCAGATGTTGTTGTGCTTACACTGACTGCTGCATAGGTAGGTAGGTACTTACGCAAAGATTTTTCTTCTATAAAAGTCTGCAGAGGTACGTTCCAAACAGGACCATGTAGAAATCCTACAAGGGAGTCGAACACCCATGAGTTACCGTCTAGGTGTGCCATTTGTACTACAACTCTTATCTATTTTATAGTAATAATAAACTACTTAGCTGAAATTATATTTCAAATTAATCAAAATCAGCTCCAAGAATATGACGTTTATTTGTACTAGTTGTTGTTATGGTTACAGTGGGGTACAGACAGAGTAACTAGTTGTTTTTATTGTTCCCTTCATTTCTGGCAGGCGATAAGCAGGCGATGGAACACAAAGTTATGATTTTTTCATGGATTCTCAAGGTCCTTTGATGGGAAGGTATTAAACGATATCGATGTTGGATTTGTATTGGTATGATGTATTCTAGGTACATTTACGTTGATGATATAATGAGGTTGGCCTTGTGGACAGTCAGGATTGTCAGGCTGCGACCACGGCACAATGCATAACTATACGAAAGTATTTTGTGTTAGATTTAGCAATCATCAACTTCTTTGTCTTTTCATCAATCAATCCTTTAATGTGGGATTTTCTTTTTCAACTCTTTCCTAGTCGCTGGATAGATGGCGCTAATCTCGGTATGTTACTGCAAGGAACAGAACATCACATTATTTCACTTGGACCTATTGGTTATATTCAGAAGCTTATGCAAACGAAAGTGTCAGTTAACGAGCGTATGTGACGTATGGCTTTTCAAGCGTTTTAGCTTTGGCACCTAGTAATGTAGTCAGTTCAACGCCATCTACCGAGTTCTTGGAAACTACTTTTTTTTAATTTTCAAAAAGAAAACCTCTCATTGAATCGTTGTGTGTTACATTTGGCCACACTTTACTAGTTTTACTACTAGCCTATGTTTAAGTCTCGTGGGTTTCGTTATAATTTTAGAAAGCTCTTTATTTGATTGATTTGATTTGTTTTTGATTAGATTTTTCGGACGTTTCTTTGTCCTTTTACGACACGGCACGGCTGATAAATTATTATAACTATGAACGCATCAATAAAATTTTGCGGCAAGCTGTCACTGTCACAAAAAAATGTCACTTTGACTTTGACACTTTCTGATTCGGTTGTTTGTGCTGTAGACATTTACGACAATTTGGTTTAGTGTTTCGATATTTGACCATCTTGAGCCTATGACAATGCTATGTCTCTTTCTGAATTGTAAGTAAAGAGAAAGATAGAAGAAAGAATCAGTTAAAATCAGTGTTGCCGTTTTGTGTGTAATTACACATTTTGTGGGTAATATAGGCTTTTCGTGTGTAACCCGTGTGTAATAAGCATATGTGTGTAATTGTGTACAATTACAATCGGTTTCAGTCACTACAACTTGTTCTAGCTTGGTTAGGTAAACGAGCGTTGCAATGATTATAATACAGTCAATTATCGTGGGTAACGTACAAAGCGAAACATCTTAAAATGGTTGCATTATACCTGAGATGACAGTTCTTTGTAACCATCAAATTTTAATTATCTGTGGTGTTTGAACTTTTGAACTTTTGTCCTTTTAATAATCTAATAGATTGTTGTAGTCTTTGGTTTATTTTGAATTTTGTAATCGATCGGTGAATTTGTATTGTAAGTTGCAATGATTAAAGGGGTAGCGTTAGGGTAGCCAAGTTCAAATTTTCATACGTTTTTGCAATTTGCAGGCCAGTGCCAGGTTGTATGTTGATAAAAATATCGTTAGCGACTGTAAGACGTGTGTATTGACTTGTGAATTATGATCATCGAAGTCATCAATACAACCTTCCAAGCTCACAAAATTCAGGAATGACTTTGACGTTGAAAAATTCGTTCCTCGACTTATATGAACTTAGTGTTGGGATTTTGATGATTATAATTCTGTAACTACATACGTTTTACAGTCGCAAACGATATTTTCAACTTCATAAAACCTACCACTGCAACTGCCTGCAAATTGCAAAAAAACGTAAGAAAATTTGAATTTCGCGGGCTACCCTGACGCTTTCACCGTAAGTGGCTCAAGAAAAAGAAATATAACTATATTAATTCTACCCAAATAAAATAATTTAGAATATTGTGATCTAGTTCCTGCAAAAACTGATTGTAAAGATGGCTCTATGTATAACAAATAACACTTATTTAACTGCAAACTTGGCGGTCTGTGTGTGTAATTGTGTGTAATCAGGGAGGTATGTGTGTGCTATTTGATCGAGATGCAGTGGCAACACTGGTTAAAATAATCAATATTCATTTTGAAACACTCACTTTCACGGGGGAAATAATCAGATAAAACATGTATTTGGTTTGCTCTAAAAAAGTACATAAACACAGCGAGTAATTAAGGTTTTTGTTTACTAATAAAATAAAATACCTGCCCCAGTACAACTTAAAAATGGCCAATCTAAATCCCTACACATCTCTAGAATATGAAAATGTGAATGGAATCAAATTGACGCTAAATGTTTTTAAAAGACAAACCTCGCCGAAATCAAGACAATTTACAATTACATACAAAAATGTAAAGAGCAACAGTTCAAGAATAGGAGCTAAAGCATCACTTTTCCTTGCTATCATATTTAATTTGATAGCTTTCTTCTATGTTCGGATAAGTCTAACAGCAATATTAGTTATAATTATTTCGTTATCGTTCCTAGTCTTCTTTTGGTTTACGCACAGTGTTCAGTCAGGTTTGTATAACCATATCTTTTAATTTTTAATCATCCAGATGATTGATGGTGGGTGTACTATAAGTACAGTTCTGCATAACCCTTCAGGGATTACTGGTATTCTGCTATGTTACATTGCTTAAAAACTTCCTAACCCATGGATTGCATAAATGTTACAGAGCCTGCAACATACTGAATGCTCATAATATAAAGCCTCATTGTTTCAAATTTCAGAAAGCCTTCTGATAATACCAACGGTGTGTATTCAAAACACTATTAAATATGTGTGGGGCAGAGAAGACACTTTTGTGGACTGGTCCAACATTGATGATGTTATTATAAATGAAGTTATTAAAATGGTAAGCAATGATTTAATACAAACTTGGCACGACTGAGAGAGAATCTGGGATTGTGGATAATTCTGAACGGTAGTAATTATGGTAATGAAGTGGACATGGGGTTGAATACCAGACTAAAGTGGTAATACACAACACGATCAATGATCTTTCTTCAACGACCCGAATGGCGTAGTGGTAGTGACGCTGCCTTACGTTCTTAGGGTCCTGGGTTCGAATCCCGAATTTCCGAGTCATGGATGTTTATTGTATAATAAGTATGTATTTACAAACAAAAAAGTATATATGTAGTATATCAACTATCTAGTGTCCACGACAAGCTTTGCTTAGTGTGGCACTAGGTGGCGCAATGTGTTAATGTAAAAAAAAAAAAACTGGACAGTACACACCCACAGTAGCACACCCACATTTCATCAGTTAAGTATGTTTAAGTCCAATGCAATAAGGGGCAACCCTATTGCCATTAACCAGGCTCAAATCTAGTCTCTGTGGCTGCTACTAATACATTCCCAAAGGAAAAATAAAAAAGTTTTTATTAAAAATATATTTTAATGTAATCCCTTATTTCTTTTCAGAATCGTGTTTTATACTACCTCACTGTGTTGAAAAAGGAAGATAATCCAGATTCTGTAAATCTAGTTCCACTGTTCAAGGTAAATTGATTCTTTTGGGCTATTAATAAATGACATTGGCCGGACATCTATCATGCTGACTGGAACTGACAAAGGCAGAGAAGTGAAATTGGTCTACTGATTATACAAGTTATAATATTTTGTCTAAAACTGGCCACGTCAAGGCCAGTTTCGAAATTAATAGCGAGGCTGTCGCAAACTTGCGGTCGCTAAATAATAATAAAATCCTGGTTCCTGAGAAGTTCATAGCCTTTCTCAGGAATCAGAACTACTAGAAATCTTTGCAATCCATAGAGGTTTCAAATGAAAGAATTACTTTTTAGCTAAAAAATGATTGTTTTGAGGTTCTGAGACAGAACGGATGGCGAGGACGTAGCGAGGTACGGGCAGGAGGGGCAGCTGTCCCCCCCCCTAGTCGATGCAGAACCGCTTACAACCCTTAAAGTAATATTACGTAGGTAGCCTACTTATTAATAAGCAAAAGCAAAAACTAAGTTGATTTTATCGACAGGCGAAAATAAGAATGTACGAGTACTATGAATGGTTGAATCTAGATTTGTTTTTCATTTTTAACGTAATCTGTTCCATTGCTCATGCAGCATGTACCTTTGAATATGCTTGGTATATCTACGCCCCCCCCCCCCCCCACCCCCCTTATCAAAATCCTAGCTACGCTCTTGCCGATGGGGTCGAAAAATTCTGGAGTGGCCTCTAGGTAGTCCGACGACCTGGTGAAGGTTGCGGGAATCAGCTGGATGCAAGTCGCATGGCACCGGTCAATGTGGCGATACTTGGGGGAGGCCTATGTTCAGCATTGGACGCCTCGCCTGGAATGATGATAATGAAACATATTCCAATGTCTTTTAAACGTAATGAGATTTAGAAAATAAAAAAAAATCTTGTTCCAAAACTTAAATAAAGTCTAAGATTCATTTAATCTCCCCATACTTAATATTGTAATGATTAATTTTATTTTGTTTCAGTACACAAAGCCAAGACTGTTCATGCTCCAGAAAATTTATTCTGAAATCCAAACATTCCTGTTGGAGGCACAAAAAGATACTGCAATGGCGTCCGGAGACAAAGAATAAATTAATATACCTACACTTTAAATTATTATCCTAATTTTAATTATTAATTAGGTATAATGTGTAAAAGGCTGTTAATATAGTAAATAAGTGAAGAATTTTTAATTGTTATTGAATAACGGCCGTTTTCTAAAACGTACTTACGTGTAACGGTTAGTTAATATGCCTAACTCTGGTAGCTATCTGTGTTTCTATGAACAAAGTTATTATAGTTTGAAATATCCTATCCGCGTCACCTACCTGTCACTTGACTCATAGAAAAATCAAAGAAAAAATTTCTGAGACACTTTGTAACGATCCGTAAGCTAAATGTCAAACAGTTAGAGATAACAACCTACCGTTATCTGTTAGTAAGTTATCAAAAACGTCCAAAAAAGAACTTTAGGGTTATTTGTTCTAGTAATCACAAGCATTGCTGCTGAGTATTAGCGGCGTCTGCTAAAACTCGCGCCACGGAGCGGGAGTCCGCAGTCCGGAGACTTTCCCTTCAAAGACCCGTCACACGCGCCCGCGGCTTTTAGCGCTGCTCATAGGGCGCATAGACTGCCTGCGCCGATCAGTTCCGACAAGTGCTGGCAGACCGGCGCTGGCGCCGCCGCGCCGGTAGCCAGCGTTCTACGTGTAAACGCCCATAATTATTTTCAAGAGATATTACAGACACGAGGTCCGCCCGTGTTTTAGCGGAGGGCCTTAGGTCTAGTGGGGTAATAGTGTAACACTCTACTGTAAAAGTGTAATGGAATAGGGATGACAACTGACAAAAAACATAATTCTGTTTAGTCCGTCAGTTAGATTAACGAAAAATATTGGATACACGTTTTTTGTTTAATCAAATAAATAAAAAATTACGAAGATAATACGCGTCAAAGATAATGTAGGGCTTGTAACTTCACTTTCCGGTAAAAATGTACCGAAATGTGATGTCTCACGAGTTACGGACGCACTGTATCGTCTTCAATTTTTTTACGTAAAAAAAAAAAGTGTGTCAAATATTTTTGGGTTATCTATTTGACGGACAGATTTTTTTGTCGTCTACCCTCTTCCCGATACCATTAATTTAATTTAGAATGAGGGATTTTGTTTTTCAACTCTTCCCTAGTCGCTGGATAGATGACGCTGATCTCGGTATGTTACTGCAAGGAACAGAACGTCACATAATTTCACTTGGACTAAACGTAGTGATTATATACTCTGTGACTTGGACATAATGGTAATATTCGGAAGCTTATGCAAACGAAAGTGTCAGTCAATGAGCGTATGTGACGTGTGTTTTTTTAAGCGTTTTGGCTTTGGCACCTAGTAAAATAGTCAGATCAACGCCATCTATCGGGTTCATGGAAACTATATGTTTTTTTAATTCTCGAAAAGAAAACCTCTAATTTCAACAAAATTTTGCTGTGTGTTTTATTTAAATTTGTCGAGCAGGTGCATTTTTAACCGACTTCTAAAAAAGGAGGAGGTTCTCATTTCGGATGTTTCTATTTTTTTTTTTTTTATGTTTGTTCGCGCATAACTTCGTCGCTTACCAACCGATTTGAAAAATTATTTTTTTGTTGGAAAGGGTATGCTTTCCAAATGGTCCTATAGCCACCAAGTCGGGATCTGATGATGGAATCTTGGCGAAATCGAGGGAACTCTTCAAATTTTATAGGATAACGTACAGTGATTTTGGTATTTTCTGCAACAAATGAAGCATTTGCGTTCGATAAGAACCATTCTACCATCAGATCGGATGATGAAGCCAAGAGTCACGGAACTCCATAATGAGAAAATGTATCCTAGTCGTGTTTGGGCTTGTTGTAATTGTAACGGTATGCACTTTCCATGTGTACCAAGCACATGTGAACCACTAAAAAGTGAAAAATAAAAACTTTTTTTGCAAAAAATAAAACCGACTTCAAAAAAAATACAAAAAAGTTAAAAATAACTTTAGCTTCTGAAGTCGGCGACAAAAAAATTAAATCAATCAAACAAAGGTCACCGACTTCAGAAGCTAAAGTTATTTTTAACTTTTTTGTTTTTTTATTTGGTCGGTTTTATTTTTTGCAAAAAAAGTTTTTTTCAAACTGAATTAGGTAGGTAGTGTATAAAGTATTTCCTTAAAAATCCGTCGGATGGCTATCAGTGGCGGATACAGAAAAAACTCAAGGAGGGGGCGCTAAAGATATCTTGAGCTACCTTTACTGTAATCGGAATAAAAAAATAATCAAGTCACATGTAAAGTTTAAGAAAGTTTTATTTAAACTAATAATACCTACACATAAACAAGACCATGCCATCTGGCATCTTATGATATAAAAAGTTCCTTAAATGATGAATTCTATGCGCCTATTCTTCCGGGCAAATTGATTAATTACATCGTCAATAGGACAATCAATGTCAGGGTGAGTGTTCAAGAGAGCTAAGCCATTAAGCCGATCCTCCTTCATTGTCGACCTCAGCCATGTCTTTGTACGCCGCAATGTTGAAAAACTTCTTTCCACTGTAGCAATCGATACCGGTAGACAAGCAAATATTTTGTAAAGCGTGTGCAAAGTAGGATAGTCAGATCTAGGACAAACAGACAACGCTTGCATAACAGACTCACGATCACGATCATTAAGGGCGTTTATGCTCGTTTGCTTGAATTGAAGAACCTCTCCCATTAGTCTCTTTTTGATCACAAAGGGTGATTCTTCTTCAAAGAACGGTAATTCAGTTAAGCACTGATTCAATTTATGTGCCAAGTCGTTACCGGCATGTTTCTGTAGTTGTGAAGGCAAAAGTATGTTGAATTTTAAATGATAAATATTTTCGTCAGAAAAACGTTCTCTCATATCAGTCGTAACATGGTCCAGTGTTGGAATGAAAACAGTTCTTTTCCAATATGTCATGGCATCATCATTATGATCGCAGTTTTCCCTGTGTCTTTGTCTGCCTGTAAGACGAGGAACACTCATCTCCACGTCTAACTCTTCCATAACTGCCTTCGCCTCTTCAACAATACGAGCAAAGTGGCTATCGGCATTAGCTCTCATGCCGTCGTATACCTTGAGCGTCGAATCTAATTTTGATTTTGCCATCGCAACGTCCAAGCTAGGGTCTTGTAAGATTTTGCTGACTGGATATGTTATGCTCATAATGTCGCTCAGTGTAAACAGCGTGATAATAAACTCGCAATTAGAGAGAGCTCGAAGGAGAATATTGGCTTTGGCAGCCGTTGTTCTATCCCTCCAACACTGTATTTCGTTAAGGACTTTGCAAACTGTTCCGAGATCAGCTGCAAATTGAATCACAGCATCATGGCGCTCAACCCATCTCGTTTGACAATGTGTCTGCAGCGAGTGTTTTAGGTGACTCTTTAATGTTGCGAACCGCTTGCTAGATGCTGTAAAGAACGATACTACTTCTTCAATCGTACCAAGTGAGTTTCTCACACTTGTAACTTTGCAACTGCGAGAGACAGCGAGGTTGAGCTGATGACTTCGACACGGTGCTACTTGCGCGTTGATAGCTTTAGTTTTTATTGTAGCCACAGCTCCTTTCAATTCTGACATATTAACTGAGCAACCATCACAGCCTATACCCACACAGTTCTCCAGTGACAGAGACAGGCTTTCCATTCTCCTTAGAATCGTAGTACCCAATACTTCACCAGTAATGCTACGTTCTTGACTCTCTTGAGGTTCATCGTCAATGTTTCCACTACAATCATTGTCTTTATGGATGTCAACGAAACCCAAAAATCTTTCGTGTAATTTGCCGTCACCATCAACATATCTTACAGCTAAACTCAGTTGGGCGATGTGCGCTATGTCCGTAGTCTCATCGAAGATGATGCTGTAATAACGAGAATCTTTGATTTCCTCCAGTATTCTCGATAACATCACTGTTTCACAGCATGAAATAAGTTCGTTACACGTTGTTTTACTTATGTAAGTGGCGTTCGCTTTAGTGGTCTCAAGGTGATGTTTTAGTTGCAAGTCTCCAGCGTCAATTCTAAATCTTAGAAGAGCTCTAAAGTTTCCCTCGTTACTCACTATACTTTCACAATCATTATCATTTTGTAATAGACTCCCATCATCTCTATGCCCCCGCAGAGGAATATTTTGCTTTCCATGCAATATGATTGTTTTTATGATAGGTACAAGACGGTCTCGGTTTTCTCTAATGCCTTCCATTCTCTGTCTTGACAATTGATTTATGACCTCAAGTTCGCGGTTGTCTCGTGTCGCCAAAAATAATTTTGCATTTGTTGACGCTTCAACGTGGTACTTGAGCTGAGAGTGGGTCTCAAGGTCACCATCTTTACCAGTAAGTTTGGCAAACTTTGTTAGTGGTTCAGTCACAAGTTTCTTGGCAATAACAGATTTCTTTCCTCCAACCATTCTAATATTCACAAAAATTGAACAGTTAATGCAAAGAAGTCCCTTTTTAACTTGTGAGAATACCAGCCACGGATACTGTTCAAAGTGATTATCGTGCACTTGTCTGCGTTCAACCCGTCCCCTCTTGTTGTGCTCGGAAATAGGAAAGATATAACCTTGTTCTGGTTTCCTTGGGGCTGTGAGCAGCTTGTATTTTATTTCATCACTAATATTTCCTGACGCTAATATATCCAAATAATTGCCAATATCCATGGGATTAAAGGAATCAGTCGATGAACTTTGTTGTGGAAGTTTCGACGAAGTGCAGGGCTCTGCCTGTACATCTGGTGGTGTTTTTGTTGCTGAATGGTGACCGGAATC
Organism: Xestia ashworthii; assembly: GCA_950022955.1. Classification (NCBI taxonomy): domain Eukaryota; kingdom Metazoa; phylum Arthropoda; class Insecta; order Lepidoptera; family Noctuidae; genus Xestia; species Xestia ashworthii. Next base: position 12,514,388 of record OX465566.1, read on the forward strand.
TTCAGATGTTTCTACTTTTCTTTTTCTTGTTACATAACGGTCCATTTTATTATATTGTTACGACGTAGCGCAGGTAAATTAGATGCCAATCATTCTCTAATAAACACTGTATGTGGTATGTGTTAGCTATCTTGTGCCAGACAGAAAAGTATAAAATACGATGACGCGGACGCGCGATAGACACAAACGAATAGCGTGCGGGCTGACGGTTGTAAGCTGACTGGCGACGGCGGGGGCGGCGCGGGCGGCAATGCGGGCGGCTCCGCAAGGGGGGGGCGCGCGCCCCGCGCGCCCCCCATATGTATCCGCCACTGATGGCTATAGACAAGTCTGTTACGCGGTTGAGGTGCTGGGTTCAATTCCCTGGTTGGGCAAAGTGTTATGGATCTTTCTATCAGGAATATCCAATAGCAGCCTGGAGTCGATGGGTACTCTGCAATAGGTTTGCCCCACAGACTCTTTATACGTCTGTGGTTTGCCCCCTATGGCATATGACTAAAACATAATTAGCGATATGGTGGGTGTACTATAGGACAGTTCTGTCTTTACTTTCATGGAAAACAGGTGTGATATTATGTTATGCTATGTGTTACATTATTAAACTTTTAATAAGATTTTAATGGCACTAGTTGGCTCATACACACCGTGACGTTGTGAAGATTAGAGTAAGGATTGGAAAAAAAAATTGTATGATTTGACGAGATTTTCGTCTCTGAACGAGGCGGAATACTAGCGTGTTTGTAATTTTTTTTCACTCCTCTTGCTCGAAAAGACCGTCATAATAGCGTACCAGAGGGGCCGTAAAATTGCTCATTATAGCCCTAGGGAAAATAAGCTTTTTTTTTTTAAATTTCGTCGTCGGTGTTCGAAAACGCATATGTCTTTACTCATAATTCATAAAGAATTGACTTATTACTGTTCCATAAAAAAAAAAAACATTTTATTTTAAAAATGGAACCAAACGCGCCGAACGCCGAACTCTTTGGCAGGATGTGTGCGTTGCATTCCAGCTACAGAAGAAATAAAAAAAGGGCATTGGCGCGAAATATTACGATTTTTTCTGTATTATTTATTTGAATTATAAGTAGGATTCCTTTTTATCTACTACGTTTACCCCACAGACGACACAATATTATATTCGTCTTCACAGAGAACTGAGTTATGTTGCCGGGAAAAAACATCTCATTAGAACAACAGTACAATTGTAAGTTACATTTCATTTTTAATAAAATAAACTATCATATTAAATTATGGTTACCTATTTTATTTTCTCGCAATCGTAGTGAAAAGTACGGTGTAACACACGGCGCTAAAATCCCATTATAACTCGGTTCCTTTTTAGGGTTCCGTAGCCAAATGGCAAAAAACGGAACCCTTATAGTTTCGCCATGTCTGTCTGTCTGTCTGTCTGTCTGTCTGTCCGCGGATAATCTCAGTGACCGTTAGCACCAGAAAGCTGAAATTTGGTACCAATATGTATATCAATCATGCCGACAAAGTGCAAAAATAAAAATTTAAAAAAACATTTTTATTAGGGTACCTCCCCCAGACGTAAAGTGGGGAGCGATTTTTTTTTTAATTTTGACCCTGACGTGTGATATATTGTTGGATAGGTATTTAAAAATGAATAGGGGTTTTCTAAAATCATTTTTTGATAATATTAATATTTTAGGAAATAATCGCTCCGAAAGTCAAAAACAATGTGCCCCCCCCCCCTCTAACTTTTGAACCATGAGTTTAAAAAATATGAAAAAAATCACAGAAGTAGACCTTTATATGAACTTTCTAGGAAAATTATTTTCAACTTGATGAGTTGAATAGTTTTTGAGTTATATAGCACTTTTTCAAAAAAACGCAAATGATAACTTTGTTTTTCATACAAATACTATGAAAAACAAAGTTATTTTTGCTGACGAAAAATGTTGGTATTTTTAATGGTCTGGGAAGCTACGGAACCCTACAGTGAGCGTGGCCCGACACGCTCTTGGCCGGTTTTACTACCTCGCTAAAGCTCGGTAAGTAAAACTACCTCGTCTATAATGGGTCATTTTAGCCCCTTGTATCACAATGTACTATTATTGTTCAATTTCCGATTCGTTCAACCTTTTAATTATTTGGTTATTTGTAATCCATCAACACCAATTACAGACGTTGTAAATAAACCCATATCAATGAATATGTACCTAGAACTAGAACATATTTCATATTTTTTGTTATTTACTATTAAAACAATGACTTCGAATTCTTAAAATTTAAATAAATCAGTAACACTGATCTGTTTTTTTTTCATTTTTACTATGTACACCTATTTATTAGTATTCCTTTAGTGTTCAAGTGTATGATATCCAGCTGCAGTTCAGAAATACCTGAAATATAGGTCTAGAAACAAAACTAGGGGTCACTAACTGCGTCTTCGGTATAAGGTCCAGAGAGTTTACCGAGATATAAGGATCTTTTATTTCAGTTCGGCTATCCGTGTGTCAAATTTTCATACAAATCCGGTCAGCCGTTTTTGTGTGATTGAGTTCCAAATATCTAAACAATAAAACATCGTCGCGTCGATACTCATCATCAGCTGATATTTCAAGTAAATTCAAACCTATTTCTGAAAAAAAGTCAAGTGTTAACGCGTTAGATAATCCGTACTCGATTGATAGCACGTTTTCAGTAGGTATCACAAACGCCTGAGGCCCACAGAGCATCTATATATACGGGAAACTGAGGCCTATTAAGCAAATACCTACTTTTTGTTTGTTACCATAATCTAATACGTTATGACAAGCATAACCGACTTATCTTCCATTTTCAAAAATAGCTCTTGTGAAAGGTTTTGGTTTGGGGTTATGTTCACTGTGAACGCGTTCACGAGCATTCCGAATTGGGTACATCTCTTAGCTGACATTAGCTGTCTAAATCGGAACGCAAAATATAGATGTGAGCGCTGTGAGGTATTATTTTGTAATTCGGAATGCAGCCCAAATGTCATAGTGACGTTGTAAAACTTTTTTTAATGCGTTTTTGGCCGTGGACACCAGTTGTTTTGGCATTCTGACTAAACGTAGTGATTATATACTCTGTGATTCTGACTATGGATTCGGAAGACGAAGACGTCCTAAAACGACAACATAGCTATGACGGGTTTATAATACATACGGGAATAGAGAATTTTATAGTAGGTTTATTAGCTCTAATGAGCATTTTATGTAATGAGTGTTTATGGCGCTACCCCAGGCAAAATTAGCAACTCTATTTGTGGTGATTCAAACTTCGTTTGAAATACTATTAGAATAAAGTTCTAATCAGCTTGCACTACAAAGTGGTTTTTACGTCAGTCACTGCAGGTCGAATAGTGCGAAATTAGTGATTTTTATTCTTTATAAAATCAAATTTCCGTCTTTTGAAAAAAAAAAAACTAGCATTATGTTCATTATTAAATTGTCTATCCATTAGTATAAGAAGCAAATCAAAATTTAAAAGTTAACTTTACGAGAAGAAGCATGTTATAAATATTTTTTTCTCATTTTTGTGGTTTCATTGTGAGGGGATTTATTACACATTATGAGACTAAAAATAAAAAATAAAACTACCACTTTGCAGTCTAAGAATATGTAGAAATTTAATGTATTTTTATTACTTGGTATTTCTTTTGGATAAAGAGGAGTTGGCTCCAAAAAACTGCACAAAAAACGGCTTTTGCTTGGGGTAGCGCCTTAAAACTTATTTTAGGGGATTTTTATGAATAAAACTAATACTATTATAAATATTATGAATGAAATAATCAGCAAAATAATCAGCTGTCTCATACATTTGGTCGAGTGTAAGTATTGGAATTTATTTTGTATGGGGCTTTTGATAATTTTTTCGCGATTACGATGGTGGTCCCATGGAGAAAGTTGTTCAGTTTGATGGTCTGTAGCACACCCTTTCATATGACTATACCCTTTTTGTTACACGTTATATTGCTGCATGTCGCGAATATCTAAGCACTTCAAATCCGTTACCTTCTAGTCGGCATAAGATAAATGCTATAACGGTTAACGTTAGATTAACGACAAGGTAGGTACGCATGAAACGCGTGATAGTGATAATGGCCTTATGTTACTGACACGGAGAGATAAGACAGGGAAAACACACCGCTTATCCTATAGAGCCTGATAATCACGTTGTGAAAGTAGGTATGAAGTGAGAAATCTGAGAAACCCAGTATCATACAGCTGGTATCATACACCTACCTATTACGGTATAAGATATAGGTTGTACTGAACTGCGGTTAGGTGGCTAAAGTATTTATATTTAGTTAGAGCCAAGTTGAGTGGCAGCGTTATTGAAACTAACAAAGTTGGTACCGTTTCAGCATAGGCACCATAAGGCCTTGTCCAAATCAAAGTTTCATGTCAGTCTCTACGTAGTAGGCTGTTTTTTTTAACTATGAAAAGCCTTAGTATGATTCTCAAAATGTTGTGCCGTTGAGTCAGTGCATTTATCATTATCTCTTAAGGTTGAACCTCCTTGTTCTTTGGTCGTCATAGCCTATTCCCGTTGTTTCTTGCTGTAGCAAATGTTGGTTCTGTCGAGCGACAGAAAAGGATAGGAGCACGGAAAATACGATTTCGTCAGGCCAGATGAGGTTCAACCCTAGTTTAGTCCTTCTAAAGGCTTTAGTCCAGTATTTCGATGAAAGTACCGCAACGAATTGTCAGCTGCCCGTTTTATTTTATATTTTTTTCTAAAAGTCCTACACGTCAACGAGCGTGAACCGTGCAGTATAAATCCCGTTGTTAGCTGTCACTACACAATATAGAGAAACATCTGCTCCAATTCCCCAATTTGTTTGCAATTTGCAGTTCACCTCACACAAGCCAAAAACACGAGCAATACGTTGAACCACTCCATTGCTTTTCGGTAACGATCCGTCGGCTGCCACGCTTGATCCCGACTGCACAAATTAACACCTCGCCGGCTTACAGCTGTATAATTACACACCTACCCATACATGAATTAATCGTTTAATTCATTCGCAATGTTGCTAAACATCTACGTCACGCCTCTGCGACACCTAGTACCTACTTCGGCAACGCCTGCGAGTTATCACCTGTTTAATTGTAGACGCCGCCATCACAGTTTAATACCATTAACGTGCTCGGAGCAAGCCGAACATTATTCACCTGAATCAGAACAATTAGCTCTGAAACCGAATGATCACTGTGATTTGTTATTTTGGTTCGTTACATTACGGAATTGGACGATCACTGTTTTTTTTCTTTTGTGTGCATTTTATTTCCTTCTCCTGTTACTGTTTCTTAAATAAGGGTTTAGCGAGTTTTCCGTCGGGATTGTTTGGGGCGCTGCGAAATTTCTGCGACACTTCGGCCGGGACCGCTACTGCTCCGGAATTCTTCCCATGGCTTTTGGATTATTTCTTGTTTCTTGCGGGAAATATTTTGGTCGACGAAAGTTATAACCGCAACCGAGATGCAAAATGTTATGGGCTTGGATAGGTCCTTTCCCATTTTCTCTTATTTTTGGCAGCAAATAAAATCAAATCACGTCTTCTACGTACTTTTTCTGTTATCTGTAATTCTATATTCACTCAGTGTCATGTCCTCTAGACTGACCTGTCTCGTAGGCTGTATCGCTGAGTGCTGACGTACACGCGTATTGTTACTGAATTGAATGTCAAGCCTTTGTATACCTTAGGGTCTCATTTGATGATTTCCCATCCAAAAAAAAAAAATCTGAATTTCTTTTTTATCGAGTGGTTAGCGCCTAACTGGTGTCAGATATTTGATGCCGCCCATGAGTCTCTAACTTGCCTTAACATACCGTCGAAAAATATCTCTCAGGCATGCTGGTTTCCAAACGATGTCCTTCATCGAAGCAACTGATAATTATACAACTATTACCTAGGTTCCGATGGATTCATTTCTGTTGCGAATCAAGTTTGTAATCTATTCCTGAAAATGTTAGTTACTGCGAAATTTCTGGCTGACATGACGACTATCTCACTCCAAATATTACAAATATAGATATGAGCCAAATACTGCATTAGATATAATACCAGAACCCAATCCACTTGCATATTTGATTACATAAACTAATTTGTAATACTAATAAACGTTTGATTTGCTCATTTACGTTGAATATATTATTATTAGAGAACGTTATTATGTACCTACCTAGGTTAAACATGGGACATATTCATACATAAAGAACGTATTTCGTCGACTCTCTTTCTATTAAATGGTAATCTGTAAAAAACTAGCCAAGTCTCGATGGAGCTGCTTGTTTATCTCTAAAAAGTATTGAAATCTAGAAAAAGTCGTGCCGAGTCTAAGGTTCCTTACTGCGATTTCTTTATTATTATAGTTAATGTTGTGTGACTTGGCCGTTGAACATTAATTTTGTTTACACGTAATGTTATATCTGTTGTAACTACAAAATTGTGTTGACTTGCACCCCACTAACGTAGAAAGAATGTTCAACGGCCAAGTCACACACCATTAAATATAATATTAAAGAAATCGCAGTAAGGAACCTTAGACTTGGCACGACTTTGTCTAGATTTCAATACTTTTTAGAGATAAACAAGCAGCTACATCGAGACTTGGCTAGTTTTTTACAGAATGTTTTTGGTGGGATTTCACTTCTTTTTGTAGAAACTTGGGGCATATTGATTTATTTTATTAGATTTTCTTATTTGACACAGTTTTTTCTTTTTATTAGGAGTAGTTTTTTTTATTATTACAAATCTTTCTTTTCTTTTTTTCCGGTTCAGATTTTTGTACAGTAGCAACCGTTTTTCGTATTGCCCATTCGCGTTAATTATTTATTCTTTTAGACGTTTAAGACTGTTTAATTTCCGTTTTTATTTACGCCTAAGCCGGTTGTATTCAGTGATAAAATAAAAATAAATAAATATCGCTGGACAATAACACACAGCGCCATCTAGCGCCACACTAAGCAAGGCTTGTGTCGTGGACACCAGATAGTTGATATACTACATATATACTTTTTTGTTTGTAAATACATACTTATTATAAGATAAATGCACATGCTCATCACACAAACATTTGCTCGTACCAGGATTCGAACCTAGAACCCTATGAACGTAAGGCAGCCGCTGATCGCTGAAGCTTGAGCTTTTATACTCTTGAAGTCAACATTTATGTGGTGCAACCCATGAAGATTAGTTACTCGTGAAAGCGCCACGTAGGCTTGGCCACAAGAGAATATGGAGGTGCCAATGTCCATGAAGGCATTTTTTAGACTTAGACCTTGGCTCTTGTGAATTGTTAGGACATACGCCACACAGATTGGGAATTGTTCTCTGTACACGTATGCCCGGGGTATGATCTCAAATTTTGACTTAATAGGCAATAATTCGTGAATCAAATAACTAGTGATTTTTCGAAGTACTGTTTCTTCATAAAATTCCTAATCTATTCAAATCTTCGAATTGTTATAATAACAACCTGCTAACCTTAGCAAACCACACTCTCAATAATAAGCGAAATCCAACGAAATGCAAATAATTCCTCCTAATCCCTAGCAAACGTTTTCAAGCGCAGTAGAAGAATGTCGTAAACGACTGTAACGCGGCCGGTTGCCACTTTGCCATCGCCATATAAGGTTATCGGAAAAACAATCGCGTTTTAAAATACAGTCAGCGCCATCAAGCGACGTTTGAGGGTATCACCGCCACTCTTAGTCCAATGCATTTTATTTTGAAAAAAAAATGAGCGAAATTAATCATCACCATCATCATCATCAGCCTATTAGTATTCCCACTGCTGGGACACAGGCCTCCTCTCTATGCGAAATTAATATTTTAGTGTAATTTGTTTATTTAATTTGTGTAGTAACTTAATGTTCGAGTAGAATAAAGTTAATCGTTCGACTATTTCTTCTTGTAAACTTGTAAATATAAAAGCCAGTCTAGTCATATTCAGAGTTTTCCTTTAATTTTATTTATATGTGGATTAAAATCAGAAGAGGAGGCATTCGCCCAGCAGTGGGACGCTATAGGCTAGATTAAATTAGAAGATGAGTCCCACTACGCTGGATTTTTGCAACGACAGTCGATTTTTTTTTATGTCAATAGTAGAAGGGGGCATTACCATATGTATATCAATACTAATATCTATACTTAATAACATATAGCAGAAGAGTTTGTTTGTTTGGTTGAACGCGCTAATCTCAGGAACTACCAGCTCGAATTGAAAAATTATTTTTGCGTTGGATAGTCCATTTATCGAGGAAGGCTATAGGCTATATAAAATCATGCCATGACCAATAGGAGCGGAGCAGCAATAAGAAATGTGGCAAGCAGGAAATTCACGCGCACGAAATCGCGGGCAGAAGCATAGTCTCTAATACAGCTGAGACCAGCTGAGGGTTCTTCATCAGATACTTCAGACCTTCGATTTTGACATCAAATGAAGCGGCCCACCAAGTTGAATATTTTTCGTAAAGGCGGTATGTCGATCTCTCTAATAGTTTGGTTGGGCTCTTGTGTTTTCTGATCAGGGTCACCAGGTACTCCAGATCTTCGATTATCCTAGTTTTTATAGTTTCCCTTTATGTGGCCATTAAACCCTAACTCTGTACCAAATTTTAGCTCTCTGAGTTTATGGGAAGTACTAGTTCTATTTTGATGATCATGAGTGAGTGAGTGAGTGTCATAAATGCGAAACTTTGCTTTCGCTTAACTTAGGAACTAAATGACCTACAGACTTGAGATTTTGGATTTTAAGTATGTGATTATAAATTTCTGCGTTCTGGTCTTATCCAGAGGTTCTCAAATAGGGGCCTGAAAATGCGGCGAAATGGTTCCAGTAAAGGATGGTACGGCAGTGTTTGCTTCGCGGTCGACTTGGCGGGGGCACTGCCGTGCCCCCGGATATAATAATGGATGAATAATAATGGATGAAGCAGCTCATGGCTAAATAATAACAGCCACTCGGGCCGATCTTTAGGTTAAGCCGTGCTTGCCTAAGTTGGTCTGTGGATGGGTGACCGCCCTTACATACCGAGTTTCCTCCGTGCCTCGTAAAGCACGTAAGCAGTTGGTCCCAGCTGTCATTTGCCCATCTTTGGCAGTCGTTACAGGTAGTCAGTGGCCCAAAAAGTCTGACAACCAGTCTTACCAAGTGGTATCGTATTACCCAGTATTAACTGGGTTGTGGAGGTCAGATAGGCAGTCGCTCCATTTAAAATACTGGTATCTAGCTGCATCCGGTTAGACTGGAAGCCGACCCCAACATAATTGGGAAAAGCCTATGCAGATGATGAATAATGGATGAATTTTCAAAAAAATCTTCCTTGTACCTCGCTTTCGGTATAAGTTTAAGAAAAGCTTGTGTGTTAATTTTTTCATCATTCTTTTGTTTTAATTTATATGCTCAGTCACTTGAACATGTTCCTCGTATAAATAATTGATCTACTACAGTTTTGTTTATTCGTATATCGCTAACGTACCGTAAATGTTCGTTAGCAATAGAAACGTAACCGTCTCCTTGAAATATAACCGTTCTACACAATTCTCATGCTCAGTATTGTGTTCCTCAATTTACTGGGGCCTGTCGAAATTCTCCTGCAATACATTCAGATATTATTTACTGGTTTCAGTTGAACTCGGAATTGGTGAAATGATTTAGTGCATGACCCTATGCTATCATGTACGCTGTTACTTCGGAGATGAAATGCCGTCAAATATAGTTTAAGAGGTGGGATAATAGTACATTTTGAAACAAGTGGAGAAAGTTTGTTAATGTAGTTCAAGGCGGTATTGAAAAATGACTTTTATCAGCCTTTACAGAGGTATATTTTTAATTAAAGCTTATGATGCTGTGTAGTCCTTGGAAAAGAATAACTGAAGCTGTAGAGTTCGGAAACATGAATTATACGGATTTCTTGACGACTCAAACTCAAAGCCTTTATTTTATTTAGTCCATTACGGCACTTTTCAAATGTCAACAATGGACTGCTATACCCATCAAAGTCTGTTTGCTGATCATAGGTAGAACATCTGAATACGGCCCATCAGTTTGTCAAATCCTTTAAAGTAGTCGTTCATTGAAGCTGGAGTTGATCAGAGTACTTTATGATATGAATAATGTTAAAGTATGAAATACTTTCACGATATGACAATACACATGTTCACAGGTTTTTCCACTTTCATGTTTATTCATAAGTTCTTGGGATTCACGTCTGATATGACTATGTTGACGGCTGCAAATCATATGGATACGAGTAGAGATAGATATGCAGCTACTATGAAGATTTAAATATTGCAATGAGTCACACAACAGATTTAGGTGTTCATATCCTACGAGTATTTTCGTACCCACGATGCTGTTTCTCGATCAATCAATCTGTAAGTGCTGTTTTTGGCATAAGTCATAAAAAGTAGAAGGATAGTGTGTTTTGGATGGCAACATGATGTAAAATTTCTTCAGATCGAACCTCACTCTGGACACGAAACGTAACACGTACATAGTACCTAATTAGGAGATGTAGACATAGCCTAATTACGGAATCCTGTGTGAGTTTGGAGCTGAAGATGAATAGTTACCTATTGTGCTGGTTTGTGGTAGCGAGCTTGTTGTTCTGAGGAAGAACAGTAAGGAGATGAAAATGCCATTTTTTTGGTTTCGTCCTAAGTAGAACGCATTTTCTTTCAACTGGACTGCTAACATGAACACGAGTATAAATATAAGATGAAACAAAGGCATAGAACACCTCACTAACACCACATACCGTGACGTCACAGAACCCGACTCGGAGTAACATTTGGCTGAATTAGACGATCGACTTGGCTCACATGTTGAGCGTTCCGTCACTCGGAAATAGGGGCTTACGTGCAAACGCGGCACAGGGAGCGATCTCTGAGCGAGCTAATTGGCGATGCAGCGCTGTTGCCACTCCGCGCGCTCACAACGCATCGCCCAATGATTTCAATTACCTAATTAGATTTAGGAGGTAGTTCGACGACTCAACGACTCCAAGCCCCTACCTGTGAACTAATTGGATGAACCGCTGCTATTTTCGCGCTCTTATGGTAATTCTAATTCTATTGTCTCCAGTGAAAGGCGAGCGCCTAATGACTGCCGAACGGTGGAGATTAATTCGCTCTTTGTCTTTGTGCGGCGGTTAAATAGACATTTAACACTTCTGGTAGGGCCAGGTTTTATTTGCAGAGATTTAATAATTAAATTGACTTTAAAAGAGCAGATTTAATAGATTTCCAATAGTCAACAGTTTGATATTTACTGACCAAAATAATGGATTCAAATTCACACATTCTTGAAAACATATCCCAAAGGTTATCCCATGTTTACTAAAACAACTTCCTCAAAATGTTAGGTAAACAACAGTAAACAACAACAAAGGTCCATCGCGAACTTGATACGGTCGCGCAGTAAGTACCCTACGTACTTCATCTTTTTAACACAAAATAAAGATCAAAGCGAGGTTTTGAGTACTCGTCGGCTCAAGTTGTGCTTGATATCGGATACTTGGCGTATTTTAGAGTCCCTCCCTGTAATCTGTTTACAGCTGAGCCGTACTCGTATTAGCTAGCGACTCGCGATATTGGATCCCGATGCATATGGGATCCGTCTAGAACGGGAGAATATTAAATTTTACCACAGACATAGCGGCGATTATAAATTTTTCACGTCTGCCGTTTTCAATATACGCGTGGTTTATGAAATATTTACTCACCTTGGTAATATCTGAGTTGATATGCAAGTATGCGTAGATATCATGCCAACGGCTGGGGCCACTAGAATAAACTAACAATAAACATCGAGAGTGATGTTTACGCATTATTAATATGGTTTTCAAATAAGCATGCCGACAGTGTCACAAAAATTGCAAATCTATTTAGTCCGTCAGTTAGAGTACCCAAGTAACATAATCGCGTCTAAAAACGGACTATTAGATATCTAATAGAATTTTATTTTATTGTCTACCTTAAGAGTAAAATATCCCCCAAATAATATTCAAGAACGCTTATAGACACAGTTTAGTAAAAGTGGGCACAACCTTATCCGTTCTCATAAGAATGAGTTAAGAACACATGAATAGATAGAGATAAGAGTTGTACATTTTCAAATTGTCTGTAGAGATTTTTCTAGTGTCTCACTAAACTGTTTATAGACCACAAATTTTACTAGTAGTTAGTTTATAGATAAAGTTGAGACCTTTATAGAAGTCTTTACTCGTCAAGGTTTTAAACCAAAATTAACTCAAGACTAACAACTTTAAGTTACATTTGATTTGTAATAGACAACGACACGTAATGACGCAGAACTCACAAGAGTTATTTACTTAAACTTATTATTGAATTGCATCATGGCGTAACAAATTCATAATTTCTTAAATTACTTGTTTTTTAGCTAGTTATTAATGGGTAAACAAGCAAATCTATATGCGATTGAAATTCTATCGTCGAATATTATGTAAAACTCTCTTAAAATAAGAGCGCTCGCTGTAAATGTAAGATTTAATATTTTTTTACCAAATATAAATATTATTTAATTATAAGTTTTTTTTTAAATTGCTTTTCAATGTTTAAAATACTCATTTTATTTAAAATATAGTTATTTAAAACATGTTAAATGTTTAATTAGACATAATTTAATGATAAAAACATAAAAATAAGCATTCAAATATGTGACGAAAAACATTTGAAGCAAAAATAGGCAATAAAAATGGCGTCAAGATAAAATTTACTAGAAAAACGAATTTAATAGAACAAATACTCTAGATAATTTTCTATAGTATGGCTCTAGCTCAATGAAAAGAATAATTTCACTTGCTACATACTTAACTATCTAGTGAAAGACTAAACAGATTTATGCTTGGTTTAAGATTACCTAGTAACTGTCATCTCTGTATTCCTTTTTATCTTCTCACAGTATTTCTAGACGTTCATTAGTGAATAGGTAATTTGATGTGTTGTAAACGGAAGACCATTTTATGCAGTAACAGAGCAATTTAATTAATCAATGGAAGAGGGTAGGTAAACTAAATTTCTGTTTTATTTAAAGACAATGTGAAAAATAGTAGGTAGGTATGTAGGTACTAAGTATGTACAGATATAAGCCGGCGGCGGTGCCAAAGACGCAAAGTGTTAACATAAGGCTGGTATACAAGAGTGGACGGATCCCTCCGAACTTGTGTAGGTATTCGTATTTAATTTGTAATGTGCATATTCGCAGATTTGTGTACAAAGCCCGTAATTTGACGTAAGTTTAAGTAATAGATGAGTAACGCATGTTTTGACATGTTCGGTTGTGCGTCCGCGTCGTCATTTTCATTTTTATTGTATCCGAATCGAACTGCTCACTAACATAATTGTGTGATGTTGTAGGGGACACTGCAAATATCTTCTGTCGTAGAACAATTTCGATTCGGAATCTGAATTATTTTACAACTCTTCGTCATTTTTCTTCTTTTTTAAGTATTTGCCTATTTTTCGACGAAAGCCTTTTAATTTTTTTCATTGTCTCTATTGCATAAAATCATCCAATTCAAATATTTAATACAATTGCACTTAATAAGGCCATTTTTAGGAAAATAAATACTTAAAACACGTTTTCACTATCATTTTTTTAGACTAACTGAAAAATATCTATTGAAGTATCTAGACTAGAGTAGTTAACTAGACTTAAGTCTGTTTATATACAAAGATAAGAATACCAATAGCTAAAATATAATGTTTTATCTTAAAATATATCATTTTATCTATAAAATTACTTCAAGTTAGGTACGTTTAGGCTTTATTAACTATTTGTAGAGCATTTTATCTTAAAACATTCAAAATACCTATGGACGTACTTAAAATAAGTGTGATAAAGAACAAATGCTCTAAAAATAATCGAGCATGAGAAAAAAAACTCTATAAGAATACATTTTCTTTATTAAAACCATTTTTAGAAAGCCCCTATCTAAAGATTAACCGTGAATAGACTGTCAATAGACAGATTTGTTTTAAACCTCCAAGACTGTGTTACTTGGGTAGGTACCTATTGGAAAATAATGGACATGTATTTTTTGTTATCCATGGTCCGGAGCGAGACGGAATGGGAAGCCGTCACCTCCTTCTGGGAAGCAGTCATGCTAGTGAAGGAGGTGGCGGAACGCGAGAGGGAGAGAGCCTCTCGCCCCAGCCGCCGCGGGAGACGCACCGGGCGTCGGGGGCCACGTGGTGGCTACCGGCCACCATAGACGCGGGCCTGTGGACGGTTAGCTATGGGCTAGCTAGCCATCCGTCCGTCTAATGACGACAGGCCGTGTCGACAGCGCCTTCGTGTTCCACGCGCGCCTCAAAGAGATGTCAGCATAAGGGGAGGGGCCCGCAAGGGCCGAAGCCTGCCGGGGTTGCGGGACTGTTCGAAAGAGATACCGTCGCCCCGGAACATAAAGGGCGAGGAAGGAACATGGATGGGTTTTAGTCAGTAAAAGTCTGACACTCCCTCCCGCTACGTCCAGAGTGGGAGAAGTCATTTGATGATTTCCCATCCCAAAAAAAAAGCAGTAGCTCTTTGACCACTTAACTAACGAGGCACATCAGATTTCTTTTCAAAATGTGTCTTTTTACTTCATAAACCTTTGAAACTGTTAAATACCCTACATTTCCATGTCCCCTACTTACCCCATTACATTCACTTCACCTGTCAGCATAAAATAAAAAGCGATCCTTCAATTAGCATTGCTAAATCTGAGGGTGTTGATTGATTGCCACTCCATCTATATGCTAATAAGACTGTAGTAGGCATAGTTATTGTTTTAGTTAAATCTATCAAGTTAAGCTCAAGCTCAGCTAAGTACCTAGCGCTCATCCAAAATGAACCTTAATTGCATTAACTTAACCCTATTTAATAAGTAAGCTGAAGTAGCACCGGCCGTATTAGCCGTCGAACTGATGACCGTTGGGGTAGACGTGTTCTTGTGTGGAGAGGACGCTCTTGGGCTCAGTGGAGCTACGGTCTTAGCAAGGTGGCTGGTAACAACAGAGTAGCTTCTAGAATCGAGTTGAGTGGCGTACGATCGAAGAGGCCTATTCTATGTCTAGCAGTGGATTGGTGTAGGCTTCTGATGATAATGATAAACCCTATTTTATTATTCTGAAGAAGCATTGCATGAAGGGTGTAAAAAGACGCTGTGGGACTGTTCATAAGAGATACCGCGGCCCCGGAACGTAAAGGGCGAGGAAGGAATATGAACTTTTTTAGTCAGTAAAAGTCTGACACTCCCTCCCGCTCCGCCCACAGTGGGACTCATTTGATGATTTCCCATCCGAAAAAAAAGGGTGTAAAAAGACTAAAGTCACTTGTTCTCCCCAAAATTGCGATCGTTTTTTTGTTTTAGACCATACCCAAAAAAATGTCATTTCCCAGCAATAGTCTTAGCGTAGGGTTACTTAGTAAGATGTACAGCAGTGGCGAAGGTTGCATACATCCCGATTCCTATCGGATTCCGTTTGAAAATGGCACAGTCATTATTCTATACACAAATAATACCTATAATCACATTAAAGATATGGACTCCGGATTTCCTGTTACAAAAATTGACCCTTCGCTACTGATGTACAGAATGATGCTTGGTTAACGGCTTCGTAAAGAGTGTTTAGGTACGCCCTGTATTATAAGTATAGCACATTTCATGGATTACTACCAGCTAATTATCGTACCACATGGTATCTACTTATCTTTGATATAACAGAATGGAGGTGTCAAATCTCAATATACGTCTGAAATTCTGTTCTTGCGAATAATTAGATGTAATTGGGAATGAGATTAAATTGCTTTTTATGCTCGTCTGCTTTGTAAGCGTTTAGTGCTAATTACCGAGTAAGGATTGGTAAAGGTGTGTGAAAATGCTCATCTGTCAGGTTTTAAGTTGTCTTAACTTGTTATTTAGTAGGCACCGGTCTGATATGTGAGGAATGCTTTGAAAAAGAAAGGAGTAAATGATGCCGTGACGTCTGACAGGCACACAAATCAAAGTTACTGCACAATTAAACAATACAACACGAGCGAAGGAATAACAATAAGATAAATAACTTACCTATAGGTAAAAGTACACTTGAAGTCATCATTCATATGTTTCATATAGGATCTTATCAAAGCAAAACAAATCAAGAATTTATTGATTGACGAGAATAATAAAAATATACAGTAAATCATCATCACTCCGTCAGGATAGCATACCTAAGCATAAACAGCTTCCTATCAGTGGGAAAAGGTAGCTTATACACTGCGAGTCCTGCCCAATAGAATACCTAAATTGTATGACTATAAGGCTAAAAGTACCATACTAAATTTTTACGGTGATTCAACATGAACTTGCATATCTAATACTCGTAAGTTCAAGGATTACGCTCATAGCTACTAAAGCAATCGACATAAGATGAGATTAGCTACAATATTATCAGTGGTCCAACGAGAACTCAAGATTAAAGGGACGCTATCATATTATCTAATCAGTCACGTCTATAAGGTATGATGACTCAATCTGATGCATCATCTTTTAGGAAAAACAGAAATGGCTGTTTTTGAATCATAAATAATTGAAATGGTTACCAACATGTCATAGGTTGACTTAGTACAGCCTCCTGATTCCTAGTATGAGTCAACCAGATCAACTTCGAGGTTTGAACGTACCAGACCGACAGAGTCCTCCACTCTTAGATGGGTGGCATCCACTAAGATTTTCCCAAAAAATCTACCTGTCTGCTGGCCACTTATCTCCGTGAAAATCCAATTAAGTTCTGCTTAGTTCAATGATTTGCAGCATTGATTTATGATTCCCATCTTGTATTCATTATCATCATCTTTTTGTCCTTGTCTCATACCACTATCCCGTTTTCTTCTTCCATTCTCCGCTGCAAGACGTCACGGCATCATTTACTCCTTTCTCTTTCATGTCATTCTTCTCAAAATTCATCTATCTTTTCTTTGGCCTTTCTCTCCCCCTCCATTCATCAGCGTTCTTTGAGTTACATGGGTTTCATCGCAGCTCATTACATTTCCCATCTTATCTGGCCAAAATAGCAAAAATCATGTATTGAACTGTCATAAGAATTTTGACAACCGATTTCGAAAAGCTTCTCTAAAGTTTCCAACAGTAAAACCTTACACAAGCTACTAAAAACCCGCATCCCGTTCCATAGTAGATAAAAATAAGGAATAAAGACAACATTCACAAAGTTTAACACCATTCGAAACTTTGCCTCCCCCGGGTTACTTGTTTGACAGTTTGTTTTAACTTAAAACCTTATAAATAGTGTCCCCCTGGCGGAGGAAATTTTAGGATTCCATTATTTTTGCAGACTTTTTCATGATCGTAAGCGGTCTCCATGGGGTAATGTTGAACAGGTTGGAGAGCTGTGATTTGTTTAAACTCCATTTAAGTATTATATGGGTGATGTACTTACTGAGGACGTGCTGCGACGAATGCAAATAAATTCAGAAAAGGGCCAGACATTGATCGGTGATGCCACCATCAGTGCAAGTAGATGTTTTTCTGAGAGCATGAAGTTTTTTGTGTGACAGTGATCAGTAATAGTATCCTGGCGAAGTGAAGAACTATAATTATCTTCTAATGAAAACGGTATGAGCGAGTTTATGGGTGTGTAGGTATTATAAAAGTTGGCAACGTAGCAAAATTAACTATTTTCATTAACTCTTCATCTCTCATCACTAAATTAAACTTTGAATTATCGTCCTGTGTTGTATTGAATAAACAGTTATTATAGCAATTTACGACGTTCTTTGCCTACTTTCAGAATGTTTATTGAGGATTCGTTAACTTACATTTATTCCGAAATTAATAAAATCTTCTGCTTGTGTAGCTGTACAAAAATAATGAAAAACAAGTACATAGTTAGTCAAGGCAGACCTACTTCATCTTTAACTCCACTATATTAAAGGTAACATCTCTTCTAATCCATCACAATCTTCGAGAAAACAGTGCCTTTCTAATAAATACCTTCCAGTATAAAATCGAAGCGACAATAGTTATGCAGGAAGGCCATTATAAGCAGCCCTGGTTCGAGACAGCCCGAGGGAAATCAGGGGCGACAGTAATTATATGTTTTATGTTTTTTCTGCAGCATTTGATGACGCATCACTACTTCTTGTACTAACCCTGCTTTATGGGAACCATGAGTATCTATAAAGTTCGAAAGAATGAATCGATTTACGACACTATTATTTTCCCTTTTTTAGTTTATTTTGGTAAAAAAGGAACGTTTGGTGAAAAATGAAAAAAAAGTGCAACGAATTTTCGGACAAATCGTTTTGTAATCGATTAAAATGAATACTGTTTGTTACTATCACAACACTGAAATTACACATGCATCACTGAGTTACGATCACACTTAGTTCAAGTTAAGACACGTTCGACGTTCAACATCAAAATCATGTTCAAAAAATATCACGTAAATCGTTTAGTTATCGGGAACTGATTGGGTTTCGGCGTCGATCTACGTTGAGGATCAAATTCCAAATCATTTCGAGAATCAGGAACTTTGCTACCTTGTTCGATTCTATTATTATATCTGAAGTGAATGGTCCCCATCTTGTGGGACGCTGACGAGATTATGGATGCTGCGACGTATGAGGGATGTGGCAGATCTTGGATTTGAGAAATGTAATAATCTTGTACTTTCTGTTGCTCGTCGACTTTCTCGGCGACAGTAGATGTCGCAGTCAAGCTTGACACCGCTGTTTTGAATGTCTCTTCGCTGGACATTTCTTCAGATGTTTCATATGCGATGTCAGAAAAATCAGAGATATCACCTCGATATTCGTAATATGACAATCGCAGATGAGAATAATCGTCTATGAAGCCAGATGAGCTAGCGTTACCTTCCTCGGATCGCGTCATCGATTGAGAAATTTCATTTTTCTTAGCACTCATTTTTATGCTGATTAAGAATTTGCACACGAGAATCTACTAAAGCGTTTTAACTATGCAGTTTTCTATTTTTGAAACGACGGACAGATTGAAATTGTAATGTGAATGACCTATTAATTCGAGCGCGAGTTACAATGGTTAAGTAAGTAATATTGGAGTTTGGAAGGTAGGTGAATAAAATATTATCAGTGCAGAAAATGACAGCGACCCACATTAATATATTATAACATTATTTCGTAGTGATGTTATCCATTGATACAGGAATGAAAAGTATTCGAGAGTAAATATGTCTCTAAAATTAAATTCTGAAATATTGATGGAAAATACGAAATAGGTGAGCAGAGTATTTTCAAGTCACTGCTCCCGTGCGTTGGACTCGAATGTATTAATATTTTCAAAGATATTGAAACGGATTAATATGGACTAAATGTTACGGGTAACGTATTAATGTTATGCCGGTGATGTAGCTGGCAAGCAGGGGGTTAAAAGTTTTTAAATTGGGCTTTTGCTTTGTTTCAAGGGTTATGTTTCTTAAGCTGGGTTTATCGTGGGCCAAATAAATTTATAGTAAAACGTTGAGATAATGAGAGTTCTTGCACAGGCAACAAAAAAATAAAAAAAACAATCAATTGTGGTAAGATTTTGGAAGACTCAATCAGTCCTTATAGGAGCATAAAAATAAATAATATTATACAGATCAGGTGAATCTTAGGAGAAACTTAAAAAAATCACTTTTGATAAATGCACTACAAATGTCACATGACAAACATCTAGGATTTTATTTTTATCTTATCGTTGACTATATAAAGCCTAACTACCGTATGGTCAGCACCACAGATTTCAGGAAACGATACCAGAATGATGAAGCAAGCACTAGTCGTTCTCGCTCTGGTGGGGCTCGCCTTCTCGGCTCCCCAGCCCAGGAAGCTATTCCACGAACATGTCGAGGAGTTCCTGGAGATCATCATGGAGGAAGCCGGTCCTGAGATGCAGCACCTGATGGAACACTACGTCGAATACGACGAGTTCTGGCAGGCTCTGGAATACATGAGGACCAACAACTTCAAGGATCTGGTTTACGAAATGGAATCGTTGCCCGAATTTGCAGCTGTGAGTACCTATGCGTTTTAGTTTTTCTTTGTTGTGTTTTCTGACTGAATTTTGGTTTCTTAAAAACCCAAAATTTTGGTTTCTCAAAAACAACTTCTTTAAAGGTTGCATAACACGCGGTTATGCAACTGTATATCATGTTTATTTTTCGAATTTGCCTATTATTATTGGGAGTACTTTTGGGGTCTTACTTAAGACTTTCTCAAGTGCCTGTTTTACATCATAATCATCATAAATTATTAATGTTGACCGTGTACTAATTGTCATAATATTTGTTAACAGGTGGTCGAATTCTTAGAAAATGACAACATTGACATCATCTACTTCATTGACTGGCTCAACGGCCTGATCGGTAAGTCCTTTATGGTATTCTACTGCTAAATGTATATCTAAATAAAAAAAAAAACGAGCATTAAATATCACCAAAACAACTGCTCCTTCGTTTCCCACATCCAGTGGATTCCCATTACCTGCAAAATAAATACGATAAATATCTCAGCTGACAATGTTCTTTTTTCTGGCACCTGCCTCGTTTGTATTTCACTAAACAGTTTATCATCTCCACAGAAAACATCGACAGGCAGAAGATCGCTCGTCAGTCCACCAGCGGCCAGGATGTCGCTTCCTTTGTCAGAGACTGCATCGCCGCCTTCCCTAAGGAGAAGCTCCAGGCACTCTTCGACGAGAAGCTCGCTACAGATGAAGAATTCAAGACCGCCGTAGAGAACCTGCAAGGTGAAGAGTGGGATGCTGTCTTCGGTGCTCTCTGGGAAAACGAGGTCTTCCAAGCTGAGGTCCAGACCCTCGCCGACAACGGCATTCAAATCGAAGTATTCTTGGAGCAAATCGTTGCTATTTTTGGACAGAACTAAGTATCAGAACAGCGTCGTAAACATTGTTTTCTGTATTATATAAAGGGTTGGTGTCCGCAACTCCACGTCCGAAAACCCGCGTATTTTGCGTAAACATTGTTGACTTTACGAGTGCTGAAATATTAATATTGTTATTTATGATAACATAAAAACTTCGTCAAGAAATGATAATATAATTTTAACCAAACTAAGTTTTTAATTGATCGTTCAGCTGTGGGACGTGACTTTGTAAAGGGGTTTCAGTTGCAGTCGAAGAACTTATTTTGTTCTTTCGGTGTATTGTGATTTATTAAGTGAATAGCTGTTGCCCGCGACTTCGTTCGCGTGAAAATATTGATGGGTCATGGGTGAGACTGCATTGTTGGTCAAGTTGTCGCAAGCGCTACTGAGCATGAGCTCCTGGGTTCGATTTCCGGGTCGGGCAAAGTGTTATTGTATTATTTGTGCCCGCGGTTGATGAAAATAAGCTGAATGTACGAAATTTGGGTGTAGGATTAGATACACCTCTACCTAACAGTGGCGAAGGGTGAAAAAAGTGTCAGGGGAAGCCGAAGAAAAAAAAAGAAAACTGTATTTTTTTGCTTCTGGTAACTTTTTTCCCCATGTTAATTTTGACCTCATTTTCATTATCAGCGACACCAAAAACCACGGAAACGACACCCATGATGAAAAATTCAAAAACTGAATGAATGATACTAGATCAGTAAGTACCTTATCCCTAAAGTAGCCGTAAATCGTTGAAGCAGCCAAGCCCTTAATTGAAGACTGCATATCTACAGGAGACAGCTAAAAAATACATTGTTCATAATACCATTAATATTATTGCCAAGGTCTATCTTAGTCCAACCTAAGCAACTCCCAAACTACTACACGGAAAAACTACATCTCAAGTACTTTAGATAAGCATATTATCTCTCATGACAACTTGAAGAACTTCGGGATATATGATTTTATCTTATCGTTTACTATAAAACATCTCACCGCGAATCGATCAGCACCTCAGAATTCAGTGAACGATACCAGAATGATGAAGCAAGCTCTAGTCGTTCTCGCTTTGGTGGGGCTCGCCTTCTCGGCTCCTCAGCCCAGGAAGCTGTTCCACGAACATGTCGAGGATTTCCTCGACATCATCCAGGAAGATGCCGGTCACGAGATCGGGCACCTGATGGAACACTACGTCGAGTTCGACGAGTTCTGGCAGGCTCTGGACTACATGAGGACCAACAACTTCAAGGACCTCGTTTACGAAATGGAATCGTTGCCTGAATTTGTAGCTGTGAGTATGATTTACTGTTTTTATGGTTAGCACACATACCAAATGATTTTCTTCTTCGTGTGATTATTGTGTAAAATGACCTGAAGATAAAGAAAGATCCCCTTAAAGTGGGAGTCAGCAGGTGCAGTTGCACAAAGAGCAGGAGAGGAGGTGGGATGACGTTTATCTGGCTCCGCAGTCACATTTTGTCCAACCGGTTAACACTTTTAGTTATCAAGTTTTCCGATGCGTTCGCCTTACATTAGGTGCTTGAACTGTCCATTGTCTAATATGCATGTTTTTTTAAATCATTTGCTGAGATGCATCTATGTTTATCTTCTGGAATCTTCTATTTAAAAGGCCTTTCAAAATTAACATTTTGTTGTCTGTTCCCAGGTGGTCGAATTCTTGGAAAATGACAACATCGACATCCACTACTTCATTGACTGGCTCAACGATATG
The DNA here is from genome assembly GCA_950022955.1 of Xestia ashworthii. Taxonomy (NCBI): domain Eukaryota; kingdom Metazoa; phylum Arthropoda; class Insecta; order Lepidoptera; family Noctuidae; genus Xestia; species Xestia ashworthii. The sequence continues at coordinate 12,537,017 of OX465566.1, forward strand.
ATTGGTAAGTTATTGATATTCATCTTTATGGCAAACGATTTGTAACTTGTTTTGTTTTAATTATGATAGTCCTCATGACCGTTATTCGGTCATGGCAGCCGGTCTCAGCGGAGACTAGCTAACGACCCAGGAAGTCTTAAATTGCACTGCAAGTCTGTACACAAACACAGGCGTAGTCTGTCTTTTCTTACTCTCATACCATGGAACGGGAATCCTACTTGACCAGAATCCGATCAGTATCATTAAACATCTGATTTTGTTTACAGAAAACATCGACAGGCAGAGGACCGCTCGTCACACCCTCAGCGGCAAAGACCTTTCATCCTTTATCAAGGACTCCATTGCCGAATTCCCCAAGGACAAACTGAAGGCCCTCTTCGACCAGAAGGTTTCAGAAGACGCGGAATTCAGCAGTGCCATTTCGAACCTGCAAAGCGAAGAGTGGGACGTAACCTTCAGTGCTCTCTGGGCCAGCGATGTCTTCCAAGCCGAAGTCAAGATCCTCGCCGACAACGGCATTGAAATCGGCGTATTGTTGGACGAAGTCCTCGCCATTTTCGGACAGAACTAAACCACTAAATAGTAAATATATTTTGTACAAAAGCGCCGTAAACATTGCACGTTTTACTAGCTATAACAAATTCATAATACAATATGATTAAATAAGTTTCAAGAAGATATATTTTTTTCATTTTATTTGTCAACAAACAAAATTCTTAAATTGATCGTTAAGCTACTGCATGCGGTAACTTTGTATAGGGGTTTGTTGCATTATTAACCTGGTTGCAGTCGAGCAACTTAATGTTAATTAGTATCTTGTATGTCTTAAATAGAGACTATTATGTGAATATGTATAAATAAGCGCCGGAAAAAATCGATGTTGTTTATTTAGTACTTAAACATAGAAATATCTTTTCTCTAGAATTAGTTCATGCCAATATCTTGACCAAATGTCAAAAAATCAAAAGTATGTGTTTATTCAAAGTCGTCGAAGTTGAAGTCTTTGTGTAAACTGCTGCGATACAAATAACTGTAGACATAAGGCACCTAAATAAATTATGACTTGGTTTCGTAATCGGCATCAACGGTATTTATTAAAGTGTCAAGGCATGTAGTTCAATGATGTTTTTCTGCGAAGTATTTATACAGGGTGTAAACGGACCTTCACGAAGCTGTCTACCAAACATTCTGTGCGTCAAACTAAATAACCCTACGCAAACGTCACGGTTTGTGGTAGGACTCAATGCAACTTTAAAGTAAAGATAAGACCATAAAAACTAGAATTAAAAAAAAAAAAAACTTGCGAAAAAGTTGGAACTTTGACCTTCAATATCTCCGTAACTAGTAGGTTCCCAGAATGATCGCAATGATGGTGAGAAGAGTGCCTTCCGGCATCGTTAAGAGTCTTTTCACGCCCTTCGTGTTATACTTTGTTTCAAAAAATGGACAACATTTCTCCCAACGGAAATTGGTATCGGTTTGTAATACTTAGGTTTTACTAAATAACGCAGTGGCGATGTATCGGGAATTTCATCAAAATATTTTGAAATCGGAGAGTAGTATGATAACGCTGTTTGGTACTAACCTACTGTCAACAATGATAATTTGAAATTGGTCTTTCATGCAATGATATTGTACACAAGGTATTTTACGTTCATAGTTACCGATGTTTAAAATCTGGTCGCGCTGGTATATAACGTAAATAAACATGCCACACACCTACCATACAGTACATACCACATGTTGACAAGTTCCAATAAAAGATAGGATACTAGTTCCTTTTATATCGAACGAAGGATTTTTGAACATTCATCCAATCTTTTATCACTTTTACTGTTAGAAAATCTAACCGTCTCATAAATAACAATCTAGGTAAACAAAGAAATATCAACTGATTGACTAATTACTAGACCAGGGGTTCCCAAACTTTTTTTTGATCGCGGCGCACTTACAGGTTTAGCATTTTGTCTCGGTGCCCTAGCTAGTCGAAATAGGGACTAAGTTGATAGTAAAAAATCTACAACATGAATCTGAGTTTTTTTTATAAAATATATAATTATATTTACACTCAAGAAAGATCAAATCGGATCGTGAATTTGGTTTTAAAGCTGCTGTTGCGAACTGAATTTTGGTCGATTTTACTTATTTACCTAATTGCTTTTATTTTTACTTATTTGCTTAATGCTACACAGTCAACCTTTGGGTCAATTAAGACAGCATTGTGTGTGATAGAGTAGGTACAATAAAAATAAAAATACCATTTTAAGCACAAAATTAAAACATGA